>CAWUFW010004020.1:0-1295000 GCA_963921515.1 Calotriton arnoldi
AATTAGTTTATAAAAACGAATTCAGATTTCCTTTAAAAAAAAAAAAAAAGCAGGACGTCAAACTTCCCTTAAAAACACCTAAGAAACGCAAACTAGTAAGAAATAAATAAAACACCCTCCCGTACAAAACAGTACATTCCCAAATGAATACATACATAGCATTACAGTACACAAAAATAGTTAGCAAAACATATCATACACATAGCTTACATAATAAAACACTTTCCGTCCCAAAAAATGTGATAAAACACAACACAAAATAGCATTAAATTAGCGATAAAACACACAAAAAAACGTACCAATAACAACACACACATAGGGGTCGATTACAATGCCGTTTGGAAAGGCTCCGAATCGGATTTGGAAAGGTTTCCGAATGACTGATTATGATGTTCGTAAAGCGTTCGGGCTTTCCGAATAGAAGGAGGAACGAGTCGTCCGGAGCCGACTTATACAGGTTTACGGGCCGCGTTTCAGACCGAGCAATTACGATGTCAGATTCGGACAGCCTTTCCGAATCGGGTGTTCCGACTCGGATCGGCAGTCGGAATCTGACTTTGGGGGCTTGTAGCAGGCCCCCTTTCACCCAGGGCCTTCTAAATGGGGCCCGTGGGGGTACCCAAGGGACCCCTCTTTCCAACCATGCACAGTGTGACAGGCACCAAGGGGTGCCCGCCACAGGGTGCATGATTTTCCCCAGCCACCCCTTTCTTCAATGGGAGCCTGTGTATTCGGTCGGAACACAGGCTCCCATTGAAGTCAATGCCCGCCTAATAAAAGTAAAAAAGACTATCTCCCCATAGGAATAAATGGGTAAAAAGCAAAACGAAATTAAAATGTTTAATAAAATGTTAAAAAATGTAAAAAATATTAGACATGCACAATGTTGTAAAAAGTACTTCAAAAATTGTAAAGTATATATTAAGTACTATTACAACATATTTATTATATACTAATATTTATGTTAAATAACACTTACAAAATGTATATAAAATTGATTAAAAAATATATTAAAAAGTACAATGTTCCAAAAAACATGAAAATTTATAATATTGAAAATGTATTCAACACTATTATTTCCTGGATTTGTTTTACAACTATAAAAAAAAGTATTTACATAAAAAAATGACTAATTTTTATGTAATAAATATATCACAAAAGTACAAAAAACTTGCAATAAGTGTTATTTAATTCAAAATAAAATATTAATAAAAATATATGTGTATATTGTTTTTATTATAGTTACTGGTGTAAAAACAAAATGTACAACAAAAAACCTTTTATGTTTCCATACCAATACAAAAACAACTGTTACAAAATATTTCACATTACAAACATAACACTTACTATTCCCACTTCACTGCAAACAAACGAAACACACATTTATAACACTAAGGGCCTTATTATGAGTTCAGTAGTCTCGAGACCGCCGAACCAGTGGTTGCGGTCCGACCTCCGCAACCTTGGCGGTCCGATCACCGTATTATGAGTGCGGTAGTCGGATCGCAACCAGCCCGCTACAACATCGCTAGCAATGCTAGAATCCTGGATCTCGCGGTGCTGGCAGTGTTCAGAGTGGGGAGAAATGAAGGAGGGGCCAATCCTGGCTCCGCCGTCCATATTACGACTTGCCCTTCTCGCAAGCCTTTTCATGGTGGTCAAACCACCATGAAAAAGCTAGTTGAAAGGCAAGGGGGGGGGGGCTTCAAACAGGGCCCCCGGGCGTCGTTGCCCATTCAGTAATGTGACTGGGGGCACATGTTGTGCCCCCCTATGCCTGCACTGTCATGCGTGCACTGTGTGGCATGCATGACATGGTGCATGCCAGCAGTGTGCGCACGTTAGTGCAGGCACTGCTAGGCTGCTGCATTGGCTTCAGGCTCACTCAGTGAGGCAAAGTATGCAGACATCGCAAGACCACAGCTGGCACACCACTGGCCCCACGGTCTAATCAGAATATGGCAGTCTTAAGACCACCGGCGCAGCGGTCTTGCAGCATACACCGCTTCTGCGGTCCGGCGGTCAGACTGCCGATGTCGTAATAAGGCCCTTAGGGGCCCATTACGATGGCGGGCGGAAGCACAACCGCCGTGCTGGCGGATGCAAAAACCACCAGTTACCGCCGGCACGCAGCAGTCCACACGCCCGCCCAATTACGATGCGAAAAGCAGGCCAAACACCGCCGGCAAGCCAGCAACACCGTCCGCCATCAAAGTGCGCCCGCACACGTAGCGGCGCAGCACAACTGACACACACCGTCCGACCAAACACGTCCCGCCCGGCGCATAAATTACGATGCCGCAAACAAACGGCTCCCACGGCAAAGAGACACCGCACGTGAAAGAGAGGCGGAAACACGGACGCAGAGCACGGACAACGAAGAAGCGGCACCCCGGGCATGAATCCAGCACTGCAGGCCCTTCCCATGCTTCTGCTGATGCACCACCAAGGACGCAACGTACCGCGGAGACGCAGGTAGGCACACACACAACAAGTGCACGCAAACAGCGCACACAGTGCAAGGGCGGATAAAGCGGACAACCCCCACCAGCGCGTGCACACTACACATCCACCATTGCATCCACATATGACACACAGGCCAAATCCTAACATCGCGGAACACATGTGTACACACCACCTGGGACTAGGAACCAACCACCCCGTCACGGCCCCAAAGCGCCGATGACGCCGCCACACATGCGCACAACGCAGAGGCCAACCGCAGCGCCATGCATGCGTCGCACACAGACACAGGGACACAACCAAGCAGCACACACATCAGCCCCACCCCGAACGCACATGACACGTGACAGGCCGGCCACAGACATGTCCCCAACGCCCAATTCACGGACAACACCCAACGCCACACAACCGACGCACACATGTCAGTGAAGACACGCAACAGCAGGACACACCCCAGTGTAACAAACATGGCGTAGCACACAGCGGCGGCAACACCAACTAGGAGAAGCAGGGCCCCTTCGGGAAGAGGAACGCCAGTACCACACTGAAAAACCCATACCACCCTGCACATATGAACAAGACACATGAAACGGAACACCAAAGAGCCCGGGGACCGACAACAGGTGGCCCAAGAATTACATCCACACACAAGGCCCAACGCAGAGCGGAAAGGCAGCCTGCCGCCCACACAAGGGAGAGCAGACAGCACTGAATGACCTTCCATTCCAACTCCGAAACCACAGCCCTACGACAGAAGCCGGTGAATACAGCCATTGTCCAAGAATAGACCAACACAGGCATGCCGAGGAGACCGACCACACGGCAGATAGCGCATATCACAGAAGCACACAACGGACGGGGAAGAAAGAAGAAAACACTCCCCCATGTCGGCCACATGCAAGTTAATTGGAAGGAGTCACACAGCACTGACCTTGAACTGTCTGAGAAGCATGTGGGAAGAGGGCCCGTGTCCTCCAAACAAGCCAACAGAACACAAGTCCTGTCTCCCCACGACTACACAGAGCTCACAGCAACCCCGGAGCGTGCACATTGCAGACTGCACACACAGCCGGAGCACGCCACCTCTACGAACCGCTGCGAAATGGCAACCGCAACACACCTACCCAACTACGCCGAACAGCTCAAGCTGTACCAAACCAACACGATACATACATTGGGATGCGATCTCCTGTCCCTGCTGAACGTAAGTTACCGACTGACTTACCGCATCACATTGTTCAGCTGCGTCATGCCCGTCTTCTACTGTCGGAGGTGTCCCTACCAGCATCCCGTCGAGATATGCCTCTCCAACCCGGCATGTCTGAAGGCGGACCTGCTACCACTACTCCTCCCTCTGGACGCACACGACAGGGCCTGCTCTGCCTATGGGGGCATGGCGTATGTGGCCAACATCGCACGCGCACTGAAATGGAACCACTGTGCCTCCACACGACGGATCATCGAGAACAGCTACATCGAATGTCACCCAGCATGCCCCATCATGGTCCTCCAAGGGACAACCTACGAACAACACCTTGACAGCCACCATCCGCTTCATTGGCTGGCAAACATGTACACCACCAATGACATGGAAGCCCTGCTGGACGGCATCGCATACCTGTCAACCTGTAAATACGTCGGACCACAACGCAGGTTCCCCGAGTGACCTATGAAGTCCAACCCCGCACCCATGCTCAGCTTCCGCACGGACTGGCCAGTCACCACCACAACAGCCATACCAAACGACCGGCAACTGTAACCACACCATCAACGACATCGCCATGACATCGGATATGACCGGGACATGCACACTGTTCCCCATCACATCCCGGAACACCGCATGCATCGTGGGAGGCAGTGGCATGGGCTCTGTGCATCGCACCCACATGGACGGAACTGCACGAACAACCAGGACACGACATGGATCCAGCGCACATGGACACACACACCGCTCAGTGGACATGAATAGGTCGCCTGGAGTCTGTGGGTGCTGCACCCCTCCCACCCCCGCCCCGGGAATCCCATACCAGGACCTTTGCATGGACGACAAGTGCATACAACAACAACACGACCCCAGTGACTGTGACATGTCCAGTAACCACCACAGTGCAACAACAAGTGGCACGCCGCTGCATGCACGCAAGCACATGCCCTGATGTCAACTCACATGCACGCGTGCATGAGGAACAACCGCAGCAAACCTGTCACATGGAACTGAGATGGACTGTGCCCATGATGCCGAGCGGTCTGGTAGGCTACATGTATACCGTCTGTGTCAAAGTCCGCAGCTCCGCAGCTATACGTAAATGTACATTAGCACAGCCTTGGCCAAGCAGATGTAACCCCACACCCTATCCCATTTGTCATCATGCTCAGTATATCCTCAACATGTATTCCGCTGCCAGTAGTGTCCACTATACTGCATCACAGAGGACAGAAGACTCAATATAATGTTTGAAACCAGAACTGTCTCCGCTGACTCATTTCACAAGTACGAATGAGAGAGGATGAGAGTATGTGAAGTACACGGCAGTCGTGACATGACCATGTAGTCCACTGGTATTGGATGTCAACGCAAATGAGTAGCACTACTGTGGAAGACACACATGTGTCGTGTGAAGTCGTATGGACGCAGTGCTCAGGTGGGTGGGTGCGACGGGTAGATGCGCACATGCCAAGTTGGAGCACGCCGTGTTGGGAGGGGTCATGAACAGTACACCACCGCTTCCCTGGGCATTGTGAGAGGACACCTGTCGGGGGGAGTGAACACGTGTGTGCACAGCAGCCGGGCACACGTACAAAGCGGTACCAGGCGCACCTCAGCCCACCCTCTGTGGACAAGCTGGATCCTGTTGTGCGCCCGCCATGCCCCTTGACAAGGCACACACAGCCCCAGTCGACCAGGTGTAACCCCAACATAGTCAATCCGCACAGGCGATACAGGGCACGGGATGGCAGTGGAGCATGGTGTGTGAGAGGTCTCCTCGCGCTCCTCCTGGTCATATCACGCAGGCAATAGAACCTCAACGTCTAGCATGGCACAAGTCAAATGGAAGTGTAGGGGGACGCACCACAGCACGAGCAGCACTGACGTCACGGGAGGTGGCTCGCACCATCCCATCCATTGTCCATCATACCAACCACGCCACATGCCATTGCGACTAAGTGCAAGCGCGTGCGCCACCACCCCCGAGCCCTCCCCAGAGAGGCCAAAGAGTGAATGTGTGGGCCAACAGCCACAGACGGACGCGGCCTGGCCGCAAGGGCAGCCACAGCCACTGGGTGTCGCAGGTGGCGGATCCGGAAGGCGAAGACTGTGATGCATAGTCCATGCAGGCCGGGTCTCCATTTGGGGCACCACGCAGGTGGACGGCGTCCCGCCACACATCATACCCTGAGACAGCCCACTCGTGCAACTGGACCCACACATACACTCCTTGCCCTCTCTGGTGCGAGCTTGGGGCTGCCTGTGCAAGCGCTAGCCTCGCAGGTGAGCATGCATATTGGGGGGCGAGGGGAGGACATGAGGGCTGGGGCGATGATGACTGTATCACTGTCAGTTAGTACAAGGGATGACCCAGATGTGGAAAGGAAGAGACGTGTCCCGTGTGTACTGCAACTAGTCGCCAATCCAACTACCCCCCCATGTCCGGAATGTAAGCCCGCACCTAGGCCCGCCCATCCGCCACATCGAACATACCACCAGCACGACAACCTTCCCATTCGAAACACTGACTGGGGGTGGCGACCAGTGAACAATCATGTGTAGCCTACCCACGCGTACATGTGGGCCCTCCATGATCCATGTCACCTGCGGCAAAGACATGACATGCGCAATGAGGGAAGTGAGGAGAGCGGCCCGCCCCACGCGCAGAAGGTGCATCAGCTCCACAGACCCAGCAGCGAGTCCAGCAGGGGTCACATGTGCAGGGGCAGCTGTGCCTGGTGTGAAGGCACATGCATATAGACAGCACATCGACCAATGTGTAGTCTGCCCACATCCACAGTCCATCATCATGCGGACATAGGAATTGAACACAGGGCAACACATCTTAGTTGGTGCACCCACCGTGACCAACAATGCGCAATCATCGACGTACCCGCCCTGTGCATGGCCCCCCACCCAACGGAGGCACATCCAGTGCCACCATCCCACACACACAAGCCTTCCACGGAACATGCTGTGTCCAATGGTCAGTACAGAGTCAGCGCCCATCTGGTGGATCCTGAACAGGAGACACATGCACACACATGCCAGCTCCCACTATGTACGTCTGCCACCTTGCACGTGCAATGCAACCTCTCACCTGTGACGTGTGACTGCAAGCACACAGCCGTCTTGGCATGGGGCTGTCAATGTGGACACCAGTCAATGTTTCGGGAGCTGTGATCCGTACAGTGCTGTACATAGGGTGCAGTGCTGACACCTACTACTGTCTCATATCCCCTCGTGCCACAGGTCCCACTTGTATTGGCCGCTCAGCCCGTGCCCACATCGTCGTCGTCGTGTGCCATACTCATCCAGCCTCGGAAGCAGTTCCATGCTCAGCAGACACTCATGTTGCCGTGGCGTTGCCGCTTGACGGATATGCAGTCAGTCCCCATCAGCACGCCCCGCAAGTCATTGGGGCCTAGATCCCCATGTGCATGCACATGGCAGTGGTATGTCTCACTTACCATTGCCATTGTTGGGAGACCTGTGTAAGTGTATTGTGGCCGTGCCGTCCCAGCTTGACAGCTGGGCTGTGGCTCATGTGCTTGCTCAGTCATGTCAGTGATGTGTATGCGAAATTGCTATGTGCCGTGTTGCTTTGACATGTGTCCTCTGCCATTTAACCCAGGCGGAGACCGAACATTGACCGCCCATACCAATTGCTGGCGGACATGGACGATACAGAGGTAATCAGGAAGTTTCGGCTGGACAGGCCAACTCTGCATCGACTGTGTGCCATGTTAGAGCCCCATCTCCGTCCCCGCAGGGTGTATCCGACTGCTGTCACCCCCACGGCTAAGGTGATGGCCGCCATGCATTTCTTCGCCACTGGGTCATTCCAGCACACAGTGGGCAGTGGAGGAGGGATGTCCCAGCCCATGTTCAGCAAGGTGCTGAGGGATGTACTGGCAGCCATGATGCTGTACCGGAACAGGTACATCAGATTCCCCAGGGCTCGTGAATTGGCGGCAGTGAAGGGTGCATTCTATGCCCTTGGCAGAATCCCACACGTCGTGGGAGCCATTGACTGCACTCATGTTGGCCTTGTTCCACCACAGGCCACTGAGCACCTGTACCGCAACAGGAAGCACACGCACTCCCTGAATGTGCAAGTGGTGTGCCTTGCGGACATGGTGATCACCCACGTGTGTGCCAAGTTTCCAGGCTCGGCCCATGACGCACACATAATGCGCAACAGCATCTTGCCACGACTGATGGCCAATCTGCAACAGGATCGTGCCTGTATTGTCGGTGAGTATGTGGAGTGGTGTAGCGTGCTGGTTGTGCGATGCTGTCCCCTGTCCAGTTGGAATTGCAACGGTACTCTGTGTCCCTCACACCCAGGTGACTCTGCGTACCCGAATGGGGCATGGCTGCTCAGTCCATTGAGGAATCCTCGCACCCCAGCAGACGATCGCTACAATGAGGCACATGGGAGGACCAGACGTGTGGTCGAGCGTACCTTTGGCCTCCTCAAGTCCAGGTTCAGGTGCCTGGACCGCACCGGGGTGCACTGGCGTACTCCCCACAGAAGGTGTGCCAGATAGTGGTGGCGTGCTGCATGCTGCACAATCTGGCCATTCGGAAGCAGATCCCCCTCATTGTGGATGACGGAGATCAACCAGGGCCCCAGCCCGCAGACCAGGACAGCTCGAGTGAGGTGGACAGCGGAGAGGAGGAAGCTGGGAATGTGCGCCAGCAGCTCATCGCCCGCTACTTCACTTGACGGTGAGTGTCCATGTACGACGGATGATGTGTCTGTATCTGTGCAGGTGTGTGTGTGCTGTGTCAGGGTGGCCGTATGTTCACTGCGTGCAGTGTGTCAACGCTCCATGGCCAGGGTAGTATGCCACTGTTGGTGACTGTGGCATTGTGCCCTATTGCTCTGTGCGATGTGTGTACATTGCTTGTAGTTGTTGACATGTACTGTGTGATGGGTGTGTGACACACTCATTGAATGTGCTCCTGTTCTGTCTCCCACCCCTAGGTCCCTACAGGCCCTCCGGATTCCATTGCCATGCCACGCATCAGGTGCCTTTCCGCCCAAGGTGGCCGTTGTATTCCGTACAAATAAAACACAGGGCACAAACAGCAGTTAGTGAAAAAGGTGCATTTATTACAAACTGTGACATGTGATTGTGTGTAAGGTGATGACAAAAGTGGTGCGTGCAGTGACAATGAGCTGTCGGTCATGGCTGCGTGATGATCAGGGTGTACCCACTGGTTCTATGTCCATAGTCCAACACACACATGCCATCCAGCTGGCTGTGTGGAGTGGGATCGTAGAGCAAGTCAATGCAGTGGCTGGTCAAGGAAGGCTGGCGGAAGGCTGGCTGGCTGCCTCACTTGCGACTGGAGCGTGCGAAGTCCTCCCGGGAGATCTGTTTCCTCTTCGGACGGCCCCTTCCACGTTTGGGAGGGGGTGTGTGGTGGCGACCTGCTGGTGGTGGGTGAGGTGTGCTCACTGGCTGTGGACGCAGGGGAAGTGGACACTGCTGCCCGAGCCTGCGCCCTAGCAGGTGGTGGCGGAGGTGGTGTTGCTGGCCTTGCCTGTGACCCCACCGCCACCACCAGCTGGCCCATGAGGTCCACGAGTTGGTCCATACGGGACACGAATTGGCCCATATGGGCGTCCATGGACCTCAGCACCCCCAGCACCTCCCGCGTGTCAGTAGCAGACCTGGCCCATTGTCCTTGGGCCTCTTCATAGGCCCCAAGGACTCTGGCCATTTGAGGCAGGGCATGGCTCCCAGGGGAGGCTGGCGTTTCCCTGACCCTGCTCCTCCTACCAGTCCTGCTGCCACCGGCCTGCCCACTAGCCACATTGCACACCACGGTCCTCGCTGTGGCTCCCAGGGTGGATCCAGTCGGCCGGGCCACCACCTGCGCTGGGGCTGGTGCCAGCGAAGACGTGGTGGTGGTGGAGGCGGTGGTGGTCGGTGCGGCGATGGTGGCGGTTGCGGCAGTGGTAGTGGCCGCAATGACCGTGGGTGTGGCCGCAACGACAGTGGCAGCAGGGGACTGGGACTGTTCAGCATCCCTGGATGATGGGTTGGTGGGTAGGAGGGGTCCTGGGGAGCGGCTGGGCCCTGCCACGCCAGATGGGCCAGCTTGGTGGTCCGTGTCCGAAGAGGAGGACAGATCCTCCAGATCCGTGTGTCCTCGTTGGGGGCTTGTAGGCTGGCTGTGCTGGCTGCTGTCTCCATCCCCAGCATCCAGCAGTTCGTCACCTGTGGAGAGAATGAGATTTGTTATTGTGTTGCACCTGGCGAAGTATGTATTAGTCGTCTGACATTGGCAGTTCGTGCAATCTCGTACATGGGTTTCCCGGAGGCGAGTGTGTGGCTGTGGCATCTGTAGTTGTGTGTGCTAGGCAATGGGACTGTGTGCTGTGCACATGTGGCATGGGACGGATTGGCCATGCCGATGGGTGTGTTGCTGTGCCCCTACTCATTGTGACTCTGGTGTATGCGGGCTCCTGGCCCATCCTGGGTCTGGTTTGTACTTTGCCTTTGGAGTTCATATGGAACGCTTAGGAACGCATATGGCAACATGGGGGCCATGCCCCAGATTCGCATTTGGGAGGGGATATGCTTTTGGGGTTCAAATGGAACGCTTAGGAACGCATATGGCAACATGGGGGCCATGCCCCAGATTCGCGTTTGGGAGGGGATATGCTTTTGGGGTACATGCTGTGAGCCATGGGTGCCGAACGTGACATGTGTTGTGGCAGCATGACAGTGCATGGTCTGAGGTGTGTGCATGCCTGACATGCCCTGCATATTTGCTGTCTGTTGTGGTTACTGGACATGGCATTGGACGCATCGTTATGAGTGAGTGATAGTTGTGTGCCAGCCAACGTATTGCAGTTGTCCCATCTCCTTGGTGTGCGTGCTGCCCTGTGCCATGTGCATCACTGCAGTGCTCGGGGGGTGTGGCCCATGTTGTGTGTTGTTGCTCACAGTGTGTCGTGCGCTTAATTGACTTCTGGCACATGGTTGGTCATGGGCATGTGTCTTAGCGTGACTGCTGTATGTGTGGCAGCTGTGCGGATGACATGCCTTTCATGAGACTGGGGCTGACGGATGGGATGGATGGTATGTTGTATGTGCATGGTGTGTCTGTGAGTTTGATGGGTTCAGTGGTGTTCGTGTGCATTTCTGTTGTTCCGCTCTGTTGCGTCTAGTGTTGTTTGTCTTACATAGGCGTAGTTGTGGGGTGTGGGGTTGACAGGCAGTGGGGGCTACATGGACAGGACTTCAATGGTGTTTCGGTTGTGTGTGATGAGTTGCACAGTGGCTGCCGTGTGGGACTATATTCAGTGTGGCTTGTGCATGCAGACGTGGCTCCTTGGGTGTTGCTATGTCTGTGATGGGTCATGTGGGGTGTGAGTCTGTTGTTCATGTCCGTGTGCACATTGTTCACTTGTTCGTGACGGTGGGCGGTGCTGCGTGTTCGTCTGCTACGTGACATGTCCCATGTGTTGGTGGTGTTATGGTCCTCATGCCTCCAGTAATCCAGCCCTGTCCAGTTTCCCACCTGCAAGTTGTTCGTGCGTGCACTGTACTGGATGCCACATGGCTCTAAGCGGGGGGTGCTCCATGTTGCAGGTCTGTGGGGGTGGGGGGTGTAGTGGGTCGTGGGGGTGGCTGTACACCCACTGACACCGATTGCTGTGGACCGTGATGTCTGCCTTTCGGCTGTCGTTGTGCACTGCGGTGGCTGACACGTGGCTGTGGGGTGTGGGGGATGCTCCTCCTTGCTGTGCTGTGGGACTGGGGCCTGGTGTGTGTTGTACTTGGGCTGTCCACCGTCCCACCCACTGCACTTTGTGTTCCTGCCACTTACCTGTTACTTGTCGGTTAGTGCAGCTGTGGCGGACACATGGGTGTGGTGGGTGCTCGTTGTGGCGCTTCTGGCATATTTGGGGACCTGTTGGTGGTTACGTGGCTGGCTTAGTGTACACATGTCCCCACGCATCTTACAGTTGTTCGGTTTGGGCTGTGTGTGGTAGTGTCTGTTGCATGTGTGTGTGATGTGTTGTGTATTGTGTGCTGGACATGGGGGTGTTTGTCCCTGGGAGCTGTGGCATGGTAGTTGCGCATGTGAGTACATAGCGGTGTGCAGGTATACATTAGTTTGTACTTACCAGCCTCCACTCCCCTGCTAATCCGGCGAGGATCTCCGGATGGATTACGACTCGCACCTTCTCCTCCCACGCTTTGAAGGTCTTAAAGAGCGCGGGATTCCCTCCGCCAGTGACGGCAGCCAGCTCTCTGTTTTTGCCCTCCTTCTTCTTGACCAGGCTCTTTACGTCATTCCAACGTTTGTTTATTTCACCTCTGTTCCTGGGCAGGGTCCCGACTGCATTGACCTGGTCTACGATCCGGTTCCACATTCTGTTTCTGGTGGCTAGTGGTGTGTGCTGGACCATGTTCCCATAGATTTGTGGGTACACCTTGATGATCTCGTCGACCATGACCGTCAGCTCCATGGGCGTGAACTTGGGCATCCTTTGTGGTGCCATGGTGTTTGTGGTGCTGGTGCGGTGTGTGTTGTGTAATGTGCAGGGGGTTTGTGGTGCAGGTGTTTGGTGGTGGTGGTGGTGGTGGTGGTTGTGATGTGTGCGTTTCTGTGGTGTGCTGCTGTCCTTGCTGTGTCACTGTGTCCTCTCCTCTCCTCTCTGGTTTGCAATGTAGCAAGGGGTTGTGGTCTGTGGGAGTGCTCCTTTTGTACTCACCTATGTGGGTGTGTCCTGATGGTCTGTTGTTTTCAGGTGTGTTGTGTCTGGTGTTCTGGCCTTTGTATTTTTTGTTTGTCCGGGGGGTGTTTTCGGGATGTGTACTGTGCTTGTGTATTTGTGCGTGCCTTGCTGTGTGGACTTGTTGGCCATGTTGTGTGCTATTGGTTTTGTGTGCGGATGGTTTCTGTGCAGGTACGTTGGCGCCATGGCTTCTGCCGTGTCGATTCTCATCGGCGTTGTTTGCGCTGGCGGGCGGTATATTTGTTGTTTTTCCGCGCTCATGGCGGTGCGATCGTAATCTCACGTGCGGTGTGTCGGGCGTGAGGGCGGGCGGTTTTGTGTTGTCGTGCGTGTTTCCGTCCGTGGCGGGCGGTTTGACTCCGACTCGGACGATGGCGGGCGGTATTTTGTGTGATTTTTCCGCCGATGGCGGTTTTCGGTTTGTGTACTCATAATGGCGTGGTCGGTGTTCAGGCGGTGTGTGCGGGCGGATTTTTGCCGCTTCCATGCCTGGCGGATTCTTTTACGCCGGGTATCGTAATGGGCCCCTTAATAATTAACAGTCACTATACACACTCCAAAATAACTTAACTAAGGGAAGGTGTTGGACACTAAAGGGGTTAAAATTACTATTCCCACTCCAATATAAGCTAACTCAGGGAAGGTGTTGGACACTAAAGGGGCAACATTTACTATTTCCACTCCAGTATAATTTAACTCAGGAAAGGTGTTGGACAGTAAAAAGGTAAAATTTACTATTCTCACTCCAATATAAATTATCTCAGGGAAGGTGTTGGACACTAAAGAGGCAACATTTACTATTCCCACTTCAATATGAACAAAGGGGCTGATTACGATGGCGGTCGGACTTATGCCCGTCCGCCATTGTATCAGGGATGGGACCGCCCGACAAGCTGTCAGCAGTCCCGAATTACAATGCGGCCGCCTACAAAGTGTATTTTTTGTATTGCAGCGTGTGCTGCAGCCAGTGCATATGCCTGTACTATGTAGCAGGCACCATGCTGTGCCTGCCACATGATGTAGGGATATGTTGGGGGGGCACCATAGGTGCCCCCCAAAACCCAACACTGGGGGCTAGGGGGAAAGGGGGGCCCGCTACGGGCCCCCAATATCCTTTTCTGCCAGCCTTTTCATGGTGGGGAGGGACATAATAATCCCTATGGTGGTGCCTGGCAGGCACCGCCATCATTGTAGGAATCGGAGTGCCCTCCGACGGGCTCCTTGAGCCCGTCGGATCCATCAAGGTCGGCCTCTCTGACTGCCACACCTCTGCCCGCCATCCTAATGTGGCGGGCAGAAAACATGCTTACGATGGCGGTGAGGCCGCCATCATAATCAGACCCAAAGTTAACAAACATTTAACAAAATATTTGAAGAAACACATAATTATTCCAAATAAAACCAAACATCCTTAACTACAATATATTTTTTTCAAAAACACGTATTGAATAGATATCAAACCAAATTTTATAAAATAATATTTTTTGTAAAATTGTTAAAATACTTTTTTAAAACATTTTCAACAACTAATAAAACATATTTACAAAACATAGCATGTTTTATTCAATACATTTACTATTTTTCCTTTAGAAAATAATTTTTTTTCAATATTTGTAAACATTTTTTCTAACACAACTATAAAAACATTGTAATTATTGAAATTTCAAATGTATTTCCCCATTTTTCTCAATTTCTAAAATTATTTTTAATAAAATGTAAAACATTTCTTACAATATTTTTTTTACAAAACTATTATTTTTCAAATAATACTTTTTTTAACAACTATCACATTACAAAATGTATTTAATAAATACATTTTTTAATTTTGTTTAAATTTAAAAAAATATATATTTATAATTATTAAACCTTTATTTCAAATATATAAAATGTACTTAAAAATATTCAAAATGTATACAATTCTAAAACTACATTTTTATTCAAACAAATTTTGTTAAATAATATTTAAAAATCTCTCTACCCTCATCCCCATAAACCCAACATCCCACTCCTAAGAAATATATTTCTACAAATAAAAAAACATTTAAAAATTGTGAATTGCAAAAACATACAGGGGCATATTAGCAAGAAGAGGCGATAATCATCGCTAACCCTGCTTAGCGTGATTTTTTTTATCGCCGGCTATCGCTGGAATATATCGCCACGCTAACGCTGTATTAGCAACGATTAGCGCTATGGCGATGAATATTCCAGCGATAGCGGGGAAATGGGCCAACATCGCTGAAAAACGAGCGATGTTGCATGGCGAAGGGAGAACACCTTGCTGATACGACCCTGTGGTCGTATCAGCATAATCCACCCCCCATGTTAGGTATGGCTAACACCTGCTAATTGCAGGTGTTAAATAAATGGCGATGACCCGGTTAGCGCGACTTTTCACGTCGCTAACTGGGGCCATGGCCACCTTGCTAATAGGCGATAGGCCTGTTAGCGAGTGTTTCCCAGGTTTGTTCGTCGGGAACGCCCACTGCATGTCATTAGCGATAAATATCGCTGACATGCAAAGCGGTAAAAAACGGGCGCTAATGCCCGCAAACTGTCGCTAACTGCTGTTAGAGACAGTTTGCTGATAGGGCGATATAAATATCGCCGCTTTAGCGGCAAAAAGTGCCGCTAAAGCGGCGATAGTGCCCTTGCTAATATGCCCCACAGTCTTATAAGTACATAATACTAAAAAAATTATAAAACATTATAAATAAAAACAACATAACATAAAAATACAATATATAACATACTATTTACCACTAAAAAAAAGATATTATTTACAATATTAACTACATCGATATTAAATAAATCGATATTTTAAACAACACCTATAACAATATTTTAGACAACGATATTTAAGTATCACAATATTCTTCAATATTCTGGACACAATATTTATGTAACACAATATTTTTGATTTGATATTTTGTCCAAATACCACAAAACCATTGGGTGCAGCCAGTGGTTTTTATGTGATGTTGTAAATATTATTTTCACATGTGTTGAGCAATGCGTCGTCTGCACTCACTGTAGGCACAGCACCTTTTGTAATTTGATGTGAGAAATATATCTCATCAAAATGAGACAGGCATTTTATTTTGTGGCATTCATTAATTGACTGTCACATATATGGCAAAATGTGGTGCTGGTTAAGCTGCATTACCTAGGGTTTACTCTTGTGGCAATAAGACAAAATATTCCACTGTGTCCTCTGTTAACATATAGCATTGTGTGCTAGGCACTAGATTTTTTAGAACATTAGATCTGTGGTAAAAAATTATCTGATGGGGCTGCACTCAGGTGAACTCAGAGGACTTCTGGACTCCTCGTGTTAGAGGCCATCTGTGACTTTAAATAATGATATCTGTGGAACTCTAAGGGCAAGACAGAAGGGTGAAAGACAACACAATTGGCATCGAAATCAGGACAATTGGCTCCAGTCAGTGAAACTATGCTCTCAGCGGGTATGGAAGAGGAAGACCCCTGGGTCTCTCTAGGCTTGGAAATGACTAGATACAGGCAAAATATGGTAGTAGTAGGTCAGGGTGGTGCAGGGTCACCAATTTAGATGTATGAAAGGGTGTCTGCAGCACCATTATCCATGTGATGCTTGTCTGTGTTCTTTCCCTTTCTCTACTTCCCATTCCGGTTTGTATGGATCTCGTGGTGCCTTGGCTGTCCCCATGAAGATTCTTCGTCATTTGGGCTTTGTGTAGACTTTCTAGTGATCAAGGGAGCTCTCTCCTCATCAGGCAGTCCATCATCTTAGTACACAGTATATATTTAACTTGCAAATAGATTTGCTGCCTGATGTAGCACAAACCAATTGATAACTTTATTGAAACGCAACTAGAGCTCTTTTTTGCAGATTTTGATAGACATTTTTTTCATCTATTTTTCTTACTATTTCTCAGCAGTGCTGTATACCACCACTGCACATAATGGTGATAAAGGTCAGACCTACTCAACCCTAAATTAAATTTCTTGTTTTTAACAAAAGCATGGCAGGCACTGAAAACCGTATGTCAACTAGACAGGCACGAGTACCATGCCAATACCTAGTATTATGTGCTTTATGTTGCAGGCAGTTAAGCTGGGTGCTGTCAGCAGGTGCTTCCCTTAAAAGACATTATCCAATGGGCCAGATGCTTAGCTAGATGACAGGGCTTCACTGGCTCAAAGTAGACAGGTCTTTACCAGGTTTGTAATTTGTGACTCTATTCTGCACTAGTGTCTATAGCAAGAGCACAGAGGCCATAGGGAGTGACGATAATACAAGAATGGTTTATAATATGTAATTCTTCTAGCATAGTAGGAAGGTTCACCTGTGATGTGGTTTCCAGAATGGCCCATAATATACCATATGATCACCAAAAGACATTATACGGTGGCAAAGGATCTAGTTCAACACAAACGGCAAAACAGTAGACTTAACGTTGTCATGTCCAGGACCCAGTATGGACGTCACTGCATTCAAGCTGGTATTGTACATAGAGACACTTAGGGGCCGATTCCGATTCGGGCCGGAAATCTCTCCGACCGAGCCGGACCCGGAGAGATTTCCGACCGAATCGGACCCGTGCAGCCCGACCGAACGAGTACGATGCGCACGTATGCCATCGGACTCGATTCGGTCGGACTCCCATTGAAGTCAATGGGAGCCTGCCGTACAACGCGTACGCGGGCTCCCATTGGCTCAATGGGTGCGAGGCGGACAAGGGCGCCCCCTACAGCGTGTACGCGGCGAAGCGATTCGCGCCGTACACGCACAGGTAGGGGGGACCCATGGGTCCCCCCTGTGTGCGACTCGCGCGGCTACGCGTAAAGTACGGCTCCGACAGCTCTTTCGAGCCGGACTGCGCGGCTCGGTCGGACTGCTCGCGGCGCGCATCGTACTTACCCGGCCGGGGAACGTCTCCATTGCGCGGTGCGAGTCGAGTCCGAGCGAGTCGGTCGGTGCGGTTAGACTCGGGAACGAGTCGGTCGGAGCGGTCGGGACGCCCGGACGAGTCGGTCGGCGATTTCGCATCGTACTCGCTCGCCCGGACGCGCGTACGAATCGGTCGGGAAATAGGGCTCCGACTCGGATCCGGTAAAGCCGAATCCGATTCGGAGCCCTACCGGCCGAGATCGGAATCGGCCCCTCAGTGGAGTCTGGTGTCTTTTGGTCAACTGTGATGTTTACATGTTCAGACAGAATAGTTAATTCAAACATGTATAAATTGCCTCCATCAAAGAAATAGTCTCTGTGGATTTGTAAAATGTAAACGTCTACAGGTTACATAATAATATAGCTGTTACGTTGAGCTCATCTAAACAATCCTCGTAAATTCTCTTAATAAATGTACTTCTTTTACAGAGAAACATGCAAATTCATAACTAGGTACCAAAGCACGTAAAGGAAAAAATATCTCTAAATTCAAACACATAATTTTTAAGTGCGCACACCATGGGCTATAGTTTGAAATTGCTCCAGGGCCAGGCAATTTTTCACCGACATTTGCTCTGCTAAAATAGTTAAAAAATGACATCTTCGCTGACTGACCAGTTGGTATCATTTCTGTTTATGTTATCTGACCTCATAGACTGTGATTGAAGGATGTTTAAATATGAATCTATGGACTTCATCCACCATTGGTCGATACTCTCGAGTTCCTCCCAGCCCCTGAGCCACATTAGAAGACCTCAGAACCAAATGTGAGCAGAATCCTGAATTGATCCTTCCGCTGTTCACAGTGTATAGAACACAGCAACAGATACATCAAGACTGATATTTGTTTAGAAAATATTACTTAATAAGGATGAGATGAATTCAGCAAGACCTCTTGTGTGAAGTATAACAAAATTAACCAAAATCAATCTAAATGCCAAAAGCAAGCACTGCCTCCTGAGGCCATTTTTCTGAAGATTTATCAAGTTGGAATTGCTCTACTCATATTTTCACACTCCTATCCTACAAGTTCTGACAAATGCAAAACCAACACGTTACTCAGAAAATTATTTTATTTGCAAATAATCAAATATAGCAAACTTTTTTAAACCAATTGTACATTCTCACAAAACAGAAACGTATTCATATTAAGATCTTAAAACCAGTACATTGCTTCTGTTGCTTTTGAGCTACAGGTAAGCAAACATCTCAGTGGAAGTAAACTAAATAAAAGTGCATTTTTCTCACCCAGCCCACCTTTAACGTTTGCTGGCTCAAACAATTTAAAGTAAATCTGTCATGCACAAATTTGTGGTTAAAGTGCGCATGCCAATTTGGTTCCCAGGAGGTATCCCCGAGTTCTGGCAATGTTTTATAAGTAACTCCAAAAGTATTTTTTTGCATGAATATCATGAACTACCCTCCTTAAGTTGATAAGTAATTGCTAGTGATCGACTAAGTTATATAGAAACATATTTATTTGTAGACACACACACAGATATAAAGATGTTCTGTACACATTGTGTTTCTCCTATTATCACTTGCAAGTCACTTTGCTTTTGATTTTAGTAGGATCTTTCAATGAGGCATTTCAGAAAGCCGTTCTGACGGAATCACTGTGAGTAAGTTCCTCTGTACTTTATATAAATGATTGCTTTTCCCTAGCACTCATGTGCGACTGCAGTTCTTGAGATCATATACCAGCTGACCTGAATATCAATGTCCTGAAATTAAGAGCATAGGTGTTTCAGATCCTTTCTGTATCTCAGAATACTATTGTCATGGTTGAAATTAAACTCTTTACTGGAGCATGGTACCTTGAGGCAATATTGTGCATTTGTTCGCCAAAGATACTAACTAAACCAATCCCGATATGTCTGTCTCTGGTACTGGGTTTTTAACATATGCTACTTATGTATGCCTCTCATTTGAGAATACCACACCTGATTAAAGTTTTATAATATCAGGTTAATAATTTGGCTTAACAACAAAGCAAAGTTACAGAGGTCAAATGAGCAGTAACAGAACGGTTAAACCATGGCTGTAAATGAATATAAAACATGGTGTCAGCATTAAGGAATCTCTATCTCTCTACCTTGTGATCTTTCTCAATTCTTCCTCCCAACCATTGCTCTCTCATGAGTCTAAGATGCACATTCAATCTTCTACTTTCTACTGGGGAAATCGGGAGTTAGTTCCACTTGTGCTGTCCTACGCCGGAGAAATGCCCAATACTGCTAATCCTGGCACAGTACTGGATTTCAAGTAGGCTGGCTATGACCTAAGACCTTTGTGGTGTAGCAGGTAAATGAATATCATAATAACCAATCAGGGCTCTTAATTATTAGTAAGTGCACCCTTCAATAAACTAGGCAGAGCATCTTGAAACTATTTCCTTGTTTTCGAGAAGCTGGTGTAAGACTCTTCAGGAAAGGAACATCTGATTTTATTGGATGCATTCTACTGGTAGTCTAGTCAGACAGCTGCCACACTTGTAGGTGTTTGTAGACATAGTGCATAGAACTATGTACATAATGAAGTTGCCAATTGGTGAAAGCATGAGTAAGATGTCTAGAGCTATGGTGACAAAGTGAGGGACGCCTCACCTGTTTTGGGGAAAGAGTAGCTTATTTAACCAAAAAAACTGATTAATGGCAGAATAGCTTTGTTACTGTCTAGGATGATTCTGTCTCCGCTGGTCTTTTTCGAGAGCTTGTCATGTCTGAGGGAATAGCATGAACAGAGATTCATTTGCTTGACTCTCGGGTGGTAACCATTGCAACAGAGGAAAAACACAAGACTCCTTCAGAAGTGTAGTCTTTTATGCAGTGAAGCAATGCTCATCTACAATATATTTGCGCTTGTTATAATAATCTCCACATTGTGACAAAAGAAAAGCAACAGGTTGTTTGTTGCAAGTTGGTTTCAAGTCTTGAAGCGTCATCTTGCATTCAGCAGCTTTGAGGTCTGCAGCAACATTTAATTACTTACATATCTTTGAAGTGAAACATTGTGAATTTGAGGGTAGATGTTCTTGCGCAGTAAACTACTTTATAACTGATGACAGTACACACCTTATGTTCCGAATATAAGAGTATTCTACAGTGTCTCAGCCTTCTTTTAGAGGAGTCTAAAATAAGTTGCTAATCAATGCAAATATTATTTCTGTACGCAAAATGACTTTTACACTGGCTTGTTATTCCCCATTAGCAGTATCAGTGGTTGAATCTCGTAGCTCAATATTTATAAGTTATTTTGGTTCTGTTATAAAAGTAGGAGTCTTTGTGGAATTATTGCACCTCGTCCATTTATAAAGAGCTCTATATTTCGTTTTCCGAACTGTGATGATATGAAAGACCTGAATATTATCTAACCACCTTTCTTAGCTCAGCAGACCCTTTCCTGGCACGACACCTAGTTACATTTTTGTGTTTTTCGTGCTGCAGCATTTGGGTTAAAGCAGCAGTCTCCAGGAACTACGGCGGAGTCAACTCATACTTCAAAAGTTAATATCTCCTGACACCCCTTTGCATCAAGATCTGAAAATTAAAATGTGTTATGTTTAAAACTTTAATCTACATATGGTTATGGTGTGTGTCTATATGCCAAAAATCAACTGCAGTAGCTAGTGCTATGTGGAAACAATTGTTGCATGATGTCGAAACTGCTATTATCTGAGTCATATCTACAATGCTCACTGCTTCAAATGAACCTACGGGAAACCAGTTAGTGTGAACAAAAACTGCAGACTAAGGATACCCACCATCAAGCTTGGTTTATCTCCGGGGTTGCATTTATTCATTTTGCAGACTTCAGCATTTAACCTCTAAAACAGCAAATAGATTTTGAGTTTAGGCAAGAGCTCAATTTATATACAACTGGTTTCGCTCTAGAGGCAATATACCTCTGCCACCTCAGTGTATATCTTATACCTAAAGACACATTCTCAGAGTGGCATAACAAGTGCTTTAAATGGGTTGAAACAGATGTAAGGGGGAGGGGCTCTACATGTGGTGTGGCCTAAGAAGCTTAATTGAGATTCTATCAAGAGACGTGGCCGTTGTAAGTAATGGCATGGCCTGATGCATGTAAATTTAATCCTAAAAAGAGAATTTTCTGGACAAAGAATAACTCAAATCAGAAGGCAACAAGATACTTATATAACAGTTCATATACCATCAGTACCCTTACCCATATGCTATAAAACACCTGACAAGGCAAATTTAAAAGTAAGCAGTGCATTGACTTCTTGCTATAACAACAGTTGAATAGTCATGTGTACCAAGCTGATAACATGGTTATTCAATTGGAATGAAATAATATATTAGACCTTGAAATACCAAGGATAAACTGCAGTAGACACCACAGATACTATTCAGGAATCAACTAACGCCCTAAGACCCTGAAAAAAGACCTCGCAATTTCATCTGTCTTTAGTCCCATAGCTGAAAATATTGGGCGTGCTCAGAAACAGGTTGAGTTCAATCAGTGAGTGCTCATTGGGACCCCAATTAGGTGGGCGAATCACAGGTGTTGATGAGCAGGTAGCACAATGCCCGCCAACAGATGTTTTCCAGTACACTTCACATTTAGTTCGGACTCTATCACAATATGCTGAAGATAAAACATGAGGGCCAACAACACAGTGACATTTCTCTGTGGCAGTGTATTCGTTTTTCTTAAGGAGGTGACAGACGGAAATAGAGAGTCCAAGATGGCCCTGTTTCAAAGTCATTTTATTTCGTTTGCAGGGGCTCAGCTATGGTCCCCTTAGAGCACTGGCACTTAATTATGATAGGAGGCTCACAGAGTGTATTTTGTACTTTATAAAGAGGTCATCTTTGCATAGGTTAATTACTGTTTCCAGTGTATTGCTCTCTATTTAAGTCTTATTTCTAGAAGTTCAGACTAGTAGGATATCCTCTTTCCTCATGTGTGACTTCGAGACAGTTTCCTTGAGTGTACCTATTATTAGTTAAAGGCAGACCTGTGCATGTTTGTCTGCACAGTGTGTGGATGTGAGAGGGCGATATGGCCACAAAGACAATAGCCTGAATGGTGTTATGATTGTGCTAAGCATTCATCTTTTTGACTTGTTTGCATAATTGCTACATGTTTATTGGTTCTCTCGTGTGTGAATTTGTTGATGCCGCTTTAGAGTTGAAGAATCAAAGAACCTCTTCTGGCATATGTTACAAATACAGGGTTTCTCTCCTGTGTGCATTCGCTGGTGTGTGATAAGGTGTGGTAACTGCCTGAAATTCTTTCCGCATATTCTACATGTATGTGGCTTCTCTCCGGTATGTATTCGCTGATGTATTACGAGGGCTTGTTTCTTAGCAAAACTTTTTCCACATTCACTGCATATGTAGGGCCTCTCTCCTGCATGTAATCTTTGATGTGCCAACAATGCCTGTAGCTGCTGGTAGGTCTTTCCACATTCATTACAGATGTATGACCTCTCTCCTGAATGTATTTGCTGATGCTCTGTCAATGTCTGTAATTGCTTGAAGCTCTTTCCACATTCATTACATACATAGGGTTTATCTGCAGTATGTAGTTGCTGATGCGCTGTTAACAAATGTGGCTCTCTGAAACTTTTACCACATTCATTACATATATAAGGATTCTCTACCACAACTTCTCCATGACTTTTAAGGTTTGTTGTTGATTGGAGCAAACTCTTCTCACATTCCCAGCATGTATTCTGTTCTTCTTCATTGTTCGTTCTCAAATGTGAGTTAATGCTTTTTTGCTTGCTAAAACAAATTCCACATTGACTACATATACACAGTTTCAATTCAGTGTGTGTTTTCGGATGCACATTAATGTTTGTTGATTCTCTGAAAGTGTCTCTACATTCAGACCACGGATCTGGTCTATGTCCCGTGTAATTTCCTTTATCTTTGGAGGTTTGACCAAAGCCTCTATGGCAGTCCGTGATTGTAAATCCTTTCATTTCATTGTGGATTGTGGGATGGTTAATAAAATCTAAATTGTTATTGAAGCTCCTCTCACAATCATTAAAAGTGTGCATCATCTCCAAGCTGCTTCCTTGCTGTTGTTCAATGTTGTTGATGGACTGCCTCACACCTTAAGCATAGACAAAGAAAATACACACATCAACTTAAATACATATTGACCACAACACCGTATTCCAACAACGACTAACACAGTAAGGAAAAGAGAATGGCAATGTCTGCTGCTTACCAATAGATCTGTGAGACTCTCTGCTATGATTATAATCCACATTTATCAAAGCAATACCATAACAAGCAGAAGGACGTTATAACCAAATAAATAGGACACAACACAAGTACAGGTCAGAGCAGGAATATGTGACAGTGGTTCTAGCGATTAATATTATAACCATCAAACGGATGCAAAAAATGCAATAAACGTGCTATATTCCAAACTAAAAAAGGGCGTATATATTGACAGATGCACTGTTTTCAATTATATGTTGTATCTAGCAAAAAACAAGTTAAAATAAAGAACAAAGAAGTATTCTGCAACCAGGTTTAGCACAAAGAATGAATTAAAAAGAAAGCCTCATGCAGGGTGTGGACTGAATGCTGAAAAAGATGGCACATAACTAGAGGAGCTCCTGTACCCATGAGCTCTCGCTGCCTAAATATCATGTTCAACCTGATCTGTACCAGTTCTACCAACTTGTGGGGGGGGGGTGGGTGGTGTGCACCTTTCTGGTACTGTCTTTGTTGGGCCTGGAATCTCTCTACCGCCAGGGAAGGGAGGCATATTACTGATTGTGGGTGTCCCCACTCTTCCCACACTCTCTCACTCTCTCAGGCTGCAAGAAGGTTTGGGCTGAGACCTGGGAGGTGCAGTATGGCACTGCCCGCTGCTGAGTGAAAGTAGGACCAGCCAGGTGCAGTCTGTGGTGGAGGACCAAAGGAATAGGCCGCTAGTAGGAAGAAAAGATCCGAGTGGGGGAGAAGTGGTGGTGGTGATGATGATGATGATTATCCCCTGCAGCTGGCCTGTAGCTTGTAGAGTATGTGCACAACAGTGAGGGACATATGAAAATACTTACAAGGGCATGTAAAAGGACCTGAAGCAGCCATAGTGTGTCGCTAGGCTGCTGATGAGAACGATAGGAGATGAAACCACCTCAGAATAGGAACCTGCTCATGTGGGATGAAGGGCACAGCAGTGATTGTGTGGTGGTGCGGGCTGGTCAATGATCGGGGTGATAACAACAGACCACAAGGAGATCTGTCACATAATTGGGTCGGTCACCCTGACAGGTGGTAGTGGATACTTGGTGTAGGGCCTGCCCAGTGGCCTTCTATTACCAACATCATCCTCTAGATAAAAGAAGAGAAGCCTGCTTGGCACTAATTGGATTGGTTACAACACCATTCTTGGAACTGCGGGCCAACTGAGGTGTCATGTGGACGTCTTTGCACTCTGGCCTTGGGTGACGTGACACTCTGGCTGCACCAAAAGACATGATAAGCCCACTGGGTTACAGCAACAAAGCATGTTCGATAAATATGCTTCTTTTGATGGTTCACCTGTAAAACTTTCAAACTCTCCATCCTCCCTCAAGACCAAGGTCAGGCCTTGTCACTGCAAACCCCTAGCTTTTACTGTATGAAGGTTGGTGGGCAATCAATGACACAAAATCTGCCCTCAAAAATAATGATTAGGAACTGATATAAATGCACTCAGATCGAATTTTCCGGAAAGAGTGGGCAAGGTGCAAGCCTCTGCTGATGTGAGGTGCCTGAGAGATGTGGTTACATGCCTAAAGAAGGAGTCTACATAACAGCCATGACAGTACGGGACACAGAAGGCCACTGCAAACATTTACACATAGTGGGAGTTCTACAGAAGGAGGAAGGGCAATGTGTTGAACTTTTTCTGAAGGACTTAATCATGAAATTTCCCAAACCGTTTTCTTTTCAGTTGAGCGTGCCCACTATGCACTGGACCCTCTGCCAAACCCGGGTCTCTTTGAGTGTAATTTTCACACGCCTCCTGAACTGTTGAGGCAGAAATGCTATTTTGCAGGCAGTGAGATCTCTGGGACCCTGATTCCACAATAATGCCATTGATGGACACTGCACTTTCCTTCAAACCCCACTAAGGCCACCACAGCTACTTGCTTTGGTCTGCTAAAATCTTTAAAAAAGCTCTTCTCTTCCCCTAGACACTTGCACAGGATTGTACATGCGCTTATCACCTCCAGGTTAGAATACGGCAACGTACTTCATCTAGGAGCCCCCTTGAATATGCTGTCGCGACTGCAGTGAGCAAAAAATGCTGCATCTAGGCTCAACCTGAATATCCCCAAACATCAATCTATTAGACAAGGGCTCAAAGAGCTACACTGGCTCCCAATCAAGTCTAGGATTAAATTCAAAACGCTTACTATAACCCACATAGCACTCCAAAAGAAGGGCCCCAGATACATTCAAGACAAGCTTAAACACTACTCTCCTGCAAGGGCACTCAGGTCTTCTAACCACAACCTTCGGTGCATTCCCAGATTCCACAAAGCCAGATCGGGGGGCAGGTCCTTCCCTGTTGTAGCTCCCAGCTTCTGGAGGCTCTTCCACACTCCCTCCACGCCATTCCCACCGAACGCCTGTTCAAGGCACAGTTGAAAACACTGCTGTTTTGTAAGCTATAACAGCCGATCCTCCTTGACAAAGACTTGCGCAAGCACCATTTGCGCTCTATAAATACCTCTTCATTTATACTACTGTTACCCAAATTTAACTAAGCTGTGAAAAGGACACTGAAGCTTGGATCTGTAAAAAGAGTGTTGAGACATACAAGAATAAAGTACATGAGATTTTTTCTAGCACATTCATGGATCTTTTTCAATGGTCAAGCCTAGCACTTTGAGTCTTCTGATGACATTTTCGGACTGGCTGGAGTTGGTGCTCAAACGGAACACAGACCGTTCCAGAACAGGCCACCTAACATGATAGAAATGGAAAAATAGGTACTGATCTAGCATCCTGTCTGTTGTGAAGGAAAAGGGGGGCGGGAAGGAGGACATGGAAAAAGACAGACACTGTAGCACACTAAAAGTTGTGCAGCTAGTGGGTGAGGACCCTAATGTACCCATCAGTACAGCCACCCAAGCTGTTACAAAGGTGAACAAGCAAGCATGGACACTGAAAAACAGTGATGTCACCAAGATGAGAAAGCTATTGTGGTTTGGTGGTCATGGGGTTGAGCGAGATATGATCTGGTGTTTAAGGGTGTTCTAGCAATGTCATGGAATGACGTGTCCTTTCAAAAATGCTGATAATATTGTGGTAAGCAGACATTCACAGACGACTACGGTTGAATAGTTAACTATACATAGTAACAAAGTTTGGGGCAGTGCAAAAAATACTGACTTGGAGGGCATCAATGAAGTTCCTGCCACTGAATAGTTGATCAGAGTTTCGGTTACAAGTGCCAACATTCTGCTGATAATGTTAAAATGTTAAGATGACAGGGACTATGTGCACTGGTGGAACAGGAAGTTGTAAACACACATTGCGATAGTGTAAGGGAGGAGGATCTAGGGGAGAGTTACTGGTTCTGTTGTTTGCAGGTGTGGGTCAAACAGTATACAGGGAGGAGGAGTGTAATCAATATGAATCTGGCCTTTGATAAAGGGTTATTTTCCAGTATGGATGGATGTCTCAAAGTAAACACCACTTCAAAGTTTTATCTTGGAATGAGAATGGGCTAGGCAACAAAATAAAGAGAAAGATGGTAAGTCAATCATTAGTACACCTTTGGTTGATATCGCACTTCTCCCTAAAACTAACCTAATGGGGTCTGGATGCCATATCAGACCTGAGAGACAAATACTGTTTACTAGTGCACACTGCTTTGTTATCTAGAGCACAGGGATGAAGCACAATATTATTTCTAATGTAAGGCACATAGAGCCTGAAGTGCAAAACACTGGTCGCAATTGCGACCAGTATTTTTGCAATCAGTGTGAAATTCTGCACACCGACCTATGTAGTAATAGGTCAGTTTGCAAAATTTCCATTTGCAGTGGGTTGCGATCTGACGTGCCCCATGAAAATTAGGTAGGTTGCACATTGCATCTTACCCCTACTGATTGTCATTACAGGGATTGTGTCCTCCAGGGGTCAGCAGACCACCATGTCTGTGATCGAAGTGAAATAAAGTAAACCTTTTTTTAATGCAGCCCATTTTCCTTAAAGGAAACTGGGATGCTTAAAAAAATATAGTTTATTTGAGAGTGTGCAATGCACCTCTGGACCACAGCCTATTCCCCAACAAACCTTTTTTAATTCACAAAGCAGAAGGGGTACCATAAGGACCCCTTCCCCTAACTCGAGAGTTTGTACATTTTCAACCTGATTTCAATTTTCGACATGAGTTCAGTAGCAAAACATTGACATATCCTAAATAATTGTATTTGGAAGGGGACGACTTCAACATGCCCCTTTCAAATTGTGATTTCCTATGGAGTCACAAACCTGTTTTAGGATTCTGTAATAATTTACTGACTCCTAACACAGGGTTTGAACATGTTAAAATGTTTTTATGATCACAAACTGTTTGAATCACTGTTTATGACCGTAAAAACATTTTGGACTCCTGGGCCATAATTCTTATTCTGGAGTGGACTATTTCTACACATTTGAGGGCACAGGCCACAAGTTCAGTAACGCATCTTTTTCGCACAAGAAAACACTGACCACTCCCCTCTTACACCAGCAGAAGGGAAGAGTGGAAACATGACACATGGTTATTTAAAGATGAAGCTCTAATACAAAAACACACTGCTAGAGATGACAGATCGGTGCTACCAAGAAAATGAGGGTGTGTGTGAAACTTTGGGAAGCATACAAGAGTGATACAGGATGGTGCAATGTCAAGCCTAATTTCCACAAAGAAAGTGAGAGATTTATTGGGTTCTTTGATGTTAATGGAAAAGCTGAGATGGAGTCAATGGATTTAGACCTTGACCAATGATTAGCTAGCTGAGAGAGCAAGGACTTGAGAGCAGACAGAGGTGGCTGTACGAATCTGGACAAAAAGGAAGCAAGTTGGTAGCAAGGGTAAGCAAAAAGGAAAGTGCTGATCGCTGGGTGGGAGTCCTACTGACTGCTCGATTTGTGCTATTGGAGGACAAAATAACAGAGGCATTATCGCAACTTCAAAGTAGTAAGGCATGAGGTAATTCCCAATGAACTCCCAGTGGAGCTTTTCAAAAGACTGTCTTCAAAGATATTGGGCCACTGTTAAATATATTTCTAGATGCAATTCAGGAAGATATCCTTCAACTGGATTTAAGAATGGCAACAACAGTACCGATACGTGAGCTTGGAAACCACCAGAGCTTTACTCATCTTACAGGCTAATCTCATTATTAAATGTTGAAACCAATGTATTGGCTAAGAATTAGGCCAATAGATTCTGAGATAGCAAATACACTGATCCACCCTGATCAGTCTCGGTTTATGCCACAGATATCAAACAGACTCAGGGCCTTATTACGAGTTTGGCGCTCCGACCGCTGTAGGACCGCCCCCGCCAGCAACCAACTGGAGAAAGGGATCCACGTTGGAATCTGCCTGGAAGAAGAAGAAAGGGGGGAGTACACACCCCAAATCTTTCAGCACTGCCACCTTGCCGTAGGCAGTCGGACCGCCGCAGTCTGCTCGTAGAACAGGCAACCCGTAATATGGACGGCAGTGCAGCTCCCCTGTACTGTCCTATGGTGGCTACCTTTCTCCCTCCGCGAACCCGGCGGTCGGCAGTCTGCTGGTGGTGTCAGCGGTCCAGTGGCAGTCTTCACAAAGCCGATCTGCCCAACTCGCAATACGCCAGTCAGACCGCCAAACTCACTGCGCTTGGACCGCCAATGCTGATACAGCGGTCAACGGGACCGCCAAACTCGTAATAAGGCGCTCAGTCTTAGGAGATTACACAATCCTTTAGAATACTCATACAGGGCAGCCGAAACAGTACTTATACTATCACTTAAAGCTGAAAAAGCATTAAATTCCTTGGAATGGCAATTCACGTTGGTACTGTTGGACAGGATGAGATTTGTCCCTTGGTTCCTATCTTACATCAAAACCCTCTGGCCAGAATAAAAGTAAATGGAGTCCTATACCACACATTTATGCTTCATGGGGGCACGAGTCAGGGTTGCTCCTTGATCCTATTACTCTTTCTTGCTCACCATTTGGGGTAATGGCCTATTGGCTCAGGCAAGATGCTTTGGTTTGTGGTCTTGGCAGGTTGGACACATGGGATGAAGGCGTATACTTGTTCATCGATCATATACTGCTATATTTCGCAGAGCTAGACTCCACTATAGTAGGTTAAACACGTCTTAAGATTACCTATTGTAAATCTGTCCTCTATCCAGGCACAGTCTGGAGTCCAGGGTGGCTCACTACATGCCCCTTACCGGTCAAACCCCAGGGTTTTAAGTACCCGAAATTATTTGTCACAGATAACAGGGAACGGTGTTTGCAAGAGCCATTGGTGCAAGCTTTCCCTTCTCTGGTGAGTCATGCTACTTTATACAAAAAGATCACACTGGCCAAATTGATACACATGCTTCAGAACACCCCATACTGGACTGGTTTGGAGTTGATTTTTTTCAAAAAGTGGAGACGATCCTACATACCTTGCTTTGGGATGCAACTCGCTTAGCAAATCTCACTAGTCACTATGCAGAGGCGTTCGTTCTCCTGCATATCATCATATTACAGGACCTCCTAGCTAGTTATAGTCAAATGAATGGGCTATGTGCCCCTTCAGTGCCCACTCTATCTGTAGATCAGCAGGTCATATGTGAGAAAGGTTATGCAGAGGTATTGTATGCTAAGATAAAAACAAGTAATTGACTGGCCATGACATCAACTATAATATCAAAATGAGACACCACACAGAGGTAAATAAAATCGAAAGGAGTAATCATGAAAAAGCTCTGCTGTAGTGTTAAGGGCGAATTATAAAGCAGACAAATACCCAGGGAAAGGGTGTCCTGGTGCTAGCAGAAGAAAGTATTAGCCATACAGAAAAGAGACATATGAAGTCTAACTAGACAGCTGCTGAAACGATGACTAAGAGGAAGCGCTTTCCATGCGTTGATGGTGAAAACAGAAGCTGCTCGGCACCTGAAGTGAAATGTTCTGAAATTAGGAACTTGCAGAAGAAAAATCTGAACTAGAACAAAGAGCCCTGGTGGGAATGTAAGGGGGAAAGGATGAGTTCATGTAGTTGTCCTAGGTAGATTGAATAATTTTATGCCATGGGCAAAACACCTTAAAAAGACAACGTTTTTGCATATGGAAGCAGTTCAAGGATTTGAGATAAGAGGTGATTATGGAACGTTTGTTGAGTCCTAGCATTAGCTGTGCAGTATTAATATGAATGTGCTGAAGCCCGGCTTAGAGGAAAGCAGGCAGGCCTGCGAAAAATGAATTACAGTTTTCAAAGCTAACATAAATTAGGGCTCTGCCTACAGATTTTCTTACTGATTAAAGTAGCACGGAGATGCTTTTCTTTACCATCTTCATTAAAAAAAGCAGGTGGATGTAATTATTTTTATGTCGGAGAAAAAGGGAGCTTTTCGATCAACAATGACACCTAAGTTGCAAGCAGAGTTGACAGAAATAGGAGATGGGCATTGTTCCTCTGGGAACCATGCAGCCGATCAAGTCCAGTTGTTGCCAAATATTAGGATCTCTGCCAGTGTTTGAAGAAGATAATTATAGTCCATCCATTTTGCATGCCTGAGGACACACAGGGCGGTTCACCATTGGAGCAGAGACTTCAAGACGGCCCACTGCAGTCAAGGTGACATCCCAGATATACCAGACTCGGACTGACAATGCTCCATATATCTTAGACTTTTTCTAAATGGGAATCTGACCTTGGTTCACCAACTGATGGCAACTGGGAAGAGGAACTAAATTATACTGACTGGTTTCCAAATAGTGCAATATGAAGTCCTCTATAAGGATTACTACACATGAACGCAACTGTTTAAATCTGGTATGGCCAATAATGACGTGCCTGGGGGTTGCAACAAAAGGGTTGCATTCCACCATACTGTCTGGGCATATTCTATGATAAATTAATTTTGAAAGACTATGGCCCTGATTACAGGTTGTGCAAAGCTTAATTAAAGCATGCTTTTATGTGTTATTTTCGTTCTGCATAATTGTGAAATGTTTGGGGTTTTCTCACCCGGTTTTACCAAGTGGGGAGAACTAAACACAGCCAAGCCAAACACGGCCAAGCCTCAATTCTTCTTTCTATCTAATGGGGGACAATACATTGATCCAAATGCTGCAAAAAAAGCTTTCCCTACCCTCCCTTGCTGCCATCGGCCTCTCTCTTCACCGACCGCCACCCCTACAGGCCCATGCACACATTGAACACTTGCTCAGAACAGGTGCGAAATGTATCTGGTAAACCACATGCAATAGGGCATTTTGTGTGTTTTACGACTGGAAAAATCGGTAACACACTTTAATTCCAGATTCGATGGAGTCTTACACGTGAAGGCCTGCTACTAAGGTGATTTTACCAGTAATGGTAAAATTACATATGATTTAACCACGGCCTCAGTAGCATGCAACTCGGAATCAGAACCTATATGTGATAGGTTGGAAAATCACAACTAGACTTGTTCCCTTGGAGGCAAAAGGTTTGTTGTTAAGAGTGTAGGAGGATGCACCTCCATCCAAAATATAATGCTATAGAATCCAGGCCATAGCATGGAGGGATGTGGTGAAGAGTAATGAAGAGTTGCCCAAGACTGGGACCTGGTTCTCCATTATGGATTGACACTTAACTGCAGAAGGATGGGTGTCTGTCTGAGGCCAGAGAATCCCACGAACAGTTGAGAAGATTAGGGGACAAAGAAGGACTTTAATGGGCTAACGTGAGGGGTTGCGCCTAAACCTCAACCATATAAGGTGGGCAGAAATACTCCCACGTCTTCCTCCTCTTACTAAATGTTTTTCATTTTGTTATTGATTACTGCCCAGTGATGGAAGCATTATATTGTGACATGTAGGTAAGTAATATGCCAGGCCCCTACTAACATGCACACTGAACCAGCCAATATTATGTATTTTTTGTGTTACTTATCAAAATCAATACATTTGTTGTTGAAAAAAAGCCTTGAAGCATAAACAAGAAATCAGGCTTATACCCTAAGAATAACATCATTGATATTATTCTGAATATTTTGAAGTATACACTGTGCATGCACCCACTGGGGCAGCAGCGAGCTTGACAAACCTGACAGTGGTTTCTGGTAACATACAGAAAATAAAAACAAAGAAACGTAAATTGGCAGAGAATTAAATCATTTAAGAAGTACCTATGAAATCCAGACGTGATCCTTGACGTCACTTCTGTATACTCTGGCACACTATAGAAACCATGACCCTTCATTACTGAACACCCAACTTGGTGGCACAACTGGAGCGGATTTCGTATAAAGAGAATAACAGCAAAAATACTTGTCTTTAATCCCTTTTGAGTCTGTCCCGTGTGTATGTATGAATATTACTGAGGGAGCTATAGCAATTCTGTAGTTATGGTTCATCTGCATTTTCCATTGAAAATGCGTTTTTTGGTTCACTTATAACTGTGTCTAATCTGGACGAAGTTTTTGCACACCAGGTTAGGTTTCAGCATGCCAGATTTCAAGCTGATCGGTGAAGGAAGCAATAGTTACAAACAAACACGGCGCATTTCTAATTTTAACTCTGATAGGAAATTTTGTTATCTGCTACAGCAAAAACAATTGAATAGATTTACAGCAAACTTGGCATGAAAGTAGAACGTCACCCATAAAGTGTTCTTTTTTATTATGTCCCATCAAAACCTTATCCTGCCCCCAAACGGGCTGTTGGTGAACTCAAAACTTACACCAATAAATAAACATATTTCACAACAAACAAAAAAATTCATTAAATAATAATACATGCACAGAGAAATTATGCTGTAACTATGTCAAAGGTAAAGCGATGTTTAATGTCACCAGTGATTTGATCAATGTCATTTCTGATATCATGTGTGTGGTCATGACCAGTTCAATTGGGGGGAGAGGGGAGTTATGGTTTTGATGACTAGGGAACGAATTATAGTTTGTGTAGTTTACCATAACTGACAAGGGGCGGTTAGGTTTGACGTTGAACTATATTGTCACTTTAACTTTGTTTTTTCCAGTAGTTAAGGTTTACATCATAGTCTACGGGAAATCAGATTGTTGTACCCTTAATAAATTTTGCAGCCCTTAACCAATCTATAACGTGAAAAAAGAAAGGAGTATGAGGATAATTTACACCACGCAAAATCTGGTGCAGATTGATCAACCAGTTTAAAAGTTATAAAGGTGGTCCCCAAATCATTTTCACCGGGCAATATAGTGGGATTTCCCATAGGAGATTTTTCTCCACGCACAACCCCGAAATACCCGAACAGTGGTCACCAAATTTTGAAGGCACTGCGACCTTTCGGTCATTCAGTAATGTGTTATGGTTTGGTGAAAATCCTTTCAGTCGTTTGGAGCAATGAGGCAAAAAATGAGTGTCCAGCGTGCATGCCAAGTATAACAGTAGAACCCCAGCACGCATGCACAACACTCTGCATGCTCAGTGGTCACCCGGAAGTGTCTTCCACCCAATGTTTGCAAATACTGAGAAGAAAACAATAGAAAAACATTAAATAAGAAAGCAGCACAAAAGAAGAGCCTATGCCGCACATTCATACGTGGGTAGGAAGTTAATATTTTCCCCTAGCCTGTTTGATAGGATGAGAAGAGATGAAAAAAAAAGACTTTTGCCACCAACCTGACTTAGCCAGATCCAAGGGGCTAATCTGAGTATACCCCACCTTGCCTAACAGCAGTAGGGAATTCATTTACCTGCGCCTTGGCTTGACCAAGAGCCAGAAAGAAGTGATGTCACACGCCACCACCACCTTTGCAAAGAGTGAGTCACGCCACTCTGTACTAACGCCCCCTCATATTGTGTGAGAGTGAGGGGGTGGGAATACGAAATGCCCACTCATATTGCCCAAGAGCAAGGGGGTCATACCCCACCTCCTGTTGCCTTGCCCTTTGCTGACGTATAAAATAACCCCCTGAATTCTTTGCAGTGCCCAAGGGTGAGGGGCTATATTTAATAACAAATTCCCTTCATCTTGACCAGGGGTAAGGGGTGAGAGGAAATGAATGCCTCACCCCCGCAGCTAAATAAAAAAAGTTGAGTTCTCACTCACTCACCCCTGCGCCCTGTTCCCAAGGCATAGGGGTGGGTGTCAGCCGACCCACCTTAACTCCTATTCCAGGATTTAGTATTCGGTACATCACATATCTTTTCAAACTTAAACTAACAAACTACACAATATACATCATTAAATGCATTATACACCGACAAAGCCACTACCATGCATACAATCTCTCAAAAACACACACCAACCACTGCCAGCAAAAAAGGTCCCTACAACCAACCCTCACCCAAAAAACCACTATCCACCTCTTCGAAACACTCCTACATAATCATCTACCCATTCATACACATGGGGGCCCTGTAAGAAATTGAATTATTAAATGTGGCAGACGAATACCCACCTCAATGAATAATCACAACTCTTGTCAGGGCACCAAATTAACCTGAGCTCAACCCCCCCCGGTAGCTATGGCACAGAGCAGACAGGCTTAATTGGAAGCAATGTGCAAAGTATTTATGCACTACACCATGGCTCACTTACCCATCTATCATCCGTTGCAAAATTCAAAGCCATAAAACCGGACTTTCATGCTCACCACCAGCACTACCCATATCCCTTCCACCTTGAACATACGCAAAAGTAAGCCACTCCGAAATTTTGTGCTTGCGGGGGATTTTAACATTCACCCTTGTGGTGAACCCAGGGTATCTAGTGTGGCTGACTTGGGTTGCCCTCGGGCGCAGGGAATTCACTTTGAACATTCCCCACAAGGGGAGATACGGAATGGCCTCCTTTATGAATGTGATCTGTCATCTCTCATGTGTCTATCTGATCCCTGTAGCAAGTCAGTCACTCCAACGTTTAAAGGTAGGGGTGTTGGTTCATTTATAGATTTCATCCTGGTATCCTCATCCCTATTAGATCTATTCACAGGATTCGTCATCCAAGCTAGTGTATACTTTGACCATAATCCCCTGTGTGTTCATCTTCAGGGGCCCTTATTGACGTATAGAAAGAGGGCTGAGCAGAGTGGGGTGGCTAAAATGGACCCAGATATCCCCAGATGTTTTCTATAAATACCTGTCGGACTCTTGTGCTAATGAGTTAGTAAGGTGCACCACATTGACCTCAGATCCAAGGGAGGTCATTAGCGCTTTTAAAATAATTACAGGTAAAATAAGTGACTTTTTAAGTGCCCCGGCCAGGAGATCTGCTAATCAGTGCCCTAGATGGTTTGATTCCCTTTGCTCCCAGGCGGCTAGGAACTTGCGGGTTGCATTAAATAAGTGCCCAAGAGACCCAACATTGGTGAGATTACGTCGAAGAGAGTACAAATTAGAATTGGTAAGACGTAAATCTGCTCTAAAAGATGAAGCATGGAGGGAGTTAATTGAAGCTAGTATGTTGAGTGACAGCTCCAGGTTTTGGAGCATAATTAATAGTCCCCTCCTAAATCCGGAGGGAAGTAGTGCGATAGGAGCCCATATTACAGAGGAGGAGTGGGTCCTCCATTTCAAAGCTATGTTTGAGTGCCCCCCTGAGCTAAACTGCTCTCTATCACAGGCGGCTGGTATATCTGACCTAGTTTTTAGTTCTTCTGAGGTCAAGGATGGGATAAATGGACTGTCCAGTAATAAAGCTCCGGGACCTGATGGCATCCCAGCTGACCTCTTTAAATCAGACCCAACTCTTTGGGCGCCGGTTCTTGCCGCTGTTTTAAATGCAGCTGCAAGATCCGGCTGTCCTGAGTCCTGGGCGACCTCCACCATAGTGCCGGTTTTCAAAAAGGGCAACAGAGATAGCACTCACTGTTATAGACCGATTTCCTTGCTGGATTCAGTGGTCAAGGTGGTGGGTTGAGTGCTCCTGGACAGGTTGACTACCTGGACAGAGGAAACATGCTATATTATCGGATATCCAGTACGGGTTCCGTCCGGGGCGGTCAACTATGGCCCAGTGTCTCAATCTATCCATGATCCTGAATAAATATACGGTCGCCCGATCTGGTACGATCCACCTAGCATTTATGGATCTGTCTTCCGCGTTCGATCGCGTGAACAGGAACAAACTATGGCAGTCCATGTTGGCCATTTGGGTAGACGAAAATATCGTTTACTTTTTGGAAAATCTCCATCGATCAACTAAGGCGCAAGTTAGATTTTCACAAGATTTAAGAGTCTCCTGATCTTTGGCAATAAAACGAGGTGTAAGACAGGGCTGTATTTTGGCCCCCTTTTTGTTCAATCTGTATATTAATGAGCTAGATAACGTTTTACAGGCTACTATGGTTGATCATCCGCAGGTAGGCCGACGAGGCTTGCCGGTTTTACTGTATGCGGACGATGCGGTCCTCATATCTAGGACCGCCAGGGGGCTGCAAACTCTGCTTGACACTTTCTCTGCTTTCATGAGGGACCGAGATCTATCAATAAATGACTAAATCCTTTGTGATGCAGGTGGGCCTTCGCACAAAGAAGACTTTCCAGTTCAGGGTAGGCACCGCCCAGGTCCCTCGTACTGATGTTTTCTCGTACTTGGGGGTCATATTGGATGAACAGCTGAACTGGGGCCCACTTAAACAAAGGCGGAAGGGTGATTTAGTGCGGGCAAGTACTGCCATTTTTTATTTTGCCTCTAAATTTGGCAAAAGGCCAATAGCGGCACTTATAAAGATTTACCAGGCCAAGTGTGTGGCGATCGCCTCGTATGGTAGTGAAATATGGGGACAGGTAACCATGGAGGATTTGCAAGTGGTCGAGAACACGTTTCTGAAACGGCTACTGGGTGTGCCAATTGGAACCTCAAATTTGGTAGTGCACGAAGAACTAGGGGTCCCGTATTTGGGTGACACATTGGCTCTTCGTCCACTAATATTTTGGTTAAAAATCTGGAGGAATGAGGAATTGTCTTTGACCCGGTCGATCCTGAAAGAATGTATGTCTCTTGATCACTCGCTTCGTATCCCTTGGCTTAGCTATATAAAGACCAGCTTTGCGAGGCTGGGCAGAGTCGAATTATACTCTAATCCTGAAGGGGTCGCCAAGAAAGACCTGGGCTGGGTAAGGGAGTCCTTTTGTAGCCTAAGGAAAGTAGAGAGGGAAGAGCGGGATTTGAGGAAACCTAGCGTTCGAAAATGTTTAATATTGAAAACAACATCATCTCCTGAACCTTATCTTTTGGGTTCATTCAGCACATATGATCGATTTTTGCTGACTAGGTTTCGCCTGGGTTTCTTTCACTTTATGTTGGCCGTGCCTAGGGGGAGTAGCAGAGGAAAGATTTTAGCACCCTGTGGCTGCGACGGTACGTCTCCACAGGATCTGCTTCATTTATGACTATTCTGTAGGTTTTATGTGATCCCCCGGAAAAAGTTTATTGTCCCGATTCTAAGAAGGGCGAATTTTAGGCAGGCTCGTCCAGCTCTCATCTACCTTCAGTTGCTGCATGAAGACTGTGTTTTATTTGTGCTTAATTTTCTCAAATCAGCAGTAAAATGTAGGGCCTACTTAGATTAGACGTTAACTATTCTGTGGGTCGTTTAATAATTTTAGTCCCCCCACTGAGATACATTTAGATAGGATCCCGGGCGTTATTTATTTTATTATTGGTTTATATGAATCATTTTAGGGGATTAATTGTATTTTATATTGTGTGTTATTTATGAACCGGTTCTGTTATCGATGTAATGAACTATGCAATGGTTTTATGAAATGTTATTAATTGTTTTACATGGTGACAACTTTTATGGCTTTACTTCTGTAAGCCGAATAAAGTTATTTTGATTGATTGATTGAAGCCACTCCACACTCCTCTTCATAACCATGCATCCCCTTTTCTACCACACAACAATGCTACTATTCAAAGACAACTCCACAGCCCACCCTTTCAATTTCAACCAATCTCACCTTCCAAAAAATAGACACAGACATGTCTAAGCTGTGTAGGGTATAGATCCACAAAATGCCTTTTAAGCTAGTTGTACGAGGATAATGGCACCCAAAAACAACTCATTTTCAGTCCTGCTACATCTAACACCATCACCAATAGCACACCACCTACATCCTACAAGGACAATACTAACTCTACTGCAATACAAAATCACACCACCTCCAAAACAGCTCCTTTAATCTGCCTACTAATAAATTTGGTTTCTATGTTCGAAAAACAAAACTACATCTTCGACCAATTAATAGACACAGAACCTGACGTACCCTTCATAATTGAATCAGGGCTGGGGGAAGACATGGCTCCAGTATTGCATGAATCTGTTACACAAGGCTATCACACCGTTGCACAAAATCACAGAGGCAAAAGAGGAGGAGACTTAGGGGCCGATTCTGATGTCGGGCAGACCGGAGTTTGTCCGACATCGGTTTGGTACTGGAACCGGACGACCTCCTGTAGTCGGTTCCAGCCCAGGAAGTAGGATGCGACCGAACCCTGTTCAGTCGCATGCCTATTTTTTGCAATGGGAGCATGCATTCCAAACGGAATGCATGCTCTCATTGCAAAGAGCAGAGGTGCAGTTCATCCCTGCACACCGTGGCAGGCCCCTCAATGGGCCTGTCACGGGGTGCAGGGATCAACAAGGGGGCACCATAGGTGCCCCCTAGGCCGTAATTCGGCGGCCTTGCACCCATGGGGGCCCTGCTGGGGGCCCCCAAAGACAGATTCCCAATACCTTTCTGTGTCAGAAAGGCCGGCACAGAAAGGCAGTGGGAAGTTACCATTGTAATCCCTCAGCCGGAAAGAGCCGGCCGAGGGATTACTGCAGGCTTTCCGAATGGCGGACGGGCTCTCCGAGCCCATCGGATGCCATTCGGAAAACCGATTCGGATTCCCTTCCGAACGAGCCCATCGAAATGGGTCGGTTGGAAAGGAATCCGAACGGGAAATTCCGATGCGGTCAGAACAGCTCCGACCGAAGGAGCCTTTCCCAACCGCATCGGAATCGGGCCCTTAGCCGTCATATGTGAGGAAACAACAACTCTCACCATATGTCCCGTCCCAGAATGATGCTCACAGACCTAGACACACTCAACCTACAATAGCCTAGTCCTGAACCCGCACACTTTGCAGGACACACCTTAGATGTCATTTTCGGCAACCCAGACCTAGATACATTCCAAAGGATTACTCTGGTCACGTAGTCCGACCACCACTTGGTTGCCTTTCAACACAAGACATCATAACTCACCCCGGAAAAACTCAGCTTACCCACAACAAGATATCAACCTTGGAGCAAGCTGAATTTGGAGGACCTAGAAACCCTACTTACTTTCAATGCAGATCTGGACTTAAGAAACTCAGTTCAAAACCTCTAAGGATGGCTCAATACAGCTTCTGCTATATTATTCACATACAAAACACCAGAACATTACAAAAGAAAAAAAGCCCTCTGGAAAAATGCAATTTTAAAAATAGAAGCCAACAAATCGCAAGTCTTTAACAAATCTGACTCAAAGCAAACAACCCTCAAGACAAAAGCAAATGCCTACACAGATATAACAAAATGACAAGTCATCAATCAAACAAGCTAAAAAAAAAAGCTGAATCCACAACTCTATATGCCCTACAAAATAATTTCTAAAAATACTCATAGAATGTCGCAATGAAAAAATGCACTGAAGGAACTCATCCCATTTCTCAGAAATGTTTCCACAAACTGGCAACTTATTAGTCAACCTAAGCAGACATGTTGGATTCATACGTAACACAGAAAAAAAGAACAGCAATATCCCACTTCCAGCAAACACCACCAATTGAAGGTTAACCCAGCCTCTGCACTCCTATTTATCACCATTTGTAAGGATCTTGTCAAAGGTAGCATTGCAGCCTTCTGACCCTTGTCCCCCACAAATCTTCAAAAACATTCTTCAAACAACTTCAGCGGCCATCCCAGTTTGAATAATGATCAACAACTTCCTAGCAACAGGAGTTTTCCAAAAGACTTGGAAAAAGGCATACATATGCCCATTATTAAAGGAAGAAAAAAAATCTTAGCCATCAAGATTCCAACAATTACAGACCAAACTTATGGAAAGAGCAGCTTTTGCAAGGTGTCGCAATTCATTGAAAGCTGCATACTTTCCAACTTGCAAATGGGATTCCTTCCAGGAAGAAGCACTGAATCAGTCCTAATAGCCACCTTGGACAACCTTAAAAACACTCTAGACCAGAATGGGGTTGTTGCACTATTTCGCACAGTCGATCATGACACATTATTCCTGAGACTTAAGGAAGCTGGCATAGAGGATACCACTCTCATTTGGATCTCATCTTATCCACACAATAGAACAAAAGTAATCTGTGCTCCTCTGTTCTCATCAAAACCCTACAACATAAAACAACGAGTCCCTTAAGGCTCTGCCGTCAGACCCCTCCTTTTCAACATCTACAGGAAATCCTTACCAGAACTCATCGATGTTTTCAAGTTCACCTTCTATAACTATGCAAATGATACACAGATACTTCTTAAATTAATAAACCCCAACTGATTGCCACCAAAACTGAAATACTTACCTGTGGAGACAGGAAAAATTATGACCCTCTCTGAGCCTGGCCTGACGATCTAAGCACCACCATCAAAAATATCTAAAGAGGTAAGAAACCTTGGAATTACTATGGACTCCAAGCTGTCCATGAATGCCCAAGTGGATAATCTATCCAGATCAAGCACTGTGAAACATCTTCCCACGCCTAGAATTCACCTACAAGGTCCATGCAATAATCTCTCTTGTCCTATCAAAACTAGATTATGTTAATGGTATATATCATGACGGTAACCGGTCCCAGGATGCTTGTTTCCAGTCCAGGTAGGACCTGGCTTGGCAGTTTGGGCTGGACTGTTCCCATGAAGAACAGGCTCAAAACTGATTTGCATATGGCTTGGTCCAAACGGGTGGCATGCTGAACAAAGGAACAATGGATTTAACCCGGATATCTTGACTGGGGGTAAGTGTTTGAATCGTTTCAGCACTCCGTCCATCATCTTGTTGCGTTTGCTATGTTCGTCCTAAGTGGTCAAGGGTATGCCTGTACATGGGTGCCTTGCTCTCTGTGCTACTGGATTCAAGCTAGCCTGGCTGATGAGGGGTGATACCCCGAAACCGGTCCCAGGATGCTTGTTTCCGGTCTAGGGAGGACCTGGCCTGGCAATTCCGGCTGGACTGTTCCAATGAGGAGTAGGGTCAAGACTGATTTGCATATGGCCATGTCCAAACTGGGGTGGCATGGTGAGCAAAGGAACAATGGATTTAACCCAGATCTCCTGACTGGGGGTGAGTGTTTGAAAAGTTTCAGCACTCCGTCCATCATCTTGTATTTGCTATTTTAGTCCTAAGTGGCCAAGAGTATGCCCAGATGTGGGTTCTTCCTCGCTGTGCTACTGGATTTAAGCTAGCCTGGCTGATGAGGGGTGATGTCCTGAAACAATAATTCACGCCCCGCCACACACAGTTTTCTCATGGATAATTTCACTACAAATGTGGCAGTAATATTATCATTGATGTCATAGAAGATGTCATGAGTGATGTAATATGTGGGGTAATTAGCGGTGCATGGTGAGGGTGCGAGTTATAGTTAACTTAGGGCATGAGTTATAGTTACTTGGGATAATTATAACTATAACTGTTGAATTTCTATGGCTCTGTATGTAAAATGTGAACCTTACTACAACGTCCCTGTAATCTTTGGGTTTTTTAGCAAATTTTACTGTTCTTTCTAATATTGCCATAGGTAGTTATAGTTAGGACCTAGGTTCAATAGGAAAAGTGTTTTTTGTTTTGCTAAAAACTTTGCCGCCGTTTGACGAATCTTAATTAAATTTTCAAAACTAGTTTGCCACCCACTTCTGCTACTGAATGGAAATGTTCTTGGTGATCCACCAAGCAAGGGCCGAGAAAAAGGGAGAGGTCACAAAACGTGATTTTCCCATTCAATTTCCCCAAGGATTTTAGACATGACTCAGCTGATCAGAATTACACCAGATTTGGCAGAAAGCTAGATCTTGGTTCAGAAAGAGTACATTTTGTAATTTGATGTAGATCTGTTCAGTAGTTTTGGTGTTATTAAAGAAAAAAGATTTAAGGATATCTAGAGGTGTGGATCCACTTTGGAGGATCTGCAGATCCAAGCGCCAACAGCAATACCGTGATTAGCTGGACACAACGTGAGAGAATAGTTGCGGACGACATTTTATCAATCGGGAAATGGTTCCCTGGAGAAGGATAGAATAAAGTGCAAATAGGATATAAGGGGTCAGGATAGAGGTTTCCCGACCCCATAGGACTGCTAGATGGGTCTATGAGGGGCCCTCATGCGCAAGAAATTGTACAAAAATAGGTTTTTTTGGGGCGCACAAGGATCCGCAGATCCACGGCGGCACTCAACGCGGCCCCTCATGTGAATCTGCAGCAGATCTGTGGATCTAGATCCCAATTAAAAATACACCCACTCACACACCCACACAACCACTCACACACCCACTCACACAGGTGATTCCTGTTTAACCCTTGCGAGGGTTGCAGCCCAGCTCTCCACCAAGATGGGCAGCTTGATGACACTTACCCACAGGTAACTGGGAGTTAGATCACCCTACAGGGATTTGGCAGATTCACCCACTCCCTAGGCACAATAGTTAGGAAGTGCTAGGTAGGAGTACAATATATTACAGTACTTGTATGCAAGCATATATTTTCTGTAATCAGCAAAATGGTTGAACTGTTTATCTTTTTCACAATTCTCGTAAAGCTAATCACATTATTCTGTTTCCTTCTATTGATTATTGCAGCGCATGTATTTTACTTAAGAATCACAATGCTTCAATAAATATTGAAAAGCTTTACTGTGTATTTCTGGTGCATCTATTTGGGTATGCATAAGTAACTAAGCAAAAGGATTGTAGACCCATTACCATGTTTTCCTTGGGGCAACAGAGTTGTCATGTTCTGGGGTTGAATAATCCATCTTTTACCTTGTCGGATTACGGGTACGGATGGTGAACTGTGAGCTAGCAGGACTTAGGCCAACATACCCGGATGGTGTGCGTGGGGTCAGTCTCGCACAGTTCTGATGTTTACATTGTCCAACAAACGAACATTTTTACTTGGGAAAGTAAAAGCTGTACAACACACTTACTCCCACAGCCAGGGAACCACTCACACACCCACTCACAGACCCACACTGGCACTCACACACCCACTTCTACACACCCACGCAACCACGAACATAACCACTCACACACAGGTACAGCCACTCACACACCCACTCAGAGACCCACAAAACAATTCACACATCCACCTACAGACCCACACAGCCAGTCTCACACACACACTCACACATCCACTCAGAGACCCATAAAACCAATCATACACCCATACAGCCAGGGCCGGACTGGGCGTAGTGGGCACCGGGCATTTCCCCGGTGAGCCACCAGGGTGGGGGCCGGTTTTGGACCCCTGGGGGACTGTTTTTGTTACCGGGGTTTTGCAGCGTAGCTGCAATATCGGCCCCATGTAACAAAAGCGGCAGCGGTGAGACAGGAGTGGTGCTTCCAACTAGCACCCCCCCTCCCGGGGGCACCCAAGCTGTTTGCCAGGGCCGGTTTTGGTTCCCAGCCTGGCTGTGCATACAGCCACTAACACACCCACTCAGAGACCCAGAAAACAACTCACACACTCATACAGCCACTCACACTCCCTCAGAGACCCAGAGAAACACTCACTGACCCACAGAGGCACTCACTCACACACTCACTCACCCACAAACACACCAATACAGCCACTTACACACCATTCACAGACCCACTTTGCCACTCACCCATCCAGTCACACACGCACTGACACACACACACTACACACTCACAGACCCAGATTTCCGGGACATTATAGTTAGGAAATAGCATTAAAAAACTTAGCAATTCACTGAAAAAAAACAAAGATTACGGAGACGTTACAGTTAGGAAATGGCATTAAAAAACCATGGAAATTCACTGAAAAAAACCAAAGGTTACAGGGACATTATAATTAGGTAATAGAATTGAAGAAACCTTAGAAACTCACTAAAAAACCAAAGGTTACAGGATCGTTCTAATTAGGAAATAGATATAAAAAACTTTAAAAATTCATAAAAAAAAACAAAGGTTACAGGGACGTTATAGTTATGTTCAGATTTTACATACACAAAACTATAGAAATTCAGCAGTTATAGTTATCCCAAGTAACTCGTGCCCTAGGGTAACTATAAGTCATGCTCTCGCCATGCACTGCTAATTTCCCCAAATATTACATTACTCATGACATCTTCTATGACATCATTGATAATATCACCGCAGCATTTGTAGTGAAGTTATTGATGAGAAAACTGTGCATGTCGGGGGCTCGAGTTTTACCTTAGGGCACGACTTATAGTACTTGAGAGTACTATAACTGCTGAATTTCTATGGTTTTGTTTGTGTAAAATCTAAACCTAACTACAATGTTCCAGTAACCTTTGTTTTTTTCAGTGGAAATATATATACATTGGAGCCCATACATAGATTGATTTAATCGTGGATGGCTCAGCGATGTCACAAGGGGAGGAGAGACGTGTAATAGACATTTGGTGATTTCGTTCTCTCATTGGCCGAGGGCCGACCAATGATGATGGTCGACATGGTATTTCAGCCAATAATTGACAGTGTATCGAGTGAAATGCAGTCAACGGTATTTGAAGAAGGCAAAACGCCGAAACGCGTCATGCCGAAATAACTGCCACAAATAAATATCTCTAAAGACCCCGCGAGTGCTCCATAATTTGTTTTTCGAGTTGCTGTGTAGCATGCGAGTTCCCGCCTCGCAAATGGATGCACCCTTCCTGAGTGCAGCGGGTGTGTGGGGAGTCTTTGCGAAGGACTATATATATTGGCGCCGTTTAACGAATCTTCACGATCTTTTTTTTTTAAAAAGTGGCCTACTTTACCTAGGTCTACATGGGAAGTTTCGGGGTGATTCGTCAATCTAGGGCTGAGAAAAAGTGGTGGTTCCAAAACTATTTTTGCCCCATGCAATATCTATGGCGATTTTGCAATTTTTAGACACGACTACAGGCCGGACTACTGAACGGATTCATACCAAATTTAGCATAAAGCTAGCTCTTAGTCCAGAAAGAGCCCTTTTTGTAATTTGGTGTAAATCTGTTCAGCGGTTTTGGAGTTATTAAAGAAATAAAACTTTGTTTATCTACGGACGCTGCTCCTCCACGGAATTTTACAGAAAAAAACATACAAATTTACAGAAAAAACCAAAGGTTACAGGGACATCATAATTAGGTTCACGTTTTACCCACTCAAAACCATAGAAATTCAGCAGTGATAGTTATACTTATAGCTATACTTATCTGAAGAAACTATAACTTGTGCTGTTAAGTAACTTTAGGCCACGTGTTTTAGTTTCTTAACATGAGTATAACTATAAGTATAACTATCACTGCTGAATTTCTATGGTTTTGTGTGAGTAAAACATGAACCTAACTATAACGTGCCTGTAAGCTTTTATTTCGGTGAATATATCTATCTATCTATCTATACTGAAAAAACGATGGTTAAAGTAATGTAATAGTTACGTGAAAATGTCAGGTAAAACGTAACATTTTAAACAAAAAAAAAACAGAAATTCAACAGTTAACTGAAGTAACTATAACTTGCACCCTGCAATGCACAGTGTTGTCATTAATGATGTTATTTAAGATGTAATCAGTGATGTTATCAGTGATGTCAGAAAATGCAGTATGTAATGGGTGCTGGACAAGGTCTTCACCCAGGCCATGTGTTGGTCCTGGTATTATCAAACCAGCTGCAGACGGCCTTGGGCCCTGCACAGTGGGCTCTATACATAGTGTGCCAGCCCAATGTCCACAGTGCACACTCTCTACGTTCTTTGCCATGAATATTTGCACTGTGTTTTTTTTGTTTTGATTCTTTAAGATTTGAAAAAAATAACCACTTTCAAAATATTTGCAGATATGTCTACAAAATCACACATCCTCGTACCTGAAATTGGTTCTGCCTATCCCGCAAGAATAATGGCGCCTTTTTTTGGGGGGGGGGGCACTATCTGCCACGTTAGGAACACTGGCCCCACAATATAGGGTCAGGAGATGCTACATCAGCACCTTTATACCTACTTTGTCAGTTTTTTCAAGAAGAAGATAGCCAATCTTTTGATGCCCGCCATATTGCCCAACTCCTCAGGATCTTCGAATCCTTTGCGAAATTAACTGACAAAAATGCTCAAAAGTTGTTTTCTGATTAACAATTAAAAGCCTGCCAGACACCTTTTTAATGATAAATACCTTGAAAACTTCTGAATGGATAAACACCAAAACAACTAATAGCACTATTCTGAGTAAACTTGACCTGCAAAGATTTGACAGATACACCAAGCGAGTGCCAAATTTCGAGCAGATTAGACAAACGGCATGAAAATAATAAGCAAGAGGATATGTCTTTCCGCCGAACTTGCTGCTCAAATATGGTGACTAGGAGTCCCTATGTCTATGATAAGTCTATGTTAAAGAATGATTGACTTGTCTGGCATTACAAGAATTTGTTCGGGATCCTGTAGATGTGGACAAGTAGATGAGATAAAATCTTGGCTGTGACAGTGCAGCCCTTTCCCTTTCTCTACCCACTCATTAGCAGATAGGATCTGGTTTGATAAAGGGATCGAACGACTGAAAACCTAAATGCACTTTAATATAGTACGGCATGCGCGCTATACTTGTTATGACAGAATATGCATGGCTATTGTAGCATTTGAAAGACAAACAATACAAATTACTACAACAATAATACAGAGAATATCACCAAAATGGCTGTTTCTGTACAATGAGACATAGATGAGGAAAAGAGAACTGAGAACAGAGCTCAGGATTCTTTTATTTCAACCAGTCACTAGATTCAGTTAGTTAGCAATAGAACTCTAACAATTATAGAATTGTTTTGAAGGACTACCCCTTTAGGTAAAGGATTAGGAGAAAATTAAGATGCCTTTAAAGGGTACATAATCTACTCGCCTGCAGGATTACTGATGCTTTCATTTCTCTCAGAGTCCTGGTGGTCCATGGAATCAGCATTTCCCTCGTCCTTAATGCTGAACGAGCCAGATGGCATAGCAACTGCCTCTTCAGCTACAAAAAGAAATGGCAACTATATAAGTTTTCGTACACAAACATACATCTCTCGTGGCGGGCTGTGCTCCATTAACAAAAAAGAAACAGCAAGAGAGACTACTTAACGGTGTATCTAAAGCTCTGATCCAGAAGGGCCAGGAACAAACAAGGCCCCAGATATCATTTAGCAGGTTCACCAAAACACCACACCCAGGTTTGAGACCCTTGTGTAGAAACCTACCAACTTGTTTTCTTTGCAGCTGTCATGCATATATCAAAGGGCAATCACATCATCCAATAAAAGTCTGACAAAGAGCTTCCTGGAGACAAGAGAGGGAATAAACCTTGAAGACTACAAGATAGTCTTGTGTATGGAGCTGACGTGGACTGAGGTCAGATGCATCTGTTCCATGAAAGTACAGTTTTATGCTCTTGTTGCAAAGTGTTGTGGCCCTTGATATGTTGCCCATTTTTCTCAAAGTCCCTCACTGTGACTTATGCAAAAACAACAATTGATGGACAGAATGCAGAACAATGTCATACATTCACCCCAGTACAGAGATCTGGGCCTAAATCCATCGTTTTTTTGCTCACCATGCCATTCCAGTTTGAACCCAGCCATATGCAAATCAGCCTTGACCCTGTGCCCAATGGGAACAGTCCAGTCCGAACTGCCAGGCCAGGTCCTCCCTGGACTGGAAACAAGCATCCTAGGACCAGTTTCAGGGTTTCACCCCTCTTCAGCTAGGATAGCTTGACTCCAGTGGCATGGAGAGCACGGGACCCACGTCAGGGCATACCTGTCCCACTCGGGGTGACAAATGCAAAAACAACAATTGATGGACAGAATGCAGAACAATGTCATACATTCACCCCAGTACAGAGATCTGGGCCTAAATCCATCGTTTTTTTGCTCACCATGCCATTCCAGTTTGAACCCAGCCATATGCAAATCTGCCTTGACCCTGTGCCCAATGGGAACAGTCCAGTCCGAACTGCCAGGCCAGGTCCTCCCTGGACTGGAAACAAGCATCCTAGGACCGTTTCGGTCCTAGGATGCTTGGTTCCGGTCCAGGGAGGACCTGGCTTGGCAGTTCGGGCTGGACTGTTCCCATGAGGCACAGGGTCAAGACTGATTTGCATATGGCCAGGTCTAAACTAGGGTGGCATGGTGAGCAAAAGAATGATGGATTTAACCCAGATCTCTTGACTGGGGGTGAATGTTTTGATTTGTTCTGCATTCCGTCCATCAATTGTGTGTCTTTTGCTTTCTCGCCCTAAGTGCGCCGGGTATGCCCAGACGTGGGTCCCGGGCTCACTGTGCCACTGGAATCAAGCTATCCTGGCTGATGAGGGGTGAAACCCCGAAACCGGTCCTAGGATGCTTGGTTCCGGTCCAGGGAAAACCTGGCTTGGCAGTTCGTGCTGGACTGTTCCCATGAGGCACAGGGTTAAGACTGATTTGCATATGGCCAGGTCTAAACTGGGGTGGCATGGTGAGCAAAATATGATGGATTTAACCCAGATCTCTTGACTGGGGGTGAATGTTTTGATTTGTTCTGCATTCCGTCCATCAATTGTGTGTCTTTGCTTTCTCGCTCTAAGTGCACTGGGTATGCCCAGACGTGGGTCCCGGGCTCACTGTGCCACTGTAATCAAGCTATCCTGGCTGATGAGGGGTGAAACCCCGAAACCGGTCCTAGGATGCTTGGTTCCGGTCCAGGGAGGACCTGGCTTGGCAGTTCGGGCTGGACTGTTCCCATGAGGCACAGGGTCAAGACTGATTTGCATATGCCAAGGTCTAAACTGGGGTGGCATGGTGAGCAAAAGAATGATGGATTTAACCCAGATCTCTTGACTGGGGTGAATGTTTTGATTTGTTCTGCAATCTGTCCATCAATTGTGTGTCTTTTGCTTTCTCGCCCTAAGTGCGCCAGGTATGCCCAGACGTGGGTCCCGGGCTCACTGTGCCACTGGAATTAAGCTATCCTGGCTGATGAGGGGTGAAACCCCGAAACCGGTCCTAAGATGCTTGGTTCCGGTCCATGGAGGAGCTGGCTTGGCAGTTCGGGCTGGACTGTTCCCATGAAGGAACAGGGTCAAGACTGATTTGCATATGGCCAGGTCTAAACTGGGGTGGCACGGTGAGCAAAAGAATGATGGATTTAACCCAGATCTCTTGACTGGGGGTGAATGTTTTGATTTGTTCTGCATTCCGTCCATTAATTGTGTGTCTTTTGCTTTCTCGCCCTCAGTGCGCCGGGTATGCCCAGACGTGGGTCCCTGGTTCACTGTGCCACTGGAATCAAGCTATCCTGGCTGATGAGGGGTGACACCCCGAAACCGGTCCTAGGGTGCTTGGTTCTGGTCCAGGGAGGACCTGGCTTGGCAGTTCGGCCTGGACTGTTCCCATGAGGCACAGGGTCAAGACTGATTTGCATATGGCCAGGTCTAAACTGGGGTGGCATGGTGAGCAAAAGAATGATGGATTTAACCCAGAACTCTTCACTGTGGGTGAATGTTTTGATTTGTTCTGCATTCCGTCCAACCATTGTGTGTCTTTTGCTTTCTCGCCCTAAGTGCGCCAGGTATGCCCAGACGTGGGTCCCGGGCTCACTGTGCCACTGGAATTAAGCTATCCTGGCTGATGAGGGGTGAAACCACGAAACCGGTCCTAGGATGCTTGGTTCCGGTCCAGGGAGGACCTGGCTTGGCAGTTCGGGCTGGACTGTTCCCATGAGGCACAGGGTCAAGACTGATTTGCATATGGCCAGGTCTAAACTGGAGTGGCATGGTGAGCAAAAGAATGATGGATTTAACCCAGATCTCTTGACTGGGGGTGAATGTTTTGATTTGTTCTGCATTCCGTCCATCAATTGTGTGTCTTTTGCTTTCTCGCCCTAAGTGCGCCGGGTATGCCCAGACGTGGGTCCCTGGCTCACTGTGCCACTGGAATCAAGCTATCCTGGCTGATGAGGGGTGAAACCCCGAAACCGGTCCTAGGATGCTTGGTTCCAGTCCAGGGAGGACCTGGCTTGGCAGTTCGGGCTGGACTGTTCCCATGAGGCACAGGGTCAAGACTGATTTGCATATGGCCAGGTCTAAACTGGGGTGGTATGGTGAGCAAAAGAATGATGGATTTAACCCAGATCTCTTGACTGGGGGTGAATGTTTTGATTTGATCTGCATTCCGTCCATCAATTGTGTGTCTTTTGCTTTCTCGCCCTAAGTGCGCCGAGTATGCCCAGACGTGGGTCCCGGGCTCACAGTGCCACTGGAATCAAGCTATCCTGGCTGATGAGGGGTGAAACCCCAAAACCGGTCCTAGGATGCTTGGTTCCGGTCCAGGGAGGACCTGGCTTGGCAGTTCGGGCTGGACTGTTCCCATGAGGCACAGGGTCAAGACTGATTTGCATATGGCCAGGTCTAAACTGGGGTGGCATGGTGAGCAAAAGAATGATGGATTTAACCCAGATCTCTTGACTGGGGGTGAATGTTTTGATTTGTTCTGCATTCCGTCCATCAATTGTGTGTCTTTTGCTTTCTCGCCTCACTGTGACTTGGCAGGTCCTTATAGAATAGCTGATCAGTTTGTAGATGTTCAGTTTCAAGGCGTTACCAGAAGCTTGTGATGGAAGAGGAGAGCGGATCTAAATGTACAGCTACATCAAAGGGAATGGTCAGGCATTGGCAAAGTTGCAGGGAAAATGTGACCTCTAAAGATATATGTTTGAAAGGAATTTATCACATGCTGTATCTGCTGTTAGCAACAGCCCCTGGGAAATATGGAAGATAAAGCTTATCTATTAGAGGGTTAAAATAACCTGTTTGTTGAGTCACTCACTGTGCATTTCCAATTATGTACCAACCCAAGAACACATGTAATTAAACTTAGCTCAAAGATAGGGCCCCCGCCAATGCCAGCAAATAACTCATACAGACATTTGTAACTCACCTAAGCAGCGGGCAGGACTGGGTTCTCCTTTCTCTTCAGAACTCAAACGTGGATATTCTGTAAGATATTACACTTCTATTCAAATGTAAATTAATTAATCCTTTTTTGGTTTATTTGCCTCTATACAGAAAGGGCAGCACTTTCCAGCTTTAATGGCAGATGTAAATCACACGGCAAGGTATGAAGAATAGTCCCCTCTCATGAACATGTAAATACTACGAAACCCCCAGGCAGGTTTTGTGATGAGGTGTCTGATGTTTCTTTCACATCAATATCTAACATTTACTCATCTGGGTGTAAAGTGGTTACAGGCTATCTATACACTTCGCTTAGGGACAGGGTTTTTACAATTACAATTTATTTATTTTGATATGGAACTCCAGCGGAGGTCCACAAAGATACACAAACAGATTAAAAGAGACATACTTTGCATATGATACAAAATTCTTCCTTTATACATAGCTGTCTCCCAAAGAGATCCTTATATCAAACATACTGTATAATGTGCAAATAGTGCAATAAATACATGAGACAATCAAATATCCAACCATCAGATTTTACGACACAAGAGTAAAATTACTATTAAAATTTACCTAATAAATAGTCAGAAATGTTTTAAAAAATTGGTATATCTTATAACAAACCATTTCATTTGGAGGAAACAAAACCAGTGAACGGGCCTCCTGGGCCGAGTGAATATTACATTTGATAAAAAATGGCTTTAAAAACATATGCCTGGCCCTTTGCAGCTCCGGACACACAAATAAAACATGGTTAAGATCTTGTATTTGTAAATAACACATTTCACATATTCTCTTCTCTCTTGGTATTTTGTCCCAGATGCCAGTAACTTCTCTTAGAGGCAGCAAGTTAATTCTCAGTAGGAGTATCAGCCTTCTAATCCCATGAGGAATATTCCAAGTTAGATAAGGCTGAGGTTTATTCCCCAGGGTACTCCCACAAACTACCTCATTACTGGACCTGGACTGACTTAAAGCAGTATCTCTCACCAAACTGATAGAGGATACAGACTTCCTTAAAAGCTGCTTTAGTACAAACTTTGGCATGGGGGAAGTGGAGTTCAGGCTAAGACCAAATGTATCATTTGCATAATCAAAGGACCTAAAGAACGTTGATTGATATTTTAATATATCAAAGATTTCTATTCTCAAGGAAGCCCTAAGAGTGCCCTCCTCCCCCCAACAAAGGGAGTTACCCCACCGCAGAACCGCTGCCAGGGATAGAATAAAAGAGGAGACTAAACCAAATTCAAGACGTAATACATGTGGGGCAGCCTGAGAGTTTAGGTTGCAAATTTGACGCAAAATTTGTCCTTCAGCCTTATCAAAAGAGAGCCAGTAATTCATGTCCAATACCTCAGCAGCATATATTAATGAAGGGGGAATTTCAACCTTGAAAACTGACAAAACGTGGCCAAAATGGCGTCTCCCACAAGTATTATAAAATCTGTTTAATGCACTCGCCTGGGAGACAGCCTTGCTAACACAAAGTTTGATGTGCTCAAGGTCTCGCCCTGTTTTTGAAAAAACCTTCCCCAAATATAGATACGAATCAACCAATTCCAATCTTTCAGAACCAAGCATCCATTTTAGACATCTCTTTATTCTAAGCCCTTTCTTGCGGAAAACCAAAATCTTGCTTTTAGCAATATTAATTTTCAGGAAGTGGGCTTCTGCATATTTGGTTAGGGTATCCAAACGACGTTGCAGGCCAATGGGCGTTAAATCGAATATTACCACATCATCCGCGTATAATAAGGAACCTACGGACATTGTACCTATTCTGGGTGCATCCCCCCTCACTGAGTTCAGGACCCCGGCGCAGATCAGCAATATACAAGGAAAACAAAAGAGGGGCCAGTAGACAGCCCTGCTAAAGCCCATTATATGTTCTAATCTTGCATGATAACCCCAGCGAACCTCCCCTCAGAACTTGGCACCAGGTATCCGTATGCAGTTCCATAATAAGACCCAGAAGGTGGTGTGGTATACCAAGATGAAAAAGCTTTCTCCACAGCGTTTGGCGATCCACTTTATCAAACGCCGTGGAGAAGTCGATAAAAGCTGCATACACTGACATGCCTCGTGAGAAAACATATTTCTCTACAATGGTCTGAACGACAGCAATATTGTCCAAGGTACCATGGTACTTTCTGAAACCAGCTTGTTCAGGTGGTAGGATATTCTGGTCATGGGCCCATTGTTGCAGATGACATATTATACTTTTTCGAATAATTTGCCTGAAGCATCCAGCAGAGCAATCTGTCTAAAGCTAGCCGGCAAAGTTTTCGGACCCTTTTTATACAACAGAACTATAATACTCCCCTTCCAAGAGGGGGGGATTTTGTTCGTTAGAAAATAGTAATTAAACAATGACGCTAAGAAATCTCCCCATGCAGCTGACTCCTTTTTAATTACCGCAATCGGTATTCCATCCGGCCCTTGTGCGCCGGAGGTTCTGGCGTTCTTTATGAAACGTACCACTTCCTCCCCTGACGAGGGGCCAAATTCAGTAAGAGAAGATTTATCCACATCAATCGTCACGGAAACAACTGGTCTGTTATTTTTGTTTAATAGGGAAATGTAATCCACACAGTCCTTTTCTGGGATCGGTATAGGCAAAGTCCTCTGCCTTGAATCACAGTATTCCGCAATCAAGTGCCAATACTTTCTTGAATCTTTGGCCCTTGCGGCTTCCCTCAGCCCAATCCACTTGGCATCGAACTCCCTTCTCTTTTCACTAAGTTTACAGCGACTTCTTACTCGCTTAAGGCGATTAATTTCCTGCTGTCGACCTGTGAGAAATTGTAAGTACTGTTTTCGAACAAGTCGGTTAATTTCTTGATTTAAAAGTTTCAGCGAGGATGAACCCTGTTTAAACAAACGAGGTCCGGGAGATTTAGTACTTAAATTACGTATCTTCTCCATTTGGGCCTCAAAGAGCTGTGTAATATTGGCATAAGCATGACCCTGCTGTTCTACATAGGCCCTCTTCACTATCGAGCCTACTTCAGAGATGTTTTTTTGCGTCCAAAAGGACCGACCATTTGTTTTATTAAAAGTAGTCGTGTCCTGGCCAAGATTCCCCGGATCCAATATAGGAAGATCAAAGGCCACTGTCATACCCACTATACTATGGTCGCTCCATATCGACGGGAGAACAAAGAAGTTTTCACAATCCCCGAACATTTGATAGGAGACAACCACATAGTCTAAAAGGCTCTGAGTGTGCTGGGAGTGAAAAGTAAATTGTGCTATTTTGTCAACAGGCACTCTCCCATTTAGGATAACAAGATCTAAACTTCTAATGCTATCAAGCAAAAAGAACCCCCGTTTATCTGTTTTTATTTTTTCTGGTAATGAAATCTCGGGTATATGCCAAATTTCCTCTTTATCAGTGTTGGCATAAATCCCCGAAGCAGAGTTCGAAGTTTTGGCATTTAGGTCTCCCACAATTATCACTAGGGGGCACTCTTCCCTAATAGCTATATCCTGAATATAAGAAAAAAGTACACTCAAAAAATGATCAAAATTTCTCACAGGAGGGATATACAGGTTTGCCACAAGGAAGAAAATGGGCCTGGCGAAATCTCCCAAACATGCCAGCTTCAGGCATATACAAAGATTTGAGGGGTGGCAGAAAACCTTCTGATTCCAATTAATGGAGTTCTTAAACAAAATGGAAACCCCCCCCACTGGTGTGTCCCCTTTCAGAACGCTTAGCATAGCAGGAGTAAACAAAATAGCCATCACAATCGAACTCTTTGCAAGACCATGTTTCTTGTAAACATATAATTAAAGGGTTCATGGTTTTCAAAGAATTCAATTTCATTTCATTGGGCCCCAAACCGGCCATATTCCATGACAAAAGTAGCCCCCCCAGGCTACCTCAACGGAGCGCTTCTTTTAGCTTCCGGATGGGTGTAGTTCAAGGCTCTTGCAACCCAACTCCACTGCGCCAATTTATCTTTTGTGTCCGTGGCCTTAGGAGCAGCTACCGCACCAGACACAAGATTTATAGAGCGTCCCCTCTTGTCCACGGAGACCACAATGTCTTTAGGTTTACCCACTGAATACTCAATATCAGGGCCCACCGCATCCAACGCCACTGAATTAACGGCCCTAGGGACTTTCGAACAGTGAGTTGTAGAGCCCATAGTATGATGTTCCTCATATTCTATAACAGATGTTATATCAAGCCCTCGTTTCAAGAAATGCTCACAATTCTGCATAACCAAATTGACCACGATCAAGGAACCACAGGTGACTCTGGAGTAGGGAAAAGTGTCATATGCATTAATCACCACATTTAGAATATCCTTACTTGTTATCAGCTTTAGTGCCTCTATTTCCGAAAAAAGGCTAAGAATGAATCCTCTATTTACCGGGATAGATTCATTGTCAAATAACCAAGTAAATTCCACAATGGGAGATGAGACAATCTGTACCCCACTAATTTTTTTTGTGGCATCCCTCCAGGGGATCCATAGAGGAACCCTATTGCTAAAGCTAACAACTTGTGCACCACCATCAGGCTGACTATTCGAATACGAGACGGTGTTGGAGGTTGGGGCCTCTAAATTTCTATTGGTCAGAGATGTGGTCCCTATGGGGATTCTGTTCAACCCAGCCTGAGTAATAGTTGGTATTTGGGGCCCCCCCTCCAGGTTGCTATCCACCCTGGAATCAGGGGCCCCAGACCCTGTCTGGAGCAAGGGAACCCCACATCCCATTCCCATTTCCCCTCCCGATGGATCAACCATCTCGTTAGTCAAGGAGGGATGGATTGCTTGGGGGGACAGCGACATCCGGGTTGGTGGGGATACTACTAATCCAGAGTCCCCCAATCTCCCAGCTGAAACCATGTACGCTTTGGGGGGTTCCGTAGGAATACCATCTACTAACGGGGATTTAGGACCTCCCTCCTCCATTATTGGATGAATATCACCCTGGCTTTCATGGGGGTCCGTAAAAAATGCAATTTTGACGCTTTTCGTTTAGAAAATAGTCTATTTTTTTGTATTTCTTTTTCATATTTTCCCCCTTATGATTTATTACGGGGCTACCCCTCTTCCCTACTTTCAATCCTCCCTTCCCTGTCGATATAGGGGAATGAGCCTGAGTGGTAAATGGAGTTAGGACCACCCCCTCCCCTCCCCTCCTCCCCACCTGCTTGACTTGCTTAGCATGACCCCTGGTTTTCACAACTTCTCCAGCGCCCCCTTTTTTACCTTTATTAAACAGAGGGAAAATTTTCAAAATGGACTTTTCCAGAGGGGGACTCAATTCGGCCTCCCCAAATAATGTGCTTAAACAAAGCTCTTCCTTTTCAAGATTACACATAGGTACTGTGGGGGGACCAAATAAAGAGGCATTCCTGCTTGCACGCAGATGTCTCTCGACTCTCCCAAGGGAGCGACTAATACTGGCCTTGCATTTGCCAGTTCTTCCATCTGGGGATGTATCGTAGGCATAGGTTTAATGGTATCAGACTTATTTACCTTTTGCACTTCAAATAAGATTACAGAGATCATTTCCAATATATGGTCAGAACTCAATACAGATTTCTCTAATAAAGATAAAATGGAATTTAAATTTTTTTCAATGCAGACGAGATATTCTGAGGGCACACCATCCCTCTCACTTCTCAGTTTCGGTTGTGAACAAGGTAGGAATACATCATGGGCAGACTCCATAGAAGTACCAATCAAATGACTTGTACTACAGTATAAAAAAGGCAAAGAAAGACACCTAAGAGAAGAGCTTACAATTGGAGTATTTCTTTCCCTGAATCTACTCGTTAAATGATCATCCTTATGGTCATGAGAATCTCCCCAGTCCCTTATTTGGGCTTCTATATCGATATCAGGGAGTGTAAAGTCTTCCCCTGGCATTAACTCTTCACATATCTTTGCCCTCTCAATCATGGGAGAAGCATCACCCAAAGGATCATCCAAACCACCATCCTCGCTTGGTCCCTTGTGGATGTCCCCCCGAACCAATAAAACTGCAGGTGTAACATCAGTCATGCAGTCTAGCCTTGACTGCTTTGGCTGCTTTGTCATATTCAAGGAACTATGTAGCTGGCTCTGCTGGATAGCAAAAGAGTCTAAAACCACGTTTGCGCAGGGGGGAGCGTCAGACGGTAGCTCACTTGAACCACCCTCAACCCTTTCAGTTATCTGGGCCCGGGCCCGAGTCCCTTCGCAAAACTGCACCTGGAACCCAGCAGAACTACACTGATTTCCCTGTGATTCCACAAGGGGCAACGAAGAAGACGTTGCTGGGTGGAAGTTGAAGGTCAAACCTTCTTGGACCACTGTTGCCACCTCAGGAGTAAACCGGGGCATTTTTCGGGAAAAAAACAGTAATGGCAGGATGGGATTTGTAGCAAAGTTGCTGTAATTGTGTAGTGCCGCTGAAAGATCTTCTTAATTTATGAGATTGACTTGGTGATGAGGAGAGCACACGCCCGAGCGTAATTTTCTAGAAGTCATCTCGCTCGGGCTTACAGGCTTACGTCCCTGCCTGGCTGGCCTGGCTGACTCCCTTAATCAGAAAAATGCACTTCAATTTTCCGGCCACTCCAGGCCCTTCGCTCTCCGCTCCTCTCCACTCTCCACTCGTCCGTCCGCTATCTCCAAACCGGATCCGGAGACTCCAACTCTCACTCTGTCCAGTGGCCTATCGCCAACTACTGCTTTTCCTGCTGCACTGTGCCTTACAGAGGTTCGAAGACCACCCTTCAGCTAGCAAAACTTTATCCAAGACCAGACTTGCGCTTGTGGTTGAGCTGAAATGCGGTTATAACTGGGATGGTCTGACGCCTGCTACCGAACTTATAAGCAGTGTTAAGCAGTGTTGATCAGCAAAATAGCGGAGTGGGTTATGTTCCCCTTTATTCCTTAAAGGCGCACCGGTTCGCAAGCCGCACCGATCTTATGTCGGCCGCTTCCGTGAAATCGGACAGTACCCACAAGACCCTCTGCTACTTGCTTCTTGCTCTTGTTCTCGGGCGGCGCTTAGTAGGTGGCGTCCACTACCTGCAACTCACGGCAGCTCACGGCAACTCACAGCTGCGGCTATGACTAACCTGTTTATTGAGCTGTGGTGCCGCTAATGTCGCCACTAAAGCCGATGCACGCCGAAGTTGGTTTAATTCGGCTTGGTTCAAATTAATGCCACAATGGCACCTGCTCGTGTGCGCTGCTCGTACTACGCGGCTGCTCCAGCTCCGCTCCGCTCCGCTCCCACTGCTCTCCCACTGCTCTCGCTGCTCACTGCTTGCTCCTCCTCTCCTCTCCTCACGTGACAGGGTTTACATTCAAGCAACCTAAATTAGATGTTTTAATGCTTAGTGTTTAGTATTGCCTTGCAGAAAGTGAAATGATGTGACATACTACAGGGGTGAACCTGATCCCTTCAGTAAGACTGAATAGGCTGTACAAGGAACAAAAAACCTAGGACGTATATACATTTCCAGAGAAGATGAGGTTCCCTGCTATTAAATCAAAGCACGGAATCAATTTTACAACACAGTAATATTTGTAATGTACCTGAAGTCAGGTTGGCTGTACTTTCTCCTCCTTCTGTGTAGATGTGATCCATAAAACCTACTTCCGGTACGTTTCTGGGCAAAGGAGCTGTGGCTGGTTTAGAGGAAACAGAGTTCAAATACTGCTAAAATCAAGTTCGACATTATGCTTTCCTTTGCAAATAGAAAAAAATATCTCCTTGGATGAAAAAATTTCACAATGAGCCCTCCCCACCCCACCACCTCCGGAGGTGACATAGCTTTCATGTCTTAATGTTGTCCTGGAGGAAATCAATTAGTCTTTACCATATGTCAATGAGAGCTAAGTCCAGGATCCCAGCAAAGGCCAGGGTAAGATGACAGGAGGTGGCTGGCTGGGAAGCGGACAGGCGCGCAAAGGAGTTACTGTTGCCAGCAGCGTCGCATTGGTAACGCGGGCACTCGGGCAATGCCCGAGGGACCGGTATCCGAATTCCAGCTGTGGGCTGCTTTTTTTAGCAGCCTGGGGGGCCGATTTGGGCGGTATCTGTGTTGTTCGATGCCGCCAGCGGCCCAGTGGGTGCCTGAGTGGCCTTTCAAGAGGCAGATGGGCATCCATTATCTCCCTTTTAATCACCGGGCAGAGGTGTCACTCCTTTTCTCTCGCCGGGCAGAGCCATTAACATATATATATGCATATTGAGCGGGGGCAGTGGCCTGAGCAAAAGTGGCCTCACTTGTTTTCAGGTGTTTCACCAGTGTAAACTAATCCGTGCATTTTTTTACCCCCCCCTTTTTTTTTAAAATTTCGCTGAAGCAGTGTTTTGCGGAATGGCAATATGCAAATGTGGGCCACTTTTTAGGTCTCGCCTAGCGTTGCTGCGCACATGCGCAGCTCGCTCGGCGAGATTTATTGTTAATGAGGAGTTTGAGAAAAGGGCTTTAAGCCCCGCCCCTTATTTCCATTGGCTGGCGTCACCGTTTATGGTAAACGGTGGCCTGCCATTGGAAATTAGGAGTTTGGGTTGCCTCCCTTTCGCTTTTTGTGCCGGCCCACCCGGACTGGCTTGCCTGCTTTGCGTCTGTCGCAAAGCACTTTCTTATCTTTATGGGGCCATGTGTTTCTAATTAGAAACACATGGCCCCATAAAGACAAGAGATCCCCATGCTCCGGCTGCAGCGTGGTCCTCTTTCACTTTCGGGACCGCGCTTGTTTAATGTGTAGTGTGACTGTCAGAGACTCTGCAATGTTTTCTGCAGTCTTTGTTGGATTCAGACATCTGTTACAGTTTTGCTGGTTACAACATTTAACAATGTTTAAACACCCTCCCTACATAAAAAAGTCGGCAAAAAAACGAGGCCAAGAAAAGCCTCATAGTGACATTGCTGTCGGGGCGGTGTGATTTCTCTTATGCTTGCCACATGGAGAGACATGTTTCCATTTCTAACTACTCGCACGACGTTTTGCAGCTCAAAGTGGTGTCTTGTGCATAGCGTCGAACCATTTGTAAACTGCTGAGAACTCCTACTGTTACACAGGCCTTTCAGCGGTGAGCAATGACAGTACATTCTCCAAGCATGGCCTGTAAGTTAGGTTACCAGATTAGTTCATATAACCAGGGACTCAGTTGTCTAGTCCTGGATTACATCATACTGCATTCTGGGAGATGTAGTCCTGCCGATTAAATGAAACTCAAACTTAATAGATAGTCTCTTGCCTCCACCTCCTTCACATACATTGGCAACAGGGTGTGGGCGGGGTCTCGGCATCGGCTCATCTCGCTGATAATACAAAATTTAACATGAATGCCGTGTGTTTAAAAAAATTTAAAAAAATCCGCCAGCAGAGCACGTTTGTACTGGAGGCAAGAGAAAGTGATAACCAGTGAGTTCCCCCACAAAATTTAAAGTGCACATACGCTTCCTGGCGCCTTTTAAACAATGAACCAGAGCGACTTCACAGGAACAAATCCAGCAAGAATTTCCTCTTTGGAGACCACCACTGGCAGGTAAAGCTCATCTTATAAAGCTATGTTTTCGAGTTAGTTCACTCTCCTAGAACGCTTTTAAATATCGGATGAGGAGGGACTGTCTGGAGAGAGGTAGGGTCATTACTCATGGCTATCACACGTGGTGACTGACTGCTGTCTGGCCTAGGGGTGGAGATTGCTTGATTGAGGAATGAATTATGCTTGCTGCTCAAAACAGATTTAAGGTCAAAAGTGGCAAACACATCGGTTCCAGCTGCTTTTCTTGATTTCTCTGCTAAGAGTCAATCTGGGCTCCTATTAGCATAGGCGCTGGAAGTATTGGTGCGGGGGTGCTGCAAATCAAAACAAGCATTTGCAATGCAATAGGTCTCGCATTTGCGAGAGTTTAAGCGATTGTAATTGTAAATGACGATGCCTTTTATTTATGTTTGAAAAACCAATACGTAAATAAAAAGGCATCGTCATTTACAATGCCAATTGCTCAAATTCTCACAAATGCGAGACCTATTGCATTGCAAATGCTTGTTCTTAGCGTGCCCGGGCCGATTTTTAATCCCAATCCAACCCTGGTTGCCAGCAAACTCAGAGGGTTTGCCTGGATGGCTGGCATTTTACACACGATCTATTACACTACACCTAATTTTAGGAACCCACAGTTCTGATCCTCTGCACCTGGCATGGAGGTTCTCTCATGTGATGCAATTTTGGACACAAGAGTTTGAGGATTTGTCTGGGATGATAATTGAGCTACACTTAGCTTTGGCCGCATTTATTGCTCTTCTGGGGTATGTACGAGACTAAACCTGTCTGTAGATTTACACCTACAGCCTTACTGTTGGCTACAAGACGAATTGATGAGGTGGAACCGGTGCCTGCTCTCTGGGTGGTGTGGAGCTGCTGCAGTACTCTTCCTCCTGATCAAATGAGGAACTCACACCAGATTTGAAGGTTCCTCTCCCAGCGGAAGGACGAATTTGTCTGAAGTGGGGGCTAGTTAGTATCTTCTTGTACATGCAGTGCATAATTTGTAAAAAAATAAAATTAAAAAAACGTGACAGGCCAAAATTTTCTTAGGAGGTGCTACTGAATTCCAGAGTTGCCAAGTACCAAGGCTGCCTGGTTTAGATTACACTTCATTCCTCTTTCTTCCACCACTCTACACTTCTTGTTTCGTTATATCACTCTTGCATATTCTTTTTCTTCCCTACTTTTCTCACTTTGACGCTGTTTTCTTATCTTTCTTTTCCACTTTATTTATCCTTTTCCTGTCTTTTTTCTCTCTGTTGCTCTGGGTCAAAGACTGATGATGAACAATAAGTCCATGGCACCAAAACTCAGTGCCAGTGCCCATCATCTGTAACCACTGCCGCCAATTCAGCACTGTGCAATGTTACTGATTCTACTCTCTTCTCCCTTTGCTCTGCACCTATAATGCGGCCTGCGAGACAGCTACATTCATTCAGGATTAGCAAGAAAAAAAGGAAAACACAAGGCTTCAATTATATGTGTTTTTTGTGCTTTTATATGTAATTGTCTCCAGCATATTGTTTTTCAAAATAGCTATACTGAATAGGCGGTAACTTATTATACAGAGTTTGACTTTTTAAGGAAGCTGCTTATTCTGGCATGGTATTATCATCACAAGTTTCTCCTACGCTCCTAGTGAATGCTCTGGATGAACCTATCTGATCGCATATGCTTTATTGAACTGCATTTTGTAAATTATGCATTGCAGGATAAATCCTTATAACTTAGCTTGAACTGCATACTGACTCTAAAAGAAACCATGCTTTAGATTGTTCTACTCTTACTGTCTGATCTAAAGTTCTAAATATTTGTCCAAAAGTATGCAAACTTGAAAAAACGCCCAGACGCACCTAAACTCCATGACTGTACAAGAGTATTTACAGGTCATGAACATCACTATACAACAGGACTGACATGTTGTAAATGCTATTTAGATACATAGGGGCAGATTTACTAAAATAAAGTTTAACGCAGTGCAGCAACCAACTTTGCTGAGCTGTGTTGCGCAAGGGGGAGAGAGCATCGCCTAGCAATGATTACTAAATGTGGCCTGTGCTACGCTATTCCCTGCCCTGGCAAACAAACAGGCTGTCGAGCTGTCTAGTATAGCTTTTGTACTGGAAATATACCTCTCCATTACTAAAATCCTATGTCTAGACAATTTTTTAAATATTTAAATCATTGGATGTGTACTGTACAGTGAATATGCATGCAATGTGTGAATTATTTGGAGAAATAAATATATTTCTCCAACTTTGCACCTGCCTCCAAAAGGAATTATTTTTTGATGCAAAGCCAAGTCTTGGAAATTTAGTACATAGGGCTTTGCTTCAAAAAACATGGGTGCTTACTCTAGAATGTCCAAGTACCACCCATGTAAGGCCCCCCTGACGCACCGGGGTGCAAAGCACTGGTAAAGCGCTATTGAGCCTAAAAAGCTGCACCTTACCAGTGCAAAAAAGATTTACGCTGGAAAATAAATACCCTTTCAAGACTTTGCGTCACTTTGCGGTGGAGCAAAGCCTTGATAAATCTTACCCATAATGCTTGAGCAAGTTAACAAAGTAGGAGGAGAAGTAAAGGTAGAGATAGGTTAGGAGTGAGACTCATTGTAAAATATCAACTGTGGAGTCCAAATGTAAGACCGCATTTCATAAGAGATGATCAATGGCAAGAAATGTTATTGCAAGCCGATGTCTTATACTTGTGATTTAGTAAATCATGGATAGCTTACCTTTGGAGCTACTGGCGTGCTTGCTTCTCTCTGAGCGTCTGTGGACCCTAGAGTGGTGACCTCCCTCTTCTTTAATGCTACATGTAATGATTTCTTCTTTGGTCGCATGCCCTGTAGTTTAAAGAAAGAAGTACGTTTATAAGATTATGTAAAAAATGATGCATATGAGGTGGAGGTTGACGGCAAAAGACAGAGGTTGGAGAGAGATGATTCAATCGCACAGGTCCCTGAGAATGCGGTGGGGTTTATGGTGCACTTAAGGGAGAATTTACCTCCAAGTTCCAGGTGAGAGGTGCTAATAAGCTCAAGGTACCTGAGTCAGATGAATCACAATGTAGTTTCGGAATGAGTGCAGCTCCTGTTTTGGTAAAAATAGGTTTTACTCATAATACATATGATATAAATATCTACATTTGTCATTTACACCATTAGAAAAATCAAAACTAATGTCAACAGCAATATCGTAGATGAGGTTTTCAGTGATGTCATCAATTATGCCATTAGAGACGTTATTAGTGATGACATCAATGATGTCATTTAGCATGCCATAAGTGTTGTTATATGCAGATCATAAGCAGTGCATGAGGGGGTGCAGGCTATGGTTAATTTACTGATCCATAACTAGAATATTTCAGTAGTTTTTAGATTTTGTTTTGTAACCATAAGTTCATTTTAACTGTGTTTTTCAGTGACTTTCAGAGGTTTTTTTTACCAAATTTTCCATGGAACTGCTTTTTGGACCTCACCATCGGTTTATGGTTCTGTGTACAGTAGGGACTGACTGCTACGAGAATCCAACACCGCTTCCACCGGATCCAACTAAATTACCTCCACAGGGTTTACTTCACACAGGTGAGACTTGGGATGTATTGCAAACTAGACCCAAGTTGCACCAGATGCTCGAGGGCTAAGGGCTCGTTCTTTTGCATGGTTTGGGACGGCCCAGGGATTAGGCGCTATTGGGGAAGGGTGGAGGAGACCCAGGGCAACGTATTGGAGAAACCGGTGCAACGTTCCCCAAAATCGGCACTTTTGGGAGTGATGAAGAAAGAGGAAGGCCCAGATGTAGCTATCTGTTCCCGAGGATGGACTGCCTGGTGGCCAAAAGGGATATAGCACACAGATGGAAGTCTAGTGTGGCGCGGATGCTAAAAGAATGGCAGCTCGAGATAGACTGCTTTACACTCCTACAGCGCAACATGTACACGGCCAGAGGGTGCCCATACAATTATGAATGCATATGGGGCCAGTGGTAAGAGTGTTCCCAGATGAGTTGGTTAACTTCATGGGGGTGGTGGATGGACAACACAGCTCTCCTGTACCAAATACTTGTTTCTTGTCTGGGTGTTCTGAGGGATGGGGAGATTCAATGTTAATTTATTTATTTTATTTGAAGAGTTTTATAGAGCGTAAACATGACCCAAGGGTATCAGAGCGCTGTACAAATAACAACCCATGCCGTTACAGAACAAATGAAAACCCTTGACAAAGTATACATACAAATATAGACTTTCGTAAAGTTTGTTGGTCCATAATGCTACACAAGACTTGTTTGAGAGGCACACACTCCTGCTATAATAGAAGGGAGTCAAGAGGACCTAGGTTCATCCTTGGACTCAGGCCTTACAGAAGGAATCTGTTGAGTAGCAGTCTTTTAACTTCTTTCTTAAAGGCTGTGTTGGAGGGGTTCGTACAACTCTCAGGTGGGAGAGAGTTCCATATTCTCAGGGCACATCCGGAGTATATACGAGAGTAGGACTTTAACTTTCTGAAACTTGGGGGTTCCAGCCGTAGAAATTCGGCGCTCCTAAGGGAGCGGCTACTTCCTGATATTGTGAGCTTTTGTTTGAGGTATCAGTAAGTATCGTAGAGTAGGGCTTGTGTGTGAGGCACACAATTTTTTGCTGGATCCTGGCTTTGAAAGGGAGCCAGAGGAGAGTCTTGAGAGGTGTGATATAGTTTTAGTGTCGTGCCCCTGTTATCAATCTTGCTGCAGCATTAAGGGTTGCCTTGACATGAGCTGTTAGTGATTTTGGTAAACGAGTCAGAGTTGCACTCCCATAGTCCGTCCTGGATAAAACTAGAGACTGAACTATGGTCTTAAATTGAAATCTGAAGGCGGGATGAATGTCTTCATCTTTTTGAATAGGTAGAGTTAGTGAGTAACACTGCGAGTGGATGCACTAATGTGAGCTTCCCTGTTAAGGTGTTAGTCTAGGGTTATACTGTGGGAATTAGTCGTTTCAATGATGGTTGGTTTGCACTTGAGGGCGTCAAGGTGGTGGATCCATTCTGATATGGGTGTGGTGGTGTTGGGTGGTGAGATAAGAAGAAATTCAGTTTTCAGGGAGTTTAATTTGAGATGGTTACATGCTAGGCAGTTTTGGGTTTTAGTTAGGGTGTTGTTGAGCCGGATGATATCTTCCTTGGAGGAACTTTTCACATAGAGTTGGGTCTCATCAGCATAAAAGTGGTAGACGATGTTTTCATTCTTGAGTATCTTTTTGTGGCTGTTGTGGGAGTTATGGATTGTTTTAGGGGAGGTTCAAAAAGTGTTCATTTGCCCAAAACAATTGCTAACCTGCCGCAGACTGATAACCCCTGCTTTGCATGGCCTTCAAACATACATTGCTCTACGTGAAAATTTCCTCTGTGGAAGATATCATCCAGATCCACAACACCCTATAAAACCCAAAACTGGCTAGCACGTAACGTTAACGAACACTAACATGGTTTGGGCGAGTAGTATGTTGCTGCTTGTCCCGGGGAGGGAGAGTTTGGGTTGTTAACTGTTGCCTTTGAGGTTTGGAATTAGCGAGTCACGCAAACAATTTACACAATCTGATCTGGGACACACTGAACGGGGAGGGTGAGAACACATGATGGGAATAGAAGGAACTTGTCCTCCACACCAAGAATACACATGACTAGCAACCTGGTTTATAAGTGCTTGACATGGAATGTCAGGGGCATGCATACCATGGCGAAAATATATGTTTTTTTCTTACCTACATTGGAGAGGGGCACATATTGCGCTCTTAAAAGAAACGCACCTCACGCCTTCATGAGGTTCATGCCCGCCTAGATTGGTTTCTTACCACCCCTGATGTACACAGCCTGATCAGTGTGATTGAATATCTACCCCGTACTATATCGGACCACAAACCAGTGTTATTACTTCTGCTGTGGGCGCATCCCAGACACTCTATACCTACATAGAGTCTTAAACCTGAATTGTTGGAGGACCAGGTCTTCCGCGAAACGATCAGGACCAAAATCACCCAGTATTTTACTGCAAATGCTGGAACGGCGTCCACCCCCCAAAATAGAATGGGATGCCTTCAAGGCTGTGGCGCGAGGGTACTGCGTTGCCGAATCCAAGGGGATCAGGCAGACTCTGATGACAGATGTAGAAAAGGTAGACGACCGCTTAAGGGACATTGAAACTAGACGGCCGGGAAATCCGGAGCTACAACTTGAACTCCTGACAGCTAAAGAGGAGGTAGCGACGCAGGTAGAGAGACTACGATGTTTCGAATATAGGAACTACGCGGACAAGATGCATGCCAAGAGGGACAAATCGGGCTCTTTACTTGCATGGTTGGCCAACCCAAGCAAACGGGGTTCACCCATCCTGGAATTCGAGATCGGGGAGGGAGCCAGGGTGTATACGCCAGAAGAGATTAATGACACCTTTGTAGGTTACTACTCTGCCTTATACACTAGCTCGTCTACGCGCGGCCTACAACAAACACGGACATATCTGTCCGACCTCCAGATCCCAGGGATCACGGAGGAAGAAGCAGATGCCCTATGAGGGAACATAACTACCCAGGAGATAGCTGCCACTATCAAACACACGGCATGCAATAAAACCCCGGGCACAGACGGATTCCCACTGAGGTTTTACTCCACATACTCGGCTGAACTAATCCCTCATCTCCTGACGCTCTACGAGACGGCTAACGAGAAACGCGCCCTCCCAGACACCACGAGGGAGGCTATCATAGTCCCCATTCTAAAACCAAATAAAACTGCCCATGACAAATCGGCTTATCGTCCGCTATCAATGCTCAACATTGATTATAAAATCCTAAGCAGGATCCTCGCTACTCGTCTCCTACCCCTCATGACTACACTAGTGCACAAGGACCAAGCAGGGTTCATCACATCACGCAGTAGAGCAGGGAATATCAGACGGCTACTAACCATACTAGAGGAAACGAGAGGGACCGAGAAAAAGCAGCGATTTTTGCGGTAGATATAGAGAAGGCTTTTGACAGCCTAGAATGGCCCTACTTGTACAAAGTAATGACAAATATGGGATTAGGGGAGGGGTTTATTAACTAGACCAGACTCCTATATACCAGACCCACGGCCAGGGTGCGCACAGGAAGGACTATATCGCGGAGCTGGCCGGTAGAGCGCGGCACCAGGCAGGGATGTTCACTCTCCCCCTATTGTTTGCCCTTGCTATGGAGCCTCTTTCAATTGCAGCTAGAACAGGGCACTCATATGAAAGACTGAGAGATGGACAGGTCTATCATCATATAGCGCTCCAAGCTGATGATCTGCTGCTGTTTCTGGGAGGGGGGATGGGGACTTGGCGGGGGCCCGCGCTCTGCTGGAGAGGTTCGGCTCTATATCAGGGCTCAAGGTGAGTTGGCAAAAATCTCGACTTTTCCCCGTGATGCGAATGGGACGCCCCCCGAGAGACCTAGCACGACTGCAATGGGAGCCATATCTGGGAGTCCACATTTACCATACCTGGCCAGATCTCTATGAGGGCAACATAGGGAGGGCCTTGCGAGGACTGCGAACGGCTATGGACTTTTGGCGGGCCCTTCGACTCTCGGTAGCTGGCAGGATTGCGCTCCTTAAAATGGTGGCGCCCCCCGCCTGCTGCACTATTTTAACGCACTCTCACTATGGATCCCGGAGGCCTTTTTCAGGGACCTGGACTCCCAGATTCAGACCTTTAGCTGGGGCTCAGGGCGATGCATGGTTGCCCTCACGACAATGCAACGACCTACAGCTGCGGGTGGGTTGGCGGCCCCGGACTTTGAGACTTATTACATAGCAGCTCAGCTGCAATGGCTAGTAGGAAAATAGCTCTAGAGCGACAACAGGCAGCGGCACCAAGACAGGCCAAATCACCGCTACATGACCTGCTGCAAGTGTTTCTCAGGGTGGGCAGGCCAACAGGGAAGGACCCCCAAGAACTTAAAGTACAGGCCAAATGCTGGCATCGGGGGCTGAAGAGAATGGGAGTGCGGGTTCCATACTCACCAGACATCCCCCTAGATATGTTAAGGGCACGCCCACACGGGAGTAACTGGTGAGGCTTGGAGGCTTGGATAGAAGCCGGGGCAATAGAAATAGGTGACCTCTACAGGGACACTGAACTATTACCGTTCGAGGAGTTTCAGGCGGGGTTCGGGCTACCCCAGGGACATTTCTTATTGCACAGAACACTCACTGCAGCAATCCACAAGCATTGGCAGACAGGAACCACTGAGCCCCACCACAACCGAGCTGTTATTATATGGTCCTATCGGTGGGCACCATTAAAGCAGTGTCCTGCTTGTACAGAGCGCTTCACGCAGACGGACTGCGCCCACTGGAGATGCTGCGACTCCAATGGGCAGGGGATTTAGGCACACCAATCCTGGCGAAGGACTGGGACAGTATATGAGCTGGGATACCAAAAGTATCCAGAAATGCACCCTTCAAATTGATAAATTAATATGTCCTTCACAGAGCATACCTGACCCCCGAACGCATAAGTAGATATTTCCAGATAGAAGAGGCAGCTTGCCCACGCTGCGGCCAAGTACGGGCACACATCCTGCAAATGTTCTGGGACTGCCCCCACCTGCGCCAGTTTTGGGAAGGAGTATTACAAACAATAGGCGAGGTCAATGATAGGGAGCTCCCCTTCTCTCCAGCCCACTGCCTGCTGGGGTGGTTCCCCCACACAGCGAAAACCAAAGTTACTAGTAAATGTCAAGACCTGGCATTCGTACTAGCGAAGCGCGAAATAACCAGAAACTGAAAAGCAAAGGGAGGCCCCAGACTATCCACCTGGAAGAAAGAACTCCTGAAGTGGGCGGGTTGTGAGGGGCGAATACTGATGAAGGAAGCTAAGCGGGGATTGCGAAAAATAGAGGTAGCCAGAACCTGGGGGATCCTTATACATGATCTAGCGCACCCGGAACTAGAGACCCCAGATGGAGAGAGGGAAGATTTGTAAGGAGGGCCCCTGACGCAGACATGCTAAAAGTAACCAGCCTATCCAAATGGTTCCTACGAAACGAGACCCGGTAGACTAACTCATTGACCTTGCATCGCACTGCCCTACAAACACATTCTGATTGATCACTGCAAGTGCTGATTCAGTACCCCACATACGATCCACTCTCCTGGTGACTCGAGGGGAGGGAGGGGAGGGATAGTTACTGTTACAGTTTTTTTAATCTTATTCGACCTTTCAGATGGACCCAAAATGTAATAAACAATCGAAGCTAGGAGAGGGTTCATATCAGGCGATGTGACTTGAACTGTTGAAATGTAATGATATGATGTAATAGAAAGACCAATAAAATCTGTTTAAAAAAAATGAATGACATCAGCCTAAAAGTAGAGCTGCTGCACTCTGAGGTTTCTAGAGGAGGGAGAGAGTGAGTGGTTGGCAGAGTAGTAGCGGCAGAGATTACTGAGTAGGGGAATTTCGCACAAAGGGTGGAAAGGTTAAGTCAATGTTGGCAAGCTATAAAACAATCAGATATTTTTGATTAAAACATGGGAAGGAGATAAAGATGTGTATTGCTGGGTGATAGCTGATAATAAAAGGCAAAAGAGGAGATGATATCCCTAATGGAGTGGGTGTGCAGTGAAAAGAGAAAAGGGTCCCAACAGAATCTTGGGGGCATCCACCTTTAAGTGGTGTGTGTCGGGAACGCACATAATACAAAAAGACAGAGGAGGAGTAATCAGGTTGGTTGAAAGAGAATCAGTCGAGTGAGCACCCTGGTGTCCAGGGAGACAATATTAACCATTACGATGGGTCAACGTCAGTACCACGTACTTTCTTAGTAGTCAAAGAGATGAGTAAAGGAGAGATATTGTTATGGTGGGATGTGTTGGGGAGGTTGGACACTTGTGTCAGTGTCATCTCAGTGGAAAGGACGTGCTAAGATAAGGTATGAGATGTAAGGAAGAGGGTGGGTGATTAGCATGAACATAAGGCAGTCAAGCAATTTGGTAAAGAAAGAGAGTTGGGCCATAGACCAACAACAGTAAGGCAAGAGAAAGCCAACTGTTATTTTATTGGACAGTGGTATTACCCACATAATATTGTAAGTGTTCTGGGAAGACTCCAGTGAGACTCAAAAGTTTGTAATGACAGGAGAGAGTACATTGAAAGGTAGTGAAAGGAGGGTTGATGATTTGGACCAAAGGAATGGAAGGGAGCACAAGACAAAAGTATGTGAACAAGATAATCTGGAGATGTAAGAGAAATGGAGCAAAGTAGTATATACGCATATCCGCTTTAATTGTCCCTGTGATCCCTGAAACATACGTAATTTCTGATTGAGGATTATTGTGGAAGAGTGTCATTTGATATTGTGTCGTACAGTGTGTTGTAAGCGGGATGGTGTGTTGCACCATTTGGTTTATAATTACATTGAGGGTATGTTTTGAGGAATTGGTGATGTGTAGTAAGTATTAGAGTTTTACTGTGTGTTGTATTGTGTAATGTGTAAAGGTGGGTGTGGAATGATGTGCTGATGCAAAAGCTGGTTTGATGTGTTTTATATTGTGATTTAATCTGATTTCAGAAGGTGTTCCACACTATGGGATATAATATGTTTTGCAAAGTGTGATGGATGAGATGATGGATGTTATGGTGTGAATAAATGTGGTATAATGTGGAATTGGATGGTGTGGTCTAGTGAGGCGTGGTGGATGATGATGGTGATTAGCATTGGATAGTGGGATATGCTGTGTTGTGATTTGGTGTGTTATGGTGTGATGTCGAGTAATAATGTGTGTTGTGTAGTGGAACAGTATGATGTGATGTGGTATATTTTGTTGTAGTGTGTTGCAGTATGATACAGGTCTAGAGGTGTGATGTGGTGTGTGATGGTCTTAGATTAACATGATGTAGTGTTGGGTTGTGTCGGGTGGCCTGCTTGGATCCTTTCTAATTACAAAATGCCACTGAAGACAGTTTCTTCCTGTGTGTGTGAGTCATGGGTGGCTCCCTACATCTATTTTCCAGTGTGTGTCCTTTTGTGTGTGTGTGTGTGGGTATGTGCCCCCATTTGTGTGTGTTTTGGCTGAATATCGCCAGTGTTTGGAAGTAAGCTATGGATTAACCGAGTTGTATGTTGAAGATGGAAGCCTGAGTCGGCCTTCCTCAGGATTCGACCTGTGGCCAACAGGTCACTACCCTTTGCAGGGCAAACATTTAACTCACTGAGCAACACGCTAAACTATGTGGTAGTTGAAGCAGACACTGGTATTTCATGGGACATAGTGAAGCACTGCATTCATGCCTTCTGGACTGCCTACCAAGGGTCTACGACACAGTGGCTTAAAATATATATTTTGGTAACAAACATGCACGTCCATCCAAGAACAAACATAACAATCAATGAATCAGTGTGGGTAACAATTCCAAATGAAATGCCTTGTACACAAGCCCACTTTTGCATCTGGCCAGGTATATTTTATGTGTAGACCTTTGTCCTTCTCCAGTTACCCAAAGTGGATAGCTGGGCCTGGCAGACTGGGGTAGTTCACTGCATCCCATTGGGGTGACCAGGAAGAAGCAACTGTGTTGGTACAAGAGAGGGCTTATCTGTACCTAGAGCAGGGTTCCGTGTATTGACACTGAACCAGAGTGTAGTGTGGATCCCAACACCCAAAGGCTCTAGTCTGCTATCTGGTCTCCAACTTTATTTACCCTGTGAGGTGAAGCAGATAACAGTGCGTTCACTTCGTGTAGATAGAAATAACAATCTCTAGACCAAATACAAGTCCAACTCAAAGCTGTGTCAAGAAAGGTTGATTGCCAAACATAAGTTATGGTAACCAACATATTCATATTAGGGAAAACCTACCTGGGCAAATTAAACTCAATCCATATCCACCAGATGGGCACATGGCTCACACTATGAAAACCTGCAAATAGGATTCCCTCTCAGTCTCATTCAAATGTGTGCCAATGGCACACGTATAGGGGTTCACATATAATAACATAGGGACTGTGAATCTCTTCTATCTTTCTAGCTAGGGGGCAAGCTAGTCACAAACCTAGGCAGTTAACATCCTACCCAGAGCAAGATGGCACAGGACCATGCAGGGGTGGGCAAGACAGTAAATCTAGACCAACCGATATGGATTTGAATTGCACCTTTGAAGTTTAGCTCCTTCACTCCTAACTTGGATGAACAGGACGTGGGCTACCCTCACCCTTACACTCAGGAATGCAGGTAGTAAGGAATGCTTATCAAGTAGGCCTATATCTGGCCTAGGGCCGCTCCTGATGCCCTTCCTGACAATAGGCCTAAATACCCATGTGGTTATTCCAGCTACATACTACTTAACCAGGAATATGTTCCCCTTTTCCTCCAGGCTCTGAAGTTAGGGACCGACCAGACAGCTGGGATTGCCTTTTCCTGAGCCTGCCTAAATCCGATGAAGTTTTCTACCCCCTCCCAACACACACGCGAACACACACTTAAAGAGAGATGTACAGCTCTCCAGAAGCAGACCCCAACTGTAAAGAGGTATACATACCAACAACATCCAAAATGACTATTGAGAGAACGTTGAGATTGGCCTCCATTTTCCTAGCCCCAAACAGTGGTTTTAGTGGGTGTGTTATTAGTCAGAGGCTGACTATCAAAGATGTTCTCACTGAAACATGCCTATCCCTATTCCTATGAGGAGCAGCTTTAAATGCAATCCACTTAAAACAGAGTTCCAATGCTTTGCTTTACATAAGATCTGCTTCTCCCAGCAACTCTGGAACTCCCCCCCAATCCCTTGTACCGTACCTGAAGTGAAATGACTGCTTGTTTCTGCTCCGGTGTCATCTTGACTCGAATCGTGTTCTTGTTCCATCATCAAAGCATTGTCACAATTTGGATATGAAGGCTCTATTAGGGAAAAAACAGTAATCAAATTCCAAATACTAACTACTGTACCATTAGAATGATGATAGCGTGGTCATCGCTGGTAATGAGTTCATGCCCTTGTAGCATCCTGGTTGTCACTCTTTCATTGGTCTGTAGGAACAACACAGAGGTAAGCATACCCAAAGGTGGCAGTACTGCAGCTTCCAAGTAGACCTGTATCGTCTAAGAAGTCTTCAGCATATCCTTGGGTTTTTGCTAACAGTAATTTTAATGGTTGGAATTTAAACCACATACTTTTAATGGGGAAAGTTCCAGATAAAGGATCAAAAGGAAACTAAGTAGCTGAAGGTGTCAAACATGACATGAAGCCATTCAGCAGCTACGCACTGCACAATCCCCCTTGCAGTAGGCCAATTACTGCCACTGTGAAGGTAAAACGTGACTCTTAAACTTCGGTAGTAGAACTTCAAGGCCAAACCTCTGCAAAAGTAAGTGGAATGGAATGAGAACAGGTATAACACCAAAAAATCAAAAATAGCTCAATTAGAGTAAATACTTTAAAATCAAATAGACTTTTAATTGGCATGGATCACACACATATGGATCACACAATAAAAATAGTTCAGTAAAGCAAAGAACTTAAAACTGGACTGATCTTCCTACCACTGAAAACAATAATCTCAGTACCTCCTGCACTATCAACATCTGCATTGCCTGCAAAAGATCACAGAAACGGCAACTGCCATCCAACTGCAAATGAACACAAAGTGTATTCCTACATGTAGGAAGGTGGAATCTGACTGCATGGTTGCCCCCACTTTTTTCCTGGTGTTTTGCTGGTTTTCGACTTAGTTTGGCTGGGATCCTGCTATTCAGGACCCCAGCCTATCTGCTTACTCCCTAAATTGGTTGTGCATGTACTTTAGGTACACTCCAGATTGGATTCTGGGGTATCCTTATAAGTCCTTAGTATATGGTATACTATGTACCCAGGGCATAGGTACCCCAGAGGCCTCCCAGGGACGGCAGCATGTATTATGCCACCCCTGAGAGGCCATTCAAAATGACACTACAGGTCTGCTACTGCAGCCTGTGTAAGGTGGTGCATGCACCCCTTCCTTAGATATAGGTTCACTATATCTATCCTAATCACTGCACATATAAGCCTATCAGTCACCCCTATGGCAGGCCTTATCAATCCTGAAGGCAGGGTGCTGGGTTTTATGTGAGAGGGTGCCCATGCATGAGCAGAGCCCCTCTGCAGCCTTCGGTACCACTATTCCGGGGTTGTCTGTGATGCAGCCAACCATATACTCTTAAGTGCATTATAACCTCGCGGTAAATGCTAACTTTAAAATGGCTGCAAGGAATTATGTCGTGTTTGGTGTCAAACACCTTGGAATCATACCTCCACACCAGTAACTAGTGTGGGAGGTATGATTCCTCCCTCCTACAGGGAGAAATATGACAGCACCGGTACACCCGGTACCAGCTTCACAGAGCCCTGGCATCACAAAATGGATGCTGCCAGCCACAGACACGAGTCTGCCCTCCTGCTGCTGGACGAAACTCCGGCAGGGGAAGGCTTGACAATAGGTTTCCTGTCACAGGGAGGTGTGACCACCTCCCAGACAGGCTTTAGTGTATTGGGGCTGGGTGGGTGCACTCTCAGAGTGCTTTGATGTCTGCACTGGGGGCACATTTGGTGTCCCTGTGCATAGTCCAGCTCAAACCGTTTGCAGGGGCTACCAGCCCCTGCTCTGGCGCGAAACTGGACAAAGGATATGGGTGTAGCCACCCCTCTGTCCTGACCCTCCCATAGGTGGGTCCCCAGAGTTTGTCCCACCCCTTCCTTGGGTATAAAGTAGGAACCCTGACTACAGGACTTTAGATATTACCTGGACTAAACTCTGCTACAGAAACCAAGTAACCTTCGACGATCTACGCTTTGCTGGACGACTGAAGAATCTCCCTTGGAGTAAAGGAGTTACTCCCCTGCAACGCAGGCACCTCAACGCATCTGACCGGTTTGCATCTACGCAGCTCCCGACGGACTCCGAAGATTTTGCAACACAGGAGGTGGGTGCCCAAGCTTCCCCGAGGCCGACTAGTGCTCTCAGCAAACCTGAGACCCGCAGCCCTCGTGGGGACCGTGCAACCCGAACCCCTGGACACCGTGCACATTTGCAGCAGCATATGCTTTTAGGCGATCCCTGAAGCTGTGCTTTGGGCTACTTGTAGTCCAAGCCCCGAGCAGTGTTTCCACCGAAGATTACTGGCCTACACTCCACGAGTGTTCCGTGGGCTGGTATTGAGTGATTCCTCTCGAGGTCCCTTCGCGATCCCTGGTCCGTTGACCTGTGGGTCCCTGAGAAGGCAACTTTAACTTTCAGTGGGCTTCCCTGGTTGCTCCAGACGTGCCCTGACTCTCCATCGCTTGGGGAGTCCCCAGGACCTTCCTGGTCCTCACAGAAGCCTCTTTTCTCTGACCGCGTGGGTTGCAGTTGCCAAGGCTTGTTGGTCTCCAATCCGGAAACTGACCCCCCAGCACTCGACCTCCTTCGTGGGACAGCTCGCCTGCGGAATCTGGTCATCATCGATGTCTCCTGGTCCCCGGGGCTGCAGAGTCAAGCTTCACCTCTTCGCACCTGAAGCACCCGACATCGGTGGGCATTCGAGTGCTCCGCTCCTGGTCACGTGAAGTGACCCAGACTTTGTCCCCTCTGCTTTCAGGTTCTTCACATCTCCGATCCATGCTTGGATCCCACCGGACACTTTTCTTCTCCACGGCAGCAGTACTTTCTCGCATCACGCCATTGAAAACGACGAGGGTTTCCGACACCACTTGACCCCTATGCACCCGGCTCCTCTGGGATAGGTAACACGGGTACCTTGGTACTCTCAAGGGTGCTGGCCTTAGAACCTTCTATGTTTAGCGGGGTTTGCTTGAAGTCCTCTCCTAAGTGTCCTTAAACTTTAAAATTCCAACCGCGACTTTCCCATAGAGTTGTACGGCACTCGCGTCTGTGTTCCCACACTGCACCCGTCCTCCGTGCGTCCCCTGTGTCACTACCTTGGGTGGGTCCTTGGGGTCCCAGCGATTCTACGTGCTCTAGGCACTGTGTCTAGTCAAGTCGTGGTTGTTATACCACTTTCTTAATATATGGTTTGGTCTCCCCCTGGAGCCCACTGTGTATTGTGCTATTTACTGTCGTTCTAGTACTGTAATATTGTGTGCCTTGTTCTCTAATCTCATAAAGAGGTTAGTAGAGAGTGTTTAGTAATAAATACATATATTTTATATATATCTGGTGTGGTTCTCCTTTCATTTGGTCACTCAAGAGGTTATATACTGGTAAAACAAGCTGCTTTACATTCCTTCAAGACTTAGCCTGAAGGCTGCTCTCCACATCTACCACTAGGATAGCTTTCTATAAAGGTTGTCTTTAACCTAATCATCAATAAGGGTCGTTTGGACTGGTGCAAGGTGCCCACTTTAATTAGTGGACAGCATATAGCAGGCCAACCTCTCACACTACACTGCTGTCAATGAGGCGTCAGACCATGCTGCAGTACATAAACAGTCAGCATCTAGGTCATGGATTATATCCAGCTCAACACAGATAACGGTGGCACCTGCTTCCTGGTCCTACAGGTATGGCAAAAAGAGACGCTTTTGCCATATTTGCAAGGAATGCTTGCAAACAGCCTGGCATTGCTCTGGGGCGCATTTGAGACAATTATGTTTTGCTCACTGTGCCACTCTCAACACAGGCCCATGCTTCATAGGAATAGCCCATCCAGCGAGGCCACCTCATGAAGGGATCACAAGCAAACCCCAGATCAGTTTCGCATGAGGGGGCTCTGTATAATGTGAACAGTGGGCGAAGGGCGGAATGCTATGGTGGGTGATTGCCAGCGGCTTACACTTTTTGCAGTTATTCCTCCCATTACCTTTTGTGTGTTTTATGTAACGCCCGAAGTGAATTCATTTGCAACATGAACTTCTTCATCGGCACTCCCGAGTGCAAGAAAACGAAGGCAGACTATTATGAGGTAACGCGTATCAGAAGAATAATGCCCCACCTTCATGTAGTAAGCTTCAGAAACAATGTACACTGCCTAGACCTATTCCACATAGATGCTGGTAATGCCCTCTTCACCAGTGTATCCAGCTTTCTTCTGGCTCCCACTGTGGCAAGACTGTAACAGTTCCCATAGAAACCCATACCATCTTCAAGAAGGCAGTAACATCCTTCATGTCACTGTACCTGACCAAAAATGATCACCATCTCAGAAAGATAATGAAAGCTGTGACATCAAAATTAGGAGGTGAATAAGTTAAGAGGAGAAAAGACCCACCTTCTCAAGTTCTGCACCAAGATTTCAAATAACATAACACACAAACCTTCTCATCTTCACTTAATGAGCTGAAAATATCTATCCAAGAACACCCCATCTACCTTCAGTACAGAACCTCTTGTACTCTGAATCAAATCTGCAAAGACTTCATGCCCACGTCCAGTGCTTTGTCGCTTCCCATCTATGATTATGGTATAGAAGTTCCAATCTACCCCATTAATCTACACAAATACACACACAACAAAGTGAAAACCAGAAACTAATCTTTTCAGGTTGTAACCGGAAGATTTACTAACAAAAAGCAAACAATAATGACAACAAGCAACATTTGAGTTCTAGTATATGCCATGTACGAATGCTACATTTGTTTTTTTAGCCTTAGAACTGTGAGGTTCGGGTAAAGTACTAGTACCTCTTCATTCCATCCAAGACAATGCCGAAATAAACTTCTGCTGTGCGTCTAAACTGCAAATCTGGCAAAGGGGTATTTCAAGTAGCTTTCTAACATAGTATCTCTTGATTACAACTCCCCGTGGAGGATTTAGTTGGCCAAGGATGTAGCAAATTTCCTAAGATGCAGCAAATTAGCCTTGAAGGAGCTTTCTGAGAGAATCAGGTAGTCATGCTCACAAGAACTTAGAACTTGGATGCTTCAAGGTGGTGTTCTAGGAACTGTATCAGTGTTGGTTGGATCTACATAAAGGAAAATGAGCTGATTGAGTAGATCACTTTCAGATGAGCAATGACCAAGGTGGTCATCAGGACAGACTTCGGGGCAGCTCATTGTAGGATGAATTAAGCCGGTCATGGGTCAAACCAGACTCCACGACTAGCAAGAAGTGAAGAGCAGGCAAGGACAGCAACTGAAAGTCCTGCCCTTAATCCATCAAAGAAGCAATGTCACAATGCTTAAATGCACCAATTGTTCATGAATACATTTTGCATATAAATGCCTAACTGCCTCCAGGCTTGGAGGCACTGCATGGAAAGCAAGGTCTCTTTCTTCAATCGCCCCATATATAATTCTAGCCTGTGGGAAACAATGTGTGCAGGCTAAAAGAAACTACAGGTGTCAGCCTGGCAAAACAAAAGACCTTGGAGGAATAGTTCAGGGCAGTAATTATCTATAACTTTTATGTTGTCGCATGTTTCATGTACTTGCCAAAATGGAAGTGTTTTTTTTAATAAACATAAGTTTAAAAAAACAAAAAACTTTTATGTTGTCACCAAAATCAACAAGCTTCAAGCAAAATGCAGCAGTTGATATTCTGTTCTTCAGCCGAAGATCAGCAAAGCACTTTGAAGAATATCATGGACCATCCACAACCTGGCTCAGTAATGCCTAAATGGGCCAATAAACAGACTTGTCAGTATGCGTGAAGCATATATCACTCCTTATTTATTATCATATCGAGAGGGGTATTTCAGTTCCAGGTGTGCACCATAATTGTTTATGATAAATATTAGTTTACCAAAAGTAGGGTTAAATAACCTTACACAGATAGCATCGGAACATATAAACGGTTCCCTCTTTAGCGTAATGCTCAGCCTATTTACTAACTATATATAATGGTTAACAAGCTTATTTATTCTCCTATGGCGTCTGCCTCCCTCAGTATCTGAGGCTCTTTTGTTGAAGACCCTAGAACTGGAAAATCAATCATATGTAAAAATGAGTCCTCTGCAGAGCAAAGATATTTAACATAGCTCCCATAGGTATGTGTTGCTGACAAGAAACCAGGTCTACTGCACTGATCAACAACAATGATTTTGTGAGTTTTTTTATTCTAGTGATAAACAGAGCAAAGGGGCGACCGTCTCGAGGACTGAATACAGACATTTTGGTGCACTGGGAAAGAGAGGAGCGCTTAGGGAATGAAGAACGGATTATCGAAGCTCAAACTAAAGACCCTTTTAAGGAATGCCATTTCCCAAGGGGTAGCTGAGATACCTTCATTTCACCCAAGCAAGACTCCTTTCTTATGTTTAATTGTAAAGGTAAACTAATGCTTGACAATAATTAATAAATATAAATCCAGGGCACATTACTTAGTGTGGTCATGTACAGATTAGGCAGTCCTGTCCAAAGAGAGAGTAGTAGTATGGTGTAGGCGTTACCGGCATTCCAACAGCCTGTAATCACGCAAGGTATTGTGGAGACTGGACAATACCACCCCTTCTCTGATTGGCTGGATATTGCACTTATGGGGTCGTTTAATGTTTGGAAGCCTGGCTGAAGAACCAACGTTGTGGCAGAGGCACCATCGGTGACATACCAGCAATGGACAGGCCACCAAACTTAAAAGTTGCCCACTGCTGCTGCAGACTTTTTTACCCCCCAAATGGCTCCCACCTGCATGGCAAGAGTGCTTTGAGAAGAAAATACATCTCTGCCAGGCCACTTTGTTATGTTGTCGATTACAGACCTCAAGTGTGGAGATCTCCAGGGCTCACATAACTCGCTATGTGCAGATGGCATTTCAAAAGTGTTTCTGTCTGGAAGCGCAATGGATTCTATAGCAATGTTGACTAAATACAGTACAATACAATAAAATGTATAAAGCGTGCAGCTGCATCCGAAGAGGAATCCCTGTGTTAGCGGCTTAAGAGTAGAACAGGCAATTAATCAAATCTAGATCAGGAGACCTATATATAAAAAAAATAGGTCTTCAGAAGTTTACGAAAAACTGATTCGGCATTCACGAAGCGACGAGTCAAAGGCAAAGAGTTCCAAAGTTTGGCGTTCAAGAAGGAAAAGAAGCGAGCATCTCTTCTTACCTTGTGGGATCCTGGGAACACGTAAAAGTTTTTGTCCACTGGAGCGCAGTCACCTCTCCTGTTGGTAGGGATGCAATCTTCTTCTTAAGTACAAAGGACCTTTTTGCTAGGAGGCTCAGAAAGCGAATGTTAGATCTTTAAATTCTATGCGGCTAACAATGGGCAGCCAATGTAGACTGCGCAAGGAGGCCATGACAGAACAGCGAGCCGGGATCTTCAGAATCAGCCAAGCTGCAGCGTTCTGAATAATCTGCCTGCGGTAGAGCAGATTCGGCGGTAGACCTAGGTAAAAGCTATTTGCGTAATCTAGTTTTGAGGTTACCAAGGCATGAATGACGGATTTACGATTTTCCTCAGGAATCAAATGGATCATCTTCCTGATAGATTTCAGCACGAGGAAACAGTTGGCTGTCACAGCTTTAACCTGGGGTTCGAAAGACAAGTTGGAATCAAATTTGACACCTAGTTTTCTTACCACTGATGATGGAGTGGTGGGGGGGGTTCCTAGGTCTAAGGGCCACCAGTTGTAGGCGTCTGGGTGACTGTCAGTGCCAAAAAAGAGTTTTGCCAGAGTTCAGTTAGAGGCAGCTAGCATTCATCCATTCGGCAATGGCCCTCAGACAACCCTTGAAAGCGATCAATGGTTCTCCTGGAATGAGAGCATCAGCTGCGCGTCATCGGCCTATGAGATGATGCTTATGCTCCAAGCCTCCACCAGAATAGCCAGGGGTGGCAAGTAAATATTAAAAAGAGACGGGCTCGGGGCAGAGCCCTGAGGTACACTGCACTTAAGTAATTTGGTGGAGGATGTGAAGGGGGAAGAAAGACGATTTGCGATCTGCCTTCCAGGTAGGACTTTAGCCAGGTAAAGGCCAGGCCTTGGTCACCCACACTCCATAATCTTTCCAGGCGAAAGGAATGGGAGAATGTATCGAAGGCCGCTGACAGATCAAGAAGGAAAACCATGGCTACCACTAAAGGGAAGCCAATGGAAATGGCAATGGATGGGTCATTCTTAATTTCAGAGAATCCTATGTTACATTTACCAACTGTGCCAGGTGTGCTCGAGTGTGTTCCTTGTGGTGGAGTTGGCTGTGGTTCTGGCATTAGGAAGAGGGCCTTTGACTGCATTTTAAATGAGATGGGGAAACACAAAAATAGGCAGAAAGGAAATCCCCCATTTTCTGAGGATATTCCATTACCACTCATCTCTAAATGAGGCCCATATAACTCCCCGTAACTAAACATGCAGATAATTTATTTGCTATAAAAGTACTGTGAAACTCATGTTTTGGTGTAAGGTATTTTGCACAGAATTAAATGTCAAAGACAAGCCAAGTCCACATCAAAATGAATCTAAATGTGTCAACACATCTAACGATGTCTCTCTAAAAACGAGGAGCTTTGTTTGATGAGCCTTCAGGAACAAACGAGATTGGAAGATTTCCATAAGGTTATCTTGTTGCAAGTGAGAAGGTGCTTAATGACATATTTCTCTTTTAGTGATGGACGAAAAGATATCTTTAGTTAATGCTTGATTATGAAGATCCAAATGCTTCAAAGTCTTGGTTGTATAGTCTCTGAATTCCAGCAGGAGGCAGACATTTTATCATACTCCACAGACACATAGATTTGACCGTTTCCACCCTGAGATGCATTAACAGTCATTTTTAAACAAAAGACAGATACTTTATCATTCTAGATCCATTACTAAGAATACCACGTTCTTCAACTGTTGAAGAATGAATGCTCTGCTCAGCATTTTACTTGTTTCCTCTGACACCATTTTCTTTACTGCTTAGGTTTAGTTCTGTGTGTCTAGTAAAGAATGTATATTTCCGTATTCAAAGCATTTCATGGAAAGCTCAGCATCTTCATGGATACAGTAAAAGTGCACTTTTTTTTTTTTTACTGCAATTGCATTATAAGCCCTGACACAATTACTCTTTTCCCATTTTTCTCTTTGAAGAGTGTGCTTGTAAGTTTGTAGATTTATATTTATTTATTTGAAAAGTTTTATAAAGCGCGAACATGACCCGTACGGGTATCAGAGCGCTGTACAAAGGAGCGGATGCGAAAGGAGGTAGAGGCATGAATACAACAACATAAAGGACCTTAACAAGCACAAAAAGAGCAACAACCCATCTTATGGGACATATAAAGTGTCAGGTGAGCAACATATCTTATGGAGCACGTGGAGAGACAAAATTACAACGATGAGCATAGGTATCAAAGATTATCCACTGGAAATAAAAGTTATATAAGGTGGCCTTGGGACTATTGCTGTAGATGATCATTCAAGAGTAACCATTTAACTAGCTTTTTGAATGAGGCGGTAGAGGGGTTAGATCTGATCTCGGGAGGAATAGCGTTCCATATTCTTGGTGCAAGACCAGAGAAGGCACCGTTGTAGGTTCTTTTCTTTTTGAATTTCGGAGGTTTCAACAGGAGGGTGTTAGAGCTTCTTAGGGTCTGATTCGAACCAGATACTTCAAGTTTTCTTGCCAGGTAAACGAGGATGTTGTGGTGAATAGCTTTGTGTGTCAGGCAGGCTATCTTGAAACGAATCGTAGCTTCGATAGACAGCCAGTTGAGATGAATTAGGTCTGGTGTGATGTGGTCATGTTTTCTAGAGCCAGTGATGAGTCTGGCCGCAGAGTTCAGAGTGGCTCTTAGAGGTGCCAAACTGGCTTTGGGTAACCCTGCCAGGATCACCATTCCATACTCTAAGCATGAGATAACTAGGGATTGTACTGCAGATTGAATGTCCTCAGAAGGCAAGAATGGCTTGATGTTCCTTAATGTATTGAGCTGATGATTGGCTCCCCTGTTGCACTGATGTGATCTTGCATATTCAGGTATTTGTCCAGTGTTATGCCTAAAGATATCGCAGAGTCAACAACATGAGGGGAGCAGTTGAGAGCTGTAAGTTGTTTGAGCCAGTCTTGAGTGGGTGCAGAATGATTGTGGGGGGCAATCAGGAGGAATTCTGTCTTGAGAGTATTTAGCAAAAGATAATTATGAGTTAACCATTGTTGAGTTTTTAGCAGCGCACAGTTTATAGTTTTGATGTCATCTGGGGAAGAGATTTTCAAATACAATTGTGTGTCATCGGCATACATATGGTATTGAATTTTGAAGCAGTTCAGAATTTCGGAGAGTGGTTCCATGAGGAGATTAAACAGCGAGGGCGAGAGTGTGGAACCTTGAGGCACTCCAATTGAGACCGGGGTATTGGTTGCAAGGGTCTGGTTAACTTTGATTCTTTGCGTTCTGTTTCGAAGGAAAGAGGCAAACCAATTCAAGACAGGGCCCGATAGCCCCATCCTTTTTTGAAGAAGAACAATCAGGTTTTCATGTTTGATCGTGTCAAACGCTGAGGACAGATCAAGAAGAATCAGTAGACAGGGTACATTCTGGTCAAGAGATCTCAAGGTGTCATCAACGATGTGTGTTAGGGCCGTTTCAGTACTATGACCCGCTCTGAAACCTGACTGGTAGAGGTCATGGAGCTGAAGCTTCTCAATGTGGTTGCAGAGTTGAGTGTGAACGCATTTCTCAAGCAGTTTGGCCAAAGTCATGATATTAGTAATTGGACGGAAATTGTTAGGATCCCCTAAGTCTGCATTTGCCTTTTTTGGGATGGGGTGACTTGACCCATCTTGAGGCAATCTGGAATCCTGCCATAGCGTGGCTTATCACCCGTGATGGTATCCAGGCGCTGTCCATGAACACGGGGAGGTTAAGTTGTTTGCCCAGATTCACAGTATGTTGGTCTGACGCCGAGACACGAACCCGGATCCCCAGCTCCCGAGTCACCAGCTCTAGTCGCTGCGCCACATCCTCTTCAAAGGTGTGCCGACTGAACATGGCGCTTGGCTGATGAGCTCCGAGCCTGTGGGCCTCCCAGAGCACACATAGCATGCAGCAGTGTAGTAATGAGGTGGCCTCCGGTCCCGATTGTAGCAGACAATGAGGAGCTGATTTCAAAGTTCCCGGAGTGGAGACACGACCCGACAACAGAGAAGACGCTCCCATGGGAGCGTGCATCTAGCGGCAGCCTTCTTAGGCCTACCAAGGGATTGTGGGTTCAAGAACGATGCAGACCTTGGGTGAGCTCGGGGGGCGACGGGGGCCCTGTGGAGCGACGGATGGAACAGAGAACAGCCCAAGATTGATGAAAACTGGATGGCCCTATTTTCATTGGCGCAAGCTCTCAGGTGTGCGGTCTTTTTCTTAGCAACTGAGACATCTGCGTTGCCTCAATAAGCAACTCCCTTACAATACAGACCACATGGAATGCCCAAGCACTACCAGCATTGGCGGGCCTTTCAGTGGCCGCCTCTGACCTCGGCCTATATGCACCAGTTCTTCTGTGAACCCGCTGACATCCCCTAGGCCACCATGGTGGAACAGTAGTGACTGTAGTGATAGTGATGGTGGTCGTTCTTGAACAAGAGCCCGAAATCACAAAAGAAAATCAGAGACTGCTGGGGGTGGGGTGCGAGGGCTCTCTACAGGGACAGCTGCCTGGAATCCTGCCCTCGGCAACGATACTAGCAAAAAAGGAGAGACTGTGGCACTGATGACTAAAAAGGACCTACAAGCCTGCCTAGGCTATCTCCATGATAGAATTTGGATCATGATGACCAAACAAATGCAAGCCCTAAAAGCCAACTTAGCGGCTGACATCTCTGATGTCAGTAAAGACATTCAAGCACTGAGGGAAGGCATGGCCAGCAGCGAAGATGACATCATTGCCATGAGCCAAGAGCTTCCAAAAACTCAAGAAACTCATGCTAAATGGAGGATGTAGTCAAATTGCTGTGGGAGAAATGTACCGACCTGGGATATAGTATGAGGCATCACAATGTCCACATTTGCAATGTCTGGGGGAATAAGGAAGGTGACAATGTTCTCCAGTTCTATAACTCGCTGTTCTGCTTCATATTCAAAGAAAGCCACACCTTTGAGATCCCCATTATTGATGCGCACAGAGTTGGGGCGCCTTGGTCCGCACTTGAGGCATGACCAAGAGACAATATAGCCAAGTTAGGTTATTCGCAGTTAAAGGGTAGAATAATTATAGAGGACAGGAAAAACGACCAGATCACCATTTGGGAACAACACATCGACCTTTTCCAGGACCTTTCTCAGGCTACCTTGAATTAGAGACGAACACTTCACAGTCGACAAACATGCTTCAGAAGGGATTTCCCATTTGCCTCATGGTTCCAGATGGATTTGAAGCTGTCCACAGTACATACCCCAGAAGAAGCACAAGAAATACTGGGTGCATCAAGAGAGTGCCCTCAGTCATCGATAATGGCATACAAGGAAAACGCATTGATAAATGGGAGAAACCTAAAACAACATGCCACTCAACATGTAAATGACACTGAGACATCGCCTTTGCCACAAGTCTAATCTTTTGCACAAGCTTGAGCTGGCAATTCCAAGTTCCATCAGCATGGCCAGTCGCTCTTCACAGGGAATCACTAAAAGCTCGAGGACACAAGAGCTATTTCACTGAAGCTATTTTTTTTGATCTGCCAGAGCTGTGGATAGAGGGGTCACATGTTACAGGTTGAAGCATCGCATGTGTATAGAAGCTTTAGAGGCTAATTATTAGGAGACAACTGAGGAACTCGTGGGAGGTTGGGTTATTCTGGGGTGGAAGGTAGCGGGTTAAAACATGAATCATCATCATGTCAGGGATGCATCTAATTTCTTCCTTGCAATGATTGGAGGCAGTTAAGGCATGGAGTGGAGTGGGGCGAAGGGAAGGGGGAAGAGGATGGGAGGGGAGTTGAAGGTGAACGTTAGACTATATTGGTTGCTATTGCTTAATACTTTCTTGGCTATTTTCTTGCCTTAATGTGTACTTTTCAGGGAATACCAAATACCTAATTTGTATCCTACAAAAATAGGAAAGTGGAATGCGGCAAGCCTGATCTAGGCCAGTGACCTCAATCCAGCACTGAACACACTGCTTGATAGGCATCCACAGGATAGGTATTTACAGTTGACAAATTTGAAGGAGTTGTTACAGGGGATGAGGGACTTTCGACCTTACGGATTTATGGAAAAGTAAAGATCAGGATAAGCAAGAGTTCCACTTTTTCTCACACGCACATAGATCCTACTACAGGACTGATCTGATATGGGGCACACAGGACACATTAGAAATTACAAGCCCCATTAAGCACAGCACAGTAGCTTTTAAAACCATCAAAATTGGCAGGCGGGCTGGGGCGCCGATCGCTAAAGAGGCCTACAAGCCTGCCTAGGCGATCTCCATGATATAAAGACATACTATCAGGACTCCCAACTCAGAATTCTTTTTGAATGCTTATTATATGAAACTGAGCGCCACTGGATCCATGTAGATGCGGTGGTGATGGGTGGAGCTATCAGGCCATACCCTGGCTACTTAGACATGCAATACCTCCAGTCTGCTACCACTCTGACATTATAAAACCGACATTTAAGACATGGGACACAGTAATGAGAAATCACTTTCCCCTCCCCTTTTATTCCACTGCTGGGTAATCTGAATTTTACTCCGGGGATTGTGAAGGGTGATTTTGAAAACTGGTCATAAATTGGGTGCAAGATGCTGTGGGATCTATTTCAGAGGAATGAAATCAGGGTGTTTAAATCCATGCAAACAAGATTATAAGGTGCACGAAACTGACCGCATCATCCTCAATTTTAGCACTTCTTACTCACGTTTGACACTCTTAACCCTTTTACTACTGGATATTTTCTCAGATTCCGGAATGTCTGTTGGACACATGTCTTCATCGTCTTTATGTTTTAAGGAAAAGACAGAAGTAGCAATAACAGTGCCTGTTGCGAAGTAAAGAGAAATTAAGAGTTCATTTACAGAGTTTTGCTTTATAGACAGATATTAACCAATGCATGCACGGTGAACTTGAAGCACAAATTAGGATTAGTGGATTATAACTGACTACAGTTTCTTGGATTCCAGATGTATTTATCAGGCACAAGTACTAATTTCTTCAGAGGGACCTGCAGATGACGCCATGCCACCAGAGACACATTGTTCTTGTTCTGGGATTTCACTTTAAACCCATTACAATCTGAAACTTTAGCTTAACTGGTTCTTTGGATATCAGCAAGTTTATACCTTCACAATGCACCGATTGTGAACTGGCATTCCAAACAAGATTTATTCTAGTGATATTCCATCAACTTGTAATTCTTCAATGTGTCCTCGCTTTGTGGTAGTACAGAAACCTCCATGGTTATAATAAAAAGCAATTAGGAGTGGGGTAATTGCATATTAAGAGCTGAGGGAGGGAAAGGTATTTAGCACAGGAGTTGGAAACTAAAAAGGCCAAGAGGAAATGCATAGAGCATCTCAAGGTGGCTACAGAGAGTGATCAAACAAAGATCATTCCCAAAGAGCTGCGGTGTGGCTCTTAAAATGAGAATGAATTTATGTAATACGAGAAACTAATGTCTAATATCTCTTTGGAGATCCCAATACACTTCCCTCAACATGCATTAAATCTAATAATGTCCCAGACTGCTCATAAGTCTATTTTTATACATAGAAACTGGGTTTTGTTGATAAAATCTTTTGGAATTCTGCTCAGATCCCAAACACTGATTCAAAGAATTACTAATATGTGGACTACTCCTACGATTGTTTCCCATTATACCAAATTTCAGTATGGTAAAATATTGGTAATTGTGCCTGAGGTTTCTTCCGACAAGATGGTAATTAAACAAACATGGAGTCTGCACTACCGTCTCGTCTATGTAAGTCATGCTATGGAGGATTTCACCCTCTACTATATAAAGTTGCTGTGATTTGGGTTTCTGGACACATACTTAACAGTAACGGAGAACACTCCAGTTGCCAACTGATGTATATTGGAACCGGTTATTGGTGTCCAGACGTTTCTACTGATATTTCTATTTCTAGTGTTATTTCTCTTGTACTTTCCAATACACACATATTGTCTAGTGTCCAAAACCCCATATGCCCCATCTCAATTCAACAGAAACCATTTGTAACTTTTCAACTGAGATACAAAGGACCTGTTTAGCGCAGTGCATTAAATACCAGGGTTATACCTCAGTGCAGAATAACCTCTCTCATAAGTACACTATGACCACCAGATTTAGAATCCAGGTGAATTGTCTGTGCTTGGTTACCATCAGCCCTGTCATGCTGGTAATATGGTGATTTCCATGAACTGATGCGGAATACCACACTAATGTAAGCATGCAGGAATAAGAGAAATGTGAGAACATTTGATTACTCTACATTTCTGTTATTACTGGTGGACACATTGAGTCCTGCAGGGTGCATTGAGCAGCACTGCGAGAAGGCACAAAGGCAGGACTGTCGCAACAGGACTCCCCCAGCTTTTTGGCCCTAGTGTCAATATACCAATCAGTTACATCACATGTCCGGAAATCAATACTTAAAAATCTCAACCTAACTTTGATTTACATTTCAAGCAATGTGCACTCTATGAGAAATAAGGAGAGGTTTCAGACTGAAAACAACCACCTATAGAAGCAGAGACAGTATCTTTACCCAGTGAGGTTAAGGCCTGCCGGATTTCCTTCATGACAATGTTGTAAAGCTCGTTCTGCCATTCGTGTAAAAGATTCCACTCCTCGTCAGAGAAATAGGCAGCAACGTCCTGGAATGTAACTGGTCCCTGGAAAATAAGATAGGGACCTAAGTAACTCTGATCAGTGAAATGTAATATACCTTAAATGTATATGAATTTTAAATATTTTATATTGGTCTCACTACCTAGTGCAGATTGGTGAACTGTGGAGCATGTGGGAAGTAAGCACCCTGACCAAACTGCGCAAAGTGAATGAGAGAAGAAGTGACTATCCACAACTACTGAGGCAACAATTAAACTAACATGGACAGATATGTCTGCAGATCCAGGTACCCCATTACTGAAGAGGCACAGCCATTTATCAGGAATCCAATAACGCATGTGTTCACAAACACATGCACACAAAAACCAAAGTTCATAGTAATAAACATATGTTTACACATATGCTGGAGCATAAATATGCATGCACTCTTGCAGGCACACATGCACACATACAAACACCCACAAGCTCTGCTAAACCCTGAAGCCTCCACTTTTCTTGCTGATGACATTTGCTCCTCCTCTGCTGCTCCTGGTCTTGTCCCACAGTGGAGTGTCCTGTTACTACTCCTAGGTTCTCGCGTAACAAAAGCACAGTAAGCAGAGCTCTATGGCTCACAGCATACATGCCAACCGTCCAGATTCAGGCAGGAGACTACTGATTTCAAGGCTAGTCTCCCGCCTCCCGATTCCTTCAGCCAATTCAGATTGCCAAATCATGATCTGCTGGAAACAAGGCAGCTTCAGCTTGGGAATATATATCCTGAGCCACAACGCGTCGGCCTTAATTCTTGGAGGGGGAGATGAGAGCGTAGGCAACCGCACCGCTAGTTGCTGGGGGGGGGGGGTAAACCTCTTCTCAGCGCTTGTGTGCTTGTTATTTTTTATACAAACAGCTTTTTAACCTCATTTAATACTGTTTTAACTTAATTCTGAACTGTGCCTATCGAATTGTGCCTACTGAATTTGTATTGTGTTTGACATCAGTTGGGGGCCACTGAGTACATTGAGTAGAGGGAATCACAAAAAGCACACACATTTTGTATGCTATTTTGCAAGTTTTGAGCTGCCATTTTTCGACACACTCTAGTTGGCCGGCAGGTCCTTCCTAAATGAAGGATGCAATGCGCGGACGTGCGCAGCGTGTCCACCGCTGACGCGCTAAAGACACATCAAAGGCAAGGCGGTCTGCGCCCATCCGGGACCAGGGGCCAGGGACTATGACCCTCACCCACCAAAGAAGGTTACATATTCCCCTGGCCAACTGCAAGCGCTCCAAACCACTTTGTCTGATTACTGTCTGCAGTCTTTAGACCTCAGCCAATCCACACTGGTTTGCGACAATTGCAGACTGTCTCTCCAGTCCGGACCGAGTCAGCCTTGAGTGACCCCTTCACCGTTAATCTGGTGCTTGTTTTTGGTTAACTGTCGCTCCCTGGCGGCCCATAAACTGGATAACTTCTGCTTCCTAACGGAGTCAAAACCGGATGTGTTGTTCCTTACCAAGACTTGGCTCCCTGATGTTTCCGGCCCTGATATCGTCCAGTCCCTGCTCCCTGGTTACCGTATCACTAGATTAGACCGGTTGGGCAAGGGAGATGTTGGATAGCCATTATATATAGGAAAATGCTAAAGTGTTCATCTTCCCCTCTTGATATTCACAGCTGTGAGAGCCTGCTTTTTTCTTTGACATTTAGCCCCACCTTCACTCTGTCTGGAATCCTTTTGTATGGACCACCGGGTCCATATGCTCACTTTCTACAGGCCCTTCCCGAAGTGGTCGTTAGCTTAGCCATAGACAGGGCTAACTTCACCTTGCTTGGTTATTTCAATATACACATGGATGACATTAACAATTGCGCCTCCAAAAACCTCCTACATGGCCTTGCCTTCCTACAACTTATGCAATTGGTGTATGGCCCGACTCATAAGAAAGGTCACACTATTGACCTTGTATTTGGCAATACCAATCACCAGGTCAATCCCCCCCTACCCTGGTCAGACCCCTTCGTACTCCCCATCACCCTGCCCTCTCCGCCCTATCGAAAACTCCTCCAACTCCCCTAAAGAGATCTTTCAGATCCTCAAAGGAATCACGGAGCCCAAACTAGCCAGCAGTACTCCAGAAACCTCTATAGAGCACCGCAACAACCTGCTACTTTTCTTCCAAAAGAAGATAATGAACATCCCCAAGAGATCATATATGGATCACTCCTCATCCAGTAAGCCCCTTTTAGACCAACCAGAAGGCAGTCTTACGGCTTTCCCCAATCTTACCTTAAGTCTTCTGACAGACCTTTTAAACACTTTAAAATCAGATTCCCCATTTGAACCTGCCCCCATCACATCCTTCGCCAAGGGTCTGAAAGTATTGTCCCTGCTCTGACAGACAAGCTAAATCTCTCTCTCATTAGTGGGCAGGTCCCCCCTCAATGGAAGCACGTGATAGTCAACCCACTTCTAAAAATAATGCAATCTCGCCCCCTCTTTTTGAGTAATTACAGGCCGTTCTCTCTGTTACCAGGAGCCTCCAAGCTCCTGGAAAAACATGTTAACAACCCCCCCTACGCCTTCCTTTAATCTGATGAAGTCCTTCACCCCACTCAAATGGGGTTTTGACCACAGCACAGAAACAGCTTTGCTGACTGTGGCTGAAGAACTTAGACGACTTCTGGATCAAGGAGGTTCGGCAGCCATTATCCTTTTAGATCTTAGTGCGGCCTTCAATACGGCAGATCATACTACACTCATTTGGAGAATTTTAAATGTAGGTATCAAGGGCAGAGCACCAAAATGGCTTTCCTCCTTTTTGGAGAACAGAACCTTCCAGGTTGTAGATCAATCCTGCTACTCTGCCAGTCTTCCTCCGAGTTGTGGGGTACCTACGGGGTCCTCCCTGAGTCCTACACTTTTGAACCTGTATATATACCCTCCTGCTGAAATTGTGCCTTCATTTAGGTTGTCACTGGTCTCTTACGCAGATGCCAGCTGGCTATGTCAATCTCCCCAACCCCAACTCAAGCCACCTACTTCTAGCCCCATGCCTTCAGGAAGTAGCCAGATAGATGGCTAACTGTCGATCAAAGCTCAACGAGGACACAACATAGGTTATGCAGCTGGGGAATAATCTCTGTAACAATGTTCCGACTCCCATGCTGGACTGCCTGAGTAGGCTTCCTAGCCCAAAAAGCTTGATAAAGAGCCTTAGGATGTGGTTGGACTCTAGCCTAACGATGGACCACCAAGCAAACAAATCGCTGCCACCTGGTTTGGCGTTCTGATACTGTTGAGGAAGGTCCTCATTTATCTCCCTTTTACAGCCAGAAGAGTGAATGTCCAGGCCCTCGTACTATCCCGCCTGAACTACGGAAATGCCCTATACCTCGGCTCGCCCCAATATGTGGCTAAAAGGTTACACGTAGTCCAGAACGCCGCTGCCTGGCTCCTTATGAACATCCTGAGACACTAGTGTGCCAAAAAAGCTCTGTCAGATCTACACTGGGTCCCGCTCAAGCAACAAGTGAAATTTAAGACAATCTGCATTATGTATAGTGCACTCAATAAAAGGGCCCCTATTGCTAAGACCTCTAGCTCACGGTACATGACTGAGAGGCTCCTCAGATCCTTCTCTGCACATTTGTTGAACGTCACTAAGATTTGCAGATCTTGATGGGGAGGCCGCTCAATGGCCGACTTGTCTCCCAAACTCTGGAACACCCTACCTTCAGAGTTATGCCAAGTGTAGCATAAACTTTCTTTCTGCAAAACCCTGAAAACGTGGTTGTTTAGGAACTAATCTTCCACTCTGCGGTGATCTGACGACCTGTGATGTCTGTTCTAGCGCTGGGAGGCCTTTGGGTAGCCATGTGCTCTATAAGAACTCTAAACTCTACAGCGTGTGACAGGCCTCAACATTTATTTTTTGGCAGTTTTATATAGCGCATATAAAAAAAGAGTTTAGAACTATGTGTTTGTTTGCGCTATGTTATTAAACTGCCAAAAATGAAATGCTCATTGTCTGTCACCATCCATGCCAATACACCCGATTCAGGCAGATTGCATGTGCTTCAATCTAAGTCAATGTGGAAATACATTCTCCCAACTATTTTTTTTTTAAATCTCCCACTGGCCTGCTCTAAAATGTTGGCATGTATGTCACAGGGAGCTTCATGATTATTGGGTCAGCCAATCAAAGAGAGGTAAATGGCAGCAGGAAGCAGCAATGGCTAAATAACAGATTCAGCTCTGTCCCTCCCAGACCCCACCTCCTATCCACCTAATCACTCGGCTCCTACCCTAGACTGGCTTAAACAACTCACTGCTCTGAACTGCACCCCTCATGTTGTAGACTCTGCCAAATCCTTAGGTATCACCTTGGATAAACACTTAAACATGCAAGCGCACATCAGTGTTACTATTAGGGGAGCCAACTTCCAACTCAATACCCTTAAGAAAATCAAACCTTTCCTCCCCCCTGAAGACCTCAAGCCGTCGGTTCAATCCTTGGTTATCTCTAGACTGGAATATGGTCTGGTGACCCTTGCGGGACTCCCCAAAGCTAGCTTGGCCCCACTCAAAGCTACTCTGAACGCATCGGCTGGACTCATCACAGGCTCTAGAAAGCATGACCACATCTCCCCCGACCTTTTGCAACTAAATTGGCTAACTATCGAAGCCAGAATCCGATTCAAGATAGCCTGCCTGACTCATAAAGCTATCCACTACAACACCCCGATCTACCTGGCAAATAAGCTTGAACTTTCGGGCTCTAACCGGAACCTTAGAAGTACGTCCACTCTACTCTTGAAACCTCCAAGATTCGAAAAGAAAAAATCTTACAATCGTGCTTTCACTGGTCTTGCTCCGAGAATCTGGAACTCCCTGCCCTCCGAGATTAGATCCAATCCTTCAAGAAACTTGTCAAACGGCTACCCTTGAACGAACTTTAACAGCATCAACCTGTGATCATGCTCTTGTTTTTGCTAATACTCTGATGCTTGTTGTACTACACTGGTGCCATTTATTGTATGCTTTTATGTTATTTTGCTCGCGAGCTCTTGGGCACTTTAACAGCATCAACTTGTGATTATGCTCTTGTGTTGTTAATTTTCGGATTCCAGTTGCACTATACTGGTGCGTTTTACTGTATGCTTTTATGTTATTTTGCTCTTCGTGCTCTAGGGCACTGCTGATACCCCCAACTCTTAACCTGATCTACTTCCCCCGTTTGTTGTAACCCTCTCCTACTGGCCCACTGTGTTTGTACCCTTGCTTTCGCCAATTCTGTACAGTGCTCTGATACCCGTATGGGTCTTGTTCGCGCTCTATAAAACTATTCAAATAAATAAATAAATCTTCTTTGGACGCGCCTGTCAGAATTAGCTTTTTCAAAACTGAGGAACAGACTGCCATTACCTCCTCTACAGCCTTCCTCGCCCCAATCTTTCATCCCGGGAGCATCAGTCACTCCTCCGCAGATATCCCCAATTTTAGTAAAAATATGATTAATCCCTCATAATACAGCCGACACAATCACTTCTTATGTCATCCTACAAAAGATGGGTGAACCTATTGCAACTCCTGTCTTTTTCCTGCACTTGGCATACTGCTAGCTGCTAAGTATGGTTTTCAGTACTGTTTATTGTTGTTTCAATTTTTCATTCATAATGCTGTGCTTAGTGCAGATTGGCCTGTTCTAATAGCCTTCCTCTGCTGCTGAGTCTGTGTTACTTGCTGCTCGTTTTTCAAACCATGCCTCCTTCCTGCTAGGCGACTGAGAGCGGTTATGGGGATAAGACTTACTGTTGAAACAAGTAATGAAGGTCAATTGTGACCTAAAGGTTATAGTCTTGAACTCTGACTCTGAAAGTTAATGTTATGTATTAGGGTGCACTTTCCCTGTTTGTGCCTGGCGCACCTTAAAACAGGTGCGCCGGGCACAAACAGAGAAAGTGCGCCCTATTATATAGAATGCGCTGCCCCCATGGCAGCCGCGAACTCGTGCTGCCCTAGGGGCAGCGCATTCAAGTGAAATAAGGAGCGGCTTTGAAGCAGCCGCTCCGTGTTTCACTGTGCAGGCAGAACCTCCTGCACTTTGAAGGGGGATTAGAGATCCCCTTGCAGGTGGGTGCAGTCAGTAACTGCACTCCCCTGCAAGGGGCTGTCTGGGGAGTCCATGGGACCCCCTTCCTCCTCCAGAGGGCTGCTCTCAGGCGGCGCACTGTCAGTGCGCCTCCTGAGAGTGTCTTTGCCTCTGCGCCCGTGTCTGTAATATGGCGCGGGCGCAGAGGCAAAGGGGTTCCCTCATTTGCATGGGGCACGCCTCCATGCAAATGAGGAAACGCCCCCTGAAGATAGCGCTGGCGCTTTAAGTGCACCAGTGCTATCCGTGTTACAGAAGGGGCCGCACAAATGTCTGCAGCCCCTTCTGTAATACCAACGTGCCCCGGGGGCGCGCAAAGCGGGCGCAAACACCCGTTGCGCCCCCAGGGCACTTTCTGTAATACGGCCCATGGTGTCCTGTTTATGCTCCGCTTGACTCTAAGATGTCGGCGGTTAGCGTGGCACTTATATTTCCTCAAAAGACTTTGGTTCAGAGCAAGAGGGAGAAAAAAGCAAAAGGTGTAAAGAAGGAGGATAAGAAAGTCGGAAAAACGCTGAGAAAGGGGAGCAGCCCTAACGAAAAAAAACCTGCATGAGTTAGATAAGTTATAACGAGGCAGGGAGTTTCTGGTGGTGGATTAAAGAGGTATCAAGTGGAATTAAGACTGGGCATCCTTGGTATTTGCAACCCTGACTCTCGATAGCACTGGAGCAGGTTTCTGAGCGAAACTATGGGTCCAGCACTTATTATTTCACAACTTAAGTGTTGCTGGACCCTCACTGCCGTTCCAATCTAACTTGGGTGCATGTCCTTACCTGCACGACTAGACGGAACACTAGTGATGAGGCTGACTGTAGCCAGGCTACTACAGCAATCTGAGCCTTACGTGCCCACACCACCCCGTGGTAGGGCAACTGCTGCACGCTGATCTCTCCATGGAGATGTGCCAGCCTATTGCCAGCGCAGCTAACTTTTCCTTGTGTTTGGGGAAAAGGACGGTGCCTTATGCCTCGTCCCATAAGGGACCAAACTAGCTAATATGGCCCCAGGCATGAGGAAACCCGCCATCCACCCATCACCCACTTACAGCCCCTACTTGATACCCTTGATCGAAGCAGCTATAAGGTGGGAAACTATGGAAGCTGGAAACCCTCACCCAGTGCCAGGACAATACCGGGAAGAACAGGGACCCAATCCCCTTCTCCCACTGACCCTAAGAACTGACTATAGTGTGGCCTGAAGGAAAGCTGCAGGTAGCCAATCTGCACTGAAGCAAATAGGGCTCTAAAGCTGCCCGATGCTGCAGCCCCAAAAGTGAAGGCAATCACAGAGCCTATGGAGCACAACCACTCGTAGCCTGCTGGCCTTCCTAAATTGGTCACTACGAGGAAAGGTGGGAGGAATAGAGTTTTCTCAGAAAATGTGTTTCCTGTGCTGGAGGTCCTGGCACCAAGCTGACATTCACCTGAAGTTCACTGGGCAACCTCTATGCTACACAGTCCTACACCTCCCTTTTCCCACAATCAGGACCAGATGGAAAGGAGTCAGGGACACAACAGTAGCAAAACAAAGCAAACCAGCTATGTAATCTCACTTAATCCTTGCTGCCAACAAGAGGAAGCATGACCCACTCAATAGACTCTTCCATCACAGGGGCGTGGCCAAGTGCTGCAAGATGGCGGCCACATATTAACGGAGCTTGTGGTCGGGGCTTTGATCCAACATCATCAGTGGGTGCAGCACACTTGGGGGCTGAGACCAAATGGAGGGATGCCCCATAGGCACATGGCGGTCAAGCCGGAGGACACCAGAAAGATCATGTGTCTATATGGAGCACAAGGTGAAAGACGTTTGCGCTCGCGAGGGCCTTGCCACCCCCATCAGCGAAGAGCATGGAGAATTACCTGCAGAACCGAAAAGAAAGGTCAGACCCTTTGGCTGCCCAGGTGGAATAGGCCTATACCTCACACTGTGACAACCCAGTGGGCCTCAACTTGGAGAGATGAGGATTAGCGTCTGGAGGGAGTGTTAGGAGGGTGGGATTGCTCGTGCCTCCCTGGGCGAACAGGACCTGCGCTGGAGCTTGGGGTACTGGGGGTCCCTGCCCCCCCACCCCCACAAGCTGGACTTACCTCGATAGCCTAATTGACACGCTCTGTGGGGCAGCAGTGACGCCCCTTTAATGGGGAGAAACAGATCTGGCAGACCCCCCTCAGTGACCCACAATGAAAAGGGGATGGCCCCTGAAAACCTCCCAGTGCCCCACACATCTGAGAAACTTGACCAGATCCTCTATGCCATTGAAAGCACTAAAACAGAACTGGGCACTAAAGTGGACGCTGTTGTGTTCAGACTGGAGCTCCTGCATGATGAACATCGAAAATTCTCAGACTGAGTGAAAACAGTGAAGTCAGCCATACAAGACCTTCAACCCAACACCACGGACCACAGCCGCCAAATCCCTAATCTGATGGACAAGATCCGTTTTCTGAAGAGTAGATTTAAGGACAAGGAATGGTGACAAGGCACAATAATGTCCACATTGTAGGACTCCCCGAGGGTGAGAGTCTCACTGCTGTCATAGAAAAATGGCTCTTGACACATGCAGCGCCCGCTGGCCTCTCCTCTTGCTTCATCGTGGTGTGGGAGCACCGGATGCCCGCCCGCAGCCCTCTGCCGGGGGCCACCCAGGCCAGCCATAGCCAAAACTCTAAATTACAGAGATAAGGATGCACTCCTTCTTGTTGCAAGGCGGACCGCCGCATCACTTTTGAAAATGCGCATGTTGTGATATTTCCCGAATATACTACTGCAGTTCAATACAAGTAAGCCCCATTCCTGAGTGCTAAACCACGGCTGAGAGACATGGGTTTAAAATACTTAGTCCTATTACCGGCAAAATTGAAAGTGATCATGGATCAACAACCTTACATCTTCATGGAACCTGCAGGGATTTGGCATTGGATAGAACAGCGGCAGCGTGCCACGCTCGTGGCGGGGGCGGGGCCCAGGCGGGCCACTTCTAGGCCTGCCTGGGGTGGGTGCAAAGCACGGCGTGAAGCTGCACAGACTGGACTGGGATTGGGCTCCCAAACGCAATTGCGCTGGGAAAGACTGTCGGCATTGACCACTGCATCACAACTTAGAAATTCAGAGGCCCGAGACGACTCTGACAATTCCGGCAGTTCCTACTCGGTCAAAGAATCGGGGGCGTCCCAGTCAAGCATGGCATCCATGATCCCACTGACGATAACACCTCAAACCTCTGAAGACTTAATCTAAGTGCTGTAAGGGTGCCTGCCACCCTATGAGACACAGGTGCTGGACATGGCCCCTGAAGCAGCACGCCACACATGATATACGACCACATACTCACACGGCCAGTTGAGGAGTAATCACTCCACTGGCTTTCAGTCACCCACAATCTACTCCTTGTTACAAGAATCTCCGAGCACTCAATGAATCAGTGATTTGTGATTGTTACAGTATCCGCTGTCCTTTATTTGAGCATCCTAACACTTGACATTGCAGTTTATCTGTTTAGTTCTTTGCTTTTGCCAACATTGAGGAGAAGTTTATTTTCCAACAGAGGAAGACTGGGTGGCTCTCCCTCCTCCTAGAGCACCAACAAACAAGATATCTGGACAATAATTTACTCACCTTTGACAAAATTTACTTTGGACCTATATTGTGTTGTGTGCGCTGATTCTCCCAGCCACCACACTTTTGTTATAACACAATCTCCTCCTTCTTAGTTATAGTACATATCTCCTACTGATGAGCCAACAGGTTGCAATGGCCAATACCATAGAGACCGCGTTAATGGCTATCCCCCACACTATTGAGCTTCTTAGGACTCGCAGCCTCACATGTTGTGGCGGATACATCATAATTTTTTTGTTTGGACAGCTGGATGCTGTACTGTCTACTTGGGGAGGGGAGTTGAGAAGTTTTGGTTACAGTAAAGCCTGATCTTCAGTTATCAGGGAGGAAAGACCCTGGGTTGTGAGTGTGGCATTATGGGGCCTTCCACTACTCACTATGCCACACTCTCACTCACTATGGCTAGAAACACTTACATAACGTGGAACGTCTGATGCAGGCGTTCTGCCAAAAAAAACGTAATGCAGTACATACATACCTCAAACGCAGAGAAGCTCATATTGCTTTCCTACAGGAAACCCATGCTGGCAAGGGGGAGGATCGCAAGCTAAAAAGATGATGCTGGGGCCAGTGTTATAGCACAACTTACTCTGGCAATGCGAGGGGGGGCCCTTCTGTGGATCAGACATCAGGTCCCATTTAAATGTGTGGAAGTTGATACAGACAAGGGGGAACGCTATGTGTTTGTGGAAGGGATCTTAGATGGAACAGCAGTATTATTGGGAAGTATTTACGCCCTGAACATGGACCAGACGTGATTCCTGGTCGAACTGATGGTGCAGCTCGTCTGTTGGGGCCACCTCCCATGGATAGTTGATGACAACTTTAACTGTGTGCTGGACATGACACTAGATCAATCCCACCCCTCATTGCCCCTGCCTTCACGATGAATGCTGCCAACCGTTTTAAACAATGGCTGACCCACTGGTTCTTGTTATAAATCTGGAGGACCCTACACCCAGAAGCCAGGGAATACTCATTCTATTCCCCCTGCACAACCTCTACGCTCGCCTGGATCGACTCCTATGCCGCCCTGGTACACAGGCACTACTATCTGCAGCAGAATACTTAGGCAAAATCATCTCAATCCATACACCCTAACTCCAGCAGTTCGACTGGGGGAGGTACACGCCACCTGTTCCGGCCTGGAGACTCCAACCGACAGCCCTGGAAGAACATGCCTTTCACCAGACACTCAAGTATCCGCTACATAGCTGAAAATAGTAACACAGCCTCCACTCGCCTAGTAGAATGGGAGGTCTTTAAGAAAGTAGTCCGAAGGGCATTGAATACATGCACTCATAGGAGCACGAGGCACAATCCACCTGGAACTGATCCAAATCGAAGATTCTTTGGAAACGACCGCGATGGAGGCTGAACACGCTTGAGAGGTACTGACTCCTTCAGGAGAGCGTTATGCCCAGTTATTAGTAGCTCAATGATGCATAGGCTATAAGGCATATCCCACAAAAGTAAACCCTGAATGGGACAAGTCTAGGCGCATGCTCACTTGGCTGATAAGACACGAACCCCAAGCCCATAACCACCATGTCCTTCTCCCCAGATAACGAAGTACACTCTCAAGCTGTCATCCACACAACATTCACAACACACTACAGGACCCTGTATCGCCCGATGGACTGCCTAGGAGGGCCCCATATTGAAAACTTCCTCCCCTCGATCACCGTGAGGACAGTGCCTGTCGAATACAGGGAGACCTTAAATGCCCCTCTCACTGAGCAAAGAGTACGTGAAGCTAATTGTGACTCCCCAATCTGTAAAACAGCGGGATTGGATAGCTTACCAATTGAATTTTACATAACATATGTGGATCTTTTGATCCCGAAACTGGTAGAGGTCTACAGTGCTGCCCTAACCTCAGGGGAACTGACGCAGTCCATGTGTGAAGCCTTACTGATTTCACTCCCCAATCCGGGGCGTTATCCGCTCAAGATCAGCTCATACCGTCCACTAGCCATGCCAGGCAGTGACTATAAAATCCTTAGCAGGTTATTAGCAACCCAACTGTTGGATGTAATGCCAACCCTGATCCATTCAGATCAAAATGGTTTCATACTCGGCAGATCCAAGTCTCCTAATATCCGTGCATTGCACACAATCATGGCTGAGGCCCCAGTGCACTGGCCATATTCAGCCTGCTTGAAATTGGACCTGGAGAAGGCCTTTGACATGCTAGACTGGGAGTATATATTCGCAGTAGTGCATAAAATAAGGTTGGGGACAGAATTTTACATCTGATTAGACTGTTATATACTGCACCGACTGCAAGAGTCACAACTGGCAGACTGATCTCTGAATACTTCCCGGTGGGATGTGGCACATGCCAGGGGATTCCGCTTTCGCCACTCCTGTTTGTGCTGGTGACTAAACCGCTGGCGCAATACCTTTGGAACTCAGGCCAGCGCTGGGGCATTCCGATTGGAGGGAAGACACATGCAGTGTCCCTTTATGCAGATGACGTCTTGCTATACATCAAAGACGTTCGGGCTGGGATGTCTGACAGGCTGACTTGATACACATGTACTGGACAAGCCTCGCAGCCAAGGCCTTTCGGGCAACAGTCTGCACAGCCTTCAATGCAGCAAGGAACTATGCACAATAGAGGGTTGTGTATTGGGGTCACACAGGTGCCGGAAATATCTAGGGGCAACAACACACTTCTTTGACCTTGTCCTGTTGCTAGCCAAATGCACCATCACTATTGGAAGGAAAGCAGCAAAGCTCCAGGGAACAACTCAGTGGCACAACACAGTGATTCATTGGGCCGAGGCAAAATCTACAGCCTTACACCGAGAAGAGGCTTGTGGCCTCCGCAAACATCCCATCTCATTGGACTGGGACGATATACTCCTCAAAATCAAAGATAAATACCGAAGACAATGCAAGACCACCGTAGCCAGACCTCTCCACACTATACACCTCTAGCCACGCCAACTTAGAATGATATTCCTGGACCGCCACTGACTTAACACATACTTGATACAAACATCGATCCAGGCCCTAGAATTGGTCGCTGACAACACTTATTAGCCCTAGTCACCACCTTGCACTGGAAACAGATTACCGCCCCACATATCAGGCTAGTTTTCTGTTCTTCGTGGTATAAGGTATTGCATACCACACAGTTACTGTCATCCTGTTTGTTGACTGCATCATTATAAGATTTACCTAAAATAAAGATGACTGTAAGTACCAAAGTGTAATATTCATGTATGCAAAAACCTATAAAAATTACTTAAAAAAGAAAAAAAACAGACTCTTCCATCACTGAGTGGTTTGCTGGACAAGTGCCTCAAGACACGAAACACCATGAATTAAAGTTATATCACAGCACAGAGACAAAGCCAATACAAGGAGCTACCTCAGCCCAGGGAGGCAGGCCCATAACTAGATGCCTATGACCATGCCATTTTCTCTAAAGGGCTGCTAGTCCTACCTTCGGCCTAACGTTCCAACCTTTGGAAAGATAACAAACTACATGACAAAGAGGGGTATGTCACCTTTCCCATGCAGACTTCACCACGTGGTACCTTTACAGTGCAGACTTTACCACGCAGGTAACAATCAAGAAGGCCATTTTTAGGTACTTTACAACACAGGACTTTACCACGCAGGTAAGTTTTGTTTTATAATAACATAAACACTTATATATGTATACATATATCACAAAGTGGTGGTAGCCACTCTGTAGTTATTGTTAGGATTCCCAGAGATAAGAATTCCTCAGATTTTTGCTTGGTAATAATTATGCCACCGTTTGAGTAATCTCCACAAAACTTTGCAGACCTACTGCTTTTTCTACATAGTCTGAGGATGCAAAGTTTTGTGGTGATTTCATAAGAGGGTGCAAAGAATAAAGGGGGCTTACAAATCATGTTTTACCACCAATGCATTTTCCATAGACGTTAGCGGGAGACTTAGCGGCAAAATGGACAGTTGGATTTTTGTCAAAATTGGCAGGAACATTGATTATGGGGTGGAAAGTGTCCTTTTTGGTAGTAGAGCTAAATTAGTTCACTAGGTTTAAAGTTATATGGCACAAAAACTTAGTGATATATTGTGCAGCGGTATACCACTGTAATATCTCAGTATACTGCGATACTTGCCGCCACTCTCCTCGACGCCACTCTACTGTACCCCACTTCCCTCTACGCCACTCCATTGTACCCAGCTCTGTTCTACGCCACTCTACTCTACCCTACTTCATTCTACCCAAGTTCAATCAACCCCACTTCATTGTACGCTACTGTACTTTAGGTTACTCTACTGTACGCCACTCAAAGACACTGTACTTCACTCCATTTTACAGCACTCTACTCCACTGTACTCCACTCTACGCCAGTGCACTCTACACCACTGCACTGTACACCACTCCATTTCAGTAAACCTCACTTCACTCAACTGTACCTCACTTCACCCTACGCCACTCTATTGTACCCAACTCTAGTCTACGCCTTTCTACTGTACCCCACTTCATTCTACCCCACTTCAGTCAACCACACTTCGCTCTACACCACTGTACTTTATTTCACTCTACTATACGCCACTCAAAGGCACTGTACTCCACTCCATTCTACGGCACTCTACTCCACTGTATTGCACATCACTCTAGTTTAGTTTAGTTTAGCCATTTGTAGAGCGCCTGGTTACACCACCGGTGTGTCCCCGCGCTAAAGCGATCCCTCTTAAAGAATTTGAGAGGCAATTACATTACGTGCCCAGTACCTGTAATTTAGTGTGTCGTTGTGAATAGCCATGTCTTCAGTTTTTTGCGAAATCTGGTTTCGCATTGTTCCTTTCTTAGGTCCATTGGTAGAGTGTTCCACGCTTTTGCCGCAAGATATCTGAAGGAGCGTGCACCCATTCTAGCTCTAAAAATTCTAGGTACTGTCACCAATGCCCTACCCTGTGATCTTAGAGTCCGGCCAGGTGTATACTGTGTTAGCAGTGGTTGCAGGTACCGTGGGCCTTTTCTTGATAGGATGCGGTAACAGTGGCACATTGCCTTGAAAACGATTCTTTTTTCCACTGGAAGCCAATGTAGTTCAGCCAGAGCTTTCTTAGCAGATGCTCTTCTTGGAAGGCTAAGTACCAGGCGGGCCGCCGCATTTTGTACCGTTTGCAATTTGGACAGCCCTTTTTTTTAAGCCCCTAGGTATAGTACATTGCCGTAATCCATTTGAGAGGTTACCACGGCGTGAACTATGCTTTTTCTCACATTAGGTGGCAGGAGGTCAAGGATCTTTCTTAGGATTTTCATGGTCCCGTAGCATTTGCCCGCCACTTTGCGAATTTGGCTGTTGAAAGTCAATTCGGAGTCAAACCAAACTCCAAGGTTCTTTACTTCCGGTTTTGTGGTGGGTACTTGGCCTAGTGTCCGAGGCCACCAGGCTGATGACCAGATTGTGGGGGTTTTACCCACAATCATCACCTCCGTTTTATTCCCATTGAGCCTTAGGCAATGATTTGACATCCATGCCGCTACGTCTTCTAGACACTTAGAGAAGCGAATTGCTGCCTGTTCCCTGTCTTGAGACATCATCACAATTAGCTGTGTGTCATCAGCATATGACACAATAGACACTTTGTGCTCTTCCACTCGCTCAGCCAGCGGTCCCATATACAAGTTAAATAAAGTCGGACTCAGACTCGATCCCTGTGGGACGCCCTGAGGTAGTGGGATGCTCTTTGATCTGTAGGATTGTTGAGCGACTTGGAAGCTTCGTGCAGCTAGAAAGGATGACATCCATCGCAGTGCGTTTCCCCTGATGCCACATGTCTCTAATCTTTGGAGAAGTATCTTATGGGAAACGGTGTCGAACGATGCGCTGAGATCCAGCAGGATCAGCGCGACCGTCTGCCCCTCATCTGCATGTTTTCTCATAGTTTCTGTTGCCATGAGTAGTGCTGTCTCTGTCGAGTGTGCTGCTCTAAAACCCGATTGGGAGGGGGCAGTAGATCGTTCTTATTGATATGGTCTACTAGTTGTTTGTTAGTTACCTTCTCCGCAATCTTTGCCACGAATGGCAGCAGTGAAATGGGGCGCAGATTTTTTAGTACTGCTTGGTCGACTGACGACTTCTTTTTGAGTGGCCGAACTATCGCTTGCTTCCATTTAATGGGAACCTCACCTGCTTGAAAAGAGCATTTGATGAGTTCCGAAATCTGTGGCATAATGAGGTTCTCTCCCTGCATTATTATCTCTGGGTGAGCGGGATCTAGTGGGGAGCCTGATTTAATCCCTTTGGCAGTATCTCTGAGATCTTCTAGCTCCTGGACTACGCCAGTGCCCTCTATGTTACTGCATTCTACTCTGCACCACTGCACTCTACGCCAATGTACTGTACGCCACTCTACATGATGCCACTCTAAACTACCCCACTTAACTGTTTGACACTCTACTGTACTCTACACCACTGTACTGTACTCTGTACCACTATACTCTAAGCAATTACACTCTACGCCAGTGTACTCTATGCCATTCTACTCTACCCCACTTCACTCTAGCCTATATTACTGTACTCTGCATCACTCTACTGTACGCCAGAGTATTCTACTCTGTACCACTCTACTCTACACTGTATGCCACTGCACTGTATGCCTCCACACTCTAGTCTACCCCACTTCACTCTAGGCCCCTCTACTCTACCTCACTTCACTCAGCTTCACTCTACGCCACTCTACTCTATGCCACTCTAGTCTACTCCACTTCACAGTACCCCACTTCAGTCTACGCTACTCTGCCCTACACCACTCTACTATACCCTACTTCACTCTACCCCACTCCACTCTACCCCACTTCACTTTACGCCACTCTCCTGAATGCCACTCTACTCTACCCCACTTCCCTGTACTCCACTTCACTCTACCCAACTTCACACTACGCCACTCTACTCTACACCACTCTGCTGTTCGACAGTGTACTTACTCAATGTGACTCTGCTCTGTGCCCCTCGGCTGTACGAGACTACAAGCCACTCTACTCCACTCCACTGTATCCCACTATACTCTACTCCACTGCAGTCTATGCCGCTGCACTCTACTCTGCACCATAGTAATCTACTCTACTCTACCCCATTTTACTCTACCATCCTTCAGTGTAGGTAAATCTACCATACGCCTTTTTTATACCCCACTTCACTCTACATAACTCTAATCTATGCCACTCTACGCCAGTCTACTTCTCTGTACTTCACTGTACCTCACTTCACTCTATTGCACTCTACTGTACGCCACTTCACTTCACGGCACTTCACTTACGCCACTCTACTCTATGCCACTCTACTCTACTCCCTTCACTGTACCACACTTCACTGTATCCCACTTACTGTCTGCCACTCTACTGTACGCAGCTGTAATGTACGCCACTCTACGCCACTTCACTTTACTCAACTTCACTCTACGCTGTTATACTGTTTGCCACTATACTCTACACCACTCTACTCGACCCCACGTCACTCAACCCCACTTCACCCCTCTTCACTGTAAAATAAACACCATTATATGATTATAAGCCAACTTTTCAAAAATTGATAAAACCATACAACTTAAAGAAAAAACCAAAGGTTGAAGGTAAGTCATAGTTAGGAAAATGTAATTATTTGTATACCAAAAGAACATAAACTACATAAACCTTAGTTAAGAAAACTTTATTAATAATTTTGAATACTAAACAAACAAACAATGGAAATTAGTTAGAACGTAAAGTTATAATTTCCACAACACACAAAACATTCTATAACTCACGCACCTCCGTACAGAGTGTTGTAAACTCTCTAGGCAGAATAAATCAACTATAACTTGACCTTCTACCCTGCACAGTGGTCTTATAAATTATGTCATTTGAGATGACATGAGTGTTGTTATGAATACTATCATTTAACATGCTATAACTTATGTAGTATGAAAGGGGTACAAGGAGTGCATGGTGATGGCGAAAGTTATAGTTGATTGACCAGGCCTTAAACCAACACGCCGCAGCTGGCGAAGCCTAGGCCATGCACGGCCTTGGGCCATACGTGGAATGTGGTTGGCAGCAAGGCTTGGCCTAAGGCTAGGCACTGTACCCACCCCCAAAGGCTGCCACACTCTGGCGCTCATGGCTTTCGGCAGGGCCTGCACCCAACCTCCAAATGGTCAACCAACCCCCTGCCAAGCATGGCCTTTGGCCCTGCATGATGTGCGGTTGACCGCAAGGCCTGGCCAACACCACCTTGAATGGCATCTGAATAGATTTAGACCAAATCACAAAAAGTGCTCTTTCTAGTTAAAGATCTAGCGTTCTGCCAAATTTGTTTTCATTCTGATCAGCTGTTTTGGCTGTAGTGCTGTTCAAAAAGTCCTATGGAAATTGCATGGTGAAATTGCGCTGTGTCCTCCCCCCTTTTTTCTCAGGCCACGTTTTACTGATCACCCCAAATCTTTTCAGGAAGGAGCTGAGGTGGATGAACAGCTTTTTGGAACGTTTCTTGAAGATTCGTCAAACAGTGCCAAAGTTATTAGCAAAATGAAATAATCTATTTCCTATGGTAATGAGGTCCTAATTATTATTACACAGTGGTATCTCCAGTTGTAAAACATTTAAATTACACAATGGCAAGGACAAGACCATAAACAAGTTTATCACCTGTACCACAGAATACGTGGTCTATTTGTTGGAGTGCCCCTGTGGGCTTCGCTACACAGGGAGCACCAAACTAGCCTTAAAAAAACGAATTTTGGAGCACCAACGTGCAATTACGAATTTAGATTTTAGCACCGGTGGCAAAGCATTTTTATAATGCACATAACAGCAACAGGAATTTGCTGAGCTTCTGTGGTATTGATCGGGTCCTCAAGCATATTCGTGGAGGCAACAGGGAGAAGGAGTTACGCATTCTGGAGTCCCGATATATCATAGATCTCAACACGAGAACTCCATATGGCCTCAACAGGGAAGAAGAATTAAGCACCCATATTGGTGTTTAATTATCTGATCAGAAGTTATAGGATCAACCCTTACACCACTGCTGAACAACATAATAACAACGGGCAAGTTTCCCAGCAATTGGAAAAAGGCCTCTATTCTTCCCCTTCTGAAAAAGCCTACTCTTGACCCTAGTGATACAAATAATTATAGGCCAATCTCAAGACTTCCGCTCCCCGCCAAGATTATTGAAAAGACCATGAACACTCAGCTCAGCACTTTTCTGCTAACTAATAACTTACTGGACACATCACAATATGGGTTCAGAGCAGAACATAGTACTGAGTTGGCCCTAATCAAATCTACAGAGGAGATTCGGGAAGCACTGGACGGAGGAGGGAAGGCAATTATGATAATGTTGGATCTGTCAGCTGCCTTCGACACGGTCCATCATGAAGTTTTGATGCACCGGTTGTCGGAGGTAGGAGTGCAAGGGACAGCCTGGAACCTCCTTAGATCTTTTCTTTCGGGCAGATCGCAAAGAGTGGAATTGGACAATCACAGCTCTAAACCTTTTTCACTCCCGTGTGGGGTGCCGCAGGGATCATCGTTGAGCCCGACCCTCTTCAACGTGTATGTGATTTCTCTTGCAAGCCTAATCAGATCTTTTGGTTTCAAAATCACTTCTTATGCAGATGACACACAGATAGTGTTGTCAATAAGAGAAGGGGAAGAGAAGGAAACGGGGGCTCGCTTCCACGACTGCATGAGGGCCATCTCAGATTGGATGTCATCCAACTGCCTAAAACTAAATTCGAGCAAGACAGAAGTTGTCACATTCGGCAACAACCCCAATATGTGGACACCTGATTGGTGGCCAGCTGAGTTGGGCCCCTGTCCTATCCCCACATCGAAAGCAAAAAACTTAGGGGTGATTATGGATAATAGGCTTTCTTTCTGTGACAATATAAACTCGGTGGTGTCGGCCTGTTTCCGTATCCTGAGAACTATAAGGAAAATTAAGTTTTTCCTTCCTGATAACAGCCTTAGGACAGTGGTCACAGCCCTAGTCATGTCTAGAATCGACTATTGTAATAGCCTATACTTAAATGCTCAAAAACAGCATGTTAATAGGCTGCAAATTGTACAGAATGCCGCAGCCAGACTGATTACTAGTACCCCCAAATTTGCCTCGGTAAAGAACGAGTTGAGACAACTACACTGGCTCCCCGTGAAGTTAAGGGCACGTTTTAAGGCCCTCTGTTTAGCTTTTAAGGCCCTAAATGGAATTGGTCCTGACCATTTGAGATCAAAGTTCAGATGGTATGTTCCCGCTAGAAACCTTCGGTCATTGGGAACTAAACAAGTTCTAGTTCCTCGGATCAAGAGAGCCAGCTGGGGGGGTAGAAGCTTCATTACTTGCACCTCTAAGGCATGGAATGAGCTCCCTTTCCACCTGAGGAACGCAGCGGATCTCCTTTCCTTTAGGAAAGGGTTGAAAACCTGGCTTTTTTTACAGTAATCTCTATTCTCAGTTGACCAGCAGGCATGCATCAGCGCCAGGACACCCTAGGGTAACCGTGCGCTATACAAGCTTAAATAACATAACATCGCTCTAAATCTGTAACTTTCCATGTCCCAAGAGAATATTGACAGGGACTACTGTCCTTTTAAATGAGTTGGTAGCCATTACCTTGGTTGGTTATCAACTGTGGGTGTTGACACATTGCAGGGTTAGACTGAACCTTGGGTTTTTAACTTTAGGGGGCACTTAATTCAATGGGACCCCTGGATTCAAAATAGTTGGTCGGGTTACTAATCACTCTGATGTCATATAACAAGACAGATTATGGAATTAGATGTCCAGGATATATTTATATATCTGGGCGTACGTTACACTAACCAATATTCTAAGGTCAGTGTAATTGAAATTCATAAAAAGGGTTATGGAGTAGCCCGAATTTTGACCACGATTTTCTATCCGGCTATGGGTCTGTTTGCAATCACTTAAAAAAAACAAAAATTAAAAAACGAAAATAGTATTTATGTTTGTTACAAATTGGTTCACTATCACTAGTCGCACATTCACCTATAGTAATTATCACACATCTTTGTAAATACACACTGTACATTCATTTCTGGTCACAAAACCATGTTCCGTTAGAAATATGTTTGAATTTGATATGGAGGCTGCACCAAAAGAATGAGTAACGTGCGGTCAGAATAGGGCGCCATCACCAATAAATTTGTGATCTGGAGATGTTGTAATAATATATATGTCTCAATATCACGTTTGTGTGGTTATGAAATGACTTTATTCTCACTGAGGTTGAAATAACCACAATTGTGGCTGATTGTTTATCGCTATGTGATGATTTCAGGTACGCGTACTCAAGTGATTGGCAGTGATAAATGTCGAAAAAGCCTAATAATCATTTATTTTTATACATATTCTTGGTACGTGTCCTAAGCCCGAATTACATTGATTTGATTGTGTAAATATATACCGCATTCGTACACATCTCGATATAAGCATAGATGGCAGCCTCTGTTTTCTATTTCTATGGAATGCTTTGAAACCTTGTCATGGTAACTGTTATATTTCTTTTAATTTTGTTATTTAACAAAGTACACACAAATGAATTTTGTTTTTTAGCAATGTGTAAATTATGAATTTCATATATACAATTGCGTGATCTGTGTTGCAATGGTTATTTTATTTTGTTTATGTCTATCATGACGAGGTTATGTTTAAAATGGCGACCGATAGAGATACAAAACAACTTGACAAAGGCCGTCCCCGGCTGAAACGCGTTGTTGTGGCTGAATAAATTACCTGATTCACGGATGGTTGTGCCGCCTCTTTCCTGATCTTGTTGGATTGAATCATTGATATATATATATATATATATATATATATATATATATATATAAAAATACACACACACACATATATATATATATACACACATATTATCTACTGGCGGTCGCCAGTAGATAGTTATAGTTACAACCTATTATCCATAGGAAATCCGCGACATTCTATTTGAAATAACTCTCTTGCCGGTTGACGTATCTTCGCGAAATTTTCAAACTTCGTGGGCGCTCCGGTCCGCTCCTACCCTGAAAGTCTCGGGGTGATACGTCAAGCGGGGGCCGAGAAAAAGGGGGGTCCCAAAACGCGTTTTCCCCATGCATTTTCCCATAGGAAACTTTAGACACGGCTACAGCCCGAACTGCTGAACGGAATTACACCAAATTTAGCAAAGAGGTAGTTCTTGGTTCAGAAAGAACCCTTTTTGTTAAATGGTGTAAATCCGTTCAGTAGTTGCTGAGAAAATCAAAAAGTAAAAGTACATATATATCTATGGGCACGGAGGATTCGCGCACCCTGAGCGCACCCTGCGCGCACCGTCCCGATCACGAGCTGCATGTTAATTGGCTGTCAGCTGGCCGTCAACATTCCGATTCAGGAAATGTTGGCAGCCATTTTGTCCCTCGGTAGAACCGAGGGACAGAAACAAGTGCGCAAAGCGCACAAAGGGGGGAGGGTAGAAACACCCTGACCCCCTAGGTTTGCTCAGGGGGTCCCACAAGGACCCCCTGGGCAAAAAAAAAATTTTTTTTTTTTTTTAAATCGGCAGGATGCGCTCAGGGTGCGCGAATCCTGCCGGAAAAAAAAAAAAATCGAAGCGCGGTCTCCCGCGCTTCGATGTTAATTGGCCCCCGGGTGGCCCAAGTCCCGGGGGCATGCTGGGGGGGGGTTAATTTTATGTGTGGGGGCCTCTAAGGGCCCCCAAGCCCCGGGGACCACCACCCCCGGGGCTTTATGTACAATGGTGCGGGAGGGCTCTGAGCCCTCCCGCAGCCCCGGGGACCACCACCTCCCCGGGGCTTCCTTTTTTTAATTAAAAACTTGTGTGGGGGCTCCAGCCCCCACACGCCCGGGGACCACCACCTCCCCGGGGCACTAAGAAAAATTACAATGGGGGTCCGTTTTGGACCCCCAGAGCCCCGGGGACCACCACCTCCCCGGGGCTGTGCACTGAATGGGAGGGGGCCGCGCGGCCCCCTCCTGGAGCCCTTGATGGCCCTGGGGACCACCACCCCCAGGGCCGGCTCCTGCAGTGTCCCGGGGTGCCTACCCCCGGGACACTGCTGTTTGCAATGACAGGACGGGAGCCTCGCGGCTCCCGTCCTGTCATTGCAAACTTGCTTTGGATATTGGAAGAGAGAGCAGGAAACCTGCTCTCTCTTCCAATATCCAAAGCCGATTGCTTTTCCACATGGGGAGCTGCATCTTAGCAGCTCCCCATGTGTAAAGCAATGCCGGCTCCCGTAGGACACGGGGAGCCGGCGGGACTGTGGGGGGATTGGGGACCCCCCCACAGTCCCCAACGAGAGGGCCAGCCCCGGGGGATGGGGTCCCCGGGGCAAGTAGTGGCCCGGGAGGGGGGCCACGCGGCCCCCCTCCCCCCCCAAATTTTTTTTTTTAAAAAAACGATCGGGCCCGCAGGCCCCGCCCCCTTCCTTCACCACTCTGCAAACGCGCCCCCTGGCGCGTTTGCAGAGGGGGAACGAATTCCCCTTGAATACTGGGGGTCCCTGGGGGCCAACTAGCCCACCAGGAACCTCCAGTATGCGCCAGGGAGCTGCCTTGCAGAGAGGTGTACAGAGGCCACGCCCTTTTACACCTCTCTGCAACGCAGCTCTATGGCGCTTTTGGAGGTATATGGTGGGCTAGTTGCACCCCAGGGACCCTCAGGATTCAAGGGGAGTTAATCCCCCGACTTAAAACGCGCCACGGGGCGTGTTTGCACAGTGGTGAAGGGAGGGGGCGGGGCTTCAGGTGACATGTGTGCAAACAGGCCCCGTGGCGCGTTTTAAGATGGGGAATTAAATCCTCTTCAATCCTGAGGGTCCCTGGGGGCCAACTAGCCCAACAGGTACGTCCAGAAAGCGCCACAGAGCTGCGTTGCAGAGAGGTGTAAAAAGGGTGTGGCCTCTGTACATGTCTCTGCAACGCAGCCCCTGGCGCATACTGGAGGTTCCTGGTGGGCTAGTTGGCCCGTAGGGACCCTCATGATTCAAGGGGACTTAATCCCCCAACTTAAAACGCACCACGGGGCGCGTTTGCACAGATGTCACCTCAGGCCCCGCCCCTCCCTTCACCATTGTGCAAATATTCTTCTAAAATCAGCCGAAATCCGAATTCAGATTTACTCACCTGTTATCAGGAGATACCTCAGTGCTGCATCTTTCAGCCCAGTACTGGTCCTGAAAAGTAATTTTAACCGTACTTACCAGTAACTTGAATTTCCTTCCATAGGCTAACATTGACTGGTTTCACTTGGAAATTCTTCTAAGTGTGGAGTTTTGGAACTTTAAAATATTCATCTAAAATCAGCCGAAATACGAATTCCGATTTACTCACCTGTTATCAGGAGAGACCTCAGTGCTGCATCTTTCAGCCCAGTACTGATCCTCAAAAGTAATTTTAACCGTACTTACCAGTAACTTGAATTTCCTTCCATAGGATATCATTGCCTGCTTTTTGCTGAAAAAGTTTCTAAGTGTTGATTTTTGAAACATACAAATATTCCTCTAAAATCAGCCGAAATCCGAATTCAGATTTACTCACCTGTTATCAGGAGAGACCTCAGTGCTGCATCTTTCAGCCCAGTACTGGTCCTGAAAAGTAATTTTAACCGTACTTACCAGTAACTTGAATTTCCTTACATAGGCTAACATTGACTGGTTTCACTTGGAAATTCTTCTAAGTGTGGAGTTTTGGAACTTTAAAATATTCCTCTAAAATCAGCCGAAATACGAATTCCGATTTACTCACCTGTTATCAGGAGAGACCTCAGTGCTGCATCTTTCAGCCCAGTACTGATCCTCAAAAGTAATTTTAACCGTACTTACCAGTAACTTGAATTTCCTTCCATAGGATATCATTGCCTGCTTTTTGCTGAAAAAGTTTCTAAGTGTTGATTTTTGAAACATACAAATATTCCTCTAAAATCAGCCGAAATCCGAATTCAGATTTACTCACCTGTTATCAGGAGAGACCTCAGTGCTGCATCTTTGAGCCCAGTACTGATCCTGAAAAGTAATTTTAACCGTACTTACCAGTAACTTGAATTTCCTTCCATAGGCTAACATTGACTGGTTTCACTTGGAAATTCTTCTAAGTGTGGAGTTTTGGAACTTTATAATATTCCTCTAAAATCAGCCGAACTACGAATTCCGATTTACTCACCTGTTATCAGGAGCGAACCCAGTGCTGCACCTTTTAGCCCATCACTGACCCTGAAAAGTAATTCTAACCGTACTTACCAGTAACTTCTATTTCCTTCCATTGGAATCCATTGTCTGGTTTTCAGCAGAAAAGTTTCAAAGTGTCGATTTTCACAAACTACAAATATTCCTTAAAAATCGCCTGTATGACTTAAACGCATTCTTTCAACTGTTTACAGGAGATGCACCAGTGCTGGATACAGGATCCACCACTGAGTAAGAAAAAGTAACGATAACACTACTTACCTGCTAAGTGAATTTCCTCCCATAGGATAACATTGGTGATTCTATGTGAAAAAGTTTCTGTCAACTTTTAAAATACAATAATATTCCTTAAAAATCACTACTGTAACCAAAACGCTTTTACTCAACTGTTTACAGGAGATGTCCCAGGACTGAATCTAGGATCCAGTCCTGTGGTTAGAAAAGTAATCCATAAAGTAACTAATTGCATTTAACTAGAAATTCACATTGAGCTCAATGTTGCATTGTGTTTGAAATTGTGTTGCCCATTGCAACAACTGTAACTACTGTACTTAAAAGTCTATTGCCTATTTGCAAAGTATTTAAACTAAAGTAATTCATTCTGAGAAAGTATATTTTGTAATGTAATGTATAATGTAATTACAATGTAATTTAAAAAATAAAATATGTAAAAATAAATAGTTTAAAAAAATGTAGTAAATCAGTATCAAAAAAATAAATATAACAATTAATACATTTAAAAATTGTCATTTACAAAACCTTTGAAATTCACTGAAAAAAACATAGGTTTTAGGGGCGTTATAGTTAGAAATTAGCATTTAAAAAACCTTTGAAATTCACTGCAAAAACCATAGGTTTTAGGGACAGTTATAGTTAGTTGGACATTTCACTCGTACAAAACCATAGAAATTCCCCCGTTATAGTTAGTTCAGCTAACTATAACTCGCGCCCCCGCAATGCACTGCTGATGACGTCACATATTACATCACTCATGACATGGTCAGTGACATCACTGATGACATCTCAAATGACATCACTGATGACATCATCCAGTGACTGTGTGTTTCTGTAAAGTTTAAATATTTTTAATATATAGGGAAAGGTGTATTGAAGAATGAGTGGGTGTATAAGTGTGTGGATGAAGGATTTAGTAGGTGCGTGACTGACTCTATAAGTGAGTGATTAAACGTATCTTACTGAATGCAAGGGTTAGTGACTAAACTGGGTGAATGTCTGTATCCGTCTGTCTGTTGCTGTGTAAGTGGCTGCATGGGTTTGTGAATAGCTACATGAGTGTCTATATGAGTTATTGATTGGTTGTCTGAGTATCTGTATGGGTGCCTGAGTGTTTGTGTGGGTAGGGTGTGTGCGACTCTGTGCATAGATGTGTGAGTGGGTGATTCACTGGGTGGATGGTTTCAAGAGTGCATCTGTGATAGACTGTATGGGTGGGTAAGTGTGTGTAAGAGTGTGTTAGTGAGTGAATGTATGTCCCAGTGGTACATGTGTGAGTAACTACATATGTGAAAGGCAGTATATATGTGTGTTGGAGTATATAAATAGCTATAAGCGAGAGTGTGTGATTGTGAGAGTGACTGTATGGATGAGTGTGTGCTTGTATCAGAGATTGTATAAGAGCGTAAGAATGTGCTAGTATTTGTATGAGTAAGTGAGCTGGTGTGTGTATAAGTGTATAGGTGAGTAAATGGGTGTGTGCTTAATTTTTGCATGACTGACTAGGTGTGTGAGTACCTCTATGGATGAGTGGCGGTGTGTGAGTGTTTATATAGGTGTATGAGTGCATATAATAGTCCTGTACTGAGTGACTATAAGTATGAGTGACTGTACGGGTGAGTGAGTAGATGTGTGTGTGTTGACCTAAGAATCAGTGAGTGTGTATATAGTAATTGGTGTTGGAGTGTCTATGGTTTTGACAATGGCAGTCTGTAATTTACAGTGGGTGTATCAAAAGTTATATTAGGGTGTGAGAAGATGCATCAAATTATCACATGGATGATGTCATCAGTGATGTCATCAGTGATGTCATTTGAGATGTCATCAGTGATGTCACTGACAATGTCATGAGTGATGTAATATGTGACGTCATCAGCAGTGCATTGCGGGGCGCGAGTTATAGTTAGCTGAACTAACTATAACGGGGGAATTTCTATGGTTTTGTACGAGTGAAATGTCCAACTAACTATAACTGTCCCTAAAACCTATGGTTTTTTCAGTGAATATATATATATATATATATTTTTTTTTTCGCTCCTCTTTCTTTGGTTTCAAAGAAAATCGGCACTCACGGGGGCGCTTGAAGAACTTTATTGTACAGCAGCAAGCAACAACCGCGTTTCGGCGATCTGCCTTCTTCGGTGTTACTGACACATCGGAAGAGACCATGTTTAAAAAAAACATTTCATTTGTGCATAACAATCAAGAAGGGACAAGCGCAATTGCGCGACCATGAGCGCCATTTTGTAATGTCATATATATATATATACAATTTATACAAAGCTGCTCAATTCATTTTAGATTACATTATATTCCACCACAGTCTTCTTTCTCTTTATCTAAATCACTACATTTCATATAGATTTTTATTGATCAAACGCGAAAACATTTCATTAAAATTCGCGGCCGTTTATCGGCATGGGCAGAAGTATGCACCGTGGTATATTGTGATCTTGCCGTGGATCGGCTAATGTCCCTAATTTTCAACCTCTTGTTAATGCACTATTATGGTGATTACCTATAATATTTATACACAATTAAGAAACCAGTTCCTGAGGCTTCATCTCATCACGCTGTGTATCAGCTCAAAATCACATAAATTGACAGATCATGAACCTAAATGTGAAGCCAATTCTTCCCCACTGTTTAATCCCCTCGGGAATTTGGTGAGCAGGTCTATAATATAGCGGGACTCCAATCTACGCAATTTGCGAGTTCTATCCCCTCCTCTCACACTCATAGGCACAAAATCCAGACCATAGTACTGTAGTTTATTTCTATCACTTGAATGTTGGTCAGCAAAGTGACGTGCCACAGGATATGCTGCATCTTTTTTGTCTATGGCCCTAAGATGTTCTAATATTCTGCGCTTAAGTGGATGGATCGTACTGCCTATATAACGTAACCCGCAAGGACATATTAAGCAATACACTGCATGGGTGGTACTGAAGGTTATAAACTTGGTTATTTTTCTGTTTTTCCCTGTGTCAGGTATGTTATACGACAGGACCCTTTTACTATTTGAGCAGGCTTTGCACTTTCTGCATGGAAAAAACCCTTTCATTTCCTTCAGGCTGCTAGTTTGCTGTGGTACTTTGTCAAGGTGACTTTTTACCAGCATATCTCGTAGTGATCTTGCCTTCTTGAAGGTCACCAAGGGATAGGCTGGAATGTCATCACGGATAATGCTGTCTGTTTTTAGAATATGCCAATTCTTTTTAAGCATACGTTTCAAGAAGTTGACTTCTGCTGAGTACGGAGTTACCATCCTGAACTTGCCCTCATTTTCATTTTTCAGATGTTTACTCTTTTCCATCAACAATTTGTCTCTAGGGATCCCTTTAACTCTCTTGAGTGTTTTCTCCAATGCTGCCGGTTCATATCCTCTCAAAACAAACCTGGCTATACAGTCTCTAGCAGCCGCTTCAAAGTCATCCTCTCTGGTGCTATTCCTTTTTAATCTAAGAAGCTCACCATAAGGTATGCTATGTATGAGTTTAGGCGGGTGGTTGCTGGTCGCAAACAAGATTGAGTTCCCTGCCGTAGATTTACGGTATAGGGCTGTATGTATCCTGCCATCTGCTACAAACACCCTCAAGTCCAGGTAGTCCACTGCCACTGGGCTAACTGTACCTGAAAAGTGTAAATTTAGTTTGTTCATGTTCAAGACTTTGATATACTCATGGGCCGAATCAGTTGTCCCCTGCCATACAATAAACAAATCATCGATATATCGATGCCAAACAACCACTTTACCACTTGTGGTCCCACTTTCGTAGGACTTGGGCACCTGCTCCTCCCACCAGCCAACGAACAAGTTTGCATAGCTGGGGGCGAAGCAGGTGCCCATTGCTGTACCAGAGGTTTGCCTGAAGTATTTATCTTCGAATAGAAAAATATTATTCATCAGACAAAACTTTGTGAACTCAATTAACATTAAATTGTGTTCTGCAAAACGTAATTGTCGCTTATTCAAATAGAACTGTACAGCTTTTACACCGTCTTCATGGCTAATACAAGACACGATCGGCCTCCCTGGTGGATGAAGGATGTCTTTGTGCAGCTTAGGAATATGGTAAAAGGTAGGGATAACTGGATTGGTACTCCGGAGGAACAAATGTTCATCAGTGCCCAGCATCGATTTATCATACCATGACTTGATTAGATTGTCATAACTCTGTATGCTTTTTTGATAGATTTCGCTCGTCGTTCTTTCATAATATTTATCATTCGACAGTTGCCGCAGAGATTCCTTGCAATATTGTTCCCTCGTTTGGAGAACCACATTCCCGCATTTATCAGAAGGCTTAATTATTATGGAAGTGTCTTGCATCAGATTTTGTAATGCTGTCTTCTCTGCCATCGTTATGTTACTCTTTATTAGACCTTTGGTTCTCTTGGATCTAAATTTTAACAGGTCATTAACCATGGCTTCCGAAAAAACATCAATCGCATCAAGCAGCATTTGTGGATTGAAAAGGGATTTAGGTTTAAATGGACTTTCTTCCATTTCTTGCTCGATCCCAACCTCTTTAGCTCTTTCTGCCATATTCCTGTTGGTTACTAAATTGTCCTCTTGTTCTAGTCGAAGATTCTCTAAAAGTTCAATAGTTGGCAAATCCTTCCCAGTCAGCATGTCCGTGGCAGTTATTCTCTGTGGCACTTTTTTTTTCCTTGATAGTGGATCTTATTTTAAAATATTTATGTAATTTTAACTTCCGTATGAAACTGAAAAGGTCGATCCTTGTTTGTGTGTACTCAAGGTGACTACTAGGGCAAAATGTTAGTCCCAGACTTAATACTTTGGTCTCTGTTTCTGTTAGGGGTTTGGGTGTGAGGTTGACAACAGTCAAATTCGTAGTGTCTATTACCGTTTGTTCGATTTCCTGTTGCGGTTTACCCATGCGGGCCCCTTTCCTCTTCCTGCCCCCACCTGCTCGTCGCGTTTTTCGATGTTTTCTTCCGGTCTCTTGTTCTTCCCCCCTCGTAGCCATGATTGACGAATTATCTGAAACTCGTCGTGAAAAGGAGTCGTTGTCCTCCTCCCTTCCGCCGAAGTACCAACGTTGTCATCACCAGATTCATTTTCAGTCAGATCAGATTCAGAAGCTATTAGCGGTCGCCAGTAGGTAGTTATATAGTTAGGACCAAAGTTTCCATAGGAAAAGTGTTTTTTGTTTTGCCAATAACTTTGGCCCCGCTTGACGAATCGCCACGAAATATTAAAAAAACTTCCCCTTTTTGGTTCAGCTGATATGCCGAAATTTTCATGGTGATCCGTCAAGCGGGGGCCGAGAAAAAGGGGGGTCCCAATGTTAAGTCTATGGGGATTTTTCATTTTTTGAACACGACTACAGCCGGAACTGCTGAACGGAATTACAGCATATTTGGCAGAAAGCTAGATGTTGGTCCAGAAAGCATGCTTTTAGTGATTTGGTGTAAATCCGTTCAGTAGTTTTTCAGATATCTAACTTAAAAAAATATAGATATCTGGGGATACGAGTCCTTGCCGTGGACTCGCAAATCCTACTAAAATTTGATTGACTGCCAACACTTCAACCAGAAAGTGTTGGCAGCCATCTTCAAGTCCAGTCCCAGAAAAAAAGTTTTTAAAAAAGTAAAGGGGGCAGGGTAGAAATACCCTGAACCCCGCCGGGGGGAAAAAGCATTTTTTTTATTTTGCCCCAGATCCGCGAATCCACAGCAAAATTAAAAACAAAAAGCAGGCGCGGCCTCCCGCGCTTGCTTTAAAAGAACCCCCGGGTGGGCCAGGTCCCGGGGGCATATCCTAAATATAGGAGGGGGCGCACGGGGCCCCCCTCCAAGGGCTTATCAAAGCCCAGGGGACCGCAATCTCCCTGAGGCTAATTAAAACAATATGGGCCCCCCTGCCCCGAGGACCACCACCTCCCCAGGGCTAATTTCAATAGTATGGGGGGCCTCACGGACCCCCCTGCCCCGGGGACTGCCACCTCCCCGGGGCACATCTATTATATACTTTTTTTTAAAACAATGCGGGGAAGCCCTATGGCCTCCCCTGCAGCCACGGGGAGGCTAAAATAAATAAAAAGGCGTGGGGGGACTCTGCCCCCTCACACAGCCCCGGGTCCGCCACCTCCTAGGAGCACAGATAGAACAATTAAGGGGGTCTGTTGTGGACACCCAACCCTGGGGGCCACCACCTCCCCGTGGTTTACTTCACAAAGGAGGGGGGCTAAACAGGCCCCCTACATGAACCCTACATGTCCCTGGGGACCACCACCCCCCAGGGCCGGCTCCAACAATGTCTCAGTGTGCCCACCCCCGAGAAATAGCAGTTTGCTATGGCATGGCGGGGGCACCACTCCTGCCATACCAAACAGTGTGCTCCACCCTGAGCAAGCAAGAGCATTTTTCTCACGTTTTGCTCAAAGCGGAGCACTTTGCTTTTACACACAGTGAGCTGCATGTCAGCAGCTTCCTGTGTGTAAAAGCAATGCCGGCTCCCGCAGGAGGCCTTCAGGCTCCCCCCACGGTTTCCAATGGAGAGGCCTGGCCCCGGAGGATGGGGTTCCCGGGGCCGAAAATGGCCCAGGAGGGGAGCCGCTCAGCCCCCCTCCCTTGAAAGAAAATGTATTTAAAAGAAAAGAAAAGGCCTGGCCCCAGGGGATGGGGTCCCCGGGGGAGAAATTGGCCTGGGGAGGGGGGCCACGCGGCCCCCTTCCCCTTTTAAAAAAAAATATATATAAAGGCCTGGCCCCGGGGGATGGGGTCCCCAGGGCCGAAATCAGCCTCGGAGGAGGGGCACGCAGCCCCCTCGCGTGTATGATAAAGGTAAACAAGCATTGGCATAGCCAATAGGTCTCGCTTTTGGGACCTTATAAGTATTTAGTTATGCAGCACAATATCCTTGGTGCAACAACATTAACTGTTGCATGGCTAAACACTTATAAGGTCCCAAAGGCGAGACCTATTGGCTATGCCAATGCTTGTTTAGAACTTGTGCCCTGGTGCAAATAAATTGCCAAACGAAAAGCACAGGGATGTTGATTGTTTTATGTACAGAAAGGTTCATTGAGGTTGAAACATTTAAGCACAGAGAGCATAAACTGAGATAAAGCTTGGGGTTTAAACCTGCCAGATCCTAGCACTTACATTTCGTGGGGTGTAAAGGATGAGATTACTGAGTTTAGAGAATGACTGCGGAAGAAGGTAAAGGCAAGTAGTTTAACCTAAAATAACTCACTGGAAGCTGTCATTGTTTATTCGGTAATTGATCTTGCTCCGGATTTTAACACTTGCATAATGGTTGCGGGGCTGATTGAACGCCTCAGAGGCGCTTCTACTCCAAGCTGTTGGCGAGAGAGGAAGTGTTCCTCCGCTTCAGAGACTGTAATTAGAAATACCAGTCGGGATGCGCTTTGCTGTTCACACCCCGCAAATCTGGACGGTATCCAGGGTTTTTACTTAAAAGGCAACACGCTGAGAAACGCACTTTAACTCATGGACAGGCTTTCAAGTCTCCGAGGTTTGAAAGTGGAATTGGCACGCAATAGGTATGTAGACTTTATTCCTCCTAACCCCGAGGCTACTTTCTCCTTCTTGAAAAGACTTATCTGCACAACAGGGGCACGGACAAGGAGACCACAAGAGCCTGTCAAGCTGTTTCCATGTCTGAGAGAAATGAAGCAGCAGTGATATGTAGAATTAGAAATGGCTAACAGTGATGTTTTTTTTATTTTAGTGGCATCAAATGGAAAACAAGAAAAGAAAAACGGCATGCTGCGCTGCTCAAAAAAAATTAGAATAATGAAAAATCCGAGTTGGGAGAGCCGCGCGGCAGCCATTGTTTAAGATTAAGAGAGGCGTGCTGCGCTACTTAAAAAAATCAAATATTAAAAAATTGAGTTTGGCGAGCCATGCAAAAGAAAAGAAAGGTGTGACCTTCATTGTTAAAGATGCTGGGTCGTGTGCAGCATCACTGTGCAGTTAAACTGCAGGGTGGGTTGCAGAAGCGGGATAAGCTCAAAGTTAAAAAAAAAAAAAAACAAGCTGCGAGACGTGCTCTGTGGTGGGGGAGGGGGAGGGGCATTGAAGCGAGGCGCGTGTGACGGCAAAAGGAAACCAGGAGTTGTATGCGCGCGCGCCGCGAAAGTGCATCGCGATCACGATCCACTTAATGACCCGTGACAGGAGGAAAGACAGATGGCGGCTGCGCGCGTGCACGCTTGCGTGCACGCAAGCTTGAGGCCACCAAAATGCCTGTGGTAGCACTTTGAAAACCCGCTTTCTAAATGTCTCGCAGAGCAGCGCATGCGCTGGCTCAGGCGAGACCTAAAAAGAATAAAAAAGGGCAGGCCCCTAGGGATGGGGTCTGCGGGGCCAAAATCGGCCCTGGGAAGGGGGGCCATGAAGCCCCCTTCCTTTCATTTAAAAAAAGAAAGAAAGAAAAAAGAAACACTGCCCCGGAGGATGGGGTCCCCAGGGCCGTAATCGGCCCAGGGAAGAAGAGGGGGGCTAGGGCAGCCTTTCTTCCCTGAAAAAAAATAAATAAACCTTCGGCAAGTCGCCGGAGGCCACGCCCCCTTTACCACCACTCTGCAAACGCGCCTCCTGGCGCAGTGGTGGTTGGGGAATGAAATCCCCTTAAATGCTGAGGGTCTTTGGAGGCCAACAAGCCCTCCTGTTACGTCCAGTAAGTCCCAAACAGCCCGATTGGTGAGAGGACTTGGAGGCCACGCCCCTTTTTCCACCACTCTGCAAACGAGCCTTCTGGCGCGCTTCTGGTTGGGGAATGAATTCCACTTTACTCCTGAGAGCCTCAGGACTAGAGTGGACTTCTACCCCCAACCAGTAGTGCACCAGGAGGCCCGTTTGCACAGTGCTGGAGAAAGGGGGCATGGCCTCTGCCGATCTCGCAGCAATCCAGCTGTGTGGGTCTTACTGGAGATAACAGCAAGGGTAGTTGGCCCTCAGGGACCCTTAAGAGCCAAGGGGACTTCATCCCCCAACTAGTAGTGCTCCAGAAGGTGCGTTTGCAGAGTGGTGGAGAAAGTGCCCCCAACAACCTCTCAGCAACCCTGCTGTGTGGGACTTACCGGAGATATTAGGAGGGGTAGTTGTGCAACAAGGACGTGCTTGGGGGCCACCCCTCCTGTTACCTCCAGTAAGTCCCACACAGTGGGATTGCTAAGAGGTCTTTGGAAGCCATGCACCCTTTCTCTACCACTCGGCAAACGCACCTCCTGGCACACTACTGGTTGGGGGATGAAGTCCACATTACTCCTGAGGGACCTTGGGGGCCAAGAAGCCCTCCCGTTATCTCCTGTAAGTCCTACACGGCAGGATTCCTGAAAGCTGGTCGGAGGCCCAGCCCCCTTTCTCCACCACTCTGCAAATGAAACTACTACTTAAAAAAACAGAGAAATTCACTGAAAAAAACCAAGGTTACAGGGACGTTATAGTTAGGAATTGGCATTTAAAAAACCTTCAAAATTCACTGAAAAAATCAAAGGTTACAGGGACGTTTTAGTTTGGAAATGGATTAAAAAAAACGTAGAAAGTCATTGAAAAAAAATAAGGTTACAGGGACGTTATAGTTAGGCTCAGGTTTCACTCGTACAAAACCAGTGAAATTCAGCAGTTAACTCGCGCCCCCCGCAATGCACTGCTTATGACCTCACCTATTACATCACTCATGACATAGTCAGTGTCATCACTGATGACATCTCAAACGACATCACTGATGACATCATCCAGTGACTGTGTGTGGTTTTTTAAAAAAGTTTATGAATGTTAAATATATATACCAAAGTGTATTGGTGAATCAGTGGGTGTGTGACAGACTGTATAAGTTAGTGATTAGGTGTCTAAGTGAATGTATGGGTGAGTGACTGGTTATGTGAATGTCTGTTTCAGTCTGTCAGTTGGTGTCTAAGTGGCTGTATGCGTGTGTGAGTGGGTACGTGAGTTGCTGTATTGGTGAGTGATTGGTTGTCTTAGTACCTGTATGGTTGTCTGAGTGTCTGTGTGGGTGGGTGAGTCAGTGGCTGTATGGGCTAGTGAGTGTGTGTGTGAGGGGTTGTATGGGTGAGTGAGTGTGTGTATGGCTGTGTGGGTGAGTAAGTGGATGTTTCAGTGGTATATGGGTGAGTAACTTGGTATGTGAAATGCAGTATAGGTGAGTGATGGGGTATATGAGTGACTATGGGTGACTGAGTGAATGTGAGAGTGACTGTATGGGTGAGTGTCTGCTTGTGTCAGTGACTGTATAGGTGAGTGAATACGGGTTAGTATCTGTATGAGTAAGTGAGTGGGTGTGGGAGTATCTGTATGGGTGAGTAAGTGGCTGTGTGATTAACTGTATTGGTGAGTGACTAGGTGTGTGAGTAGCTCTATGGGTGACTGACTCAGTATGTGAGTGGCTGTATGGGTGTATGAGTGAATATGTCGATGCCTGTATTAGTGACTGAGTGGGTGTATGAGTGGCTGTATGGGTGAGCGAGTGGATGTGTATGTAGATCTATGAATAACACTATACTCCAATCTATGTTACCGTATTGCACTCTAGTACACTCCATGCCACTGTACGACATTTTACTCCACTCTACGACACTCTACACAACTCCCTCTATGCCACTCCACCCCAATTTATTCCACTCTACTCTATGGCACATTACTCCAGTGTACTCCACTCCACTCTATGCCACTCTATGGCACTCAACTTGATGACACTCTATGCCACTCCACTCTACCACACTCTAACACACTGTAGTGTACTGTACATCACTCCACTCTACAACACTGTATTCCACTCTATGCCACTCCATATACTGCCCTGTACAACAGTTTCCGATAATCTATGACATGCTACACCACTCTACTGTACGCCATGCCACTCCACTCTATGGCACTTTACTACACTTTGTGCTACGCCACTGCACTCTACTCCACTCCACAGCACTCTACTGTACAACACAGCACTCCACTCTATGACTCTTTACTCCACTCTACACTATGCCATTGCACTCACCTCCATTCTACGACACTTTACCCTACTGTACCCCACTCTAGGACATTCCACTCTATGCCGGTCCACTCTACTCTACTGTATACAACTCCACTCTACAACACTCTATGCCACAGTACGACACTCTACTACACTCTATGCCCCTACACTCCACTGTACAACACACGATTCCCCTCTGTGACATTATACAACACTCTACTCCACTGTATGCCCCTCCACTCTAGCACACACTATGCAACTCACTTTACACCACTACACTGCACTTTAATCTATTCTATTATACACAACTCCATTCTACTCCACTGTTCTCTACTACTCTACTGTATGCTACTCTGCTCTACAACACTCAACTCCACTCAACGACATTCTGTGCCCCTCCATTCTACCACACAATACTCTACTTTATAGCACTCCACTGTTCAAGAGTGTACTCTAGTCTATGTGACTATATTGCACTCTAGTTTACTCTATGGCACTGTACAACACTCTACTCCACTGTACGACACTCTACGCAACTCCTTCTATGCTACTCCACCGAACACACTACTCCACTCTACTCCTATTGTACGTAGAGTACACCATTCCACTCTACACGACTCTATGCGACTCAACTCTACCATATTGTACCACATACTACTCTACTCCACACCACTCCACTGTACAACACTCTAATCGACTCTGTGGCACTCCACTCTACAACACACCAGACCACTCTACTGTACGACACACCACTCCACTCTATGACACTTTACTCCACTGTGTGCTACGTAAGGCCACTCTACTCTACTCTACAACATAACACTCGGCTCTATGACACTTTACTCCACTCTATCCTACACCACTCCACTCCACTCTATTCCACTATATGATACTTTGCCCCACTCTACGCCACTGTTCCACGCTCCACTCTACACCGCTCCACTGTACAACACTCTCCTCCACTCTAAGCAACTCCACTCCTCAATACTATACTAAACTCTATGCCACTCTACAAGACTCTACTCCACTCTATCCCTGTACACTTAACTGTACAACTCTGTACACCACTCTATCCCACTAGACGCCACTGTACCACACTGGACTCCACTCCACAAGACTGTACAACTCTTTACGAAACAGCATTCCACTGTACTCTACGCGATGCCACCTCTGTATTCACTCCACTTTACTCCACTATACGCTACTCCACTCTACTTTATTCTATGACACGCCAACGTATGACATTCTTCTCCACTGTACTGTACAATACTCCATACAACAACACTGGACTGTACGGTTTGAAACACAGTTTTATTAAAACTTAGTTATAGTTAGGAAAACTTCATTTATTCTTTCTATACAAACCAAACCTAAATTATCCTTTACATTTAGAATTTACACACCACCTTTAAATAACTATAACTTTATTTCTTCTTTTCAAACAAATCAAACTTAAACTACACAAACACTAGAACTTGTAAAGTTACAGTTTTATGGCAAGGCACGGAGGCCAATATGCACTTCTCATTTATTGCCCTCGTACACAGCAGCAAGAAAGTAGTAGAATTAGAATAGAACATCTCAAACAATTCTGGAACTCTTTAGAACATGCATATAACCACAGAACATGCAGCCATCATCCTTCTTTAGTTGCTGCTCATACACAGATAAGTACATCTTTCAGTTACTTACAATGGAGTATGAGAGAGGTGTATATGATTAGGAAAAAGGTATGAATTACTTTCATGTGGAATCAGTTGTGTTTATCAGAATTACTAAAGCTGGGTAGTTTTAAAATGTTGCTATTGATTCTGTGGGACTAGAAAATGATTTAAGTGTATGAACTCAGCAGGACTTACAAGCCTAGAAGGACAGGGTATAAAGAATGTGGGGCGCAAGGATTTTATAATTTTTGTGAGAGGAGAAGGAATCCTGTAATTTCATTGAGATGAGCGTTTTTAAAGTAATTTGGTGGTTCATAGGTAAAACACGTTCGTGAGAGAGAGAGAAGTTGTTTTTTACAACGTTAAGTTTGTGGTTTAACGCGTTCGCAAGAAGAGGTTTTGCGCAAGGACTAGTTTTTGGGGTAGTGGTGTTTGCGTCACTTTATTTGAGAATCAGGCATACCAGTTGATGGATGCACGTGGTAGGTCATGGGGAAAAGAGGAAGCGCGCATGAAGCCGCGCGTATTTGGCCAAGCACCGAACAGACGTGTGGAGCTGAACAAGTGGCAACGCCAGCGCGAGTCGCAGAAGCTAGAGCGGCTTGTGCATCATTTGCAATTTGGCAGGAAGGGGTCGCAGTACGTGCATGCATGCGGCGGCCATTTTGACAAATTGAGAAACGTAGTTTAGGCAAAACTGGAATAAAGGAGGCCATGTTTTGGAACAAGACGATCGCAATTTGATGCGATTGTTTACATGAACAAAGGCAAATTCAGTCAGCTGTGAGAGGGAAGGAAGGGTAGATATTGTTTTTTTTTTTTTTTGAAAACAGATTTTATTTGTCAAGTTACGCATATATCGCAGGGCTCTGCACACCAGAGACATCTGCATAATCAAACCATACAAATATAATTGCAGTCGACTTTTCCAAGTGTAATCAACAGAAGCGCATACAAACAATAAAAAATGATATAGAAAACCCACAACTCCCGCCCTCCCCCACCCCTCCCCCTTGGTCGCACAATATCCGCATAGTCCTGTCCACAACCTGTATACATAACCACAAGAATGCCCCCCCCGGCCCCCGCATAGCATCTCCGTAAGCCTACTATGTACCTGCAAATTACCCCAGTGATTGAGCCTCTGCTGCAGCGTCCAGCCAAAGGCCCCGATAATCCGCCCATCGTTTCCAGATTTTGTAGTGTTTGCGCGGGCACCCCCTGGCCATAAAAATAGGTTGTTCCAGCCCCATGCAGAAGTCTAGGCCATTCTTCCATGCGGCCACCGATGGGGCCCGCGGCGCCTTCCACGCCTGGGCGATGTCCCTTTTCGCCAGTGTGAAACCCAGTTGCATGAGATGCCGTTTGTAGACATTTCCCCTATCCCCTCCATAATGTGAAGCAGAGCCAGCTGCGGCGTGCGGGGAGCTCCCACCCCAGGACCTCCGAGAGACAAGCAAAGACCCCCCTCCAAAAACGGTCCAGGGAGGGGCATTGCCAGACGGTATGGATGAACGTGCCCTCTTCTCGACCGCAGCGAAGACATTCCGGGGAAGCGATCAGCACCGCCCGCCACAGGCGTGCCCGAGTAAAATAGACCCTATGGAGATATTTGAACAGGACTAGGCGGAGTCGCATCGCTATGGCTGCCCCCCGCGGAGCCGCCAAGGCCTCGGTCCAGTCCTCCTCCTCCATCGTGCCCACATCTCCTTCCCAGTCCCCCCGGAGCTTCTGAAGTGTGGTGGAGCAATGGGTAACCAGGGTCTGATAGATCCGGGAAATTTTCCTGTCCTTCAGATCCCCCATAAAGACTTTCGCTTCCAGCGGACTAAATTCAGGTAGAGACCCCAGACCCTCTATGCTAGGGGACAGAGCATGACGAAATTGAAGATAACGATAAAACTGAGACTGTGGCATAAGGAATTCCTTCTGAAGAGGGTAGATATTGTTTTAACAATTTAAGTTCTTTAAAATGGAGCGAGTTGGAGAAAATTTATTAGAAGGAAAGATGGGGAATATATGGAGATGATGTTTGGTGACTTGGCTGAGAGGATGGATAGAAAGATTGATAGTATTGAAGAGAGGCATATTAAGGAAAAGGCAGTTCAGAATAGAAGATGAGACATTTTGGTCTACGGAGGAGTTTGAGCCAGTAGCCAGTGGTTCGACTATTGGAGGTACAAAAAGGGTTAAAAAAAAGGAAGCATGTGGAGGTGCTTGAAGAAAGCAAAGGGTCAGGGCATAAGGCACCAGATGCAGGAAATGCTATAAAGGCAAAAGGGAATACTATAAAGCCGAAGGAAACTGCCATACTGTAGTGGCATGTGATGGGTCATCTTCAAGTGGAGATGTGGAATTGACCTGCTCATCGGATCTGGATCAGACAGAGGATGAGACTGAAAAGATTAGGAACAGAAAGTTGGGTCATAAGAGAATACGGACGAAAATAGGTGACTTTGTAGATTCTCTAGGAGAAAAGATGTTCAATCCAGTTTTAATATAACACCCCTTGTCGCCCCAGTGGTCGCCAGCTGAGCATGTTGCTCAGTATGTCTCTTATTGGATACGCAGGGAAATTCCTAAAGAGGTACGGACAAGACTTCGTTCAGAGTGTCCGAGACCAACCCTGCAATTGAAAGTGGCATACACTCCAGAGTTAGATCCTAAGATGTTGAGTTTCCTCAAAAAAACAGGCTGAGACCCTAGGAAAGGGTTAGAAAAGGGTCTGAAGATGTGACAGGATAGGCTTTTGGACATTTTAGGACCCCTTAAAAAGGTTTTTTATTTGTGCGAAGAGGTGCATACTAATAACACAGGGGTGGATGTGTTTGAGTTACAACAATGGGTCCAGAGGTCAGTCTGCCTATTGGGCAATACAAATGTGGCCTTATGTATGGAAAGGCGCAAGAGTATTTTAATGAAAATAGACCCCAAGTTAGCGGAATTGGCAAGCAAAGAATTTGGAGTGGAGAATAATGGGATGTTGTTTGGTAAAGAGTTCGTCAAAGACATGTCCAGATATGTGGGCACTTTTCATTCTTTCCAGAAAGTCCAGAAGGACATGCGTAAGGTTTATGGTGAGGCCGGAAGAATGCAGGGTCGATTCCCCGGCCGTGGACAAGGGATCACTCATGGATCTTTCTCATGATGTTTCAGGCCTTATGGATATGGGTATAGGTTGGAGCAAGGAGGATTTTATCCACAGAGGCAGAGAACAATATTACGTGGATCACAGAGTAAGAGAAGAACAAGAGATGGAACAGGTGAGTTTAAGGAACGACCTTTTGTATCCATGTAGAACTGGGTGGCAGACTAGCCCAGTTTGTTTCAAGGTGGAGAGAAATTACGCAGGACACTTGGGTGTTGAGGACTGTTCAGAGATATCAAATAGATTTTATAGGGGGACCGCTGCAGGAATTTTGTCCAAGACTACTACTTTTTCAAAAGAACAGGAGAGGTTGGTGTCTCAGGAGGTAAAAGCTCTTATGATGAAAGGGGCCAGAGAGAGGGCAGAAGAGAGTCCAACATGTTTTGTAAGCAATATCTTAGTTTAAAAAAAGGACAAAGGGATGAGACCCGTAATAAATCTGAGAGAGCTAAATGACTGGGTGTGTTACAATCATTTCAAGATGGAAGGCATACACATGTTAAGGGGTTTGTTAAGGAAAGGGGATTGGTTAACAAGGTTGGATTTAAAGGATGCTTACTTAACAATCCCAGTGTGTGTAGAACACAGGGATTACCTACAGTTCAGGTGGAAAGGGATGCAATGGAGATTCAAAAGCCTACCATTCAGGCTCACGTCAGCACTGTGGTGTTTTAAGGACGTCATGAGACCAGTGATGGTATGGTTGAGATCAAGGAGAGTACGGTTGATAGTGTATTTGGGCGATGTGTTGATCATGGTGGAAAAGAGAGAAATGGTGTTGGAGTAGACGGCACTGGCTTGTGGATGTTGGAGGATTTAGGCTTTGTGGTACACAGGGAGAAATCTTGTTTGACTCCGGCCCAGGAGATGAATACAGACCTTGGCGGGAGTGTTGAAGTTTCCTATAGAGAAGGTAAAGAAGATATGCAAAGAATTGAAGAGGGTAAATCAATCAGTTTGCATTACTTTGGGTCAGATAGCAAGGTTGTTGGGACTTCTATCAGCGTCAATACAGGCGATTTTTCCGGCACCCCTGCATTTCAGGGCTCTTCAAAGGTTGAAAGGGTATCATTTGCGCATAGGAGTGAAGTATTCCCAAAAGACAGAGATGAGTCAGGAGGCGATGCAGGAGGTGAATTGGTGGTTACAGCATATGGAGGCATGGAAAGGAAGGGCTATTTTTGGGGAGGTCCCAGAGGTAGTGATAGAGTGGGATGCAAGTCTGGACGGATGGTGAGCCAGGTGTGGATCAGTGACAACAGGAGGGCGTTGGTTGGAATCAGAGAGGGAAATGCATATCAATTGTTTGGAGTTGCTGGCGGGGTAATTCGCAGTGAGGTGTTTTGTAAAGGATCAGGTGAAGTGTTGGAATCTGCTGAAGATGGACAATGTTTCAGCAGTTCACTATGTGAACAAGTTGGGGGTTCTCAATCGAGGGGATTAGCAGAGTTGGCGAAGGAGTTTTGGGGTGACTGCTTGGACAGAAAAATTATGGTACAGGCTCAGCATATTCCAGGGAAGAACAATGTAGAGGTGGACTGGAATACAAGGAATCTAAGAGAAGCGAGCAAATGGAGGTTGAACAGGTAGGTGTTCTTCAGTCTGGACAGGAGGTAGTGTCCTTTGGAGTGGATCTGTTTGCAGACAGGTTGAATGTGCAGATACAGAAATTCTACATTTGGAGGCCAGATGCGGAGGCATTCGGGGTAGATGTGTTTCTTCCGGGCTTAAACAAAGGGAGGTTGTATACGTTTCCTCCTTTCTCTTTGATTCAGAGAGTGCTCATGAAGATCAGGAGAGAGAGGGTGGAGTTGGTGTTGGTCACTCCGTTCTGGCAGTCACAGGTTTGGTTTCCAGATTTGATGAGTCCGTTGATAGACAATCTGGTGTTGTTACCATGTTTTCCACAGTTGCTGGTGGATGCCCAGGGCAGTTGTCACGAGTTGGTAGTAGAAGGACAGTTGGTTCTGATTGGATGGCTGATTTCAGGAGAGCGTGGCAAGTGTCTGGGTTATCGGAGGAGGCTTCAGAACTTATTAAGGAGTCCTGGGGACCAGGAACAAGAAGGCGTACCAGAAGGTATGGAGAAGAAGAACTAGTTGGTGTGCTACAGGGGCTTTGGATCCCGTATCAGCACTTGCAGTTGAGGTGGTGAATCATTTGACAGATCTGTTTAGGAAAGGTTTAGCTTACAACTCGGTGAATTTGAGCAGGTCAGCTATTTCCGCAGGTCATGAGTTGGTGGATGGGATTCCAGTAGGACAACATATTTTGGAGAAAAGTATAGTTAAGGATGTTCGATTGGAGGTACCCCTTAAGCGAGGTATGTGTCTTAATGGGATGTGTCGCAGGTGTTGAAAGGAAGTAGAAAGATGGGGTAGTAATGAGTTGTTATTGTTAAAATTGTTGTCTTGGAAGATGGCGATGTTATTGTGTTTGGTGTCTTTCAGGAGAGTTTCGGTTATAAGGGCCTTGGAGGTGACCTCTACGAGTTTTCAGTCTGAGGGTGTGTGTTTTGAGTTACCGAAGCATACTAAGACTATGTCTAGGATGATTTTCTATCCAAGGATGGAGGGACATGACCATTTGCGTGTGGTGCGTTGTCTGAGAGAGTATGAGAAAAGAACTGTGGGGTTGAGAGAGCAAGGATGTTCACAGTTGCTAATTACTTTTAGACAACCATTCAGAGCAGTGTCTGCACCTACTTTGACAAGATGGGCTAAAGAGGTAATGAAGCTAGCAGTAATTGATGTGAGTGTTTTTGGAGTGCATTCGGCAAGAGGGGCTATGGCAAGTAAAGCTTATTGTCAGGTGGCAGTCTAAGTAGAATAACGAAGGCAGCTGATGGGTCAAATAAATCTACGTTTAAACGTTTTTATTTTAAACCTGTGTAAAATGCTGTACAAAAAGTAATAGATGAGCTTTGAACATGCATAATATTGGACTCCGTGCCTTGCTATAAAATGCAGATTTTCCACAGTTTTAATGGGAAGAAAATCTTGATTTTATTAAAGACACAGAGGCTAATATTATCATTCCCTAAATTTTGACCAACCCTTTTGATGAGTCTGATTTTGTTTTTTCCAAGACAAACTTAAGGTAAAAGCGTTGGAGAAGATCGTTGGTGAGAAGGGAACAGGAGCTCTGCATGACTTCTACCTTTGGCCAGGACTGGGGCCAAGACCTGGTAGTTTCCATGCTGGGTGAGGGGAAATCACCTTGGGAAACCAAGAGCACCTGCCCTGGAGCACATGCCTGCTTGCCAAGACCAGTGTACCCTGTGATGAAGACAAGAGTGTTGGAGAGAGTGAGGCCCAGTGGGGAGCCCACCCATGTGGACTACCGTTGTGAGGTGTGAAAAGGTGGCTGCAGCACAGATTGGGTCGTTGCCGGCATGCAGATTCAAGTCGGTGACCCCTATATGCCCGGAGGGGGCTGCCGTGACTCGAGCTGTGCAAGGAGCACTGTGTGGGAAGTGCTAGGCCTGCACTGTCTCGTTGCTGTGACCCCATATGCCAGAGGGGGTCAAAATTGAACCTATTGGGCCAGGAGCACTGAGACTTGTGATCCGCCTTTATCAGGAGGGGCTGCCGTAGCGATGGCGATCGCCCCAGAAGAGTCTGCACAAGACTGCAAGTACTTTTGCAACCCAGTATACCAGGAAGGGCTTCTGGTGTTACTGTGGCCAAGAGTTTGGATTGTTTCCAAGACGGAAAGATTGCAGCTGTGACCAGCGAAACAAGCCTGCACACTAAGACCTGCACCTGACTAATTCCCCGAGGACCGCATGGATGCCACCAGAGATGTCGCACCCTCCCGGGGCTCCAGTAGGGAGCCGGAGTATCGAATTTCCCCTCCCCCCTGTGAGGGGAAGAGAGACTTAACTCATTTTTGTCGAGTGGGAGCAGCTCCGATTGCTGGAACAAATCAGCAGCACTGCTCGAAGGAGGAGTCTACACCTACCGGGTGCTGCCGGGTGAGGCCAACCTGCAAGCATCCCCTGGATGCGGTCATCAGTGAATGGGGAATGACCCCAACCACGTTATAAGAAAGAGGGTGGGACAGGGATTTGTCTGACAATGACTAGTATTTCAATAATTAACACAGTACAATGTTTAACAAAACTGACTGACATAAAGAAATGTAATATGGTTCATTTAATTAAAAAAAAAAAGAACAATCAGCATGTCTTTGAGTCTTTTTTTAAAAACATTTTAAACCCACAAAGTGCAGCCATAGACCCCAACACAAAGGCACTCTGTACTCCAGCTGAAGACCTTTGAGCTCCAGCCAGGAGTGCTTTAAAAAAATATGGTAAGCTCTCATGATTTTTAATGATCAAGGAGACTTACTGTTTTCTTTAATGTTGCTGTGGGGCTGCTTCACTCCCTGCATCCCCTAGTACAGTGGTTCCCAAACTGTGCGACGTGGCTCCCTGGGGAGCCGTCAAACCTAACCAGGGGAGCCGCCACCAAGCACTTTAATGCATTTAATGTTGAAGGGTCTGTTGGCTTCAGTTAAGCTAATTTGACTTAAACGAATGATGTAGATGATTTGTAAGTGACCTGCCTAAAGCTGTAAACATAGAGCTTAATTGATGGCATGCCAAGGGAGATGACCTCCATATTTCACTGGATCCCCACGTTCCAACACTCCCAAAGTACGCGGAAGATGCCTGATTTATTTTGTTAGACTCGTTAATAGTTTCATTTTTTTCCAAATGCATTTTACACTAATGTAAGTTGTCAGGAAAGTACAGTTGTCCTGTCTATTAAACATATTAAGTATTATTAAGTATTGACACTTGTACTTGAACCATATGTACTACCAGCACACATTTCTTTCAGTACACACAATTTTCCAGACAGGCCTGCTCTCTCCTTGAGCCACAGGGAAGTAAAACACCATATATGGCATAATGTCAACATTTGGATGCAAGAAAGAGGGACGTTAAAAAAAAATAATTTTTAAATCAGAGGAATTTATTTGGCTTGCATTGATTTGGAGGCAATTTTAGGGAGGAGACAGCAAAAATAAAGCTGTATGTGGTTTAAAAAATCATGAGTCACCCTGCTGAGACAGGTGTGTTGGCACGTTTGAGATGGGTAGAAATGGAAGTGCATGCAAATATCCTTCAAGCGCAGAAACACTTTGGCAATGTGGCCTACATGCATAGGGGTGCTGTCTAGCCCTGTAAATGGGATAAAAAAGTTTGAAAGGGTACTCAGAGGCGCTGCTATAGTAATACAAAACACCCTGCATATATATCATTATAATACCTTCATCAGCTTCATCCCAATTATTTTCAGGGGGACAAATGCAAGTACTCCTGAGGCCGGGCTTACATTCCCCCCACCCTCCAAAAAAACTAACAGTGGGGAGGCACGGGCTATGGCCAATGGGTCAAGGGAGCCGCAGGTCAAAAATGTTTGGGAACCACTGCCCTAGTAACATTAAAAAATGCTTGGTGGGGCCCATGCCTCTTCTAGGGGCACCACAAGCAAGAAAACATTACTTTAAGAAAAGCCCTAGGGCACTATTAGGCGCACCTTGTCCGAGAAGTGAATAATAAATTAGCCACTCTGGCCACTCACTTTTTATACACTTTTTCTTTTTATCATTTTTTTTGTGGGTGTTCTGGTGCCCACCTGGGACACCGACGTGCTTAGTTTTGGTTGAGAGCCGCGGTGGGAGCCCCAGGGCCCCTGTAGCACTAGCTGGCACCCATCGTGTGTACATTAGAAAACAGACCCAGGGGATGGGGTCCCTGGGGCCTGAAGAGGCTTAGGAAGTGGGACCACATGCCCCCTCCCCTTTAAATATGTATCAGCACCGGGGAATGAGATCCTCGGGCCGCAATGAGGGGGACTGCACGTCGATCCCCTTTTTAATTGATTTGGCCTTGGGGATGAGGTCCCTAGGAACTGTAGAAGCCTCGTGGGAGGGGGGTGCTCATGCCCCCCCTTTTTTTAAAAATCCTTTGCGCTGCTCTCTGGGCCCTGGCCCATCCGGGGGGCGGGGGGGTTAATATTTTGATAGCATGTGCCATTCTTTTTTTTTTATTTTGCGGTGGATTTGCGGATCCACCGCAATGATATTTTAAAACAAGCATCTGCAATGCAATAGGTCTCGCATTTACAGGAGTATGAGCTACTGGCATTGTAATGACAATCCCTTTTATTTATGTTTTGGTTTTTGAGACATAAATAAAAGGCATTGTCATTTACAATACCAATAGCTTAAACTCCTGCAAATGCGAGACCTATTACATTCCAAATACTTTAAGGCATCGCTGAGTTGCCCCCTTCTATCTCCCATGGCCCCTGAAGAGCTCCCCGTTTGCTACGAGTTAAATAAACAAGCCGGTGGTCACAACTGCGCATGAGTGACCCACCTGCCATCCTGCAGTAAGAAAAACTCATTAAAGAAAATAGTGCTTACAGACTAAAGAAGATGTACCATGTAACAACCGAAGTAAAAGGGCCAGTCCTCATGGGAGGTTACAAATGAAGACAAAACGGTACTAAGGAGGGTCTAACAGGCCTAATAAAGAATCAGAAGCCAGCATTTACGAACGACAATGACACAAGCCAATGACAAATATGGGCGGAGAGTGGGCGGGGCTCCAAGTACATACTCCAATACAGCATGGCTCACAGAGCAGCGCATGCACTGCCCAGGCTCGACCTAAAAATATGTTATTGGCCCCAGGGGGGTCCCTCTGATATTCCCTCATACAATGAGTCATTTTATGGTCAATTATGAGGTTTGATCCTGTCTGAAGACGTTGCGGAAGATTCTTACAACACCAACAGAGGGCATCACAAACAAACGCACATCCAATGAAAGAAACAAGGACTATTACATTTTGCATGCTCCAACAACCATGCTCACTGCCCTGTTCCAGGACCCATCATAACCTGAAGAACGCAAATGCCAGGTTTCTCTACACGTGTGAAGCAGTACATTAGATCCTACTCTCTACCACAGTCCAAGACATACCTTTAGTCGCAATGACAGTGAAGAGCAGCCCAAAAATGACCAATCGCATTACATTCCATAAACAGTCAGGCCATTCCCACCGGATAAGAAGCGACGATCTAGGGCTTCGTGCTCCACCATGGGCTTAGGTTAGAGAGGTAGAGTGGGGAAGTAAGCCACACACAAGTGCCCTTGAATCTCTGCTCCAAGTTCACCATGACCGGGTGGTGAAGGCCTAGCGGGAGAATACATCCTAAGCCATCACCATGCGCTCTCCTCCTAGCCTCCCACAATAACTGTTCTGCCTCCTGTAATTGTTTGACCTACAAGTTAGGGCATCCATGCCAAAGAATAAACACTGATGCCTCATACATACCAAGGACATGGTTTCCTCAGAAGGGCTGGTTGCCCCAACACTAATCGCCCAACTCAACACCACTCCAGGACAGGAAGATCATTGTGTTTATCTTTCAAGCAAGCAGACGATCTTGCCAAGACAGTGACATTTTGAAACACCAGCCGGGCTATCGTCCATCAAAATGATCACTCTGGCCTCCTGATGAGTATTCCACTAGGTGTAAACATGATTTACCTACCTAGAAGTGTCCAATGAGTGACTTGACAGTGGGGCATAGACAGTCCCGCAGCGGCCCAGACACAGCCCATTTCCAACCTCCTGGAGAAACAACCAAGGAGCGCTATAGACGGAGAGATGGACCCGGTGCTGCTCTATTGAAGGATATCAGAGCCCTAGGTAGCCCCAAGGGAGTTTCCAGAATCTTGCAATATGCCAGGCAGTCTCCCTAGTCTCTCAAACACAGCCTACGAAAATAAAGCATCTAGACAAATGCTATTATTAGTTGTACCAAAAGTTGTCTAACTCCAGTATTGCTCCATGCCTGATGAAGGATTGGAACAGTGGGCAATGACCCCAGACTGTTACATGTATATGCTCATTGTAATTGTATTTATATAACGCTTACTACCCTTGACGAGGCATTGACATTATTAAGACATGATAAACTCGCTTGCAGAGTCCCCATGTTTCTACTATTTTACCAGTTTAGACTGCTCAGTCTCTGATCTTTTGGGGGGATGTAGGTCACCAGAACATTTTGTCACCTTCACGCTCCACGAGGGCTGTCACTCACACCCATCCTCCATCCGTGTCACAGCACGTGATTAGCCAATTAAAAGGGCTTTGGAGGGTGGGGCATCTCCCCACTCCACACACCATCCAATTTGTGTGTCTGTGTCCTTCTTGCTGCTGCATTGATGCCCCAATCAACAAAACAAAAACCTCGACGTCAACGCAAGTTAACATGTAAATGATCACTGAGTTTTCTACTTCCAGGTTTGCTTTTACCCTTCTCTCCATGCACAGCCTGTTCGAAACAATGACGAGAAGTGCCGCTTACTGTTTTTCAAATGTGGTAACCAACTAAATAAGGATTTTGTATATGGGGTCAGCCTTCTGAGTTGCAATTATGCACAGTACCAGTACAATTACAAAGTTATATCTACCTACTGATTGTTACATGTGCTGGGGGCAGATGTCACTCTTTACTCGCAGGTTTACGCACCTTATCTGATACCTGCTGGGACATTCCTCTCCTGCGTGTAATTGTATTTTCCGGGTAAAAAGTCAGTGCGTGAGCTGTGTCTAAACAGCGGGTGAGCATCAGGATTCAATCAGCCCGACTCACAGCTCTCTCCCTGTTGAGGCTGCTGTGAGGGATAGAGTTAAGGAGATGTTGTTTTTTGACACAACATGGAGCATGCTCAGAATGCAAAGAGCCTTGCGTCACCGAACCTGCTCACACGAAGCGTGTCTCCACTTTGAGCGCGCGCAGTTCATTTTTCGTGAGTTATCGAAGTGCTGAGGACGGAAGCTCACCGGCGCTAGGGTTGCCACCTTCCCCGGAGAAAAATACAGGCCACCCGTTCGCGTTTTAGGAGTTTGCAAAGCCCCGGACATGATCTTTAGTAGAACTGTATGTGAAGTCTAATGTATTCATTTTAAACATGGGGTTTCTTTTCTGTCTTTATTTACTTTAATAGTCAGGGGTCATTAAGGTAGGAGTAGGACACGTTTTAAAGTGTTTTCTTGTAATATTTACTGGCAGGGACTTAAAATACCGGACGTTCTGATATAAAACCGGTCAGGTGGCAACCCCACCTGTGACTTATTCGGTCGGCAGGCTCCTGGGATACATTTTAGGTCTTGCCTGCTGACAGTGCACATGCGCTGTTGTTGCAAGATCTCTTGTAAACAACAAACAGACTTAAAAAGGGCTTGGAGCCTGGCTGTTACTATTGGTTGGCTTGAGGGTCATTCTCATTTCGTTGCTTTTGATTGGTCAGCGTCTCCTACTTTCAGTTTCTCTTCAAAGTCTCGCCGTTCTGTGTAGCATGGACCAACTACAGCTTCCTGGTGGTGGCCAGTGTCTTTCCTCAGGCCGTGTGGTTCTTGAGGTACTTTTTTTTTTAACTTTATTAATAGCACTCCATAAGAGTGCATGCAATTGGAGTCTGTCTCCTCGCTGTTGCTTGGTCCCTTCACCTCCCGCTGTCCTTAAGTTCCTTGCTCCTGTTATGTCGAGACCCTTGTCGGACAGAATCCCGACATGCGAGGTTGCCGCCCGTAACGGCAGCCTATGCATTCAGTAATGCCACGTGGTGTAGGCCCCAAATAACTGAGACGCACACATGGATTCTTGTTAGTGCGAGCTCGCCCGGCCGGGAACTAACTCCCGCCTAGCAGCCACGCCTATTTATTCGGCTCCGCCCACCTGGCGTGGGCTCGACCACAAGGTGAACACGTTGCCGGGGTGAGCCTCTCGACACCCCCGGCACTGAACACACAATGCGCCCGACTCGCAACAACTATCGCGATAAGCGATATAACATTCCTTCCCAAAATAAATAAAAGACAACAACAAACCAAAACGATAACCATAAGCATATGATACAGTGATACAACACTCATGTCAGTAATAGGCACCTAGTACCCAAACTGCCACCATGGCTTCAGTACATGCATTTACTTATCTAGCAATGATAGTCCTTCAGTCGACTGGATGGCTCCGTGTTCTTCCTGAGTCCGTACTGTGTTCGACTTTCCCTGCTACCTGGGCAGTCTTCACCAGAGCTCGTAGGCGACATCCTGGGACATTGACTGATTTCCTGACTTCGGGGAGAGACACTGGTACTATCAGGCATGCCAGTCTCAAAGTCCTCTTCAAAACATTCTCCATGATCACCCGTGGTATTGTCGCTGCCAGAGCTGTCCTGAGGTAGTCTAGGGCAAGGATAGAACTTTTTGAAAGCAGTCACATTTCTCGTGACTAACTCCAGGCCTTTCCAGGCCGCGACTCTGGTGCCACAGATATGGGTGATGCGCTACGGATCTTTCTCGAAAGGCAACCTGAATTTACTGCTGGGATGCCTGTTTTGAACTAGAACTAGGTCTCCTACTTTGAGATGGGACCTTTGCGCTCGGCGCTGCCGGCTGACTTGGTCATTCAACTTTTTCCGCCGGTTGCCTACAGCCTGTTTGTCCACACTTTCTGGAGCCCATTGTGGATGGTGGGGAATTGAGTCACTCACCACCCGTCCCATTGACAGATGTCCAGGGGCACGACCAGTAGTGACATGAGGAGTTTGCCGATAGTCTCGGAGAAACGAATAAATAGATTGCTCTACAGAGTCTCCTTTAGCCACAGCTATTCTTAGAATCTTGTTCAGAGTCCTCATAAAGCGTTCAGCTTCCCCATTAGCTTGGGGCCATTTAGGCTTGACGTTTTTGTGAACAATTCCCAAGGACGCCAGATATGATGCAAATTCTTGCCCCTGGAAGGGGGGGGGACCATTGTCGGTAATCAGTTCCTTGATGAGCCCATGAGTAGCTATCACCAACTCCCAACTTTGGGATTACTTCCCCGGCGCTCAGGGAGGATAGCACTTCTACCTCGGGGTATTTAGAGTAGTCGTCTATCACCACTAAAGAGTGTCTCCCGTCTGGGAGACTCCCGAAGTCCATGCTAGCGCTTATCCAGGGGCCTTCAGGTCGCTGTTCTGTTATGATTGGTGCAGGATGATTCGGTTCTCCCGTCACCTGACATCAGGGACATGATCTCACTGCTTCTTCCACTTTCTCGTCCATCAGGGGGAACCAGACTTTTGTCCTGAGGCAACTCTTGGTTTTTACCATGCCCTGATGGCCTGCGTGCGCTAGCTGGATCACGCGGTCCACCAGAGTTGTTGGAATGACCAGCCGATGCCCTCGAAGTAGACAGCCATGAGGATCAGTGCTTAGCTCTTGCCTTACTTGGAACAGGCTCTCAATCACTCTCCTGGATTCAGGAGTAAGAATCACCCCTTGGTTCCTAAGGAGGTGCCACTTGTTGGTCTTTACTGCTTCGATTGCTTTCTGCAAGCATTCATCTTGGCTGGTAGCATGGCATAGCTCTCCCAGAGAGATGGGCACTGGGCGAGATCTGTCTGCCACGTACCGGACATATTCCTCGGTCTCCTCTGCATCTTCCACCTCAGTGAGCGTAGCAGCCCTGGGATGACGGGACAGATAGTCTGCCGGATTACTTGTTCCAGGTTGATATTCAATCGTACAGTTATACTCTTGCAACTGGAGCATCCATTTTTCGATGCGAGGTGGAGGTTTCAACTCTGTTCCTGTGAAAAGCGGAATCAGGGGCTTGTGGTCAGGGGTGACCAGAAATGGTTTCCCATATACATACAAGTGGAAATGGTGACACCCTCAGTGCACTGCAATGGCCTCTTTTTCTATTTGTGAGTACCTCTGTTCCGTGGCGGTCAATGATCTGCTCGCAAATGCCACCAGAGCCCATTCATCCTCCTCACGGGGTCTTTGTAACAGGACGGCTCCGAGTCCCTTCGGGCCAGCATCTACAGCGACTTGAGTGTACTGTCGTGGGTCAAAGTATCTCAGCGTGGTAGAGCTCGAGAGTGCATCTTTGGTGGCCTGGAAAGCCGCCTCCTGTTCAGGACCCCACACCTAGGGGTTTGAGGCTTTGGTGAGTTCTCTTAACGGGATGGTTAGTGAGGACAGATCTTTGATAAATCTACCGCAGTAGTTGACCATCCCCAGAAAACTGCGCATTTCCGTGATGTTGGTGGGAGCTGGGACCTCTTTAATATATCTCACTTTTTCCGGGTCAGGAGCAACACCTTCAGCGGAAAAAACTTACCCAAAGAACTGCAGCCTCTGCTGGAGGAATTCACATTTGGCCCTATATAACGTGAGCCGCGAACCCTGTATCCTTTGGAGCACCTGTCTCAGCCTTGTGTTGTGTTCTGGGATTGACTTTGCATGGACGAGAATATCGTCACTGTCGTTGACTACTCCTGGGAGGTCCGCGAGGAGCTCCTTGATGGTGTTCTGGAACACCTCAGCGGCGCTGGATATTCCGAAGCTCAGCCTCCGGTATTTTCTCAATCCAACATGCGTAGAGAATGTCGTGATGTACCGGGATGGTTCGTCTAGGACCAGTTGATGGTACCCAACCCGAAGATCGAGCTTCGAGAACCAGCTGGCTCCACTTAATTCGCCGATCAGGTCGTCGATGGTCGGGGTTAAATGTCTTTCCCTTTTTGATTGCCGCATTGGTAAGTCTCATGTCGACACAGATTCTTACCTCCCCAGGCTTTCTCGCAACCACGATCGGTGACACCCAGGGGGTCTGACCTTGCACCTTTTCGATAATTCCTGCCTCTTCCAGCTTGGTCAGTTCCTTTTCTACCAGTGGTCTCAGATGAAAAGCGACTCGCCTGTGACGAAGGGCGACTGGTTGCACAGATGGATCGATGTGTAGATGTATTTGCTTGTCTTTTAGGCATCCAATGCCCGTGAACACCTTCGGAAACTCATCCAGTATTTGACTTATTCCTTGTCTATGTATCCCGAAGGCGAAGGTAACTATTCCCAGTGCTTCGGCCGACTTACATCCGAGTAGCATTCCATGCCCCTCCTTCGTCACGTACACCAAGGCTTCCACCTCCTGGTGGTCATACGCGATAGGGGTCTTGAACTTGACTCTGATGGCCAATGGCTGTGTCTGACCATATGCAAAGACTTTGACTTTTGCGGGGAAAAATGGTGGAGGGGATGGCATCTTCTTGTACATATCATGGGACATAATGGTTATGGTGGCCCCGGTGTCTATTATTGCGATTGAGGAGCACCCATCTACAACGACTTGGCACTGTGGTAATCGACTCTGTGTTTGAGACGCCGCCCCTACTGTGAACACCGAGTGGACGGTGTGTTCCTCTCGGTCATCATCATCCATATCACTGCTTCGTTCCTGGGTCTCCAGGATCATGTTGACATTTGATCTCATGACCTGTCCCTTACTGGAACAACACACTTTCATGAAGTGGTTCATTTTTCCACAAGCTGTGCACTTCTACCCTCTTGCTGGGCACTCCGCGGGTCGATGAGACGGCCCCCCCACAGTACCCACATGTCCGTGTCCGGGTGCTTCTCGTCCGACTTAGTGGCGCTATGGCACTTGTACCGACTGCATTCACTGGTTCAGTATTAATGGGGGTTTGAAGAGCAGCCTCCATGTGTGCCGCCCGTGCTTTTGAGAGTTCCTTCATCCTCCCTAGGGTGACTGTCTGCTAGCGACTTTCCAGATTCTTCCAGAATGCGCTCCCTCAACTTCACTGAGGCACATCCCTGAATTATCTGGCCCCTTATCTCTTCAGTCTCGTTTTGAAAGCCACAGGTGCTTGCTAGCTCTTTTAGACGTGCATGGAACACATCTAGTGACTCCTCGGGCTGCTGTCTTGCCTGTCTGAATACAAATCGTTCATAATCTTGATTTGCCATAGGCTCGAAGTGCGCATTGAGGGCCTCAATTAGAGTGATGTGAGTTTTGGGTGCCCCCTCTGCCACCGTCTTGGATATCTTGTAGACATCTCTTCCTCCCAGATGCAATATCATGGCACGTTTCTGCTCATTGTCTACTTTTGTAGCTTCAAAGAAGAGGAGTACTCGCTCCACCCACTCCTTCCATCTCGGGGCTTGAGCTGACAGTGCCCCTTCCACCACAAATGGTTCTATTGTTGGGAGGTGTGACATGGTGTGCTCACCCACGACACCGTAGCTCTGTCTCGGACCTGGCAATGAAGCAGAGACACTGCGCTGTAGGCCGTATACGAACAGCTCCCCTCCCCGTGAACTAGTCTGACTTAGTTGTCACCGGTGTATGCCACTCACAGTTAGTTGCATCTGGAAGGTCTGGGCGATGTTTATGGGCGCATCAGCTGAATATGCGCCGTGTCTGGGCCACTCGCTGACACTGTGCGGGCCACAGCATGCCTTGCACAGTCAGGCGTCGCTGAGATGCAGCACCAGCACCGTGCACTTAGCAATCTGTGCGCGGCGGCTGCGGTATGCCACATGGGGTCGTACCACCCTCGTCGCCAATGTTATATCGAGACCCTTGTCAGACAGCGTCCCGACATGCGAGGTTGCCGCCCGTAACGGCAGCCTATGCATTCAGTAATGCCACGTGGTGTAGGTCCCAAATAACTGGCACGCACACATGGATTCTTGTTAGTGCGAGCTCGCCCGGCCGGGAATTAACTCCCGCCTAGAGGCCACGCCTATTTATTCTGCTCTGCACACCTGGCGTGGGCTCGACCACAAGGTGAACACGTTGCCTGGGTGAGCCTCTCGACACCCCCGGCACTGAACACACAATGCGCCTGACTCGCAACAACTATCGCGATGAGCGATATAACAGCTCCTTCCCACCCGACATAGGTGTTTGCCAAGTCCCTCTCTCACCCTCCTTCCACCATCTGTTTTCATTTACGCTGATTGGTTGAGCAGAGGCGATGCTGCAAGAGAAGAGAGATTTACAGACCTGGTGAGCCTAGTCATTTTTTTTGCCGCAGCTGAGATTGCGGGTTCGACTATACAGCTGTAAGGAGACTATCAGCCTGGCAAAGTAAAAGTCTCTCCTGCAGTAACTCCCACTGATTTCAGCAATTACTTGCAATGCTTTTACCAAAACTGGAAACAAGGGAGGCAGTACAGCTGAGTAAAGCCATGCCTTCAGATGTCGAGGCCTGCAGAAGATGGTTTGGAAACAATTCAACACTTCAAATCGCGATATCAGCCTCTGCTGAGCCACACAGAATAGAGCTCAGCACACACTGGCAACTTGAGTATACAACGACTTGCCATAGCTTTGTGTAAGAAGACCATAACAGATTCAATCTGGTATCAGGTTGCTTCCTCCATGGTAACCACATTCCCGGGGCATGATTAATATTATGCGGGGGCACGCGGCCCCCTGCAGCCCCGGGGACCGCCACCTCCCCGGGCTTGTATAAATTATGCTAGGGGGGGCTCCTGCCCCCCACGCTGCACCGGGGACCACCAGCTCCCGGGGCTTTGTATAATTATGTGCGGGGGGCCTCGCGGGCCCCCCCCCCAATCCCCGGGGACCACCACCTTCCTGGGGCTTCAATAGAAATAAAAGTGTGGGGGGGCTTCTGCCCCCCCCCCACACTGCCAAGGGGACCACCACCTCCCCGGGGCATTGACTAAATTAAATACGGGGGTCCGTAGCGGACCCTGGCCCCGGGGACCAGCACCTCCCCAGGGCTTTAAATAAGATGGAGGGGGGCGCGCGGCCCTTCTCCTGGAGCCCTAGATGGCCCTGGGGACCTCCAACCCCCAGGGCTGGCTCCAGCAATGGCCCGGGATGCCCACCCCCGGGACATTGCAGTTTGCAATGACAGGGCGGGAGCTCAGCTCCCGCCCTGTCATTGCAAACACTGCTTTGCTTTCATGGAAGCAAGAGCAGGCTCTCGCTTCCACGAAGCAAAGCAGATTGCTTTTGGACACACATACACCCACTCATTCTTCAATACACCTTGGCGTATATATATATAAAACATATTTAAACTTTTCAGAAACACACAGTCCCTAGATGATGTTATTAGTGATGTCATCAGTGATGTCATTTGAGATGTCATCAGTGATGTTATTAGCGATGTCACTGACCATGTCATGACTGATGAATGAATGACATAAATTTATAAAGCGCGCTGCTACTCCAAAAGGAGTGTCCCGGCGCTGCCGAATCACACCATGCTGACAAAGAAATGGTTTAACTCCCAAAGAGCCAGGTTTTCAACAATTTTTTTAAATTCGTCAAATTCGTGGAAAGTCTAAGGGGCAACGGAAGTTTATTCCATGCCTGTGATGGCGCAAGGATTCGAGAAAATTAAACTTGCTCGAATGAATCCTCCATTAACTTTCACTAATCATTAAATTAGTAGATGAGACGAAACTAATATACACCAGACACAGATACACGGGGAGAAAAAGCTTACGCATGCTTGAATTAATGAGAAATAAAATGCAACACGATTAAAACCTGCTTTAACTTGCGAAAACGCTTTGCGCATGTGCAAACCCGAATTACGCAGAAATAACGTGACTAACTCGCTTTGAGAGGGAAAACCTCACGTATGCGCAAGAAAGACCAAAACGCGGTCTTGAGGTACCGCATGCCCGGCATATGCTTGCTTGATTTAAAAGAAAGCTGCTGTTATTAACGCTTTTGCCCAAGAGTAGTAATAATTACATGGGATAGAGTAGAAGTGGGTGGTGAACAGTGAGAATTACATGTTTAAGAAAATAACATCTGTTTATGATTCTTTTATTAATAGTGTGCATTTGGGCCTGCTAATCCATGACTGAAAAAGAAAATGGCGAAAGCTACGCATGCTCAATGAATCCATGAAATGACCCGGTGACCGAGAGAGAGTTGAATAACTGCCAAGATCCAAGGACAGAAGGGATGGGAAAAGAAGAAGAAGTATCGCTCATCTATGAAGCTTGTATTAAATAAATTACTGCATTTGCAACAAAATATCCATGTGAAAACAAAATATATGAATGAGTCGAAGGGGAAGGGTTAGCAAACAATAGGTTTTACTAATAAAAATGAATACGTCAGCCTGGTGTGATGAAGACTCCCCTAACCCCGTCCAATCATATTCCGTATTTTAGTAAAATTTGCAACTCTTGAGGGTGGGACATGAAGAAATAAAGACTATAACTAGAATGACTTGAGTTAAGTGAAGGAGAGCTGCAGAGATTTTTGATGGAGCTGTGAGAGAACTATTGCTGAGCACGAGAGAGAGCAGAGAGGGAGAGAGACGAGAGCAGATTCGGAAGATCCAGACTACTGCCTGATTAGATTTGAAGATTGCAGAAGAATATCGAGGAGGGAGAGAGTGTAAGAGAGGGAATCGTCCTGGTGCGTCAGGTTTGTAGAGAAGTCTAGTAAATATCAGACCTGTCCTGATCCTATCCTATAATCTTTGTCTCCTGATCCTAAGTCAGGGGACCCTCACCAGTCCTTTGGCCAGAGGGGTGGTTTTCCAGTCATCTTTATTAGGTAAATGTCATTCCGTCCAAAATTTGCATATTTCTTTGCAAATGTATTATTATGTGCCTTTTGTCTCTTCATCTATCCACTCTTATGCGTTTGATTTTGTTGAATGAGCTTGTGTAATTGAATGTATTATGCTATATGATTGTTCTCTCTCCCACTTAAGAAAGATGGAATTTGCACTGTGTACCTTTAATTGATGAGCGTTCAACTTAATGACTGAAATTTTAGATAAACTTATTATTATTATTATTATTATTCAGAGTCTGTGGTTATTTCACTAAGAATTTTAGTTAAGAAGTTGTTAATATCACCATCAACTAACTCAACTAATGGTCCATCGACCAGAGGAAGAGTGTTGATTCGTGAAGATTAGTTAGCCATTGAAATGATACTGTAATTGATTTGTGGTTACAGGGAAATAACTAATCAGAACTTAAGTGAATTATAAAACTTGACCCCCCCAGCGGATTGGCCAGGGAATGTAAATGAACATATTTGGATAAATGTATATGGGCCCATTGGAAAAATTCAGTTTTGGTGTAAAATATCAAACCTTGGCCTCTTCGCGCTGGATCACCTGTGCCACCAGGAGGCTAAAGGATTTACCGCCCCTACGTGCCAGGCGCACCTTAGGGACACAAGCATACGACCCCGAGGTTGATCTCAGTGCCCCTTGCCGTGAAGAGCCTTAAAGAAAGTTACTAAAGCCTTAAACTTTATCCACTCCCTCACCGGGAGCAAATGAAGGGCTTTGAGATACGGTGCCATGTAGGACCTCATTTTTGGACGAAAAATAGCCCTGGCTGCAGAGTTTTGCACCACTTGAAGGCGTTGTAGGAGAAAATCCGGCTAGCCCAGGTAGAGGATGTTCCCATAGTCTAATCTGGATGTGATCAGTGCCTGGATCACAATCCTCCTACAATCCAATGGGAGAAGTGGAAGAAACTTTCTCACCATCCGGAGTAGTCCGAAACAGGTCCCCACCAAAGCCTGAACTTGGGAACGCATAGAGAGAGCATTATCAATATGGATTCCCAGGTTTCTAACTGTGGATTGAGCCACACTGGGAGGGGAAAATTCTTCCGGCCACCATTGACTCCAGTCGTGCACTATAGGCAGGCCGAAAAAAACAATTTCTGACTTGTCAGAGTTGCACTTAAGCTGGTTTTTCTCCAGCCACCCGAAGACGTCAGTGAGGCAGGATCTAATCAAGCCCCCATCAAACTCATTGTCTCTGTTGCAGGAGAAAATCAGCTGAGTGTCGTCAGCATACAAAATTATCTTTGCACCATACGACTCCACCAGTGCTGCTAAGGGGGACATATATAAGTTAAAAAGTGTTGGGCTAAGGCAGGAGCCATGGGGGACTCCCACTTGAAGGCGAGGCATGGTAGAGAAAAAAGGGGGAGTCCAAATAAACTGTTCTCTGTCCTCCAAGTAGGAAGTTAGCCAGGCTAGAGCCCTTCGCCTGAAGCCCATTTTTTCCAGTCTGTCGAGGAGCCTCCTATGTGGCACCGTGTCGAACGCTGCTGACAGGTCCAACAATATGAGGATCGCTCTACCCCCCTGATCCAGCTTCTCCTTTAGTTGTTCTGTCACCTCCAACAGAGCTGTTTCAGTGCTATAGTTAGCCCTGAAACCTGACTGAGTGGGGTGCAAGAGATTATGATTTTCGGCAAACTCCATTATTATTTTGTGTATGTGCATCTCCAGGACTTTGGAGAAAGCCGGAAGGAGGGAGATAGGCCTGTAGTTTGTGGGTATGAGGGGGTCGGCGCTCGGTTTCTTTAGGAGGGGCAGGATTTTCGCCTGCTTCCAGAGCGGTGGCATAACACCAGCTGCCAAAGAGGAATTCAAAACCTTATTGATGTGTTGATTTATGGTGGGAGCAAGGGCTGGCAGAAGCTTCGCGGGGCACGCATCTACTGGTGAGCAGGATTTTAGGCTCATCAGATAGGAGAGTGAATCCCCAATGTCAATGGATGTAATATGTGACGTCATCAGCAGTGCATTGCGGGGGCGTGAGTTATAGTTAGCTCAACTCACTATAACGGCAGAATGTCTCTTGTTTTGTTTGAGTGAAATGTCCAACTAACTATAATGTCCCTGAAACCTGTGGCTTTTTCAGTGAATTTCTAAGGTTTTTTAAATACTAATTTCTAACTATAACATCCCTGAAACCTATGGTTTTTTCAGTGAATTTCAAAGTTTTTTAAATGCTAATTTCTAACTATAACGTCCATGAAACCTATGGTTTTTTCAATGAATATATATGTATATTAAAAGCACACACGAACGCACTTTGCAATTCAAGTGTCTCTACTTCCAGCTGTGATCAAGGCCATTACCGCCGAAACGTTAGAAAATGGAAGCATGTTGTGCTGCTGAATGCCTGAATAAAAGCCTCATTTCCAGTATTGGGGCCTCATTTTCTGTGCTACACTTGATGGTGTTTTGATGGGTTACTCCGAGCCCATTGTCATGAGGCTGCCCTGAAGGGTCGGGGGCTCCAGTATCAGGGAATGCTGTGTGTGTATTCAAAACGAGGAGCATGACCCACTCACGCGCCCAGCCTACAAAGGAAAGCTAATGAAGCAAAAAGTGTGAGCGTGTTGGAAGGGATTCGTGATGGATTACATCCTTCTGCGATCTTGCTGGATAATGGGGTATGTTTCAGGCAAAACGAAAATCGACAGTAACACGCAAGGATTACCAATTCGCCTGACTGCTTTTATTGAAGACCCCACACCAACAACAGTGTTATTGTCAAGTAAGAACTTTGAATCCACAATAATGGTGAAGTAAAATGAGAACTTTCAGACTGTTCATCTGTAATGATTTTACAATGCACTGTGGGACTTGTATTTTTAACATCCAGTCATGTGACTATCATTTTAAAAGCACGCATGAACGCACTTTGCAATTCAAGTGTCTCTACTTCCAGCTGTGATCAAGGCCATTACCGCCGAAACGTTAGAAAATGGAAGCATGTTGTGCTGCTGAATGCCTGAATAAAAGCCTCATTTCCAGTATTGGGCCTCATTTTCTGTGCTACACTTGATGGTGTTTTGATGGGTTACTCCGAGCCCATTGTCATGAGGCCGCCCTGAAGGGTCGGGGGCTCCAGTATCGGGGAATGCTGTGTGTGTGTATATATATATATATATATATCACACCAAGTTTTGCCCTCACAGAAGAAGCACTCTCATAGCATGTAACTCCCCTGAGTTCTTTATTTATAGGCAAAACCGGCATGTACATGGAGAAAATGTTCCTTTCCTGACGTGTTTCGGGCCTCCTGGCCCTTGTTCACAGGTTAAATGAAACGAACAACACTCCGACATTGCACTCGCATTTGCATGCTAATGAGTTATTAATACGCCCTCCAGTGGGCCTTTCAGGTAAGTTTCTTTTCGGAGCATGCCGGAACTCATAGTGCAAATATAATTTGTTATTACCCTCCAATGGGTGTGTGCCGTAACATTTTAATTAAAATCCATTTTATATATTACTCACTCCCAGCCACTAGCCGCAGTCCTTCCAACCATTCCATTACGGACAACACAGGAAGACAGCGCACACAGATGTATTTGGATTTCCTTCAGCCGTAATCTTTTTTTTTTTTCCACAAGTTTATCCTAACTTTGCAAAGTGCAAAATCCTTCAACTGGGTCATAGAGTCAGTGTCTAGAGTGTCGTTTTTAAAGGGCAACAGCCCTCCTTCCCACCACTTTTTAAAAAAAACTATTTAACATTTTCATGGAATTAGGCCGCATTTCACATTTATCCCTTGATATATATCATATTTCCATGAAGTTCTCTTGTCAATTCATCATAATCCTCTCAACATTTAGTGTTTGTAAAGTACATGATTCCTATGTGTGTAAAGTACATCATTTGTTCATACATACATGGTTCTGCTAAGTGAAGCAAAACTAAACCTTCTTCATATTGCATCATTACCCGTCTGCGAGACCGTTGTCCCTACATATTTATCTTACAACCTCCAGTCCACACAACATGGGTTTGATATGCCTTTTTATTTTCTTATTTTAGTCCTTTTTTAACCTTTTTTGAAACTTTTCTAAACAGAGAGGCCCTTAATGGAGGAGGAAGGGGAAGGAGGAAAGAAGGAGGGGGAAAACATTTTTGGGTCAAGGCCCTAAAATCTCTGTTTGTTGTCTCTATTTGCTATCTGTACGTTCCTTATATAATGAACAAAGTCCACAAGGTATTTTTTACATACACAAAGGGAACAAGGAGTATAAGTGCTGCTATATATTAGGAAGTACTGATACTTCGCTATGTTCCCCTCTTCTATTCACTCTAGCTTGTTCATTGCTAAGGACCAGAAGTTGATATTAGTTACTCTGTAATACTTTCTCTGACGTGCAAAATTCACAATTTCATCAGGAAGCCTACCTATATGATATGCCTGGTTACAAATATATTTGTAACCTATGCAAGAGTACAAATTCAAACCCCAAGGCTCTAACATAATATTCATCACTGTAAAGTACCTGTATGTTGTACAGAATTCGCAATCTTTTTATAGTACATTTCTACGTGCAAATTTTCACAAATTGATATGCTTAAACATAAAGGTGCCAAATTGACTCTAAGTCTATATCCCACATAATTCATAGTTGTCATACTACAATACATTTTCTGACGTACACAATTCTCAATATCATCCTAATACGTTCCTATCTGATGTGCCAAGTTACAGAAGTATTTGCAGCCTATACTAAAGTGCAGATACAGACCCTAAAACCCTATGATGATATTCATGACTATACAGTACTTATATCACATGCAGAATTCACAATATTTCATAGTATATTCCTTACTTTCGAATGTGCAAATTTCGCAATGTAAAGTGCTTAGAGTTAAAGTGCCAATGGACTATTGATCTGTACCCTAAAAACTTCATAGTTGTTATTCTAAGACGTACACACCCCTCTCCTCGTATACATCTGATCATCCCACAGTAAACAACCTGTATTAAAGTGCAAATGCAGACCTAAAACACTAAGATGATATTCTTAACTGTCCAGTACTTATATAATGTGCAAAATTCGCAATATTTTCATAATACATTCATCATTTTCTGATGTGCAAATTTCGCAATGTAAAGTGCTTAGAGTTAAAGTGCCAAATGACTATTGATCTGTACCCTACAAACTTCATAGTTATGTATACACCCTTATCCTAATATACATCTGAGCATCCCACGATAAGCAACAGAATTTTTACCTCTTCCTGAACTCACTAGCATATATACTAATACCTGTAAAGTACAGAGGGCCAGATGTACGACCCTAAATTGCGGTTGCAAACGGGCAATCAGCCCGTTTGCGACCGCAATTTAGGGCATGGCCATGTACAAACCTCATTTTGTGAATCGGTAAATTTTACCGATTCGCAAAATGAGGTTTGCGACTCGCTATTAGGAAGGGGCGTGCCAAGGGCGTCCCTTTCTAATAGCGACTCGCATTTGTATGTATGAATGTTTTGCGACCGCAATTGCGGTCACAAAACACTCGCAATTTACCACCTACTTCAAGTAGGTGGTAAACCATTCGCAAACGGGAAGGGGTTCCCAGGGGACCCCTTCCCCTTTGTGAATGGGTAAAAAAATATTTTTTAAGGGCAGGCAGTGGTCCCATGGACCACTGCCTGCCCTTAAAAAATGAAACTGAAAAGTTTAATTTTTCTTTTTTTAAATGCATCCCGTTTTCCTTTAAGGAAAAGGGCTGCATTTTAAAAAAACTGCTTTATTTAAAAGCAGTCACAGACATGGTGGTCTGCTGACCCCAGCAGGCCACCATCCGTGTGAGTGCTAGCCATTCCTAATGGGGTCGCAAATTGCGCCTGCCTCATTAATATTAATGAGGCATGCAGTTTGCGACCCCATTAGCAATCGCAAACAGTGTCTGAGACACTGTTGTACATTAAGTTTAGCGAGTCGCAAATTGCGAGTCGCAATTTTGCGCAATTTGCGACTCGCTAAAATGAATGGTCGTACATCTGGCCCATTATGTTTCTCCATCCCAAATGTCAAAGGACCACAACTTCTCATTTATCATTTTTAGGTTGTCCTCCTGATGACCTACTCTCTACCTGCAGACAGGAACATTGCAATATCCATCAGATCAGCATATTCTAAGGATAACAATAGTTAAGACCTGAGACAAATTTGGACAACAGACACATATTCTCTACATCATATTTTCATGATTTGTCTTCCTACATTAAGTTTTATCCCTACACTAGATGCATCATGGCTTCTTAACGACATTATAGAAATGTCTACAGTTCAGCATCTGTATTCAGGCCCCACAGGATCTCAGTTCCAATTGTTATAATCCATTTTGATTCAGCCTTTCTTAATGTTAATTTGCAATCTCCCCCCTGATCTTCTTTGTGATGTGTTCGATGCCAGAAAATGTGTAGTTACTCAAACTTCCATCATGTTTGTTCCAAATGTGTTTGGAAATTACGTATGAAAAATCTTTATTTGTGATCGCTCTCATATATAAAATACATAGTTTTAGCTTATTCACTGTGCTGCCAATATATTGTTTGACACACCTGCATTCCAAAATATATATTACATGTGTTGTTTCACATAGTATTCTCTCCTTGATCTTTTTGTTTTTACCATTAGGAGTTCTGATATCGACCCAATTTTGTCCATACTGACAAGCCTTGCATTTGTGGCATTTCACAAAGCCGTTGGTTTTAAGCCACTTCTGTCTTGCTGTTCCTGTCTCAGATCTGTGGAAATAACTATGAGTTAATAAATCACCAAAAGATGGTTCCTTCCTCTAGGTGATGTTAGGGTGCTCTGACATCTGGCTCTTGAAGTCTTCATACTTTCTTATCAATTTCCAGTGATTTCCTAGTGCCTCCTTGATAGCTTGCTTCAATGTATTAAAATCCATGATGAACCTCACCACTTCTTTATCTTTGGCTTTTTCCTTAGATGTTTTCGGAACAAGCAAATTTTCTCTTCTCTGCTTGTTCGCTCCAGTTTTGGCATCATCCAGGACAGTCTCTGGATAGCCTTGACTTCTGAACCTTTTATACATTTCGTTAACTTGTACCTCATATTCTAGATCTTCTGAACAGTTTTTTCGTGCCCTCAGAAACTCTCCTTACGGTACGCTCCATTTTAGAGCTTTTGGATGGGCACTATTGGCAGCCAGAATGCTATTGCAAGCAGTAGGTTTACGAAACAGGGTGTTACAGATCTTCCCATTCTCTATATACACTTGAATGTCCAAATATTCAATCTCCTGCTTACTGATGGTGTAGGAAAATTTTTATTTAAGGGAATTCTGATTTAAAGATTTTAAAAAGCACTCCAATTCTTCTATTCCTCCTTCCCATATTAAACACAGGTCGTCGATACAACGTACCCAAAGAACAACCTTTTCCATCCTTGCATTATTTGCCTCCGACCAAATACACTCTGCTTCCCAGTATCCCATTGTCAGGTTCGCATACATGGGCACGAATGACGTGCCCATAGCTGTGCCTCTATTTTGTTATAAAATTTGCCATCAAAGAAAAACACGTTGTTAGTCAAGCAAAAAGACATATCTAAAAGCATATGCGTATGATCTAGCAGGCTCAGAGACCGTGTTCTTAAAAAATATTCACTAGCTCTTAAACCCTCTTCATGGATAATGGAAGTATACAGGGAAACCACGTTGATTGTGGCCATTACATATTCCGTCTTCCATGGTATTCCGCTAATGCGGTTTAGGAAGTTCATTGTATCCCGAATATAAGATGGCAAATTGACAACGTATAGAAATAAAAAAATGTCCACAAATCTGGATGTATTCTCCAGTAAGGAGCCACAAGAACTCACGATGGGACGAGCCAGAGGGTTACCCATACTCTTGTGTACTTTGGGAAGTACATATATTATTGGAACAATGGGATGTGAAGTTATCAGATAGTGTAACTCATCATCATCTAAAAGGTTTTGCATGTGCCAAGCATATAGCTTAGAATGGAATGCCTCCATGATCTGTTTAGTCAGATTCTCCTTCAGCTTTTGATAGATGGTGGGGTCATTCAGTTGCCTTTTGGCCTCTTAATAATATTTATGGCAGTCCATCACAACTATATTTCCTACTTTGTCAGATGGTTTTATGATAATGTCTTTATCGTTACGTAAATCTGTCAGAGCCCATCAATCCTCAGCCTTCATATTGTTTTGTATCCGAGAGTCTAACTTTTTTTCTTTTAACAAAATATCTCTCAGATCTTCAATCATAACTTCATGGAATATATCTATTCTGTTGCCTGGTGGGAGCTGGGGGCAACATTTCGATTTAGTTTTACATTTGCTGCTCACAGATTTATTTGTTTCAATGCCTAACATGTTGCAGCACTCAGTGCTCATTATGTCTCCTTCTGCTTCATCCACTTTTTGATTTTCACTTTCCAATTCCAGACTGTGTAAAATCTTTAGGGGGACTATGTCCTCTGATGTTAATGTTGACACTTCTTGGGAAACCCCAAGGTTCTTGTTCGTATGGGACCTGGTCGTAAAATGCTTCTTTCGTTTCAACTTTCTGCAGAATTTATAGAGGTCCACTATTGTTGTAGCCAGGTCCATCCCATTAGTTGGGCAAAAGGTTAAACCTTTATTAAGTAAATTCTTGTGTTTTTGGTTTAGATTTTTTGAGGATATATTGATAACCAAATCATCTTCCAGAGGGGGTTCAGTTCCATTGTTAGTTTCTTTTATTTCTTGCCACCTTTGGCGCCCCTTCCTTTGTTTTTTCCGGCTCCGCCTGACTCTCCTTGCTCTCCCCCCATTGTGGCTCCTCTGCCCCTCCCCTGAGTTGTCATCCGGAGGAGGCGCATCTGCCCCGCAAAATCCATCCTTAATCGAGCATTCGTAGGCCCTTTGTCCCCCGAGCTCACCTCTGAGCTCTCAGCACTGGAAAATCTAATTTGTTCCCGTTTCTGTATTGCTCCATCGTTTGTCTATTGTAATCGGCATCATGGCGTCGGGAAAAGTATATACTCTGCCAGTGGTATAGTCGATTTTATCTCGATTGAATTTTTAGATTTTCTTGATTTGTATCTCCTTCTCATCCGTTTCCAGTCTTTTCTCTAGTTCCTAACAGAGTTTTTTGCCTTCTGCAGTTTCCTGGAATTTCTCTTAAGATTTTTTTTAGAGTTTTGATCTTCTCCATTGCCTGGGATAACCTCCTTTCGACATGTATGATGAGGGTATTAATTAATTTCATGGAACACTCAGAAGTATCTGTTGCCATTGTGACAATAAGTCCGGATCCAAGTTGCTCAAGGTAAGAAGAACAAAAATCCTTAGATCACTCGGAATGCATTTGCAATCTATATTTTTTAAGGGTCACACTTTCCCACCATTTGTTAATTTCCATGATTCTTGCTTGCTCTAACTCCCTAAGTAGTTGTTTAGGTGTACTGGTCACGTTGGAGTTAAGGGCACAAGAATTTCTTTGTGAGTTTATGGTGTCTCCATCTTCATCAAACATCTCGTTAAGGAGTTGTTCTCGTTTGCTCCATCTGTCTGCCATATTGTATGCACAATATTAAATAATCACGTAAAACACGCTTCCAAGTTCTTTTTTCAATTCACTCCACTCAGTCGTTTTCTTCATGTTCGTTGAATGCAGACCAATTTCCTTTCCTCTCTTCTGATACACTTAAAATTACTCTCAAATCTTTGTGGCTGATCCGTTACCCTCCTTTCTCGCGACTCAAATATTTACTGGGTGATTTATTATTCGCAGAGGCAATTTCCCAGGAGCCGCACACAGCCGGACTATGGCTGAGATGGCGTCTTTCTTCCTCGTGAGCCAGGGCGCGTTGGCGAGCACGGCAGAGAGGCTCAATGGTCCATGCAGTGGACCCCCTTGAAGGCATACCTCCTCCGAAGAACCCTCCCAGGGGAAGCAACCACCGCCCACACCACCGAGAGCCCTCTTACCGCCTCGTCGCCGTACTCGGCTCTATATTCATCCTTGACTCGCCATCTCAGCCGGGGGCAGCTTCAGCCAAAGAAACAAACAATCCAAGTTGCCGGAATCTGCCTCTCGTCTGGGTGCACGTCTTTCGTGGTCCGACACCACATTACAAAGGATGCTCACTCCTAGCCACTGCCCGCAATCATTCCGACCTTTCCATTACGGACAACACAGGAAGACGGCACACACGGAAGTATTTGGATTTTCTTCAGCCGTAATCTTTTATTTATTTTTTCACAAGTTTATCCTCATTTTGCAAAGTGCTCGTGCATTAGAAACAAACAGACATACGTGTTTGGGCAAAAGCCTTCAATTGGGTCATAGAGTCAGTGCCTAGAGTGTCGTTTTTAAAGGGCAACAACCCTCCTTCCCACCACCTTTTTAAAAAAAACATTTATACATTTTCAAGGAATTAGGCCGCATTTCACATTTATCCCTTGATATATATATATCATATTTTTATGCATACATACATGGTTCTGAAAACTGAAGCAAAACTAAACCTTCTTCATATTGCATCATTCCCCGTCTGCGAGACCTGTTGCCCCAACATATTTATCTTACAACCTCCATTCCACACAACATGGGTTTGATATGCCTTTTTGTTTTCTTATTTTAGCCCTTTTTGAACCTTTTTTGAAACTTTTCTAACCGGGGAGGTCCTTAATGGAGGAGGAAGGGGAAGGAGGAAAGAAGGAGGGGGAAAACGTTTTTTGGGTCAAGGCCCTAAAATCTCTTTTTGTTGTCTCTATTTGCTATCTGTACATTCTTTATATAATGAACAAAGTTCACAAGGTATTTTTTATGTACACAAAGGGTACAAGGAGTATAAGTGCTGCTATATATTAACAAGTACCAATACTTCTCTATGTTTCCCTCTCCTATTCACTCTACCTTGTTCATTGCTAAGGACCAGCAGTTGATATTAGTTACTCTGTAATACTTTTTCTGACGTGCAAAATTCGCAATATCATCAGGAAGCCTACCTATATGATATGCCTGGTTACAAATATATTTGTAACCTATGCAAGAGTACAAATTCAAACCCCAAGTCCCTAGAATAATATTCATTACTGTAAAGTACTATATATATATATATTCACTGAAAAAACCGTAGGTTTCAGGCACGTTATAGTTACAAATTAGCATTTTAAAAACCTTTGAAATTCACTGAAAAAACCATAGGTTTCAGACACGTTATAGTTAGAAATTAGCATTTAAAAAACCTTTGAAATTCACTGAAAAAACCAGAGGTTTTAGGAACAGTTATAGTTAGTTGGACATTGCACTCGTACAAAACCCGTGAAATTCCCCCGTTATAGTTAGTTCAGCTAACTATAACTCGCGCCCCGCAATGCACTGCTGATGACGTCACATATTACATCACTCATGACATGGTCAGTGACATCACTGATGACATCACTGATGACATCTCAAATGACATCACTGATGACATCATCCAGTGACTGTGTGTTTCTGTAAAGTTTAAATATGTTTAATATATATAGGGAAAGGCGTATTGAAGAATGAGTGGGTGTATAAGTGTCTGAATGGATGATTTAGTACGTGCGTGACTGACTCTACAAGTGAGTGATTAAACGTATCTTACTGAATGCATGGGTTAGTGACTAAACTGTGTGAATGTCTGTATCCGTCTGTTGGTGTGTAAGTGGATGCATGGATTTGCGAATAGCTACATGAGTGTCTATATGGGTTATTTATTGGTTCTATGAGTATCTGTATGGGTGCCTGAGTGTTTGTGTGGATGGGGTGTGTGCGACTGTGCATAGATGTGTGAGTGGGTGATTCACTGGGTGGATGGTTTCAAGAGTGCATCTGTGATAGACTGTATGGGTGGGTAAGTGTGTGTAAGAGTGTGTTAGTGAGTGAATGTATGTCCCAGTGGTACATGTGTGAGTAACTAAATATGTGAAAGGCAGTATATATGTGTATTGGAGTATATAAATAGCTATAAGCGAGAGTGAGTGATTGTGATAGTGGCTGTATGGATGAGTGTGTGCTTGTATCAGTGATTGTATAAGAGCGTAACAATGTGCTAGTATTTGTATGATTAAGTGAGCTGGTGTGTGTATAACTGTATAGGTGAGTAAATGGCAGTGTGTTTAATTATTTGCATGACTGACTAGGTGTGTGAGTACCTCTATGGATGAGTGGCGGTGTTTGAGTGTCTATATAGGAGTAAGAGTGCATATGATAGTCCTGTACTGAGTGACCATAAGTATGAGTGACTGTACGGGTGAGTGAGTGGATGTGTGTGTGTAGACCTAAGAATCATTGAGTGGGTATGTAGTTATTGGTGTTGGAGTGTCTATGGTTTTGCGAATGGCACTCTGTAATTTAGATTGGGTGTATCAAAGGTTATATTAGGGTGTGAGGAGCTGCATCAGATTATCACGTGGATGATGTCATCAGTGATGTCATTTGAGATGTCATCAGTGATGTCATCAGTGATGTCACTGACCATGTCATGAGTGATGTAATATGTGACGTCATCAGCAGTGCATTGCGGGGCGCGAGTTATAGTTAGCTGAACTAACTATAACGGGGGAATTTCACGGGTTTTGTACGAGTGCAATGTCCAACTAACTATAACTGTCCCTAAAACCTCTGGTTTTTTCAGTGAATTTCAAAGGTTTTTTAAATGCTAATTTCTAACTATAACGTGTCTGAAACCTATGGTTTTTTCAGTGAATTTCAAAGGTTTTTAAAATGCTAATTTGTAACTATAACGTGCCTGAAACCTACGGTTTTTTCAGTGAATTTCAAAGGTTTTTTAAATGACAATTTTTAAATGTATTAATTTTTATATTAATTTTTTTCATACTGATTTACTACATTTTTAGAAACAATTTTTTTACATATTTTATTTGTCAAATTACATTGTAATTACATTATACATTACATTACAAAAAATACTTTCTCAGAATGAATTACTTTAGTTTAAATACTTTGCAGATAGGCAATAGACTTTTAAGTACAGTAGTTACAGTTGTTGCAATGGGCAACACATTTTCAAACACAATGCAACATTCAGCTCAATGTGAATTTCTAGTTAAATGCAATTAGTTACTTTATGGATTACTTTTGTAACCACAGGACTGGATCCTAGATTCAGTCCTGGTACATCTCCTGTAAACAGTTGAGTAAAAGCGTTTTGGTTACAGTCGTGATTTTTAAGGAATATTATTGTATTTTAAAAGTTGACACTTTGAAACTTTTTCTCATAGAATCACCAATGTTATCCTATGGAAGGAAATTCACTTAGCAGGTAAAAACTGTTATCGTTACTTTTTCTTACTCAGTGTTGGATCCTGGATCCAGCACTGGTGCATCTCCTGTAAACAGTTGAAAGAATGCGTTTAAGTCATACAGGCGATTTTTAAGGAATATTTGTAGTTTGTGAAAATCAACACTTTGAAACTTTTTTGCTGAAAACCAGTCAATGTTAGCCTATGTAAGGAAATTCAAGTTACTGGTAAGTACGGTTAAAATTACTTTTCAGGACCAGTACTGGGCTGAAAGATGCAGCACTGAGGTCTCTCCTGATAACAGGTGAGTAAATCTGAATTCGGATTTCGGCTGATTTTAGAGGAATATTTGTATGTTTCAAAAATCAACACTTAGAAACTTTTTCAGCAAAAAGCAGGCAATGATATCCTATGGAAGGAAATTCAAGTTACTGGTAAGTACGGTTAAAATTACTTTTGAGGATCAGTACTGGGCTGAAAGATGCAGCACTGAGGTCTCTCCTGATAACAGGTGAGTAAATCGGAATTCGTATTTCGGCTGATTTTAGAGGAATATTTTAAAGTTCCAAAACTCCACACTTAGAAGAATTTCCAAGTGAAACCAGTCAATGTTAGCCTATGAAGGAAATTCAAGTTACCGGTAAGTACGGTTAAAATTACTTTTGAGGATCAGTACTGGGCTGAAAGATGCAGCACTGAGGTCTCTCCTGATAACAGGTGAGTAAATCGGAATTCGGATTTCGGCTGATTTTAGAGGAATATTTTAATGTTCCAAAAATCCACACTTAGAAGAATTTCCAAGTGAAACCAGTCAATGTTAGCCTATGTAAGGAAATTCAAGTTACTGGTAAGTACGGTTAAAATTACTTTTCAGGACCAGTACTGGGCTGAAAGATGCAGCACTGAGGTCTCTCCTGATAACAGGTGAGTAAATCTGAATTCGGATTTCGGCTGATTTTAGAGGAATATTTGTATGTTTCAAAAATCAACACTTAGAAACTTTTTCAGCAAAAAGCAGGCAATGATATCCTATGGAAGGAAATTCAAGTTACTGGTAAGTACGGTTAAAATTACTTTTGAGGATCAGTACTGGGCTGAAAGATGCAGCACTGAGGTCTCTCCTGATAACAGGTGAGTAAATCGGAATTCGTATTTCGGCTGATTTTAGAGGAATATTTTAAAGTTCCAAAACTCCACACTTAGAAGAATTTCCAAGTGAAACCAGTCAATGTTAGCCTATGAAGGAAATTCAAGTTACCGGTAAGTACGGTTAAAATTACATTTGAGGATCAGTACTGGGCTGAAAGATGCAGCACTGAGGTCTCTCCTGATAACAGGTGAGTAAATCGGAATTCGGATTTCGGCTGATTTTAGAGGAATATTTGCACAATGGTGAAGGGAGGGGCGGGGCCTGAGGTGACATCTGTGCAGACGCGCCCCGTGGTGCGTTTTAAGTTGGGGGATTAAGTCCCCTTGAATCATGAGGGTCCCTACGGGCCAACTAGCCCACCAGGAACCTCCAGTATGCGCCAGGGGCTGCGTTGCAGAGACATGTACAGAGGCCACACCCCTTTTACACCTCTCTGCAACGCAGCTCTGTGGCGCTTTCTGGACGTACCTGTTGGGCTAGTTGGCCCCCAGGGACCCTCAGGATTGAAGAGGATTTAATTCCCCATCTTAAAACGCGCCACGGGGCCTGTTTGCACACATGTCACCTGAAGCCCCGCCCCCTCCCTTCACCACTGTGCAAACATGCCCCGTGGCGCGTTTTAAGTCGGGGGATTAACTCCCCTTGAATCCTGAGGGTCCCTGGGGTGCAACTAGCCCACCATATACCTCCAAAAAGCGCCATAGAGCTGCGTTGCAGAGAGGTGTAAAAAGGGGCGTGGCCTCTGTACACCTCTCTGCAAGGCAGCCCCCTGGCGCATACTGGAGGTTCCTGGTGGGCTAGTTGGCCCCCAGGGACCCCCAGTATTCAAGGGGAATTCGTTCCCCCTCTGCAAACGCGCCAGGGGGCGCGTTTGCAGAGTGGTGAAGGAAGGGGGCGGGGCCTGCGGGCCCGATCGTTTTTTTTTTTTTTTTTTTTTGGGGAGGGGGGCCGCGTGGCCCCCCTCCCGGGCCACTACTTGCCCCGGGGACCCCATCCCCCGGGGCTGGCCCTCTCGTTGGGGACTGTGGGGGGGTCCCCAATCCCCCCACAGTCCCGCCGGCTCCCCGTGTCCTACGGGAGCCGGCATTGCTTTTACACATGGGGAGCTGCTAAGATGCAGCTCCCCATGTGGAAAAGCAATCGGCTTTGGATATTGGAAGAGAGAGCAGGTTTCCTGCTCTCTCTTCCAATATCCAAAGCAAGTTTGCAATGACAGGACGGGAGCCGCGAGGCTCCCGTCCTGTCATTGCAAACAGCAGTGTCCCCGGGGTAGGCACCCCGGGACACTGCAGGAGCCGGCCCTGGGGGTGGTGGTCCCCAGGGCCATCAAGGGCTCCAGGAGGGGGGCCGCGCGGCCCCCTCCCATTCAGTGCACAGCCCCGGGGAGGTGGTGGTCCCCGGGGCTCTGGGGGTCCAAAACGGACCCCCATTGTAATTTTTCTTAGTGCCCCGGGGAGGTGGTGGTCCTCGGGCGTGTGGGGGCTGGAGCCCCCCACACAGGTTTTTAATAAAAAAAAGAAGCCCCGGGGAGGTGGTGGTCCCCGGGGCTGTGGGAGGGCTCAGAGCCCTCCCGCACCATTGTACATAAAGCCCCGGGGGTGGTGGTCCCCGGGGCTTGGGGGCCCTTAGAGGCCCCCACACATAAAATTAACCCCCCCAGCATGCCCCCGGGACTTGGGCCACCCGGGGCCAATTAACATCGAAGCGCGGGAGACCGCGCTTCGATTTTTTTCGGCAGGATTTGCGCACCCTGAGCGCATCCTGCCGATTTTTAAAAAAAAATTTTTTTTTTTGCCCAGGGGGTCCTTGTGGGACCCCCTGAGCAAACCTAGGGGTCAGGGTGTTTCTACCCTCCCCCTTTGTGCGCTTTGCGCACTTGTTTCTGTCCCTCGGTTCTACCGAGGGACAAAATGGCTGCCAACATTTCCTGAATCGGAATGTTGACAGCCAGCTGACAGCCAATTAACATGCAGCTCGTGATCGGGACGGTGCGCGCAGGGTGCGCTCAGGGTGCGCGAATCCTCCGTGCCCATAGATATATATGTACTTTTACTTTTTGATTTTCTCAGCAACTACTGAACGGATTTACACCATTTAACAAAAGGGTTCTTTCTGAACCAAGAACTACCTCTTTGCCAAATTTGGTGTAATTCCGTTCAGCAGTTCGGGCTGTAGCCGTGTCTAAAGTTTCCTATGGGAAAATGCATGGGGAAAACGCGTTTTGGGACCCCCCTTTTTCTCGGCCCCCGCTTGACGTATCACCCCGAGACTTTCAGGGTAGGAGCGGACCGGAGCGCCCCACGAAGTTTGAAAATTTCGCGAAGATACGTCAACCGGCAAGAGAGTTATTTCAAATAGAATGTCGCGGATTTCCTATGGATAATAGGTTGTAACTATAACTATCTACTGGCGACCGCCAGTAGATAATATATATATATATATATATATATATATATATATATATATATGTATATATATATATATATATATATATATATATATATATATATTTATTTAATGCATGAATATGCATACACTGGCCAGTTATTCACAGATTTGCAAGGAGAGAAGCCCAGTTGATACAACAGGCGGGAGGACGCATTCATGTTTCCTATTTTGAATAATATATGAGGCTCATTATTTACTGGGGCAGAGCACCCTTTCCAGGTTTCTAGCCTTGCAGATCTTTATGCACCATATTTCTGATATATTGAGCAATGGGACGCGGACACACTTCACCCAATATATGCCGACACTTCCATACAACCATTGAACCCCGCCTATTGCAAGGTGTGTAGTGCTGCAGTCCAAGGGAGGGTTAAGAAAGTCCTCGGAAGAAGGAGTGTTGACTCTGAACTCACGTTTTGCTTGTCCTAACAGATTGCTCTCATAGATCTGCTGGCTGCTGAGGGAGCAAAATGCCCAATGAGTATGGTAATTAGTTAAATATTACATTTTTAAATCCCATATACAGAACTCTGTTTCCTGGAATGCTGCGACAAGTAGGTGTCAGGACGCAGCAAGTGGCATAGGAGAAGAAGACAAGCAGGGGGATAAGAGGAAGGCTGAGGATGCGGAATGGAAGGAGAATAAGGAGCTCAAAATACAGAAGCTCCCATACATGGGGGTTACTAAGCCACTAGGGGCCCATTTGATGTTGTCCACCAAGGAAAGAATTTGGAAAGGTGAGTATGTAGGGATGTTTAGACTCCTGCATAGAGAACTCAGGTTAAAGGAAGGCTCAAAAGAGGAGGCGTACGAGGTGGTGAAATGCCCATGGGTACGCATGACCACTGAGAACTGGACGGCAGCATTCCTTATATATGCCAGCGTCTACTGTGAGAAATACCCAGAGAGCAGTGTAGCTTTTTTTAAGTATATGGATGTTATACGTAAGGCACAAATTTCCTTTGGCGGGAACACTTGGGCTCAGTATGACGAGGAGTTCCGGGCATGCATTACAGGGGACCCTGAAGCAAGGTGGGGGAGTTGGATACAGACCTATGACCAAGGCACAAGTCCTAAAAAAAGAAGCGGGGGACTCTCCAAGTTACATAGTATCACAGGAAGTGATATCACGGTGCGTGGCAGCGCGGGAAGTGACATCACAGGAAGTGACATCACTGGCGTGACAGGTTCATTTACCCAAGGATTGACAAACTAACTCTGCTGCCAGCCTACCCCACCAGGTGTAATATTCCATGTGCAGCAAATTTCCATGTAGATGTGATTGCTTTAGCTGCCTGGTGGTTAACACATTTGATGGAAAGATCTGTTTTTGTCTAGTCCTAGTTTTGACTTAAAGTAACATACAGGGTTAATGCGCCTCCTGCAAAGCACATCATGTAACATGCAGATGGCAGATTTTATTTTATGTAGATAGGTAAGTGGGTTACTGCTTTGAACACAAAGAACCTTTTGTTACATGCAGTTGCATTGTAATCCTTCTAGTACAGCAGAGTGAGCTCTGAAGGATGATATGTGACTCCTACACCCTGTAACCCTCACTGTCTTATGTAACACATCCTGTGCAATGATTTACAAACTTGTGTGATTTATTGTCAGTATAATGTGTATGTTTGCTGTAAAGTGATCTGACACCCTATATTGGGATGAATAGCGCTGTAAAACAAATAAGAAATACTGGTATTTAAATTGTTATTTTGCACTGGGACAGAGTAACACATCTGACATACTGACACTTTTATTACACATTACCATAGCATCAACACATAACTTTACACATTTACCTGTAACTGAAAATGACATATACTGACACTTATTACAAAATACAAAAATCATCACAAATTACCATCTTTCATTACCCATGCCCCTGGAGATACCTGCTATGACATTTAAGAAAACAAAGCCAGACACATATGACTGCAACACTCCTATGAACTGCCTGCCTTAGGGGATGGTGGGTGGGGAAAAAACAAGTTACGGGCCTTTTGAGGGCCCGGACCCGTATGCTGGCTGGAGGGGAGCGAGAGAACAAGAGACTGTTCCCGATCCCCTCACCCCCTTTTTAAAGGGGGCAGAGGGCAGACCGGTCTAAACCGGCATGCCCCGTCTCCAGATCGCGCTGAACCGGAAGCACTGAAGTGCTTCCGGTTCGCGCCCCCATGGGGCATTGCCATTGGTTGCTCAGGGGAGGTGGGCCACCGCGTCATCACGGGCGCGGCGACCCCCCCACCTCCTCCGAGCCCCCGGGGACCGGTGCGACCGCCATAATGGCGGCCCGCGCTATGCAGCGCTTCGCCTTGCCCTTATGGCCTGGTACTGCCTAGGTCCCCTTTTCTTTAATACCCAAGACCGCCCTTGGATGAGGACTGCCTCCCTCCTCCAAGGCAAGCATTTCAGACCACACTCTTTTGGATTAGGGGGGAGTAACCCCCCGTCCGTATTTATTACATAATTAAAAAACATTGATATTATTTACATTATGTACAATTACGCAGGAAGTCCGGATACCTTGATTGATACACGAGGTTACTTGTCTAACCTTAACATGTTACTAATACATAAAATTCCTATCGTAATCTAAACATGTATATACATTACTTTCTGCATGTCCCCACTAGAGCCTACGGCAAGGTCAATGACTGGCGGCCCCAAATCCCGTTAAGACGACAAAGACTCCACTGGAGTAGGCCTGCGTAGGGGGTACAGCTTATCAGATGGATATTTACCCCCGGGCCCCCCCTACGCCCTGAGCCTTAACTCCATAATGGGGGCTGCAATTCTGCATACTTGCGCCCTGATGCGCATGCGCGGGCGAGGGTGGCCACAGGCCTACTGGAAAGAGTGACTCCCCTGGCCCCCGCACCCCGACAGCCTACCGACCGGCTGTCACCGCCCCTGGAGTTGTAAACGTTGAGTAGGGGGTCCAGCTTACCGGACGGATGTCTCCCCCGGGCCCCCCCTACGCCCAGAGCCTTAATGCCATAAAGGGGCGCAGCAATTCTGCATCCTTGTGCGCATGCGCGTGCGGCAGCCTACTGGAAGAGTGCCTCCCTGGCCCCCGCACCCTTTCAGCCTATCGACCGGCTGTAACTGCCTCTGGAATTCCATGTGAGACCCTCTGTCTCCCCCTCGGGCGTCCCCATTTGATAAATGGTGATGCCCGCTACGACCGAAACTATGCTCACCAAACATGACCTTACCACCACAGGCCAGTATAGTTGACCGACTATCTGGCCTCCCCCCATAGCCTACTAGAAAGGTCATGCCTAGCCAGTGAATTTACTTTAAGAGACCTCCTTACCCACTCATGAGATGTGTACCCTATGCTGCAGCGGAAAATATTTTCAATGAAGGCACCAATGCCCTACTGCCCGCAGCTTTGAAGTCTTGTATAATGTATCAAACCGCTTGTCAAGAACTTTTACTGAATGATTCGTGAGCCCAGACAGACTGTGATATGGGAGTCGTGTGACCACCTATAAGTGACTTGGAGCGTTTTCCCCCCCCAATCACCCAGCACAATTTCTCTCTGCCACTGCAACCTTTGAATGCTGGGAGCCCATCCTCTTGTGGGAATGATTCGCGTTGGAAGACCCAGATCGCCTGGCTAAAATGGCTGAGTTTATAAAATGCTGCTCTGTAAGCATTGCCGAGTTTGGGCACGCTGGCAAGACCTTATTCCCTGGTTCGCAGAGGACTGCTGGATGGCACCTACGTGCATGACTGCAGTAAACTACTGCCTCACGTGCTGGGTTGGCCGCCCGGCCCACTGGAAGAGTAACTCCCTGGCCCCCGCACCCGTTCAGCCTACCGACCTAACTGAACCCCTATTCAGGAGGATCGAACCTGCGCGGGGAGACTCCCTTGGAGTTCTAGCCCATTGCCTTAACCATTCGGCCACAACTACTTCCAGTTCAGCAAGCTGCCAATGTGCTGCCTTTGTACGCGGCTGCCCGAGTTTAGGCATGCTGGCCAGCCCAATTACCTGAATCATGGAAAACTGCTACTCGCACTTGCGTGCACACATGCAGTAAAATATTGCCCTCTGAGCAGTTCAACTGGACGCCGAGATGCATAGATGTACGCAGCCCCCCCAGATTGGCCCCGAAGGCAAGACATTTACCCCGACTTGCAGATGACTGTTAAATACCTTCTGCTGAATTAAAACAGTGGTTGAACAATTGCCCCTAAATCATGTTTAAAAGCAATATGTGAACCTTTGCCACTACAGGACAATCTGACAGCATAGTAGGAGTAAAAGCAGTGCTTACACATTTGCCACTCAATTCTGTTACATGCAGTGTTTAAAGCTTTTTGCCACCTTAGGACAACCTGACAGCATAGCAGGAGCCGAAGTCTTGTCCTGCGAGATCCTTTGCCCCCAGACCATGCCTGCATCTTGCCGTCCTCGTGATGTGATTCCGCCCCATGCATAAAGGAACACAAAACACAGATGAGTAGTGCTCTTAGCCTTTGGATAACAGCTACAGTTTTCATGCCAGCCCCTTCGTCAATGTCATGAGACTGTACCACCCCCTTACGACCCACACCCACAGGAATTCAAGCGCAATTCTCATAAAGAAGACTAATAACAATGAAAAGCAGGTTGTACACATATCCGGTGATGCAGCCCCAAGAGCTAGTTACAGTATGAGAAGCCAGAAAGCAGTGCTAACGAAGGTAACTGGAGGCTGTGGAGGCTGTGATGTTACCCTGTAGGTCATGTCCCATGCTGCGTTCATTACCTAGAGATAAAAGGGAAGTGCTAGGACTCACGTTAAATTGTGGATTCACTATACTAGACTTCCAATCCTGCTAGTTACAGCAGTAGGCCCATATACATATCCTCAGCTTTTCAAGAGCCCCATGTGTACAGTGTACAGCACCATCAATAGTGCTGAAAAACAGAAAATTTGTGGCTGGCCCAATTAAAAATGTGAACGTTAAAAACCCACCAGGGCTGTGTAACATTGAGTTCTGTGTACTCTGGTTCACCAGACACTTTCCCGCTAATCGTAACTCCACAAGTAAATAAATGCACAAAACAAAATCCAAGCGAGCTAGCCAGGCTGTCGTCAATCTGTAGCTACCAAGGGTATGTTCGCTTTAGCCATGATAAGTTCGCGCAACCACAATAAAGGTAACCGGTAACGTACCGAGTATATACCGTGCGATTCCTGTGAACCGGCCCCACGCTTACTTGAAGCATGAGTGTACGTCAGCCTGCGAGGGCTGGCTGACCCGAAGCTGGGTTTTTAAAACTTACATTGAAATCAGCCTGTCAATTGAGAGCGCCTAGCATAGCACCATTTGCATTACGTCAGGAACAGTGAAATCAGACTTACAATTTAGAGCGCTTAGCCTAGCCCCAGTTTTATTACCTGAGGAACATTGAAAATTTGACTTACAAATCAAGCGCTTAGCATAGCACACGTCGCATTACATGATGAACATTGAAAAACAGACTTTCAATTTAGAGCGCTTAGCCTGGCCCCAGTTGTACTACCTGAGGAACATTGAAATTTAACTTACAAATCAAGCGTTTAGCATAGCGCACGTCGCATTACATGAGGAACATTGAAATCGGAGTTTCAAATGAGAGCGCTTAGCATAGCACACGTTGCATTACATGATGAACATTGAAAACAGACTTTCAATTTAGAGCGCTTAGCATAGCACCCATTGCATTACGAGGAACAGCGAAATCAGACTTTCAATTTAGAGTGCCTAGCATGGCCCCAGTTGCGTTACATGAAGAACATTGAACTCAGGCTTTTTAAAAGCACCATTTGCATTACCTGAGGGACATTGAAATTAGACTTTCAATTGAGAGCGCCTAGCATAGCACCAGTTGCATTACATGAGGAATATTAAAATCAGACTTACAAATGAGAGCGCTTAGCCTAGCCCCAGTCGCATTGCCTGAGGATCAATGAAATCAGACTATCAAACTAGAGCGCTTAGCATAGCACCAGGTGCATAACGTGAAGACCCCTTCATATTCGCACGGGAGATTAAATGATTCGCCCAGCATCACATGTGTTCAACGCCATTGCCGAGATACTCAGCTCCCCAGCTTCATGGCCGCCCCCAAAACACTAAAACTTTGGAGCCCTTTAATACCGATGCAAAAGCTTACCACTGTTCTCCCTCTAAGATTTCCCATCCGCACCTCTCGACAAGGGAAAGGGCAGAATATGAAACTGAGCAGCTTCGCTGATGGGGAAGCATAGCTACCCAGTATTTGAGGCCACAGTTGCTGGCAATGACAGCTGTTACTCGCTGCCACAAACACCATGGATCCCAACCATAGGATATGACTCATAATGAGAAAGTAACGTGCCCTCTTTATTTCCCTCCCTTCCAATAGGCTGGAATGCCATTAAGGTTTTACTAAAAGTGTTAATACCTTAAATAGGTACATGACTATACTGTAACGAAACTCCTACTCGGACCCTTAAGGGTGTGCACGTGTATGCCTTTGTGAAATCCACAAAGGGATTCCTGGCTGGCATATTTATATTAACTGTTGCCGATTTCACCGCTCTAAGTGCAAAGAAATTTGGCAGCGTAAATCTCACAGAATTCTGTGCTATGGAGATTCCAGCCTCACCCTTCCGCGCACACCTGGGCTTAAAAACCTGGCACCTTACCTTTAACCACACACGCGTATGCCATCACTATCAGTGAGACATGGGCTCATTTAAACAAGGTGTTGTTATATTCTTACACATCCTCGCTAAGAACATGCGTGCACTGGTTAGCTCCCCTCACGAGCGTCCACACGTGTCTGTGGTCGTAAGCGCCTGCCTCTGATCGGAGGAGAGATTAACGGTTACATCAGTCGAGCGCACCGCGGTGATCTGGCGCAGTGTGTAAATCAAATACTCCACCCTGTTACTGAATGAAAGTGCAAACCTTGCCATGACGTGCAACGATTTATTACTCAGGCACCCAGAAGGCATGGGTAACAGAGCAATGCTCAGCAATCCTTCCGGGAGATTTGTTCACTTCAAACACTGAATGTGTGCACCACTTCAACACAGACAAAAATATATATTTCAACCACCTGCGTTTTTCACTCCTTCAATGTATATTTAAGTGTGATGTCTTTGCTTATATATTGTATGCCTCCTCATGTCCTACGATGTAGTGCAACTTTTCCTTCCTTTGTGTATGTAAAGCACTCTGATACCCCCGGATCTAGCTAGCGCTATATAAAACTTTATATAAATAAATATATATACACCGACGGATTAACTCATCAACGGTCCGCGCCAAAGACTGACAAGCTATGCATATAACCACACTGTATAATCTCCTACTGTTCTTGTACAGGTGGCTGGCGGAAAAAAGGAAAATCAAAACCACTTGAGCCCTGGCAAGGCTTCCTCCATACATGAACTTTAAATCGCTTAAAAAACAGGATGCAGTGGAAAGAATATCGCCTTTTAAGGGTGAACATTCCCTGTGGTTTGATTCATAACTTCTGCAAAGCCCAGGCATCATTGCTGAACAGAGAATGCGCAAGGAAATTAGCATCTAAGAGAAAATATTCCGCCCCTATGAAGGGAAACTAAGGCCCACCTGCCAGACTCCAAGGAACACTAAGCATAACACCGGCTACTCTTACCACAACTCGCTGACAATTTACCGGCTTTTAAAAGACTCATTGTTCAGTGTTGTATAGCGCAAACTTGAGTACCAGTTACAGAACACAAGCACATATTCATTTTTGACTCTCTGGATCTTTGCGGACCTCAGGCTCGAAACTGCATTCTCAGCCCCTGTGAGCCAAGCGCGCCTTGAACCAATGAAAACGGCCCGATGCCCAAAAGCAAACCACACGCCATGCGCGTTCACCTGAATATTGCTGCCCGGAATGCTCTCCCGATCCACCGCAAGAGACCGCGGCTCCGTTGCCAAGGCGACCGCCCTTGCTCAAGGCACCAGCAGAACAGCTGAGATGGACCGCAGCTCCCCGAATAGCCCCGATCCCCGCAAACAGCTGATTCAGCTCCCCAGCTCCTCGATCACAGCTGACTCCACTACCAGCTGATTTGGCTCCGCGGCTCCTCGATCGTCCAATGAAACCCTGAAATACAAACAAAAAAAACAAGTTACGGGCTTTTTGAGGGCCCGGACCCGTATGCTGGCTGGAGGGGAGCGAGAGAACAAGAGACTGTTCCCGCTCCCCTCACCCCCTTTTTAAAGGGGGCAGAGGGCAGACCGGTCTAAACCGGCATGCCCCAACGTCTCCAGATCGCGCTGAACCGGAAGCACTGAAGTGCTTCCGGTTCGCGCCCCCATGGGGCATTGCCATTGGTTGCTCAGGGGAGGTGGGCCACCGCGTCATCACGGGTGCGGCGACCCCCCCACCTCCTCCGAGCCCCCGGGGACTGGTGCGACCGCCATAATGGCAGCCCGCGCTATGCAGCGCTTGGCCTTGCCCACAATGGTCCATGCAGTGGACCCCCTTGAAGGCATACCTCCTCCGAAGAACCCTCCCAGGGGAAGCAACCACCGCCCACACCACCGAGAGCCCTCTTACCGCCTCGTCGCCGTACTTGGCTCTATATTCATCCTTGACTCGCCATCTCAGCCGGGGGCAGCTTCAGCCAAAGAAACAAACAATCCAAGTTGCCGAAATCTGCCTCTCGTCTGGGTGCACGTCTTTCGTGGTCTGACACCACATTACAAAGGATACTCACTCCTAGCCACTGCCCGCAATCATTCCGACCTTTCCACTACGGACAACACAGGAAGACGGCACACGCAGAAGTATTTGGATTTCCTTCAGCCGTAATCTTTTATTTATTTTTTCACAAGTTTATCCTCATTTTGCAAAGTGCTCGTGCATTAGAAACAAACAGACCTACGCATTTGGGCAAAAGCCTTCAACTGGGTCATAGAGTCAGTGCCTAGAGTGTCGTTTTTAAAGGGCAACAACCCTCCTTCCCACCACCTTTTAAAAAAAAACATTTATACATTTTCAAGGAATTAGGCCGCATTTCACATTTATCCCTTGATATATATCATATTTTTATGCATACATACATGGTTCTGAAAACTGAAGCAAAACTAAACCTTCTTCATATTGCATCATTCCCCTTCTGTGAGACCTGTTGCCCCTACATATTTATCTTACAACCTCCATTCCACACAACATGGGTTTGATATGCCTTTTTGTTTTCATATTTTAGTCCTTTTTGAACCTTTTTTGAAACTTTTCTAACCGGGGAGGTCCTTAATGGAGGAGGAAGGGGAAGGAGGAAAGAAGGAGGGGGAAAACGTTTTTTGGGTCAAGGCCCTAAAATCTCTTTTTGTTGTCTCTATTTGCTATCTGTACATTCTTTATATAATGAACAAAGTTCACAAGGTATTTTTTATGTACACAAAGGGTACAAGGAGTATAAGTGCTGCTATATATTAAGAAGTACCAATACTTCTCTATGTTTCCCTCTCCTATTCACTCTAGCTTGTTCATTGCTAAGGACCAGAAGTTGATATTAGTTACTCTGTAATACTTTTTCTGACGTGCAAAATTTGCAATATCATCAGGAAGCCTACCTATATGATATGCCTGGTTACAAATATATTTGTAACCTATGCAAGAGCACAAATTCAAACCCCAAGTCCCTAGAATAATATTCATTACTGTAAAGTACTATATATATATATTTATGAGATGCATGAATATGCATACACTTCCCAGTTATTCACAGATTTGCAAGGAGAGAAGCCCAGTTGATACGACAGGCGTGAGGACGCATTCATGTTTCCTATTTTGAATAATATTTGAGGCTCATTACTTACTGGGGCAGAGCACCCTTTCCAGGTTTCTAGCCTTGCAGATCTTTATGCACCATATTTCTGATATATTGAGCAATGGGACGCGGACACACTTCACCCAATATATGCCGACACTTCCATACAACCATTGAACCCCGCCTATTGCAAGGTGTGTAGTGCTGCAGTCCATGGGAGGGTTAAGAGAGTCCTCGGAAGAAGGAGTGTTGACTCTGAACTCACGTTTTGCTTGTCCTAACAGATTGCTCTCATAGATCTGCTGGCTGCTGAGGGAGCAAAATGCCCAATGAATATGGTAATTAGTTAAATATTACATTTTTAAATCCCATATACAGAACTCTGTTTCCTGGAATGCTGCGACAAGTAGGTGTCAGGATGCAGCAAGTGGCATAGGAGAAGAAGACAAGCAGGGGGATAAGAGGAAGGCTGAGGATGCGGAATGGAAGGAGAATAAGGAGCTCAAAATACAGAAGCTCCCATACATGGGGGTTACTAAGCCACTGGGGGCCCATTTGATGTTGTCCACCAAGGAAAGAATTTGGAAAGGTGAGTATGTAGGGATGTTTAGACTCCTGCATAGAGAACTCAGGTCAAAGGAAGGCTCAAAAGAGGAGGCGTACGAGGTGGTGAAATGCCCATGGGTACGCATGACCACTGAGAACTGGACGGCGGCGTTCCTTATATATGCCAGCGTCTACTGTGAAAAATACCCAGAGAGCAGTGTAGCTTTATTTAAGTATATGGATGTTATACGTAAGGCACAAATTTCCTTTGGCGGGAACACTTGGGCTCAGTATGACAAGGAGTTCCGGGCATGCATTACAGGGGACCCTGAAGCAAGGTGGGGGAGTTGGATACAGACCTATGACCAGGGCACAAGTCCTAAAAAAAGAAGCGGGGGACTCTCCAAGTTACGTAGTATCACAGGAAGTGATATCACAGCGCGTGGCAGCGCGGGAAGTGACATCACAGGAAGTGACATCACTGGCGTGACAGGTTCATTTACCCAAGGATTGACAAACTAACTCTGCTGCCAGCCTACCCCACCAGGTGTAATATTCCATGTGCAGCAAATTTCCATGTAGATGTGATTGCTTTAGCTGCCTGGTGGTTAACACATTTGATGGAAAGATCTGTTTTTGTCTAGTCCTAGTTTTGACTTAAAGTAACATACAGGGTTAATGCGCCTCCTGCAAAGCACATCATGTAACATGCAGATGGCAGATTTTATTTTATGTAGATAGGTAAGTGGGTTACTGCTTTGAACACAAAGATCCTTTTGTTACACGTAGTTGCATTGTAATCCTTCTAGTACAGCAGAGTGAGCTCTGAAGGATGATATGTGACTCTTACACCCTGTAACCCTCACTGTCTTATGTAACACATCCTGTGCAATGATTTACAAACTTGTGTGATTTATTGTCAGTATAATGTGTATGTTTGCTGTAAAGTGATCTGACACCCTATATTGGGATGAATAGCGCTGTAAAACAAATAAGAAATACTGGTATTGAAATTGTTATTTTGCACTGGGACAGAGTAAAACATCTGACATTCTTACAGTGCATGAATATCTATTATATATGGGGATCCCAACAAAGTCAAAATCTGTGCCACTCTTATGCGCCTTTGAAGTGTTAACAAGCTGCTGCTTTTGTTTCCCTTCCTCTGCATTTACATCTTGGTGTGAGGCTACAGGCAGCCCCCAGCCTGGATACTCGGACAAAAGGAGGCCAAATGGGCCCTTAAGTTCGGCCTTTGTTATGGCCCAGCTGGAGTCTCAAATGACAAAACCCCCATCCCCGTCTGCACGTTGCTACTCGGAAGGAAAGCAGATAACGAGCAGGCGCTGCTGAATGTATCCCGGTGTCTCAAAATTACACCGGGTCGAGTTCAGCATATTTTAGAGTTGGCTCAACTTCTTGGCAGGGTGGACGGCGTCCTCCCTTTGAAATGAGTGGGTGGACGCCGTCCACCCGCGTGTACCCCCGACTCAAGCCCTGCCTATGACAGCAAACAATGGGCGTGGGGGAGTTGGATACAGACCTATGACAGTAAACAATGGGCCCAGCCAAATTTAGAAAGACCATCTACACAGCAAGTTGTTTGCCAATTATATTGGCCCATTTTAGGCCCTTCCCAACCGGGGAGGGGTGGGAACTTCCAGTAAGAGCCAGGCAGGCACACAAGATGCTTGTTGGAATTTCTACAAGGGGCTGTGCACCAGGGAGTATTGTTGATACAAGAACGAATGCTCCAAGTGCTCGGGAGGCACTCCCTTGTCAACTGCTATGGGACACCGGGGGGCATCAGGGACACAGCAGGGAGGTCACAATTCACAATGGCAACAGAATTCAGGGGGAGCAAGAGCAGCCAACACTAGGAGTTGTAGGGGGGTAGAGGAGTGCAGGGACCTCAGGGAAAAAGCTCATACTCAGGTTAGGTTAGACAGACTCACAATTTGGTTGGGATCTTACCCGAACAGGGAAGATGCCCGTACCTTACAGGAAGGTTTCACATGGGGTTTCAGGTTGGGATACACTGGCCCGAGAGTGCATCGTTGGGCAGAAAATTTGAGATCAGTTAAAATACATCCGCAGATGGTGCAGGACAAGTTATGGAAGAAAGTGCGGGAAGGGAGGATGGCAGGGCTTTTTGACATGGGGCCACTAGAAGACTTTATCGTTTCCCCGATAGGTGTAGTGCCCAAAAAGGAGAAGGGGCAGTTTAGACTCATTCAAAACCTGTCATGGCCAGATGCCAGTCAGTCGATGACTCTATTGGGAAAGAATTAAGATGTGGTTATGGCCATGGTGGAGCAGGCAGGGTCAGGAGCTTAGAAGGCCAAATGTGACATAAAATCAGCATTCCATTTACTACCCCTACACCCAGATGATTTTCAATTGCTAGGTATCCAATTTGAAGGGTCCTGGTAAGTGGATAAAGCCCTCCCAATGGGATGCTGATTTGGACACAGTGGCAATGATATTGCGCCTTTTACACGAAAAGAAGTTAGGAATGCAAGTGATGTTGGACACAATGCTTGCAAAAACAAAAGTCATGCTCAGGGACCTGCAAGTGCTCTTGAGACACCTTATATTTCATGTAGGGTGGTGTAAGCAGTTATGAGCTCCTGCAGGAGATTAGGTTAAGGGCTGTCAGGGCTTTCACTACCACACTATCATGTCTTGTTGTCTGCAGGAGTGAAGGCAGATCTGTGGATGTGGATTAGCTTTCTGGACTCATTCAATGGCATTCCAATTCAGACACCTCAGGATGTTGACTGGGATGTGCAGATCTTGGATGCATCAGGTGGCCTAGACTTCAGTTTATATTGGCAGGGATGCTGGTGTGCGAAAGAATGGCCGGCCAGCTGGAAAAATGGAGGATGAAGTATTGCATTTCTTGAGTTTTCCCCTTAGTGGCAGAAGTCATATTGTGGGGCGCATGGTTACAGCACAGGAAGGTACTCTTTAGAATAGACAATATGGCTGCGGTTCAGGTGGTTAACAGGTAGTCAGCAAGAGACACTCAGGTCCTTAAGTTGCTGAGGGTGTTATGCTTGAATGTTTGAGATAGGATTCTGTTTAGAGCCAGGCATGTACTAGGTGTGGACAATGGCATTGTGGACGCTTTGTCTCGTTCACAGTGGGAGAGGTTCCATGGACTGGCCATGGAGGCGGACAGGGACAGAACTCGGATGCCACCGGAGTTAGGGACACTGGGAGACAGAGCATGTGTCAGGTGATAGTGGGGTCCCTGGCGGTGTGTATGCGTAAGGCATAGTAACAGGCTTGGGGCAAATTTTTGAGCTTAGGAGCTCAGCGCCGGTCCGGTGAATGTGAGAGAGTAGAGGACGTAGTGCAATTCATATTACGGCTGACAGAAAAAGGTTTATACAGAGTCACGATCATATGAAAGCTGGCAGTCATTGCATTCATGTGTAAAATGTTTCTGGGATATGCACCGTCAGCAGGGGAGTTGGGTAAGAGGATGTTAGAGAGTGGGCTCGGAAACAAGGTAGGGTGAGACAGTAGGAAGCCTCTTTCTTGGCAGATTTTTGTAGAGTGATTCTATTTGTTTTCCACACTAATGACGTGGATGTTTTTTGGGGCCTTTCGGTTATCAGAGCTGTTGGGCGGTCGGGGTGACAAAGGTTTGTGGTGGGAGGATGTTAGCTTTAGACAGGACGGCCTGGAAGTCCGCTTGCTCAGGTCTACATTGGGGAGAGGAGTTGGCCTAACGGCTAGGGCGGTCGACCTCGAATCTGGGGAACTGGGTTCGAATCTCGGCAACGACCCTGAACATCCTGTGATTCTGGGCAAATCACTTAATCTCCCCGTGCCTAACAAAAATGAATGTGTCCTCATGTAATGCAACTGGTGCTATGTAAAGTGCTCTGATACCTGATTCGGGTCAAGTTCGTGCTATATAAAACTCTCTAAAAAAAACCAAAAAAAACATGTGACCAGCGGTCAAGAGAAACAACGGTGCTATTACAGATTCAGGAGGAGGAGGTATGCCCAGTGGCATGGGGAAGAAAACTTAGAACGCAGGTAGGGGGACATGAAGGGGAGGTTTCTCCCACCAACAAGGGGATCTGGTCACTTACTTCCAATTATTGGCAGTATTGAGAAAAGCGGTGAGGAGGTTGGGGTTGGGGTTGGTGGCTACGGATTTTGGTACTCATTCCTTTAGGATCGGGTAGCGACAGAGGCAGGCAGGAGAGGGTGATCTAGGGAACAAATAATGGGGCTAAGCAGGTGGTCGTCTGAGTGTTACCAGAGGTATGTTAAGAGCAATGAGAGGGAAGGGTGGGATTGTTAGTCAGTGTGATGTGTTTACACTATTTTCTCTTTTCAGGTTCGGTTCCAGGTCCTTCATGTCTGCTGGCTTGTCGGTGTGGATGGTCGGACACTCCTTCATAAAGTGGGCAGATCGGGTGGCAGGGAAAAGTGCTTAGGGTAGAAATTTGGGTTTTCACAACAGCTCCTTGTCAGTTGAGTGGTTTGGGAAAGGAGGCATGAGTTCGAGGGAGTTGTTGCCCAAGCTCAACGAGTTGATGGTTAGGGATAGTTGCCCGGATATTTTAGTGATTCATTTAGGGGAAAATGACATGGTAGTGAAAAAAGGTCTGGCTCTCTTACGGTCCATGAAAAAAGATTTGAGGGAGATAAAATCACAATGGTCAGGGTGTTTTGTAGCCTGGGCGGAGTTTATCCCCAGGAGGTGTTGGAGTGGTGCGTCCAAGCTATCAGCCACAGATAAAGCCATGAGGAAGGTTAATAGAGAAATGCAGCATTTCTGTAGGGATGAGGGTTTCGGCATACTAGAGCATGTTGACTTACGTTATGAATAGGTAGAGTTTTTTAGGGATGATGGAGTATATCTGTCGGCGTATGGGATGAGACTATACTTGCTGAAGTTGAGGGAGTTTTTGGTTAGGACTTTGAGGAGACAGGAGCGATTTGTTGTTGCATTGGGGGGGCAGAAAAAGTCAGGTTGGTGCCTTTTTCTGGTGGCGGTTGGCCCACTAGTTTGCAGGCCTATACTTAAGGTTATTTTCGGTTAATATAGGCTAAGCAGGCAGAAAGGAAGGGTCTCAACAAGCCCATACCAGAAGTCCTGGAGTTTAAACTTTACGTCATAGGAATAGCAAGTGGAGCACAGGTTAACTGGCTCACTGCTAAGCAGAAGGGGAAGTTTAAAGTGAGACAATCAGAGAAGTCCAATAGGTTATGATGTCGAGGTTTGAAGGCTATGTATACAGGGGGTGGGTTTAGGGGAGGGGGTTAGGTTATTAAATGTATAGTGAGGTTTTAGATCTGTAAGGACTTTGGCCGAGGATGTTTATGTGATACGCACCTGTTTCATTAAAGCAGCCTTTTCCACACATACAAGGAGTCAGTGGTCCGTAATGTGTCCCATTTCACCCAAGATGGTAGGGTTGACCGGTGGGCTCATCCAGGTGCGATGCAGCACAGAGTGAAATTGGTAGGGTGTTAAGGCCTGGGTTGGCCCAGTCGTAGCATTTCAAGCATAGCTGCCAGCTTTTCAGTTTATGCGTGACATTAATGGAACATACTTCTTTAACCCACATAAGTGTTTCACCTTAGTAGATCAGATTGTATCTCTGCATCAAAAAGTATTTATTAAAAGTGATCGTTTTTAAATAGAAACATTCCTGCCTCACCATGATTGATGACAATGCTATCAGTAAACTAAGGGGCACTCACTTGCAATACGTACCTAAAATGTGGTGCAGATTCTCATTATACACAGAGCGACATTATAGTTTATTAAATAAAACTCAGGAAAGGTTTTTGTACAGCGCACATCGTGAACTCACACATTTGAAAGTGCTCTGATCAGTGGCAGCTTCTCCGCTAAGGCGGAGGAGCGTCGCCGTACTGCTTTGCAACAGTGAAAGAAAGGAAAAATAAAATGATAACTTTATGTTATTATCATTTTATTTGTTTCTCCTGCTGCAGCTGTGCGGGGCGGGGCTGCTCTGCTCACAGAGCAGGCAGGGGAGGAGTGGTGGGCACACAGAAGTGCACATGACTCTTTGGCCGGCTCTATGGGCTGGCCAAAGCGTCATGCGCACTTAGCATGTTCTCGGTGGAGAATATGCCCAGGCTCCCATTCCCTGGCTGAGCCCCAAACCACGGCGCTCAGAACAATCATAACGCTGCATTGCAGAGTTGTGATTGGCTCAGGGGAGCATGGGTACTTACCAATCACAATGCTGCATTGCAGCGTTGTGATTGGCTCAGGGGAGCCTATCTGCTTCCTGATCGGCCCTACACGAGGAGAGAAGATGTGGGAGAGACGCGGCAGGAGGTAAGTGAATTTTTCTTTTTTAGACCCCGCTCAGCCCTGCCCCCCACCCCTGATCCGAACCGGCCGCCACTGGCTCTGATACGTGGTAATGGACAAATAAGAGTCTCACTGAGAAAGTAGTTCCCTATGATCAAACAATTTGGTCATAGGGACGCCCGGATTGATCCAAGATTTTCCAGTTTCATGCTGTGCAATTCAGCCACTACGTGGGTCGCTTTCAGTGATTTGCACACTGCTAGGATTATCAATGGCATCGATGAGTATCGAACACTTCATATATTAGAAATACATTAAAAAGCCAGCTGCGGGTGAAGTTCTGAAGCCTACGGTATTCCGTACTTACTCCATGCCAATGAAGACTACTTTTAATTACTTTCATGTAAAGCTGGCATTTCAACTAGTTCTGTATTCTTAGGTGTTTTCTCATCTTCCAAGGCACATATAATGCACTTGAAAGCATAACCTTCCGTGCTGCCCAGCTCTGTACCAAAACCGACAGATTGAAAATGACATCAGCTTCAAACAATCAAACTACTTGTCTCACCGCCTCCTGTCATTAATATTAATCAGCAGTGCCAGGGTGAAGAAACAGGGGCGAGGTCCATCACATCCTAATGCGCATGTATCATGTGCAGCTTGCATCTGTTGTTTAATTCATGAATGTTCACACCCACCACCACAGTCTAGCGATCACAGCACACAAAGTCTGGTCTTCCTAGGAGCATCAGCACCACTGATAAGAAGATTGCAAAACAACTCTGTGTTAAAATTCTCATTAAAAATGTATGTTTCTACGAATGATGTATTTTGGTAAACTTTGAGTCGCAATAGTCTACTTTATTGAGCTCTAAAATGTTTCTTCCCCCAAAACGCCTTGTTTCTGTATTTTTTATTTTTTTGGGGGGTGGGGGTTGACAGTGCTGAATAGCACATGCAAAACCATTGTGCTTTTAATCAGTCCTGCTCAGGATTGCCTACAACCTGTAAGCATGCACTTACAATTTTGTACTAAAAACCAATCTTCTTAGATTTCCCAATGCACCCCTATCATGATTGCATCATGTCCTGAGACATGCAGTGTCTTCTTACAAGACATCTGAACCCTAACCTGCCGTGTGTACTGGTAGTCTAGACCTGATCAAAGCACCTGTCATGAATTCTAGTGCATTTCTGTTTCTGTAAGGATGCATTTCTGAAATTCCAGGATGATTCCCTTTAAGTTTGTATTGCTATGGAGGAGTTTGTCTCAGGTAAACATTTACTCATATGCATCATGACACTATGAATCACTGTTATTAAACTGGAACTGGATAGCATAATTTGTTTTTTTGTTACCAACCTTGAGACAATACAGGTACTATATTTCCATTCTGTCTGCATGCCTCAAACATTTACGTCAAACTGCAGCAGTAACACTCCACAAACCAGCCACCACTTCTATCATAAGTTGTGATGGCTCTATATTGACAATATACACAACTCTGCTGCCTCTCACTTAGGCTTATATATGAATACCATAAACATACAACGTCTGTACTGAGTAGAGGCTAAAATAAGATCCCCTCTCCTACTGAAAGAACCAAGCCTCTGTGTGCTGTGCTAAGATGGCTTAACAAAATCATGTACTACAGCTCGCTCAACATATGCCAAAGGGAGCTGTATGTAATCTGCTTTAATGGTTTACAATGCCATTAAGGTAGCGCAGGGCATTAATGCTTCACCTGGCTAGCATTGATAAAAAAAACATCTGCAAGCCAATATGTTTACAGTGGCAGCCAAAAGGCGAGACCTATTGGCCTTGCCAAAGCTTGTTCTGTTTGCTGTTATTTTTGTGGTGAGCGGCACAGTTTGTTTTGTATGTATGGCCAGTGTTCCCTACAAATTGTATTTATTTAGCACTTCATACCCTACTATGAGGAGTTGAAGCACATTTTCGGATGGATGAACTGCTTCACTATCGGAGATTGATTTGTTGGTCTTGTGTTTAGTAAGAAAGTAAGTAAAACTTTATTGCATGATTAATAAAAACCTTTGCGATGTAATACATAGTAAAACACTTAAACCAAATGCATAAAATGACCCATTTCAAAACAATAAGGTCAGTTAAAACCCATTTAAAATTGCAAGTACTTATGTTGCTTTGAGGGAGTAAAATGTAAAGTCAAAAATGCGATACGACCATTAAGGTGCAATGAGAAACACCAAAGTGCGAGGTATCAATTTGTAAAATTCATTTTTCTGGAAGTTGATAGACAAATGCTAATATCAATGCACTGGACTTAGAAGCTGTGACCACACTGATAGAGGAGTCCAGAGTGGTCATCAAGTAGTCCGAGGTAGTGCAGTTCAGAATTAAGGTACAGATGATCCCTCCTTCGAAATTTGGGGTTTGGACATAATTGCGGGCAATTGCGAGAGTTTTAAGGATTCAAATGCTAATGTGATAACTTCTCAGATAGTTCTCGCCTCTCTGCTGGCGGCTAAGTCCTTACTCACAGTCTTCTTTTCAAATCTCTGAAGAAATTTGATCATTGCGCAGTTCAGACTGATGTTCATAGGATCAAAACAAGCCAACACCGCCTTATGTGGAGAGGTGTGGTGCAGCGGCCAGGGCAGCTGACTTCAGAGCAGAGGGCTCACGGTTCAATCCCTGACTCCGGCGGCAGCTCAGCACCATGTGACTCTGGGCAATAGCTCACTTAATTTCCACGACGGCCCCCAGCGCCTTGAGACCCGTAAGGGTGAGTAGCTCGCGCTTTACAAATACAGATCTTATGCCCTGGTTTCTCCACTTCCTACACAAGAGCTCACGTCGATCCCCAATGCCGGAACAGCACAGGCATGAGACGTGGATGATGTTCTACTGCTCTTGCATGAATAACCGACAAACGTCATGCCCTGGCCTTCTTCTCCATGGGGGAAAATATTCTAATAGAGGTTATAGTCTCAGCCTATAATTCAAAAAGTGCACATTGTCCTGGTTGCTGTAGATTTCGCTTAGGTAGCCCTGTGGTTTTAGGCTGGTGTAGTTTTGAAGTGTCATCCACCCATTACTGCGCTTAGACAATTTATCTTTGTCCTCAAGCATTGATAACAACTGTGCACTAAATTACGTTTTTTGAGCTCCCGGAGGCCTAGAGATTTGTTAGGGCGAGGGGGATCAAAGGCTGGTTTAGATAGACACATGATGGGTAGCTCGACATGAGTTCCAGTTCCTGCCAAAGAGGACAGCCCAAGGAACTCTCCAGTGTCGTCCTAAGCCTATGACAACAGGACACAAAGGCCGCTATCCGAGCCAGAGACTGTTTGGGAATAACAAATTCCTGCCTCATTTGTGCAGGCGATGTATTCAGAGGTAGTTGGAAGATTGACCTGTATATTTAAAGAACCATTCTATCCAGGGTGGCACAATCCCTACCCCTGAGTGCCTAGCTCCCGTATGTCAGAGTGGGGAGGATCTTAGCTTGTGCTACCTGCAAGACTGGCATGAGCGTGGGGCCATTAAGTTTGTTATATAGAGACCGAAAGCCGAAAGCCAACGCGTTGCCCTTCTTCCTGATTTCCTTCAGTTGGTCACTATATCCTCCATTCCCATTGAAATAAACTCCAAGATACTTGAAGCTTTTTACTGATTCAATTCATTCATCCCACATAAGCCAGGTATGCTTCTATGCCTTTTTTCCTTCCACTATTAATATTTCTGTTTTTTTCCTGTTAATGGTCAGTCCATTTTTTACAGAGTAGGCGAGGGTTGCATCAAACAAAGCTGCAAACTGACCTTTGTCTGCTTACGAGGACTAAGTCATCCGCGTACTATAAAATTGATAACTGGAAGCCCCCCAGTTTGGGTGAATGGGAATTCACTTTGTTTAATTAAGGAGTAAGGTCTGCAAGGAACAGGTTGGTCTTGTGTTTTGAATTAGGCCTACTTAGAAAGCATTGCAGTGCATGATTACAAGTTGCAAGGAATTATGTGTGGCGGAAACGCATGAGGCTTAGAATAAAATGAAAATTGTAGAATAGCAGAACAGAGTATAATGCAGCTCAGTAATATAGGGCAGAAATCGGATGGACAGAGTGTAGTCCTGCAAATATCAGGGAAGAGTGAACCTAACCAACTCTGTGTAGGGCTCATTTTTTAGGATAAAATACAATAAGAGTTAAAGGCTTTAGCATGAACGTGCAAAGGCCCATAGACCCCCACCAAATTATGTTAAAGAAAGAACAGTACAGTTTGAGATCACACTGGTGAATGCTATCCTACAAATACATATGCAGTTCCTGTTCCCAGTGCTCCTGAAACACTTTATAGTTAGTACAACAGTCATTACAGTCATGCTCAGGTTCTCATGAGAATCACATCACAGTCCCAAAAGGTGAGGCCTTGAAAAGCATTCACTTTGCTAACACAGCAAGAAACGAAGCTTGAGAACAAAGCATTGCGTTATACATGAGAGAATGACATTGTGTTTCAAAACATTATTTACAAGTTAACAATCGTGTGCTGAGTGCATGGATGAGTGAAAGGGCAGAAAAATGCCTGTGCAAGAGTAAGAGTGCAGCTGACTCCAACAACCATTTTGAAATGGAGGCCTACATTATCAATGTTAAAATAAACAAAGTTTGTCAGCAAAATATCTCAAATTCATTATGTTAATTACACTATGTTCATCAATTATGCATTTTCATTAGAACCACTACACTAACATGTATTCATTTTCTCTATGCCAATCCTACCCTTTAAAATCTCTTCAAATTTAATTTCAGTATGCTAATTTCCTTAGGCACTAGCTCTCTGGGGAGAGGCTGCTATTCTATGACTGCAACAGTGGTAACAGTAGGTGTAACAGTAACATCAATAGATGCGCCTGAGACAACAGGAGGTACCCCTACTTCAGGTGCACTGAGTACAGTGGATGCACCTGCACCCTCAATCACACTAGCTCCAGGTATTTCTTTGACTGTCACCTGTGGTGCTGATGCCACAGGAGGGGGCACAACCTGATATGGAGGAGGTCTTGGATCCTCTAGGAACCCCTCTCCTACATCGTAATCCAACCCTCTCTCTCTCTCTCTTTGCTGATATTTAACCTGACTCTCTTTCTTATCTGTTGCTCCTCATTCTCTCTCATGATGGCAGGCTACACACACACACCTACAGTCATACTTTCACGCCATTCTCACTGTTTCAATTTCAATCTTGCATCCAACCAATTACCAACAGAGTGCCTAATCTGAGTCTTCATTTTCTCGCATTCCTTCTCATGTTCAACATGCTCCCATGCATTCACTGCTCAAACTGAGCAGGTCTCGTGTTTCATTTCATACATCACTTGTCTCATATTCATATTCTCAATCTTCCTCACATTAAAGGTTTCCATTCAGAGAAAATTGCAGGTTCTTGTCATCAGAAGTGATCCTGTTCCATTCTCTAACTACAAACAACCATGTAAACTCTTGTTGAGTGCCATGTCATAAGCAGGTGTGCCTTAGAGAGGCAATTCCTCTCCCATATAAATTGGAGCAACAGGTTTCTTAAGTACAATTCTATTACAGGACCGGAGGCTTCGTATTATGCTTCTCTTTCTATTTATTGCCACTCACAGCAGCCAATCAAAACGTTTTGTATTCAAAATAAACTACACATCCCATGATGCTTTAGTCATATGTCACTTCCTGTATGACCCTATAAGAGCCACCATAACCAGTCCTTGAGCCTCTTTCTTTGCTGCTCACGCAGGAAGTTAAGTCCATCTCTATTTACTATGATGTTTATGTGAATATCAATGGCATTATATTTCAGGCACGCGCCGCTATGTATTATTTAAACGCGATAACAGCGCTTTGTTCCGCTTGCTTTGCCTGTTGAAGTATTATGCAGCGCCGACATCGCGCTACAGATTTATTGGGGCTCTAGCCCGATCGGGCCATTTAAATCAGTCTCCCGCTGGGAGCCGGAGTGCTGCGCTACCTTCGGCAGCAAGATTAAGTGAATTTTGGGCATTTTCAGACCCGCTACGGCGGGAAGAGCGTTCTTACCTTGCGGCCACTCGGCCGGTTAGCTTTTGAGCTCCCGCTTCACGCCCGGTACCGCGCTGCCTTCGGCAGTGAGCACACATGCTAAATATCGAGCGCAGAGGCTCCCCTTATCAGCCGCAGCGCCCAGAGCCTTTTTTAACTAGTTAGCACCGGGTTTCGACGTGCGCAACCCAATTGGGCTACTTTCTAGTTGGATTTGGGCTACGCACGTCGCTACTGCCCTAATTAGCCTAGAACTTTCATTCTTCTTTCGTTTTCCATCGAGCAAGTTCTGTTACGCCTGCTGGCTGCAATAGTGTGTTTCTGGGCCTGGAGTGTGCACAGCTCCTAATACTACTGCTCATTTGGCTCTCTTACGCCCTGAGGGCTGCAATAATATTATACAGCTGTTGCTGAGGAGCTAGGTACCTATTTTTAATTCTGTGCTGGGGTTGGCTCCCCCTTACTCCTCTTGACCTCATTTTCATGAGTAGATATATTTACAAATTCTGCCCCACTATGGATGATTGGGTCAGTTATGAAGAGGATGATAACCTGTATGAGGAGGAAGTGGCTGCCCCTTCCCTGGAGGATAACATTGTTGAGGCCCTGGATGCCTCCGTCCAGGAGTCCGTAAACAAGGCCCTGGAGAAAGCAGTCCCTGGGACTGTGCAGCAAGCGTTAGCTTCTGAGCTGAAACCTATAACTAAACAATTGGAAAAATTTGCCAAGCGGCATGGTTTTACTTCCCCTGCTGAACACGCTAAGGACGCCTCGGCTATGGAACCTCGGGCTACGCCTTGGCCTCACTCTACCGCTCTCTCTTCGCTCCCTAACAAACCTGAGTCCGGTAAATCCAAACGTCCGGATACAGACACGGACACTGATACCACGACAACCTCCCCAGACGAGGCCCCTCCCAAGAAACGGTCCAAGAAGTCCAAACACATTGAGCAGGACCTCTCTCAAACCATTTCCACCCCCTTCACCTTCAACCTGACTGATATAGTTCATCCCAGATCGTCTGACTGGCTCCTGCACCCACTGTTGCGGCTTATCTGCATGATAACCTTCGCAGGAGTTTTGATAAGGAGGTACGGAATAGGCTCCGCTCTGAGTGTCCTAGGCCAGATCTCCCTGACAAGGTGGCGGACACCCCGGACATAGATTTCAGCTTGCTAACATTCCTGAAGAAATTCGCGAAGGACCCTAAAAAGGGTATTGATCGCGCATGGCGAGGTTGTCAAGACAAACTTCTGGATGTCGCGGGGCCCCTCGCGAAGATCCTAGAGATGGCTCTGGAGGTGCAGGAGTCCAACACTGCAGTGGATCCCCATATCCTGGCGGGGTGGACCCAAAGAGCTATTTGCCTGTTAGGGAACGCGACCTGCACCATTTCTACAGAACAACGCAAGTCGCTCCTTATGCGCATGGATTCCAATCTCACGGAATTAGCTGCCGCAGAACCAGGTCCCTTAGCAGAGGGCAATCTCTTCGGAGAACGATTCGTTAAAGATGTGGCTAAATATGTGGGCACGTTCACGACCCTCGACAAGGCACAGTCTGGCATCAAGAGGGTATTCAAGGCTGGCCTTTTTAACAGGGCCGGACGAGGCCGAGGACGCTCGTTTGGCTGCCAGTTCTCCCAAGGTCCTCAACGAGGTGATTTCGGCCGCGGCCGCGGCAAGTGGGACTCCACTTGTGGGGGTACCTTCTACCCCACCAGACAGCGCTTCAATTGGAGGCGCTTCCACAGAGGAAACTACCGTGGAGATTTCCAAGCCTCTGACTCTACAGGTAAGAGCCCCAGACATTTTCCAGCTGCCCTTAGGGGGTCGTACTCAATATTTCTATCACAGTTGGGTTCATCTCTCGCAGGATGCTTGGATATTGCAAACAATTCAGGGTTTCCAGTTAGATTTCTATCAGACCCCTTATCAGGTCAAACTGCCCAGACAGCTTTCTTTTTCCCAACTCGAATGCGATTTTATAGATTCCGAGCTCGAAGAATTGCTGCAGAAACGCGTGATAGCACGTTGCGACGAGGGCCCTCGCGGTTTCTGCAGCAATATTTTCTTGGTACAGAAGAGAGGCGGAGGTTACAGGTTGGTACTGAATTTAAAGGACTTCAATCGTTTCATGAATTACAAACATTTCAAGATGGAGGGCATCCATCTTTTGACGAATCTCCTGAAAAAGGACGACTGGATGGTCCGTTTGGACCTGAAGGATGCCTATTTGTCCATTCCCATTTTTCCTCCCCACCGCCGGTTCCTTCAATTTCAGTGGCGGAACCGGTGGTTCGAATATTTGGTCCTTCGTTTCGGACTCTCCTCAGCACCGTGGTGTTTTACCAAAGTCCTGAAGCCAGTGATAGCATATCTCAGAGAACAGGGAGTTCGCATGATAGTGTACTTGGACGACATACTTATCATGGCGCACTCTCCAGCTTTGGCTGTACAGCATTTACGCATGACCATTGCTACGCTACAAAACCTGGGGTTCGTGATCAACGAGCCCAAATCGGTTCTTTGTCCGTCACAGACGATAGATTTCTTGGGGTTCGTCATAAACTCTCAGACGGCCCAGCTGAGTCTCCCACGCTCCAAACTGCGGGACATCAAGAAGGAGTTACGCTCTCTGTTATCCAAGCAGACAGTCTCTCTGAGAGTGCTTGCCAGGATCGTGGGTCTCCTGGCATCCTCCATACAGGCGATTTTTCCGGGGCCCCTCCATTATCGAGCCCTTCAAAGGTTAAAGATTCAGCACCTTCAGAAGGGTCTCTCTTACACAGACTTAGTCCCTCTTTCGCAAGAGGTACGGGAGGAGATTCAGTGGTGGCTTGGCCACGTGGAGGCGTGGAACGGCAGAGCCATTTTCGGCTCCCAGCCGGAGGTCGTCATAGAGTCCGACGCCAGTCGCTGGGGGGCGAGTTGCGGATATACTTCTACAGGAGGACGTTGGTCCCTCCGCGAACTCGACCTCCATATCAATTGTCTAGAACTTCTGGCGGGGTCATTCGCGATCCGGACTCTCTCACCCAAACGGTTCTCAGGTTGCATCCTCTTGCGGATGGACAACGTCTCCGCTGTTCGGTACATCAACAAACTGGGAGGCACGAGGTCCTCAATCCTAGTAGAGATAGCGAAGGACTTCTGGCATTACTGCAAAGTCAACAGATCTCGGTCATAGCCGAGTATATTCCGGGACAGTCGAACGTAGTGGCGGACTGGAATTCCCGACACCTCAAAGACTACAGCGACTGGCAGCTCCAGCCACAGATAGTCGGCTGGCTGCAAGCGATATGGGGGAGTTGCGAGATCGATCTGTTTGCGTCCAGATTGAATTGTCAAATGACCAAATTTTTCAGCTGGAGACCGGATCCGTTGGCTCTGGCGACGGATGCCTTTTCCCAGGATTGGTCCCTGCACCTGAATTATGCTTTTCCCCCCTTCATTCTGATTCCCAGAGTATTCACGCAGATAATTCGCCAGAAGGCGGAGGTGATCCTAGTGACTCCTCTGTGGAAGTCGCAGCCTTGGTTCCCAATATTATTGGAGGCGAGCTGCGACTTCCCCAGAATGATTCTGTGGTCCTCCACGATGCTCCAGGGCCCTCGGGGAGAAATACACCCGATGGTACTATCGGGGCAGTTGTCCCTGATGGCCTGGAGACTCTCCGGAAACGTTGGCAAATGCCAGGATTTTCGGAGGAAGCTTCAGCTTTCATTGACCAGGCCTGGGCTCCCTCAACCAGGAAACGGTATTCTTCAGCCTGGAAGAGTTGGGTTCGTTGGTGCGTGGAACAACACGTGGATCCCGTGGGAGTGGACTTACCCTATGTTGTAAATTTCTTGTCAAAAAAGGCTTCTGAGGGTCTAGCATATCGTTCTATTAACAATTTCCGTTCGGCCATTTCGGCTGGCCATTCCCAGATTGAGGGTAAACCAGTGGGAATGCATCAGGTAGTTTGCATACTTCTGAAAGGTATTAGGGTAGCAAATCCCCCCCAAACCGAAATACTCATCTTTGTGGGATGTCTCTCTAGTTCTTTCCTTATTCGATAAATGGCCACATAACAATATGTTAACCAGGAAACAACTCTCATCCAAGTTAGCCATGCTGTTATGTCTCTCTGCATGTAGACGTTCTTCTGATGTGAAAGCTCTAGACCTTACAGGTTGAGTATTTACTCCTGAAGGAGTTTCTTTTAATATTACTTCCAGGACTAAAACAATGTCACGTAGTGTGGAATATCATGCTTTTCCTGGTAATGTGAAACTATGTGTAGTTCAATGTCTAAAAGCTTACGAAGAATGTACCAGGCCTATTCGGCCTGAGGGTGTGGTGCAGTTACTAATTGCTTTGCAAAAATCTTATAGACCTGTTACTGCGGCTACTATTGCCAGATGGTTAAAATCTGTTATGCAAGAGGCGGGTATTGATACCCAAGTGTTTGGGGCGCACTCTGTTCGTGGCGCCATGGCCTCTAAAACATTTATGTTAGGTTCTACTATTCAGGATATCATGCACTCTGCTGATTGGTCTTCTGAGTCTACCTTTAAACAGTTTTATTATAAACCGGTGGGTGATATTTCCTCTGTTGTTTTTAATCAGCGTTAAACTAGCATAATACGAAGCCTCCGGTCCTGTAATAGAATAAAAAATTAGCTAGCATTCGCGCCAAGAATTTTCAATTCTATTAAGGACACGGAGGCGAGGATTATCCCACCCGGTTATATTACAGTATTGTAATGTTTACCCACCCGTCTGTATTGGATTTTCTCTTTAAGCAGAAGTTACGGATTTTCTTGTATCATTCTTTTCAGGCTCCGAGAAGAAGATGGAGTAGCAGTACCTCTGGTTAAAGAAGACGTTCCCGTTTGGTTCTGGTTTCTTCCATGTTGGAGGATGTTTGTTTGGACTTATATTATTATTACTGGACTATCGTTCGAGCAAAGAAAGAGGCTCAAGGACTAGTTATGGTGGCTCTTATAGGGTCATACAGGAAGTGACATATGACTAAAGCATCATGGGATGTGTCCTTTATTTTGAATACAAAACGTTTTGATTGGCTGCTGTGAGTGGCAATAAATAGAAAGAGAAGCATAATCCTCGCTTCCGTGTCCTTAATAGAATTGAAAATTCTTGGCGCGAATGCTAGCTAATATTTTATTCTCGTTTTCCTGTACTGAACTCGCTGTATTAAATCACATGTTACAAACAACAGCAATCCACCAATCTCAAACAGCCCTCAGTGATAACTAACCAATCCTAACTCTGCACCAAATGAGGTAGTCAGTCAACCACAATGCGACTCATAGCACAATCAACCAGTTGCAGCACATCCAGTTCAAAGGTCAACCAATCACAGCGCATCTCTGCATGTCACCTTACAACAAACAGCAAATCACAACACGTCTCGCCATGATGTAAAATCTGAATTCCTCATTACTAAAATTATTAATATTGCCAATTCCTTGCCTACTTTACCCTAAAGGTAAGAGGAAAATAAAATCTCTGCTAAAAGAAATCACTCAAACAGGGAAAGCAGGCTCTCAGCCAAGGGTACTTTGCTCTTTGATTAGCATGTTTACTTCTGTGCACCAAAAAATAAACAGTCCTCAATCTAGCTTAATAGGCACTCACAACTATACCTTCAAGTAAATCCCTATCCTGGTGTGAATGTGGCAACTCACAACACACACCTCACCTTTAGCAGACAAGTTCCAATAACAAGTTTATATTTCGGCATCTTGGATTCATGACAAAATTCAACACCTGAACCTTAAACAAATAAATGTAATTAGTGGGCACAACTCAAAATGAGACATAATAACCAAAATTCATACTATTCCGCAAATCAAAGATGTACAGCCAAAGTGCTCACAACCCGCATCCATTTCTCATGGCAATGGAAATTCAAATCCCACAACACACTGCTCAACATTCAATACTATATTTTCAATGGCACAATCTACCACAACGCATCACCCCACTTATGCTCATTTCTCCTTAGTTCACAGATCAACTTCAGGAACACAAGAACACTGCCATTAATCCACATTGGACCATTAGGATTCTGGAGTACAGAGCGAATCAGGGCAATTTATTGTCTAGATCTAATTAGCTGTAGCATCAAGATCCAGTTCAGACTCTTCAGATCCAGTCTCAAATCATTCTCTGCTACCAGATTTCAGATGGTACTAAACTTAGGTATGTCATTTGAAAGCGACATTGTCAGACCGGGGTGAGGGGGCAGGTGTTAATCCCCTAAGAATTTTGCTGCTCCTCGACTGGATCTGGCCACCAGATTAAATTCAATGTTTGATAACAATTCAGAATTAAATGTAAGGCGCATTTGTTTTACAATGAAGACCGACATGTATTATATTCAAACCATGGTGGTTTATTAAAGGACTTACAGGCATAACAGAAGCAACATATATAGTCAGTTAATTATTAAATAGCATGATGCTCAGAATAAAATGCAATTATCAGAAAAAAATATAGTTCAGCTCAAATAAAATAAGTCAGAAGTCAGACCGATGTGAAGTTGCCACTTAAAGGTCAAGAGAGAGTGAGCCCAACACCCTCAGAAATAGACTTCTTTTAGAATGCAAAGTCCAAACATGAATACAATGAATACAATTCAAACAGATTGAACCAATCAGATTAAAAGAAGAACAATACAGTTTCTGAAGCCATATTTGTCAGCACTATCCCACAAATTCACATAATGCAGTTCCCATTCCTGGTGCTCTTCAGGCACCTTCATAGTTAGTACAAATATTGCTACATGTTATACAAGGACAAGTTCTCATAAGAATCACATTGTGGTACTAATAGGTGAGGCCTTGGGAACATTCACCCTCAGTCATAGCTGCCAAGTTTCCATATTACGTATGGGTGACATTTCCATGATTTCAGTGAGTGCAAGAGTGACATTGCATTGCCAAATGAGTGACACTTTAACATGAGTAAAACCAAGCAATGAAGTTCATGTAAAGAGATAAATATCTGAAATGTCCCTCAGTTTAGCATTGAGAAGCTCTTCAAAAGGACTTTCAACTGCTTCAACCAAGTATAATGTCTTCCTTGATCTTTCATTTGCGGGCATAGGTGGCCCTGAGCGTTGGGCGCTAGAGCTTCATTGAAGACGTACAGAGCTTTGCAGAGGTCGGGCAGAACTGACCTTCACCAGCCCCTAGCACTAAGATTTGTCTCAGATGAGGCCTTCAGTGAGGGGGCAGACGGATAGGCAGAGGTCCAGGCTCTGACACTAAGGACGTCCATTACACATTCACTTAGGGGGCAGACAGCGAGACACAGGCCCAGCGTTTGGCACTAAGGACCATCATGAGGCCTTCACTCAAGGGACAGGCAGTGCCGCAAAGGCCCATCTTCTGACACTAAGTTCACCACTGACTCCTGACACCTTCTTTGAGGGTGTAGACATAGAGTCAAATGCCCATCCTTGGACATCAAGTGTGGCCTTCACTGAGGATACAGTAACTGCTGTACAGCCCAGCCTCTGATATTAAGAACCATTGCTGATACCTTCACTTAGGAGGCAAAGATAGTGGCACAGGCCCAGCATTTGATACATTAGGTACTGTCCCTGAGCCATGAGGTCTTCACTTAGATGTAGACAGTGCAACGCATGCTGAGTTTCTAACATTAAGGATCCTTCCTGCAGCTCACACTATCAGCTCACACTATCAATGTAGAGGCAGGCAGTGAGGCACTGGCCCAGCCACTGACATTAAGGATCATCCCTGTGGCTTTCACATGGGGTGCAGAGAGTGTGGTACAGGCCCAGTCTCTGACACAAACCAATGCAAAAGCCCGGAGTCCTTCAACTTGGTCTTGGGGGCAGAGAGTGAGGAACAACAGACTCTAACACTAATGACAGTGCCATACCCTAAGGCAGGTGTCTCCAACCAGTCGACTGCTAGCTGCCAGTAGAGCCCAGACACCTTCAGAGTAGCTCAGAGCCTTGAGTTCATTTCTAAATAAGCACAAGGTAATATTTTCATTTTAAAGCTAAGGGAAAGCTGTGTTTATTTTACATTGTTATCACCAGGCTGCAGATAACAGGGCCTGATAATGAGCAGTGCTCAGTAAGATTTATGACCCAGTCTGGGGCTGGGGCATAGAAGTGAAGAACTGAAGCACAGAGGTATTTAACTCTTAAATAAAAGTCCTTGTCAACTCAGTATTGGAACTATGAACAAAAAGATATTTCTGAATGCTTTTACATGGGAGAAAATGAAAATGAAAAGTTACCTTAATGTTTAAGTTAACTCTTCATTTTAATTTACTCAAATTTGAAAGTGTGGCGCATTTACAAACAGCAGGGCCCCTTCGCCTAGTGGTCAGTAGACACTGTGCCATAAGTATAACTAAACAAATACAGCCATTTTTTTAAATGAGAGAAATTTAAAGTGCAGAAAAATGTTCCATATTATGAAAATTTTTGCAGAACATTTTTCTGCACTTAAAATTTCCCCCATTTAAAAAAAAAAATTATTGTATCTTTATGTTATACATGTAACGGTACCACATATGGCGAAAGGTATGTCCTGCAAGTACATACGACACAGACTCTCAGTCACCCATATGAATATATCCCATTTGTACCCACACATGCTCATACATCCCCAAAGACCACACTCTCATTGACACACATGGTAGCCCTGTCATAGTGCCCCATGTCAAAGTATTTTGTTCAAACCATAGTATCCAGCTCTTTGGACATTAGACTTAAAGTCAATGAAGCTGGGCGTGGGGGTGTCTAGTAACAATGTGCAATTTGTTTAGCTTTCAGTAGCTCACAATGATTTTCACTGATCAGAAGTAGCTCTCACTACAGAAAAAGTTGGAGACCCCTGCCCTAAGCTATTCACTGAGGGGCAGAGAGGGGATGTAGGCTGTGCAGGACTAGCTTACTTTGAGACCTTCACTGAGGTAGAGAGTGAGCAGCAGAAAATGAGGCCCAGCACCAGTCTCAAACCAACAACAGAACTCCCTGACAGGACATGGGAACTTGTCACATAGAGCAGGGCTGTATTGCAGCAGTAGCCCAGCTAATTGCCATGCATCATGGGTTAATTTACCGCATTTCAGTGCCTGTTTCCACATGACCACATTGAAATGCAATGTTTCGCTTTATAAGCTCCTCTGGGGTTCTGCATTCTTATTTGCAGTTTTTTTTAAATATCGCAATTTTGACCTGAAGGTATTGGAGTGCTTTACATGAGCAATAGTTACAGCAGACTCGGGGAGAGTAAGTGATTTGCCCAGAATCACAGGAAGTTGAACAGATGCCAAGACTCGAACCTGGTTTCCCAGTTCCAAAGTCAGCAGCTCTGGCCTTCTTTGCTGGAAGTGCTGGATAGCATGGTAGTTTGCACAGACTGTAAACTGCCATACTGTCTAGGGCTTCCAGCATTGAATGCAGAACCCAAGAGGTGATAGAAATGCATGACATTGCATTTCAGTGCAGTCATGCGAAGACAGACAGAAACTGAAATGCGGTAGACTAACCTATACATGCCAATCGACCAGATTCAGGAGACTCCTGAATTTTTAAACCAAAAATTGCTTTATTTTGACTGTCTCCCGCCTGAAATGGCCTCTGTTTCAACAGAAGTCAATGGGAGAAATACAATCTCCAGATTTTTTTTTTTGAATCTCCCACTTTCCTCTTCTAAAATGTACGCATATGTACATACCCGTGAAGCAAGGCATTTGGCAGTGGTGCTCAGTAAAGCAGTGTGTGACTGAGTTCTAGGAAAGAAACATTCTATACCTGGGAAATTGACATTGCATTTCAAAACATTGTTTATGAGGCCATTCATGTATAAATCAGCTGGGTGCAAGGTAAAACAGAAAAGAATGACTGCTGAAAGACCGGGACGGCTGCTAGCAGGCATTTAGACTTTTTCCCCCATTTAGTCTTTCTTTTGTTTTTACAGGAAATGGGTATACGTCGCTCTCTTTCAGGAAGGCTCGTGCAGCTACGTGTACGCATGTTCAAGTGAATAGTAATCACTGTTCTGAGCAAGTTCGTTAGAGCGCTCGCTGCCTACAGCCCCTTAACTACATCCTTGTTCGCTCTGATCGCAAAAACGGAAGCTGTGTGCCCACGAGCTTACGTGATACACCCACACTCCCCTGGCTTCTCACCTAGAACATATAATATTGATACAGCTGGTGGGGAAAATGTCCCGTCCGGCTTCAGATAAGGTCAGTAATATTTTGAAAAACACGATATCTACAAGAGGATGATCAGTATGTGGGCAAAATGTAGTCATGCAAATGTAACACTAAATAAGTTCCGTTTGCCCGGGACATGCCCAGATTTGCGAGCTTGCACGTTTATTTAATTTCTCATTTGTGACACTTGTCGTGAGCTGCTTAGCTTGCTTACATGTCTTTTGCATGAGCGGATCCTGCGACAGTCAGTGGCTACTAGGCAGTGTTCCTCGAGGGTACTGCCGCTTAACACCAGCCAGAGATCCAGGTACTGATGCATTTAGTTGGATACGCAGCTTATCTCTTTGGCTTAATTGGCTCTCCGAGGACAGCTAGGTCAAGCAGTCAAAGTTGACTAATTTAGGGATTGAAGGCAAAATCTGAATACTTAATTTCGGATGGTTCAGAATCCGATTAGAGGTGTTCACAGATAGAAAAGATCAGTGCTCGGATTTTTGAAACAATAAGATACCCATATGCAGGGTACAAGTCCTAAAAAAAGAAGTGGGGGGCTAACCAAGTTAAGCAGCATGCAAGTGACATCAAGGCGCGTGCCATCACAGTGCCTGACGGCACGGTGCGTGACATTGCATCACAGGAAGTGACCTCAGATATTAAGATATGTTTATCAGGTATATCAAGAGTACATTTAAGCGCACTACGAGATTTAACAGATGAGACTTTGCTTTTGGGTTGTGCCCAAAAAGTGTTGCAAACCCAACGCGAAATCGGGGCCTCAGCTAATACATTTTTTTAGGTCGAGCATTCGAGACTTCTTGTATATACTTTAGTATATACATATATGTGTATGTACTTTGTGGGCTCTGGAGATCAAGTCCTAGGCCTAGGACTTGTATGCTTCCGCTTAGGGACTTTTTTTCTGTTCAACTGCCTCTATTTAACTGTCTTGATAGAAAACGACCAGTAGAGGTCAGTAAAATACCAGAATTGCTTTCTGCTTTTTCAACTGCCTCTATTTAACTGTCTTGATAGAAAACGACTAGTAGAGGTCAGTAAAATACCAGAATTGCTTTCTGCTGAGGGATTTTCTTTTTTAAATTTTTCTGGCAACTGCCTCTATTTAAATGTCTTGATAGAAAACGACCGGCAGAGGTCAGTAAAATACCAGAATCACTTTAGCATTCTCTAGATTCCAGTCCATAGAAATTGTCTTCCACGAACACCCGTAGACAATAATAATTTTTCAAATCTTGTATTTGCAGTGATATGACCACCGAAGGCCCTGATTTTATATTAAAAACAGAGCTTTGGACTATACCATTTCCGGCTGAAAGGCAATATTTCTTTCCATGTGTTCCCATACCTGACGTGACACGCAGTTTGGTGCTTACTTTCCCTCCATGTTAAAGAACAGTAGATGTTTCAGCACCCAGGCTAATCTGCTGCATAGCTAAATACATATAAGGTCCCAAAGGCGAGACCGATTGCATTGCAAATGCTTGTTTAAAACCCTGCCACAAAGAAAAAGAAGGAGCAGCAGCAGCAGCATAGTAGATCTGTTCTGCTAAATTGGTTGCAAAGTCTGCATTTTAAAACTATTGTTGTGATGTCTTGCCATGCAATGGGTTTTGTGTATAAAGCCTACGAGGCACATCTGTGCCACGGGTATTATGATGTCAGTTGGTTCTGATGCGGAATCTTTGGGTGGATGGCTGCAGTTGGAGATAGGCTGCCAGGCGGCACGGTGTGGTTAGTGCCCAGATGCTGTGTCAGGGTTTCGGTGAAATAAAGTATACAGCTAAAGGAATCTGATGTCAGCAATTTCCTTACAAAGTTGGCGACAAGCTTGCTTGGACCCTGACAGGCTAAAGAACCTGCGCAATGGTGGACATTCTGGGCATGGGTGTACGTGGTGGTGCGGTCTTGTGAAGGAAACGGTTCACAGCACTAACCAGCGTGTGTGTAATTCGTATGCTTTTACTGATCCTACTGCATTCATATTTCAGTTGCAAAGGAGTGTTGTGAGTACTTTATTTTTTTTGATTTTACCATATTGTGGGATAAACGTCTTAGTTAGCCGTTGGCAGCATACTACGTCATTTGGGTGCAGTGAACGGATATTTGGCTGCCTTATCGTGAGCGGGCATTAGTACATCATCTCTGGACGCCATTATGCCCTGGGAGCGACGTCGCACGGAATGGTCGTCCATTTTTGATTGGGAAGTCATGATTTAGGTGCACAGCCATTTTAAGTCATTGTTTATACTTATCTCCTCAAGGCAATTTATGTACTTCAGTACTCGCTGCAGTCGGATGCCGTGCTGACTTGCGGTTTGTGTAGGAGATCTTCAGTTGCTATATGTGCAGAAACATTACATTATAGTGCATCTGGAATTTGGTACACGTGCATTTCGTAATGGTGATGTGCACACTTTGCATTATATTTTAAATTTACAATGCCAATATACAGTTTGGATTATCTCTGTCTTTTTTTTGTCACGGGGATGCAAGTTAGTGTTCAGTCATTCAAGCCTAGCCTGTGCTAGGGATATATTCAAGGTACATTGTTTCAGCATAGTGCATATTTGGATTCTCTTGGTGCCTGCAACCTCGATTCAAGTACAGTATGGTCTGCAAAGAGAGTATTTGAGCTTTGCTGGAGCCAGGAACTTCGTGTACAGTGACACACTCACTGGATTTCGTACAAGTGTGTCATTGTCCTTCTTCGACCTCTGATTACAGTGACACACACACTAAAAATTGAGTTCATGTGTCAGTTTACTTTTTTTAATGACAGCCACAGTGACACGCACACTTGAATTGATCTTTGTTTGTCATTGTCTCTCTGCAAAAGTCATATCCAGTGATAAACACACTTGTGTCATTATTTTCTTTATGATAAAGAATGTGTACATTTTATTTTTATTGCTACTGCATAATAAGAGTGTTTTTGTACTGTGTGGGAGGATTATTTAGGATACTGTATAGGTGTAGGAATTGTTACTGTAGTAATTGATTATTCTGGGTAGTTCCTTAGTAATTTTATCTGCGTAGCGCTATCATGGCTTCTGGAAATGTATGGAACCTGTCTCCCCCCCAACCATTTTTACCATCCCCAGGCGAATCAACACTGAAATGGGATGAATGGCGTGAGTATTTTGAGAACTACATTTCTACTTTTTAGGAGGATGAAAAACTCACTGCTGAGAGAAAGAAGAAGATACTTTTACATTGTTTGGGTTCACGAGGGTTGAGGGTATACTATCGTATAAATAAGAAACCAAGACCGGAAGGCTAAGGGGATTTATATTTGAACGCCTTACAAGATTTAACTAACTATTTTAAACCCACAGTTTGTGTCGCAGTAGACCGTTATAAATTCTTCCATAGGAAGCAAGAAAAAAAGGAATCTATTGAAGATTTTGTGGGGGCCCTAAAAAATATGGCTCGCACATGCTGGTTTGGTGCTCTTCACGATTAGCTAATTCCTGATCAAATAGTAATGCAGGCTACAAATCCCAATATACAGGATAAGCTGTGGGCTGAGGGGGATACCAAAGGGGATGATGGACGGAGCGTTAGAGCAAATCAAACACTCACCCCCAGTCAACTAATCTGGGTTTAATCCATCATCATTCTTTAGCTCACTCCACCACCCCAGTTCAGACATGGCCATATGCAAATCAGTCTGACCCTGTGCCTCATGGGAACAGTCCAGCCCGAACTGCCAAGCCATGTCTTCCCTGGACCGGAAACAAGCATCCTGGGACCGGTTTCGGGTTCAAAACCCTCATCAGCCAGGCTATCTTGAATCCAGTGGCAAAGTGAGCAAGGGACCCACGTCTGGGCACACCCTGCCAACTTAGGGCGAACAAAGCGATACCAAAGGGGATGATGGACGGAGCGTTAGAGCAAATCAAACACTCACCCCCAGTCAACTGATCTGGGTTTAATCCATCATCATTCTTTAGCTCACTCCACCACCCCAGTTCAGACATGGCCATATGCAAATCAGTCTGACCCTGTGCCTCATGGGAACAGTCCAGCCCGAACTGCCAAGCCATGTCTTCCCTGGACCGGAAACAAGCATCCAGGGACCGGTTTCGGGTTCAAAACCCTCATCAGCCAGGCTATCTTGAATCCAGTGGCAAAGTGAGCAAGGGACCCACGTCTGGGCATACCCTGCCAACTTAGGGCGAACAAAGCGATACCAAAGGGGATGATGGACGGAGCGTTAGAGCAAATCAAACACTCACCCCCAGTCAACTGATCTGGGTTTAATCCATCATCATTCTTTAGCTCACTCCACCACCCCAGTTCAGACATGGCCATATGCAAATCAGTCTGACCCTGTGCCTCATGGGAACAGTCCAGCCCGAACTGCCAAGCCATGTCTTCCCTGGACCGGAAACAAGCATCCTGGGACCGGTTTCGGGTTCAAAACCCTCATCAGCCAGGCTATCTTGAATCCAGTGGCAAAGTGAGCAAGGGACCCACGTCTGGACATACCCTGCCAACTTAGGGCGAACAAAGCGATACCAAAGGGGATGATGGACGGAGCGTTAGAGCAAATCAAACACTCACCCCCAGTCAACTGATCTGGGTTTAATCCATCATCATTCTTTAGCTCACTCCACCACCCCAGTTCAGACATGGCCATATGCAAATCAGTCTGACCCTGTGCCTCATGGGAACAGTCCAGTCCGAACTGCCAAGCCATGTCTTCCCTGGACCGGAAACAAGCATCCTGGGACCGGTTTCGGGTTCAAAACCCTCATCAGCCAGGCTATCTTGAATCCAGTGGCAAAGTGAGCAAGGGACCCACGTCTGGGCATACCCTGCCAACTTAGGGCGAACAAAGCGATACCAAAGGGGATGATGGACGGAGTGTTAGAGCAAATCAAACACTCACCCCCAGTCAACTAATCTGGGTTTAATCCATCATCATTCTTTAGCTCACTCCACCACCCCAGTTCAGACATGGCCATATGCAAATCAGTCTGACCCTGTGCCTCATGGGAACAGTCCAGCCCGAACTGCCAAGCCATGTCTTCCTGGACCGGAAACAAGCATCCTGGGACCGGTTTCGGGTTCAAAACCCTCATCAGCCAGGCTATCTTGAATCCAGTGGCAAAGTGAGCAAGGGACCCACGTCTGGGCATACCCTGCCAACTTAGGGCGAACAAAGCGATACCAAAGGGGATGATGGACGGAGCGTTAGAGCAAATCAAACACTCACCCCCAGTCAACTGATCTGGGTTTAATCCATCATCATTCTTTAGCTCACTCCACCACCCCAGTTCAGACATGGCCATATGCAAATCAGTCTGACCCTGTGCCTCATGGGAACAGTCCAGCCCGAACTGCCAAGCCATGTCTTCCCTGGACCGGAAACAAGCATCCTGGGACCGGTTTCGGGTTCAAAACCCTCATCAGCCAGGCTATCTTGAATCCAGTGGCAAAGTGAGCAAGGGACCCACGTCTGGGCATACCCTGCCAACTTAGGGCAAACAAAGCGATACCAAAGGGGATGATGGACGGAGCGTTAGAGCAAATCAAACACTCACCCCCAGTCAACTGATCTGGGTTTAATCCATCATCATTCTTTAGCTCACTCCACCACCCCAGTTCAGACATGGCCATATGTAAATCAGTCTGACCCTGTGCCTCATGGGAACAGTCCAGCCCGAACTGCCAAGCCATGTCTTCCCTGGACCGGAAACAAGCATCCTGGGACCGGTTTCGGGTTCAAAACCCTCAACAGCCAGGCTATCTTGAATCCAGTGGCAAAGTGAGCAAGGGACCCACGTCTGGGCATGCCCTGCCAACTTAGGGCGAACAAAGCGATACCAAAGGGGATGATGAACGGAGCGTTAGAGCAAATCAAACACTCACCCCCAGTCAACTGATCTGGGTTTAATCCATCATCATTCTTTAGCTCACTCCACCACCCCAGTTCAGACATGGCCATATGCAAATCAGTCTGACCCTGTGCCTCATGGGAACAGTCCAGCCCGAACTGCCAAGCCATGTCTTCCCTGGACCGGAAACAAGCATCCTGGGACCGGTTTCGGGTTCAAAACCCTCATCAGCCAGGCTATCTTGAATCCAGTGGCAAATTGAGCAAGGGACCCACGTCTGGGCATACCCTGCCAACTTAGGGCGAACAAAGCGATACCAAAGGGGATGATGGACGGAGCGTTAGAGCAAATCAAACACTCACCCCCAGTCAACTAATCTGGGTTTAATCCATCATCATTCTTTAGCTCACTCCACCACCCCAGTTCAGACATGGCCATATGCAAATCAGTCTGACCCTGTGCCTCATGGGAACAGTCCAGCCCGAACTGCCAAGCCATGTCTTCCCTGGACCGGAAACAAGCATCCTGGGACCGGTTTGGGGTTCAAAACCCTCATCAGCCAGGCTATCTTGAATCCAGTGGCAAAGTGAGCAAGGGACCCACGTCTGGGCATACCCTGCCAACTTAGGGCGAACAAAGCGATACCAAAGGGGATGATGGACGGAGCGTTAGAGCAAATCAAACACTGACCCCCAGTCAACTGATCTGGGTTTAATCCATCATCATTCTTTAGCTCACTCCACCACCCCAGTTCAGACATGGCCATATGCAAATCAGTCTGACCCTGTGCCTCATGGGAACAGTCCAGCCCGAACTGCCAAGCCATGTCTTCCCTGGACCGGAAACAAGCATCCTGGGACCGGTTTCGGGTTCAAAACCCTCATCAGCCAGGCTATCTTGAATCCAGTGGCAAAGTGAGCAAGGGACCCACGTCTGGGCATACCCTGCCAACTTAGGGCGAACAAAGCGATACCAAAGGGGATGATGGACGGAGCGTTAGAGCAAATCAAACACTCACCCCCAGTCAACTGATCTGGGTTTAATCCATCATCATTCTTTAGCTCACTCCACCACCCCAGTTCAGACATGGCCATATGCAAATCAGTCTGACCCTGTGCCTCATGGGAACAGTCCAGCCCGAACTGCCAAGCCATGTCTTCCCTGGACCGGAAACAAGCATCCTGGGACCGGTTTCGGGTTCAAAACCCTCATCAGCCAGGCTATCTTGAATCCAGTGGCAAAGTGAGCAAGGGACCCACGTCTGGGCATACCCTGCCAACTTAGGGCGAACAAAGCGATACCAAAGGGGAAGATGGACGCTGTTAGAGCAAATCAAACACTCACCCCCAGTCAACTGATCTGGGTTTAATCCATCATCATTCTTTAGCTCACTCCACCACCCCAGTTCAGACATGGCCATATGCAAATCAGTCTGACCCTGTGCCTCATGGGAACAGTCCAGCCCGAACTGCCAAGCCATGTCTTCCCCGGACCGGAAACAAGCATCCTGGGACCGGTTTCGGGTTCAAAACCCTCATCAGCCAGGCTATCTTGAATCCAGTGGCAAAGTGAGCAAGGGACCCACGTCTGGGCATACCCTGCCAACTTAGGGCGAACAAAGCGATACCAAAGGGGATGATGGACGGAGCGTTAGAGCAAATCAAACACTCACCCCCAGTCAACTGATCTGGGTTTAATCCATCATCATTCTTTAGCTCACTCCACCACCCCAGTTCAGACATGGCCATATGCAAATCAGTCTGACCCTGTGCCTCATGGGAACAGTCCAGCCCGAACTGCCAAGCCATGTCTTCCCTGGACCGGAAACAAGCATCCTGGGACCGGTTTCGGGTTCAAAACCCTCATCAGCCAGGCTATCTTGAATCCAGTGGCAAAGTGAGCAAGGGACCCACGTCTGGGCATACCCTGCCAACTTAGGGCGAACAAAGCGATACCAAAGGGGATGATGGACGGAGCGTTAGAGCAAATCAAACACTCACCCCCAGTCAACTGATCTGGGTTTAATCCATCATCATTCTTTAGCTCACTCCACCACCCCAGTTCAGACATGGCCATATGCAAATCAGTCTGACCCTGTGCCTCATGGGAACAGTCCAGCCCGAACTGCCAAGCCATGTCTTCCCTGGACCGGAAACAAGCATCCTGGGACCGGTTTCGGGTTCAAAACCCTCATCAGCCAGGCTATCTTGAATCCAGTGGCAAAGTGAGCAAGGGACCCACGTCTGGGCATACCCTGCCAACTTAGGGCGAACAAAGCGATACCAAAGGGGATGATGGACGGAGCGTTAGAGCAAATCAAACACTCACCCCCAGTCAACTGATCTGGGTTTAATCCATCATCATTCTTTAGCTCACTCCACCACCCCAGTTCAGACATGGCCATATGCAAATCAGTCTGACCCTGTGCCTCATGGGAACAGTCCAGCCCGAACTGCCAAGCCATGTCTTCCCTGGACCGGAAACAAGCATCCTGGGACCGGTTTCGGGTTCAAAACCCTCATCAGCCAGGCTATCTTAAATCCAGTGGCAAAGTGAGCAAGGGACCCACGTCTGGGCATACCCTGCCAACTTAGGGCGAACAAAGCGATACCAAAGGGGATGATGGACAGAGCGTTAGAGCAAATCAAACACTCACCCCCAGTCAACTGATCTGGGTTTAATCCATCATCATTCTTTAGCTCACTCCACCACCCCAGTTCAGACATGGCCATATGCAAATCAGTCTGACCCTGTGCCTCATGGGAACAGTCCAGTCCGAACTGCCAAGCCATGTCTTCCCTGGACCGGAAACAAGCATCCTGGGACCGGTTTCGGGTTCAAAACCCTCATCAGCCAGGCTATCTTGAATCCAGTGGCAAAGTGAGCAAGGGACCCACGTCTGGGCATACCCTGCCAACTTAGGGCGAACAAAGCGATACCAAAGGGGATGATGGACGGAGCGTTAGAGCAAATCAAACACTCACCCCCAGTCAACTAATCTGGGTTTAATCCATCATCATTCTTTAGCTCACTCCACCACCCCAGTTCAGACATGGCCATATGCAAATCAGTCTGACCCTGTGCCTCATGGGAACAGTCCAGCCCGAACTGCCAAGCCATGTCTTCCCTGGACCGGAAACAAGCATCCTGGGACCGGTTTCGGGTTCAAAACCCTCATCAGCCAGGCTATCTTGAATCCAGTGGCAAAGTGAGCAAGGGACCCACGTCTGGGCATACCCTGCCAACTTAGGGCGAACAAAGCGATACCAAAGGGGATGATGGACGGAGCGTTAGAGCAAATCAAACACTCACCCCCAGTCAACTGATCTGGGTTTAATCCATCATCATTCTTTAGCTCACTCCACCACCCCAGTTCAGACATGGCCATATGCAAATCAGTCTGACCCTGTGCCTCATGGGAACAGTCCAGCCCGAACTGCCAAGCCATGTCTTCCCTGGACCGGAAACAAGCATCCTGGGACCGGTTTCGGGTTCAAAACCCTCATCAGCCAGGCTATCTTGAATCCAGTGGCAAAGTGAGCAAGGGACCCACGTCTGGGCATACCCTGCCAACTTAGGGCGAACAAAGCGATACCAAAGGGGATGATGGACGGAGCGTTAGAGCAAATCAAACACTCACCCCAGTCAACTGATCTGGGTTTAATCCATCATCATTCTTTAGCTCACTCCACCACCCCAGTTCAGACATGGCCATATGCAAATCAGTCTGACCCTGTGCCTCATGGGAACAGTCCAGCCCGAACTGCCAAGCCATGTCTTCCCTGGACCGGAAACAAGCATCCTGGGACCGGTTTCGGGTTCAAAACCCTCATCAGCCAGGCTATCTTGAATCCAGTGGCAAAGTGAGCAAGGGACCCACGTCTGGGCATACCCTGCCAACTTAGGGCGAACAAAGCGATACCAAAGGGGATGATGAACGGAGCGTTAGAGCAAATCAAACACTCACCCCCAGTCAACTGATCTGGGTTTAATCCATCATCATTCTTTAGCTCACTCCACCACCCCAGTTCAGACATGGCCATATGCAAATCAGTCTGACCCTGTGCCTCATGGGAACAGTCCAGCCCGAACTGCCAAGCCATGTCTTCCCTGGACCGGAAACAAGCATCCTGGGACCGGTTTCGGGTTCAAAACCCTCATCAGCCAGGCTATCTTGAATCCAGTGGCAAATTGAGCAAGGGACCCACGTCTGGGCATACCCTGCCAACTTAGGGCGAACAAAGCGATACCAAAGGGGATGATGGACGGAGCGTTAGAGCAAATCAAACACTCACCCCCAGTCAACTAATCTGGGTTTAATCCATCATCATTCTTTAGCTCACTCCACCACCCCAGTTCAGACATGGCCATATGCAAATCAGTCTGACCCTGTGCCTCATGGGAACAGTCCAGCCCGAACTGCCAAGCCATGTCTTCCCTGGACCGGAAACAAGCATCCTGGGACCGGTTTGGGGTTCAAAACCCTCATCAGCCAGGCTATCTTGAATCCAGTGGCAAAGTGAGCAAGGGACCCACGTCTGGGCATACCCTGCCAACTTAGGGCGAACAAAGCGATACCAAAGGGGATGATGGACGGAGCGTTAGAGCAAATCAAACACTCACCCCCAGTCAACTGATCTGGGTTTAATCCATCATCATTCTTTAGCTCACTCCACCACCCCAGTTCAGACATGGCCATATGCAAATCAGTCTGACCCTGTGCCTCATGGGAACAGTCCAGCCCGAACTGCCAAGCCATGTCTTCCCTGGACCGGAAACAAGCATCCTGGGACCGGTTTCGGGTTCAAAACCCTCATCAGCCAGGCTATCTTGAATCCAGTGGCAAAGTGAGCAAGGGACCCACGTCTGGGCATACCCTGCCAACTTAGGGCGAACAAAGCGATACCAAAGGGGATGATGGACGGAGCGTTAGAGCAAATCAAACACTCACCCCAGTCAACTGATCTGGGTTTAATCCATCATCATTCTTTAGCTCACTCCACCACCCCAGTTCAGACATGGCCATATGCAAATCAGTCTGACCCTGTGCCTCATGGGAACAGTCCAGCCCGAACTGCCAAGCCATGTCTTCCCTGGACCGGAAACAAGCATCCTGGGACCGGTTTCGGGTTCAAAACCCTCATCAGCCAGGCTATCTTGAATCCAGTGGCAAAGTGAGCAAGGGACCCACGTCTGGGCATACCCTGCCAACTTAGGGCGAACAAAGCGATACCAAAGGGGAAGATGGACGCTGTTAGAGCAAATCAAACACTCACCCCCAGTCAACTGATCTGGGTTTAATCCATCATCATTCTTTAGCTCACTCCACCACCCCAGTTCAGACATGGCCATATGCAAATCAGTCTGACCCTGTGCCTCATGGGAACAGTCCAGCCCGAACTGCCAAGCCATGTCTTCCCCGGACCGGAAACAAGCATCCTGGGACCGGTTTCGGGTTCAAAACCCTCATCAGCCAGGCTATCTTGAATCCAGTGGCAAAGTGAGCAAGGGACCCACGTCTGGGCATACCCTGCCAACTTAGGGCGAACAAAGCGATACCAAAGGGGATGATGGACGGAGCGTTAGAGCAAATCAAACACTCACCCCCAGTCAACTGATCTGGGTTTAATCCATCATCATTCTTTAGCTCACTCCACCACCCCAGTTCAGACATGGCCATATGCAAATCAGTCTGACCCTGTGCCTCATGGGAACAGTCCAGCCCGAACTGCCAAGCCATGTCTTCCCTGGACCGGAAACAAGCATCCTGGGACCGGTTTCGGGTTCAAAACCCTCATCAGCCAGGCTATCTTGAATCCAGTGGCAAAGTGAGCAAGGGACCCACGTCTGGGCATACCCTGCCAACTTAGGGCGAACAAAGCGATACCAAAGGGGATGATGGACGGAGCGTTAGAGCAAATCAAACACTCACCCCCAGTCAACTGATCTGGGTTTAATCCATCATCATTCTTTAGCTCACTCCACCACCCCAGTTCAGACATGGCCATATGCAAATCAGTCTGACCCTGTGCCTCATGGGAACAGTCCAGCCCGAACTGCCAAGCCATGTCTTCCCTGGACCGGAAACAAGCATCCTGGGACCGGTTTCGGGTTCAAAACCCTCATCAGCCAGGCTATCTTGAATCCAGTGGCAAAGTGAGCAAGGGACCCACGTCTGGGCATACCCTGCCAACTTAGGGCGAACAAAGCGATACCAAAGGGGATGATGGACGGAGCGTTAGAGCAAATCAAACACTCACCCCCAGTCAACTGATCTGGGTTTAATCCATCATCATTCTTTAGCTCACTCCACCACCCCAGTTCAGACATGGCCATATGCAAATCAGTCTGACCCTGTGCCTCATGGGAACAGTCCAGCCCGAACTGCCAAGCCATGTCTTCCCTGGACCGGAAACAAGCATCCTGGGACCGGTTTCGGGTTCAAAACCCTCATCAGCCAGGCTATCTTAAATCCAGTGGCAAAGTGAGCAAGGGACCCACGTCTGGGCATACCCTGCCAACTTAGGGCGAACAAAGCGATACCAAAGGGGATGATGGACGGAGCGTTAGAGCAAATTAAACACTCACCCCCAGTCAACTGATCTGGGTTTAATCCATCATCATTCTTTAGCTCACTCCACCACCCCAGTTCAGACATGGCCATATGCAAATCAGTCTGACCCTGTGCCTCATGGGAACAGTCCAGCCCGAACTGCCAAGGGGGAATCATCGCTTCGAGAAGTGGTAAACATCGTTAAGAATGCTGAGTTAACAGGGAGATGTGCTAAGGCTGTTTTATCTGAGGAGGAAGCAAAAAGTACCTAGGATGAAAGTTCTATAGCAGCCAGAGTAAGGAATGTGAAAAAGTCTTCCCACAAGACTATGGAGGAGAATGATTCTAGTAATGTGGACAATGTGAATAAGTCTAAAATATTGAGTGAGAAGAACTATTTTAGATGTGGTTGCAAGTATCACTTAGCCAATGAAAAAAGTTGTCCAGCACGCAAGCAGATATGTTCAAAATGTGGCATTATTGGACATTTTCACAAAGTGTGTCAGAAGAAGATGAGGAAAGACTTTGTTGCAAACTGTAGATCCGAAGCATAATGTTCAGTCTAGTTCTTCGGATGAAGTGGATTTGAATTTATGTGCATTGAATGTGGATGAAGATATTTTGTGTGTGAATAAAAAAGGATGAAAACGGTGTGCGAAATATCTATTGGGTGTGAGGAAATCTCCATTGTGGCAGACTCAGGGTCGCCTTATACTATTTTTAATGAAGAGGTGTGGCAGGAAATATTTGAGCCAGTAGTAGGTGACAAGTTATAAAAGTCAGATACTTCACCTAAAACATTCACCGGAAAACCTATTGTTATGGTTGGTTACAGAGAATTGTTACTTAAAATTTAGGAACAGGTAAACTTTGGGAAAATTGTATGTGTTGGCTACGGGTCCAATTGTTCTTGGCTGGATTGAGCAGGATGATTTGGGTATTACGCTGGACTCTAAAAGCCCAGAAGCGGTTTTGTCTTTACAGCCTGAGTGTGAGTTCAGTATCAGTATTGCTAAAAAAAAATTCTAGAGTTTTTTCTAGGAAAATTGGAAAACTCAGAGGTTTTCAACATAAAATACAACTCAATCCTGGTGCAGAACCTTGCATTCACAAGTTAAGGAATATTAATTTTTTTATAAATGGTGAGGTGGAGAAAGAGCTACAGTAATTAAAAAAGCAGGCATTATTGAACCGGTTGAATCAACAGAATGTGTCGCACCTTTGGTGGTTGCCAAGAAAGCCAATGAAAATTTGAGATTTGCGTAGATCTCTGTGATCTTAACAAGAGTATTTTGATTGATCAGTTTCCCCTGCCTAAAATTAGTGAGATTCTTTCACGTACTAGTGGGATCCAATGGTTCTCTCCCATTGATCTCGCTGCTGCATATCATCAGGTCTAATTACACTTGGAGAGCAAAAGTCTCACTACGTTTGTGATACAGTTCAGATGTTTCAGATTCAAAAGGGTACCTTTTGGATTAGCCTCTGCTGCGGCTATGTTTCAGAGGTTAATGCAGGTAATCTTTAAAGACATGAGTGACCTGCTAATATTTCAGGATGATATCTTGGTAATGGGTAAGAGCAGACAGGAACATGATCGCAAACTCTCACATGTGATAAAGATCGTGGAGGAAAAGGGCCTTACGACTGAGTTGAGTAAGTTTAGAATTGCTGAGAATAAAGTATCTTACTTAGGCAATGAAATACCAGGAGAGGGCATCAGACCTAAAAAATAGTTTTTAGATGCTATCAAGGAAGCTCCAGCACCTAAAAATAAAGATGATGTATGGGCATTTTTAGGTTTGGTAGAATTCTACGCCAAATTTGTTCAAGATTTTTCTACAAAAGCCTATAAAAATACATTTGAATTGTCGGAACAATGCGAAAAGGCATTTGTGGATATCAAAAAAGATATTTGTGATGCTCCACCTCTCCAGGGTTTTGAGCCTGCCTTACATAGAGTAGTCACTACTGATGACAGTGGTAGGGGCATCGGAGCGGTGTTGACCCAGAAGAATGTAAATGGTTTGGAAAGAATTATTGCTTTTGCATCTTGTTCAGTTACTTGTACTGAAGAGAAAGACTCAGTAATTTAATTTGAAGCACTAGCTTATGTTTAGAGCATTTCAGACAGTACATTTGGGGCTACAAAATTACGTTACTGAGAGATCATAAACCGTTCAAGAAAATATTGACTACTAAGAATTGCATAATGCTTCACCCAGCCTTGCACGTATGTCTGTACGGTTTCTGGACTACAACTATGAGGTACAGTATGTGCTTGGGGCGAAGAATGTGGTTGCAGATTTTTTAATTTTTCATGCCGTTACCTTTGAAAGAAGTAAGATGGAATTGGATGCTTTTTGTGTGTCTAATGTTCTTGAAGAGGTACCTAGCATCTCTTTTAGGAATGCGCGCAGGCCCAGAATGCTGATTAAACGTTGGTTGAAGTGAGCAGAAGGATCATTGAGGGATGGCCTGAGAGAAAACTTGTGCATAAGAAATTTTGTACAAAGACCAAAGATCCTGGATATATGCCATGAGGGGCATTTTGGCATAGGAAAGACAAAGAGTAGAGCAAAATGAAAAGTAAAAGAAAAGTGAGGTTTTTTTTGGCATGTGAACATTCGGACAAAACACATACTACCTTTAGGCCACCATTACACCCTATTATCAGTTCCAATATGCTATGGGAGAGAATAGGCATTGATATTGCGGGTCTTTTTTGGGAGGATTGTGAACAGAAGTATCTTATTGTCTTGGTAGACCATTTTTCCAAGTGGCCTGAAGTGGATGTTATCCACAAAGCTGATGTTGGAACAATAATAGGCTTTTTACAAAAAGTATTTTTGAAAGGGGGACTACCTAAATGTATTATTAGTGACAATGGCCCTCAGTTCACTTCAGAAGCATTTAGGAAATTTTTAGTGGGTAGTGGCATTTCACACAAGACCACTTCATTGCACCATTCGGCTGGTAATGGTGCAGTTGAAAGGTTTAACCCCGTTATCAAAGGTGTAGTAAAACTGGTAAACAACAATGACCTAGATTGGAGGAAGGAGTTAGTACACAATATTTGGGTTTACAGAATTACTCCTTGTGAATCCACTGGACTTAGCCCCTTTTGTGATAATGAGGAGAAGAACACCCATTACTAAGGATAATGTAGGGTGGATGGTCACAGCTAAGAAAGCTAATTGGTCATGTGGTGAGGTTAAATGGAAGTTGGAGCATGCACAAGATTTGTGTAAGAAATATTATGATGTAAAACAACGAAGCAGATCCGTTCACATTAAGGTAGGAGACAGAGTGAGAATAAAAAGGAGTGATATTTTGAAGAAGGGCCAAAGCCGGTTTTTCACAACCTTTAATTGTTAAGACAATATACTGTAATTCTGTGCCGCTAAATGATGGAAGAGTGTGGCATCTCTCATCTTTATATTTGTGTAAGCGGGTTGAGAGGCTGCATCAAACATATTCACAACCTACACGGGAACAGGATAAACATAAGTTTGACTGATTGACAGAGAGTGGAAGTAGTGAGGGGTTGCAGAATAAAGAAGTAGGGTTCAGAAGAGAACAGACACATATTCAACACCCTACGATGCCCGTTAATGGATAGGACAGAGGAGTTGATTGATTGTGGTTTTTGTGATCAAAGGTACAGCAATGGTGTGCGTGTTGAGGAAGAATCAAGTGTCGCAGGATGTTAATATTAGTAATAATACACACAGTAAAATATGTCCACAAGTTGAGAACAGATTGAGTAAATATGGGTATGTAGTGAAAAACCTAACAACTTGTGAGACTTTATATGTGATTAAGTAACTTGTAGTGTGTATTGTTATCCATAATTTTTGGAAATTTCATGATTTTATGTTGTAATGATTTATAATGTGATAATAGTATGGCAACTTAATTTTAAGTAGAAATAGTACTTAGGTTGTATTATGGGGGGGATTTTCCTGTACCAAGTGTAAGGTGTATCGTGTATAAGATGCAACAGATCTCCTGGTATAATATATCAGTTTTATAAGTTTCTAGTCAGTATGTTTAGGATTTTTCCAGCTTTCATAGTTTTATTAATTTATGTATGTGATTATGTATTATTAGCTCAGTAATGGGTTGCATTTCTTATTCTGTTGAAAAAAGGGGATGTGTTGTGATGTCTTTGCATGACATGAGTTTTGTGTATAAAGCCTATGAGGCACCGTACATCTGTGCCACAGGTATTATGATGTCAGCTGGTTTTGATGTGGAACCTTGGGGTGGATGATTGCAGTTGGAGATATGGCGAGACATAACAGTCCGCTTAGTGCCTAGATGCTGTGTCAGGGTTTCGGTGAAATGAAGTGTACAGCTAAAGGAATCTGGTGTCAGCGATTTCCTTACACTTATGCAGTGCTTTAAATGGGCCGGTACTCACCGGTACTGAGTACCGGCACTTCTTAAATTTACCGAGTCGAGTACCGGCACTTCTCCACTGTCAAGGAGAGTACCGGTACTCAGGGTCAGATTAGAAGGTGGGCAGCTGCGTGCCGTTTGTTTGGCAGCATGTTGGCCGTTGCCTTATTTATTCAGGTTTGGCAAGCTGCCCGATGCGGCCTCTGCTCCCTTCCTACCCAGATGGAGGCTCTCCTTGTCCTCATCACCCCCTGCTAGGCATCGATGCTGGGTCCGTGGAACGCAGACACAAAGGGTCATTTTCACCCCTTGGCCTCCCACTGGGGTGTGTCTTTCTTTGTCCGGACTCTTTTGCCCTTGCGATTCCACCCACCCCGCGCGCTGGGACATTAAGTCCATGATGGGCGGTGATGATCGAGGTGGCGAAGAAGGCTTAAGCAGCCTCCCTGGTGCCCAGGTGAGGGGGGGAGTTCAACTGACCTTCCCATCGGAGGCCAGTACTGTCAATTATCTGAAACTGTTAAAGGTTACCTTCGAAAGGAAGCAATGTTGCTTTTCCATTTCCCGCATGTGGCCCGAACACTTCTCTTTAGTTTAGCCTCTGCCAGATTTTGACACTAACAAAAGGGACAGTTCTACCCATGTCTGTACGCAGGGCCGGCTCTGCATGGCGTTCCTGATTGCTAGTTTATATTGTTTTTAAAAGCACCCGCTGCAGTGTTCCTGACCTGCAGCAATTTTTAGCCAACAATAAAAATGTCAAGTTAACTCCGGTGATTGACGCTGTTCCTGGAGAGAGAACGAAGTTTTTGTCTAGTGGAAGTTTTGACTGGGGGATGTTTTGATTCATCTTAAGGTAGTGCAGAGGGTTAATGTGCCTGGGCAAAGAATGTGTACCATGCAAATCACGAAGTGAACATAACATAAATCTTTTGTCAGAGACTTCCTTTTGTTACTTGCAGCTTATAAGTTAAAATGCTAAAAAAAAACGGAGCTATTTACTGTCATCAAAGAACTGAAATGCAGACTTCAAGTATAGATTAGAGCGTTTGATTTCCCCCAGACTTTCAATATCCTAATGTTGTACAAAGTGTTGATTTGGGTGTAAATCAATTCCAATTATTAAAGATAATCGCCAACCATGGTCTTACATTTTAAATTCTGAGTTTGTGCTTCTCCAGACCAAGCACCCGTAACTATACTACCTACCAGTATGGATGACATATAAATCCTACCACTCTGTCATATGGAACTTTTCCTATACATTGATTTACACACATATGATTGAGTAATGTGTGTGCAATGTAAAGTGCTCGGACCCCCTTCACTTTTATGAGTGACACTATAAAACTAACTCGATGCATCTGAGAGAGAGTGGTTATGGAGACTATTAAGGGGTGGTGGTAGTGCGGGAATCCGTTGCGCAGGAGGTCATTAAGGGGGAGCGCCAAAAACCATTGTCGCACTGGGCGCAACCAGTGCTAAAGCCGGCCCTGCCAGTATTGTTCTTCCCCTGCTGGACTCTGCACATACTCAGGACCCTCCAGTGCTCACTGCATGCCACTGCAAGCTCTACGGCCCTGGGGCCTCCTGCCGAGGGGAGAGGAGGGGAAATGGGGGTGAGTGAAGGTGAAGAGTGAGGGGGAAGGAGCAGAGTTTAAAGTAGGAAACGGTAGAGAGGCAGAAGGGGTAAGTGCAGACAGAGATATGGAAGGGATCCAGACGGCTGTGGAAAGAGGTAGAGAGGCGCGGAGAGGGCAGATTAGAAATAGAAAGAGTGATGAGACAGTGATAAGATGTAATAGGGGTAAAGAGAGTGGGACAGAATTAGCTACAAACGGGAGAGAGGTGAGTGCGAGAGGGATCTCGAGGTTAGAGATGTGAAAACAGAGAGTGTGTGTTTGAGAGGAACAGAATCAGGAGGTATTTGAAAAGAAATGCGTGGAATGCTTGTTTGTGTGTGTGCAATCTTAAATATTTAAGGATTGCGCCAAATGCAACCAAGTAGGAATATTAGAAATATTATGATATTAAGAAGCTGCAAATATTAGAAAACAAGGAAACATGAACATTTGGTGTTTCACCTTCATTTTGTATAACGAGTTAACACATTTTGTTTGGATTGATACATTTCTCACATGTTTTGTTCTGTCCCGCAACCGGTGTAAGCGCCAGAGTCTCTCTCGCCCTAGAGCACATTGATTATTAGCCTTAAAGTGCTAAAAGTACTGTTGATGGCTTGGCTCATTCATGGTTTTAGTTGTTAATCTGCACATATGGAAAGTTTGAGACCACTATCCAGGACAAAGCAAGGACAACATGAATACTCAATAGAAGTGTTTTTGTATCACGTCTAACTCCGCCTCTAACCCCGCCCACTAGCCACGCCCCTCGCTCAATTTAACGAGTACCTGCACTTATTTTTTCCCATTTAAAGCACTGCACTTATGTGGTTAAAGCACCTGCTGCAGAGTTCTTTGTGTGGCAAGTAAATCTCAGGGAATAGAAATAATGGTAAGATAACTCTGGAGGTTAATTCTTTTGCTGGAGAGATCTGTGTTTTGTGCAGTCCCAGTTTTGAATCAAAGTAGTATAGAAGGTTAATGTGTCTCCTACGAAGGGCATCATGTAACATGCAGATGACATATTTTTATTTTATGTAGATAGGTAAGTGGGTTGCTGCTTTCAACACAGAGATCATGTTGTTACTTGCAGTTCATAAATTGTAATCCTTCTAATATAGCACAGTTAGCTATGAAGGCTGTAACTCCTACACCTTGTAACCCTCACTGTCATATGTAACACATCCTGTACATTGATTTACACACTTAGATGATTAATTGTCAATATATATTGTGTATGTTACGTAAAGCGCTCTGACATCCTGCATTGGGATGAGTAGCACCACAAAAGAAATAAAATAGTGCTATTTAAATGTTTATTTGTGTAAATACTGGGACAGACCAACACATCTGACATTCTTACAGTGCATGCACTTATATACAGGAACTGAACAAAGTCAAAAGCATGCCTCTCTTAAGTACCTGTGAAGTGATAAGCTGTGTGCTTTTGTTTCCCCTCCGTGCGTTTAAGTGTGAAGCTCCCGACCGCGTCCAGCCAGAATACTCGATCAAAAGGAGGCCTGATGGCCCCTTAACTTCAGCTTTTACCTTTGACCCAGCTGGAGGTGAAAATAAATACACCCCCCCTCGCTGCCTGCACACTTATTTATTTTGTTTTTTATTTTAGCACATTGTTGCCACGAATGGAAAGCAGACAACGTGCAGGTCATGCTGAACATGTCCTGGTGAGTGAAAATTACACTGGTACACGTTCGGCATATTTCTGTGGGGACCAACTTCTTGGCAGGGTGGACAGCGTCCACCCTGCGAAAATAGTGGGTGGACGCCATCTCCCCGCGTGTCCATCCCTACTTGTGCCCTGCCCATATGTAAAAGTATGTGGGACCATGATGACGTTCCTGTCTCAGGTGTATAGCAGGCGGTAGGATGAAAGAGAATATTATTTGGAGTTGTAAACATTGCTGCTGTGCCCTGATTTGGTCGGAGCAGTAGGACTCAAGCTGCACTCTACTGATAAGGCCCTAATATGCCTAATATGGTTGTTTGTGCTCCCTTTTGGAGGTAGCATTGCCTAGCAGTTCGAGATGGACTGTTCCCATGAGGAACAGGTTCAGTACTAATTTGCAGAAGACAGGCTTCTGTCTAGATGCAGGAAGGGGTTAAAATCCATGGACTCAAATGCAGCCAGAACACTAGCCAGTAATATCATCAATAGGGGTCTGCCCAATTCACCCCCCTATACCTGGGCAAGAACAAGCAAAACAACAGAAGAAGGTATGATGTAGGGGAAAATTCAAAACAGAACCTCAACACAGTGAAAACTCAAATTAATCACTGGTATGATTGTATATTCATGACACAGTATGATTTATTTATTCACTTGTAAACAAGCTGCATAACTTTCGCTCTCATCACTTGGATCTTAAGAAAAATATATATGTTACCATACAAATAAACATACAACAGTACATATGCATAAAAAAAATCTCCAATCAGGGACATTCAATAGCCCTATTACCACATGAATACAAACAAATGCATAAAATCACAAAAATGTATAACAGTAGGCTACTCAGTCCCGTCTTCCAATTGTTTAGGGTATATATGGCTTTTTCCCAAATTGTGTGTACAATCCATCATAGGAGGTAGCCTTTTTGAACCTTTTTCACACTGAGGACAAATTTAGCCTCTGTTTCTTTGGTGTGTGTCTAACATGTTGTTTTCCAAATTTCGGATTCAAAGGACTCCTCCAGTGGAAGGTTTCAATGCGTTTTGGCCCTTTCAATGTGGTCCTCTTCAGGACAATGGAAGAACGAAAATTTGTGTTAAAACAATATATGCATGTTATAACCTCATTTGCGGGTGAATATTTGGTTAAAGTGCACCTCATTAATTAAAAGCCACCCACAGAGAAATATGGAAAAAAAAAATTTATTGGTGACCACGTCCGCTAAATTGGCTAATTTCTAATAACGCATGTCCACATGCACTAATGGCACCATTTTCTTAGGAGAAAATGACACAGTTCTCCTTCTAAAACCTATTTCCGGTCTACGGTTACCTTTGGCTCTGCATATCACAGGCTCACGTTTATCTAAGGGTGTTCTTTAACTAATTAGGTGCATTTTAACCAAATATGCACCCGCAAATTAGGTTACAACTTGTATATATTTTTCTAATAGGAATTTTCGTTCTTCTATTGTCCTGAAGAGGCCCACATTGAAAGGGCCGAAACGCGTCAACACGTTCCATTGGAGGAGTCCTTTGAATGCGATTTTTGGAAAAAAATATATGGGACACACACCAAAGAAACAGACACTAAATTTGTCCTCGGTGTGAAAAAGGTCTCCATAAGACTACCTCCTACGATGGACTGAATACACAACTAGGGAAATAGCCATTTATAACCTAAACAATTAGAAGGCAGGACTGAGTAACTTACTGTTATACTTTGTTTCTGATTTTATGCATTTGTTTGTATTCATGTGGTAATAGGGCTATTGAATGCCCCTGATTGGAGATTTTTTTGTATGTATATGTACTGTTGTATGTTTATTTGTATGGTAACATATATATTTTTCTTAAGATCCAAGTGATGAGAGTGGAAGTTATACAGCTTGTTTATGAGTGAATAAATAAATCATACTGTGTCATGAATAGACAATCATACCAGTTATTTATTTGAGTTTTCACTGTTGAGGTTCCGTTTTGAATTTATCCCCACATTATACCTTCCTCTTTTGTTTTGCAGAGCACTAGCCAGTGGCTGAAATTAATTAAGCTTTCCACCCGTCACCTTGTTGTTTGTTGCATTTGACGCCTTAAGTGTGATACCCAGATGTGGGTCCCATCTCATTGTACCCTATGACTTAAGCAGCACCTTACTGATGAGGCCCAGACACACTGAAACTGGTCTGGGTTGATTGTGTTCCCATTCATCAACCTGTTGTTGCATGCAACAGGCAAACTCACAAAAATTAGTAGGGAGGGTTACCCAATTGTCATGTATAAGACGTGTCAAATTGTGTACTTCCCAAGCACCAAGGATCACATTTCAGTTTCTTCTAATCAAAGTAGACATTACACACTAACCTGAATTCTATACTTGGCAGATTTATTCAGTTTAGGGATAATCTTCTGCCCAATTTTCTTTTTGGGAAAGAATCCAGTGCTGGTTGCAGTGATACATTCTGCTATTCCAAGTGTATGTCACTATATCAAGACTGATATCGACCTACAAAAATAATGCATCCACTACATCACCTTCAATTACATCATCTTGTTAAGTGTATATTTACGATACTCAACTTCTCATCTACTTACCTAGACTTAACATGCAACGTAGTGGTGGCAATATTTTTGTCATGCAATATAACACATACAATATAGTGACTCTGTAATCCACAAAAATAAACGTGTATAGTATATCCACGGGGACTGCAGCAAATCCATCCACTGATACTAACCCCTTAATTAGTATGAGTTAAGTTTCTGTACATATGTACATTGTACATTATAGTTTGGTGGGAATTTCTAATGACCATTGTTGACCAGTGTTGTCCACTAAATTACTAAAGCATATTGAACTCAAACCATATTTCAATACCCAGAATGCTTCACTTTACACAAACAACACTCTCCTCCCATCCATGCAGCCTTCTTTGGCTGCAGTATCACAGATCCATCTTGCAGGGTAGAAGAAGCTCCTTGTAGACATTGACACTGACAGTGGTACCCTAGGAAGTTTTTTTCCACCTCTTCATGAACCTAAGAGTTGCAAACACAGATCTTGTGTAAGCTAGACCGTTTTTCACAGGAGTTTATTTTGGGGTTGGGGCTGATGATGTCTCCTTTGTGTTCTTTTGTTGTCAAATCTCTTCTGTACAGCTGTATGCTCATAAAGGTTCTGATGCGCTTGTTAGTGTCACAACATGGTTGAGTGGAACATGTCTTATATGTCAACACATCTTATATAGACTGGAGACTCCCTGTTGTTTCACCAAAGAAATTCCAATAGTTTGGCTTTATCAGGCTCCTGATTTTTTTTTATTTTTTATAAATTTCCCTTGTGTATTCCCTAATACTAACATGTATGATTTTCTGTAGGGGAGACAGCGCTTACAACGCAGTCATTACATCGCAGTTCCTTTTCAATGCGGTCGTTACAACGACCGCATTGTTAGAACGCCATGCCTTTACCACGCACGTCATTAGATCGACTTGCTGTAGGGGGGGCTCTAACATAAGGAATAGTATGATTTACTATTCCAACACCTTCCCTGCTATTGCGCAGGCTGGAGTTGGAATAGTAAATTATACTATTCCTAAAGAAACTGGCACAACAACGAACATCCTGACACTATCCCTGCTCATAGACGTCACAATTTCGAAGAAAATGCAGCTGCACCTTTGTTTTATCGATTTTAGCGCTGCCTTCGACAATGTCGACAGATCAAGACTATGGGCGAAGCTGGCAAGCTGGGGGATCTCAAATGCTCTCTTAAAAATGAAATGCTCCTCCATACCGATACCTGGGTACAGGTCAAACTTGGCTCAGGGACGCATTTGACAAGGAAAGTAAAAACAACGAAGGGCCTCAAACAAGGCTGCGTGCTGGCACCCATGTTGTTCAATTTATTCATGGCAGACCTTCCGCAATTGCTCAACACCAGCAACTCTCACGCACCCAGGATGGGGGGCACAACTCTGTCCAATCTCCTTTACGCGGACGACGTAATCTTGCTCAGCCATACAGTAGTAGGCTTGCAACATCTTCTCAACAGCATGTAGGACTACGCTGAAGCAAACAAGCTGTCAATCAACTTAAAGAAAACTAGAACTATGTCCATTAACAACAAAAGGAAGGCAGAGAGAAGCTGGCAGCTGGGCGGCACACGAATAGACTCAGCGGGAGTCTATAAGTACCTAGGTGTTTACATTGACAAAGAAGGAACATTTGCCCGACACCTAGAGGAGATTAAAAGAAAGGGGTTGGTGCTAGCATTAACCATGAAAAGTTTAACATCTAAACTACTGGGCCCAACATTAAGCCCCCTACTAAAAGTAGCACAGGCCAAAATTCTACCCACAATTACCTATGGTAGTGAAGCCTTAAGAGGGAGAGATGCAAAACTGTTGGACACAACCTTAGTAAAAGCATACAGAACCACCTTTAACCTTCCAAACTACACTTCCCCGGCGCAAATTCGGCTGGAATTCGGCCTACTGAAGCAATCATGGGCCAGATACGCGCATATAGCAATTGCTGGAACAAAATTAGACTATCGGCCCCCAAAACTCTAAATAAGCTTCTATGGCAAGATCTTCAGCAGAGGGAGGATTCTCCTGCAAGAAGCTATCTTCAGGAGGCTCTAGCATGCACTGGACTCTTGGCCCTTTGGAACACGCAGATCCACCATTCAGCTTTTAAGAAATTAGTGTGGAAATCCTTGAAAAATTTGGCGTTGGTTGAAGACAAAGCAGCTTTTTCAGCAAGATCGCATGCCTGGATGACTGTGAACCAATACAAAGTCTTGGCCCCTCAAAAATATTTCAATCTGGGCTACCCGAAATCACAGAAACTAAAATTCTTAAAACTTCGCCTTGGCCTGATCCCGTGCACTCAGAACCTTCCACCATGGAAGAGGGAGCCATCTCGAACATCTTGTAGTCTGTGCAAAAATGGCCAGGGCGACATTACCCATTTATTATGCTCCTGCAAGGAGCTGATACAGGAAAGGGGACAGCTGCTAAGAGTCCCCTTAAACCAAAGGAATATTCGCTCAAGGAGACTAGCAGTTTTGGCATGCTTTGACCCAGCAACACCTCAATTAAACTGTAGACTAGTGACATTCCTAGATGCAGCCGAGAAAAAAAATGCCATCGAACGCCTAAACTCCACCTAGGCTAAGGGGAAGCCGCGACTACTGTGTGTACTCTTTTAACTATGACACGAGACTGCCACCATTAAGGTCGACTTGGGAAACCTCCATATAAGTACTTGGACTGGGTTCCCAACAACGTCCCCTTTTGGATAATAGCACTGGCCAAACAGAGTAATGAAGCCGGACAGAACGCATAATTTACATTGAGAACTATGTGTATGAAGAACAAAGCAATTTTTATTTGATAGCAATTTAACTGTTTTTAAGCTTTTAAGGATACATGAATTTTGCATATGTGTAATTATTATCTTATCATGATTCTATTGTATTATCTGAAATTTGTATTGCAATGGTTTTAAGTAACTATGCAAATGTAATAAAATTCAAATTCAATTCTATTCCTAAGTCCAGCGCACCCCCTACAGCAAGTCGATCTAATGACTTGCGTTGTAAAGGTATCGCGTTCTAACAACGCGGTCGTTGTAACGACCGCGTTGAAAAGGAACGCGATGTAATAGCATGCGATGTAACATGCTATATTCTTTCTGTAGTTATAACTATAATTAGAAGAGGTTCCAAAAGAGTAATCTAAATCAGAAGGTAAGCTTTGTACAGAAGCAGCTATCTAGGGAGGCTGGCTGTTAGAAATGAAATGGACCAAATATGGTATAAAATGCAGCTGGTCCAGCCTTCGATTTGCCACTTGTTTAGAATTCTAAATAATGCACCAAGCAGGACATTGGCTCAGCCGAGCATGTCTATGTTGTTGCTAGAACATGGTATTTCAGGTACAATATGGCATGCTTTTTAAGTTAAAAAGGGCTTGCTTACAGTATTTAGAGACAAGGTATCAGATATTAGGTGTGAATGTGGAAGTTAGAGAATGAAGTGATAGAGAGCAGCTAGTCCAGCAAGCATGCTTGTTAATTTTAAAGTGGTCTTGTATATTTTAAGATCTAGCCTGCAACACAAATTCTTACTTAACAACAGAATCAGAGTGAAAGCAAATCAGGTAAGAAGTATTCAGACAACTGTGATGAATGAAGCAGCATATAACGTTCCCAAGCTACTGGTATCCATAAGGTGTTGAGTTGCAGTCAGTAACCAGCCCAACCACCGGGCATTCGCATTTTGTCTATAGGCTGTCTCCGCATGCACCCCCGACAATTTGAGCAGTAGCTGTTTCCTCGTGTGTTATCAGAGTTGCTACAAACATTACCTGCTAGGACTGCACTCCATTACTGCAGATAGTTAAATGATCAAAGGCTCAGTAGGTTGGTGTGCCACTCTCTTGTAGATATTGCTTGGAATCAGTTAGTGCATGATTCTCCACTTGTTGACTAAGTGATATTGTTAGTGGAACTGGTGTAAGATACTTACTGTGTCTCCTGCTTACAGTGTAATCAGGCGGTGTTGGCCTCTGTTTTCCAGACAGCAGTAGCAGACGTCTTTCCCCTCCTATTTGTCAGCACATATGGTGTAAGACATCTCTCTCAGTAGCCTTCTCCTGCAAAATATGAATGCTTGTACTTCAGGCCATGCGTGCCCCAGACACTTGTAGCAGCTCCGTGCCATACAGTTTATATTAGGCTGCCACTGGTAAGACTTCTGCATCTGAAATTTAATTGAATGTACACAATTATGCCTCTGGCTTGGCTCCAATAAAACGTTGCTATCTCCATGGAGTTATTGTTCCATTCATTATGCATGTGTCTATCAAGATAGTTATAGGATTCTCTGCACATAATTCATATTAATTAGACTCCTTCAGCCCAATTACTCAAGCATGCAGCAATTTGGTAAATTTGTAAGCATAGCACAATTGCATAAACCAACAGAACCTTCCTTCCTTTTGCAATAATTATTAAAGTTTGTGTAAGAAGCGAAGAGCAGATTTTTATTGGATAAACAAAGATTCGGGCAAACTCAGCATGGAAGCTGTCATTTTTTTTAGGTCGTTGTGCACCTCCCAAAATTATCCAATTTAAAATGAATCCTTCCTCATAATGCACAAACCCAAGCGAGTTTCTAAATATATCTTGTCCGTTTTCTGTTTTTTAGGGATCAGTCACATTTTGCGATGTTGCTGCTTATTTCTCTGAAGAGGACTGGAAGCTTTTACACGAATGGCAGAAGCAGCTGTACACAAATGTGATGAATGAAATTCACCAAGCTTTGATCTCACTGGGTAAATGTAAACTATATATATTCATTAAAAAGGCAGTTCTTTTGTATAGATTTAAAAAGTTGTATGCTGGGAAGGTCCTACACTAAATGTAGACACAGAAGAAAGGATCCATGTTTCTTTATGTTCAGGCTTTTGAATGTAAGTATGTTTTATTACATTTTGAGTCCATCAACCCTCAGGCCCAAAACATGCTCTGCTATGAGGCCGTTGCCAGTTTATGTATCCCTAAATATGGCACTGCTGAGATTGCTAGAAGGGGGTGATTATTTATGTCAAAATCAATCTGAAACCCAAAAATGTAGGCTCGCATACACTTCTAAAGGGGACTGGCTAGAAAAATTCTAAAAATGGCTATGGGATTTCTCATAAGATTCTTTCAAAAAACTGTCAGCCAACTGTGAAATAGTAAATCATGTTGATCTGTTACATTGGTCTAACACTGCTTAGGTGTCATAGAGGGAGCCTATGAAGGCATGTGCATCCCCCCAAATATTAATGTCTGCGTTAATAACACAGTATTGGCATCTGAAAACACCTTTGTCCAAGTGTATTAACCAAAATAGGTATATTATATAGACTGTGTTTTGAAGTCTCTCTGCCCACATATATGTTTGCAATGAAGTGTTGAAAAAGTGGAGATGGTTTTTTATTCACAATTGACCGTGTTTATTATTTTAGAAAAGATCAGATTTAACAGGTAAAAACATTGGGGAAATGTTAAAGATTGTACAGCATTTTTCACCAACTTTATTGCTTGAGACTATTAGAAACTGTTAAAGAAGGGTTTCTGGTGTGCAATGTTCTTCAAAGAATTTTGTTCAAACAGAATAGTTTTGTCAGTTTAAAAGCAGGCATGACCCAAGTTATTGGTAAAAGCAGGGTTTGGATGCATAGCCTCCTCACACTAATTTGGTCCGTCAGCTATGGGCATAGAGGACTAAAGGGGCGTCCTCCAGAGAAACTTTTACTCTCCTAGCACAGAGAGAATTCAAAGGGACCGAATCCAGCACTCTCCTGGGGACCCTAGGCATGCAATAACCAGGTGACGCAAGTACTCCTTCAGTTATTTACCCTGTGCCATTTGAAGTCCCTTACCATGTATTTTGGTGTATCATAGGAACTCCCAAATAATGTAGTAGCGTTCTGCTAGCCGGGTCTGGTGGCTCGGTGGACTAATGCATCCACTGCAGGGGCCTGTGTTCGACCTCATGATCACAGGTTCAAATCCCGGCAGGTCCAATCAGCCTTTCATCCATCTGAGGTCGATAAAATGAGTACCATTGGGTAACAATAAACATCTGTTATTCAGCGCCAAGATACCCCGTTAGGGGTAAACGTGCGCTTTACAAAGTCTTATGTTATGTTATAACAATATGGTAGGCGTGTGATTTGTGACATAACTGTGCCACATGCTTCCCATTGCAACATTTTGACAGTGTTTTTTGTCAATCAAGTGCTATGCGGCCAATATTGTTATCCAGAGTGCTACCACATCCTCCGAAAATAGGAAGAGCAGGACAGGAACTACACCTGTCAGCAAAACACCTCAGTAGTTTTCTTTAAATAATTTCACAGCTTGATTGGTAAAGGAAAAACAAGTTCTTGGCTAAAACAAGCACAGTGGCCTAATTTTGTATTTTAACTTCCCTGCATGTTTTGTGCACGGAACAAATAAGTTATCCTTACTCAAATTTCAGAGCGCAGCTGTCTAATATTTATTATCAATATTAAAGATGCTATTACAGCACAGCATATTTATTATGGCAAGAAGCTGATTTGCATTGCAGCGACCCTCATTGAGTGACACACTAATGTGGCCGTTTACTCAGAGGCATAACTTGCAGCTGCTAAGACACTTCGAGTTGTAGGAAAGGACCTCTTTTTTATGATAACACCCCCCCCAAGTTTTTGGACTGATGCTGCTGACTTTTCAATTCTGTAGCACACTGGGCCCTGCTGTCCTGGCCCCATTGCATGTGTTCTGACCCCAAAGTACGTGAACAATTGGCTAATATCTGATTGGCTCATTTAACTTACTTATAAGTCCCTAGTATATGGTTCAAGAGGTATCCAGGGTTAGAGAGTAAAATGTTGCTGTGACCAGGTGAAAACATGAGTGTAGGCCTGCCACCGCAGCCAAGTCGGGCAGCCTTAAACCTGCCATCTCGACAAGATAAACCCTTTTGGCAAGTCAAAACCTTCCTTTTTAGGTCTCGCCTGAGCCAGCGCGCATGCGCTACTCTGCGAGGCTTTTAGTAAGGGCTTTAAAGTTTAAACACACGCTCGTGCGTATGCTTTTTTTTTTCATCCCCCGCTATTGGCCTTTGCATGCGTCTTTCTAAGAAAGACAGCACGGAATTGGCCCAAGGCGGGTGCATGTCCCGCCTTCTCTGTCCCCTGGCCTAGGGTGCTCGGGAGCGAGCAGCAGCGGGGCCGGATGCCAGCTGCATACCTGACATTCCTCGCAGTGCGCGCGCACCGCGCTTGTTAATTAGCGCGTTCGCCGCGCTTGTTTGATTTTACCTCTCCCTCCTCCCCTCAATACGCATGCGCCACGTTGTGCGGCCGTCGCTCCCTGTGCTGTCCATCCCTCTGTGTCGCCCTGTCTCTTTATCTGGCGCTGTTCTCACAGGTACCCGACTCGCTGCATGTCTCTTCAACTCTATGTCTCTCCATCAGATTCAGCCTGTTTCGCCGTGTGCGTCTCGTGGTTATTAACCCCCTGTCTCTTTTGAACAGTGTCCCACTGACTTTTCCACTGAGTGCCACTGTGACCCGCCCCATCTCCCTGTGTCACCGTGGCCCGCTCCTCTGTTTTGTTTAACCACTTTCTCTCTATCTTTCCCAGTCCCCCTATCAATCTCGGCCTCTTTCCTGTCATTTGTCACGTTCCATGCCTCTTTGCTTCATGCAGACCTCCCCACCTCTGCTCCCCTGTCGTACTCCCTCTCACAAAAACGCACGCGCGCGCGAGCACGCTCGCACTCTTTTTCACGCTGTCCCTTTCGCTCTCCATCACTCCCTGTGTCACCGTGGCCCGCTCCTCTGTTTTGTGTAACCACTTTCTCTCTATCTTTCCCAGTCTCCCTATCAATCTCGGCCTCTTTCCTGTCATTTGTCACGTTCCATGCCTCTTTGCTTCATGCAGACCTCCCCACCTCTGCTCCCCTGTCGTACTCCCTCTCACAAAAACGCACGCGCGCGCGAGCACGCTCGCACTCTTTCTCACGCTGTCCCTTTCGCTCTCCATCACTAGAGTTTCTCTCATTCCTTCATCCCAGGCCTCCCCTGCCCCGACTCCTACACACGCCACGGCTTCACAGGCTTTCGGGCCCCTTCTCACTCTGCCAACCCTTTGATAGATGTTGTCTCTTAGGGTCTCTGAGTAACAACTTTTCGCTCCCACCCTACCTGTCTCGTCCCGTCCCATATCTTTTTGTGCATGCGTGTTTTTATTTTTTTTATAGGGAGGGGCGCGAGTCGAAGGCTTCCTCCACAGTAACAAACACCTTCACTGCTGTTTCACTCATCCTCTCCACCCCTTCCCCCACATGGCGCACCTTGTGTGCCCCTACAGCGCTTTGGCCCACCTCACCATTTTCGGAGCCGGTGGAGGTCTCGCAGTCAGAGATGACCTGCTGGGTCTACCGCTGCTTCCTCCTGGACATCTCCCTCCCGTGGGTGTCTGCTCTCGTCGCACCCAGGGTGCCCCCCCCGGATGCAGTGGGTGCTGCCTGAGGCGTCGGGTTGCGTTCGGTGACGGACCGCCCAATGGATCATTCATAGCCCGCCCCACCCTGTTCTCCTTATCTGAGAAATCCCTTCTCTTGAACGGCCTTGTCCCCCGCCCCCCTCCCTCCTTTAACCCTGTAACTAGACCCGTCGCTGCCTCTTCCTTAGCTGCCTAAATTAGTGCCCGCTCCCCCGGCGCGCTTTTGTCTCCCTCTAACCCTAATCAGTGTGTATGCGTTTGTTTTAGGATTACCCAGCCTTGCCCACAAGGCCCGTCGCCTCCCCCTGGGACCCCGACACCACCCACCATTACCTGCTTCAACAACATCCTGCTCCTGATCCCCCGCCCCCCACCAGTCCGCCACCTCCAAAGTGAGCCTCCCGCAGTCCGGGAAACAATCTCCCCCTACAAGCGTCACCCCTGTACCCATCCCTCATGCACCTCCTCCCGTGCCGTGTGACCTTCCCCACATCCCCCACCTATCCAAATTTGCGCCCAACTCCCCACACCCCACCCGCTGACCCCGCTCATTGAACCCTCTGTAGCCCTCCTAACTCCTCACAACTAGCCCCCGGTTAGTGTGCCGAGCCCGGCAAAACATCGATCCTCTCTGAATAGCGACCAAATTGCCGCCCTGCCATTTCCCAGCATTTGCCCCTACCTAACCTGCATTGACAAGAGGGTGTGCCGTCCTCCATGCGCGCCGCTGCAAGGTCCGCAAGGTGGCACCTGGGCCCAGCCTCGGCTGCAGCTGCACCCATCCGCGGAACTGCACATACTCTCTGCCCAATTATCCCAGCTCCCCCGCTACGCTCCATGCCCTGTCACCTCTGAGGGCAACAGTCTGCTCTGTACCACCTGCACCAACAACCCTCGGCCCTCCCCACATTTTCCACTGCAAACACCCCTTCACCCCTCCCCAGACAGCGCCCGACCCCAACCGGCCTCAGAAGGATGAAAGGCTGAGGGCATGAAGACTACATAACTCATGCATATGTCCCCTCCTGCAAGCCCCCCCGTCCTCTTTCCGTTGATCTTGAGCACCGCTGCTTCCCAACCGCGTCCAGGCCCCACCCTTCCCCACGGCAGCAAAAGGTCCCTTAGTGTTCAGGCCCACCTTTGGTGCAAGCCTGGGTGAACTGTTTCCTGCTCCAAGAACTCCACCTCTTCCTGTTGGGAGTCAGCTGAGAGTGCGGCAAGTAACGTATAGAAGAACTTGCTTTCCCCTTCTGCACTCTCCCGGCTTCGGTATGCCATATAGCGCTTGTGGTGTAAGCCCGCGCAGATGCATGGCAGAGGCTAAGCGTTAACTGCCAAGTTTCTACATTGCCCATGAAATGCCTTGGAGGCGAAGGGACGCTTACACTCTCGGTTTGGGATCTAAACTGTTTCTGTGCAAAATTACTCACTTCCCTTCTCCAACCCGATCATTCCGAGAAGCAAAACATCACCATGTAGCTTTGACCATTTGCTGTGTTTATGGAACTTGCATTGCTCACTCTGAACGCAGTCCTGTCCATCTAATTGTTCCTTTGAAAATTAGCAGAGAAAGGAAATGGGTAGATCTCAGAAGAACGATATGCACAGGATTGCGGTGCTAGTGGAGAGTGTAGAGCAGCTCCCCAACTTGAAGATCGCTTTACAGGAGCTCAAGTTACATTACACAAGGTCACGTTCATTTCTATGTTTCTTGAAGCTCTTCGGAATTGAGGAGAACTTGAACTCCCAATCCTACAGAGGGCAGCTCTGGCTGTCTTGCTACATACTCTCACGTAATAATTTCGGGCTCAGGCAAATGGAGCAGGCAGCAACGTTCTCAGACCTGTGGGAAAATAACACGCAATATTGAATACAAATTTAAAAAAAGCATTTGCAATGCAATAGTGGTGGCCTACAGCTCTCCGGCCAGAGAACATCTTTCTTATCCCTTCCTCCACCTCACCCCTTCCCTCCTTCCCACCCCACCAAGAGGCCCCAGTGTGAATTACCATCTTTTCAGAGTCATCGGTATGTGTGTATGTTAAACCCCACAGTGTGGTTTTATGACCAGAAAAAGTACCACAGGGTAAATCCCCATTCTGTAAAGCTGACCTCTAATTGCATGGTACTGGGTTGGATTTACTGACCGGTAACAGTAAAATCACATGTGCTTTTACCATGCCCCTGGAATCGTACAGCCCAGAATGAGGGCCATGGTGGTGTGCATTGGTTGGTCCTTGTCTGCTATTGTCTATTTGTCTCAGGTTGCCCTGTACTGCGCAATGTCTGTAGTTGTTTGGTATTGTCATCTGATCTCTGGTTGTCTTGTAAAGTCCATTGTTTTCTGTAAGTGGCGGATTGTTTTTTCATCTGGCAATGCCCGTTTGCCACTGACTCTCTCACTCTCTCTCACTAACTGACTGACTGACTCTCTCACTGACTGACTCTCTCACTGACTGACTGACTCTCTCACTGACTGACTCACTCTGTCACTGACTGACTCTCACTCTCTCGCTCACTGTCTGACTCTCTCTCACTGACTGACTCTGACTCTCTCTCTCACTGACTAACTCTCTGACTCTCTCTCTCTCACTAACTGACTGACTCTCTCTCTCTCTCACTGACTGACTGACTTTCTCTTTCTCACTGACTGACTCACTCTCTCTCACTGACTGACTCACTCTCTCTCACTGACTCACTCTCTCTCACTGACTGACTCTCTCACTGACTGACTCTCTCTCTCTCTCACTGACTGACTGACTCTCTCTCACTGACTGACTGACTCTCTCTCACAGACTGACTGACTGACTAACTCTCTCACTGACTCTCTCACTAACTAACTCTCTCACTGACTGACTAACTAACTGACTCTCTCACTAACTGTTATACAGGTACTATTTCCCAACCTTCACCCTCCTCTTATTTATGCCCCCCCATAACAACAAAAAAACATAACAAGCAACCATTGGGACAGGCAGATAGAAGTTGCCAGCATTAAAAGGACAAAAAAAACCTCAAGACATTATTTATTGTTAATACTTTTTTAATATGGTCGTTCAGTTGTACATAATGCTTTCTTGGTCATATATAAGGTAACAAAAATGCTTCTGACACTTCTTTATTATAACTTTTCAGCATGCTGCAGACTTCTGTACTGCACAGCTTAAAGACATAGGCAAAGTCAATATCTCTGGCTAAACACATAAGGTCCCAACAGCGAGACCTATTGGCTATGCCAATGCTTGTTAATATTAATGAGCCACCCCTAGGAAAGGCCTTGATAGCTCACCAAGCAAGGTGCTTAATGTTAAAAAGAAAGGCATGTTCCTATTGTATGTAAAATGCTCGGACAGTGCAAACACAAAATTGCCGTTTTCACTGTAGCAAGGCTGGCGATCCCATTGGCTAACATGGAGTTTCACTAGCGACCCCGCTAAGTGCTAAATTCCAATTGGGACCACCAAAGATATTACTCAAAGGTATCAAGTTAATTGTTTTTAAGTTTTATTAAGTCATATAAAACAATAAAATCAACAGGCAGGGGTTAACATCATGGGTTCTACTTAGTGCAAAAGTGACCCGCCTCAGTGTCCCCTTCACGGGAAGCGAAGGAGTCATATCGGCCATGATACATGCACATCGCAGGCCATATAGTAAACAGTCTTATAAGAAATCTACATGTAGTGGATGTCGAGACAGGTACCTTAGTCAGGTCTGGCATCTTTAATTATCATCAATATTGTCCATTTTTGAAGCCAGATAAAGTCTAAAGCATTCTCAGCTATCTTGTGGGCGGGCTTGTGGGTATAGTAACTCTGCATAGTCCTTCAGCTCGCTCCCTTGTAAGGGCCGCATCTGTGGGTGGAGGGCCTCTCATCCAACGACAGGCCAGCTGTTTCTTAGCCAACAGAAGGAATACCACCACCAGTCATCTAGTTGATTTCAGTACGTGTTTGGTGTATCCCAAAAGGGCCAGCGGTGGGGTACATTCTATCATTGTTTCTGCTATCTCGGTTATAGTGTTAAAGATGTCTTCCCAGCATTGACAGATTGGTGGGCATTCCCACGTGAGATGAAAAAAGTTTGAAGGATGGTGGTGGCATCTGGAGCATTGCGCCACACTCTCTCTGTCTATTCTGTGGAAGTGTTGTGGTGTGCAATACAGCCTGTGAAGGAGCTTAAAGTGGAGTAGCTTGTGTCTGTTATTGATTGATAAGAGTTTAGTTTGGGAGCTGCAGTATTTCCATATATCAGCGCCTATATCTTGCTCGACATTTACCCTCCACTTCTCTAGGGCTCTGTTATCAGTGCTTGTGCATATGTTTGTGTATGTGTATGAGGAGGAATTATAACAGGAGCATGGGAGGGATTATCTAGGCAATAGAGGCTATGTGACCTTTTCAGGAACCAGGTTTAAGATTTAAACCATGTGTTGTCTGTCCCCTATTACATCCATTACGACGTCGATTGTTAAGACCATTGTTCTTAAAGTATATTTCCTCGGCAGTGGAGGCCCGGAACTGTCTTTTGGCCCTACCCTCTGAATCAGTATGTTCAAAAAATGGTATCTTTTTAAAACAATTTTTAAACATTTTTTAGATAGGATTATATTATTGTATTCAGCCTTGCTTTTGTTGAATATGGTCTTTCAGGGTAATAAAATTTGCACAGTATAAGTAGGTTTTTAGGGTAGTAAGACTTGTATAGTCGAAGTTGGTTATAGTATTTGCATCGCCTAAAGCTGATTGCACTGAATTATATTGATGTACTGTAACAGAGTTGTACAGTTGTCCCTAATACATTTTGTATGTTGGTCAGGTTCCACATCTCTTTCTAATACTTTAGTGCACTTGTACTTTACAAGTCTAAGGACTTCCATACATGTGGAGTGTATTTTATCCTGATTGTTGCTGCTATGTATTCTACTTTGCATATAATCAATTGTGAGCTCTCTATATTCTCTGTTTCTGGAATGTATTTTACCTTGTCTATTATTAATTGTGAGATCTGTTGTTTGTAGTTTTTTGTGTATTTTTTATGTGGAACTCTTTTGAGTTCTAATCCTAATAAAAAGAAGAAAGAAAATAAAATTATAAGGAGGAAACTGTACTCGTTCAGTGTTGGTTTTGGATAAGATAGGTAAGCGGGGGTAGTCAGACGATTCAGTGGGGAAAGTGGGCCAAAGAGCCTTGGCTGCATTTCGAAAGTGCTTATAGTCGAAGACATCTAATGGGGTGGTGTCTCTGTCTACGCAAAATTGATTCAGGGCAAGAAATGTGCTGTCTCTGAATAAGTGTCCTACCTATAGTAAGTCCGCCCCTCTTAGGCTATGTGTAACTACGTTATCTAGCGTTGGGTGAAGGGATGGGTTGTTAATGAGAGGCAGATGTGATGAATATATTTTGCCATACCCATCCCCTAGCCACCATGTGCCCTTTTGACCATTTGGTGCATCGAACCGTCTGTATGGACCGAGTTGGGCTCAACTCTTTGGTGGCAATGATGAAATTAATTGTTACATTAAACTTGACTCCTTGCTGATATTGGATTTACGGTAACTTTGAATAGAAAAGTGGCTTTAGAAAGTCACCACTTTGGTACCCAAACCTCAGGTAGCCTTTCCTGACTATCTGCAGCAGTTGTCAACCGAGACAACATGCGGCCCTCCTGCTAGGAAGTGTGAGGCGCTCCCAAGAACAGGGACCAAAGTGAATTGCTGAAGGGAGGAGTTGTGACCTCCTCCAAGAGGATTACTACCAGGCAGAGGCCAGAGATGGCCCAGCTTCAGAGAGGCTATCATTTCAGTGAAACAGATAGTGATCACACCATTGCCTGCTAGTTCATTTGTGTAGGCAGATGGGCTGGCATCTCCAAAGAGGAAAAAATCTGTTGCAGAACCGGTTTTCCAGGAGAAGTGGCTCATTATGCTGGGTACACCCCAGGGATGTGCCCAAGGCTCCTCACAGGGGAAGAAGACTTGCGCTATCTTGAATTCAGGTAGAGAGGGATGTCCTGGGATTGTCTGGTGGCTACACCTACAGGAAGCAATGAAAAGTGGGAAGGTTTGCCTCATAAGATATATTGCCCTATTGGCTAATGAGTCCTTCCCTCCTGCAAACAAGAATATTGCCTAAAAGGGGCACCCCAGATCCACAGTCCTCAGATCACTACTGAACTTAAAAATTGACAGAAAAAAGGACTGCCCTGTTGCGCCCTGTACCCAGCAAAGAGAGGATGCACCAAAGACTGGACTGCACCTGAGTGACCCTCAAAGAGGAGTGGGCCTGCTGTGGTAACTCGTGGAAAAGAACGCCACTGGTACCAGGACGGAAGAAGTGACTCCAAGGGCTAGGTGGGTAGTCCCCTGTTCAGCACAAGGGACACAAAAACTGAAGGAAGCCTGCACTTTGAGTGCCAAGTACAGTAACACCTCCCGGCTGCCGGATGCCAAAGTGCCCGTTGGAAGACTGAGTTCTGACCTTCCAGAGGTGTCCCCAAACCCTTGGGACCTGTGACCAATGTCGAAGTCGACTCTAGTGGCTGACCAAGAAAGAGAAACCCACCTAAAAGCAACCGCTGAAGACCGCTGGAACAGGGAGACAAGTGGCGGCTGGACCTGCACTGGACCCCTCCCACCTGCACTGTTGGAGACCGAGATAGGAGTACAGTGATGACCTGCGATGCTTGTGAATACCAGGGTGGCCCCAGAAACACTCACCGGATCTCTGAACGCATCTCCAGCATCTTCAGTATCTTCAGTAACTCAGCATCCTCAGCATCCAGCATCCCCAGCATCAGGACCACACTTCTTGACTCGACTGCGTTAAAAGGAGAAAAGTGCATTGAGGACCCTAAGACTGCTGAAAGCGACAGGAATTGTCCCCCTGAGTGGTCCCTGTGACTGGCTCTCAACTGGTTGTGGCTAGTCCAAGAGAGTTCTAACAGGCCTTTTAGCCCGTTGGCCTCAAAGCTCTTGCACCGATTTATTGCTTCTACAGACTAAATTAAAGTAATTTCATTTACATTTGAAAAATCATATCTCTGGTTCCCCTCAATAGATTTTTGTTGTTTTGATGTCTATTTAAAGCTAAAAATGCACTCTATTTTTATAAATTGGTGTTGGATTTTTATTGTGTTGCGATACTTACTCACCTGTTCTTTTGTTACCCCTAAATACTTTACACTTGTTCCTTTGGTTAAGCTTGACGGCTCTGTGCCACAGCTACTCAGGACTGAGCAAAGGGTTTTAAGAAATCTAACTGGACCTGATTAAATTGTGACATTATTACAATCACACCACATAATAATCCACTTTCCTACACGAGGCAAATCAAATTTGTGCCAGGATGTGGGTGGTATTTGAAACCCAATTGACATCTTTGTGTGGGAAAAAATGCACATTAACTTGCGCAAATAGTATTTGTGGCCGTGTTTGGTGCATTAATATCCTTCATGAGATTTCCGAAGGGTCTAGTGTTGACAACATGGTGTGCTCTGTGTAAAAGGACATGACGAAAGAAGGTAAGAAATGGAAAGAACCAGAGGACATCCTACATCATGTAAAAGGAAAGGTTGGTTTAGGTGTGTGTTGAAACACTGTAGAATCGCACGGCTGGTGCCAAATATAATACTGCCTTTTTTTAGGACTGCAGGAAATCTGGCTATCAAACCTGGCAACCTTGGCGTGGGTTTCCCCCAAACATTTTGCCTTCACTCCTCTTGTTTATGCTGAATTTGTTTTTGTTGGCCTTAAGACTCTGTGCACTTTGCCACTGCTAACCAGTGCTAAAGTGATTGTGCCCACTCCTCTAAAGATGTCAAAATTGGCTTACACCCAATTTGCACACTTAATTTACTTATAAGTCCCTAATAAAGGGGTACTGCCTGTACCCATGGCCTGTAAATTAAATGCTACTAGTGGGCCTGCAGCACTTATTGTTCCACCCTCTTAAATAGCCTTTTTAAACATGTCTCAGGTCTGCCATTGCAGCCTGTATGCAGTTTTAAAGTGCCATTTCGACTTGGCAAAATAAACCTTTTTGCCAGACCTAAAACCTTCCTTTTTAGTACATGCATGTCTCCTCTAGGGTAGCCCCTAAACAGCCCACAGGGCAGAGTGCATTATATTTAAAAAGTTGGATATGTACATTAAGTTTTACATGTCCTGGTAGTGAAAACCTTTTTATTCGTTTTTCACTACTGCAAGGCCTACCTCTCCCATAGGACTGCCTTATTACATTTAATAAGTGATAACTTTTGTTTGGGAACAGGTAGAAATGTCATGTTTGGTGTCTAGGGAATTATAATTTAAAATCCTCCATAAGGGTAAGTTGGATTTGAAGTCACAGTTCTGAAAATGGCACTTTTTTGTAATTTTTTTAGAGTTTTATATAGCGCGTACTAGACCCGAGACATCGGGTATCAGAGCGCTTTACATGAGCACCAGTTTCGTTACAGAAAGACACTCATTTTTGTTAGGCACTTTTAGAAATCCTTTCTTAATGGTAAAGTTAGATTTTTAGCCCCATTTCTGAAAATGCCACTTTTAGAAAGTTGGCATTTTCTTGTCTTAACCATTTCATGCCTGCAGCCTGTATCCTGGGTCACATGACTAGGTGTAGTCAGGTCTTTGTGTATTCCTCCCAGACAGGGGGAATGGGTGTTGGCAGGATGGGCCATCCTGACCTGATGGGAGGGTTGGAGCTGTCACCTACCACACTTGCACTTCAAAGGAGCGTAACACACACACACACCAGATGTGAGGCGAAGTCTAGAAGTTTCTCCCACTACAAAGCTGGCAATAGGTATAAATATTGCACTCTCAGACCAACTCTTCAGTACACTCCTAGACCTGTGGATACTACAGAAGAAGGACTTCTCTGCTGCATGAGGCCTGCCCTCCTAACTGAGAAGGAAGACTGGACTTGCTCCCTTCCTCCCAGGCAGAGTCACTCTAAGGGTCAGCTGACTGACCTCCTGTTTAGAACTACTTGGGCAGAACAAGTTCAAGAGGTCTCCCTGCAACGTCCCAGCAGACCTGCTGCACTGGGCCTGCCTGGACCTGCAACTGGATGTGCCTGAGCCCTGCTAGCCTCGGCCGAAGTGAGTTCCTGATCCCCAAGAGGTGCCTCCAAGTTCCTGGACTCTTGGTTGCATGGGCGTCAATTCACTAAAATGCCAGGGGTAGCGGAAGTGACATCAATCAATCAATCAATCAGGGAATTGTAAGCGCGCTACTCACCCGTGAGGGTCTCAAGGCGCTGAGGGGGGGGTCCGCAGATCTGTTTAGCCGAAGAACCAGGTCTTGAGGGTCTTCCTGAAGGTGTTCAGGGAGGGGGCGCGTCTGATGTCTGCCGGTAGCTCGTTCCAGGTCTTGGTTGCAATGTGAGAGAAGGATCTTCCGCCTGCTCTGGCTCTGTGGATGCTCGGGGTTTCGGCCAGTGCGAGGTTGGAAGATCGGAGGTTTCTTTTGGGTACGTGGAAGTTGATTCTGTCGTTGAGGTATTTGGGTCCGTTGTTGTGTAGGCATTTGTAGGCGTGAGTGAGGATTTTGAAAGTGACTCTTTTCTCCACGGGGAGCCAGTGGAGACTTCGTGAGGTGTTGGCTGATGTGTTTGTGTCGGGGGATGCCGAGGACGAGTCTGGTGGCGGTGTTCTGTACTGTCTGGAGTTTGCGGAGTAGGGACTTGTTGATGCCGGCATAGAGTGCGTTTCCATAGTCCAGTCTGCTGGTGATGAGTGCATGGGTGACTGTCTTCCTTGACTCAGGGGGGATCCACTTGAAGGTCTTGCGGAGGATGCGGAGGGTGTTGAAGCAGCTGGAGGTGACGGCGTTGACCTGTCGGTTCATGGAGAGTGATGAGTCGAGTACGATGCCGAGGTTCTTGGCGTGGTCTGAGGGGGTAGGTGGGCTTCCGAGGGCGGTCGGCCACCAGGTGCTGTCCCATCACACACCTTTAACCTTAATGACATCACAGGAAGTGACGTCATATGACTCTTGACCCAGATTTTTTCCAGGAAGTCATGTTACATGACCTTAACCCTGACGACATCACAATAAATTACATTGATGAAACTCAATTATAACTGCATAATTAATATAACTACACACACAGACAAAGGTCTCTTGCAGATACTGTCTAGATCATTCTACTGACTTTATCTTTCAAAGTCCTGGCACGTAACATTGGCTCTGAATTGTAGTGAACAAGTGAAATGAGAAGGCCAGGCCATTACTACGGGGCTTTTCCCCTCAGAAAGTTTTGAAAAGAATGTTGTCAAATAGTACATTTTGCCAAGAAATACCTCTAGTATGCCATTATCCGTATTTTACCATGGGTGTCCATTATGTTAAGAATTACCTCCAGTGTGCTAGTATTTTGTCACAGGTGTCTGTCCTGCTAAGAAATGCCTCAAGAATGTCAGCATCAGTATTTCACCATGAGTGTCACAATAAGACAAGAATTACCTTCAGTAGGCCAGGACCAACGACATACTTGCCATTATAACACCATATTGTCACTCACACTCACATTCACTAACTCACACATTCATTCATTCTCTCTCACACTTTAACACTTCCTTACACTGATTCTTATTCATACTCACTCACTTGCTGCCACTCATTATGACTCACTCATACTTACTGACACTCAATGTCACTCTTCTGACTCACTACCTGTCACTGAATCTCTCACGCACACACACACACGTTTACACATACATTCACACTTGCTCAGACATACACACACCTTCTCGCATACACACACACCCACAAGCACACACACAACATACATTTTTAAATACATTTTACTTACCTTAGCTGCCACTAAAGGTCCCATTTTATTGTGCTCCATTTTTAGTACACTGATAATGAATAATCCAATACTATTCACTATTAGTATAACTAAAAATGGGCAGAAAATAAAGAGTGTGGTATCACCCCGGTGTTCTTAGCACTAATTTTGTCACCTCTGAGGCCAGGGGTCCAAAAGTAGTGCCTGGGGTCGCAAGGGGCAAGCTAGGGGTCGCAGCTGAGACCCCTAAATGACATTCATGCTTGTTTGGCATCAGTTGAGCTCCTCCTGTGAAGAAAAGGATAAATCTTGAAGTTTTGGGGTTATGTGTGACCATGAACAGGCCCGTACGCGCCAAGATCTTGACACCTGTGACCACCGCACACGCGAAGCTCCGGTGAACCTTACTCTTCGCGCTACATCGGCAACCGGCAACGCAAGATCTGCACTTTGCGCTACAGCATAGACAGTCCATGGTGACCACCAATGTGAAGCTCCAGGAACGTCCGTCCGCGATGCCCGACAGGATCTTCGCGCTACAGCAACGACCATACGCGACACCCGACCTGCTCTTCGCGCTACAGCCATAACAATCTGCAATGCTTTCCCTGCTCCTCGTGGCCTCCTGCACCTCAAACTGGATTCTTTGTGCCAGACTTTGAAAAGGTACGTTTTTCAGCAGAACTAACCTGGTCCCTGTATCCAGCCCATGCTCCATCGCGGTCGCTATGAACTTTTGACTTTCAACCGGTCTCACACAACCAGATAACCGCGAGTGGCACTTTGTGCTTTTAGGCGCTATACTTACTTTAAAGCTTTGAAATTGCATAATTCTGGTTCTACTGATTGGATTTTTGTCTTTTTGGTGTCAATTTATTACATTTTACTCTATTTTTCTAAATTAGTGTGGAAGTTTTCTTGTGTTGTGTTTTCACTCTATTACTGTTAGTGTTGCATAAATACTTTACACATTGCCTCTAAATTAAGCCTGACTGCTTTTGTGCCAAGCTGTCAGAGGGTTAAGTACATATTCATTTAGTGACTTTTGTGGTGGTGTATAGCTGTGTCTGAACTGGGGTGGCAAAGTGAGCTAAAGAACAATGATGGATTCAACCCAGATCTGTGACTGGGGGTGAGTGTCTGAAAAGTTTCGGCGCTCCGTCCATCATCTCCTTGTGTTTGCCTTGCACCCTGACAAGGACTGTGCTGCTTGAGAACGGCTCACACCCCCTCATTCAACAACCTCATTTCTCACAGTGGCAGTCTTCATGAGAGAAGGGTTAACACTGTGTCCACTGTAATGTAGGATGAAAAAGAGAATCTGGATAACTTGATCTGAGTGATGGAACATGTGCATTATGAAAAAGCGTCTTGTGAACACATCAGGAAAGTTGGGTGTTTTGCAGAATAATGGCTTTAATTACTGTTATTTCTATATATACAATATATATCACCATGCGGAAAAATACTGGCCATTATTGCCCAATCAGTCGTCCTATTGATCAAAGAAACCTAGCAGATTGGAGCTGGCTTCCATCCGCCTTGAGCCCTAGTGATAGTCGGCTACCCCAACAACTATTTAACACCTACAGCATCCTATTAAACCTCGGTTCCCAATTTGCTCCCAATTATCTCCTGGAATGTCACTGGCCTGTATAGACTGCTTCAGAAACCAGATAGTCTTGCATTTATATCACAGTGGGATATTATTTGCCATCAATAAACTTGGAGTCTACCACCAATTTATTTAATATTTTTCCAAGAATTCTCTAAACTGGCTATGTCAAGCAGTGCACACGGGAGGCTGTCTGGAGGTTTAGCAATATATGTATCAGCTACTATCAAGGTCAGTACAACACAGTTGAACATCGCCTGCAGATCCTTTCAAGCAGGAATCCCCATAACTTAAGTATCAACAACATAAAAATCAAGATTATTTTAATACATGTTTATTTAAATATTCATAACAAGGATTGCAAAGCAGTAGTTAAAGAATGATGAGTTAGAAAAATGAATTTTCTCAATATCAGATCACAAACTCATGATCACAGGAAATTTTTACTTGATCCTATTGGACAATAACAAACCTATTCCTCGTATCATTTTGCCTGTCGTTAAGCTGAACCTTCAAACAATAAAACAAGAGTCACTAGGAAAATTAATCGATAACTTTTTTAATAGCATTCAGCTACTCCCTCTTACAATATGCAATAAATATAACACAGCAGGAAACATAAACCATCCCTGGCATGGAAAGATGGATAATCTTTGATTGCACTTATGTTTCACGTTTTCTTTTTTTCACAGGCTCTGATTTTTCGATCAGATTGTTTTGACAGTGATCATTGCCCAGAAATTATCTTTGACTGCTTCAAGAGCAATCGCTGACTATCTGCAACTAAACAGGGAAAATGAAAGCTTGACGAGATTGAAGAGAATTATATAGAAGGCACCAAACATGGAAAGGCGAAAACAGTGGCAAAATAGTCAGGAGTGCCAGAAACTAAAAGAACTGTTTCTTAATATAACAGGGCTTCGCCTATTATTATCATGGCCAGCAGCAATAAACTCTCTGCAGAATAAAATGATTCCTGGCAATAATAAACCATGTATCATGAAATACACCAAAGCAAATCATAAGAGATGGTTCACCCTGGAACTAAAATGCTTAGAAACAGAAATTGGCAAACCAAAGCCCCAACTTAACCAAATCAGTCATTCACACAGCAAATAGAAATCCTACAAACCGAATACAGGAAGAAAATCTGGGAAGTGCAAAGGAAATACACAGAATCACAGTGGTAAATTCTATTTAAAATAGCTAAATTAAAAGATCAGACTAAGCTATAGAACTTTATCAATAAATTGGATAATTTTTACTATGCTGAAATCGAAAATTGAGTCAGTGCTATGGTATGGGAACACTATATACTACAATTGTACTCTGACAAGGACCAAAAATACGCTGCTACATTTATCTCACACAAACATAGCACCAACTACAAGGGAGAAATGATCAACAAGCAAAGTACAAGATTCGCTTTAAAGCAAAGCAGACCAAGTGGTGCCCCGGACCCAACAGAATACCCAATTCACTGTTAAAGGTTGATTTCGATTTTTGGGTATCATGATTAACTCTTTTATATAAAAAATAATTTCAGTTGTACCTAGTCACTGATTCCTGAGGTGGATCCATCCTCTGTCTCCTTTTAAAAAGGCAATCGGTCGGGTCCAACTTGCTGTCGCCTTATGACATGACACAGAAGCTAAAGCATATGAAAGAATTTTACTAAAAGAATTAGAAGCATGTATGGAGAAAGATCGAATAGTTCCACTTTATCAGACAGGATTTAGGTCAGGATGTTGCACTGCACATAACATAGTGACAGTGTTGTTTTTGGCACAGCAGGCAATTGCGAAAAAAGTGGTCCTCTTTTCGCCTGCTTCATAGACTATTAAGCAGCCTTTGATAAGGTGGATAGACATATATTATAGAAAAAAACTGCATCCATGGGGAATTCCAACAGCTTTATTGAGGACTATAATATCCCTATACTCGGACATTTGGGTACATATAAAAATTGGTAAAGGACATGGGGTTTCAAAGAGAATACCCTCAAATAGAGGCTTAAAGCAGGGATGTGACCTGGCTCCAGTTCTTTTCAATCTTTATACAGCTGATATCGGTGATGTATTTGGCAAGCAAGATCATTTCCGCCTACACTACAGAACCATTGCGTTCAACTTCTGGAGTAAGCTGAAGACATTGTGTTATTGGACTAAACATACATCCGCTTACAAAGAACTTTAAACAAATGACATGAGTACAATTTGAACAATAAGCTTATACTTAACCTACATAAATCAAAGGTAACGATCTTTTGGGAAGTACTCAGAGCCAGCAATTTTGCATTACATTGCTGCCTACAATTACCTTGGCGTCGAGAGAAAAATGGTCCCCAAGACTTCACTTACCAAATTTAAGACATAGAGGGACCAGCCTCACTTTTGGCTTATGCAGACTTTATGCCAAATTATGCAGTTCTACAGCCTCTGCAATCTTAACTGTAACTAAAACAAAACGCGATCTGATCCAATGTAACACCTATAGAAAATTGTTTTTTTAACAATACTTAAATCTAAGCTATCAACTCAAAAGTCGGCAGTTTGACATATATCATCAGTTAATTTGTGTAAGGAGAAAAAACAACAGCAACCCATGGTCCAGCTATTTGTTGGAAGCCCTTGAAATCGACCATAAATGGGAAAACAAATCGAGTAGACGGACACTTAAATCTGCACCTAAATCACAAACAATGTTGATACTATGTCCAGCAGAAGATACCTTGGAGTTCGCCAATAATAGATTCTCATGGCTAATCATGGAATCTCACAATTCATTGAATACTCAATAGTATTTCATGGAACATCTGCCCAAATCAGCACAACAGAAAGTCCTAAGAATAAGATTCTTGTTATTTCCAATAAAAAGTGTTTAGATCATCATGGCCTCCGAAACGCCCCTTACTTTAAGATTCAGGCTTTGTGACTATAAATATGAGTTGTTTATTCATCTCCTTTGCTGTTGTCAAACGATCAGTTCAAGAGCGGAAAATTTACATAAAACACATAAGCTCATTTATAATTTGACAAGCTGCAATAAAACAGCAAGACATTGTCTGAACTCAAAGAATATATCTGAACTCTGTCATTATGCAAAATATTTACAAATGTTTTTTTTTTAAATCCTGAACCTTTTATAAGCTAGTCCATTCAGGTTTTAATCTCTTTTGTATGTTTTTAGAATAATTTAATCAATGCCTTATGGAAACGTTGTACAGTTTGTTGTAAATAGTTCCTTGTTTTCTATGTAATGATTTTAAATAATCAAATATAGTAAAATGTTACTTACTATTATATCTACATCATCATTTTACTGGCGAAGATAGTTAATCCGGTCTAAGGAGCTACACATCCAAGGACATATTACAATATTAAGATTGGGCTTGAAGGTTATTTTGCGGGTGAGCCATTCATGTTTGGGCAGATGTAGAAGAAGCAGAGTGTATGATAAGGATTTTGACATAGAAGTGTGGAGGTACAGAAGAAGCTAAAGAGAAAGTTGTACCCTTGAACCAAACCTCATGTTATGTGTTGCTTTTCAGGTTGTGCTGGAAGCCATAAGGAAGTGTTCTGGGCACATCCGAGAAACCTAAGGATTCTCAGCACTGTATTAAATTGAAGCATGGTACAGTACTGATGATGTACCATGTTCTCAATATTCCCTTATCAATTAGAAGGAGGTATCAACACAATTGGCTCACTAGTGCAGATTTGGCCACTTCGTTAAACGAATGTTATTTCTGGTTATTAACAAATGGACCTAAATTCATAATTCAGAAGTGTGTTTTTACTTCATGCTGACACCCTAGATGGTGCTGCACAATGTGCAAGAGGTGCCTTCAGTTGTTAATATGGGTTTGCTTCTAATAACAGGCCCACTTATTGCCAGCTCTGTCGCTTCATTGAGAACAAAACAAAAAGAGGCGCAATCTCACTTAGACCTTGAAGACACTGAAAGAAGACAACACAAGAATCGGTCCCCAGGTGAGTAGGATGTACTGCATGCATCTCACTAAGATCTGCGAAGAAGTGTGTGTCATTTTCACCACCAGTCACATGCATAATTACTGAAATGCACTGCCATGTCTAAAATCACACATGTGCGCATACTTTGAAAACAGGACTGTAAAAGCTATGGTGCAGAGTACCTCCTGTAGTCGTATATCCACATTTTCTCCAGTCTAGGCAAGAATAACTGTAGGGAGATGGTGAGGGAGATGCAAGACCATGCATAATGCTACTTTAAGAAACTAATGAGAAAGGGGCAGTAGAAAGAAATGCTGCCATGTTTCCATAATTCTCCTGTACTGTCTTGGAGGTACATAGAGCGATTGTTGTTATTGAACATTAGCATCAATTTTTTTTAATTTGACGTGATAAGTAAACAGGATATGCAAGTAAAATATTTTGTAGAGTTCTAGTCCATTCTTATTACCTAAGCATTTACTTTATGAAAGCTCATTGTTTAATTTCCCACGTTGACAAGCAAACAAAGAAAATTCCCCATAGCAAAATATCAATCCCTTAAAGTGCAAGCTGTGCAGAAACGTACTACATGACAAACAAATATACAAAAATATATAATTTATTAAATATAAACATATAATAATTGACAAATATTATACACACATCATAATGCACAACATAAATAGAACACACAACTGAAACTCCAAATCAACACATCAATTTAGAGTAAATAAATACATATTGCCATTTTCTACCACACATCATCAGATATTAGAGCCATACATGTTTTTGAAAATTTCTAAAACCCAATGTGGCGAGAAATACGCTTCTTTTGCTCGTTGACGCAGTGGATAAAATCATAGAAACTGCCTTCTCCGGGACAATTAATATGTATATATGTTTCTTGATTAAGATTCTAGAATAAAAATTTCAGCAAATTATACGAACACAAATCTGCCTTCAAACAAAACAACAAACCCATGTTACACAACATCAGTTATATACGTATGACAAGCCATAACACTGATACATAGTTTTTGCACAGAAAACACATAATTAGTCTAAAAATACCCCCCATAAAGTTAAATAGTAATTTCAATATATTATTGTGTAAATTTGTATTTTAATTAAACATGCGGGTCTATGCAAACAAAATTACTTCCTTTCAAAGCAACAGAACAAGGGGTTGCACATCATACATATTAATCCCTATGTTTTTTCTCTTCATCTTACACAACATAAATCTTATACCATACTTTCAATCAGTTGGATAACATCTATACCATTATATATTAATTTGGCGATTGGGGTTTGTCTGCAGCGCTGCCTGTGGCGTCCAGTGCGTCCCTAGTGGGGGAATCAGATGGTGGGCTGGTTGGGGTGGCTTGGCGCTGTTAGGTAGGAGATGAGAGGGGCCCAGATGTCAGGGGGTCTGCTGGCAGCCGGCATCAATTCCCAAAATTCACCCAGCATTGTCTGACAGTGGGCAGAGTCATCCAGCCAATTCTTGACCTTGGGTGCCGGTTTTCGCCCCCAATGGATTGACACCCTACGTTTAGCAAGAACCAAGAGCATGGCGGTTAGTTTGCGACTCGCATCCGATATATGTTTTACATAACCCAAGAGGCACACCAGGGGATCGGGGGCAACGCGTTCGAATGTGATGTCACTAATGGCCTCGCACACGTCCCGCCAAAAGGTAGAGACCTTCGGGCACAACCAGGCCAGGTGGGAAAAGTCTGCTGCAGGGGCAGAGCACCGCGCACATCTATCACTTGCGATTAGCCCCATTCTGTGCAGAGTCGCAGGAGAGCGGTAAAGTCTGTGCAAGTAATTAAAATGTATGAGCCGCAAGCGATAGGAGATAGGCGTTTGATCTGGTTGCAGCAGTACAGCCAGACATCCTGGGGGAGGTCTCTACCCATATCTTCACTCCACGCAATACGGGCACGATCAGTGTTAACAGAGGATGCAGCAAGCGTGAGAGCATAGAGCCTGGTGACCAGTTTGCGCGGGGAACTAGAGGCATGGACCAGCTCAAGGGCAGCAAGCGCCGTGGGAACCTGAGGGAAAGTAGGATTTGCCTCCCGGCAGGTCGCTCTAATTTGGTAATATAGCAACTTATCCATTGGGCCGGCATCGCCAGAGAGGGCGAAGAATGTATTGTTGGGGTAGATGTCTGCCATAGTGCCGAGACCTAGAAGCGCAGCGCGTCGGGCCATGCCTGCCGTCTGTAATGGAGGAAACGCTGGGTTGCTGGCTAGGGGTATGGAGGGGGCGAAGAGTGAGCTGGCACCAGTGTATTTCCGGAGCCCATCCCAGGCCCAGCGTAGGCATTCAACTGTGTCAATCTCGCTGCGCGGGGGCTTCGGCAGGATGAAGAGTTCGGTCCGGAGCGGCCATGGGGCAGCAAGGTCGGCCTCAACCGCGACGTGGGGTGCAACCAAAAATGGAGAAAGCTGGCTTGGGCGCACAGCGCGTATAACTTGAAATCTGGGGCGCCCATGCCGCCGCAGGACAGGGGGACTGTGAGAGTGTTGTATGCTATTCTAGGTTGTCGCCCTGCCCAGACAAGAGTGATGTTGTGAGAGCGTAGTTTACGGAAAAAGTGTGATGTAAGTGGGACAGGGATATTTAAGAAGAGATATAGGAATTTCGGGAGCACCACCATTTTTGCAATGGCGATGCGCCCCGCCAGCGACAGAGGAAGTTTTTGCCACACCTGGATTCTAGCCTCAAGCCAGTCCATCGCACGGCCGAAGTTGGCCCTCCAAAGTTCATCCACATCCCTACTCAGCCAAATGCCGAGGTACCTGGTGGGGCCGGTGGCCCAGACGAAGGGATAGTCTGGGGTGAAGGGTATAGTGGCGTCTGTAAGAGGGAAAAGGATGGACTTGCTACAGTTTACTTGGACTTCGGACAAACATCCGAAACGCACCACCTCCCTAGTAATGGGGGAAAAGTTGTCCTGGGGATTACGGATGTAGATTGTGACATCGTCCGCATACATGGAGACGACAAGAGCCCGGGCTGCAAAGCCAATGCCCCTTTAAGTGTGGTGTTGCCGAAGCCTGGCAGCGAGGGGTTCCATGGCAATGGCAAAAAGCATAGGGGAGAGGGGACACCCCTGCCTCATACCTCTCGTGATGGAAATTGGCTCAGTAATCTGTCCGTTTATTCTAATGCGAGCAGTGGGGAGAGTGTATAAGAGCTGTATTTTGCGCACAAAGTCCGGGCTAAAGCCCAGCGTGGGAGGAGATAAAAAAGGAAAGGCCACTCGAGAGTATCAAAAGCCTTGGTGGCGTCTAGGAGTGCCGCTACAGCCGGGAGAGAAGGGTTAATTTGGTGGAGGACAGCAAATATGGTCCGAAGGTTGTGAGGTGTGGCGCGCCCGGGAATGAAACCAGATTGGTCCGGGCGTGCAATCAGGGGCATGAGAGGGAGAAGACGTGTGGCCAGCAATTTAGCGTAGATTTTATTGTCTGTATTTATGAGGGACAGGGGGCGATAGGAGTCGCAAAGTTCGGGGGATTTGTCGGGCTTTAAGAGATGGCTGAGCAGGGCCTCACGGAGAGATGGGGGGAAGCACCCAAGCTTGAGAGAGTCATTATACATGGCGGCTAAGTGCGGGACCAGGAGGGGCGCGAATTGTTTGTAAAAGGCCGGAGAGAGGCCGTCAGAGCCAGGAGCTTTGTCCCCGGGGAGCCCCGCGATAACAGCAGAGATCTCTTCCTGAGTAAAAGGCTCATCCAGGTATTCCCGGTGGCCGTTGCTCAACCAGAGGAGTTCGATTGTCTCGAAGAATTGATCGAGGACCTCTCGGGGGGCACATCACCGGCGGAATATAATTGAGAGTAGAAGGTGGAGAAACGGGTAACGATCTCTGTGGGGGAGGTTGTTCTATCGGAAGCCCCGTCCTGCAAGGCGGTGATATAAGAGGAGGCGTGTGGTTGCCGGAGGAGGTTAGCAAGGGTTTTACCGGGGCGGTCGCCCTCGCCATAGCGACGGGCTCTCGCCACCCTGCCCAAAAAGGCGAGCTCTCTATCTGCCTCATCGTGGAAATCAGTGATTTTGCCTCTAATCTGCGCCAAAGTATCGGGGTTAGGGTCCTGGGACTGTTGAAGGTCCAGGGTCTTGATCTCTCTCTCCAGACGCTCCAAGGTGCCACGGATAGAACGCAACACCCGGACTGCTTAGAGATGCACTCCCCCCGGATCACAACCTTAAAGCCCTCCCAGAGGGTTGAGGGAGATTCAACCAAGCCGACATTGTGTTCGAAATAGTTAACAATGGCAGCGCGGATCTCCTCGCGGAAAACCATGTCACGAAGTGCATTAGGGGGCAGCCGCCATGCAAACATATGTTGTGTGGTGAGCGGGATTTGCAAACGCAGCCGCACAGGAGCGTGGTCGGAGAGAGTGCAGGCCATGTGGTCAACGGATGCGACCCACGCTGAGGCATCGCGAGTGGTGATCCAGAGGTCCAGCCGAGACCAGCATCCCTGCGTGCCTGTTACACATATGCCCTCGCGCCTGTCTGGGTAAATGTGTCGCCATGCATCTAGCAGGGAATTGTCGGACATGATAGAGTGTAGGAGTGAGGTGGCGTGAGGGTGCTGGGCACGCTGTCCGGAGCGGTCGAGCGATTGTGAGGGTGCAATGTTTAAATCACCTCCCCAAAGGAGAGGGGCAGGTCCCAGAGAGGAGATGAGCTGCCAGACTTGTATGAAAAAATCAGGGTTGTCGGAGTTTGGGCCATAGATTGCCGCTAGGATTAAGGGCTGGGTAAAGAGGGTGCCAGAGAGGATGACATAGCGACCCCCAGGATCAGTGAAGGTCTGGGAGGTGCGCCAGGGAAGCCCCCTACGAAGGAGAATGGAAACGCCGCGCGAGTAATTAGAATAGAAGGACGAGTGGGTCTCGCCCCAGTGCCTCGAATGTAACCTGGAAGAGGTGGCTGAAAGAAGGTGAGTTTCCTGAAGGAAGCAGATGTCCACCTGGTGTCTTATGAGATAAGCGTGCATAAGGCGTGCCTTGCGGTGGTCATTTAGACCCCTAACGTTCCAGGTCCAGAGCGTAGTATCTGTCATTTTGGGATGAAGTGATGGTGCGTGACGGATAGCAACGGGTGTGCTGGGTGAGCGATAGCTGCAAGTGGTGTGATGTGCGACAAATAATGAGGTACAGTGCACAGCATCCAACAGAGAACAAAACTAAACAGTGAGAATGACAAGCCTCTATTAGGAGGCGACGATCCCATAAGTAGCTTACCCCCCAACCCCCCAATTAGGTTGAGCATCCAACCCCACCCCACCCAGGGATCCCCAACTTGGAGAGGGAGCAAAGAAAATTGAGGAGGGAATCATCCCAAGGAAGCATGGTTTCACCTTGCATACACCCTCGCCACTAGGACAGGGTGGCCAAGCCACAATATTGGTCGGACATGATTTGAACAACGCAATAAGAGACACAAAGGCACCCCCACAGCCAGGGAGATGCCGCTGCAGACCTATAGGTGGGCCAAGCATCAAGTTCCAATGGCCCCGGTAAGAAAGAGGAGCACTGCGTGATGGAGACAAATGTTCTGTGGGCAGCTCAATATGTTGCTTTGAACTAGCCAAGAGGCCGGAGCCAGGGCACGTCGGGTGAGATCCGTCTTCTTTGCAGCGCAGGATCGTGCCCGCGATGGGATCAGACTGTGCCCCTAGGTGTGGGGAGCCAGGATCGCTGTGCGTGGAGGGTCAAAACCACGCAAGTCCGAAGGATTTTAACGGATTTAGAGCTTGGCCGGCAGAGCCCACTCAGAGTGCGGCCATCTTGCAGCCGGCTAAGCCACGCCCCCGAAGAGAAAATATATAGTTTTACTGACAATGTATATAAAACCCACAGTAGTTGTGGACTCAGAGGAGCTCTTTTTACTCACCAAACTGGCTTAGCTCTCTCAAGTGAATCGTCTCTGTTGTCAGCAAAGACTCACCGTTCTGCTTGAAAGTGATCAGAAGGGACACAAAGAGGGTTAGCAGGCATGAGACTTTTCCAGGTTGCCAATCCCTTTTAAACTACCATAGAACACCCTTTCTCCATTACTTGTACCCTTTAAACAGTCATTTTATGTTATTTTCATTAGACATGCTTCAGTGTACTTCCCATTTTACCCAGTAAGAATCCTATCAGGATAAAATGAAGGAAGGAGAGTCTGATTGTATATTTATAAGCGGAAGCGTCTAAAGGGAATCTTAACTATCATTCTCGGTAGTGGTCCATTTAGAAACTATTTTATCGGACTTAAAGGGAAAATCCAGAAACGTGTATTATCACAACTGGAGACTTTAAAGTCAGGTACTTATAAGTGAAAATTGATAATCCTTCTGAAGAGACCTTAAATGAACATTTAGCAACTCTGGGTCCAACAGTTCCAATCAACACTATTTATACTTCAAAAGCTTTGTCAACAAGAATGTAATTAAAATCTACGGAATGGCTGTGCCCATATAGGCATTTCTGCTGACTCTACCTGGTGTTCAGAGACAGTCTTTGCTCCATTACACTTGTGTTTCAGAACATATGTTTTCAGTATAATACATTTTAGTATAGCTTAAAAAAAGTAGAAGATTGTGTTTACTTATTAAGTAAGTAAGGTTTCCTAGTCATCTTGGGGGCTATACATTAACCACGGCCACTGGTACAACTTTAGAATGGTCGGATGCAAATATTCTCAGAGGGGTGGAAAATGTAAGTAACAAAACTGAAAAATAACGAATTTGCTATGGTAAAATTAAGATTTTTGAGAAAATCATGATGACAAAGCTATGATTTTGTTTTCAGGACCAAACACCAAAAATCTGAATTTTTAGAGATATTGCAGTATTCTAAATTTGTGATTTTCACAAAAAACTTGACTCAAAAAAGATCAAGGATGTGGCGCATACCCACGGCATGGCTGTGGTGGGCAATCTAGAATGGCTACATGACTGGTAAAAGTAACACACCATAAAAAAACAAAATTCACTTGAAAAACACAGTTACTTTTGATATTTTTTGTCAAAGATATGTTTATTAGCATTTTATCACTTATCACAAAGTAAACTGGCATGTTGTACATCCGAATAGACTCAGACTACATGACAAGTTATAGAAAGCAAAAAGCAACATACATCAATAGGTGGGTACCCCGTCATATCCCAGATATCCTAAAGGAGTAAGCACAGTCTCTCCACTAACAAGGACGGGGAGTAAGTCTGTTGCGCACCAAGATGTAATATTCGCCTGCCTTTCTTTTGTGATAATGGTAACTTAACCCCTCCAACTGGGAAGGTATCCTGTTTAGGGAGCAAATCTAAACAAAACTCCCAGAGAACATGAAGAGCAAGGAACTCCCCCCTCCCCCTAACCCCTTCCCCCCCAACCCACTACCGGTGGCGGCTACCCGAGCGCAGCTAGGTTACAAAGCATGGGTGCTTCTAATAGGTTAAAATTGAAACAGGTGCATAGCTCTGACTGATGCAGGGCAAACAGCTGACGGTAATCCCTTTGTAAGGAAGGCTACTAACGGGCCCCATCTATATTCAAAGTTCTTGTAGTCATCCCTGCATATATCGGCCATCCTTTCAAGGCACAGAAGTTTCCAGAGTCTGGAATGCCATACCGAGATGGCGGGAGCTTCTTTTTTCTTCCATGCGGCCGCTATTGCTACTTTCGCAGCCCCAATGCAGGTCCACATAATGGCCTTATCTGCTTTAGTTTGGTGTTTAAGGGAGGGATCGCGGAGGCCCAGGAGAGTGTTTGCCATGGAGGTCGGAATAGGGTACCCCAGCATATCTTTAATTTGTGCGAGGATTTCCTCCCAGAAGGGTCGTATCACTGGACAGTCCCACCAGATATGTTGAAAATCACCTAATAGTCCACACCCCCTCCAACACATATCAGACGAGTCAGGAAATATCTTTTTGATCTTGGTAGGGTATAGGTACCAGTCCATCATTGTTTTTAGGTGGGCCTCCCTTAAATCTATGGAATGGTTGAATTTCGTGATATCCGACCAAAGTCCTGCCCATTCTCTATCGTGGATGTCCCGTTGTAAGACACCCTCCCACATGTGCATGTAGCGAGGTCTCGGGGTGTGCAGAGAGGTAAGGAGATAATTATACAGAAAGGAGATCACACCTTTCATGGAGTCCACAACTTGTACATATGTTTCAAACTTCGTGAGGGGTCGAGTGGCTGCTTCGTGTATGTGAGGTGTGAGCGCCCAATGTTTCAGCTGGAGATAGTGGAAATATTCAGCAGGCCCCAGCCCATAGTCCCTCTTGCAACTATCAAAGGTGAGTATATCGTGATTATGGAAGAGGTGCTCTACAGCCTCCCTCCCTCCACTGATCAAAGGGCCCTTCCTGTACGGCCGGGGGGAAGGCCAAGTTGAAGTGTATTGGCGTATAGGGTGAAGGAAATGTAGTCCACCGGGCGTTATGTGAAATAGAGTCCCATACTTTTAGGGTAGTTCAAGTAGGCGTGCTGATATAAACATTTTCTGGTCTGTCCCTCTTGCGTCTCCATATGAGATCCCAAATCGACCTCCCTGCCACCGCCCTATCCATATGGAGCCAATGCTTCTCCGATTCCCACTTGGTCCACTCGGTCACCACTCGAAGCTGAGCTGCCTTATAATAAAGGCCAAAGTCCGGGAGGCCCACCCCTCCCTCCCCCGGTGGTCTTCTCAAAATGGAGAAGGAGAACCTTGCACGTCCACCCTGCCATATGAACCGCAGCACCTTAGATTTTAATTTAGGGAGAAAGTCCTTTTCCAGTTCAACCGGGAGAGCTTGAAAAAGATGTAAAAGTTTAGGAAGCACAGTCATTTTAACTGCATGAATGCGGCCGAGCCAGGAGATAAAAAGTGGCTTCCATCGTGTGAGATCTGCCTGGAGTTTCAAGAGAGAAGGTGGAAAGTTAGCTTTATAAAGCTCCTCTACTCGGGGCGTCAACTGAACTCCCAGGTATTGGAGGGGCCGGGAGGTCCAATGTAGTTGTGTGCATGTCTGGAGTCTCTCAGCCTCGGCAGCAGGGATTGTGAGGTTAAGTATGTAGGATTTGTCTAAATTCACCCTGAAGCCCGCCACTGCTTCAAATCGTGTGAGTTCCGTTTGGAGTGCAGGTAGAGAGGTGGCCGGGTCCGTGAGTGACAGGAGCACATCGTCTGCGAAAAGGGATATCTTGTGCATTTCTCCACTAAAGGGGATGCCCTTTATCTCAGGTGCGGCGCGGATGGCCATGGCTAGTGGTTCGATACTGAGAGCGAACAAGAGAGGTGACAGAGGGCACCCCTGGCGGGTACCCCTGGTCAGGGAGAAGGGAGCAGACAAAATCCCATTCACCTGTACTCTCGAGCGGGGCTGGACGTAATTAGCCCGTATCATATTGATAAATGTGTCCGCAAACCCAAAGGTTGTGAGGGTGGTAAACAGAAACGCCCAATCCACCCTATCGAACGCCTTCTCGGCATCTAATCCCACCAGTACTGCCGGGATGTGTTTCCTATTAGCTTTTTCGATTAGGTGGACGATACGTCTGGTGTTATCATGAGTCTGGCGGCCTTTAATAAATCCAGACTGGTCTGGGTGGATGAGAACTGGCATGAGATCGTTCAGTCGGGCCGCGAGGATAGATGAGTACAGTTTGCATCTAAATTAAGAAGGGCGATAGGACGGTACGACGCGCACATCTGTGGATTCTTCCCTGGTTTCGGAATAACTGTGATCACAGCTTCCGCCATTGAGGGAGTGACCGAGCCTGCCTCTGCCATGGCATTAAAAAGGCGAGTAAGATGGGGAATGAGGTCAGGAGCGAACGTTTTGTAAAATTGGGCTGTGTACCCGTCGGGGCCTGGGGCTTTCTGGGGTTTGAGGGATGTGATGGCTGTAGCCACCTCCTCGATCGTTATAGGAGCCATAAGTCTGTCATTCCAGTCTTGGGAGACCTGGCGAAGTTGCAGTGACCGTAGGTAATTACGTTGTGCATCTATGTCCAGTGGTTCCCCCGTATATAGATGGCCGTAAAAGGCGCCAAAGGTATCGGCTTTCTCTGTGTCGTTGTGAATCAGCTCCCCTTGTTCATCGCTTATGCCACCTATATATTCCCGCTCCCGCTTTTCCTTCAATTGGCGGGCTAAGTGTCTACCTATCTTGTTTCCTTGTGAGTAGGAGAGTTGTCAGAGTTTTAGGAGGGTATTTTCCGCACGATTGTTATATATGGCCTTGAGTTTTCCCCGCAGCGCAGTGAGCGTGCGAAGAGTCAATCTAGTGGGCTTATTTTTATGGATTCTTTCTGCTGTGGATAGTTCGGCCTCTAGGTCTATTCGTTCTTTGGTCCGGCGTTTGTTCAACTCAGAATTAAGGGCAATACAACGGCCTCTAAAAACCGCCTTGAAGGCATCCCAATTATTAAACATGGACGTGGCTTCAGGCACATTCCTGGTGAAGAAATCTGTGATTGTATCTCGTAGTTCCGTACAGAGTACCCTGTCTCTCGTGAGGGAGGCAGGAAAATACCATTTGGGGGATGTGGGCGGTGGATTACCCCATGACAGACCGATCGAAACGAGACAGTGGTCAGACACAGAGAGTGGGAAGATTCTGGCCTCCCGCAGAGCTCCCATTAGATTTTGGCTAATGAAGATATAGTCGAGCCGGGAGTATGTGTGATGCACATGTGAATAGACGGTGTAGTCTCGTGTCTGGGGATAGAGGGTCCGCCATGTGTCTCTAAGGCCCATGTCGTGCATCTGTTGTTTGGCCTCTGCAGAGAAGACGCTAGATTCTTGGCGCTGGGTGTGTGTGCTATCTATGTCTGCCTGCCACGTGAGATTAAAATCCCCTAGTAGGAGTGTCGGTCCTTCCGCGAAATCCTGAATCCTCCCTAAGAGCATTTGGAGGAAAGCTGCCTGCCCTGTGTTGGGTGCATACGCTGAAATGAATGTGCAAAGTCTACCCTTCAAGACGCCTTTGACCATGATCCAGCGTCCCTCCTTATCTGATTTGGTATCGGTAGGTTGAAACTTCGTTGAAGTGTGAAAGAGGATCGCGGTCCCCCGGTGTTTAGTGAGTGCAGAAGCTCTGTATATTAAGGGGTAGCTTTTGTGGCGGAGGCGAGACTCTTCCGCCCGGGGTAAATGCGTCTCTTGCAGAGCTATTATGTCAAGGTGGTGGTCAGAGATATATTTCCAGACCTTTTGTCGTTTTTGAGGCGAATTGAGGCCTTTGACATTCCAAGAGCCTACTGTGATTATCATTGGGTCTGTGTCCCCCCTCTCCGCTTCCTCAAAACTCCATGGGTCAGCCCCCTATGGTCCGCAACATAGCCTCCACCTGGGAAGAAACAAGAGTGAACCTGTTGTGTAGCCCCCAGTCCAATCAAAGCGCGTCTGTATGAAGAATCGTTAAAAAGCCGCCACCAGTCTCCCTCCCCCTCCCACCGCATACCCAAAACCCCAAACATAACAGTATTAACGTCCCAAGTGTCGGATCAATGTAAAGTCTCCAACGGCGGGTTAGGGAACCCGCGTGTGTGGGTGGAGGTACGGTAGGACCGAGGTCCCGGCCCGCCCCTCCTCCGGACATGCTAAGGAATGTCGGCCCCCCCATTTGCTCAGTCTGGCGGCCTCGCCCGGGCCAAATGCTCAAGTCTCTCCTGTCGGTATGGGGAGGGTATCATGCTAGCGTGAGTCTATGTAACCAACCATGTGGCGCAGTGTAGTAGGCGTCACGGCATCCCCCAATCTTGGGTTCTAGCAGGTCCCAATCAGGGCTATATATCGACTGGCAAACAGCATGTGGCAACCTTGAAGTTCTAAAGAGTCAACTTATTTATCGGTATTGATCCCAAGGGCGATGTGCAGTAATCAGGTGCGCCGCCAGCTTGAGGCTCAGGGTCTCCACTCAGCGACAGGGCCTCCATGCTTTAGTCAAAGTCCTTCCTCCTGACGCGCCTCCCAAATAGTAAATGCGGAGAATGTGTCGAGTAGGTCCAGGTTATTTATGGTTTCCTCGAGAGCTTGTGGACCACTGTGTGTTGGGAAAGCTGGTAGTCTGCGTGGCTCGTGGTCTGCCTTGCGGTTGGTCATTGTCATCTGTTGGAAGACCCAGTAGGTCCAGCCCCTCCTTCAAGTCTACCACATGTCTCTGTTTATTCTGGTGCTCAAAGCTTAAGCCAAAGGGATAAGTCCATCGGTATCTGACCTTATCCTCGCGTAGCTTGGAGGTGATGGGCCGAAATTGTTGTCGTCTGATCAGTGTTGCAGGAGCCAGATCCTGGTAGATAGTGCAGGAGTAGTCCTGAAAAGATATTGTGCCTTTCCTACGGGCCGCAAGAAGTACTGCCTCTTTCACTTTGTATGAGTGGAACTTCGAGAGAACATCTCTTGGTCTTTGTCGTCCTCCCGTCGCCAGGTTTCCGACCCGATGTACTCTCTCAAGTTTGATCTTGAGCGTCTGTGGGCTGAGGATCTCTGCAAATAGGCCCTCCAGGAAAGCCTCTAGGTCCGGCCCCTCCGCCCCCTCCTTAAGGTCGCGAATCCTTACATTATCCCGTCGAGCTCTGTTTTCCAAATCCTCCGCTTTCAACTGGGTTTGATGGAGCTGGTCTTGGAGGGTGAGTACAGTGTCATGCATCTCGGAGATGTGTTTGTCCGCATCTTTGGCTCGCGTTTCCAGGTCGATCACTCTAGTGCCTACTGAGTCCACATCCCGCTGAAGATCTGTCATCCGTGTGGTAAGATCGGATTTCAGCTGGTCAATTGAGGTTTGGATGTCTTGACTCAACTCTCTTCGCAATTTGGCTTAAAAGTCGCGTAGTGAGGACATCAAATCTTCCTTGGTGAGGGCCATATCGGACTTCTCCCCGTCGTGATCTGAAGCCCGGTGCTTGTCTGCTGGCGGAAAGAAGCTCGAGACTTTATTTGTCGCCCTGGTTGTCGTCTTCTTTGGCGGCATAGGGGCTGACCCGCCTGGTATCTTCTGGCTTGGCGCGGACGGGTTGGCTCAGCAGACCTCAATGGCACCTTGGCCCGGGAAGGCACAGCAGCCGCTCCTGATCGGATTCTACTTTTCTGTGGTCACCATATGGCGGATGTCCGCAGTGTAACTAATAGGGCGTAGACAGCGAGTTATGCGCGGTGGGGCCCCATCACATGTGTCGCATAACAGGGAATGGCAGGGGTGAGACGTTTTCCGGTGTGGCTGCGTTGCTCTAAATCATTTCAGGCATCAGGTGGAGGCCTCACTGGAGGGATAACAGGTATGTCAGTGTTTAGGGCCTGCATTGGTGGTGATGTTACGTAGCATCCGTTCGCCAGCAGTCCCAGGTGTCCCCTCCTGGAGCCGAGGGGTAGAAGAGCTGTTGCCCCTTAATGCCAAAGTCAGCGCTGTTTATTTGCAGCGTGAGGAAATGGCGCCTGTGTTAATGTTGGCCGCCATTTTAGGGTCAGGCGCAACGTGTCATGGGGTCGCAAGCAGCAGCCAGCCGCTTTCCTCCCTTCACATGGAGCGTCTCTACGAGTTATCGCCCCTGCTCAGGCGTGCGTCTCCCGGGGGGGCCCCGGCCACCCGCACCGCCCCGCTCCCGTATCCTCCCGGGAATTGGGAATTCAGCGCAACGTCACCTCCTCCGTCGGGCTCCCAGGAGAACCGCTCACCTTAGAACTCGGAGCGGCGCAGCGGGAGTCCGGGCGCGACTGCGCCGGCCGCCAGGAGGTCCCCGCCGGGAGCGCTCGTCACAGCTCGCCGCAGTCTGCGCCCAAGGAACTGGCGGGCGCCATTTTGTTCCGCGCCCAGGCCTCACTGCAAGATCCTTGCGTGGCGCTCAGGAGTGATTCCAACAGTCGATCAGCGGATCATCCTCCGCTCCCGTCCCTCGCACATCACTGGATCGCTTTTCGTGCAGGTAGGGCGGCGATTCGCAGCTATTTCAGGTCCGGAACAGTAGCGGCGCACGGGAGCCGAAACGGATTACGTCCGTTCGGCCATCTTGCCCGGCCAAGCCCCCCACTTTTGATATTTTTAAACTTTTCAAAAATGATTCCAGTTTTGAATATTTTATATGCTTAGATCTGCCTGTTCTTTTCTACAATAAATGAGTTCCATAACCTTATAGACATGGTGCTCCACAGTGACTTGCAGGATCCTTATAATGTCCGACAGGAAGTACTTTATCCCATATGTACCAAGGTTGATAATATTAGCATATAAAAATATCGCATCTACTGCATCACCTGCCACCACGCAGTCAAGGCAAGTATAAAATTATTAAATTACCTCCATATCCACTTATGTAGACTTGCCTTCTGAAGTAGTAGTTAGGTCAATTTAGTGCATGTGATATTTTTTGTCATACAACATCACACATACAATATAGTGAGAGTATCCTGTCACTTGATAGCTCAGATCTGTCATTTCTAGCAAAGATATTTTGAACACACTGTATGGTGTGGTTAACTCCACCTTTAATTTCCCTTCTCCATTGATAACACTCTGTTGAACATTATTTTTTGGTCACATACTTACATTTCTTTTTAATAACAGGAAATGTGGTTCCCGGATCTGTTGTTTCATTTGGCATAAAAGAAGAGAGGCGGACCTATTCAGTGGATAATCAAGATACTTTGAGAAACGAAAATAATAATAGTTTTATAGGTGAGTATACAACGTTTACAAGCTTTCATCAAAGAAATAGGCTGTCTAAATGACCCATTCATCTTATCCTTTCCTGTGTCTTAATATATATTGCCTCGGTGCGCACCATCTGATATTATATACCACTGCTCTTAAGAATCAGGAGTCCGTCCCCAAAATACATTCTGCTGTCTTCTGGATTGACCGTCATGTGGCCTTAAGATTATCACTAGCTAAGTCTTCATGCAGGGTGTCTACAAAATATCTCTGATGATGATTACAGTGGCAAGGGCCTATTTTGGGTCACACCCTAATTGCTGAAGCTTCACTCATTGCCATTTGTGGCCTTCTTAAAATTACATTGTCTTCTTAACCTTTTCCTCTCCAGTTTATTGACCCATTTAAAAGAGTGGACAGAATTAAAGCATAGAGTTAATCTGTACCCACCACTCAAGGTTAGGGCAGTGTCAATGAATGGATATAGGGACTGACTCAGTACCTCTTCTAAGAAAGTTTAAAGTAACAGTGAATACTTCAGATGTCACATTTCTCTCCTGATGGTGTATTATGAGTCCACGGTTTCGCAGAAGCACGGGTGAGCACAGAACGACTCCATGATGAAACAACATTTTCCGGCACTGGTAAATTGGGCCTGGCTATCATAGTGAGCGCAAGCTCGGTGGTGTCCTCTGTTCCTTGACAGTCAGATGTTCTTATCTTCTGAGACATTAGCCAAGATTTTTGAGTCGTAGGCCACAGTGAGCGATGATGTGGAATCATTCTTTCAATAACGGCCCCCTCTTTGTGAAAATCTGAGGTACAATCTGCATTTCTTGTGGAAGGCAGTTATTTTGGGTATTTTTTGGAACTTCTCTTTTTAGGCATTTCATTAGCCCTACATTCCATTTGTTGCTATCAATATTGTATGAACTTTAGGCCAGAAATCTTTCAGTGGGAATTAAACATACTGAAGTTTGTATATAGTAAGGAGAGATTCCATCAGATAAATAATCACTTTCTTTATATAACGCTTCATACCATTTTTACGCACTAAAAATAACGTCATTTAATTGTACTCGAACTACCGACCTTGGCGGGATGGAAGTATGAAGTCTGCTTTGCCGGGATTTGAACATGTGACCTTCCAATTACTGCAATTCTCAGAGGCTATAGTTGACTGACTGTGCAAAACGTTCGTCATAGAGCGTGAGGCCTTGGTCAAATATGTGGTTAGAGCTAATAACTAGTTGTGTGAGTAGTTTCTTCTTCCAAAAATCTGCCTAACTTTGTTTGCCAAGATATTAACACAGATTCAGCCCCTGCTCAGCCCCCAACATCTACAGAGCTACATCAGAATGTTTGCAAAAATGTTAGCAAAGGCAATTGCATTTTTACTTAAAGTTACTATAATGATAAACAAGACAGGGGCAAATAACACCCTACTTAAAAGGTGGGCATATGCACAGAAAGTGACTAAAATCTCCCACAAACAAGGCCAATGGGCATGTGGCACTAACACGGTAAGAGAGCCTTACACCGCCACAAGAGACAACAATGTGGAGGCTGTAGTAGGTTAGGTCTACTCCACAGCCTTCTCCACATTGAAAACATGACAAAGAGATAGGGCCACCACGTAGCAGGATATTAAGAAAGAGGCCATATATGTTACTCCTTTGTGCACACTAGGGACACATCATCACCTTGTTCATATGTGACTTGGATACTAGTGGCAGATCAAACAAAGAACCTGCTCTCCAGATTGCATTGTGAATGGCCAGAGGAAAAACTCATTCAAGTGCAGAGAATGTGGGAGACGTTTTTCATTCATCTGCCTTAAGATGGCATTAGCCAGCCCATACCAGAGATAAACACATTTATGCTTTGAGTCACCACACATATGTCACCATTAGGAAAACAGTTACGATTAAGACCATACACGTGCAGCAAATGTGACAGCCAACTATGGCCTTGAGATTAGCTGAGGTGGTGACAACAGTGCCAAAAAGTACCTTCAAATTGATAATATCCTTGGAGTGGTGTCAGAGCCAGAGATAATGGTCCAACCATGCATCAGCCAGAATTCTTGAAAATGTGTGCTGGAAAAAGGAAGGTCAACATACTTTACCATTCTGTTATTATGAATATCGTTAGCCTTCCATGCCTGGACATAAGAATTAAACTCATGCCCATCATTCAGTGTAGGCTGAATAGAAATTCAAGTTGGAGACACTAACCCAGCAGACGAAAGTTCTAATGTTGTGATTGTAGAAAGGCCTACAGTCAGTTTTCCTCCTTAAGAACTCCATACGAAAACACACAGATGCATGTTCTCAACCTTAGGGTGCCATCAGCAAACACACAAAAAAAAGCCTATACAGTAAACCATTGGCAAATGCACACATAATAAAAGCAATTGATGCTGTGATTGTAGATAAAGCTTTAAAGGGTTAGCAAGTCTCAGCAGATATGGGGATAAACCAAATAGGTGCAGTAGATTTTAATACAGTATCAATGTTAAAGACCAGTCAGTTTATACACAGAAGAAGAAAAAACAGAAGTGCCCTTTTCTGTGGGACAAGCTTAATTCAATCCTGAAATGTATGGGCCCTTCAGCAAACACACAGGATTGGAAAATGTTGTCTTTTATGGTGGTATGTACAGACACTATGAGATCAGTAGCCATGAGCCGTATCCACAAAGGTAAATACACGTAATATTTACTCCTACATGTAGGTGTAACTTTCTATGATGCAGAAGATGGTGGTCGAGGTGATAGTGATCGAAGCCATGTTATGTATGGGAATGTTGAAGCAATGATGCATGGAATCACCGCACTATGCACTTATAGGCATTTATCAAGTGCTGTGGAATACTGTCTTGGCTGCTGTATTGTACATGAGGGTACTCACCAAGTTTAGTTCTCTTCTTGATCTTCCCTAATGTCTAACGTCAATGACATGCTTCACCCGTTGAGTGGAACCAGCTCAAATGTTGACCTGTTCCCACTGGATTCTCCATGGTGTCTGTGTTTGCCACCTGCACCCACAATCTTGTCTTATATAATGCCACTGTCTTTATAGACCCAATTTTTCCAAGGGCTTTCTTCTTCCACTTTTGCCTTATGAGTAATGATGCACGTCAATCAGATTTTGTTGTGGAGCTTGTCTTGTGTACCAGCTTTTCCTAACATATTGTGCTTTTTATTGAGCAACACACTTACTACATATTAAGCTTAGTAACAGGAAAGGCCATTCACTGCCTAATCTCTGCCATGTTTACAGTTGCTAGGAAGAGGCCTACTGGTAGTAGCACTGATGCGCCATTGTCTTTCATGCAATTTCTGCTACCACTGTGCGCTTTTGCCTTTCTTCTGAATTAGCAATCACTGATACTTGTGCAGGGTTTGCTGCCGCGTTTGTAAGTTGTAGTGTTTAGGGTCACCTTCAACAGAAGATTCTAGCAATTGTCATATACTTAACACCTTCCTCTAGATGACTCCCTGAGCCTCCTTAGTTTTTACAGAACAGAAAGGGGCTCATTTACAGCACGGTGTTGGGGTACCAGAGGTCCTGCTGGTGCTGATGCGACCCACTTGCCACATTTACAGATCCCACCATAGGAGAGAGGATAATTCAGCGAAAGTGCTTCTGTTGACATGTTGGGTGTACGTTTGGTAAAGCTACTGAATGCCTGTCAGCCCACATACCATGGGGTCTTAGCAGACCTTCCGGCAAGTGTAACAGACATACTCGATATAAATAAAGTTGGCTTTGAAAACAAAATCAGTGGCCATCACACATTTACAGTTTTCATCTTTGCATACAGGGCTAATTTTACCCTGCTGTGGACTGTCATTCCTTGGTAGGAATGAATGGCATCAGAAGCCCTTCTGCAGCAGCTGGTCTACTGTGAAGGTACTTCAGATGGGGGAACGGGCCGAGGCACAGGCAGGCGTCCATTCCTCCACCTCTAACTGAAATGGTTTTAGGCAGATGCTCCATTTCCTGCCCACCTCTAAATGAAGCCCAAAGTTACTTGTACGGTTTGAGGCATAAACCCAAAAGAGGGAAATACATACATACTTGAAATACAAAAGCCAGAGTGCAATAAGTTCTTGTAAGCTTTATAATCAGTATTTGTTGTCTTTGTCTAGGAAGCAATACAGATAATACCCCAGATGAATGTTTGGATATAAGCGGACAGGGAATTCAACATCTATCACATCATCAAGATTCAGAGAGAAGAGCAAGAAAGCATTGCCTCAAATCGGATGAAGGAGGTATAGTAAATGTGTGTTGCTCTGCCTCATAGCACATTACATGCTTCCATTGTTCTCCCACAGAAAATCCTGAAATAGCATCACTTCATGGGACAGGTATGGTAATCCGAAAAGAAACTCCTAAAGTAAGTGAAACCTGAAATCCAACTGAAAGTTGATGTATTACGAGGCATGTATTTCAATGGGTTCAGTGGTTTGTCTTTTCTAAACTAAAGCAAAATATCTTTAACCTATACCGCCCTCTACAAAAAAAAATTGTTTCTAAATAATCTAGGCTTGAACCTGCCCTTGATGTATCTGGTCAGTGAGTCCTGCAAAGGATTGCATTTTTTTTTATCCTTGCAGAGGGGTACAATCAGAAGATTTTAATACCAATTTCACATAATATAAACTAGGGAAGTGCCCAATTGACACTGACTGATTTGCGAATAAGATTGCAATTTGTGATGCAACCTATGTTCGATTAGGTCATGTCACAAATTGTCTTTTGCAGGAAGTCGCAAATTTATTAATCTAATGAATATAAATTATGTAGGTAGCAGTTTACAAACACCTGTCATTGGCTACAAATGCAGGGATGAAGTCCTGGAAGGTACAGCAGATCTTCATCTCTGCATTTGCATTCCTAGATGGGGAACATTTTTTAAAAAGCAGCTGTATCCTTTAAAGGGACCAGTGGGGCTTAAAAAAACCCCATAAGTTTCCAGTTTGAGAAAAAATCGAGAGTAGGGTATGCTTGCCCCAAGGCTGCCATCACGTTTCCCGAAAGGAAAGATGACCCGCTTTGACAGCTTCTCCTTTGTGAATCAGATACCAATCCCTTTGAGGTATCGGTATTTGATCAATGGCTTACGACCGGAATTACGGTCAAAAGCCATTGATACATTTTTCTCTGAATAATTGTATTGTATTGCAGCATTTATATTGCACTTACTACCTCTATGTGGGGGCGCTGAAGTGCGTGCCTACATGCGTAGCATGCTACACCATGTAGGTTGTGTGGTTGGAAGGATGTTTTTGTTTTGATCCTATGTGGGAAGTGTTCAATGTCGTGCGTGATGGCCAACAAGGTGCAGCTATTGTGTTATGGAACACAGCACATAGCAGTATGTTTGATGATGAAGTGTAAGAGACAGACATGCAGTTTTATAGTGTTCAGCATGCTGTTAGTTTTGAACTGCTCTGCAGGCCCCTTTATGTGTTTCATATGATATAGTTTACTTATCTGCTTACTGCACTGGGTTGTCCAGTCTGAGATTTTGTGCATAGTCATGATCCTGAGCTGGCATGGTTTGAGGGAGAGAGAAGTGGAGAGATCTCTGGTGTAATTGAAATTCCTACCAGGCCTAGTCAGGATAGGTCAGAATCCATGGTTACTCTTCGGTTTCTAACTTCTCTTTGATGTTGTTGGAGGGTATTCAAGTTCAGTAGGCCATATGGCGGTAGGCTAGTAGTTTTGTCATTGCCTGCATGTCATAATCTCTGTCTTTGAGGTATTGAGCTTTAGATAGTTATTCATCATCCATCTGTTCATGGCATGAAAGCAGACGTTCGTCGAGTTTGAATTGTAGAGGTCTTCGGGGCTATCAATTTTTTTGGGTCGCGCCAGGGCAGTGCATGCGCTGCTCTGCGAGGCATGCTGTATTAGAGTGTGGAAATGGAGCCCCGCCCACTCTCCACCCATATTTTTCATTGGCTTGTGTCATTGTCCTCTGTAATTGCTGGCTTCTGATTTGTTAATAGGCTTGTTAGTCCCTCCTTAATACCGCCTAGTCTTCATTTGTAACCTCCCATGAGGCCTGGCCCTTTTACTTCTGTTGTTACACGGTATGTTTATTTGAGTCTGTAAGCACTATTTTCTTTAATAAGTTTCTGGTCCTGCAGGCACTACGTGCAGCACGGCATGCGTGCCTTCACTTTCAAAGCAGCCCGGAAAATCGCGGCCGCTGCTTTGTAATGCGTGCATTTACGAGAGTTTGAGCAATTGCCTTTATAAATGATAATAGCTTAAACTCTCGCAAATGCGAGACCTATTGCATTACAAATATTTTTGGGGATAAAAGCGCCCCATACGGAGCTTTCACTTTAATGTCGGCCACGCCCCTTTCTGTACACGCGACTCGTCTAAAGAAAGGGGCACAGCCGCTATAAAAGTGAAACCGGCATGGGGCACTTTTCCAACAAAAAAAACAATTTGTTTGTCAACTTGACAAACGGAAGCTTTTTTTTTTGTAAAAGCGCCCCATACGGCGCTTTCACTTTAATGGCGGCCGCGCCCCATCCTTTAGACACGGCTCGTCTAAAGAAAGGGGCATGGACGACATTAATGTGAAGGCGCGGCATGGGGCACTTCTCCCAAAATTTAATTTGCAATGCAATAGGTCTCGCATTTGCGAGAGTTTAAGCTATTGGCATTGTCATTACCATGCCAATAGCTCAAACTCTCGTTAATGCGAGACCTATTGCATTGCAAATACATGTTAAATCAATGGTTCCCAAACTTTTGACTCCTGAGGACACCCACTGAATCACTACTGGAAGCCTGGGACCCCAAGCAATTTGTACGTTATAAATTTCTGAAAATTACAACAGTAATTTGCAAAAATACACAAACAAGTACACACCAAGCAAATACTCAAATTACTGAAGCTTTTATTATTTTATATTGAAAAAAATATGCAAAAATCAAAACATTTCAATGGGAAGGATGGTGCTGCATCTCAGCGACTAATTTTTCAATGTTTGGTTTTATTTCGGAAAGTTGAATCCTCAGGTCTGATTCTACATTTTCCAAACGATTTCTGTATTTATTTTTTAGATACATAAGATCTGAGAAAGCTTTTTCACATAAATATGTGGTGGGAAAGGAAGTAAAACCTTAAGTGCTTTGTGCGATAATTCAGGATAATCTGTTCGTACATGCAGCCAAAAATTTGCCAGAGACTTTTCCTTGAATTGAAGTTTAAGTGCACTATCTGTAGAGATTTCAATCAAACCATTTTCTTCAGATGCTGTCAGCCCCGTTAAATTGTCTATATCTACATTAAAAGGATGTTTAATCCAGTTTTTGCTTTCATCTTGAAGTGGAAAGTACTGACGAAAACTGCACCGCATATCTTGGAGATGCCGGATAAAAATTTCCAAGACTTCGTTTGATAATTCATCATCAGCAGATTCCAAGAATGTCTTCAGGTTTTGAAAAGAATCAAAATTTCTTTGTGATAAGCGACGAGCCCACAAGTCTAACTTTTTATCATTGCCTCAATCTTGTCTTCAACATTGAAAATTGTGATACCTACTCCTTGCATACTCAAATTGAGTGCATTTAAATGAGTAAACACGTCTGTCATATACGCCAGCATGGCTAACCGAGTATAGTCATGTAAGCGCTCATCAAGTGCAAATGGAGATTCCAGTTCAGTGAAGAATACTCTGATTTCATCTCTTAATTAAAAAAGCCGAGACAAAACTCTACCACGAGACAGCCATCGGACATCTGTATGCAGCAAAAGCTGATGATGATCACTATCCATGGACTGACAAAGCTGCTCAAAAAGCCTTGAATTTAGTGACCTAGCTTTGATAAAATTTACAATTTGGACTGACTCATTCAAGACCTTTTTTAATTCCTCTGGCATCTTCTTAGTGGCTAATGATTCACGATAAATGCAACAATGATGCCATACAACTGAAGGGTTAATTTCCCTTATTCGTGCAACAAGTCCTGTGAGTCTCCCAGACACGGCACGCGCCCCATCTGTGCTGATTCCTATGCATTTGGACCACTGAATTCCATTTGATGACAGAAATTCATTGAAACTGCTGAAGACCTCTTCAGCAGTGGTATGTATCAAATAGCGGCAGAACAGTAAATCTTCAATAATGTTCCCCTCAAACTCGTATCTAACATAACACAGGAGATCAGATTTATTTGCTACATCCGTACTTTCATCTACTTGTAGGCTATAATGCAGACTTTTACAAACTCTTTCAATCAACTGTTCTTTTATGTTATTTGAAATGTTGTCAATTCGCTTTTTACAGTGTTGTTAGATAATGGCACCAAATTTAAATCTTTTGCTGCTTTTTCTCCAACCATTGCACTCACCATGGCTTTAGCAGCAGGTACTATTAGTTCTTCAGCAATTGTATGAGGTTTTCCAGCTTTTGCTATGAGCATGGACACTTCATATGAAGCTTTAAGAGCATTTTCATTAACAGATCCTGTTGCAGTTTTTTAAAATTATTTTTCTACTTTTTAGAAGCTCTTGCTCTTTATTCTTGAAGAATTCTGTGGATTTGGTAGCATGTTCTTTATGCTTAGTTTCCAAGTGTCTTTGTAATTCAGAAGGTTTCATGGCCTCATTTGACAAAATTTCATAGCATAGCACGCATTGTGGTTGCTGTTCATGTTCTGAACCTGAACATGTGAAACCCAATGATAAATATTCACCATCGTACTTGCGACACTTCCTTTTCTTTTCACTTAACTCCCTTTGTTTTGAGCATGATGGCCCATCATTGATGTCTTCAGTGGATTTTCGCTTAAGGTTAAGCCAGCGATCCATCGTCGTTATGTTTTTAGGATACCCACAGCTGACAAGTCTATTGAATCACATTTGGTTATGGAATCATTTTCTAGCAAAGCTATTTGGTAAAGCACGTAGTAGACCTTCACTACTTTACCTACTACAGGCTGCCCTCGTCAGATGTTTCCAGACTACATATGCTTTGACGTTGAGAGATGAAGCAGCGCCTGTAAGAAGATTTTAACACTGTATCAGCACTGCTTTCGAGGAAAAGACAGAGGACACTAGCAAATCATATGCATGGATATGACAATTTTATGTATGCGGCTTCAAGATAATTCCATTTGCTCAGTTTAAACATAGCTCATTCATTGTGGAAGCAGTCCATTGTTGATTGCACAGAGAGGTTCGCACAATAGTATGGGAAAATATGAGCAGGGTTGGAGTTAAGAGAGAACACTTCAGAAAGTCATTTTGTCTGCTACACACTGGCCGTAACTGTGTTGAGGTTGAGATTAAATTCAAACCAGGATGTCACAGAAGTTTCCTATGTGGCTTGCTGGCAGCCATGGCACATGGCATGAGCAGCTGATGTGACACAGAGAATAGTTAAATGCATACAAATACATGGCAACATTTTAGAAGAGGAAAGTGGGTTATTTAAAAAAATATACTTGGGAGAAAGCATTTCCTCCATTTACATCTATTGAAGAAGAGGCAATTTCAGGCGGGAGACAGCCTGAATCGGGCCTATTGGAATGTATGGATACAGTGGTGTATTTAGCAATACAAGGCTTCTGCTCTCAGCCATAGCAAACACAAGGAGATGATGGACGGAGTGCTGAAACTTTTCAGACACTCACCCCCAGTCACAGATCTGGGTTGAATCCATCATCGTTCTTTAGCTCACTTCGCCACCCAGTTTGGACCCATTTGCATATGGCTGGGTCCAAACTGGAATGGCATGGTGAGCAAAAAAACGATGGATTTAGGCCCAGATCTCTGTACTGGGGTGAATGTATGACATTGTTCTGCATTCTGTCCATCAATTGTTGTTTTTGCATTTGTCACCCTGAGTGGGACGGGTATGCCCAGACGTGGGTCCCGTGCTCTCCATGCCACTGGAGTCAAGCTATCCTGGCTGATGAGGGCTGAAAGCCCGAAACCGGTCCTAGGATGCTTGTTTCCAGTCCAGAGAGTACCTGGCCTGGCAGTTTGGACTGGACCGTTCCATTGGGCGCAGGGTCAAGACTGATTTGCATATGGCTGGGTCCAAACTGGAATGGCATGGTGAGCAAAAAAACGATGGATTTAGGCCCAGATCTCTGTACTGGGGTGAATGTATGACATTGTTCTGCATTCTGTCCATCAATTGTTGTTTTTGCCTCAGCCATAGCAGCACCTCTACATTCTCATTTCAGAGCCTAGGAGGGGTGACCCTTCCTTGCACAAACTGATTGAATGACTTTGCATTATTAGCTGGTTTTACTCTATTCACTGTTTAAGGGGGTTTAAAAATATTATACATTTATGAAGAATTTTAGCATGAAGTCATGCCCCACGAAGCAACATATAAATAGGCAGAATGTGAAAAAGTATGTAATATAAATATAAATTCTAACAAGGTAGTCAAGTGCACAAAGCGATAAGTCCAGTGTATATAGAGCAAATTCAAGGAGTTCGTCATGGAAGTGTAAGAGATGGCAGGATGGTAACTGCACAGGAGGAATATTGTTTCAGCGAGATCATGATAAAATGGAACAAAGCTATTCCAATTATTTGCAATTCAACAAAGCCCTAGGGATGACAAGACTTCATTATTGGCACCATTGTATCAATTTTTGCTACCATACTGGGAATACATATTTATAATATATAATAATTCCAATTTATCAAACACGAGCTTCTTAAAACACATCAGAACTTTCAGACAGCAACACTTTGACATTCATTTAGCCTCTGTCACAGTAATTACCATAAACACCTGTTAGACGTAATCTTTAGCCACAGCAGTACAACATTTTACCATCAAAGGGTGAGCACTGCATTGAAGGCATATTTCAGAGAGCCATCGCATGGCACCTGATACGACCCTCTCCTGTTAGGAAGTCCACTGCCTCTGTCCCCTGCCAACAACAAACCGCAAAGGCTACAAATAATAGCTTGATATGTCCGACTATGAAAGCTCAACAGCACATATACTTCATGGGCTTATGGAAAGTGAGCAAACGGACAGCAGCGTGAAAACCCTACTGTTGATCCTGGCTGCATCTATTTTTACCCCCCTGCCAAGTACCGGTAACTGACACTCTGAACATGTGCCTTTCCCCTGCAGCAGCCATAGACCCAAAAAGAACAAAATTCAGCCATGATGCACCATGTTCTTGCTCATGTCCTTAGGTGAGAAGCCACATCAGCAATGAAGCACTTTCATCTTCTTGAGATCAGACACTGATTCCGTGTAGTGCAGCATGTTAAGTTATTTTAAGTGCATTTGTGTACCCGTAAATTAAAAGAAATGCAAGTAATACAGATTAGTAAACCAGGTGACAGTTCTTCAGTCGTAACATGAGGCACTTAGATTCATTCCTGGCAGGCCAAGCACTTGGCATTAGTGGCATGCCATGGGTTCCTACCTATTCAAGGAGCAGCATTCATATTTTTATTTCATGAGCTATGAATGACAATTATTCAGGAATGGCAAATCTACCTCAGTGACCGAGTCACCCATAGTGAGCAAAATAAAAATACGCGTGCAGCCCCTTGAAGTCATGCATTCCATTTATTCAGCAGTAGGGCGGGCGGAGCAGGAGGTAGATCAACAAGACCCTCTTAACTGTGTATATTCAGACACACTTCTAGAAAAAGCAACTTGGATTTTTATAGCGCTGTTCTCTTTCACTTCCATGAGGCTGATAACATAAATAACAAGCATTGGCATAGCCAATAGGTCTCGCCTTTGGGGCCTTATAAGTGTTTAGGCAGAGCTATTGACTTTGCCAATGTGTTTAATGGTGGTGGTGGAGTTGTGATGGTGGTGGAGTTGTGGTGGAGTGATGGTGGTAGAGTGGTGGTGGTAGAGTGGTGGTGGAGTGGTGGTGGAGGAGTGGTGGTGTTGTGATGCTGAGGTGGTGGTGGAGTGATGGTGTTGTGGTGGAGTGGTGGTGGAGTGGTGGTGGAGTTATGGTGGAGTGATGGTGGAGTGATGGTGGAGTGATGGTGAAGTGGTGGAGTGGTGGTGGAGTGGTGGTGGAGTGGTGCTCAGGTGGTGGTGTTGTGATGCTGAGGTGGTGGTGTTGTGATGCTGAGGTGGTGGAGTGGTGGTGTTGTGATGCTGAGGTGGTGGAGTGGTGGTGGAGTGATGGTGGAGTGGTGGTGTTGTGATGCTGAGGTGGTGGTGTTGTGATGCTGAGGTGGTGGAGTGGTGGTGTTGTGATGCTGAGGTGGTGGAGTGGTGGTGTTGTGATGCTCAGGTGGTGGAGTGGTGGTGTTGTGATGCTGAGGTGGTAGAGTGGTGGTGTTGTGATGCTGAGGTGGTGGAGTGGTGCTGAGGTGGTGGAGTGGTAGTGTTGTGATGCTGAGGTGGTGGAGTGGTGGTGGAGGGGTGCGGAGGTGGTGGAGTGGTGCTGAGGTGGTGGAGTGGTGCTGTTGTGATGCTGAGTGGTGGTGCAGATATGTGTATTGTGGCTACCACCAAGCGCCTGTGCCAAGGTATATTTGCAGATTCCTTTGATGATATAACTTTCCTTGCAAAGCTACCAAATAACTTTTGAAGTTGAAAAAGGCGCAGGTTGACATCATGCCAACAACAGTCTCGAAGTGTCTGTTAAAACTTTCAACGTGAAAAAAACAACAAAATGCCCATGTTTTCCTCCAATGCCAATCAAAAGGATCACAACAGAAGCATGGCAGACGTTTCTGTGGTGGGGGAGAGGGAGGGGCATTGAAGCGAGGCGCCACGCTTGGCCGAGCGAGAGGAATGCCACATGGCCCTCAGCTCGTGCATGTGCGCGGAGGAGCAATAAACAGTAAAGGCAGATGGCCTGGAGCATGCGAATGCGACCTGTCTCTGACCATGCCTCATGCCCCAAGCAGCACTTCTGAAATATCTTTAGCATCGCCCTCTGGTAGCGGAGGCATGAGCTACATACAGACACTGTTTCAAATCATTTCTCCTTTTGGCTAGAACAGTATTACTGAATAACAAGTATAGGCCACCCCCAAAAAGGACTCACAGGAAGGATACAGCTATATATGTATATAACAATTGCCGAAAAGGTACGGGAAAATAATACACTTGAAATGTAGCTGTAACATCACACATATGACAATGAAAAGAAAGGTATCTGCTAACATTAAGGGGGCTTGTGTTTTAATGTACGCAATAGTTCAGTGCGAAGAGTTTCATAGGATAGTCGTCACTGAAAGAAAATATGTGGGGGCAGAGGGTAGTATAAAAAAGAGCAATACATTAGATTGATACAATGATCCGATCAAGTGATAGCGAAGGAACCCGACTGAAGATGTGGTCACAGAAACATGCAACAGTAAGAAATGAACAGAGGCAGAGACAGAGAAAGACGGGCAGCATATTGGCAGAGACTCTGAGGTACAGACATGGATGCGCATATAGACAGATAAATGGAGCATGTGAAGTGCGAGATGACGGCACAGAATGCGTGCATGTGTGTGTGAACAGACTGATGGTGAGACAGATTCATAAATACAGCGAGAGGGGCAATAGAGTGAGAGAGGGGTAGAAAAGGGGGCACAATCAGAAGAAGTTCGGGAGTCACATCTTGTTAACAAGCATTGGCCGCGCGGCCGTGAAACTTACACGTCCGCGCGGCCGTGAAAGTAATCGCGAGGAAGAGGGTTTTCGAAGTGCAAACAGTGGCTTTTGCTGGCGACCAGCTTGCGTTCACACGAGCGTCCAGATGGCGAGGGAAGCCATATGGCGCCTGATCGCGCGTGCACACTCGCGTGAACGCAGGCTAGTCCCCAGCAAAAGCCACTGTTTGCACTTCCAAAACCCGCTTACTAAAAGTCTCGCCAGAGCAGCGCATGCGTGCTGGCTCAGGCGAGACCTAAAAAGGAAACACTTTTTAAATGCGTGCACGGGCTTTTAACATATGCATATTTCATCAAGGCAGGGTTGTATGTGCGGGGGGAAAGTACTTAGTTTATGATGTGATGACAATCACGCTGCACCTGCTTCGGGTAAATACAGTTTTCAGAATGAGGATTACATCATTACACGCATTGATTGCATAATGTGCCATGAATAAACCATGTTAAAATAAATTCAATAATTTGGACTACACTTGCAGCCACACTTTTCATGAAACCAACCCTGACGGGCGGGAATAAACCATGATGTCACTGCCACCAGCACACAACAAGCTGATCACTCGTCACACACGAGAAGAATCATAAAAAGGCTGCTGCTAATTCCCCTGGCCTACGCTTGTATAGCCGTAAATTAAAACACTCACTGCTTATCTGTGCTTTCCATCGGGTGAAGTGCCCTCCTGCTGGCCCGAGGTGCCGGAATGCTGTTTAGCCTTGAAACAAGAGGCACAGCAGTACTCTGTATTCAGGGCAGAAAGTGGAGACAGGACATTGGGCGGCAAAATGCTCTGGGGCTGGCCGCAAACGCAAGGGAACACGCACTGCCGTGCGAGCGCGAATACTCAAATAATAAAATAAGCCAATCACCCTTCAGCTTGCACCTAAAGCTGAATGGTGATTGTCCAGATTTCGTTGTGGTCCCGCCGCCCCTGCGCTGTCATTCACAGGGCTTGTAGCGCATGGGCGCTTCGGTATTGCTGACGGAAGGCACTAGAGTTCGGCGGACCCCCTGGGAATGTGTCACGGACCCCTGGGGGTCCGCGGACCTCAGTTTGGGAAACGCTGTGTTAAATGATTTGGATCTCAATCTGCGTAGTTTTACCAGGTGAGGTTGTATGATTTTATTAGATTTGGTAAGGGGGTTAAAGTAGATGTTGAATAATAGAGGGAATAATGAACCCCTGAGGAACGCCACAGTGCGGTGTGTGAGGAGGTGATGTGAAAGGGGGTATGTAGACTGCACTTTGTGTCTGTGAGATAGGGAGCAATCCATTTTAAAACATTTTCATGGATTCCGATATTATGAAGTCTTTGCAGTAGCGTGTGGTGGTGGACAGTGTGAAATGCAGCTGATAAATCCAGAAGTAATAAGGCAGCTACACCCTTTTTGTCCACTCTAAGTTTTAGATCTACCCAAATGGATAAGATGATTAGTTCTTGATAGAAGGTGGTGTCTCTTTCATGCATCCACCTATTTGCAATTCAGGCAAGGTCACAAAAGCCTCTTACGGCTCGTTAAAGGGCTTTTGTAAATAGTAAAAAGGTATTTTTAGTCGCAAAAACTGTTATTTTGCCTTTCACAGGCTTTACATTGGCAAAATACCTTGGTACATAAAACCCAGTATTGTTGATTTAGAATTATGCTTGCATGCTTAACAAGTGCCACTTAATTTATAGTTTTATTTAGAACAGCAGAGTTAAGTTTCTAAATGGTGACATGAGGTGGAAAGGCGAATTGAGTGCAGAAGAGGTGTCTACTATTTATGTCCGGATAAAAACTCTGATCTTAGTTGAAACTTTGATACAGTAACTGTTTGTTGATACATTCGTACTACATGTAAATGTTTATACCCTATCTTTGCACAGGCTTGTGTATACAAGTATATGGGTATTTATTAAACAGCTGGTCCTTTTCTATCTGCTAGAGACCACTTGTATTTGTTTAGCCTAGGAGGCAAAGGCTTTTTAGCTTCCCCCCAAGGGAACCATTTTGTATGTTAAACACTCTTATCAGCACTGCTAGCTGTTCCACAATGTGAAAAACAGCAGTTGGAGTGGGCAACATTTACGGGTACCTCTTTGTATGGGGAAGGATGAAGACAGCACACCGGTGTCCCTGCCTTGGGCCCATAGTTCGGTATATAACGTTTCAATCAGATGGAGAAAACAGGGGCCAAACTGCACCTTATGCAGAACTGCCAACATAAAAGGCTAATGTAATGTATCAAAGGCATGTTCTAGATCCACCAGCAGGAGACACTGTCCTTCGTTAACTTGCTTGCGTGAGCGAGAGCCACACGAAGGCGGCATAGACAGTGCCAGGTACTTCTATTAGGCATAAAACCATTCTGGACTTTGTGGACCAGCAGGTGCACAACTCTTGCTAAGTGAGTGGCTAAAAGTTTTGTGGGAATTTTCAGTTCAATATTTATTAATGATATGGGACGAAAAGAAGCACACTCCTTGGGGTTTACCTGTTTTAAGCATGACTGTAATAGTTGCCCTTCTTAGGTCGTAGGGCAGTGACTTTTGGTTATAAGAGGTGTCTTACAGTGGCTTTAAGTGGGGGGCTAGGAGGGAGGAATGCTTCTTAAAAAAAACTAATGGAAAGCCTTGAGGGCCATGGGTTCTACCAGATGACACTGAAGCAATGGCTTGCGAAGTCATCATGCGACTCTGCTCTTAGATCACGCATTAGTAGATCACGTACAAGAGGGTTATTCTGTTCATCCAAGGGCAACAGGTGGTATGCCTGCAGTGCACACTAATGGACTGCAAATGCAGCCGCTATACTGGGCGCTTATCTAAGTGCCACTCCATTTACCGAATGAATGGATAGTACAACTCTACTAGGTTGAAATTGTTTGCCAGCCAATAAATCCGTTTTGCAGCCTTATCCCCCATTTCATACACTCTCCCTTGGGAGTAGAGCCAGCCCATGTGGGCTGTGTTGAGGAGTTTTTACTTTAGAGTAGCCTGGGCGTGATGTAAACTACGCCGAGTCCCAGCCACGGGACTAGTGCAATCAGTGTGGTCTAAGTGTGAAATTTCCCTTTCCAGTCACAGTAGTTCAGCTCCACGATCTTTCGTTTTCCCCTTAATAAAAAATAAAGCAGTACTCCTGATGACTGTCTTAAATGCTTCCCAAAGAATGACCAAAGAAGGTATTGTACCTTTGTTAAGTGTAAAATACTCAGTGATGCTATTGCGGATATAATCACCAAAAGAATTGTCTGACAACCACCAGGCATTCAGACAGGGGGTCCTCTCACTTTTCCTCCCACTTTATGTATGGTTAGGGCAATAGGGGAGTAATCGAGATTACCCCTTAGGAGTATGCACGTGTGAATGATATCGCTAACTTCTGTGGAGGGGGCAAAGAGTTAGACGATACATGAGGAAGTGTCATGTGAGGGTGAATAATGCATGTACTGCCTAAGCTCCCAGTGTCCCAATCACCAAATATCCACAAGATCGAGCACCTCCACCCACCTGTGTAGCCGCAATGACTGGGCTATCACTGAATGTGAGTCTGTGTCCATATGAGTACTCATTATAGCATTCAAGTCCCCCTGACAAGGGTTTAACTCTGCGGAGACTCTGCTAACATCTGTTAAATGGCCTCCAGCATTGAGTCTAGTAAGAGTGGGAGCGTGTACACACTAATTAAAGTCCAAGGCCTACCATCCATGGGCTCCACAGTCATCACATATCTACCCAAGGGATCAGTGGACACCTTATGTATTGTAAATTGAAAGGTTTTATTTAGGATAGCCCTCCCCCTCGGAGCCAAAGCATGGACATCGATTCATCAAAATGCCAGGGGTAGCGGAATTGACATCACATGTCATGTGACCCCCCGCCTAATGTCACAGGAAGTGACATTACACAAACCTTTACCTGGTGACATCAGAGGAAGTGACATCGCGAGGCATTTAACCTGATGACATTACAAAAAGTGACATCATGTGACCTTTGGACCCCATGAAACCAAAGAAAGCGACATTGCATGACCTTTGGCTTGGTGCCTTCACAGGAAGTGATCCATCTAACATTTGGTTACTTCCATCACACACACAGGTTGGAAAATCTCTACAGATACAAAAGAAGTACCCTATAAAAAGACATACTTCAAATCCTATTGAAAATGCAGCTATATACATTGTTTCCAGTAGTATCTATAGATATACAATTAAGATAATGTAGCATTGTTTAAGAACCTATCAAATAGTGTACAACAATGGAAAATGTACTAATGAAGTTCAAATCAGCAATTATCAATATCAAATAAATTATAAAACGGTAAGGTTGATGGGCCTATAATGTTCAAAACAAGTTCACTTTTTCATTTGTTTTAGAAACTAAGAGTACCATGTAATTAAATATCAGGCTTGGAACGTAGATAACATTGCTATTAAATGCAGGTCAAGTTCTCCAAGCAACCATCCTTTCCACGACATGGCATACATACTTCTAAACCTGTGGAGCATTGAACCTTTCCAGGTTTACTATCATTATTTTTCTTCTACAGAAAACATGCACATCACTGGTACAGTACTTGTGTCGATCAATAATATGCTTGTTCTGCATTAGCATACCTTACCGGCAACAAACACCTTATCTAACAGCCAGAATGCCCAAAGGCATGAATGCTTGTTTTACAAATGCAGATGTTACAGCCCACATTTAAAAATGCCTGCATTAATCACTGCTCCTAAAGCAAAACTTTCCAAATTTTCAAAATCCATCACACACACATACAGAGACAATGAATCATATGTGTCTAAATCAGTGTGCAGAAAATGTTACATAAGACAAAGGAGACTACAAGGTGTAGGATTCACATGTCATCAATACTGGTAGGCACTTTTTAAGAGTGCTTGGTCTTTAGAAGCACAAACTCAGGATTCAGAACATAACACAGTAGATAGAGTTGACTTTAATAATAAGAATTTATTTCTACCCAAGCAAACCTTTCTTAGAAACATCAGGATAGAAAGACTGGGAAAAAACATAACTATGTAACCTGTACCATGCAGCTTGCATGCAGCTCTTAGATGGCAGTTCATAGCTCACTGTGCTAGATCACGAGTTTAACTTATGAACTGCACAGTAACAACAGAATCTCTGTGACAAAAGGAGTAACCCACTGAGCTATCCACATAATATTGTTCTTTGATATGCATGGTACATGTTCTTTGCAGCATGCATATTAACCCTCTGTGCTACCTTAGATACGTGAAAACTGCTACTAGACAAAACTCCCATCTCTCTCCAGCAGGTACATTAATAAATCACCAGAGTTAACTTGACAGTTTTATTGTTAACCGAAAACTGCTGAATATACCTGGAACTTCGTAGTGCTCTTAAAACTGCTGCACTGCTAAAAGAAAAAACGACCCCCACTAAAAAAAACCTGCCTCCCCCCACCCTTCCAGCCTTCCAGCCTCCCAGGGAAACGCCTGCGTGTCACCCGATACAGCCATTCCGCCTTTGTGGTGTTCAAAAGAGACAATGTCTTGTTGGCCAGTCCACCAGCACTGACCGGCGTGCGCATGCTGTGGCTACACGGATGCAGTGTTGGGTATAATATAATGGCAATTAATGTGTTTTTCAAATTATCAAAACAATGGCTAGACTGCTAGAAGGGTTGAACCTGAAGTATGTACTCTTTAACAATCATTTCTGACGTTTTGCAGCAGGGCATTTGAAAATGTTGTGTCAACTCCAAAAACAGATAACTTTACTTGTTGCTTCTGTTAGAGGTTTGCCCAGGGCCTGCAGCTCACAGAAGTCACAATGACTGGCACCACCACAAGGGGAGTCGGAGAGTCGAGATTCTAGTTGAGACCATGTGACAACTCAGTCAGTCTCACTTTCACACTACATGCCCTACTGCCTGCCAGAGGTCCGACCATCTGACTCAGTCAGAGAGTGACAGTTAAGTGAAGCAACTCACTCACAGCCCGGTCGGGACTGGCAGTCTGTTCCCGAACTTGCCTTGAAGTCAGTCACTCACTCTAGATACTAGTGACACCCTGAACCCACGCCACGCAGCAGGCACGTGTCCGACTACAAGGCCGCACCACGTGTCACACGTTCTTTGTAGCGAGTGCCTGCTCTAGGGTGGTGCGACCAGTGCCACCACACCGGGTGCTGATTTCAGCGGGTGCCGAGTTTGCAAGTTTATTTTGCTTTTAAAAGCACCTTCTGTCGCGTTCCTTGCCTCCAGCAATTTCCAGACAACAACAATAAAAATGTCACGATAACTCCGGTGATTAAGGTTTTTCCTTGAGTTTTGTCAAGATGAGGTTTTAACTGATCATAAAATAGCACAGAGGGTTAATATGCCTGCTGCAATGACTGTGTACCATGCACATCACAAAGTGCACCCAATGTAAGTAGGTCAGTGGGTTACTGTTTTTCTAAGAGACATCCTTTTGTTACTTGCAGTTTATAAGTTAAAATCCTAATATAGAACAGTGAATTATTAACTGTCATCAAAGAACTGCATGCACACTGCAAAGTATAGATTAGAGCATAGATTAATGTTGTAAAAAGGGTTCATTTGGGTAGAAATCGATTCTTATTATTAAAGATAACCCCCAACTATGGTGTTCCGTTTTCAATTCTGAGTTTATGCTTCTCCAGACCAAGCACTCTTAAACTATACTGCCTACCAGTATGGATGGTGTGTCACACCTACAAACTTGTAGCACTCTGGCTTATGTAGCATTTCATATACACTGATTTACACCCATATGATTGATTGTCCCACTGTAATGTGGGTATGATGCAAAGTGCTCTGAAACCATACTCTGGTATGAGTGGCGCTATATAACTAATTAAATGCATCTGAAAAAGAGTGGTTATGGATACTTGAGTGGTACTGTTAAAACGTGGGGGTGAGGTAATCCGTGCACCACGGATGGGGGGGCGCCAACAAACATTGTTGCACCGGGTGCCACCAGCACTGAAGCCGGCCCTGTTTGCAGGAGACATATTTACCCTCTATGCTACCTTAGATAAGTGAAAACAGCCACCAGACAAAACTCCTCTCTCTCTCCAGCAGGTACATTAATAAATCACCAGAATTAACTTGACACTTTGGTTGTTGCCCAAAAACTGACTATACAAGGAACTTTACAGTGCTTTTAAAACTGCTGCACTGCTTCAAAACCGTCCCCACTAACAAATCCTGCCCCCCACCCTTCCAGCCTCCCGGGGAAACACCCACCCGATGCCTGGTATGGCTGTTCCGTCCTTGATGGTCATCAAAACAGACAATGTCTTGTTGGCCAGTCCACCAACACTCATTGACCTGCGTGCGCATTGTGTGTTCAACATAAAACAATGCCAATGTTATTCACATTACCTAAACAATGGCTAGACCACTAGAAAGGTTGAACCTAAAATGTGTGATCTTTAACAATAATTTTTGAAGTTTTGCAGGGCATTTGAAAATCTTGTGTAAACTCCAAAAACAGATAATCCTATCTTACATTACTTGTTGCTTGTGTTAGAGGTTTGCCCAGGTCCTGCAGCTCACAGGAGTCACAACGACCGGCACCACCGCAAGGGTAGTCGGAGAGTCGAGACTCTAGTCAAGTCGATGTGACGACTCAGTCAGTCTCACTCTCACACGACCTCACCTGCCCCGCAGCCTGCTCGAGGTTCAACTGTCCGACTCAATCAGAGAGTGACAATTAAGTGAAGCAAGTCACTCACGTCCCGGTCCCGAACTTGCGCTGATTCTAGTCAGTCACTCTAGAAATTTGACACCCAGCACCCACGAAGCAGGCACGAGTCCGACTCGACTTCGAAGCTACTTCGCGTCACCGTGGCTTTTACTACAGCGCGGGGGCTGGCCAATAATGTTTGTCAGGGCCGTCATCATTGGTAGCGCTTTCGTGCGCTACTAGATTGACAGCCCTGGGGCTCAGTCGGCGGTCCGAAACACGGTAGTACACATACTGCACCAGGCACCTCATTCTCAGCTAGGGTAGGGTGCAGCATGTGTGCATTTGAACTTACACACACGTGCTGCTACCTGCAGTACATGTAGTTAGTCACTGTCCAATCATGCCCAGCCATGCTGGGTGCGCTTCGTGCTCATTCGCTCAGCTTCCTGGCCCAGGCTCTCAGCAGATACATACAATGTATCAAATCAAGGACTGCGCCAGCTGGCCCAGCCAGGGATCGACATAGCAAGGAGTGAGACGAGTTCGTTGTCCCACCCAGGCCCAGTTTGCAGGCCATCATTATGTCTCTGCAGGCAGAGCATCAGCACAGCAGTGCAATCAAGCTCTGTTCACACTGCAGCTGATTTTATGCAACCAAGTGCTTGTCAAGGCTGACAAACAGCCAGGGGTCGCAGACAAGGTGGCAGGGGTCGCATCGTGTGGCTTAGGGGTTGCAGTGGCGGCCCCTAGGGGTCCCTAATTGACTTCCATGGCCAAAGGTGTAACCAGCATTGGTACACGCTAGTGTAGTTTTGTCCAGGAAGGAGCAGTTTGTGTCCAGCAGATGAGTCTCCTGAAGCATCAATACAAATGGATGAAATCTCTTAATCACCGCCCCTCTCTAAAGCTTATCATTAACACCATTACCATTCCAGGATATTATGTAGTAGCCCCCTGAGGGTTCAGAGGCTAACTTGGCAGCCATGATCCTGATCCCTGGATTTCAGGGAGAGCTGGGAGGGAGCTCTACAGAGCCATGTCCACCATCATGCTCATCCATGCCATTTCCCCTCGGATCCAGGTTTTAAAGATATTATGCTAATTTATTCTCTGAGGCCGTTTACAATTCAGATAATTTTCAGTCTCTTCTGTTTAGGGCTGGACTACTGTGATCCTTCTTCTTTAGCACCAGGCATTGTCTAGACTGTCCATTTTGGATCTTCTGGAATTTTTGACTCTCTTCAATGTCTCGACATAGACAATGTTGCAGTGTAGTGACTGGGGTTGAAATAGGCTCTAAAGAGTTTGATCCATCTGACAGAGCAAGAGAAATCTTTTTAGCAACATAAACTAAAATGTTCTCTTGGTAACCGCTGTAAGCTGACGTAAGATGTCAGTATTAAACAGAGCCAATGATTTTTCATTTTCGGTGTGGAGTTAATGTTGCACCCAATTCCTGAGTCTTTAGGAAAATAGTGCAACAAAAACAAAGTGATGGATGAAATGCTTGAATTACTCTCAGCCACTGGCAATCGCTCGGCCGCATCACAATCCATCGTTTTTTGCCTACTATGACATTTTGGTGTAGATCCAGCCATATGCAAATCAGTCTTGACCCTGCTCCAATGGGAACAGTCCAGTCCGAACTGCCAGGCCAGGTCCTCCCTGAACCGGAGCACAAGCAACCCGGGACCAGTTTTGTCCTTTTTAGGGCACATCAGCAGATGTAGCTTGGTTCCAGGGGCACAGTGAGCAACATTACACTGTTTACACGCTTGATCTGGGTGACCTTTGGACCTCTAATACCTCTGGGCAAACCTTTAAGAAACTAGTAAATAAATCTACTAAACTGCAAAGTTGGGTGGCAGACAAAGAAAGCCTGTCAAAACGTCGCCACGGGTGGCTGGTGTTGAAATCATATTCCACTCTAAGAGAATCAGCCCTGCTAGCCGCACCTTACCACCGGAAGATCAAAGTCATTTCTGGCCCTAAGATTCGGAGAAATACCCACGCTAGACCTCATGCCAAAATGGAGGATGTCCGGTCTAAGTGAAGACCGGTCCTGCCGTCTATGCCACCAGGGGACTGAATCTTTGCCTCACATTGTCTGTGTTTGTCCTGCTCGGATGGTTCAAAGAAGATTTCTATTAAGGCGGGAGTTCCTTGAACGGGGAATTAGGTCGCGCAGGCATGCACTGGTGGAGTCCATGGACACAAACAACACCATGCTGAACATTAGACTGACTCAGTTATTGATCTGTTTTAAGAAAATGATCAGCTAATAGGATATGCGATGTGTAATCTGGAAGGGGTCCCTGAATGTAATTCTAAAATGTAATAACTCAGAAACCTCTTATGTTAACTTATCATGCACAGAAACTGAGAAGGATGGGTTGCTAGGGATTGAAATCAGCAGCTCCCTATCCCGTTAGGCTCAGACAACTACTTTATCTATTTTTGTATTTTTAATGATGTGAATTCTTGCATAGTTGCCTTTTAACAGCGGGTCTCATAGTCCATCTGGCACTGTATTTCTACTTGCCTCAGTCCTGCTTATATGCACCTTAATTACATATATTAATTTACTTAAGGGACTTTTTAGTTGTCTGTGTGGAAAGCTTGCTTTTTTAGACACCAGGGTAACGATCAGCCCCTGTTTAGTCACTTTTATCTAACGTAGCTTAGTGTTTGGTATCCCGACTAAAATTCCTAGGAAGGGAATATGAAGAAAGCAAAGGGCTTGTAGCGCGATAATTGGTGGCTGTATTAGTTGTATGACAAATCCCCTTTTTATCAATTTTTTTATGTATTTTTAAACTGTGTGATTTTGTTTATGGTTTTAATTGACTAATAAACTAACATTATTAACACTGGAGATGACCTTATCCTCCATGATCTTGCTTGGGAAAAATAGTTATGTTATAGAGCGCAGAGATCTTTAGGGTTAGCTCTATTTTTTCAGTAGAAGGATTATTTTTACATGCCTTCGACTTAAAGAGTAAAGTTCTAAATCAAGCACTAACTTTATTTTCCTTTGATTGATGGCCTGCAATTTGTAGTGTGTAAATCATAATCTCTGGGTTACTGTAGAATGATGTAGTCCGTTCTAGCTTTAATCTGGCTTAATATCCATGTTTTATGCTGTTGTACTTTAAATTCAACAGCTTTCCCCTCATTATGTTGTGCAAATCGGTTTCCTCACCACCATGTAATTTTGTGTATTCCCACGCCACTTACAACTGCTTCATGATCTCAGACTACATGCTTATCAGTTCTCTTAGTCCTATATCCCTCTTTCTTCATGCCATCTAAACAGCCACTCTGTGCCTTTCTGAATTGTCCATGATTGCCCCAAAAATTGGAACTCAAATTGCCTGTTTTTCTTCTTCATTTTCGCTTTGAAAAAACATGGAAAAATAATATTTCGCTGATTTTATTGTATTCTTATTGTACTCAGCCGCTATGCCGAATTTGTGATTGCTTCATTTTCGACCAGTACGTTCACTACTTTGTGCGGTGTTAATAGAATTAATAAATGTATAGAATAAAAAAATATATTCATAATGGGTTTACTAATTATTTTATCTGTGGTTTCCAGGGTTCTTGGTGAATTTGTACAGTGGGGGAATAGGTACACCAAAGAAGAGTTTGAAGTAAACAAGCCGAGTTTGAAAATACTAAACCATTCTTGCACTATGGAATGATACTTTTGTTTCCTTGAAAATACTGTATATATCCATCATCGCTTAAAAATAATATTATTTTCCCTTTACATCAAATACTATTTACATCTAGAACTCACATTTTGTTTTACTTTCTGATATATGTTATTGTGCTTTTCCTGTGCAGCAGGAAATCCATTTGTCAATGTTGACCTGTGTTTGAGGATGGAGAAGGAGTCCAAGGCAAGTCGGATTTGCACAGGAGGCGAGGAAAACAGCACTGGCGCAAGCTCAGGTACTGAGACCTTACTTTTGGGGAGGTTCGACATTAGGTGTAGTCATCACTTTTGTTACACGCATTCTTTTTTTATAACCCTTCTGAGAATCACAGAGAAGAATCTGAGGAATTCTACATCTGCTCACTGTAGGGAGTAAGATACAAAACAGGTAGCTTCTTTATTACACATACTCCAGGTTACAAGTAGGTAGGTGTGCAACATCCTCACCAGGAGCAGTGTTTCAAGGGTCAGGCATGATTAACAAGCAACATCTACGCAAAGTGCAGCCGGGGCAACTTAAGGGATGGAGGACATCAGATAATTTATGAAGACAGTCGTACTGTGAAAGCAAAGACAGAGCTGAAGACCAAATAGAGTCTGCGGCCTCTTAAGCACCCAACAACACTAACACAGTAAGAACCTTGTAGATCTTACATGGCGGATGCATTCAAATTCATCATAGTGGAGGAAATACAGTTTCAGAGCAAAGAACAGAGGGCTCATTTCACAAAACCTTGAGGAGTAAATCCCACAGAAAGAGTGGGGAGCAGGCAGTTTACGGGATGCTCTGCCTTTACAATTTGTGAACACACACACGCACTTCAGTTTGTGGTAATTCATAGACTTCGCACGTTTACCACCCTAAAAATACTCAGATATTTGCTCCAGGCAAGGACTGAGCAAACCCCTTTTCAGGGTGGAGAGGGGAATAGAACACCTCAAACCTCATGTGGGTGTTGTAGGTTTCTCAACAGGGAAATATATTGTCCAACGTAGAAAACAATTGGGTGGTTACTCTTTAATCCCTATAAACACCTTAGATCTTTGCATATAAACAAGGAGCATTCTGGGAGGATTGACAATACCCATAAATTGTTAGATTTTTTCAAATATATACTTGCTATTATTTGGGAAACACTGTCAGCAATGCAAGCTGAGCTTGCAGCTCACCGTGTTGCCTCACAGCACTCAAAGAGTTAAAACGTTGCATTAATGAATTATATATAAAACCCATGTATGCTTGGATGCTTGTCTTGCTGTATGTAGCAGTAGGTGCTTCTTTCTCTTAACTGTTACGTGAAACTGTGAACTGGCAGCTCATGTGTTGAACAGTAGGATGGTGAAGCTTACTTTTCAAATGGTCACGTGGCTGTCCTTGACCCCAAACAATATGTCTTGGGGGTCAGGCTAAAGAAATTCCATAGCCCCCAGGTAATCTTAAATGTCATGTTGCTCAAGAGGGAGACTTTTCATGAATTGAAGACCAAATAGAGCACAAATGTGTAAGAGCATACATCTTTGAGAGCCATAGCAATGTGTGCAATCTTGCAGACTTTTGGAGCCAGTTTTCCAAAATATAAATGTTTTCCTGCAAATTGTTTTGATTTTTTTTATGTACAAGTTGATTGGTATTTGATAGGTATTGTTGACATTAGTGTTACATCATTGACAAATAATCACAAAATGGGGAGAATATGACCACTTCCAATGCAACGTCATCCATTTTGCCATATCTGCCCATTTAGCATTTGTGTTTCCGCTTTATGCGAAAGAGCAGTTATGCGCACACATATTATTACATGTCCAGTTCTCTCTCCAACCCCATAAATCCTGCCTGTTTGTCTCACTCCGAATCCATGGTATTGCACCCAGTTCCCCCATGCTTTGAAGTCTTTTATGCAACATCTTTTAGACTAATAAATGAGGATCTTGAGGATCATACAATGGACATACCCCATGCCTACCCTTCTAGATCTGCTGCCTCTCTGTTTCTCCATCTCCTGGCAATATCTTTTTTGCAGTTACTACGCCGATATGCAGAAGCACCAATTTAGATCTATTTGTATTGAGGTCGGAGTAGATCTTTAGAAGAGCAAGTTTGGGATCATTTTCCAGTCTTCATCCTGTCATATCTCACAAGGTGCCCCACATTCTTCCCAGAAGGGTCTATTTTTTCGGCAGAGCCAAGTGGTGTTCAGAATATCTCCGGGTTGGTCATGCGTTGCTGGCAGTCAAGGAAATGAGTCCACCCACAGTGACTCTTTTAGGGATCTAAAGCTGGATCACCCGAAATTGAGTGGCTATTGCCACTTCTCATGATGCCATCTGTGCCTCCAGACATTCCTCTTCTGTGAGCGTCCCTACATCTCTTTCCCAAGCAAATTGTTTTGAATTTGTTCAGACTAGTGATGACGAGTCTGTGAAGTTCTTACAACAAAGGAGTTACATAGGTTCTTTTACTGGCATGGAAACAAGTCTAGCAGCTTAATTTTGAACTATTTGCTGTGTTGGTTTTTGGGAATCCCAAGTGGCAGAGAATCACATCTTTGGAACTATGATACTGCAAATGCCTGTTGCTTTTCATGACTTCAACAACTTGCAGAGGGAATGAGAGTTCTTTGCTGAAAATGGACGCCTATAATTTTGACTATTGGAACTCTTCACAGACAAGGAGAGGTGATAGAAAGAACTCCTGAAGGGGAGCCAAACAAGGGGAAGAGATTTGGTTCTGTTGGGACAGAAAAGTCCTCTACATCGTAAGCGACGTGTACTCCTGCCCTCAGTGCTGAACCGTACAGTTGTGTGGATCCCTAATACTGATTTTTTGCCTTAGGCGCAAACAGATCATGCTTGTGTACCATGACATAAGTGTGCCTGTAGTGTTACATTATAGAGGACCCTGGGTTCCATTTTCGGAAGCCAAGACCTGCCTGGTGAAAACATGAGGAGAGAGGAATCCCCCTAGACAGAGTTGTGTATTGCTGCATTCCTGTGAGCTGGGAAGGACACAGACTGGAGGAAAAAGGAAGAAACTCCCTTTATACTTCAAGAGACTGCTCCCTGATTCAGTGATAGATCATAAGGAAGGGGCCTAGACACATCTCAGGAAGGGAGATGGGGCTGCTAGGGGAATCATAATGAGTAGGGCTGGGGGGTCTGAGATTAACCTTTTGATGCACATATCACTGTGGCTGACATCCACGTGTGAACTCTGGTCACTCCCATGAATTGTGCTGGGTACAATCAGCTTCAGAGTCTTGCCTGCTGTGACAGACATCATTCATGAGCAAAGAAGAAGAGAGAGAAGTGTCCACTTCAAAAGAAGCAGAACCCTAACATAAAACTTCAAAGACTTAGACCCTTAAACACATTTGGTGTCTGGAAAAAGACTATAAAAAGGGGAGGTTGAGTCCCCCAAAGTTTGTCATTTATTTATTTATTTTTTATTTAAGAGTTTTATATAGCGCTAGCCAGACCCGAAGGTATCGGAGCGCTTTACAGCATAGTCCCTCGTAAGATACATTAACACATTAGTATGTACAATGACTCTTGAAGTATCAAACAATACCATCGTATAAAGCACAATATCACTTGTAAGATAAGTTATCACATTAGTATGTACAATGACTCATGTTGCTTCACGTACTGTCGTCGTAGAGAGCACAATGACTCGTGACGGGATGAGATCAGGGAGGGGGGATAGAGGAGGTAGTCGTGAGGAAAGTGAGGTAGATGTCTTAATGTCAAAGGTGTCTGTGTGCTGCTGTGGGCAAGCTTCGGCGGTTAGGCTCAGGCTATCCATTCGGGAGAGATCGGTTGAGGAAGAGGTCTTTGAGCTGCCTTTTGACATTTAGGTAGGAGGGGTTGGTCCTGATATGGACTGGAATGGAGTTCCAAATTTTGGGCGCATTTCCTGCGAAGGATCGAGATGCGGTTTTTTGTTTGCGAGTTTTCGGAGGGATGAGGAGTAGAGTGTTGGTACTCCTTAGGCTTCTTGTCTGACCGGCCTTCTGGAGTTTGGAGGCCAGGTAGGTGGGTTTCCCTGTGTGCAGCGCTTTGTGCGTGAGGCAGGCAGTTCTGAAGTTAGCACGCATTTCGATTGGGAGCCATTTCAGCTCTCTGAGTGCAGGCGAAATGTGTTTATATTTCTTTACTCCGGTGACCATTCTGGCTGCTGCGTTTAGAGTTGATCTGAGGGGAGCTAGGTGAGATTTAGCTGCTCCTGTGAGGGTTGCATTTCCGTAGTCCAGTCTGGGCAGCACCAGGGATTGAGTGGCTTGTTTGAGGTCGTTCGGAGGAATGAAGGGTTTTATTTTGTTAAGTAGTTTAAGGTTGAGGAAGGCGCTCTTTGCGGTGTTCTTGATGTGTTTGCTCATGTCTAATTTAGGATCCAGGGTGATTCCCAGCGATTTTACAGAATCGGCTAGTGTGGGGTTGTAGTTGAGAGCATCAATAGCTTTTAGCCATTCTGTGATTTGGGGGTTCTTCTCATTGTTGGAGATGAGGAGGATTTCCGTTTTGTCTTGGTTTAGTTTCAAGTGGTTGCGCGATAACCAGTGTTGGACTTCTCCTAGAGTACCGTTCAGTCTCTAAATGTCTTCAATGGAGGAAGTTTCCAGATAGATCTGGGTATCGTCTGCATAGAAGTGGAAGGGAATGTTGGTTCTTTTGAGTATGGCGGTAAGGGGTTCCATGTAGATGTTGAAAAGTTGTGGGGAGAGTACTGATCCTTGGGGGACACCTCTGTTAATGGGTATTAGGTCTGATAGGAAGTTTTTGATTTTTATTCTTTGGGTGCGGTTCTGTAGGAAAGAGGTGAACCACTGTAGGACCACCTCTTCCGCTCCAACCCTTTCTTGAAGTGCCTTGATGAGTAGTTTGTGGTCAACCGTGTCGAAGGCTGCCGATAGGTCCAGAAGTATGAGTAGGCAGCATTGGCCTGTATCGAGAGATTTGTACATATCATCAATTACATTTAGGATCGCTGTCTCTGTGCTGCAACCTTTTCTGAAACCCGATTGGTGGGGGTCTAGAAGGTTGGTGCTGTCCAGGTGTTGAGTGAGTTGGAGGAGAACACATTTTCCTAGGATTTTCGCTAGGAGAGGGAGGCTGGAGACGGGTCTGAAGTTATTCAGATCGTTTGTATCGGAGCCCGGTTTTTTCAGTAGAGGTGTGACTTGGCCGATTTTGAGACAATCCGGCATGACTCCAGTACTCAGGGAGCTGTTTATAATCTTGGTCCAGTGCGGGGCTAGGGAAAGTTTGAGCTTTTTGGCCAGTTGGGCAGGTATGGGATCCAAGATGTGTGCTGAGGGTTTGGAGCAGGCAATCATTTTGATGACCTCTGCTTCAGAGATGGGATTGAAAGATTTCCATAAGTTTGGGGGGTGCTTGGGTATGATATCTTCTGTCCCTGTGGGTGAATTACTGTCGGGGGGACTGCGGTGTACGTCCAAGGAGAGTTCTATCTTGGTGATTTTGTCATTGAAGAAGTTGGCAAAGTTATCACACAGGTCTTTGGAGGCCGCAACTGGTGTCGAAGAGGGCTTGGAGGTTTGTTGCCTGATGAGATTGAAGAGTTTTTTGGGCCTGTTTTTTGCGTTGCTAAGGGCATTAGAGAAGAAGGACGTTTTTTCATTCTTTATGTGCTTTTTGTATTTCCCACGTACTGATTTGAGTTTAGTTCGTAGGATTGTTTCGCCAGAGTTTTTCTGTCGCTCTTAGTTCTCTTCTTTCGGAATTTATGTCTGTGTTGAACCACGATCTGGATGGTATGCTTCTGGCTCTTTTTAGTTTCAGGGGGGCTATTTGGTCCATAATGGAAGTCATAGTGGTGTTGTAATGGGAGGTGAGTTCAGTTGTAGAGATCTCACCAGTGTGGATGGGGAGGAGAGAGCTTACCCTTTCCTCTAGGTCTGCAAGGGGAATCTGACTTAGATTTCTCGCCCATCGGGGGGGGTCCTGCGTACGGGGTTGGCAGTGGATCGTTTGGTTGATGTGGAATAGAATGATATGGTGATCAGACCAGTCAACAGGCAAGGTGTGGTCGATGGAGACTATATCTGCTTGAGCGATAATGGCATCTAGGATTGAGCCTCTGTTGTGGGTTTCCTTTGTGCAGTGTTGGGTGAGGTTGTTATTGATTAGAAGATCGTTTAAGGTTTTGATTAGTGAGTTGTTTTCCTCATTCCAGTGTAGATTGAGGTCGCCTAGAATTATGTTGTTGGAGTCCCGTAGTGAGCAATGGGTTATCAGGTCGGAGAGGTGTTCTCCGAATGAGGGGGTGTTTCCTGGCGGATGGTATAGGAGATGACATAGTAATGTTTTGTTGTCGCTCGACTTAATGGTGGCAGTAAGGCGTTCAAAGGAGTTATAATTGAGGGCGTCGGTTTCCATCACGGAGATGTTGTTTTTGTGTATGATAGCTATGCCCCCTCCTCTCTGGTTTTTCCTGTCTTTGTGGATGATTGTAAAGCCCGGGGGCACAAGCATGTCCATAATTGGGGAAGAGAACTCGTTTAGCCATGTTTCGGTGATGAACGTGATGTGTATGTCGTGGGTGAGGATGGTCTCTGCCAGTTCTGTTGCATGTTTGGTGGCCGATCTGCAGTTAATGAGCATGCAGTTGGTATTGGATCCCTCGTTTTTGAGTTTCTTCTTTAGGGGGACCCTGGGGATATAGGTGAGGAAGGCTGGGGGTCTTGAGGATCTGGGGGGGGAGCGGTCTCTTCCAAATCGTGATAACCTGGATCTTGGAGCTAGAGGTGACAGTGTGTTGTATGAGGTGGCAAGATCCATCGCTTCCCTCGTGGACATTGCGGCTCTTGTTCTTTTGGGTCTCTGTGTCTGGTTCAGGAGGGGGGTTGTGGTCCAGCTGAGCCGTTGGGTTTTGGGAGGTCTTGTGTGATTGGTGTTGGTGAGTGTGGGTGTCGAATGTGGGTGTTGGTTGGGCTTTCGGGGTGTGGTGAGGTCAAGTAAGATTTCGGTGAGGCCTCGTATTATCGTTTCTAGCTGGCTTTCTAGTATGGCAAGTCGGTGGGTCGTCCCTTTGGAGGAGGGGGTGGGGGCGTTCCGGGAGGACATTGTGGTTGTCATCTGCCAAGCAGCCAGCGGGGCAGGACAGGGGGTCAAGGCCTCCTAGTCTTCCTGCTGGGTGAGGGGACATCACCTAAGTCACCAAGATCACCTGCCCTGGAGCCTGGAGCACCTTCGCCTGACTGTTTCCCAAGACCTATGAGGAAAAGGAAAGCATCGGAGGAAGCAAGGTCCAGTGGGGAGCCCTGCATGTGGGTTCCCTCAGTGAGGTGTGAAGCTGTGCACTGATTGGGCCATTCCTGTGTACAGTATCAGTCCCGCGTATGCCAGGAGAGTGCCTCATTGTTCTGAGCTGTATAGGAAGCGCTGGGTGGGAAGCACCAAGCTGCACCACGGTGACCCCGTATTCCACAGAGTGTCACCGGTGAACTGAATTTGGGCGAGGAGTGCGAGAATTGTGACTGCTGAAATGGGCAAACCCGTATGCCAGGAGGGGCTGCCGAAGTGAGGGCAATCGCATAAGGAGAGTCTGCACCCAGTTTGTAATTACGGCAGCAACCCGGACTGCCTGGAGGGGCTGCTAGTTCCACTTTGGCCTAGGGTTCGGGTCATCGCCCGGACCGAAGCAATACTGCTGTGACCAGCTGTAGGAAGCTGGCTCTATATATAGTATACCAAATAGAGGTATGCTATGTAAAGAGTCTAAGTATCCTTTAAGAGTGGACAGGGGCTTGCTCTAACAATCCCAAGGTGCTCGATCTAGGGTAGTGCGGTTGAGAAGCCTTAGGCTTATCAGAGAGGAGTTATTAGACATTTGTTGCACTCACAGAGTCAATAAATGATGCACACTCAAAAAGGAGATCCACACCAATTTAAAAAAATAACAGATATTTTGAACCCAAGACTTCATAATTAGGTAAGTACTTTTTCGTAATAGACTTTTTACAGTTTTAGCAATATGAACCAACAGTGCGTTTTTATGTGTAATACTTTCCAATGGGAGAAATAACATTTGCTGCATACTTATACTTGCAAGGCATTTCCATGGGACCCCTTTCGGTCGTGAGATGGTAGAGGGGCAAGGACCAAAGTTCCACCAGCAGATCGGTTGTATCTGCCCTGAGAAGTCCGGGTGCAGAGGCGCTGGACGGTTTGGTAGCCTTACACGCTACGCTGTAGAAGGGAAGAGGCGCCACCTAAAAATAGGCTGCAAGGGGGGACTTGGGTACAGTCCAGGAGCTCCCAATGGGGGACTTGGGTCGTGAGGGTCCTGGGAGCATGGGGGAGCAGTCGTTCTTTTTGGGCCCGGCCGGGCGGCTCGGTTGCATGATGTTTGTAGTAGGCTGGCTCTCATGCGTCAAGGTGCTCACGGTTGTCGGTCAGAACCAGCAAGGGGGACAAAAACATGACAGCTGGGCCACTATTGATGCTGGCCTCTTCGTTGCTGATGTCCCTTGTTGGCTGGTTGTCGGTGATGTTGTTGGAGTTTAGACTGGACTTTCAACAAGCTTTGGTCGCCACAAGGGTCCGGTACCCCGGGAATTGGTGCAGGAGGGCTTGTGGAGATCCTGGCGTCTTCAGGCTTGGCAGGAAGACGGATCTGACCTCCTTGAGTGCACTGACCTCCTGGGTGGCTACTGCTCAGTGAACCCGGTGGACAGCAGCTTCTTTAAACTGTACGTCGTGGTCAGTGCCTGCAGGCTGCAGGGGAGTAGCTCCTCTACTCCAAGGCAGATGCTGGCTTCTGGGCAAACTGCTAGCAACCCTCCAGGACTTGTGGAGAATGCACAGCTGCAAGACAAGTCGGGTCTTTGCCATTGTCGAGTTTCTGTGCGGCAGGCAGGGTTTGGCGCCGGAACTCCACAGCAGTTTTCAGTTTTTCTGGATCCGGCTCTTCAGTGTCCTCTTCTTCTTTTTAGTAAGTGGACTCTGAAGTTCTGGATTCAGGGAGCACCCTAAATACTACATTTAGGGGCGTTAGGGGAGTGGAGAGTAGTAGCCAATGGGCTACCTACCCTTGGGGTCACTATGCCCCCTATATGACCAGTTCCTGTGGGAAGTGGGCATAACCCTGTCCCAGTTTCCTAAATTCTGCTATCACCAAAATGGCAGAATTTTCCTAGAGTGAGGCGCATCAGGCAGCTCACCTTAGAGGTGTGACTGACCTGGGTGTGCTCCACGCCTACTTCACATACTAGTTTCCCGCCTGTCCTGTCCAAACGGACCTCAGGGCAGGGGGTGGCATCTCCCAGGTCGCATATCAAAGGCGGCGTGACTTTGAAGCCTCTGGCCTTGATATGGTGATTGCTAGCCATCCTGTTTGGAGGAGGTGTAAACACCTTCTGCCAGAGCAGGCATTGTTTCTGACCTCTGAGAGCGGGGCTCTCCCCTTGTTAGGGGGTCAGAAACGCATCTGTGGTGGCAGACTGGACCAGTCAGCCAGCACACTAGTGGACCGGTAGATTTCAGGGGGTACTTCTAAGGTACCCTCTGGGTGCATATATTAATATATCCATCACTGAAATCAGTGTGGGTTTATTACTATGAGATGTTTGAAACCAAACATCTTTGGTTTCAGTGAAGCCATCATGTAGCTGGGGAACTCATAATCACCAGTGCCCTGTACATATACTCAAGATGGCTTCCCTGGTCACTGGTAATGTCCAAGAATTGGCATGGACATCACATGGGCATATCTACTCATGCAGATATGTCCTCACATGTCATATAATGCACCCTGCTTTAGGCTGTCAGGCCTGCTGTAGGGGGTGACTTACATATATTGCTTGCAGTGTCTGCAGGCATGGCACACAGGAGGTGTGACATGTCGTGTCTTCACTTTTGTCTGTACCATGTCACGAAGCCGGCAATGGCAGTTTGCATGAGTGTGGTAAGGGGTTCCTTAGGGTGACACAATATATGCTGCAGCCCGTAGGTACCCTCTTTAGTACCCATGCCCTAGGTATCAGTGGTACTATTTACTAGGGACTTACAGAGGTGCTAAAGATATTGCCAATTGGGGGAACAATTGCACAGTTTTAGGGCTAGAGATCTGGCACAGGGGGCCTGGATAGCAGGAACCCAGTGCACTCCAGTCAAAATTACATCAATTACCAGGAAAAGAGTGGGGGTGACGATGTGACCATGTACAAAAAGGGGCACTTTCCTACACCAGCGGGTCGAGCCAGCACACTGTGAAGTTTCTGAGGTTCACCTAGACGTCGTCAAGGATGTCGCACCCTCATTGGAGCTCTGGTCAGGAGCTGGAGGATCACACCAGCACCTTCCCCCTCCTGCTAGGGGGAAGAGCAACTTACCTTTTGTGTCTACCGAGCCACTCCGACCACTGGAACAGACCTGCAGCGCTGCTCGTCAGAGAGACTGTGCTGCTGGGTGCTGCCTCATCCATCACAAACTGCCCACTTTGCTATTCAGGATCCAGGCTTGTGAGCGTCCGAGGAGAGGGCTCTCGCGACACTGCCGAACCGCTCAAGAATATAAGATTGGAACTGGGCATTTGGGTCCCTTGGGTCCTGTTGCGAACATTGCTGCAGCACCATAGACACTTTTGACTAATTCCTAGAGTTAAAGGGAGAACTCTTGAGTATGGCCTAATAGTTTGCATCCTTTGGATGCGGGCACCAGTGAATGGAGAATAACCCCGAACACGTTACACAAAGGAGGGTGGGGCAGGGATTTGCCTGATAACTACTAGAGCCCCTACCCCATGGGACATTGTGTTATTGCTTCTGAATGTCGTATACCTTTGCATGTGCAGAGTTAGAAATAAAATGCTTTTTTTTCATAAAAGGGAGCATTGGACTTGACATTGATTTATTGCGTGCATTGTTTGCATTTTGAGTTATGAGTCGTGTGTGCTGACCTGTATCTACATTCCTCCCGAGGGAGCCTTGACTACTCGACCACAGCTACCACTGAGAGTGAAGTGCAGAAGGGTTGCTAGGCCCAGTTGCTTAGGACCCATAGCAGGTCGGGGCCCAGGACACCAGGAGTGAAAGGCCTCAACCACTGCTGTTTGGCCAAGTAGCCCCTGCATGCCCCTTTGAAAGGGGTTGTGACAGGTTCCCTCCTTTCTAGGTTCTCAAATAGAAACATGGCAGTTTTCTGAATCTTTCTTTACCCCAAGCTGTCAGGTAGGTGACGTCAACTATACAGTGAGGGTAATCCAAAGAAGATTTGCTATGAAGGAATAGAGGTTGAATTTGGAGGTGACTCAGTGAAGCTGGTTGGTGATGTAGCAGTGTGTGGTTGTGACTCAGGAATCTAGGGTAGAGAAAGTTTTGCACATGGTGGGGGGGAACAGATTTGAAATTTAGTGTGAAAACTTTACACTGGGTGGGGTGCTAGCCAACCTGCCTAGTGTCTGAAGGAAGGCATTGGTGTGGATCTAAGGAGGATACATAGAATATAGGGGCAAAGTTCAGCACTTTAAGCAGGAGTAAGACAGAGCGGAAAGGATGGGTTCCTAATGACTTACCAAATACAATATATCTCCATATGTGACCTATGTAGCAATCCTTTCTCATATACCATATGAAGCTGTAATAATTGTGAACAGGAGTAAGGACCTTGCTCTCTTGTTCATTGAAGGACGTCTACCATTGCCCTTTAGATACACACACAGAACTGCATCTTGATGGGCAAATGAATATCGGGTTTTAAAAATATGAAATTAAACGTTGCATCCTGTAATATCACACACATATACTGTTCCACTCCCTCAGGTACACCTATGAGCCTAATGTGGAATAGACAGAGCAATTACCACACAAGCCTGCATAACGTACATACTGTAGTTACACGATTCAGGGGCCACACCATAAGATTGGGTGTATACAATTTTAATTCTTTGATTATCTAGAACTATGTACACAAGAGATAATGTTGTATTGCTTGAAGAATATCATTACAAAGAATATTGGTCAGATCCCAACTTGAATTTCTTATCCGTATTTTTTCTTTTTATCCCACACTGATGCAAGAATACCACACTTCTTATTGCTGGGTTAGATTCCCAAAGGAAACACATTTTTCATCATGCAAAATCCTTAACGGGAGGAAGAAAATACCTTGCCTAAAGTCAGTTTTTGCAAGTCCATTTATATTTCTTAAATGGATCACTTTTAGTGAATAGCTCCTTGAATAAATGTAGATACGTTATGGGCATGATCCAAACCCGTACGAATTTCTGTAGTTATGCTTATCTGTGCAGGCATAACCTCTCCAGTGCACTGCTCACGACCTCGCAGGTGAAATCACAGTGGCATCATTTGAGGACATTAAAAATGACATCATCAGTGGCATCACTGTCGGTGCTTGGTGGCCATGCACCCCAAAGTCCACTGGATGCAACCATTCCCAATACCCTTCAGGCACTGAATACAGGGACTGGTCAGGCCTAGTGGAATGGCTTTCAGAGTCCAGAGCCCACTTCATCCATACCAAAAGGCTGTATGCACTGAGGTCGGGTTTTGCCTAGTTCTTGTGCCAAATAGGAAAATGTGCTGAACCCAGCACCCACATTATCAGTGGCCCAGTGGGCAGGACTTATCTGTTCATTGTCCCTTCACCGAAATACCACAGGGCACTGAAAACAGATCCTGGCCTCTGGCCAGGCTGACTGTTAAGACCCCCTACACCTAGCACCAACGGGGCATGGCCTCAGGCCCTGAGCTCAGCAATCCTTCTTTCGGGTCCTGCTAGGCACTTTAAAATTGTGCCCAGTGTGTTGTCGGTGGTGGGCCAGATCTTCCACAAGGCCCTTTACACAGCACCTCCCTCTGCCACGTGCCCACATTTTTTTGCACGTTTTACTATGATTGGGCCTTATTCACAATGGTAAACTTACATTTTTGGTTTAAGTTTACAATTTTTTTGCTATTTACAAACTACGAGTGTAGTTTTATGTGTAGTATCTTTACGACTGCAGAGACTGTCCTATCTTTTTATGTGCAGAGTTCTCTGCAGTCGTAAGAATACTACATAAAACTACACTCGTAGTCTGTGAATAGTGAAAAAATAGTAAACATACACCAAAAAATTGTAAGTTTACCTTTGTGAATAAGGCCATTATTTCTAAATTTCATTATTGTTCGTAGGGTCACAATTTGTTTCAGTGTATTTTGTTCTTCTTAGTTTTGAATTTACATATGAACTTCTTGCGTCAAACAAGCTGACTGCATGTTGAACATACATTTTTTTCCCTTGGATGTGAATCCACTGAACGAATGCATTCTGCTGATGGACACAAGAGTCTGTGCTAAACACCATTAACAATTATTTGCAATTTCCACGTTTTAAACAGAAGGATGATGAAAACACATTCTTTTGTGAAATTCCCATTTGATTTTCTATGGAAAGTCTGTGGAAATGTATTTTTTTAAATATTTTTGTGGAATTCCTCCTGTAAAATGTTTGTAGCATTCTTGTTGCAAAAGCCACTTTCTACTTAAATTCCTCTTTATCTGTTACCCAAGACGTGTTGTGTATACAAAACCAATTAAGAGAGTGGCCTTTTGGTCATCCCATTGCTTATTATTGGTTGGCTTTCTTGGCGATCTCATTTATTGGTTTTTATTCAATGGCTTATCTTCTTCTTGTGTTTATCCCTCCTCTGGAGATCAGCTTCTTTACCATCCTTTTGATGGAATGGCTTGTGTCCTTCCTTGGCTCACACCAGGAAACTACTTTCTTTTTTTTTTTTTTGAGCATTCCATAGAATGCATGTGTTTTCTTTCACCTATAATATTCCCCCTCACTTTCCTACCCTGCACGTTCTCCGTATTCCTCCCCACCTTTCTCAGCTTGTTCATAAAAGTACAGCAACAAGTATATTTTTGCCAGGGTTTGACTAAAGGACAGCATTTGTCTCCTGTTTTTGTTTTTTGTCATGCAATCCACAGATTTCAAATAGGCACACAGAAGCATCATTTGTGACACTGGGGGAGGGGCAGGCTGCAGCACACATTAAACTGGCATTTAAGGCAAAAGGTGTACTTGGCATGACTGAAAGAAGTCTCTTTTTCATATAAATCTGCTTCCTGGGCTGTGGTCAGTTTCCCTGTCTTTGAATGTGAGTCTGACATCTTTGAGCATAGTCTCAAGGTGTCTGACAGTTTACACATTGTGAGACTTACACTTTGGAGCACAGTGTCACTTGATGTTCCACACTGCACTGATCTTAACTCTGATGTGGGTCCATTGAATGCCACATAATGTGATTTGCTGTGATGTTATGATATAGCTACTGTAATGTAATTTAGGTGATGTAATCATTATGACAATTGATGACACTGAAACCTGAAAAACTCTACTTCTTTCTTAGTCAAAGAATTTTGGCAAGTAGGAAATCAATGGGTGAGGGCAATGGAAAGCACCTCAGAGGAATGAACATAGAGAAACTGGCATAATTAAACAAATAAGTTTCAAGTTTGTTTCCTGAAATTGAGGTAATGTTCATTGCCCCGCAGAGCTACAGGTAGGTGAGTTCCACAGTTTTAGAGCCAAGAATGAGAACCCTAAAACACTCCTTCTCTTTTAGCAGAATCTTGGCACATCCAGGAAGGTGGGTTTTTACAGGCTCTTTCTCTTGCAACCATATACAGCAAATCTAGGACCAGGACAGTGCTTTAGTCAATACATGGTTTGAAACCGTAGCTTTTAATATGTTTTAGAATATGTTTAATATATTATTAAACATTTAATTTCCTTTTTACTTACTCCACAGATGCATATGTCACATTGCCAACTTCCTGTTATTTCACTAGGGACAAAGGCATGTACTATTATATTTATCCCTTGGTCATTTGATACATTTGTGTCACTACTTTATGCTTTTTTATACCTGTGTGTATACTCAATATTTCGTAGTTTCCTATTGCATCTTCTAATAGCATGTGTTCTTTTATTTTAAATTACAGAAAATATACCTTTTTCAGTAGGTGTTCAATTTAATATAAAAGAAGAGCAAGAAGCCTATTCCATGAACAACCAACCTGATCAAAGAGTAAAAACATTAATAGCATAGTAGGTAAGTAAGATGCTGTGGAGGGCTCTATACTTAAGTTTTGACATAATGAAGCATGTTAGCATTATAACATATAAGGCCTGATTCAAATGAAAAATTGTAAACCTGTTCCTGTAGATTAACACCTGTGTTTGAAGTAATTTAATGTTTTTTAGAATTTTTAAACAAATTGAGGATTGCTTTAAATTGTTACCATTTACACATGCATAAACGTATGTCGGGTACATTTACATCTGTTTCAATGCTTAGCAAAAGTGGATTTGCATTTGATACGTGTTTTTTTTCTTTTGCTTGAAGAAAATATATGTTTGACATGTATAGCTGTAGATACACATGCTCTGCAAACTCCTGCCATCTAGTGTTGGGCTCAGACTTGTACAACTTGTCTTTCTTCAAAGAAATCTTTCGAGTTACGAGGTATTGTGACTCCTCCTATGGCTGATATTGCGCATGATCATCAGTTCCATTGTTAGATTGTTTTCTTCTGCCGTCGGGTTCAGATGTGTGTCACTGAAGCTCCAAATCAATGTCGACTGGTATCCGTCGTTGGGGCCTTCCGGTGCATCCACTCCGGTAGGCACAAAACAATTGTGTTTGCAGTTTGTTTGTCTCTGTCCCGTCTGGTCCGTTTCGGGATATTCATTGGCACTTCGTCGGGGTTTCAGCCCCCTTGAACCACCTGCCTTGAGAATGTGCAGGCCGTGATGGAAAGGGCCCCCTCTCGGTATTGCCCATAGTGCATTCCAAATACTTGTGGCATGATCACCACTAGGTCTGTAACCTCTGCTTGTCGCCAGAGCATGACGAGGTCTCCTGCTCCGCTTGCCTCCCGTTCCAGTCCAATAGAACCCTCAGGTACTGACACAACCGGCGATTTGCTCAGAGCAAGGTGACGATACCCCTGACATCTTCTATGCAGACGTCAAAGAAGATGCAAGCACTTCCAAATTGGCAGGGCAACCAGCCTGTTTCAGTTCCGAGCTGAGCTCTCTTTTGGACTTAGAAGGCAACGACCAGACACCCCCACTGGGAAACACGTCGGGAGATGCCGACCATGAGTACTGTGTCCCATCACTCACACCAACAAGTCAACCACTGGCCTTCAGGGAGCTAGGCGTCAAGTCCACCAGTACCAACAGCCTTCTGGGCCACCACTGCATTCCAGCCATGGCTGACACTGCCATAAGGCCTCGGAGCTGACTTCAGCTCAGACGACAAAACTGACACATGTGATCCGGCCTTCTTTGGCCTGGCAGTGCCCTCAACGCCTTCCAATTCCTCCGCGCAACCTCGACATTGGAAGCTGAAACACACCTTGACTCCGCTGACTACTCAGTGGAATAAGACGTCGAGACCAGCTTCAGAACTGAAGCACAGATTGGTGCTGACTCATCCATTAAAGAAGCCTTCTTCAACGGGCTCCTAGGACCCCAAGGCTCCCTTCTTACAGTGCCTCCAGGGTGGGTTGGCAAGTAGCCAGAGATGAATTTTTATTCACCCTCAAATGAGTAAAATTGTTGGTAAACCCCCACCTAAGGTGCCGGACACTCTTCCTCGCAAAAGGACACTTACCTTCGAGAAGCAGCTTGCAGTAGTGCCGCCACCTCTTCCCAAGCCCAAGAAACATCAAGAATAGTGCACCAGCCACCTGCCTTCTCAACCTCCTCCTCTGGCTAAATCACTTACCCCCCTCCCCCTTCTATCCCCCTCCAGCTTCGCCAGGGAGGTCATCACATTCCTCATATGGGGAGGGTAGCCTGATAGATCCTGCGGATCCATACGATGCCCCGTACGACCCAGTGCCCCAAGATGATCTTTGGGATGAATATGGGGTCATCCCTACAGGTGACAATGATCCTGACCTCTGTATCGCAAAGCCTTGCCCTCCAGATTGCTACTTCATATCATGAAGCCGTTTAGAGGGTGGCCAACTTTCACAAGTTAGACTTGCATACTATCACTGAGGAGGATGACTTTTTTAGTCAAGACGCTTTCACACATATAGCACTAAACCCAATACCTGCCTATACTCAAGGGCATGTTAAAATCCACCCACGAGGTGTTTAAAGACAAGGTTAAGGACAGTGTAGTCTCACCCAGGGTTGTAAAGAAGTAAAAGGCCTACCCTTGGATCCTCCTTAGATTAGAGGGCAGCTTCTCCTGGACTCTCTTGTGGTGCACACCGCCTGAAAAGAGCGAAAAAGCCCAAGGTCCTAGGGATACCCTGCCCCCAACTAAGAAAAGCAAGAAAATAGATGCGGCAGACAAATGAGTGGCCACACAATCTGGCACCTATTAATGCTCCTCCAACTCTGTTGGCCTCCTCACAAGGTATGCTCAGTGGGATGAGATGGGGGAACTTATCCAACATACCACGAACCAATTCAGGCAAAGGGCTCAAGAGCTTGAGGTTGAGTGCCAGACCATCTCCATTACCCCCATCAGATGAGCCCTTGATGTGGTGTACACTGCCACCAGGGGTATTAACTCCAGCATCCTAATCTGCCGGCACGTCTGGCTCTGTGTCTCTGGCTTTAAGGCAGAAGTCCAACTGCATCTGATCAACACGCCCTTTGATGGAGAACACCTATTTGGGTCTCAAGTTGATCAGGTGCTAGAGAAAATTAAAAAAGATATGGACATTGCCAAGGCGATGAGGGCCCTCCAGACCCCATAACCATGCAGAACCTTTTGCCACACTCAGTTTCGGGACGGGTCAAAGACCACCACCCTGGAGGCCTCCATCTCCTAACAGAGTTAACACCAGCCGGAGCAAGCCTCCCATACTTATTCCAGGGGTGCCTACAGGGGAATAACTCAAAAGGACAGGGGTGCAGCAAAGGGAGACGTTCCTGCCAAGCAGTGACTCCCTCTTTCTTCCCCCGATCACACAACACCTGTCGCAGGCCGCATCCATGGGTTCCTCACCCAATTGCAATACATCACCTCCGACTAATTGTTCCGTCCATCATGCAACACGGTTATTGCCTAGAATTCACTGCTCCATCACCAAAAATTCCACCCATCTAAATACTCCTAAGCGACCACCGGCGCATCCTCCAGGAAGAGGTGAACGCACTGCTGCTCAAATGGGCTCTAGAGCCTGTCCCGTTGCACCACCATGACAAAGGGGTATACGCCCTTCACTTTCTCATTCCAAAGAAAGACTGTCCTTCAGGCCCATCATCGATCTCAGGCCCCTCAACAAATAAATTCTGTCGGAGGACTTCCACATGGTCACGCTCCAGGATGTCATCCCTTTAATGAAGCAAGGCGACTTTATTACCGACCTCAACCTGAAGGATGTCTATTTCCACATCCCGATCCATCCTGCCCACCGTCGCTACCACAGATTTGTGGTAAGTGGACAGCAATTTCATTTCAAAGTTCTGCCCTTTGGGTTAACTACAGCACCCAGGGTCTTTACCAAATGCCTTGCAATGTTAGCTGCTCATCTCAGGAGGAGGGGCGTCCACGTATTTCCATACCTCAACGACTGGCTGATAGAGAGTGCAAGCAGGGATCAGTGTCTCGCCCGCACTCAGATCACCTTAGATCTCCTCCAAGACCTTGGCTTCACTATGAATGTGGGAAAATAATGCCTCCAACCACTTCAGATATAGCCCTTTTAGGGTCAATCTTAAATTCAGTCACCATGAAAGTCTACATTGGGCGAAGACAGCGGACTTTGGGAGCCTTCATGGATTTGTGAATTGGGCCCTTAATATGTATTTATTTTCAGTAAATGCTGTGGTCCCAAGCAGTAACCGGCTGTTTCGGGATTATCAGCATTTTAACTGTGGTACGAACTGTATCGCTGCACGGTTGTTAAGACCCTTTGCTTCAAAATATCTATGTCTTAAAACTCCAAGTTGTAAGACTTGGATGTTGCTTGTTACTGAAATAGCAAGAGGGCTAAATTGCTAAAGACACTTACAATGGTTGCTATCGTAGGAATAGGGTAGAAGCCACTTACTGAGAGCAGCACCAGAGTCTACTAGAAAACAATGGATGTGTTGAAACAAAGCAATTGGCTTGCTTTCCTTTTTTCATTTAATACGTTCATTTTTGCAAATAAAAATCAATCAACAGCATTTGTAAAGTGCAACGCTGTCACCCGTAAGGGTATTTGGGCGCTGTGTCTCCGTCGAAGAGCCAGGTCTCGAGTCTCTTTCTAAAGTCTGCCAGCGAGGAGGACGTACGGAGCTGGAGGGGAAGGTCGTTCCAGGTCCTAGCAGCGATGTAGGAGAAGGAGCGGCCACCACTGCGACGGATGCCGGGTGTGTGTGCAAGGGTGAGTGAAGAGGAGCGCAGGTGTCTAGAGGATTGGTGGAAGTTGAGTCGATGGTTGATGTAGGCAGGTGCTAGGCCGTGAATGGCTTTGTAGGCATACTGCTTCATTCCGGAAAAGTAGCAACCACAGTCTATTCAGTCCTAATCCACTTCCAACAGGAGCAGGTCAGCCCGAAGTGGCAGACTTTAAGTTGCTGTTTAAGTTCATTTGACATCATTGAGGAGCAGCTGATTATGATAAAGTGCATAAACTGTAGGGACAGTTGACAAATGAATAAAAAGTTTGAACAAATTAAGTCTATAAACAACATTGAATGCATGTCTTGCTAATCACAAGTTGGAGACTTGCTTTGGATGTCTTGGAAACTACAATTGACTATAAGCAATGGCTGAAGGTGGGTCACAAGAGCGACTTTCGATATTAAAAGCAGATCTAATGAAACAAGAACTAAAATCAAGCAAAGTATGTAACGTCTTTTTGCATACAAAAAAATAAGACCTGCAAAATACAATTTTTTGGGAGTTTTATATAGCAACGCACATCACCTTGGTTACTTCAGAGTGCTAAAAAACAAAAAAAGGCAAAATGGTATGATGTGAATTAAAGGGGCATTTACATACAAATCTAGATCATATTCAAGTAAGCATTCAGCTAACTGATGACTGTCTTACTCTTAATGGGGAAATACTTCTGTTCATGATGGCTTCTGCATGCCAGCAGCTGCTGTGTCTAAAAATAACTGGGCACCTAAAGGATTGCAGTGGAACCACTTACAAATTGGAGGAAGATTTGGTCACTTAATAGCCGGTAACATGACCGTGAGATAAAATATTCCTCTGGGTTGGCGCAAGATATGACAGACACCGTCTTAAAGCAGTTGCTGAAGGGGGCTGGTCCGAACCAACCAGTAGCTGAAAGGGGGTGACGCAAAGCCCACTATTTATGTATTTTTCATAAATAAAGGTCTTTGCTACTCCAGACCTAAACTGGATTGGACGAGCTACTCACACATGAGTAGGAGACACTTTAGATTTCTGATTCTCCTTCAAGCCCTCACGTTCAAATAAACTCTAATTGGCTACTGCAGGGTGTACATTTACCTATATTTGTCAATATTTGTTTATTTCAGTATAACCAGGGAAACTGTCAATCAAAAGCAATGGCTTTGGCCACCACTACAGGGTGAAACCTTTTTTCATACAGCTGTGTGGCACTGAAAACAGGTTAAATATCTATCTGTATAGTAAAGGTTATGTAAAAGCCATGCAGTATTTATCATAGCAAGTAAGGCTTAACATTTCCTCACAAAAGTCTATACTTACATGACCGTATCGTTACATCAGGAGGGTGACCCAAGAATTTTCCAGGAATCCGCCAGCCAATGATGTCGGGATATTCAAGACAGCCCTAGTCTACTAAACACCAGAATGGTCTTGGATTACATTATATCTTAAATCACTAAGCACCAAATACAGTTGCACAATATTAGCTTTTTCTCCTTGATTTAATATCTATATTGATTTTTTGTGAGCTTTAGTTTCACCAGAGGCACTATATCAGTCTACATTGCGCCCGGTAATGCAATTTACTTAGATTACTCTTTAAGGGTGGGCCTGAGGCTGCTTGATATGCAAGCCCTTCCTCCCTTTCGCTGGAAATTCGAAACACGAGATGATCTCTTCTGTCATTAAAGAATACTAAATATGTTTGTCCTTAATCTGTGAGAAATCATTTACCAATAGAAGTGTATCTTGAAAATGTGACAAATGCATTAAACGACTTGCATGAAGCCTAGTGGTCAGCCTGCGAGGATACTCAACTGGTATGTGGAGAACCTCTACATCCTGGTGAGTCAGCTGCAAAAATAAAGACACCTGTAGGGATCAGTGGTCACTTCCTTCTTGAAATAATATTTTATGATTTTTGAAGACTGCATAATTGAAAATCGGAACAAAAATATGATCAGTTGGGCAAATGTGGTGACCAACATGAAATGTCTGTTCTGTAGAAAAACAGAAATCAACTACACCCAATTAAGTAGATCGTCCCTAATTTGGCTGTTATATTGCACTGTACTAAAGGCAAATGTAGCGGGCTCCTCTGTGAAGGCAGGCAGGAAGAATCACACCAGGCAGGAGAAAGTAAAACTCACAAAGAGTGATGTTTATTCTTTAAGTAAAGGACCCACAAGTGAAACATCCATCCAAGCCAAGAGATCAGCAGCAACTGCCAACCCTAGGAACCAACATAGTAGAACCCCACCACATTTCATGCATAGAATCTCACTGAAAATATAAGAAACAAGCAAATTGATAAAAGCAAATAGCAATACACATGTTACATTCATCATATATTACATAATTTCTCCCTTTCAATAAAAACATTTTTTAAACAAATAAAAGAGACACAAACACAAAGGTAAACTAAAATAATTGAACTGGAAAATAAAATCAATGTAGTACATAATCCAGCATCTTCGTAGGTGGTTTTATTACACAGAAGACCTAGCCATCCAATCACTCTGAAATATTCCACCAGCCAGGGTTTCTTCTGCACTCAAATCATGTCTGGGAAATGAAAATATTACTTCCAGAACCATCCTCATTTCCTCCACCACCTTGCTTGGAACGCTTCTTTGAATTATCCTGTTCATGTTCTCTAAAATTCTGTTATGACATTTGGTCATCCAATGTGACATCTGTTGTTAACATCGATTCCGAAAGGTCAGATTCATTATAGGTTTGTAAAAATATTTGCGCTTGTTCTTCCAGAATGGGAACCACACTACTCTTGTTCCACCAGCCCTTATTAGAGAGCAGAACAGAGGCTTTGCTGGTCTTCACTACTTTAATTGGTTTTGAAAACCTAGATTGCCCTTTCACCACTCTATAAGGTTTTTGATTAAAACCCAACTCCCTTCTGCAATCGTCAGTTCTTTAGTATATTTTTACATCAAAATCCCTCTTTTGATTAATCTGTTTACGCAATACTCTCTCTTTCATTTGAATACCTCATCACAATTCTCCAAATTATCTATATGACATTCCTCAAGTATTGAATCTTTCATAGATTCACATGCTTATATCTTCCACGTCGTCATGGTGGGAGTCTCGCGGTGAGTTAGAAAAGAAGTACCATAGAAGTACATAGAAACCACCAAAAGGAAAGAAAAACTTTGACATTCGTCAGCATCTTTATGTAGGTCCAAACTTCGACCGATCAGAGACCAGCCCTAGACCTCAACTCCCCATTCAGAGCCACCAGACCTCAGATTTCTAACTGCACGTCGTGTGTAAGGGAGTCTCCCTGAGCTCTGCTCAGTTTGTCAGTGAGTGAAATTTTGACCCTGCTTGAATTCACCTCAAGGTATTGTTTTCTTCCTTCTTTACTTTAAGGATGTCTGAGGGTTCTAAGAAAAGACTTTTCAGGCCCTGTAGATCGTGTGGAAAGGCAAGGCTTTTTCTGAAGATCCACATAAAGACTGCCTTTATTGCCTTTATCCTAAACATACAGCCAAAGACTGTAAATACTGTAGAACCTTTTCAGCAAAGACTCTAAAGGATAGAGAGGCCAGGTTGTTGTTATGGCTCCAGAAAAAGAAATCAAAATCAGAATCTGGATCTGATGTCGAAGAGAGCCCTGGGCCATCCTCAGTTGAGAGGAATTGTAAAAATGAGGGTTCTACCTCATTAAAGGCTGATATAAAGAAATTAAAGGCAGAAAAATCCTCCACTGCCGAAAAGATTGCCATTAAGCCTAAAGAATCAGGCTTGAAGAAATCATCTGCTGCCTCTCTGCCTGTCACACCTCTCAAACAGGCTTCGTGGACGGAGAAAGCACCGTTGACGGACCCATCGTCGAGAACTTCTTCTAAATCCCCGACTTCTGTGGCAACGACTGCTTCGTTGACGGCCGTGGGGACGGCGTCGTCGACGAGCACAGTGACGACGATTTCATCGTCGATGACGTACACTGTGTCGACGATCGTGTCTACGACTTCGTCGACGGGAACACCGTCGACGAAGGCGTTGACGGCCCCGTCGACGGGCGCTCCGTCGATGGCAGTGTTTAAATCACCTTCTCGGCCAGTATCGACGACGATCACTATCAGTCGTCTTCCGTCGTCGTCGTCGACGGATACAAAAAGTCTGCATTTAGTCCCAACCTCACCAGGATTGTCACCTTTACCCAAAATCTCACCATTGCTTCCTTCTCATCTTCTTGATACGGAGGAATCAGGGGATGAAAGTCTTTTTGGTCCCGCTTACAGTCCCTCACAACTCAGAGTCAAATGCCAGGACACTGATGAGGAAGAGGAAGCGCAAGGACAATCAGATTATATGGAAGGGGATTATTCATTTTCAGGTCGCTCTCAGGCCCAACGTTATGACTCTTTTCAGGAGCACTATCCTTATGAGGCTTATGAAGAGCGTCAGGAGAGATTCCATGCTGGTCCCTCTCTCCTTGGTCACGGACCTTAGACATATGTTAAACGATTATTATAAAAGATTTCCGGACACTCACGCTCCGGTTCCCTTGACACCCGGCGGTCCAAGTATTCAAGTTGCTCCGCCTCCACCAGTGGTTACTCCGCCACCTGTTGCACAGGTTGAGAAACAAGCTCCTCGATGTATCACAATACAGGATGATTACATCGAGAGTGAAGCAGACGATCAACCAGAGGAAGGTGAGCTCACTCAGGATCCAGGCCTTCTTGGCCAAGAGTGGGATGATTATGTGGCTCCATCTTCACCCTCGCCTTCCCCCTCCCCCAGCAACTTCCCCCCGGGAGATATCGGGGGGCTTCCATGAAGTGCTTAAATGATCCTCTAAGAGATTTGATTTGCCTCTCCCTGTGGTGCAAACCGAATGTTTTTTTTTACGATTTTAAAGATGCATCAAAGTAATCGGTTAGATCCATTCCAATTGTGGACTACATTTGGAGTGAAGGTTTGAAGATAATGAAGAACCCAGCCTCCGTTCCTGCTGTGTTACCGAGGATGGAAAAGAAATACAAGGCACCCGATTCTGCTCCAGCATGCTTAATTGGCCATCCTCGTCCGGATTCAGTAATAATGCAGGCTGCCCAGAGGCGTTGCAGGAATCCACAATCTCCTTGTTCGGTGCCTCCAGACAGAGAAGGCAAACGCTTAGACAGCATCGGCAAGCAATTCGCTACTATGGCGGCTACTGCTATCAAGGCCTCTAACGCCTTAGCAATCTTGGGGAGGTATGACCGAATGTTATGGTCAGACCTGGCTCCACTTCTCGAATTCCTTCCTGAGGATAAAAAGAAAGAAGCGAAAGATCTCCTGCAGGAGGGTGCTAGAGCGTCTTTGGAGGTGATTGACTCCGCAATGGATTTGTCTTCTATTGCTTTCAGGCAAATGGCAGGTGCCGCAGTCCTTCGTAGGCAGGGCTGGCTTAGGGCGACGTCTTTCCGCCCTGAAGTCCAATCGAAAGTGCTGGACATGCCCTTTGATGGGGAAAACCTTTTTGGAAAACATGTAGATGAAGAGCTACAGGGCATCAAAAAGGATACTGAGACTGCACATTCCTTGGGCACGCTGCAACAAGGCGTTTTCAGTCCTTTCGTGGAGGAAGAGGTAGAGGTCAGTTTCAACAAAGACCATCTTACCAGTCTTACAGATATCAGCCATATGGTCAAAGTTACAGATCACAATATGGAGGTCAGCAACAGCAGCAATTTCGTACCTCCAACATGTCATACAATCAGCTAGACGAAAGCCTGCAGGATGAGGAAAATTACAGGATTCCTCAAGACGTCAGTGACGTTTATCTTCCGCCAGCCACCTCATTTCGTTCTCAACACCTTCGGTCCCATCAGCTCTCTCCATTTCTGAATCAATGGCAAACCATCACGAAGGACAAGTGGGTGCTGGACATCATCTAACACGGCCACACCTTGGATTTTGTCCACAAACCTCCTCGAACTCCGCCTCCGAAAAAAAGCACATCATCATCATCTGTCCTCGTTAAGGCAAGAAATTTCGACTCTACTAAAGAAAGGGGCGATAGAAAAAGTGCCTTTCGGGCAACGAGGGAAAGGCTTTTATTCCAAGTTCTTCTTAATAAAGAAAAAATGCGGGAAATGGAGGCAGGTCATGGACTTCAGGCAGCTAAACAAATACATCACAAAAGCAATCGTTCAGGATGTTGTCCCTTCAAGAGATTCTCTTATTAATAAATGAGGGAGATTTCCTAGCGTCCCTCGATCTCTTGGACGCATACTTTCACATTCCCATTCATGCAAAGGATCGCCAATTCCTAAGGTTCGAGGTGGCTGGGGATCACTACCAGTTCAAAGTTTTGCCATTCGGCGTTCGCTCAGCGCCCAGAGTCTTCACGAAATGTATGGCTCCGGTAGCGGCTTTTCTGAGAAGACAGGGACACCAGGTTTACCCCTACCTGGACTACTGGCTAGTGAAAGGTGCCACATTTCACTCTACCAGAAAATCTACGCAGGCTTGTCAGCGGCTCTTCAAGTCTCTGGGGTTACAACTCAACGTGGAGAAGTCACACTTGATTCCAAGCCAGAAGCGGGTTTTTCTAGGGGCGCTTCTAAACACAAAGTCTATGAAGGCGTATCCCACTTCAGAACGGAAGCTCAAGATAATGTGCTTAGCAACCCTTCTGCGCACAAGAGAGTCCACTTCTGTGAGAGTATTCAAGTCCTTGCTGGGGATGCTGTCTTCATGCATCCCGCTGATTCCAAATTGTCGGCTGCACATGAGGCCTCTCCAGGAGCAGTTAGACATGCAGTGGGTGCAGGTGCACGGCTCATTCGAGGACATCATCTCTCTCTCTCTCTCAGACAATTAACAGTCTCTGTCATGGTGGGAAAAAGAAATCAATATCTCTCCAGGCCTCTCGTTCCAACCAGCACAGCCTCATTATATTATGACAACGGACGCTTCAATGGACGGTTGGGGGGCGCATCTCCAGGAATTGCAAATACACTGAAAATGGTCCCTTCAAGAGACACGTTCACACATCAATCTCTTGGAACTAAGGGCTGTTTTTCTGGGGCTGCAAGCCTTTCTTCCCAGAATCCAGGGATCCTCCGTTCTAGTAAGAACAGACAACACCACAACAATGTTCTATCTTGCCAAACAAGGGGGCACCAGGTCTCTCACATTATCAGAACAGGCCCAGGAAATTTGGATGTGGCTAATTCATCACAACATAACATTGCAAATAGAGCATGTTCCGGGCGTGGACAACGATTGGGCGGATTCTCTAAGCAGAACCAATTCCCAATGTCACGAATGGGAGTTAAACGTAGTCCAGCTGAGACGAGTCTTCAAATTGTGGGGCACTCCAAAACTGGATCTTTTTGCGACAGAAAACAACAGGAAGTGCCAAAAGTTCGCCAGCAGATTTCCTCAGAGGAACGCTCTGCAGATGTGGTGGACGGGAACATTCGCCTATGCGTTCCCGCCGTTTCCACTCATCCCAAGGGTGTTGAACAAGATGAAGAAAGAACCATGCCATCTCATTCTCATAGCTCCGGCATGGCCGAGGCAGTTTTGGTACACGGAGCTTCTCCTGTGCTCGATATCTCCGCACATTCGCTTTCCTCCACTGCCGAACCTGCTCTCAATGAACAACGGTCAAATTGTTCATCCTCAAATAAAATCTCTAAGTTTGTCAGCTTGGAACCTCACGACTATGAATTCATAGATTTAAACATCACGCCGGATTGCAGGTCTATCCTACAGCGGGCCAGAGCTCCTTCCACTAACAGGTCATACGCTGCAAAATGGAAGAGATTCTGCCATTGGTGCGAGGAGAAAGAATTGCATCCGTTGCTCTCAACTCCGGAACAGGTTTTGCCTTACTTACTTCACTTGGCCAAATCAAAATTGGCCCACTCATCAATCAAAGTACACTTGGCAGCAATTTCTAGGTTTCGCAGAAAACCAGGTGAACTTTCTTTGTGGTCAACAAGAATTGTTAAGGAGTTTATGATAGGTCTCTTTAGGGTTTTCCCACCCTTAAAGCGCCCTGCAGTTCCAGGGGAATTAAACACAGTACTAGCTCAATTGATGAAATCGCCTTTCGAACCCATACATAAGGCTGATTTAAAATATGTTTCTTGGAAAACGGCTCTCCTTTTAGCCCTCACGTCGGCTAGAAGAATCAGTGAAATTCAAGCTTTCACGATTGCTGCGCCTCTCCTTCAATTCAGACAGGATAAACTTTTATGGAGAAAAAATCCTCAATTCATTCCCAAAGTTCCAACTTCATTTCACTTGAATGAACCAGTTGTACTTACCACGTATTTTGGGAACCCTTCAACCGCCGCGGAAAAAGCATTGCACTCTTTGGATGTAAAGCGATGCATCAAGTTCTACATGCATAGAACAAGGACTTAAAGAAAATCGGATCAGTTATTTGTGTCCTTTACTTCACCACGGAAGGGTCAAGCCCTTTCAAGGAACAGTATTGCACGTTGGATTTCCTCTGCAATTGTTTTCTGCCACAACAAGGCTGGAAAGCCGTTATCTGCAAAAGTGTCTGCGCACTCCACGAGGAAGATGGCAGCCTCTACAGCCTTGTTTGCCGGTGTGTCGCTTCCAGGCATTTGTAGAGCGGCAACATGGTCCAACGTGCATACATTCACTAAGCATTACTGCCTATACTCGGCATGGAAAGCGGACGCTGCAGTGGGTCAAGCTGTCCTGAGACATCTGTTTGCTTAAGGTACAGTCTTTCATGTCTATCAATTCTATTTGTTTTGTGTATTTGGTTATCACAGTTTATTGGCTATTTTACGATTTACTTGGATTCATAATTCATATGTATTAGTATATTTTAAAAATGTCTCTTTTATTGCATATGAAGGTCTTCGCCTAGTCGCAAACTAATGGAATTACACTGCTAACTACTCTGATACAAGCATGTGAATCTATGAAAGATTCAATACTGGAGAAAAAACAAGTTACTTACCTGTACACTGTGGTTCTCCAGTATTGATATCTTTCATAGATTCACATGCGGCCCTTCCTCCTCCCGTCTAGGCTTGCCACTTCTGATCTCATGTTACCTCTTTGCCTTAGCACACTTGTGCGCGAAATCTGAGGTCTGGTGGCTCTGACTGGGGAGTTGCGGTCTAGGGCTGGTCTCTGATTGGTCGAAGTTTGGACCTACATAAAGATGCTGACGAATGTCAAAGTTTTTCTTTCCTTTTGGTGGTTTCTATGTACTTCTATGGTACTTCTTTTCTAACTACCGCGAGACTCCCACCATGACGACGGGGAAGATACAAGCATGATATCAATACTGGAGAACCACAGTGTACAGGTAAGTAACTTGTTTTTTCTCTCTAAACCAAACAGGTAAAAGTTTAATCCTCGCTTCTCTACCCCATAACAACTTAAAAGGATAGACCCCCCGCCATTGCATGAGGTGTAGTTAAGTAGGCCCAAGGTTTTTGTTTGAGATAATCATTCACATTCAAACCTGCCGATGCAGCAGTTTGGACGCCCTCATTTATAAAGCGATTGGCCCTTTCCACCAGACCATTCCCAGCTGGACTGTACAAGGCCATGTGCAAGTGACCAATGTCACACATTTTTATGAGGTCATTCATTTCCTTGGACACAAAATGTGTGCCATTGTCTGTGACTGTTTCTTTGGATGGTCCTTCCAACAGGAAAATTTCCTCTAGATACTTGATAAAATTTATAGTATTGGGTGTGTCCACAAAGGAAAAATAAAATCATTTAGAAAAATAGTCAATCACAACAATTAGATATTTTTTATCTCCTGGAATGATATGGAAAGGACCTAAAAAATCCAATGCTACTTTTCCCAAGGTCAATCAGGAAGAGGAACAGGAAAAAGAGGCTTGTTTACAGTTTTCCAGTGTTTATTAGACACAATGCACTGTGGATACCTATCAATAAAACTGGAAACCTGTTTATCCATATTTGGCCACCAATAAGCCAGGCGTAACTTTCTTCATGTTGCAGTAATACCTAAGTGTCCCTCATTGGCACCGCCAACAATGTTCACACACCTCTTCAGGGGGAACAAATAGTCCATTCCTCTAACAAATTTGCCCTTCAGATGTGAGGTCTGAAGATACCTGCCCAAAGCCCTTAAGCTCTTTATCCAAATTTTTAAAAAGTGGCTACCCCTCCTTTACATTTTTAAACACTTTCGGGCAACACACGATCTCGAGAAGTTGCACTGTTCCATTCTGCTTCGGTAATGTGCAGTTTGCATTCAGCAATAGCACCAATCACAGCTACCACACAATCACATTCATCATTGTCATCACATAATTCTTTTTTTTTTTTTTAAAGATTTTTTTATTAGAAACATGGCAAGTAGACAAGTAGTTCATGTATCATCATACATCGACACGGTAAAGAAAAGACAAATAGCACATAGCTAAACAGTACCCAGGTTACCTCCTTTCTGCCCTTCTGCATCACTGGCTGTGGCAAGTGGATTGGAGCGATTAGAAAGCAAGACACCCGAGCCAGCTCAAATGAGCGGAATGGAGAGACCCCCTCTGTAGTCATTCCATTTCCCCCAGATTTTCATCCATTTTCGTGGGCAGCCACAGCTTTAATATATCACCCTCTCAGCCAACAGTCACCAATCCATGCCTCGCTTCCAGTCCCTCAATTGTGGTACTTGCGCCACACCCCATATTAGAGCAATGTTGCATTTGGCTACTGCCAGTCTGAGGGTCATCCAGGTTTGCTCCATACGGTTTAGGTCAGTTGCATCCCAAATGTTTAACAAACACCATTTAGCGGAAGATTCCATATTGCTCCCATATAGGTCGTTCATGCATGCAACCACTAGTTCCCAGAAGTGTTGTATCACAGGACAGCTCCAAATGATGTGAAAGAAAGTGCCCTGTTGGCTGCACTGCCTGTGGCAGCTTGCGTCAGTTGCCCTCCCCACTTTTACATGGTGGTACATGCAAAGTAAGACCTGTGGAGAATTTTCAGTTGCACCAGGCGGAACCCAGACTTAATAGCTACCTCCCTCGGGGACGCTAGGGCTTAAGACCATTCGTCATCCTCAAGACCCTCCAGGTCTTGCTCCTGTTGTTCCCACAAGTGCTGGCGAGTGTCCGGTGAGGTACTGATTCGTTTTTTGGATGTGAGGGAAGTCGCTTTGCGGGGCATGGAGTCATCTAGCATCTTGTTCTCCAGGAGTGAGGACTCTGGGATTTCCTCTCCCCTGCGTAGTGCAACCTGGAGTGCATGCTGCAACTGCAGGTAGCAAAAGTTCTCACTTGAGGCTAACCGGTAGTCTCGCTGCAAGTCCACAAAAGGAATGACTTTTCCCTGTGTACAGAGATCCCCTACCCTGGAGAGTCCGATAAAGTCCCATTTATCAAATCCGGGATGCATCCCTAGAGTACCCAATGACTGCGAGTCCCACAATGGAGCGGTCTGAGTGATCCTGCCCCTCCAACCTAGCGCGCGAAGTGCTGTGTGCCAGATGTTAGCCGTGACTGCCACTGAGCCTTTGAGATTGATATGGTATGGGCTGGCATATAGAGTCCTAAGATATTCCTGTGGTTGCATGATTTGTCCATCCATTCGAAATGTGGGTTCATCCACTGTGATATGTGCCCAAAGATTAATGATAGTAAGTTGTGCTGCCCAGTAGTATTTTTGGATGTCGTTTATTGATGGCTATTCACGCCAGACTCCCATCCCAAAGTAGTGTCCTGACATTGCTCTCTATTGCTTTAAAGTAAGTCGCAGGGACCAGATAGGGTGTATTGCGCAAAGCGTAGAAGAAGCGGGGCAGGGCCTTTATTTTCAAAAGTGCAGCTCTGCCCAGGAGTGATAGTGGCAAGGACCTGCAATGCTGGACATCACTCTTTAAGCGTGCCAGCGGTGGCTTAAAGTTTTTGGCATAGAACAGGTCTGGGTCAGGGGTGACATGAATTCCAATGTATCGAAACTCATCTTTGGCGATTCTGACCTCACACCCCCGAGGAAATCGCAGCACCTGTCCGCTCAGGATATAGATTAGGGATTTTGGCCAATTAATGGTATAGCCCGAGTATCGAGCAAACTGGGTAAGAATTTGCAGTATTCTGTCTAGTGTGAAGGCAGGGTCTGCAACACAGAAAAGAATGTCGTCTTCGTAGAGCGATATTCTATCCTACCAGTGTCCGGCCATCGCAGTCCTTGGATCAGCTGATCTCTCCTTATCCAGGCAGCCAGAGGTTCTAAAATGAGTGCAAAGATTAGAGGTGAGAGTGGGCACTTCTACTGAGTACCGTGTTGGAGTCTAAATACGTGGGTAATTCCCCCATTAACTAAGACATGCGCCAAGGATTCGGTGTAGAGGAGGCGTATCCACGCCATATAGCGGGGGCAGAAACCCATCCAGAACTTCAAAGAGGTATGGCCATTCGATCTTGTAGAATGCCATTCAGGCATTGAGGGAGAGGACTAAAGTGTCTACTTGGAGCCTGTTGGCTTGGCCCAGCATGCCATGGAGGCGCTGAAGATTGCGGGCAGTACTTCGCCCCAGCATAAAGTCAGACTGATCCAGGTGAACCAATGCAGAAATGACCAGTATGAGGCAGGAGGCCAATACTTTCGGTAATATTTTAATTTCTGCGTTAAGGAGTGAAATAGGCCTATACGATGCACAGCTCTCTGGTGGTTTACTCTCTTTGTGAATAACAACAATGGAGGCCAGCCGTTGGTCCCTAGGGTGTGTGCCCTTTTTCCGGCTCTCCTTGTACATCAGCAATAGGTGAGGGGCAAGTTTGGGAGCAGCTAGCTTGTAGAGGTCAATTGGTATGCCATAGGGGCCCACCGCTTATTCCGAATTTAAATCTCGAATCGCCGTTATAATTTCATCTTCAGTGAGATCTGCTTCTAACAGCGCTCTGTCCTCACGTGTGAGGCTAAGGAGCTGTTTATCAGCCAGAAGTACATGGGATTCTGCCGGTGTAGCGGTCTCAGCTGAGGAATATATCTGGGTGTAGTATGCCGCAAAGGTGTCTGCCACTCCCTGTCTTTTCCTCTCTCGTTTACCGTCATCAGTCTGAAATTCCAGCGCTCAACGGTTCGCCCGCTCCCAGCTGTCAAGGCAATCAATGAGTTTTCAGCTTTATCTCCTACCTCATAAAGGTGATGTTGTGTTGCGCTATGCCATGCCCTGGCGGCCTCCGATGCTGTGTCCCTATATTCTTTTTGCTAGAGGCCTATGGTATGTCTAACGTCCCCTTGGTCCTAGTCAGTCAATGTAGTCTCTAATTCATGGAGCTCCTGCTCAATCGCCTCCAACCTAGCCCTGTTGTCCTTTTTGTGCCCCACTATTTAGGAGAGGCCCTGTCCTTTAATGACCACTTTGTGTGCTTCCCATAGGCTTAGCGCAGAGTCCACTGAGGAGTCATTTTCCATGAAGTACCGTTCTGTGGCCTCCAGGAGGCCTTCTCTAATTCTTTGAATTTTAAAGTACCAAGGATTAAGTGTGATTTCACTGTGTTCATGGCTGTTGCAAAGAACCATAGAGAGTGCACAGCGGGGAGTGGTCAGTAATGCCCCTGGCCAAGTGGCAGACTTCTCGGAATCTAGGTAGCTGACCTGCCAGAGTAAGGATATAGTTGATGTGCGAAAGACTGCCATGAGCCCCTGAGTGAAATGTATAGTGCTGTGTTGTAGGATTGAGGGCACACCATGCGTCTATTAGGCCCAAGGCTGACAGGAAGTCAGCAAGCAGCCAACGCGCGGATGTCGCTTGCCTCGAGGGCCAGTAGTCCTTCTCGCCACAGAGTGTCATGTTAAAGTTCCCGCCCATCAGTAGTTCCCCGTCTGGTAGGCTGAGCAGGACAGCGCTCAGGTCTGAGAGCAGGGTGTCGTTGAGCCGCGGCAGGACATAGGTGGAGATGATATTGATAGTGGTACCCTTCCCAAATCCTGTTAGGGCCACATATATTCCGTTTGTATCAGACCAGGTGTGGTGGATGGTAAGTGGTAACGTCTTTTTGATCAGGATCCCCACTCCCCTGGAACTGGTAGTGTATTCTCACCTGTCCAAAGCCTGGCAGGCATTGCCCATTAGATGTGTCTCCTGGAGGACGACGTCTGGGGAATGTCATTTTATGTACTGCAATACCATCCCTCTTCTAAGTTTGTCCCCAAGGCCATTTACATTCCAGGATATAAGGCGGATGTGAGCATTGTTTTTCGTGGTGGCCATATGTGCATGTAGGTTTCAGGTGCATCTCCTGTCCCTATCTCATTAATGTGGTCAGAGGTCGGGCAGGGAATCTATGCTGGGCTCCATGAGCCCGCGTCTGTGACTGTGTGCTGTGAAGTGCTTGCTGTAAAGGACCCAAAACAAAGAGACAAACAAGACCCCTAAACAAACCCTCCACCCTGCCTCCCTGCATAGTGGACTTTGAACTGCCCGACCCTCCCCCCAACATTGCAGAGTGCCTGTTTCCCCAAAACTTAACCTACAGGTGACAGTAGCAACCCCAGAGCTGCCCTCCACCCGCCTCCCCGTTTTCACAGGATAAATTGTTACCAAAGTCTTCCATCTTCATTCAAGGGTTACTCGCCCACAATTGCCGTGGTTATTCGGCACGGGCATCGAGGGCAAGCCGTCACTCGCTGCAGGTGTTCGTATTGTTCAGCACCAACTGTTATACCACCACCCTCATCCCTCCCATTCGAACCAGTCCCTGGGGGGCTCCTGTTGACTCGCTAAATCATCTTGGCTTTGTGACGAGTTGTGCTGCTGACGCGGATCATCAGATTCATGCTGGCGAGTCTGGGCGCAGTTGTCATGCCGCTGTTGTCTGGAATGATCTCTAAGCTTCATCCCACCCTCCGGTCTCCAGCCAGTCCCGAGTCGCATCTGGGGACGTAAAGTGCCAAGTCTTTCTATTCGCTACCACTCTCTATTGTGCCAGAAACAGGAATATTTAAGTTCTTGCTCCCTCAGGACCTTTTTAACTTCAAAGACGCTTCTATGTAATTTTTGGACAGCTGCGGACAACAATTGTACTAGTGGACTAAGAGGTAAGTGTGCAGTTAAGCCTCTGCATCAGTGGCATCGTCATCCCCCACCCAGGTCCTCCTCCCTGCTTTAGCAGCTACAGAGGAAGTGGGGTTCTTGATGGGCCTCTTCTGTCTGCAGCTTGGCAGACCAAGGCTCATAATGACCTTGGGAGGGTGAGTGAGTGAAAGGAAGGATGGGTGGAGAGATGGATGGAATGGTGGATGGATAGATGCATGGCTCCCAATACAAAAGAGGATACATTTCAAGGTTCTATGTATGGTCCATTGAGCGATGCAAGGAAGAGGCCCCCTTCTGATTCGAAGACTACTCTGCCCTTACACGCCTAAGAGATCATTACGTTCTGAGAACTCCTTTCTGTTGACCGTCCCTAAGGTCAAGAAGGCTAGATGTGGCGGCCGTTCCTTTGCCTTTGTGACGGCTAAATTGTGGAACACCCTTCCTGCCATCTGAGACTGGCCCAGCCAGAAATCTCTTTTGGGAAACTCCTAAAGACTCGTCTATTCTCATTCTGGCATGGGTTGCCAAGGCTTTGCAGGTGTGCCTGTCTCAGCGCCGGGAGGTCTTTTGGGGTAGCTGTGCACTATACAAGACATCTTGAATAGAATGGATGAATGAGTGAAAGGATGAAGGAAAGAATGGAAGAGTGAAAGGGAGAGAGGGTGTATGAGTGAAAGGGTGGATGGATAGATGAATGGATGGATGGATGGATAGGTGAAAGGGTGAATGGATGGAGGAGTGAAAGAATGTATCAATGGATGATGAGAGAAAGGATAGATGGATGGAAAAATGAGTGAAACGATGAGTGGAAGTGTAAAAGGATGGATGAGTGCATGAATGGATGGAGTGAAAATATGGATGGATGAGCGAAAGGATGTATGTAAAGATGTATGAGTAAAAGAATGGATGGATGAATGAAAGGCAGGGTAGATGGATGTCTGGATGAAAGGATGGATGGGTGAGTGAAAGGGTGAATTGATGGATGGATGAATAGATGGATGAGTGAGTGAAAAGATGGCTGGCTGAGTGAAATGGTAAATGGAGGGATGTATGACTGGATGGATGGATGGGTGTAAGGATGGATGGCTGAGTGAAAGGGTGGATGGATGAGCCAAAGGGAGGATGATGGATGGATGGAGTGAAAGGATGGATAGATGGAGCGAAAGGATAGATGGATGATTGAAAGGATGGATGAAAGGGGGTTGATAAGTGAAAGGATGGATGATTGAGTGGATAGATTGGTTTGATAGATGGGTATCCCTGGACCAGTGGCGGCTCTTCTTTATGGGCTCCAGAGCTACACTACAACCTCCTTGTTTTGTGGTCCATTTCTATTGTATCAAGAGTTAATAATTATTCACTCTTGGTACAATAGAAATAAAATACAGACCCGCTTCGGGTCCAGCAACAAACTGAGGCAGCTAGTGACATTGTTTGATTGCTGACAAAGGTGCAAGAAGGTGCCTACACCATTCCAGCACTGTAAGCATGTCTGTGTGACTATGTGTGTGAGTTAAAGTGAGACGAGAGTCAGTGAAGGAGTAAGTCAGAGTGAATGAGAATGAGTGACAGTAAGGACGAGTATGTGTGAGAATGAATGTGAGGGAGAATGACAGTGAGTGTAACTGAGTGTTACTATGTGTGAGACACAGTAAGACTGCGTAATTCAGAATAAGTGGGACTGAGTGAGACAGAGTGGGTCAGAGTACAATGAGTGAGACCTGTAAGTGAAGGCAAGGTAAAACTACAGTCTTTATGTATGCACTGGCTTTCCACGGGTGTGAACACAGAAGCTTTGTGCAATATTGTGTGTGGTTAATTTGTCACTCCTTTTCTATTCACTTTGAAGAACCAAAACACAGATTTAACTCCCAACAAAAAGGGTACACATCATTGGCTTGAAGTAAAATTTATGTAGACACATTGACAAGAATTAGGAATAGATTTTGCTAAATTTCTGAAAAAGTATAACAGCTTTTAAAAACTATATTAGCCGGTTCTTCAAAACGGTACATTTGTAAATAGCCCCTGTCTTCTTCCTTGACTCACAACATTATCTACTTTGATGTTTATCTACTCTTTACCATTCTTTCTACACAAACTCTATTTAAAATGCTACTTTTGGAATCCAGTACTATATATGTGGACATGTTTCTACAGAAACTGACTGACAAAACTTTTATTTTAACGCAGCAGGTGATGGAAACCTGAAAGGACAAAGTCAAAATATAGATTCACTCAAATCTATTGAAGTGACTCAAACTTGCAGAACTTCATCAAGAAGATCAGATGGAAAAGTGCTCCAGAGCCCGGACTTGCTAACTCATTTTAGAAGCCATCTTTGGACACAGTATAATCAAGGACTGGAAGTTAATGAAACAACTTGGAGTGAAAGTAGTTTGAGTAATCCACCTCATCTCAATTTGCAACAGGCTTCCATCAAAAAGGGGATATTGTATAAAGATGATAATTGTGAAAGTAATCTGTCTAATACAGAGCTTATTACATGCCTGCGAGAAACACAGCAAAATGAGGAACCATACATGTGGGTCAACTATGACAAGAGTTTCAGTCACAGTGGACAGTTTACAAGCCCTGAGAGACTACCCATAGAAGTGGGTCTACCAGAGAGGCCATACACATGCCCAGATTGTGAGAAAAGTTTCATTCTAAAGTGTGACCTTAACAGGCACTTGAGAACACACACAGGTGAAAAACCGTATGCATGTACTGACTGTCATAAAAGCTTCAGCCTGAAAGGTGATCTCAATCGGCACCAGAGAATACACACAGGAGAAAAACCATACACGTGTACAGACTGCCAGAAAAGTTTCAGTCGGAAATATATTCTCAGCGTACACAAAAGAACACATATTGAAAGAGGAACATGCCAGAGTAACATGTCTGGAGGTTTTTACTGACCTCAAAGCTATTGGACTTTAAATTGTGAAATGGGAGACTGAAGTTTAAGAATAACTATGATGTTACTAATAATGCAAAACATTACCCTAACAGCTTCTGCAATATTGTATGTCATCTTCCCTAAAAAATACAATATAACTTACTTGTGGCAATGTAGTGAAGCTGCTGCCTGCCTTGGTCGTATGTTGTGCTGCAGTGGCTATTGACTCTATGCATTAGTACAACAAAATTACGTTCCTGTGGAAAAATATACAATAAACTGGCACATTTTAAGCAGTGAGAAGAGCTGATATTGAAGGATAACTTGTGGGGGTGATTTTTGTGTGAGGACATATGCTTTGTGTACTGTGTGGATTTGAACTTAAAAAGGGCTTTGGGCAGTGGCTGAGTATACTTTGTAAGAATCAAGATTCTTGCAAGTGCGGGGTTTCCATCATGTATGTATGTCGTCAGGTATTTGGGACATATCTGAAGACGAAGGTGTCTGGCATTATCAGGGATGGGAACTAGAGGAAGAGAGGTCAAAAATATGCAAAGGGTAGTCATTGTTGAAAGTCAGAGTTGTATGTTGTTGAAAGTAGTTGTACTTTGATTGAGTTGTTAGGTTCCAGGTTGTCAAGTATTGTAAAGGAGGGTATTTTTTGCTTCAAGATATGCAGTACATTGGGTTGGTGCTGAGTTGTGGTACTTGGACAGCGATATGAATTAGAGAATGGCCTTGGGGAATCATACTAGAGCTGACTGAGTTAGTGAGGTAGAGACGAGAATGAGATCAAAAGGTTTGCCATGTGAGTGAGTAAGGAGCACATTAGTGTTTGGCAGTGAGGCCGATGCTGACAGAAAAGGTATAACTTTGATGCTTCTGGAGGTCAAGGTGACCAAAAACCAGGAAGGGGGTGTCAGATGGGCCTGATTGTAGGATGGGCTCAAGGTTTACAAAGAATCAGTCAGGGATGACAGGCGTCTGTCAAAGTGCTACTCTGTGGAGTTTAAAAGGTTCAGTGAGAGATATAGCGATATCCTCCATGTGCAGACAGCTATGGTCAGGGTGGTAAGGGTAAGAAAATTAGGAGAAAGAAGGAAGGTAGTGTAGTTAGTGTGCCTGATGTAGCAGTATCTTTTTGGTTAATTAAGTTTTCAGAGATGGCAATAAAATGGAAGGGAGGGGAGTGGGTGTCAGAAGTAGTCTATGATGAAGTTGACTTCATCACATGTATATCTAGCCCTCAACAGGCAATTTTATAGTGATGTAGCAGAGGTTTTATGTTTAGGTATGTGAAGTCTTTATTGCACATTGAGTTGTGAGGTGTGATGAGGTTATGGTAAATTTGCTGTGGCATTAATAGAAGATTAAGTGAGGAGCTGCTTGGCATAGGAGTAATTTTATGGTTTGTGTTTGCCTTTCCTTCCCTAGCAACGCTAGGGAGGACCTGGAAAAAGGGGAGAATAGTGGTTGTCATGTGTGAAAGAATTTGGTCCGTTGCTTAAGTGTTTTTTTGTCCATAGAGAATATGGGAAAGTGAGTGGGTACATGCTTTTGGGGAAGCAAAGACACAGTGACAGATGATGTGAAAACATCACATCAGGACCAAACCAGTGTAACACCATGAAGTCATCCCTGAGAGCAAAGCAGCCATTCTCACTCAGCATTACTTCACAGCGTAGGATCAGTATGTTCCTGTAGATAATCTCCACGTGTCCAGTTTGTCATTTCCAATGCATACCTCTGAACTAAGCTTCAAACTAGATACCCTACCACGTTGGGGGAAAGACCTTAGACCACCATCTTTAATTGGGCTCATTCACCACAGCAATGTGATTGGCTGCCATTTTTATTTGAGTATGATTTCCTGCTAAAGGACTTTTCCGGTTTTACTTTGGATTGGGGTCATTTGTGCATTGCACAGAAGATATAAAATGTTTCCTATATATGTATCCCAATCCAAGTATGTAATTGTGTTGCAATGCTGTCTGCATCAAGAGTGTGATCGATCTGTTTATGCTGTTTTGATCCTAGGAGTATTGCTTTGTATAATGGTGTGGTGCAGGACAATGCTATTGATTTGGCATTGATTTGCCAATAATGAAATGAAAGTAGCATTTATAAAGCGCATGGTTACCCGTAGGCATCGCAGCGCTAACGGCAGCTTAACTTAGCACTTGGCAGAATTCAAGGGAAGAGATAAGTTTTCACTTTCTTTCGAAAGATCAGATAGTCAGCCTCTAAACGTATGTGTAATGGAAGAAGGTTCCATAGCTTTGCCACGTTATAAGAGAAGAGGCGGCCCCCACTTCGCACTCTTCTAATTTGCGGGACTGTGACCAGTTGCTTATTTTCAGATCTCAGGGCTTGGTTTGGGCAGTAGAGCTGGATAATGGAACACATCATAGGAGAGCCTTTACCAGAAAGTGCTTTATGAGCGATGCACAAGGCCTTAAACTGAGCTCGTTCTTTAATAGGGAGCCACTGGAGGGTGGCGAGGGCAGGTTTGGCCGACATACGCCTGGGAATGTTCAACAGCAGGCGGGCTGCGCAGTTCTGTGCAGTCTTCTGATCGTGGGAGGAGGAGCTCCAAGATATAGGGCGTTGGAATAGTCAAGCCGCGACAGAATTAGTGCTTGAACCAACAGCCTTTTGGCGATGAAAGGTAGCAGGGGGAAGATCTTTCTGATCAACCTCAGCATTCCATAACAGCTGGCTGCGACCTTTCGGGCCTGTTCTTTAAGGTCTAGGTTGCGGTCCAACCACACACCCAGGCTCTTAATAACATGACTTAGGTTTTGTATTGTGCACATCGAGTGTATGGGTGTGGTGTAGCTTATACTGTCTTGAGTATAATCATTTGTTGGTATGTCTAGAACCATAGTGATGTTATTGTTGAGTGGTGGGTGCTGCTGGGTAACCGATAAAAGCCAGAATATGGGAAGTGTGTTAGGTTCATGTGGTAAGGACGATCTATAATGTTTTCAATGGAGGGTGCTTAGTATGCCTTTGGTTTGGGCATTGACAATTTTAGAGCCATGTAGAGATGAAAGATAAAACAAACACAGCCATGCTGTCTCAAGGTCAACATCACATAAAAAGAAAAGGTAAAGCAACTAATAAGAATCAGCATGATTTCGGAGTAACATTGACCATACATATTGGCTGTACTGTAAATTTTGCAAACAGTACATTCAAGAGGAATGGTAACAGCTGAGTCTTTGAGGATGTTGTGGATTGATGGTAAGTTTTTCTTTTAATGGTTGAGGAGAGGAGCATTATGTTGTAATGAATTCCTGCAGTTTGCTTTCTCGTGGTTGTCAATATCAATAATAATAAACTTTATTCGATCTAGTTTGGAAAGCATAGATCATCAAAGTATACATATTAAAATAATACAATATTATTCTTCTTAATACAGTAAAGGTTAGTAAGAATTATTTATTAAAATAGCAAATTTCGAGTCACAACCCCCCCGGACAATGGGGGTATAGGGTTAGAGTGTGCAAAAATGCGCAATTCAATATCTATAGTTTGTGCAATGAACGCAGTAAGGGATCGAATAAAGTGCTTCATATTCCCAGTTACCAGATTAGTTCATAAATAAATAATTAAAACAGTTGATTTAGATTAAAAAGACACCCTTTGAGAATTATAAAACCTTTTAAAAATATTAAATGTATTATACAAGTCCTGTGTCACCTCGGACCGGATTCGGGTAGGTTTCATAATGTTTCCAGGAGATTAAATGAATATGAAGGTAAAGGTTAGAAAGACTTTCGAATTCTAATGAATGTCTCATTTGCTTACTGGCCCAAAGGAATGAAGCTACGCAGAAACATACAAAAGGGTCATGGAGCTTCTTCATAGAGAACAGGGCGACACGACATTGCTTGAAATTATACTGCCTTAAAAGAGGTATAATATATTTGGCTCTCTGCTCCTTATAAAAATGACAAAAGAATAGCAAGTGAAGGTCAGACTGGGTGGATAGATTATCGCATGGGCAAGTAGTCAGGTCACTAGGATCATACTTTTTCAGAGGGAGGCCCAACATCAGAGGAATTAGGTTTAGGCGGAACCTTAAAAGGATGAATCTATGATGCAGGTTCCTTACCGCATCCAAATATGAGTATTCACCCTCTGTTAAAGGTGGACTCGAGTAGTAAAGTTTTACAGTTGTTTTTACCTTCTGGGATTCCTTCCTTTCATAGGCTAGCTTCGCTAAGAATAATGCCTTTAGCCTTTTTTTTGGGAACCATGAGCTTGAGCTGGGATTTACATACAATTCAAGGACTCCTAGCGAGTACAGGGTCAGTTTAATGTACTCTAGCCAGGGAACTGTATGTGCCTTGTCCAATAAAAGACAGTTTTGTATGATAGTCTGATTAAGGTCCACTGTATCCCTGCTCCATATTGAGTGCCAGACCATGATCGGGGTTACTCTCTCTATGTCCGACACATAGGGCAAATCCAGCTCTGAGTGAGTGACATAGTTCGAGAATGAAGGAGAAAGCGAGGCGATCCTCTTAAAGAATCCATTCTCTACCTTCTGTAGTGAGTCGGTTGGTACTATGCCCCAGACCCCTGCCCCATATGTCGTTGCCAAGATCTTTTGGCAATGTAAATCTTTTTTATTATTGCTTGGGGCTTTGAGCCCAGTTTCTTAGTAAAACTGGAGACTGCCGCCAGAGTGCGCTCCATTGTTTGTGCCCTACTACCTACCATGTGTGACCAGGTTTGTTTAATATCGAAAACAACTCCTAGGTATGAAAAGGTCTCCACAACGGCTAGCTTAAGAGTCCCAATATGGAACGATGGAATATTTTTAGGGGGAGGTAGTCCTGAAACTAAGATAAAGGTTTTTGACTCGTTTACTTTAAGATCCATAGATGACATGAAACTCACGTAGGTGTCAATTAGGTGTTGAAGTGCTACGCCTGTCCTTGCTATCAGGATGGCGTCATCCTCATAGGCCAGGATTGGTAATGCACCTGAGAGAAAAGATGGAACATCAGGCGTACACCTTTTCAAGGCTGCTTCCATCCCATTTGTATAGAGTGAAAATAAGAATGGGGCGAAAACACAGTCTTGCCTGACTCCTCTGATGATCTTAAAAGGTCTGATGCATTCCCCATCCCTTCCGTAGCGGACAGACGCCGTCGCCTGTGAGTACATTTGGCATATAAGGGTAATAAGCCTGGGATCTATGCCCATCTCAGCCATGATTGCCTACAATTTTGCATGGGTTACGCAGTCAAAAGCCACCGAGAGGTCCGTAAAGGCCATGTATATATTCCCTCTCTTTGCTCTGGTGTATTTAGAGATGATCAAGCTTAGGTTTAGACATTGGTCAATTGTACCTTTGCCCTTCTGGAATCCATATTGGGATGGCATCAAGATGTTATTTTCCCTTGCCCAGTCTTCTAACCTGTTCAGTAGAACCCGCCCCAGACGTTTGGCAGTGGAGTCCAGAAGGAAAATAGGCTGAGAGTTCTGAGGACTGGATTTATCTCCTTTTTTATAAATTGGGACTATAATACTTGTTCTCCATGATGGGGACGGGCTCTCTTGGAGATTTCATTGAATACATTGGTTAGCAGAGGGGCCCATAGATCTTGGTATTCTAAAAAGAAATCAATAGGGGCCCCATTCGGTCCTGGCGCTTAGGAACGACTACATTTGGCCAGGACCAAGCTTATTTCCTCCAGATTAAAAGTCATCGGCTTGAATGAGGACTCCGAGTGGTGGGCCGTTCAGCTCCCGGTAGTGTCTCAGTCCCAAAAATAGTTTCAAAATGCACCACCCATGTATCTTCGTCCACGTGGTTGTCTAATAATTTTTCTTGCTCCTTCTTAAAGAAAGGAGCATTTACTATCTTCCAGAAATCGCTACTACTGTTTAGGGATGCGGCCTTAGCCAGCTTTTCCCACGCCTCTTCTTTAACTCGTCTTCCCTATTTTTTCGGGCTTTCTTATACACCAGTCGGAGGTCCTTGATCTGAGATTGGTTTCTAGGGGATGCTTTCAGGGCCCGTGGTTGTCATTGTAGAGTTTCTGTAAGCATTGGTGGCTTAAACTTGTGTCTGCTTGGAATTGGTAGAAATGATTTTTAGAGGATGAAGAGACATAGTTGAGTGGGGGAATGGAATATGAGACTGAAATAAATGCAGTCTTCGATATGCAGGACATCAAGAGAGGCAGACACAGTTGGGTGTAACAGGGGTTGTGAAAGCTTTATTGTTGGACTATTATCAATGGTCATCTATCCTACCAGTTACTCTACAGTGTATTTGTTATTATTTCTTTTTTTGAGGTATATTTGGTCTGAGATGTGAACTAACGTTTCTTAATGCAGATCTGTGCCTGACCTCTCAGCATTATTCTCTACACTCTATATCGCTAAGCAATTAGTATTGATTAAGTGCATAAAATTGGACTTCCACAAGCTTTCAATGTCATGGGGCATGTGTTACATATAAGCTTATAGAGAAAAGGGTCTGCTGTTATAAATCTTAGGTTTGGCAAGTAAGTGTTTTGGAGAAATTGTTATTCATGCCTATAAGAATTTAGACAAAACAGTAGAAACAATATGAAAAAGTTGTTGTTACAGATGTGCTTTTAGGTCAGATAGTACGTGTGTAGTACAGCAAATGGATAGTACCTGTCCTGCTTGGTGGCTTGAGGTCAGGGGATTGTGTAATATGTAATTCCGTAAAATCTTAAATTTGGCATGTAAGTGTTCTGGGAAAAAAGTGTTATTCATGCCTAGAAGAATTTAGACAAAACACTAGGCAACAATATGAAAATGTTGTTACAGATGTGCTTTTAGGTCATATAGTACGGGAGTAGTACAGCAAATGGATATTACCTGCCCTGCTAGGCGGCTTGAGGTTGGAGGATTGTGTGATACATAATTCCTGTTTCTTTCAGAATTATCCAGCAAAGTATGACTTCTGCAATGTCTTGTGAGGCATTTATGGAGATTTCAAAATAGAGTTTTGATTGCTCTACTGAAGATATTAATAGTCTCCACAGAGAGGTTTGGGTCTTTATAGGTAAGTAATGCTAGAGTTATAAATCTGTGAATAAGGATGATGGTAAATTCTTGCTTGGAGGGGATTCCAGGGTTGTTAAACCAAGGAGTGGATCTAGTAGCAGTGTTTGAAAGTAGAATTATAATGTTGACATATATTTGAATTCCTTTGGGATAAGTTGTTTAAGGTTTCTTCGCCTTGTTCTTTTATGTTGAGAATGATTCTTCGCCTTTTGGAACAATGAACGGATCTATCTCTTTAAGTATATCTGAATGGATGGCCATATAAAGCAGTGGTGCTGAGATAGAGTTGTGCTATTTTTTTTCCATTGTGGATGATGTGTCCAAAAAGTATTGCAGAGAAGAGGCAGATTTTGTGTGTTCTGCAGATGGCAAGGTGTTTCTTTGTGTGGAAGTGTTCTCTCTGTGTTACGGAAGTGTCCATAGTGGAGCTATCTTGACTGAAAAGGATCTTCCACATATTTTAGAGAAGGGATGTAGAGCAGCAATCACTAGGGTGAGCTTACATGGCCCTTAGGTTTGCACATGGCCATTTTGGATCTAAGGAGTTCGGGGTCAGGTTTACATATGACTGTGTCTGCAATGCCTAGTGAACCAAATCTGATTCAGTGGGAAGCTGGTAGTCAATTAAGGGCTAGTGTAATGGGTTGGAAGTGTTTCATGTGAAGTAAGTGCCTTACCGATGCATTTTGGATCCTCTTTAGTCTCTAAAGTGGGATGTCTTGGTCTTGCATATTTGCATAGTCCAGGGTGTGTTGAACAATGGACATTACTGTGGTAACCCTTTGAGAGAACGTTAGGAAGAGTTGCTTTATAGATCAGAGATGAGTGAAAAGATGTTTTGACTATTTAGTGTAACAAAGGTACATATACCGGAGACGTGAAAGTATCTTAATGCATCTTTCAAAAACATATTTTGAAGATGGTATGTGAATCTTTGGGATTTTTTGCATTTAGACAATTGGGGCAGCATGACTTTACAAGAAATGGTTTTAAGATGAGGCATGATGGTCACACTTCTCTGCATGGATGATAGGTGAGCAGGTTACTGATCAGATGTGCGGAAGATAGTGTGATAAAAGTATAACGTGGATGGGACCCTCCCCTGAAGGGGGCACTTATTCATTCAACTCGGTAAAGCTATTCTGCACAGACCAGAGTTATGGTAGATGAGCGTGGACATGAAGGCAAGAGTTAAAAGGGACAAAGCAATAACACCAAATTTGGGAAAAGCTAGAATTTGTGGTTAGAAGAGAGACTGCACATATAGGTGAATTGGCAGGGGGCTGCATTAGAGTCAGAAAGGAACAAACATTGCAATGCAATAGGTCTCGCATTTACACGAGTTTAAGCTATTGGCATTGTAAATGACAATGCCTTTTAGTTATGTTTTAAAAACGAAAACAAAAATAAAAGGCATTGTCATTTGCAATGTCAACAGCTCAAATTCGCGTAAATGCGAGACCTATTGCATTGCAAATGCTTGTTCTAGCTTGTATTTTTCACACATCTGGACCGCAGAGTCACGCAGCTTTCAAACGAAACAAAATCCTGCCTTGTTTATTTTGGAACTTGTATTCTTTGCCCTAATAGAAGGGGGTGTGATAATTATACTTTGTTTTGGGATACAGAAACACGCAATCTGTTGATTATCCATATGAAGCAAACACAAGCCGTCGAAAGAATTACATTATTTATTTAACTTGACACCCCGAGCCACGAGACGAATACACTGCAAGTACTCCGACCCGCTCCTCACACTCGGGACTGTGAGCATACTTCTACGCTGTGTATAGCCGTGCTGTGTCCTCGATGACCTTCCTCACCCCGAGAAACGGTCCCGCGACGCTGCCAGCCCACTGCCCGCTGGCGGCATAGCCCTGTTCTAAGGACGCCTTGGCCATTTTATGAGCTGTGATGACGTCAGCAGTTAAACTGGACAACGAGGAAGAGGCTGGCTTTAGCACCCTAGAGTTTTGTCCCTCTACTTTCCATGCAAATAAAAAACACGAGCACCTAAAAGGGGGAGGATTTTTCAGTGGCACCTTTCAGTAACTACAGAAGGATGAAGAGCAGAGGCGAAAATCTGACCCCTGGGGTCGGACAGAAGGCCATTGGTGTATTTACACCACACTTGGAGGATAGCGCCTGACTGGGAGGGAGGGACGAGAGGGCAGCTGGAAGGCTTGTTTACCTTCTTCGTTTCCCCTCCTCCCCCTGGAGACTCAGCTTGGCATCTGCAGTGTAACGCCGCAAGTGAAAGATCCAGTCCGGGTGGGCGGGGCCAAAAGGAGACAGGGCGGTAACAAGGAGGGACTAAGAAGCCTCAACGTACTAACCTGTCCATGGGTTATTATTAGGGCTCCCGGTTTTATGGTATTTATTTTTTTGCCATTTCCGTCTGTATTTATCCATATTTATTTTTTGCTAATTTTATCTGTATTTATCCATATTTATTTTGAGTTTTGTGGAAAAATTAAGCTGAAATGAGTATATTTCCACATTTATTTAACCAATAAATATGCACTAATGCTTGAATTTCTGCCAGTTTCAGTGCTGTGAACACCCACAGAAGATAAATCAGTGCGCTTATAAGAAAATATACACATTTCTGTATCAACCTTGTGCATATCTAATGCAGTTAAGGCCTCTTTACTAAAATTCCTTTCTTTTTAACCCCCTTATATATCAATCCACACATCTATTGGCCTGGCAGTCATGGCAGATAGTATTTAGAATTACTAAAAAAGCAACCCAATTTCCGTTTTTATCCACATTTAAAAATAAATACAGACGAGAAAATGAATGTTTTCTGTCTGTATTTATCTGTAAAAATCAGTAAAAACGGAAAACAGGGAGCCTTAGTTATTATTAGGCAATCGGTGGACAGTCGGCGCTTCCTTCGCCACAAATCAACACAACACAAAGATGGACAACAGGATGTGGGAGCACACCGCTGACCTCTCAGGCAAGGTTCGCCCCTGGCATTCTGGTAAATGCAGTCTCTTGTAGCACGCTCCGATATTTTCGAGTGTTTTGCCAAAGTTGGCGCAGATAGTGCTGATCTCTAGACACGTGTTTCTGGTTTATTAACCGTCATCAGTAGAGAATACAGTCTTGTATTTTGGGGTTTGCTGAGTAGGCTGCCAAACATTATATCAGGTCCGGTACCTCTCACTGGCGCGCAGGTGCTTCATCCACGAGCTCGTCAGCTCAATGACTCACGGGAGTACTTCAAATAGACAACAGGATGTGGGAGCACACCGCTGACCTCTCAGGCAAGGTTCGCCCCTGGCATTCTGGTAAATGCACTCTCTTGTAGCACGCTCCGATATTTTCGAGTGTTTCGCCAAAGTTGGCGCAGATAGTGCTGATCTCTAGACACGTGTTTCTGGTTTATTAACCGTCATCAGTAGAGAATACAGTCTTGTATTTTGGGGTTTGTTGAGTAGGCTGCCAAACATTATATCAGGTCCGGTACCTCTCACTGGCGCGCAGGTGCTTCATCCACGAGCTCATCAGCTCAATGACTCACGGGAGTACTTCAAATAGACAACAGGATGTGGGAGCACACCGCTGACCTCTCAGGCAAGGTTCGCCCCTGGCATTCTGGTAAATGCAGTCTCTTGTAGCACGCTCCGATGCACAGTGACATGAAAGCAGCAGAGCAAGATTTGAACACGCAGCGTATTGCCCCGAACATACTAACCTGTCTGTGGCTCCCTGTCACACTGGCGAGTACTGGCGCATATCACTCACTCTTACTGCCTCTGTGTCTCTCTCGCTCTGTCTCCCCGTGAGCCTCTACCCCCCTCTTTGTCTCATGGCTTGCCCCATTCTTGTTAACACGCAGCGTATTGCTCCGAACGTACTAACTTGTCTGTGGCTGATTATTAAACAATCGGTGGACAGTCGGCGCTTCCTTCGCCACAAATCAACACAACACAAACATGCACAGCGACGTGAAAGCAGAAAAGCAAAAATTTAACACGCAGCGTATTGCCCCGAACGTACTAACCTCTCCCGTGAAAGCAGAAGAGCAACAATTGAACATGCAGCGTGTTGCCCCGAACGTATTAACCTCTCCGTGGCTTATTATTAGACAATCGGAGGCATTCGGCGCTTCCTTCGCCACGCATCAACACAACACGAACACGTGAAAGCTCTTACTGCCTCTGTGTCTCTCTCGCTCTGTCTCCCCGTGAGCCTCTACCTCCCTCTTTGTCTCATGGCTTGCCCCATTCTAGTTAACACGCAGCGTATTGCCCCGAACGTACTAACTTGTCTGTGGCTTATTATTAAACAATCGGTGGACAGTTGGCGCTTCCTTCGCCACAAATCAACACAACACAAACATGCACAGCGACGTGAAAGCAGAAAAGCAACAATTTAACACGCAGCGTATTGCCCCGAACGTACTAACCTCTCCATGACTTATTATTAGACAATCGGAGGACATTCGGCGCTTCCTTCGCCACGCATCAACACAACACGAACACGTGAAAGCAGCTTCACTTAAATGAAAAATTGCCTACAACCAATAATAATAATAAAGAAAACAGTGTAACGCCGCAAAAATGTATGCTATGCATAGACGTGAAAGCAGATTCACTTTAATGAAAAAAGTGCCTACACCAACTAATAAAGTCAATAGTGTACCGCCGCAAGTACACCGTGCAGTCCGGATGGGCGGGGCTAAAATTAGACAGGGCGGTAACAAGGAGGAACTAAGAAGCCTTCTGTACAATCCAAAACCAGTGTTTAGCATGGATGATGACGCAAGCCAATGAAATGCAGGGGCGGGGCTTAAACACCACTTCTGAAATCTTACCGATTACAATAAGCCTCGCAGAGCGAGGAGCGCATGCGCGCTCCAGCGCTAGGTCTGCGAGACCTAAAAATGTCTAAAGTAGACCGTGGGACTGTATGGGATAGGACTACGCACTAAAGCCAGATATGGGTAAGCAAATGAATGAGGTACCATTCGCAAAGGTAAACAAGTATTGTAATAGCCAATAGGTTTCGCCTGTGCAAAATATATTGGCGTTGTCAATGTTTTTTACATGCTGCACAGCAGCGTGAGCTGCTGTGCAATATGGCTTGAAAGAAAAACAATAAAAGCACTATGATGCGGCTAGACCCTGTCATAGCGCTTTTTCAAAAAATAGTTTTTTATTAACTTTAAGCTGTGTTGCATAGCAGCCCATTCAGCAGTGCAACATGTAAAAAAAAAACAGCGCTGGGTTGGGACACGAGAAGGTGGGTGTGACACGCAATGGAGAGCAGGAGAGTGGGGTGTTAGAAACAACAGCAAAGCAGGAGGTTGCGGGTGGGTTTAGAAACAAAGGAAAGTGGGAGGGTGCCAACTGAAAAGTGCTTTGACATCAACTTAGCAAGGTCTGCGCTATATAAACCTTTAGAATAGGTAAGATATAAATAAAAAGCAAATGCCCAATATCAGTGTTAAGAACCTTTTGTCTTCCCAGTTGCCTTCATTCACTGTCTGCAGAAAAGATTAGTGTGTCTTCTCAACAGTAGTTCTTATTGTTACAGTGTGTACTCTGTCATCTTCCCCATTGAAAAGCTGTTGATGCACTAAAGGCCTTGAGGGGGCGTTTTTCCATCTCCACCAAACAAGGCACTATACACAACAGACCCCCATCAGTGGGACTCCAGTGAAAGGAAGCCTGCAGTACATCATGTTGTCACGAGAACACTACTAGAAACTTCACAAAAGAAAAAAAAGAAGAGGCGCCCCCACTAAGGAACGAGCAATAAAACCAACAATTAAATTTAAAAAAGGGCTTTTACACTTCGTGCAGCTACCGAAATACCACAAAGCAGTCAGGCTTCTTGCAAGACAGAAAAGTTAATAGCAAAGCACAAAGCTAAGGGAGAAGAACACAGGCCTGGAGGATCTGCTCAGGTATTTGTTTAAAGTGATCGATATCAGTGGCGGCCAATGGCCTTTGAAAGTGGTGAGGCGTAAAGAAAAATATATAACGAACTGTAAATGCTTTATAAAAAAAAAGTGCCTGAACACCTCTGCAATACAAATTCCAATTTGAAGCACAGCATAGCTGCAAAAATACAAAGATCAGGCACGGTTTATTTAAAGAGCATTTACCGTCCGTTAAAAACAGGGAGTACTGCAAGATATAAACTTTATCTTAAGTTAACAAAACATCAAGATCCACCATATGGGTAATGATCTGAATAATGAAGAAGGGGACCGGTAGTGGATGGGGAAAGAGTTGTATTCCTACTCCATGATAGGACATACACAAAAGTTGTTTAAATACCCCTCACACACCAAAAGGGCCCTTGATGTCATGCTTCATCATTGGGGTCTTCCCATCCCACTGTGGAATGGGTGTGCTACAACCAGCGACTATGCGGGAGCACTAATCTAAAATACTATGTGTGGTGCAGGGGTGGTGAGAAGAAGGGTCAAAAGTGAAGTTAAAAAGGAACTGGCCTCATGGACATAAAACAATTTAATAGGTCATTGAGGCTGAACCTGTTAAAAATTGTGATTTGGAATAGTCATGCATATAATGAGCCGACGTTCCTAAAGAGTCGACATGTTTCGAAGCTCAAGGCTTCTTCATCAGGACTAAGAAGATCCCTTCAGTGCTCACTTGTTGTATAAAAGTGAAGATAGTTATATACAAAAGTGAAAGAAATTTTTGCAAATATTCATGCAGTATAAAGTACCTGTTTGTACTCCTATATGTAAATCTGTTTGTATACATACAGCGGAGCCGCGGGTGAGCAGTATGGGGCAAAATTTTGTCTAGCAGCACTAACTAGTGACTTCTTTCTGCTCATCTGTACCTGAGGCTCATGGGGCAATATACCCATTCATACATTATTAACATATAGTAGTACAAACAGATTTACATATAGGAGTACAAACAGGTACTTTATACTGCATGAATATTTGCAAAAATTTCTTTCACTTTTGTATATAACTATCTTCACTTTTATACAACAAGTGAGCACTGAAGGGATCTTCTTAGTCCTGATGAAGAAGCCTTGAGCTTCGAAACATGTCGACTCTTTAGGAACATCAGCTCATTATATGCATGACTATTCCAAATCACAATTTTTAACAGGTTCAGCCTCAATGACCTATTAAATTGTTTTATGTCCATGAGGCCAGTTCCTTTTTAACTTCACTTTTGACCCTTCTTCTCACCACCCCTGCACCACACATAGTATTTTAGATTAGTGCTCCCGCGTAGTCACTGGTTGTAGCACGCCCCATTCCACAGTGGGATGGGAAGACCCCAATGATGAAGCATGACATCAAGGGCCCTTTTGGTGTGTGAGGGGTATTTAAACAACTTTTGTGTATGTCCTATCATGGAGTAGGAATACAACTCTTTCCCCATCCACTACCGGTCCCCTTCTTCATCATTCAGATCATTACCCATATGGTGGATCTTGATGTTTTGTTAACTACTGACTCGAGGAGGACGTATCCACCGTCAGTGTCCCTCGGGACACTACCTCTTCACTCCCTAATTTTGTTTTTTTGTAATAAACTTTATCTTACCTTTAGTGCAGTACAACCAACGGGTCGATCTGCCTGTGATAAAAGATGAAAGCTGGTTCCAGAGCAAATAAGCCTGAAGCTTTCAAGCCAATCTAAGCAGTGCTCTCATGTTGTTTATAATACTAAACAGCATAAGAGCAGTGCCAGGATTGGCTGGGTCAGGCAAGCACAACGCTCCGTTGGAGACCGATGGGGCTGTGTCCCTGCTATTCCATCTCCCTCTTAACATTGGTTTTGGTAGCCTGAACTGCGCATGTTAGGCTGGCCATTGTGAAAACACCGGCCAATCTGACATGCGCAGTCCAGTTTCCTTAACCTCAGCTGGTCCTGGTTCTCGTTGGAGAGCACTGTAGCCCCGCCCCCTATTGGAAAAAGGAGTGGCAGAACCGATATTTTTTAGTTTTTATGAGTCTCTCGGCTTGTGGGGGCTCCCAGTAGGGGTTCAACGCCCCCACGCTCCTACAGAGGAACTGCACCTGATCGATATTAGCTTTGTTTTCTAACAGATTCATCTGGGAGCAGCTAATGGGTAGGATTTCGCAGGAGGTGCGCATATCTTCAGTTCTAAAACAAAGGGTAAGGCGTGCTGGCCACAGAATATGCAAATCGATTTTATTGCAGATGCACATGACCCCAGTTCTGACATTTGACAAGAGTATACATTTATGAATTCTGTGAAAGGTACCCGTTCCCTTCAGTGTACTTCTCTGCGCTAGGAGAATGAATATGTAAAGTACACTCTGAGAGCACCAGTTATGAAGGACCTGCAGCAGCCTTCAGTGGAAGGACACTGGCCACCGGAAACAGTACTTGGTCCAGGCTCCACTGCAGGACGAACACCAGGAGGAAGACGGAGGCGAGGAGGAGGCAGGGACCATTAGGAAGCAAGGAAAGGAGAGTGGTGTGGGAGCCAACCAATGGTACGTAAAAATAAATGATGGTAAGTCTTTTTTAACCCCTTCGATGCTCATGTCGAGCTCAGCTCGTCATGCTGCGCGGTGGGCGTGTGCGCATGACGAGCTGAACTCGTCACGACCATACCCGCGATTGGAATGTCCAGCACCTGGGTGGAATTCCGATCGCGGCGAAGCGGTTAAGATTTGTTTTTTTAAATACTAGAGATTTCGCTAGCACAGCGCAAGAGCTGTGCAGGTGACACCAAAAAATAAAGGGTTAACAAGGATAACACTCTCTTTCAGCAACAACTATAGATGAAGTCCAACACTTACCCAGGCGCGCAACGCCCATTGGGCTAAAAGCGCTTTAGCCCCCCTCCCCCCTTCAGACCCCCTCCCTCTTCGCCTTTTTTCTGCCCGGGCTGCAGCCCAGCTGCAACTTATCCTTCAGGACACAGATTTGTCCTCAATTTGGCGGGACGATGGTGTTTACAACAGGGAACAACAAAGGATGGTGGGAGTGGAAGATTCTGGGAATCAATTCATTTTCCCAGAATTCCTGCTGTCGCCGTAGTACAGCATTCAGGAGCTTCAATACAAATCCATAGCGCCAGGCACCATTTAAAGGAGTGGCCTACCGTTTTCTGCTGAAGCTAGGACACGCCTAATTAGCAACCGACATTGACGACCTGTCGGGAGGAACTGGAAGCCTGGCCTGCAGCGCTACTTCTGTTAAGGAGCTGGCTAGGCCCACCCCAGAGATTATTATCTAAGGGGCAGCACGAGCCTAAAAGTTGCTTCATTGGGACGGAAGTGAGGAGAAGGGAGGGTCATTGAGTGCATTTGGGAGACCAGCAGCGTCTGAGATCCTTAGAGGGTCAGATGCTGATGGCGGTGTACTGAGAAGTAGCAGAGAGGGAACTGGAGGCCCTGAGCGAGGGCAGCACCCTATTTATTTGTTCAGCAGATGGATTGGTTACCCTAAATATTTTATGCTCCTTTTGCCGACCTCAGAAGGATGAAATACTGAGCTAGCCCAGCGTTGCCAGGATGTAAGCATAACCCGCAGGCTATGTGGAGATTACCGCAGCTAGCACATTAACCAGCTGTGCTATCTATCTCAGGAGCTAAACGTGCTTTCCTGCAAGGGATTTAAATCACTGTCCTCTTGTTATTGGATATCATAATTTAAAGCGCAAGTCTCTTAAATTTGGCAACAAAATCACCTCTGTCCTTAATTTAAAATGTGAATTGCAGAGCCTCCAGCATTTTCACGAAATAATTGCAACATTAGTTAAGGAGTGCAAAAAAAAGAAAAATAGTCTCGCAGCAGTGAAAGCAAAGTGTTTCACGCTGTCGGAGAGCTTTGCTTACTTAAGTTGCTTAATGGCTCTTGAATAGTACCCGCTTCCTTTTGCAGAGCAGTTCACCCAAGCAGAAAGCAAGGAGCATGACAAAAGGCCTAATAACGGGCAGACGATTTGATAGGTCACCCTCAGGACATAAAACAAGCATTGACTAAGCCAATGGGATTCACCTATGTGAGCTCTATTGGCTTTGGCAATGTGTTTTAGCCATGTTGTATAGCAGCGTGGCTGCTGTTCAGCATGGCTAAAAATGGGATGGGGTGGAGTGGGGTACATTGGAGTGGGGTAGATTGGGATAGAGTGAAGTGGGGTAGACTGGGATAGATTGGAGTGGGGTACATTTGGGTAGAGTGGAGTAGATTGAAGTTGGGTAGATTGGAGTGGAGTGGGGTAAACTGGGGTAGGGTGGGGTAGAATGGGGTGAGGTAGATTGGAGTGGGGTAGATTGTGGTACATTGGAGTTGGGTAGATTGGATAGAGTGAAGTGAGCTAGACTGGGATGGAGTGGGGTAGATTGGAGTGAAGTAGGGTAGGGAGGGTAGATGGGTGGAATGGAGTAGGGTAGATTGGAGTGGGGTAGATTGGACTGGAGGGAGTGGACTTGGGTAGAATGGAGTGGACTTGGGTAGAATGGAGTGGACTGGGGTAGATTGTGATGGGGTAGATTGGAGAGGAGTGGGGTAGATTGTGGTAGAGTGGCGTGGGGTGGGGTAGATTGGAGTGCAGTGGGGTGGCTTGGGGTAGATTGGAGTGCGGTGGATTTGGGTAGATTGGAGTGGAGTGGGATAGACTAGAGTGAAGTGGGGTTAATTGAGTGGGGTGGGGTAGTAGAATGGAGGGGACCGGAGTAGAGTGGAGTGGGGTAGATTGGGGAGGAGTGGAGCTGTGTAGATTGGGGTAGATTGGAGTGGAGTAGGGTAGATTAAAATGGAGTGGGGTAGATTAGAGTGCAGTGGGATAGACTGGGGTAGACTGGAGTGGACTTGGGAAAGTGTTGTGGAGTGAAGGGGCTTAGAGTAGAGTGTCAGAGTGGAGGGGCATGTCCTAGAGTGGAGTGGCTTGGAGTGTTGTAGAGTGGAGTGTTGAAGAATGGACTGGCAGGGAGTGGAGTAGAGTGTTGTACAGTGGAGTGCTGTATAGTGGAGTGGCGTAGTGTGGAGGATGCATAGTGTGGTAGCACGCTGCCATTACAGACAACACATTTTACATTTATATGAGCATTACATTTGCACAGACATACAGTTTTACTACGCACAAACGATAATGTGTGGAAATGTCATCACCTAGTGTATTGATATGTTTTGATCGTATTCAAAGATTTGTTTCCAGCACACTTCAGAATTACAAAAAATGTGCTACATTTGTACTTTCATGATTCTGATATATTATGAAATATCAGCAAAGTTCATTTACAGACATTTAAATGTTGTTGTGTGCTAGAAAAAAACCCTTTTCTTTCACAGCAAGATTGTCACATAAATTCTCTCACTTTGACATCAGAAAAAGAAAAGTAAACACCAAGTTCTCGCTAAAGACAGACCATGACATTTGACCTCTGTCTTTGAATGCACAGCAAATGTGAGAAGATAAGAACAAGATTCAAAGGCCTGTTTACAGAAAGCGAGTTCGTTGAAGTATACAGTGAATAGGGTATGGGCCACAGGAGGGACGAACTCAAGCTGGACAGCCTAAAGCAAATGAAGCCAGCAAATATAAAGCAAGCAACTGCGAATTACAAAACACAAAGCCAATGGTAAGCAAGGGGCGGAATGCAGTCCTAGGTAAGCTTTCAGAATGCGCACAAGAAGTTGTTAGCAAACCAGACAACTGAGCTGTCTGGTAGACTTTGACCTAAAAATGAAGGTCTGGAGGTTGAGTGGGTCAGCACGGTGCTGAGGAGGAAACTGCAGGTAATGTTAACATGTGGATGCTTTGACATTAGTACTTCACATTTTATCACTGCGCTGATAATATTTATTAAAAGTGATAGTTTTTAAACATGAACATGGAATGGAATGGAATGGAAGGACATTTATAGAGCGCGTAGCTACCCTTAGGCTTCCCAGCGCTATAGAGCCAATACAGAGGAGGTCAGAGCACTAAGAAAACAATGCTGTCTTTAATTGTTTACGAAAGGCCAGGTGGTCGGGAACTGTCCGAAGATGTAGGGGCAGGGCGTTCCAAAGTTTAGCGGCGTTATAAGAAAACAGCCGACCACCACTTCTGGACCTCTTGATCCTCGGGATCTCTGCTAAGTACCGATTATTTGACCGGAGGTTCCTGCTTGCTTTGTACGGGCAGATCATAGTTGAATTAATGGGGGGCCCTATCCCCTGCATAGACTTATGTGCCAAACAAAGGGCTTTAAATCTAATGCGATCCTGTACTGGGAGCCAGTGGAGAGAACGAAGAGCAGGTTTTGCCGATTGTCTGTTGCTTGTGCCAGTTAGTAGTCTGGCAGCGCTGTTTTGGACCGATTGAAGTTTGGCAACTACTGAGATGGGAGCTCCTAGGTACAAAACATTCCCATAGTCCAATCTAGACAGTATGAGTGATTGGACCAATACTTTTTTGGCCTGAGGTTGGAGGAGGGGCAGAACCTTTTGAGCCATTCTAAGTAGGCCATAGCAAAGGCCTGCCGTCTTCCTAGCTTGTGTCCTAAAGCTCATATCTTGGTCCAACCATATACCCAAGCTCTTAATCTCGGACTTGGGATCCGGTGCTGGACCCATGCAGGGAGGCCAGAAAGAGCTACACTTGACATTCAAAGCATTGCCCATTAGCATGATCTCAGTTTTTCCTCCATTGAGTTTAAGCTGTGATGCATCCATCCATCTTGAGATATCCTCAAGACAGGAATAAAGGGCAGAGGTTTTTGGTCAGCTTGGTTAAGACCCACCACCAATTGTGTGTCATCGGCATAGGTTACCATCCGGATTCCATAGGGGCTACAATGGCTGCCAGCGGGGCCATATACACATTGAAAAGCGTGGGGCTAAGGGACGAGCCCTGGGGCACCCCACTCAACAAAGGGGTAGCTTTAGATACAATATTTTCTTCAACCACCTGGAAGGTTCTGCCCTCCAGAAAAGAGGATAACCATTGGAGCACCATGCCATCCACTCCTAAACTCTTGAGATGGCCGATCAGAATCAGATGGTTCACCGTATCGAATGCGGCGCTCAGGTCTAGGAGTAGTATGGCTACGGCACCTCCTGAATCGAGAATTTTCTTACTTTCCTCTACCACTGCTAAGAGTGCCGTTTCGGTACTCTGGCGTGGTCGGAACCCTGTTTGAGAAGAGTGGAGCAAATTGTACGTTTCGAGAAATCTGGAAAGAATCTGATTGACATATTTTTCGGCTATCTTACTTATTGCCGGCTTCAACCTTGCGAAAGTGCCATTAGTGAACTAAGAGGCAAGACATTTGTCTGTGAACCCTGTATGTGGCCCAGATTCTTGTAGACAGGGCAACATTACAGTCCATGCTTAGGTGCCGTATACTTCTACAGCCCCCTCTAATCTGGATTAGCCTCATCTCCAATGTGGAGTGATCAGAAAGGCTCAAAGTAGTATTTGGATCCCAGTCACGCCATCTAGTTGAGTCGCTGGTAGAAAAAAGTAAGTGAGGCGAGAAAGGAGTGATGTTGTGCAGAGGAAAATGTGTAGGCCTTCTTTCTCAGGTGCCACAGATGCTATATGCCTGTGAAGCCTAGCGTTGCAGCCCACTTACAGATAGCTATTGATTTTTGTAGGCTGGCAGCGGCTGATCCATCGGCATCAATGCAGGTGAGCATGATGTGATTGAATTCCCTCCAATGAATACCCTATCTTTGGGTGCTGACAGAAGTAAGTCTGTAAGGGACTGTAGCATGTCCCGGGAAATAGCAGGCAGCACATATACACTCAGGAGAGTCTATATTTGCCCTTCACTGGAGCCTGTGAGCAGTACATAGTGTCCTAATTTATGTATGTGTTCCTTTGTTACCTGAAATGGAAAGGATATGTGTAGTAGTATGACCACTGCCCAGAGCCCTGCATAAATCCTGAGTAAAAGACCCAAGTGTAACCTTGTCTGCCAATGAAGCCACAGTTAGTACCTATGGGATGAGTCTCATGTAGGACAACTAGTTCTGAAGAATACTTAATGTACTGAAGTATCACTCCTCTTTTTATTCTACTGTTCAGGCTGGTAACATTACACGTGAGCATGCAGTATTCATCTGGGTATGTCATTTGTAAATGCAAGACTGTATTAATAACAGGTAGTTCGGCTACTGCATGCAGTGTCTTTTGATCAACACCAACTCAAACAAAACATTATCATTCCCAGTCTCCCCCGTTCCATACTTTTGACTCTGAAGCATCTATTACCCCTAACTAAATTTCTTGTATCAACGATCCCTCCAATAACAGGAGATGAATGAATGTGTGGATGGCAAGACACCATACCCCCTCCATCTCCCTTCCATCTGTATGCAATCAGCAAAATAAGATTCACAAGTGCCCCCACAAAAAAAGTATCGGAACAACGAACAAGTTACTTACCTTCGGTAACGCTTTTTCTGGTGGATACAGTATCTGCCTGTGGATTCCTCACCTTTTGTTCCTTTTGAATATCCCCTGCGCCAGCATTCCGCAGAAACTTTTCCCTAGCTCTCCACGCCGACGAGGTCGTCATAATACCACGGCTCCGCTCGCGACTCCGCGTGACGTCACTGGAGCCATAAGAGACCCTCGTCAGCATGATGACGTCAGTTCCACCCATTTTTTCCGTGCCTCCGAGGCGAACAGGTGGACCGACAACAGATTCCAAGTATACACAGTACATAATATTCGAACAAATACACATAGTGTAAAATCAAAAGGAAAGCCAAAGAATAGCAGCATTTCCCATAAATGTACCAGATAGGTAGAAGATACAATGTAAAACACATGTCAAACAAAATAACCTTTAGGGTATACAAGGGTGGACATCGGGGAGGAGGGTGGGTCAGTGAGGAATCCACAGGCAGATACTGTATCCACCAGAAAAGCGTTACCGAAGGTAAGTAACTTGTTCTTCTGATGGATACATCTGCCTGTGGATTCCTCACCTTTTGAATAGAATCCCACAGCAGTCCCACTCCCGGAGGAGGGTGTCCACCCTTCTATACCAAAAAGTCCTGCAGGACAGAGCGCGCAAAGTGGCCCTCCCTCCTCATTTCAGAGTCCAAGCAATAATGCTTTGCGAAAGTATGGAGGGAGGCCCAAGTCGCTGCCTTACAAATGTCCACTACAGGAACACCTCTAGCCAGAGCAGAAGTTGATGACTTGGCTCTAGTAGAATGAGCCCTAATACCTTCAGGCGGTTCCTTACCAGCAAGGGTGTAGCAGATCTTGATGACCAAGATGATCCATCTGGATAGTGTGCGCTTGTGCACCGCCTTGCCCTTCATGCGTCCAACGTAGCCCACAAAGAGCTGATCGTCCAATCGCAAGTCTTTAGTCCTTTCCAAATAAAAGCTCACCGCTCTTTTAGGATCCAGGCGGTGAAGTCTCTCCTCCTCCTTGGAAGGGTGAGGGGGAGGATAGAACACAGGAAGAGTAATGGACTGCCCTAGATGGAAGGGAGTAACCACCTTAGGCAGAAAAGCAGCCCTGGTCCCGAGGACCATCCTTTCAGCATGTATGGTCAAAAATGGAGGTTTCGAACTAAGAGCCTGAAGCTCGCTCACCCTCCTTGCTGAGGTAATAGCCACAATAAAGACCGTTTTAAAAGACAGAAGTCTCAAAGGACAACTATGTAAGGGTTCAAACGGGGAACCCATCAAGAAAGTCAAAACAAGATTTAAATCCCATTGAGGCATAACAAAGGGAGTAGGCGGGAACCTATTGGTAAAGCCCTTAATAAATCTCAAAACAATGGGAGACTTAAATAAAGACGGCTGATCCGGCAAACATAGAAAAGCCGATAAAGCCGACAAATAGCCCTTAACAGTGGCCACAGCACAACCCTGCTGAGCCAGAAAAAGTGCAAACTCAAGAACATCTGACAAGTGGGCCTTTAAAGGATCAATGGATCTCTCTCCACACCATTTAACAAACCTAGACCATCTATAGGAGTAAATAGACTTAGTGGAGTGTCGCCTGGACGATAAAATAACATCCACCACATCCGGCGGGAGAGAGAAGGAACTCAGGTTGCCCCGTTCAATCTCCAGGCATGAAGGTGCAGGCTCTGGAGGTGGGGGTGTAGAACCTGCCCCTGCGACTGCGAGAGGAGGTCTGCCCTGAAAGGGAGACGGAGCGGAGGGTGCGATGAGAGGTGAAGTAGATCTGTGAACCACACCCTTCTTGGCCAATCCGGGGCAATCAAAATTACTTGGGCCCGGTCTTGGCGAATCTTCCTCAGAACCCGAGGAATCAAGGGTATGTCGGGGGAACGCGTAAAGGAGCTGTGAACTCCAATCCAACTGAAACGCGTCCCCCAACGCTCCCTGCATCGGATACTGGAGACTGCAGAACAACGGGCAGTGCGCGTTCTCCTGAGTGGCAAAGAGGTCCAACCGAGGAGACCCCCACATCTCGAAGATGTGATGGACCACCACCGGATGAAGCTGCCACTCGTGATCGGCCGAGTAATGCCGACTGAGACTGTCCGCACGAACATTCAGCACTCCGGCTAGATGATTCGCAAACACACAAATCTGATGGCCCTGAGCCCAGGACCAGAGTCGCAGAGCCTCTCGACAGAGGCGAAACGACCCTACACCTCCCTGCTTGTTGATGTACCACATCGCAGTAGTGTTGTCCGTCAGGACCTGAACTGACTGACCGCGAAGGGAAGGAAGGAAAGCCTTTAGTGCCAAACGTATCGCCCTCAATTCCAGAAGGTTGATGTGAAGCAACCTTTCCTCTGGAGACCAAAGTCCTTTGACCTCCAGATCCCCCAGATGAGCACCCCACCCTAGAGTGGAGGCATCCGTGATCACTGTAGCCACCGGTGGAGGTGGTTGAAAGGGCTTTCCTTGGGACAGGTTGCCCTGCACACTCCACCAAGTCAGCTCCGCTGCAGCGTCTCTGACTGACTCCCTGAGATCTCCGTTGTGTTGAAACCACTGCCTGCGGAGGCACCACTGGAGTGCCCTCATGTGCCAGCGTGCATGACTGACCAACAGTATGCAGGAAGCGAACAGACCGAGCAGGCGAAGGACCTTCAGGACCGGAACAACCGCTCCACTGTGAAACAAGGGAATCATCTCCTGAATGTCGAGAATTCTTTGTGGAGGAGGAAAAGCTCGACACACAGTAGTATCCAGTACTGCCCCTATGAACAGGTTGCGCTGAGAGGGCACCAGGTGAGATTTGGGCACATTTATTGAAAAACCCAAGTTGAACAACAGCCGAGTTGTTTCCTGCAGATGATGAAGCACCATCTCCGGCGACTTTGCTTTGAGCAGCCAGTCGTCCAGGTAAGGGAAAACTGGGATTCCCGACCTCCTGAGATGAGCTGCCACCACTGACATCACCTTTGTGAAAACTCGAGGTGCAGTAGTAAGACCAAACGGGAGGACCGCAAACCGATAGTGCTGCGACCCTACCGTGAAACGGAGATACTTCCTGTGCGACTTCAGAATGGGGATGTGAAAATACGCATCCTGTAGATCGATCAACACCATCCAGTCCTCCTGCTGCAGCGCCAGAAGAACCTGAGCAAGGGTTAGCATCTTGAATTTCTCCTGCTTCAGGTAAAAATTCAAGACCCTGAGGTCCAGAATCGGACGCAATCTGCCATCCTTCTTCGGGATCAGGAAATACCAGGAGTAGCATCCCTGACCCCTTTCCTGCTCCGGGACCACCTCTATCGTACCTTTTTGAAGTAAATCAAGGACCTCCTTCTGTAGAAGGAGCAAATGGTCCTCGGAACAAAAACCTTGGCAAGGAGGATAAGGAGGAGGAAATTCCCGAAAGGGAAGGGCGTACCCATTCTCTACAAGGTTTAAAACCCAAAGGTCTGACGTGACCAATTTCCAACCCTGTAGAAAGTGAGACAACCGACCCCCTACAGGACCCACATGATCCAGGATGGGGGATCTAGGGCTGCTTTCCTGCGTTACCAGAGGGAGCATCGGAGGTAGAAGAGGAGGAGGAGAGATTGCGGGCAGAACCACGTTGGCGACCCCTGGCTCTTCCTCTATAAGACCTATAGAGCGGATTTTGCTGCTGAGGTTGTCGCAAGCCACGAAAGGAAGACCTTCCAAAACCACGATACTTTTTATTACCAAACCACCTTGACTGAGTTTGCAATCCCAAGGACTTTGCCGTGGCTCTGCTATCTTTAAACCTTTGAAGAGCAGAATCAGCCTTCTCCCCGAAAAGCCTTGAACCATCAAAGGGCAAATCCAGAAGGGTAGCCTGAACATCCGGGGAAAAACCAGAGGACCTAAGCCAAGCTTGTCTCCTGGCAACTATGGAGGAACCCATAACTCTGGCCACAGAATCAGCCGTATCCAGGCCAGATTGAATAACCTGCCGAGCAGCAGCCTGAGTATCTGTCAGAACCTCTATAAAATTTCCCCGCTCTTCATCAGGCAACTTGGGTGCCAACTGCTTCGCCGAATCCATCAAAGCATGTATATAACGGCCCAACAAACAGGTAGCATTGGTAGATTTAAGTGCCATGCTAGATGAAGAAAAGACCTTTTTAGCCGACTGCTCTAGCTTCTTAGAGTCCCTGTCGGCAGGAGCCTGAGGAAAAGCGCCTGAAGACGGTTTACAGCAGGACGCCTGCACCACCAAACTTTCTGGAGACGGATGAGAAGAAAGAAAAAGAGGGTCCCCCGGAGCCGCTCTATATCTTCATGCCACAGATCTAGACACAGCAGGAGAAGAGAGAGGTTTATGCCACACATCCATGATGGGCTCAGTTAAAGCATCATTAAAGGGCAACAAGGGCTCAACTATTGAAGAAGGCGAATGCAAAACTTCAGTGAGCAAATTAGGCTTATACTCAGCAGTAGGCAATTGTAAGTCTAAAAGCTCCGCAGCCTTTCTTATGACCGTATGATAAGGAGCTACCTCCTGAGGAGGAGAAGCCCTTGATGAAGAAAGATCCCACTCAGGGGAGGTGTCCAGTCCACTTGCCTCTTGAATACCTTCGAATTCATCCACAGACTCATCTATCTCACCCTCTTCAACCTCCTCTCTCAGATACTGTTCCTCCTCCAACAGTCTTTGTGCCTCTGTCCTTGAACGAACCCTTGGTTGCGGCGTCGGCGGCGCCACACGCGGCGCCGACAGCCCCGGAGCCGGCGTCGAAGGAGGATCCGAAGGTAGAATCGGCGTCGTACGAGGCAGAGGAGAAGGCCCACCAGACGGTGCCGTGGACTCCATATACGGCGTCGAAATCCTCGGTGCCGGAAACTGCCATGACGGCGCCGTCGGCATGAAAGGCACGAAGGGTGCCTGGGCATAGTGCTGAGGCACGCCCAAGTTGAAGGCCAGTGGACCCACGGGACCAGAAGGTGCTCCGGAGGGGAAGGCTGCCTTAGCAAATACTCCATACATTGCATTTAAAAAATGCGTTGGGTCCGAACCTGGAGTTGGAAACTGTGGATATGGAGTCGAGTCAGCGTCCGGTCGTGGAACATCCGACGCCGGAACAGCCGGATCCACTGGTGGAGCCACAGGTTCAATCTCGTGGGCAGGAGAAGGTTCATCATGAACAGGCAAGCCCTCCGAATCCGGCGAACCTCTCGGCGCCAGGGACTGCGCCGGAGTGCCTTTTGGAGAAGGAGATCTCTCCGGAGTCACACGAGGAGAAGGCGAAGGAGACACAAAGTCTTTCTGACGACGTCGAGGAGCCGGCGAAGGAGACCTCGACGCCTTACCCTTCGACGAACGGCGCCGAGAACCATGCCTCCTTTTCTTCTTGTGTTTCCTCGACTTTGACGAATGCGAAGTCGACATCTTCGACCTCGACTTAGATCTCTTACGTCCTCTTCCTTCCTTCTTTGCCTTAGCCATAAAAAAGTTTGGCTTCCCGTTCTTTAAGAGCTTTAGGGTTCATCGTCCTACAACTGGAACAGTCTTTAACGTCGTGATCCGACGACAAACACCATAAGCAATCTTCATGGGGGTCAGTGATGGACATGTGACCCCCACACTCCCTACAGGGCTTAAACCCAGACTTCCTCGAAGACGACATCTCAACTGAAACAGTAAAGATGAAGGGACAACAAAGTAACTCGTACAAAATACGGAGAGTCCTAGAAAACTGTTACGCGTCGACGGCGCGGAAAAAAGGGAACTGACGTCATCACGCCGACGAGGCTCTCTTATGGCTCCAGTGACGTCACGCGGAGTCGCGAGCGGAGCCCTGGTATTATGACGACCTCGTCGGCGTGGAGAGCTAGGAAAAAGTTTCCGCGGAATGCTGGCGCAGGGGATATTCAAAAGGAACAAAAGGTGAGGAATCCACAGGCAGATGTATCCATCAGAATTATCAGAATATCTTTTCCCACCCAATATCCTGCATCCGTTTGACAGTACTCACTGCACTTGGTGGATCGCTTCTCTCCAGGACAAGCTCTGCATTTCTGAAGCAGGTTAGTAGTCTCAGGTGCCTATCCCCAGTTCAGGCTCGAGCTCCTCCGCCTGAACTAGTCACCAGTACCTCTACAGCAACAGCTGGCAATCTGATTCTGCCTGTGTTGCCATCGTGTCCTCTCACATTGTGCTCTTCTCACGTTTGGGGGTGAGGAAAGTCACAGAGAGCCACATAGCCCGGGTGGTAGCCCCTCTACCCCACCCAGTCGCACTCCGCCTCTGGAGCTTGGAAGAAATGTGCTTTGCCATGAAAATTGACTCTTAGTTTTGCAGTAAACATTAGAGCATAGTCCAGTTGCTGCGCTATCAACTTCTACTTCACTGCACTGAAGGATCATCTCTGTTCCTGCACCTACCTCGTACATTCTGGGAATACGAAGATCCTGTTTTACTCCATCTCCACCGCTCTTTCTATCACAAAGCATCCTGAGAGGTCTCCCTCGGGAATCCTGGCCATGAACCAATTTGTGAGGAAATGCACAAGGTTAGCGCCATTGCTCCTCTCCACCAATCCCACCAGCCTGATATTTGTTCTGTGTGCCCTACCCTCCGCATCTTCCTTCCTTCCTCCCTCTCTGCCAAGTGCTTGGTAGTGTTCTTAATTTCTTTCACAGTATCCTTCAGAGTCTGTAGGGAGTTTTCTGCCATTGAGAAGCATCCCTCTACTTCCATGACATGATCCTAGCATTATGCTGGTACTGGCAAATCAAGGAGACATCCAGACGCACCTTGTCAATTCTGCCCTCTACAGGCTAGAGAACATTGTCCATTGTTACAACACTGGCATCCACCCCCTCCAGGTGGTACAGTCTCGGAGGCTCTAACAATATCAAATGTATCCATCTTTGTCTGCTTTGGGGTGGTGGCCACCTGCTCCTTGACAATGGTGACTGGTGCCCACTGATGTCTCTCAGTAAATGACACCACCAAACTATGCCTAGATCACACAGAAAACAGAAAGAAGGAGGAAGGGGAAAAGGGGCAAACACTGAATGTTCAGTAGCTGTGAGTGTTTCCAGCTTGACACACAAGTGCGAAGAGTAGAAGACTTAGGTGAACTTCAATGAGGCCAGGAATCATGGTTGTCCTAGGCTAGTGGTTTGCATCTCCCACTGGGACCCCCAAAAAAGGGGTGGCACAACTCCAGTGGACCACAATTAGTCTAGTCAGGTGGCTCCGGGCTAGAAGTTCAGTTCGCCACACTGGTCTGCACACAATTTAACAAGTGGACACCCCAACATTCATCTCAGGGGCTGCATCCTCTAGCGCGCTTGGCAGACGGGGAGGGCTGTGGCCATAGGTCCTCAGCCTCAAACCAGGCAAAGAGGACAGAGCGAGACAAGGGGGGGGTCCCCTCAGTGATGTTGTCGCTGGCACCACAGCAACATGCAGACTCACTGTGACTTTGATACCACCCAAGGCTAGTGTGCACCATGCCACTAGAGCCCTAGGGTGGTCCCTGGGGACGAGTCTCCCATCCCAAACCCATTCACAGTATAGTTCAGGAAATAGCACCTGCCCTGCACACGGTAGCAGCCAAATGCCTCATTAACACTATGGGACCCTCCCTCAGGTCTTCTCTCATTATTTAAAGTCTCTGTTGGTGGTGAGGAGGGCTTGTTAAGTTGATCCGGAGCTGCCGCTCCTCCCGCCCCACTTCGATGGCCACCATCTGCAGGAGGCGGCAAGATCGGCTCCCGACAGTCTGAGCTTCAAGGCCCACCTCTCCACCATCCACAGATGCAGCGTAGGGCCAGCTACCTCGTTGAACTAGTCACAGCCTGGCACCTGCCCCATGAACCTTGAAACAGGGTCCCAGCAGAGCCTTCGCTATCGCCCCGGCTCCAAGAGCGTGGGCTGCCACCTACATTTATCCTCATGACAGAATTATGCAGGATGGAAGGGGTTCCAGGCTGGAAATACATGCTTATGGAATGGTGTGGCCTAATGTTGTGTAAATGTTTATTTGCTGCTCCAACCACAATGTAAACATGCAATCTTTACAAATAATTAGGGGCCTGATGCACAAAGCTTCTTGCATGTGTAATTTATATATGCACCTAGAAAAAGGCAGAAGTTAAGCATGCGTAAAATATGCCTAATTCATAATGCCAGATTCGAGTATGACACCTATGGACATGCGTTTGCGATATGCATGCATTTGTTGGCCTCGGCTGCTCAGCACAAGCAGCCATACATGATATGCACCCGTTTCTGGAAATACAGCAGACACACTTTGCAGAGCACCTAACTTACAAGTTAATGAATCTGGGGTAAGTGTTGCAAGAAGAGTCAAACCATGCAGCAATCAATCAAATATTTGGAGGATTTGTGTTGGAAGGGGTGGGATGCGTGGTTGAAATCATTATTTTTAAAAGAACAAATGCCATACAAGAAAACAAATTAACATTGGTAACATTCTCTAATCCTTCTCATATTTATGTAAATCTGCATTTGTAGTGAATACCATATATTTGTACACGTAAACTGTGCAGTTATTATGCTTAGATGAATGTACATGAATCACTAAAAAGTTGAAGTTATGCATATGAGAAGGAATAAACGATGCTTTGCAACCTGACCACTCTGAATCACACCAAAACTGCATGCCGACTTCTACGTAGTATGATAGTTTCTTCTGCTGAATTATGTATTACATTCCATGTACGAATGAATAACAAAAACATTGGAGCATTAATTTTTTAAATAATAGGATATTCAAATATTTTATTGATCGTCACTGTTGTCTACATGAAGCACTTTAAAGTTTAGTAGATGAACAAAGGTTTAACAACAAGCTGTACAGTAAGACCATCACCAGCGGCGTGCCGGCAAAAATAGGTTACTGTTGATTTTACAGAACACCTGGAAGAAATATGTCATGGTAAACATCAGCAGTTCATTGCTGCTTCCTACAAAACACAGACCTGATTACATTCTGAAGAGAGTAAAGAGGGCACAATAAAAATCAGAAAAGGTGTGTATTTTTCTGGGATAGATGTACTGTGTACACAGTCACTCAATATTAAGAACCTTCCATTGTTCAGTGAGACATTGTAAATGTATGGGGCTTTCTTTGAAATTAATTAACATCCTCAACTATATAATTGTAAGTAGCTCTTGTATAACTAATCGTTTAAAGCAAAATTGATTAGGATTTACGAAGACTAACATAAGCATGTTCCATACTCCGTGATGTGAATTTGCCAAACACATTTTCCTCTATGAGTAGGCAATCATTTCTTACTTATGTTTATAAACAATATCCATATCAGATGATTTTTCACTTCTTTCGTAATTTAATGTCACTATTACTTTTTTCCCTTGGAGAATATGTTGTAGTTATTAGAATCTCCACTACAAATGCCAGTCCTACTTAAGTCACAAAAAGCGGAACTTACAATGAAAGAAAATGCTGTACATAAAGGCTACTGTGGAAATTGTCCCTTTAAAATAAATATTTGCTGAGAGCAGATACTGACACTGGAAAATTACTTTACAATAGTCAAAATAAAATGGAACGTTTTTAAAGTATTTTCATATTGCCAGATAGAAGAAATCCCCATTAGCACAACAAAAAGGTTCTGACCAATAAACTTGAAAATAAAGAAAGAAAACTGACGGGAATCCTTTTGTCTAACCATGCATCCTGGTAGATGTCCTCCCCTCCTCTGGTGCCCAAATTCCGTGCCCTTTATTTATCCAGGAAGATGCTTATCCTCTCTACATTTTTATTGACAAATGCGTGTATGTGGAAACCACTACATTGTAGTCAGGAGGAGGGGGAGGCGAGTGGGGTTAAATATGATTAACATCTGACCAATGGTGCGATTTCAGATCATCCCAAATTGCAGATAAAACATGTTGACCTATCCTTCACAGGAAGAGAGGATACTTATGTATACAAATTCAGTGAAGTGCCTGAATTGTGTGCTTAATCCTAGGAAAATAGGCCAACATGCCTAGAATTACACATTTGTATTCATTAAAGTTTCATTGTGCCTCATACTTTTTTTTTACTCTGAGGACATTGATTAGAATTCTCTAGCTGTTGGGTAACTTTTCCAATTTTGTTACATTGCATAAATCAGCACAGCAGTATTCCACCTGTCTTAAGAGCAGGGAAAAAAGATAAGTGTGGATTTTAATTCCGACATTATCCTAATAATGGTTCCTTTCTGGAGATTGTATGGCGTTACTTTCATGGACAGACAGCCATGGTAGGCTTGGACACATTTCTCTGAAATCTCTGCGGCACCAAGATGGGCTTCAATGAGCTCAGTGTGCATGTACGACATTTTGTTTTTTGTTGAACGCAACTCCTGATATGCCAATATCATATTTCTCGGGGCAGGCTCACTGGCCCTTAGCAATGGATATTTCAACTGTTATAACCACAGTTTTTTTTTTCCTTTAGAAATATGTTTGATTTCCTACCAACAACCATTTTTAACTGTTTTCGGGATAGCCCTTGAAATCAAAGCATCATTGTTTTGTGTGTTACCTGGTGTCTAATTAGGCCACCCTTTTGACAGAAGCTTTTCCCGCAGATAGAACAGTGATAAGGTCGGTCAACCATGTGTGTTATCTGGTGTCTGTTGAGAACGCCTTTCTGACTAAAGCTTCTGTCACACATAGTACACCGATAAGGTCTCTCTCCTGTGTGTGTTCTCTTGTGTACAAAAAGATTGTCCTTCTTCCTGAAGCTTTTCCCGCATTCAGTGCATTGGTATGGTCTCACTCCCATATGTTTCCGCTTATGTCTAGTAAGATATTCCTTCTTACTGAATGTTTTCTTGCATTCTGTACAGGAGTATAGAATAAGCTTTTTTTGTAGGTTTGGTTGACATGCTATAAGGTTTGCATGACATAAAGTACTGTCCCAGGGATTAAAGGTCTCTGATGCATGCACCTTTTTGTTTCTGGGATTTGCACGGATATGTGCTGGATCACTGACACCACTTTCACAATGGGTAGATTCATCTCTTCTTGATTCTTGGCTAAATTCTGACCATAGTAAGGTTCTTGAGTGTGTTTCCTTCTCGTAATTAAAAGGCATATCCATGTTTGTCCTACCAGCAGCAGTTTTATCAATTAATCTTCCAGTATCCTCTACTTTATCTTTGTTTTTCAAGGTTCCATCACCTATTGGACAAAGAAACGAATCAAATGAACACTTTCTTTTTAATTAAATAAAGACTAAGCAAATAAATTGTCTGACTAATTATTATTTTCAATAAAAAACATGTAAAAAAGAATCCCAAAGCATGATCTATCAATGTTTACAGCAGGATGATGATTGTCAAGTTTCACAAGGAAGTTTGGAACTAGCTGACAGCTTCCTGCTGAGGTGTACAGATGGTAATTCAAGCAAGTGGCAGCAGAAGCTGCCTTTGTTTTGTGCATGCACTTCCAATGTGCTCATAATTGATGTGACTTGTATTGTTACTCTTCTACAGTGGAATCTGTGCCACGGTTTTGTGTCTGCCAGTGTTTGGAGCAGGATGCAATTCAAAGCACACTGAAGCAGGTTATGCCATTCTCATACCATGCTATGGCTAGAAGAATAACAGGCTAGATCAGTTATCGAATAAAGATCCTATTTTTGACCTTCCATCTAGCGCCATCGCAGCAGATATTCAGTTAACCATACTTTTTGGGTGGACTGCAGGGTTTGAAGATGAGACTAGCAGGAGGTAAAAGAAGGTACAATGGGCATTTGAATGGACATTTGTATTGCACTGATACTAGGAGGACTAGACTGCTTATTGTATAGCTGTATGCCTATCCTGGTGACAGCAAAGAGGAGAAACATAAATGGCCTTAAAAGCCCTTAATCCAAAAAATATGCAATATTAACTCACAGTTTGCACTGCTGGCATTCTGTAGTTTGTCAAATTCTCTGTAGTCCTCACAATATGGCTCTTCCTCGTGCTTAATACGAAATAAAACCACCTCATGGTCTGTTATAAAAAATAAATACAACTATAGTATTACAAATTACAGACATACACATAATACCATAGAATACATTCTATAAGGAAAACAGGAATCACCATTCCATTGATATCCAACTACCTACTCAAGGAGCAGGCATGGACTAAAATGGGATTTGGTCTCTTGCTCAAGTGTATCAAATGACCTCTCAAGGAGCAAGCTGACATTGAAATATTTAACCTCGCAGTATAAAATGTATCAAAATGAATACTGCCGCCATGAAGAATTACGCAGTGGCACAATCACACTCACATGTGGATTGACTGGGTTTAATAAATATTGACAAAGAATGAAAAACAATTGGATTGCCAGGTCTGATCTATTCATTTACCCTTATCAGGAGTTTGTAGGTGGCATTTTTTAACTCAAGAAACATAAAAACATAGTAAGTGATACATAAGTGAACTGGTTTATAAAGCAATTCAACAGAGAATAACAGATCACAATTTGTAGGAGACAGCAATATAATTTCTCTTGAAGATGTTATTTGTGCAGACAAAATAAAAATAGTTTTCCTCTACAGAAAGCTTGGAACAGATGACAAAGAAAAGCCTACCTACAAATGACTGGCAGAAAGTTAACTTTACTGTGCACTAAGGGGCTAATTTAGAGCTTGGCTGAGAGGGTTCTCCATTGCAACGGGCAAACTGAAGGCCAGTCCACTTGATTTAAAAACGGGTGGACCTTAAGTATGTCAGCAATGACAATTACTTCATCTCCATCCCTGACATACTCCTTCGACAGCCCGACGGAGTCGGGGGTTTGGCGATTCGAATGCCTTCCTGATTTAGAGTGGATGGTTGAATGGCAAGTTTTCACTGTCCTTTACCACTAGGTAAAACTTGGCAATGAAAACTAAAACAAATGACCCCACACCATGGAAGACAACACACGTGTGTGTGTGTGTGTGTGTGTGTGGCGGGGGGAGAGGAGGGGAAGGCATTGTTTTTGTATTTCCAAAAACAAAATCCCGCTTTGGTATTTTGTTTTTGAAAATACAAAAACTTGTTAAAAGTTTGACGGATAGTACTGCCATTGTTAAGACATGTCTGCTGGACCGGCGGACATATCTAATTATGGCAGGCGGAGGCCCCTAGCTATTGCGGGAGTAATGTACTATGCCATACCGACAGATTTACTTCTGTCTACCAAAGTGTAAATCAGGCCCTAAATCTGCTGACAAGAGGGTCACTTGTCGACCAATGTGGGGATCATAAAAAACTCAAGAACATTTGTAATTTACCTGCACTGGGGTCAGTGGTGCTTTCTTGAATTTCTTCTCCAAGATGATCAATAAAAACTGGAACTGGCTTGTCTTCTTTCCTCAAACCAAGGTCATTGCTCACAAAAGGATGTCCTGTAAAACAGATTAAAACGGTTATTTTTCAGAAACAAAAGGAATGCAGGCTTTATCGATCACAAACTTAAAACAACATTCTTCAGAATAGGAAGTGGCTATTCAGACTTTTCAGTCACAGTGATTTCCTTACATTGACGAGAAGAGCATGCAGTTGTGCACATGTTCAACTCAGGGTTTTTGATGCACTTTTGGTTGAAGATAGGTGAGCCAAATAAAAACAATTAGAACTACAGGACCTAAATTCTGTGCAGGGCACATATTCAACACTTCTAGATTTTTAAAAATGAGCTTTGGGATAGGGAAAGGACATACCAATATAGGATTAGACCTAAAGCTTCTGGGATAGCGGGTAATTAGAGGTGGGGGTAGTGGTGAAGAAGGCGAGAATGGGAGTTTAGATCAGTTTATTGCATGTTTTCTTCGCCAAAGTCATAACACCCACCTAGGAGGCATTTTAATGCTAATAAAGAGATATTAAAAATTTTAAAAATGAACTTTTGTGAGTGTCTAAGGAATTATGTGCTTTTTGAACACTAATACCACCTACAGCATACAGCAGCCTCCATGGTATTCTCCCTTTGGTACTTTCATAGGGCAAATGGTTTCCTGTAGGTAAAGAGTTTTACTTTGGAATAATAAGGATAAAACAATCTCTTCTTCTATGGGCAGGACTGACCATTCAGGTACTCTAGTATTTCCCTGATAAGCTGTAGGCGAGGGTGCTGGTTTCAGAGGAAAACAGAATCTCATGACTCAACCATGGCCCCATGTCCCTGTTGTAGTCATGGCTTCCTGCAATTTGGGGCAGGTTTGAATCTTTTTGTTAGGGTTGATTTTGGATTCCAGACCAGCCTTGCTTCTTCCTCACCTGTACTGTGGCGGCTGGTTGCTTTTCCTGCTTCTGTGTTCCAAGATGTTTGCAGATGCAGTCTGTCCTCTCTATTTATACTGAAAACACTACTGGAACTTGTGTCATCTGTTAAAAAAGGACAAAAAAAATGTGTACATGTTCAAATAAAACACTTTTATACCAGATTATTCTGTACAATGTCCACTTACTTCTCTCTGGCATTACATCTAAACTTGATGATGTGCTTTGTGCTGGAGAAGCAACACACCACACTGTCAGGCTTACTAACTAAGGCAATTTTACGTAAAGTAAAAGCAATACAATTATTAAAGTTTTTCTCAGATCACGCCCATGCCATTCACTTTATTTGATATATGTTATGAAACAAGGGAACCCAACAATTTCCGAGAACCTAGGGTCATAAATCATTCGATAAACAACAGTGGTTCACTTATGCCAAATAGTCTCATAAGTGTTAAAGACATCTATGGTCTTATGCAAATTTGAAGACCAAACCTTACATAATACACTAAAGGCAAGTATAAAAGCAGGTCACTACATAGCGTTGTAATGCAATTAATTTATTCATTGCATAGTATTGAGACAAGGCGTGTGAGCACCTAGTATCTGGTAGGTGAAATATGGAGTTACTCAATCGCTATGTCCAGCGCGTTCTTGATTTCAAGCACAGACCCCGGAGCTCTCTCTTGGCGTCCCGATTGACTCGGATGAGGACATTTGTAATTATTTATGCTACCAAGTCTCTGGCTCGCTAGCCCGCCCGGCAGAGGTAACAGTGAGGCATCCCTTGCCTACTCCTATCTCTACTTCGGATTCCTTCAGGAACACGGCACCACCGGCCCCGCATTAACATGCTGCAAGGCTTTCCACTTTATTTTACGGCTTCTTCCCATCTGGTTCATTGATTGACAGCTTTTCCCTGAAGTTCCTTCAAGGGTCATGCGACTCTCCCTACATGTTCCTTGTTCTCTCCTCTAATTGGCATGAATATAGCGATTGAGTAACTCCATATTTCGCATACCAGATACTAGATGCTCACACACCTTGTCCTGATGATCTCAATTCCATAGATCTCGAAATGCCGTTGACCACAGATCAACTGGACTCCTTCTTTATTATATAATTTTTTTTAAAGAAGCCTAGCATCATGTTGTTTTGAGTCGATGCATGTTTTTACGTTTTCACTTATCACTGCATGTTTCTTTCACTTATCTGTGAGCACTAGATCATGATATACATAAAAATGTCTAAATAATATGCAATGAATACATTAAATTGCATTACAACGCTATGTAGTGGCCTGTTTTTATACTTGCCTTTGGTGTAATATGTGAGGTTTGGTCTTAAAATTTGCGACCTAAAAGCGGGCACAGATACAGTGCTAAGTTCACTTTGAGGAAGAAAAATGAAATACATCTCAAGAACTGAGAAAGAAAAAAGAAAAAATTTAGCTAAACTACATTGAGAGAAAAATGGACACCCAAGCAGAATGCTAGCTGCATGGGTGAAACTCTGAGTCAGATTTTATCAGGGAGAGCTATTTTTGGGGCCTACTGGCATGTTATGGCCAGCTGATAAAGAACAAGTGTTATGCTATTTCATGAAGTGGATGAGCACTAAAGATGCCTTTAAATCTTGTTTTATCTTGTCACATTTGCTCTGTTGAGAGACAGAGGTCAAATGTCAGCTTATGTCTTACAATTTGCAGTCAGAGAAAGAAAAGTAAATGCAACATCCAGGACAAAATAAGCAGCAATCTTAGAAGATTTTGTAAAGTGAACTGTCTGACAAACGTGCTGTACAAAGAGTGTGAAATGAAAGGCTGTAGGATGTCAGTTTTTTAACACACATTCAAATAGCTTGTAAATGAACCGTACAAACACTTCAAAATATATTTTAGCAGTTATGAAATCACTTTTTTGTAATTCTGAGTGCGTGTGTCAGTGGCTGTAAATGGTGAATGGGTGACTGAGCAGGAACAGAGGTGTCTGTATGGGTCAATAACAGGGTACATGAGTGACTGAATGGGTGCATGAATGGGTGTATAAGTGGTTCTATGGGTGAATTAGTGGGTGTGTGACAGGCTGTATGGGTGAGTGAATGGTGTATGAGAGACTGTATGGGTGAGTGAGTCAGTGAGTGTGAGAGGTTGCATGGGAGAGTATATGATTGTCTCAGTACATGTGTTAGTATATCTATGATTAAGTGAGTGGATGTGTGAGTAACGGTATGGGTTAGTGAGTGGATGTGTGAGTGACTGGGTGAGTGAGTGGGTATGTGAGTATCTGTATGGGTGACTGATTCAGTATAAGAATGGTTGTATGGATGTATGAGTGGGTGTGTAAGTGTCTATATCTGTATGAGTAGATGTTTTGGTCATTGAGTAGGTGCATGAGTGGCTGTATATGTGAGTTAGTGGTTGTGTTAGTAGCTGTATGGGTGAATTGATGTGTCAGTGGCTGTACTGATCAGTGAGTAGGTGTGTCCCTGTTAGTATGCGTCTGCGAATGGGAATGCCAGTGGTTGAGTGGGTGTATGTGGTGTTGCATGGGGTGGAATTGGGTGTATGACTGGTTCTGTGGATGAAGTCATCAGTGATGTAATTCGAAATATCATCGGTGATGTCATTTCAGTGATGTAACATGTGAGGTCATAACGAGTGTATTGCGGGGGCGTAAGCTATAGTTAGCTCAGCTAACTATAGCTGCTGAATGTCTCTGGTTTTGTACGAGTGAAATGTGAGCCCAACTATAATGCTCCTATAACCTTTGGTGTTTTCAGTGAATTTTTAAGGTTTTTTAATTTTATTTCCTAACTATAATGTCCCTGTAACCTTTGGGTTTTTCTTTCTGAGAATTTCAAAGGATTTTAAAATTCTATTCCCTAACTATTACATCCATGTAATATTTTTTTCAGTGAATTTCTAAGGTTTTTTAATGTTAGTTCCTAACTAGGACGTCCCTGTATCCTTTGTTTTTTTACAGTGAATTTCTAAGGTTTTTGAAATTCCATTTTCTAACTAGTGGAGAAAGGGGGCGGCCATGAGCTCTCAGCAATACTGCTGGGAGGGACTTAATGGAGGTAACAGGAGAGGCTCTCAGCCCCCAAGGACCCTTAGCATCCAAGGGGACTTCATCCCACAAGTAAAGTCTCAGGAGGGAGTTTTCAAAGTGGTGGAGCAAGGGGATGGGCCATATACGAACACTCAACAATCCCGCTGTGAGTGACTTACTGGAGGTAACACGATTGGTTCTTGGCCCCCAAGGACCCTCAGCATCCAAGGGGACTTCATCCCCCAACCAGTAATGTGCCACGAGGCAAGTTTGAAGAGTGGTGGAGAAAGGGGGTGGGCCTCGGGTGAGCTCTCAGCAATCCCGCTGTGTGGGACTTACTGGAGGTAACAGGAGGGGTTGTTGGTCCCCAAGGGCCCTCAGCAGCCAATGGGACTTCATCCCCAAACCAGCTGTGCACCAGGAGGCCCCTTTGCAGAGAGGGTGAGAAAGGAGTCGAGCCTCCGACGACTTCCCCTGGGGCCGGCCCTCTTTTTTTTTTTTAAATTAGGGGAGGGGGGGATGCACGGTCTCCCTCCCCTGACCGATTTCAACCCCAGGGACCCCATCCCCCGGGGCCCAGCCATTACACTATGGGAAGGGGGCTGCGCGGTCACCCTCCCCGGGCCGATTATGGCCCCGGGACCCCATCCCCCTGGGGCCCGGCCTCTTTATTGTGGGTGCCCCCAGTGACCTCTGTTGGAGACCGGGGGAGAGGGGGGGAAGCTTCAAGGGCCCCTGAGGTCCATGCCGGCTCCACGCCTCCTGTGGGAGCCGGCATTGGTCTGACATGGGGCTGCTGAAAGGCAGCTCCGTCTGTCAGAGCAAATGTTTTCATCTGTTTCCCTGAACGCATATTTGCTTGCAGGTAAATAGATGAAAACTCCTCTTTCTGCAAGCCGGATCTTTTGTCACCGCTCCGGCATGCAGAAAGCGGAGTTATGTTTGCTTTGCTGTCGGCTCTCTCCAATCAAAAGCAAACAGCTACCTCCCAAGGGTGGGCACATCGGGAGGTAGCAGGAGCTGCCAAGCAGCCCTCCTCCATCATAGAAGCTAGCCCCGGAGAGATGGACGGACCCCCTACATTAATGCATTTCAGCCCTGTGGGGGTGGCGGTCCCCTGGGCTGTGGGGGGCCGTGTGCCCCCTTACATTTGATACATTGCCCTGGGGAGGTGGCAGTCCCCGGACTTGCGGGGAGGCCGTACGGGCTCCCCCGCATTCATTTTATGATTAGCCCTATGGAGGTGGCGGTCCCTAGGGCTGCAGGGGAGGCCGTATGGGCCCCCCTGCATTGATTTGATCTTTAGCCCTGGAAAGGTACCGGTCCCCGGGGCTGAAGGAGGGCCGCGTGGGCCCCCCACATTATTTTATTATGATTTGCCCCGGGGAGGTGGCGGTCCATGGTTCTCCTTTTAGATTGCTAGCAGTATGAAAATGTGGAAATCACTTGTATGCTTACCTGTTTGGCCCCACCCACCTTAGTAGTTTCCAGAGGTCTTCCTGCCTTTTGCCAGGATGATGGACAGCTTAACAAGTGGCCCCCCAGCGCGTTACCCGCTGTTTTGGTGAGGAGTTCTTGATGCCGAGGAATTAGAGGAGATCTCCACGAAGCAAAGAAGCACTTACTTCATATAGTTAAGAGGAAGCACCCTTGTTTGGTGGAGATTTACCTCTTTGTAGTCTCGTCTTCTCTATAGGAGGATTCATGTCATCACATATTTCTGGATAAAGACGCACCAGGAACAATCACATTGCCAAAACACACACAAGGTCACTAGGGACATTTCCTCATGCTCCATTATGCAGCTGTCGTGTAGAATACATCCTGGACATTTACCCAACGAGGTAGCACTTAGTAATTAACCAGTAGTAAGAACTCCCCTTGGGTAGATATTTTGTGCAAAACTGTGGACTCTTGTTGGATAAAAGGGCAGGTGCAGTTCCTTTGTGGTCGAGTCACTCATACAGTTAGTGACACACCCACACAGACACTTAGACAACCACTTACACACCCACTGACAGACCCACTCAGGCACTGATGCACCCAGTCACAGACACTCACACATCCACTCACAGACCCACTCAGACACACACACACACCCAGTGAGACACTTATACAGCCACTTCCAGACCCATACAGAAACTCACACACCCATTGAGTCACTCACACACTCCCTCACACACCCACTGAGACACTTATGCACTCTTACACTCACTCTTAAAGGTTACAGTTAGGAAATAAAAGTTTAAAAACCTTGGAAATTCACTTAAAAAACACAAAGGTTAAAAGGACGTTATAGTTAGGAAACAACATTAAAAAAACTTAGAAATTCACTGAAAAAAACCAAAGGTTACATGGACGTTATAGTTAGGCTCAGATTTCACTCGTACAAAGCCACTGAAATTCATCAGTTATAGTTACCTGAGCTAACGATAACTTACGCCCCCACTATGCACTGCTTATGACCTCACATATTATATCACTTATGACATCGTCAGTGACATCACGGATGACATCACTGATGTATTCACCTATACAGCCACTCACACACCCACGCACTCACCCATACAGCCTCTTAACACAGCCACTCACTCAACCACACAAGCACTCACACAGTCACTCACATACCCACATCACTCACCCATACAGCCATTCACACAGATGCTCCCTTTCCAATACAGCCACTCACACACCAACTCATTTAACCAACCACTTACATACCCAGTCACTCACCCATTCAGACACCCACTCACCCATACAGTCACTCACACACCCACCCACACAGCCACTCACTCACCCAGTCACTGACCCACCCACTCACACACCCATACAGCCACTCACAGCATCACTTACCCACACAGCTACTGTCACACTCATATATACACCGCTACAGCCACTCACACACCCATACAAGCAATCAGACACCCACTCACACACCCATACAACCAATCAGACACCCACTCACACACCCATACAACCACTCACATACCCACAGTGCTAGTCAAGACACCCACTCTCTCACCCATACAGCCACTCATGCACGCACTCTCACCCATACAGCCCCTCAGACCCCCAATCACACACTGAGACAGTCTCACAGCCACTCAGATCACATATGTTAGAAATAGTATCACTCATCAGTAGTACACTTAGTATACTAATCTAACTATTGTAGTAGGTTAGTATATATGTTTAACACTCATAAACTTTAGAAAACACTCAGAATCAGTAGATGATGTCATCAGTGATATCATCAGTGATGTCATTTGAGAGGTCATCAGTGATGTCACTGACCAGGTCATGATGTAATATGTGAGGTCATAAGCAGTGTATTATGGGGGTGTGCGTTATAGTCAGCTCAGGTAACTATAACTGCTGAATTTCAATGTTTTTGTATGAGTAAAATCTGAACCTAACTATAACGTCCCTGTAACCTTTATTTATTTCTGTGAATTTCTACGTTTTTTTTAAAATGTTGATTCCGGACTATAACTGCAACCTTTGTTTTTTTTAAGTGAATATACATATACATATATACATACATATACATATATACATATATATATATATATATATATACAGCCAACAGTCACTGGTTCTCCTGCCATTTGTGACGGCAGGCTCGCGGCGAGGTAGCGAACCTCTCTAATAATTCACCAAATCACTTCTTCTTATGAAAATTGAAGAGACATGCTGCAGCCCAAATATTTGAAGCGCGATAGATTTTATTAATTGCAGCGAAAAAGCCCGTTTTTTACAAATGCAAAACATGCCAGGCTTGTACACATGGCATCAATAGAAGCACATACAGAACATCTTTCAGTGACAGGGATTTTAAGATTACTAAATTGTTGACTTGCAAGACCGAATTTGCAGTCTACGTACTTGTTTGCCCATGTGGCTTGCAGTACGTGGGCAGCACGGTCTTGCAGGTTCACAAGCGAGTGTTGCAGCACTTACGAGCCATCACGAATCAGGACAATACATATCCGGTGGCTCGGCATTTTAAGGAGAAACACAATTCAAACAACACCGATCTAAAATATTTTGTCTTAGACGCTGTCCCTCCGAGTAGACGGGGAGGTGATAGAACCAACAAGTTAAGAAAGCTAGAGACAAGGTATATATTACAGTTGGATTCTAAACACCCGGGAGGTTTAAATGCCACTGAGGATCTGCACACTTGCTTAACATAGATACACTGGAGAAGATGAAATCAGGAGATCGTCTGTGATCTAGCTATATATTGTAGCCATAGCTCTAAGCCATTGATATAGCATGGGTATCCTTTATATGGTGATTCAATGTTTTAGTCTCTTAGATATATTTTTATCAAGTGTTTTTTGAGTGTATTGACAGATTGGTATATGTATTTATGTAGATTTGTATTTATATATGTATTTATTTATTTAAGGTCGATCTTTTTATACAGTATTTAACGTATATAATGAAATATTTTTATGACCTTATTTTATACATATAATGAGTCCAATAATGTATTTATATATTTATTTAATTATGTACATGCACTGATTGCAATTTGCACATATTGTTACATCTGAACACTGATACAGTTATATATCCAAATAAGGGACAATATTACATACATAAGGGACAAATCATTGTAAAAGTATTGGAGGATGCCCTGCTATGGTATAATCATATATATATAGAAGTAGAAGAAGGCATGATGCATACACTGATTTAATTAAGGGAAAACGTAACGATGGTACAGGTTTTAGCTTATTTATCTTTCTTATTTTCATAAGATCATAAAACAGAATGGAACCTTTTTAATTGAAATATTAAAGCACTAATATTTCAGCACTTTGCACTTTTTTCACTTTTTTCACTTTTTAACACGTAATTTTATTTATCACAATCGAATACCACAACAGTAGGACAATCAGGCAGCTACATTACACAGTTTGCCATTCTGGATTTATCCATATATTAAATAAAAGCTATCTATTAACAGATTAAATGTCAAATATAGTTGCATTTTAGGTTCTGGTAATATCATGTATTACTGCAACACCAGTGTTTGCAAGAGAAATAATAACCATGTCGAACTTAAAAACCAGGTCGAATTAGATTTCCAATTATGTGAAAGAGAAAGTATGTCTTCCATGTCTACTGTTGAAGGTATCACGTGATATATGTTTTTAATTGGTTGTTATTGGCACTATAAAAACCGCACTTAGTTTTCAAACCATGTCATGTGAACAAGGCTCAAGGGAGCCGAAACGCGTAATGGCGATTAAATAAAGTATCTTATAAAAAGCACCAACTTGGGTCCGTGTCCGTACTGTGGAGAAATCCTTGGATTACAGCGGCGACTGCGTGATATATATATATATATATATATACAGCCAACAGTCACTGGTTCTCCTGCCATTTGTGACGGCAGGCTCGCGGCGAGGTAGCGAACCTCCTAATAATTCACCAAATCACTTCTTCTTATGAAAATTGAAGAGACATGCTGCAGCCCAAATATTTGAGCGCGATAGATTTTATTAATTGCAGCGAAAAAGCCCGTTTCGCTGCAATTAATAAAATCTATCACGCTTCAAATATTTGGACTGCAGCATGTCTCTTCAATTTTCATATGAGTAAGTGATTTGGTGAAATATATATATCTCCCAGCTGGTGTATATCTCACTCACGTGGGGAAAGGTTAATACTGCACTTTCTCTTCAAATCAGGGTTGTTCACAGGGCACAGATCTTCAATTTCTTTAGCTCTTACTGAAACAATGGTGGTGGTAATGAGAGGACCTAGTAAAAAGAGTAAACAGAAAATTACAATTCACATACAGGTCTTCTCGAAGCAGCATGTAATCTAAAAAGTAGTATACGTTTAGAGAAAACATATCAAAAACCAGTGCAAAGACAAATATAGAAAGGATATTATATAAAGATATACTGAGAAAGAGAAAGATACAATGGGTAAAGGTGTGCAAAAAAAGGCCTATGCGAAAAATGTACATAGACAAACAGAGCTTAAGTTAAACACATCACAAAAAAAAAACACATCATCTAACTAAAGGAAGAAATAGCAGATTCCAGTGTCTGATCAGATCTAAAGCTCAAACTCCAACCATGGCAAAGATTGCATTAGGTGCATTATGTGCCTTAAAAAGATTAATAAACCTTTATAGTTTTCTCAAAATTACTGATCTCAAACTCCTTTTTCGAGTCAATCCTAACTTCTTATTGACTGTATTTTTGCCATGTTGTTTGATTCTTATCTCTAGGGACACATTGCCTCATCTATTCTTCAGGCCAACACGGTCTCTGACCCTGCAATCTGGACGCCACTATATGTAGACTATCTAAGTGATAGTACCATTGCACCCACAGTTTGTAAGATGAGATGGAGTGTCATGGGTGGTATTGAGTGGTCTGATGCGATGCAATTTGATGAAGCGTGACCAGGTGTTGGAAAGAGCGCGCAGAGCAAAAATAATTTGAAAATGGGGTTGGTCTTTACAAATACTGACTCCAAAACACAATACACACAACAATCAACTTTAAATGAATGAAACATTGAAAGCTCCCCTCAATGTATAAGAGTGGTGAGTTCAATATTAAAAAATACACATCAGTTTCTAAAATTATCATGAAACATGGATTCAATGAAGGGAAATATTATTGTCCATAATCTCCAAGAATTGGGAGAAGATACACAAATGTGGACACTATTCATAGAAACAGACAGAACCTAACATGATAGAGATTATCCTAAAATAATAGAATACATCAATAAAGGTATAGGTTTCAGCATCTATTAACTCTTCTGCTTGAACTTTTTTCACCGATCTTATATATATGTACAAACAGTACGTCTAAAAAATCTCTCCCGAACTGGTCTATATTGAAACTCGGACTAGTGGCAATGTACATTTACTAATATAAAACACCACTCTAGTGCTAAATGTAGTGTAAGAAGATCTACGTAGCAGTGGGCTAAACGTTTTAATACTTAGTTCCACTGATTCTTATGTCCAGAGGGCTTACTTTATTTATGGCTGTAATTCTAGATCGTCCCCTGGGATGCATTGTCCTGCTAACATGTTGTGTGGCAAACATGCAACATAGTTTTTCCTCTCTCGGCATATGATCTGAGCCTTCAGGGCAAAGCTGTCTTGTGGGCTGCACTCTACCCATCAACCCTACCCTCTGCAGGCCATTAGTTGTTCTTCAGTTACAATCCCACAACTGTAAGTAACAGGACCTCTTCTCTTTGTGGGCCTTCAGGTTTCAGCTTCCAGAAGCTGAGATACATTAGATTTGCCATGAATAAGACTTTTATGTTGTGATCGAATGCTGATGTTTTTTGCAGAATTCTCTTGATTGATTTGAATTATGATAAACAATACACATGACATTTGAATGTAATGTGCCACAGAAATCCACCAATAGACATTCTGGAATAAATAAATACCCATCCAAATGAGCAAGGAGAACAGAAAAATACATTTGACCATCCACTAACGTGCAATCAGTGTGTAGGGTGGAACTCATGGATACTAGAGTAAACAATGACTATTCCAGGCTCACCAGGAACACAAGTTGCTTTCTAAGCACTTTTGCCAGGTGTATGCAAAGCAGGGCCAAGGATTACACAGTGCTGAACAGAGCTACGTAGAAGAGGTGGAGTGCCCTAATCTAGGGTTGAAAAGCAAAAGTGCGTGAGTTTGGAGAAGTATTGTACAAGCGGGGTTTATCCTGCCATTAAATTGTGTTCAGTTTGGCCAAGATTGTACCTTAGCAACTCAGTTACGAACAACTGCCACAATTGTTTTAACCAAAGTCTAAAGTGCTATGGGTGGAGCCTCTTTCATTACACAATCAGTTTCTGCCCGTCCTAGTGTGTGAAGAAGAAAAGCCCAATCTTGGGATCCCATTTCCTGGAGTAGGTTGTTGCAGAAGGCCAGAATAGTGACCTTTGATCAGCATGAATGGGAAACCCCAGGATACCTTTAATGTTTAAGGACCTTCTTCCAGAATGCCTGGATGACAGGGCAGGACTACCAGACATGAGATGAAGATCCTCTATCTCCCAGGCATCTTCAGCATCTGTCTGGAGTGGAGAGAAAGACACCATGCATATGCTCTTGCATTCTGTATCGTAGGAACCTCACTTTGTATGCTGACTCTCTATGGGAGATACTCCAAAATGCCTTCAGGAAGTCTGGCCAGAGTGTGGTCCACTTTTCAGCTGCAGGGTCTCTCTTCAACTCCATTTTCCATTTCTGTTGTTATTGCCATCTTCTGACTTGCTCACCTTGACTCAGGGCCCAAAAAACTGGAGATAAGCCTTCTGGAACCAGAGTGAGAACAGACCAGTTTTTCAACGCATGTGATGGGCCTGGTGACTTATAGTGCTTTAGAAGGGTGCAGTGGAAAAGATGTCAGTGTTGCTTATCTGATTCAGGCTATCATAATCTGCCTAGCACTGCAGGAATGATTTAATACTGTCCTGCTAAAACAGTTCTGCTAGGGTTCTACACTTTTAATTTCCCAAATGCTCAAACGTGTCTCCCTTCAAAGGTGTATCAAAATCAGAATTATGGTAAATCGGAGTATGCTGGCATCAGAAGGAGGTTAGACCACCCCCTTCAATGATTTCATCTCATATCTGAAGTCCAGATTTAAAAAGGGTCAACAGTTAGGCTTTATGGTGTCTATGCATGGCTTTCCATAACCAAGGTAAATCTCATAGCAAGCGCCACATTACCACCCAATCCATGAAGAGCAACTTCTTATCGCTCCCTCTAACCATCTACTCGAGGAAGACACCGAGATGAAATTTGTCGCTCTGTAGTGCTGTAGGAGGTCTGGACAAGCTAGCCAACCTCCGTCTCTAGGGGTCATCAGAATCTTCTTTGAGACGTATGATTCCTTACCCACCACCCCAGACAAATTTCATCAGGCGCCTTTGCATGGCCTGTACTTCAGTTAGGGGTATACCTACTGGGATTGACTGGAATACATATAGGATCCTAGGCAATATGTTCATTCTTAGAATATTATATAGGTGCTAGCGGGGAGATACAAAGGTGCCTTCACTGTCTAAGGTCTTTTTTAGATCTAATGATGGATAACTGGCCAGGGGGCCTCATTCCTGCCTGCAGGTAACGTTCAGCAGGAGGTACCTAATAGCATCTGTACCATCGAAAAATGGAGGAAAACTATAAGTATGACACCCTGTTTGGGAGATGTTAAGGTTCAAGATTTCTGCTTTTCGTTTATTGACTTTGAAGCAGACACTCGTTCAAACTGGTCAAACTTTACAGCATTGCCAGAAGACAGCTCTCTGGGTCTGTCAAAGCCAGCAGAATATCGTCCAATAACAGGGAATGTGTTTCTCTCCAGCAAAAGTGATGCCCTAGATGTCAGCTCTGGACTAGGCCCACATGGGAAACAGTTCCACCACCACAGAAGAGTGGACAATACTGCCTAGATTCCTTCTGGAGGAGGGGTGGCAAGGACGAGATGTCTATTTACTAGAATAGTCACCTTCTGACTTTTAAGTCCTACTAGGGTCCATCCAAACATCTTTTTTTCAGGATGGAACTCCCAGCCACCCCATCAAATGCTTTTTTCACATCTAATAAGAGGAGCAAAGCGGGGAGTCCCTTTCTGTCAACTTTGTTCATCAAATGGGCTATTCATCTCCCTTGCTTATTTTAAGTGAAGTCAAACTGGGCTGCCTCAATCAAGCCTAGCATAAAGTTTTCTAGCCTATTTGTGAGGATTTTTATGAAGATTTCAGTATCTGTGTTTAGGTGTGCTATTTGGTCTACATAGCTCCTGCTTTTTCGCTGGCATAGGGATAAGAGTCACATCAGCCTTGCATATGGTGGCTGTTTACCTTGTGTGCAAGATATTATAGAGGGCGGCAAGTGGTTTACTTAGCCAGGCGAGGAAGGTCTTGTAGGACATCGGAACGCCACTGGGTCTGACATCTTGTTGGGGTGCATGGATTTTAGGGCATTGTGGATCCCAGATATATCTCTGGGCTTAGCCAAGGACACTCCTTCCCTACCCTGACAGTAGGCAACAGGCATCCCTCTAGGTGTAGTCAAATATCCTCCTGACTTTCCTTCCCTCATGAACTGAGGGACTGGAAGAAGGCATGTAGGGTCTCGTGCTTGTCATGTTTCGAGAGCGTTAATTCGGCTTTTTCTGGCGATGTGCTTTTTCACAGTCTGTAAATGTAAACTTTTTAGCCAGGAGGGCATCAATCTAGTCTCCTTTCTCACAAATATTAGAACCCAGCATTAAAAAGGGTGTTTCTGCTCTATTTGTTCTGTAGACAATAAGTTGACCCCTTACCATGGCAAGATGGCACTGAGTTGTGCACAAAGTATTCCACTTATCCTCAGCTTTCAGAGCCTTGAGCTCTGCTGTGATATTGTTAGCAACAATCTTAATAGTCCCTAGAAATGCCACTAATGGCCAATCCCCTCATAGCTGTCATAAAGGCATCTCAATTGTGAGTTTGAGAGGTGTCAGAGGAAGAGTTAGCTCAGAAAAATTCCTTAATGTCCTTTGCCACAATAGCTCCATGAACTGAGTTTTAGAACAGGCCGCCCACAATCTCCACTTTCACTTCCTTGTGGACACCTTTTTGTCCCATAGTATCTCTACGTGGGCGTGATCTGAGATCAAAATATCAAAGATGTCCGCTCTAGCAAAAAGCTGCAGCAGAGAGTAAGAGATGAAAATATAATAAAAGCATGAATTATATTGTATGGAAGTTAGAATGGCAGGTGTAATCATTGTAATCAAGGTGGAGGTACCCTCATGCTCCCACAAGCCCCATGTCATCCAGATTGCTCTTCAACCTTTGTGGATTCTGTCAAGCTCAGGTCTAGCTTTGGTCCGGAACTAAATGAAAGTCTCCCCAGAATCAAGTCTACCTCTACATCAGTAAGCAGATCTTGAAATGCTGTACTTAGAAAGGAGTCTTGGGATGGGTTGGGCATAAAGGTTGATAAGGACACGTGGTCTGCAAAAGAGAAATAATTAGACTCTGATTAAGCACCCCACTTATGCCTCTGTACCCTGGTGTCGACCCCACCTATATGCTGATTTCAAAGATTAGCAGCCCAGTCGTTTTTTTAACTTGCTGATGCCTAAAAGTGACTGGTGTGAAGCCTAGACGGCATGTGTAAATGGCAGCATTGTAGCAAATGGGTCTGCCGGATGAAGACAATATCAGGGTTGTGTTTCTTCTTTTAGCACCACAGCTGCTGCCTTTTCCAGGGGGAATTTAATCTTTTTATATTAAGATATAATAATATGAATGAAGAATTGGAAGGTCAACATATGTATAACCTTTTCTGACCCTCCCCCCCCCCCCCCCTGGCGTGTGCAAGCTGCAGCACAACCCTCCTCTTATCACCTGACCCCTCAAACCCATTGGCCTACTCAGCCCAAACTTAATCTCCAACTAGAGTATTTGTGAAGGGGACCTTAGGAAGGGGTACCCCCATCATATTGGAGATATACCACCACTTGATAGACGGACTGGGAAATTTCCCAAGTACTGCAACAATTAACAGAACATCATTTTGGGTGAGCTGCGCCCCACCACGGCTCTGTCTAAATGACTCAAGGCTACAGCCAAAAAGACAGACACTCACCTCTCCAAGCACATTTATAGTAGATAATCCATAGCCCCTAGTACTGGATGAGATCCCATTCACCAGCCCAGAGAGATGGCTGCCAAGACCTCCGATGCCAGCAATCAGAAATGGCACTCGTACTACCAAAATGGAGCAGGTGGCCTCCGCATCTCCTTGAGGTTTTCTCTCTATGCTTCTTGGGCTGCATGGATGCTCCTGAAGCTTCACACCCACCATTTTCTCCTGCGATTTTACCGCCATCCAAGAGGGTGGGTTCACATCTGGTTGCTCTAGCTTTTGTCCCTCCTCAAGGTCATTAGTGGTCCCGTCTTGGCCTTGACAGGTGAACTGAAGGGCCTTGGGAACATCTGCAATATTTGGTTTGCTTGCTATGAAGTTCCTAGGTGATTAGGTAAAGCTCTAACCGCTTTAGCAGAGCTGCTGCAGAGACATTGTGATACAGGCTCACCTTACTGTCATGATCTTCCTGCCTTGTGCCATTATTCTCTCCTTAAGTCGTGAATCCGCCCTCTGTGCGTCTGGATTCTATGCAGCATCACGAGCCTTTTGCTCTCACTATATATATTGAGCAGATGAATTCTTCTTCAAAGACACTCCTAAGGATTCCCTAAAGACACTTCCTCAGCACTTTTTTTTTTAAGATTGTAGTTTTATATGATGTGCTTCGAGACAGGTTCTGTAAGTCATCAGATTTCTGGAGGTTCCTTACAGGTGGATAATGGTTGTATGAACAAGTTGATCTGTCTTTTTCCTACCGCAAGCCACAACTCTGCAGCTTCCAGCTTTTGATTTAGTGACATCATATCTCTTGATTTTTGCCATGTTCTTGGCCGGTTCTGTCTGCGAGGCAGCTAAACTACTGGTTAGTGTCCTCTGAACGCTAGATTCAAATTCGGCAAGACAATCTTGTAGGACTACTTTTAAAAGGGGGTCTGCAGCCATTCCCGCCATCCTTCCTTTGTGCTATTCTGAGCCCCATGCGCTTAGAAAAAAAACGATCAATACCTCCTCTTTAGCAAGCTTGGAGGGTCTTGTGGTGTGCTGTTCAGTACAGTGTCAGCTCAGTTGATGCGTAGTGAGAGGAGAGACACTCACATTCATTACAGGGCAGTCGATGAAGGTTATTCAGGAGAGAGAATTGCAGACTTGTGCAAGGGCATGCTGGTGAATCATACAAGAAGCTACCATCTACCAAGTTCTGCTGGTGAAAACAAAGTCTTCAGGGCCTGGCAGGCAGTTCCCATGTGCCCACTCACATACTGGGCATCAAGGCCAGGCCTGTGCCGCCACACTAGGTGCTAAGAAGCTGTGTACTCACAGATGGGATGGTCTGGTGTTGGTATAGCATTTCTCCCCACGGTGGAGGTTTCAGCCAATTCGGCCCACACCAAGCACATAAATGCTTTCTCCTCACGCTATACACAAGGGGTCCTGATGACCCCCTCTATCACTCCAAACCATGTGGCTCTTCCAGACCAATTCACACATGAGGGGTGATCCTCAGGTGCGGGTATCTTCAGAGAACCCAGGGTGTGTCTGCTCCCCTCAGTCACCGCCGTCAAAGATGGAGCTTAATATAAGGGGGCTGCCATTTTGGATCGGCGGTGCCGCAGGCAGGTGCATACCCCAAAGTCCATCCACCGACATCTCGCCGCTACCAGCTGCCCATCCACAGTAGTCCAAGGTCTTCACCTCACTGTGAGATTGATATTACCATTTTGGGAGACCTTGATAGCTCTGCTGATATCCAGGTGGGCAGGAAAGCACTGTGTGGGAGTTCACAGATCTCCTCGCTGCTTAAGTGCTCTTAGGCATCATCTATTTATAGTCCAGCACCAGGCACTAGGAGCGTTTCTTGGGAGCAGACATAGTGCTCCTGCCTCGGGTGCCCCGATTACCCACTTCCTCCACAATCTGTGAGGTCGCTGCACGGTGCCAGGAGTTTGCCATTTTTAGACTTTCGCAACTCACAGTGCCTGCATTCCCACCTGGGACGAGTGAGGGGCTGCATTGGATCTTCAACCGAGTCTCTATGTGGATGTGCTGGGGCAGTTGGGGGGTGCCGGCTGTGCTCTTAGTGGTTGGCTATGTGGCAAGGCATGTAGTGCCATTGAGGGGAAGCTACTAAGCTGTCATCTTGACCAGAGACATAACTTCAGGGGGGTGTTTGGGGTGTCACCCCCCCCCCAAATAAATACATTCTTGGTTTGCTAGTTGGGTGTGGGGGCACTAGTTGGGTGTGGGGGCACTGAGTCGGGTCTGCTATTTCTGTGTCCATTTTTCTTGTCATCCTGATGTCACTGAGAGGTTTTAACTTGTTCATTTTTTGGATCAGGAACTTAAATATATTTAGACCCAGATTTACAAAGATTTTGCAACTGATTGCGCCTCTTTTTTGACGCAGCCCTGACACAAAATCCTTTTTGGTATTTACAAAGCACGCAAATATCAATTTGTGTGGTTTAGTATGAAAAAGTAACGCAACGCAGCGCATTGAGCAGCCTTGTGCTGCTTTGCATCGGTTAGGTGTTCCATAGGTGGTGCATGGGGGTTCCCCTGCATCCACCCATGGATTTTTGACGCAAGCCCATATTTACAAAGAGTTGTAGCCATGGGTTTGTACTAAAAGCGGGTGCCTGCCCAAGTCTGGTGTAACGGATAGAAATATCTTTATTTCTCATTATTTCCTCTTTGCATGCATTCTGCAACTTATAAAGAGGAAAACACCTCCAAGGATAGTTTTAGTGCAGGAAGAAAGTTACCCCTCCTGCACAAACCTTTTCCTGACCATAACGCAGACACCCTTGGACGATGGTGCAAGGGTGCCTGCATTGGCACTAAGCAGCCCAGATTGCACAGGCATATGGAGAAAGCAGAACTGCTCCATTTCTTTGAAGAGACGGTGCAGTTCTGCTCTCTTCAGGTAATGCAATGGAGCACAACAACTTTGCTTGCTGCACTGCATTGTGCCATTCGTTCCTAAATATGACCCTTCATGATGGGTTTACCAAAAAAGTAGCAAATCTGCACCCATGGAAATACTCCTTGAATGGATGCAGATTTTCTACTTTTTACAATTTACAATCATTGATAGTAGTAGGCTTGGAAGGCTACACCAGTCTCAGGTTTCTAGGCATACTATTGGCAATCAAACACCCAAAAGGTGATGGGACACGTGGTTGTAAACAGTCTAACCACTGGCAATCCCTCTGGGTACCATTTTTTTTGTCCACTGTGCCACTTTAGACAGAGGGCCTGGTTTAGGATTCAGCATATGGAGTAAAGGCAGACCGATTGGTGGAGGACTTTACTGCCTTTATGCCCCACAAAATGTAGAGATGTCCGCCAGCCCAGTGGACATCTCTTTACATTGACAGGAACCGCTGTCACCATGGTTCCTGTCAATGTAGGAAAAATTTAACGGACTGCTCGGTCAATCATGACAGCTGGCTGTCAAACGTTCCCAAAGTTTTTTATTTTTCCAAAACGAACTCCTAAAGAGGAAGATTGTTGTTGAAATTTTTTTTTTAATAATAATAATAGCCCCTACACCAGATTTCCCCCATCATGTGGGGGGGGTAATTTTTCTTTTTTTACTCTTTCTCACCACCAGGATATACCAGGCCATGATGGGCCTGATGGGCTATCTGACTGCCCACTTTAAATAGGGCGGATGGTTGGATGGGTTTCTTTCAAGGCCACCTACTCCGTTGGGCCCTCGAAGGACGTTTTACACTGACTGAGTAAAATTTACACAGTCTGCGTAAAACCTGCCTCAAAAATCGGGTAGGTGGACTTTGAGTTTGGCAGACGTAGTACTTTTTTTTTTTACACAGTTCCTGTCTGCAAAAATCTAAATGACCCCCAGAGGCATAACTAATGAAAATCAGTACTGAGCCTACTCCTCATGGGAACTATCCATTCTGAAAGTTTGTCACCTCACACATTCACCCCGTGGCTCACTGCTTTTTTTTTAAATTTCAGTGACTAAGCTACACCTCTGATCTTGACCGGAAGTCAGTATCAAGGTTTGCAAAACATTTTTGAAGGGAATGTCGACCTCTCATGGGCAGTAAAGGAAGGAGGGGAGAAGAAAAATTCCATGGGTCTACTACAAGGGCCTCACATCTTTCTACTGCTGAATGGTAGTTTTGATAGGAGTTCAGCATGCCTAATTCACTGTGCATACTAAGGCTAATGTCTGGGTAGCTTGGCTTGGAGGCACTCCAGCCCTGTGTCACAGGAGGATCTGTGAATAATGCACAACAAAGAAGAACTTTTATGGACTAGGCTTGTCACATCACCGGGGTTGTGTGGCAAAGAATTATATTTTTTACTCAAAGGCACTTTAAGAGATTGCTACAAGTGTATGCATGCCTGACTCCCACCTGCACCTAGACTCTTCCTTCTAAACACAGGTAAGAGAATGGCTATTGCGTGGATCTGGGGCTCACATCACTGTACATCTGAAATGTGAGGAGTAGCACGTAACAGGATCTGTCATTCAGCTGCATTAATGATCAAATTCTGTCAACTAAGGATAGGATGTCCACTTTGGTAATCTGAGGGTCAGAGAATCCTACCTTTGAAATATGAGATATAGCGTATAATCGAAGACGTCATTCAGCTGTCTTAGTTGTCAAATGCTATCAAATTATGTACAGGAACGTGTCAATTTTTATCTGTTGTTCATGATGAAGATTAAGTCAAGAAGATAGATCAAATGTTTCAGGTAAGATATATATCTTCTTTTGAAAAAAATCAAAATTGCAAATATTTATGGGTTTTGTCTAATAAAAAGATAATACTCTGCTTTCATTTAAAAGTGACCCTAAGACTGCTTGATGGTAAATAAATCGTGGAATTTATTGCTTAATTATATAGTTACGTCATGTGCACACAGCTTTATGGTAAAAGGAAAAAAGCATAAAATGTAAATACATTGTAAACAGAGAAAGGTGAAGACAAGCATCTCACATATGACAAGACCTGCAAATAAAGAGAGTGAAACTGTACCTAGTGAGATCAGGGCTTGGTGAATTTCCTTCATCACATTTTTATAAAGATTCTTCTGCCATTCATGTAAAAGCTTCCACTCCTCTTCAGAGAAATAGGCAGACACATCGTGGAACGATACCTGTGTTGTAATCAGGAAATTGTAAAACAATTGCTCAGTAACACCATAGAGTAAAACAAAATAGAGACTGAAGATATTATAATTTCTAACACTTTTTTGGGCTGATTTAATTATTTGGCCTTCGTGTTAGTTCTGTGTGTGTATGGGTGCGCAAATATATAAGTATAGTGAAATTCATATTTGAAGCAGAACGGTATGCAGATTAATAAATTGTGATCTTTGTAAAACAGGGGTGGATGGTCTAACTCTATCACTGTAGTTTAGTAAGGAAACATATGTACAACACAAACACATTTGTATTTTTTTTGATTTGCAGGAAGCATTTTACCTGTAAGGTTTACCAAAGGTTCCCACATTCATAACCTTTAAATATTAATGTAATGTTGGACTTTCTGGATACTATCATATCGTGTGAATGAGCATACGGAGTTTTGTAGCAATTAATACATTATTCAGGCTAAACTATTACTCTTATGCCATGCACACCTTTCTGCCCTTCTAAAAAGAGCCCTGCACTTTTACACAAAGACTCTGTCAATGCGCATATCTTTGATGATATATGGCAAATAGCAGAACAGGGCAATACCATGCTCTCAGTACTACTTAACTGCATGATACGTTTAAAACGCCTCTTCGGGTGGGTAAAGCCATATCACATGCATGAAACCCTATTACATTACTCTCTGGAGATAGATGAGGCTATGTTTACACACCAAATTTGATTTAAAGAAAACAGATTTTATTAAACCACCGGATTAGCAACAATCCTCCAGATTTCTTGGAAGTTCATTATAACTTCTTGTTGGACGCTCACTTAAAAATAAGAGGTTTTTTTCAAAATAGAGGTTTTTTTCTGATTCATAAAAGGTCAGTTTTCTCAGACGTGTGAATGAGGTTGTAATTATTACCCTGGATCACAGGCCCCACCTTCTGTTTACATTTGATGTAAATATTCAAAGATTTTTCGACGATGAAAAGATGCCTTTTAAGGAAGTCCTCATCAGCCTGGGGTTATGGACTTGTAGGCGTGCAGTCATTGAGTGTATGAAACCTACAAACGTAGCACTCAATTTGGGTTTTGTCAAATTGTTGATGCTGTTTGTAAAACAGGTTTCTCACATTCCATTGAACAAGATCTAGAATAGACACTGTTTGGAAAATGGCATGGTTGCAATGTTTCTTCTCTGTTTGCTCCGTAATTCTGCAGTACAGTGGTTCTATGACTTACCCGATGGATAGTTTGTAGTGCGAGAGCTGACTTCGAACTCTTGCTGGGCTACTTATAGGTTTATTCTATATATTGTTATATGTATTAGATGCACCAACTCCAGTGATACTGTAAAGTCTCAAAAAATAATCATGTGAAATTGTCCGTTATGTTCCATGTTTTGCACAATACTTACTGCACTTTATCTTTTCATATGCTCTAGACGCCTTGACTTTAAAGACATCCTTCTGTCCACAAATATGATCCTGTGTATTTGTCCATTATGTTCTAAGTTTGAACAGCACGTTATCTTTTAATAACCACAGGAAGTATTGACCCTAGGGACACTGCAATGTCCTAAACAAGCATTGGCAAAGCCAATATTTTTTGCCTATGCAAAATCTATTAGCTTTGTTTTTTAAACATGTTGCACAGCAGTTGACCTGCTGTGCAACATGGCTTAAAGTGAGAAAAAGCGCTATGACGTGGCCAGCTTTGACCACATCATAGCGTTTTTTTTTTCATTAAGCCATATGTTCCAATCTTACGAGGATATCTATAGCAGTACATTTCTGATTTTGTCTGCCAGGCCCCATGTACGAGTCCCACCTGTTTGAGAACGAGACTCTCGATATGGATGTCAAGGGTTTTTGCACAGCATGAGTTAATGAAAAATGTATTTGCTTCTGAAGTTTTCACACCTTTTTTGTTAACACAGTCCACTACTGCCACCTTCCAAGAGAAAATGCAAGGCCAAGGTGAGGGCGAGCTACTGCAAGGGCTGACTGAGGTTCCATATCACCCTCGCGCTAATGTTGCAGCAAAGCTGAAAACAGGTTGTCTCCTGTAAAATTTCACATCGTACCTGTCACCTTTTGTACCCATAAGTCACCTGTAGAAAAAAGGCGAGAAGGCCTATCTTCTCCCAACTTTAACCTAAAAATTGTATCAACGGTGCAGTGTGAATCTTTCCTTTTAATGTAACGTGGCTGATATGATCTAGTGTCTCATCCATAGTTCCAGTGCGTCCAACACATCGCAAGTTTCGACAGCGACATATGTTTGTTTTTAAAAACTGAAAACAGAAATATTCATACAGTTGTACATCATAAATAATTTGGATGTTTAATAAAACACAGCAAATATACCTTACAAGGTCTCAATAAAACCATAAATTATAAAAGGCGCAAATGTTATTCCAAGTGATCTGCATTAACATTAGTTAATGAGACTACGGACATTGGAGGAGGGCGGATGATTAAACAACGCCATGGGAGGAAGTCGGGCAAACAACCGTGGGAATACAACAGATAGTGCTTTGGTGAAAAAGAAGTAGCTGCTGAAGTCTGTGGCCAGTGGAACGACACTGGCCCCCGGAAGCAGTGCTTGGTGCAGGCCCCGGCACGACGACAGAAGAGAAGCTAACCAGCAAGGAAATGGGAGTGACGTGGGAGCCAGCCAATGGTAAGTAAAGTGACATGGGAGCCAGCCAACGGTAAGTAAAGTGACGTTAGAGCCAGCCAATGGTAAGAAAAGTGACGGGGCCAGCCAATGGTAAGTAAAGACAAGTAATGGGCGGGTTCTAAGCCCCTTCCAAGTTTTTTTTTTTTTAAATACAAGAGATTTTGCAAGCGCTGTGCAGACAAAACCTAAAAATGACAAGGGGTTATTGTCCAACATGCTCCAAGTTTGCACAGCACACTATGCACTCTACGTTTTGTGATGTTTGTACTCAAGACTAACTGAGGTAGACTAGGCCAGGACTTACGACCTTAATTAACATGCAAAAATTGAATGTTATTGTTTATGAATCTATTAAATATACACAAGCTCAGACAGGGAGTCCAAGCTTATATGTGTACTGAAAACTAGTAATGTGATTAATCATTTTAGCGAAGCCAGCACTGCTCCTATGCTTGTTGTAAATTATGTCACATTTTATCACCAATCGGGGTTCTTTTATATAGAATGCTGTTTTGGTCATGTAATGGTTTTAATTAACTAATGCATGGCAATAAATACATTTGATATAATTTGAAATTTGAAGGGGAAAAGTTGGTATAAACGTGACTACGCTTGTTTAAAAGATCAGATTCATAGGATTCATCGATGATGGGAGTGCGAGATTATATACTAGACACAATTCAGACTGCCGTGAAATAACATAGTACACAATTTTTGTGATGTAAATATAAGTCATATTTAGAGATGATTATCTGATAAAATCTTAACTTTTAGATATAATGTACACAGGTGTTACGACTTAATTTGGTACAGTACTATTAATGGAATAATCACCATGTTTTCCTTTTTGTAATTACTTTGTTCTGTGATCCTGGTTACAGTAAATATTTGAAACACTAATGAAATGTATGAGCAACGAAAATAAAAGTTTCTCAAAAAATGCTTGTAAGATATGTGTAACTCTGGGGATAGCTCTGCTCTCTAAAGCTAATACCTGTAAGATCTGTGTCACTTGAGGTATAGTTCGGCTGGTTGATGTATGAGCCTAAGTTCTATATCTCTTATCGACTAAGGTGGGTCTCTGTTATCTGAGAGCCAATAATTTCTCTGTGGCCATATTGATTAAGTGTTTCAGCATTTCTGAAAGAGACTTCTAGCCACAGATTCCTCACCTTCTGAATATTCCCTAGGCATCTGACTGGATACGGAACCTTTTTTGTAGTACTGGCGTGCTCCAGAAAGAGCCACTGTGTGGCTCCACACAGACGCTGTTCTGCTCCGGAATGACATGCGGGGCATATATAAGCACCTCTCCTGTGCATCATGTCAGTTCCTTTCTGTCTGTACACTTAGATGTGGATCTGGAACTTCTCTCATCTCTCAGATATTGGATTTTGTCAGCTATTTCTCCACATTTTTCCACAGTGGGTAAGGAATGTCACCTGCTAAGTCGACAGGTTTATCAGCCCTGTAAGGACTTTTACAAACAGCTATCTGTGACAGACCCCCACCAGGTTTGCTTGTGGTGTTTGGGTCGGGCCACCACTCCAAGACCTCCGGCGACACTTTACATCACCAAGCACAAGGAGATACAGCGCCGTGACTGCTCCAATGTCTGCTCCAAGTTGAAAGGTCATTCCCAATCCCTCTCCAGTTCTGGAGTCAACAAAACACGCTTGAGGCTGGTCTTCATCGCACTCCAAATCCTTATCCTCGTCATTAGATGATGAAGTGGAGTTCCGCTCCTTCACATCATTCAACGGTCCTGTTCCTGCTCACAAACTCAGCTAACGTCAGAACAGATTCCGCAGCTGGTTATGACAACGCAATGTCAATGCCTCTGCGCATTGGAGTTTCCAAGGCATCTCTCGCTCTGAGACGTGTTCCGCCTCAAGAAGATCAGGACAGACCAGACCCAAGTCATCCTAGTGGCTCCGGACTGGGCACAGAGAGTATGGCGTCCAGAACACCTGGGCTTGAGCATCTGTCCTATGATCCGGCTGCCCCTCCGAGAGGATTTGCTGTCGCAGCAGAATGGTCAGGCTCTCTCGCCTTTGCAATCTCCACCTTCGTGTGGAGATTGAACAGCGACAGCTGAACACGTTTGGCCTTCCTCCAGAGGTGGTTGATGTCATCTTAGCAGCCAGGCGTCCCTAGACAAAAACTGTATACGCCTATTGTTGGGACAAATATGTGCTTTGGTGCAGCACTCACCAGCCTGAACTCTTCCAGGCCTAACTGTCTGATCTTTTATTATTTGGGCTGTTTCTTGTCCAGCAAGGCCTTAATCTGGGCACAATTAAAGGTTATCTTTCGGTCGTCTCAGCCTTCTTACGGTTGCCTGATCTGCCCTGTTTATTTAAATCACCTGTAGTGATGCATTTTTTGATAGTGTTGAAACATATGTTCCCCCATCTCCGTTTGTGATGCCCCAATGGGACCTCAATCATGTCCTTACGTATCTGATATGTACTCTATTCTGCCACTCACAGTTGTCCTTCATGTCTTCTCACCATCAAAACTGCTCCAAGTCGCCATCTCTTCAGCACGGCTGTGAGAGAGCTTCAGATTGAGTGTTTATACTTCATACACCACCTTCTTAACCAATAAGCTGGTTCTGGGTATTAGGGCGTTCTTTCTCCCAAAAGTTGTGATGCCGTTCCACGTCCGCCAGTCCATCACCCTGCCGGCATTCTAATTGCCTTCACCCCTCTAAGGATGAGGAGAGGATCCATTGTTTGGACCCTTAAGAGAGCACTCAGCTTCTACATCGATAGTACCAAAGGCCACCAGGTGGACGATCAACTTTTTCTGGGGTTCGCCGGAGCCAAAAAAGGCAAGGGTGTGCAAAATCATATCATCTCGCGCTGGATGGTGCTCTGCATTAAGATCTGTTATACTCTGGTGAAGAAGCAGCCTTCGGAAGGACTGCGTGCCCATTCCACCAGGGACTAGGGGCCAGATGTACGACCATAGTAAATTGCGACTCGCAATTTGCGCTCGTTTGTGAATCGCAAATTGCGAGTCGCAATTTACTATGTACTACAGTGTCAGAGACACTGATTGCGATTCGCAATGGGGGTCGCAAAATGGGAGGCTCGTTAATATTAATGAGGCACTCGCATTTTGCGACCCCATTGGGAATGGCTAGCCCTCCCAGGGATGGTGGCCTGCTGGGCTCAGCAGACCACCATGTCTGGGACTGCTTTTAAATAAAGCAGTTTTTTTTTTTAATGCAGCCCGTTTTCCTTAAAGGAAAATGGGCTGCATTCTTTTCATTTTTTAAGGGCATGCAGTGGTCCCTGGGACAACTGCCTGCCCTTAAAAAATATTTCCACATGCATTTGCAAAGGGGAAGGGGTCCCCTGGGGACCCCTTCCCATTTGCGATTGCATTACCACCTACTTGGTGGTAATTTGTGAGTGTTTTGCAAACGCAATTGCAGTCGCAAAACATTCATACATGGCTCATGAGTCGCTATTAGGAAGGGAACGCCCCTTCCTAATAGCGAGTCGCAAAACCTATTATGCGAGTCGCTAATTGATTAGCGACTCGCAAAATAGGTTTTGTACATGGGCCCAAGGTTTATAGCGTGCGCAAACGGGTCTAAAACCGATTTGCGCACGCTAAAAACCGTCGTACATCTGGCCCAAAGCTGTTAGCACGAGGCGTCCTTGTCCTAGACATCTGCCAGACAGCTAAGTGGGAATCTCTCCGTACATTCAAGAAAACTATTGTCAGAACAGCTAAGTCCACAGAGAAGGGCATTTTGCAGTTTCATCAGATAAAGCTATCTCCATCTTTTTCAGTGAATTACCCTGTTTATACCATCTTATGTCCATCTAGTAGTAGTGAGAACTACCTTCAACTTGTAACTGACCTATGGCAACCCGATCAACTAAACCTGCCTTAATATAACATTTCCAATTACCAAGTAGTCCATAATAACATAGCAAGAGTGTTTGCTGCAGTGGAGTCCTAGGAAACTATCTCCTCGACCCTAAAGCCATCAATCTCTTGCCCATTTTCACTAGAAACACCTTTGAGATCCTCTGCCTGACACACAAGTATAGCATGTTAAGTACATCAGCAACAAAATGCAATACTACTCTACCAGAGACTATGTGCCCTACCCCTTAAAACAGTGGTCTTCGGTACACAGCGACCTTCTGCAATACAGCTAACGACAGCACTTTCAGGAAAAAAGCTCATTTTACATTTTCTTTAGTAGTTTGTGCACCTATACCTCCTAACTAGTAAGCACGGTGGGGCAATTCAATTTGCAAGCCATTGTTATACAAGAATATAGTAGAAATAAGCAAAGGTAAAAAGGAAAAATAAGACACCAAACCTTTTCTTGCTAGGCAACAGTGGTATGTAACTCCATTCTAGGTAAATTTGGCAAGTCGCCCATCCATTCTCCACTTCCGGATCGAGCTGAAGACTCGTCTTTTCAAGGAACACCTTCTCAAAATATAACCTCTCTGCTGTTGAATTCTCAGAGAAGCACCTCACTTGCCTCACCCCCATGGTCCCTGCACTCTGCTCCCTGCTCGCTCCTCCATTAAGTCTTTCTTACCCTTTGTGTCCTTGGTCCCGAGTCTACTAGGAACAGAATTTCATGAACCACTGTAACAGTAAATGTTACAAACTGGTGGAGAGTCCAAAAAGAAAAAAACATTATTACACTGTTTTAATTAAAGAACAATTACGTTTATTTGTTGAACATCTCAATACAATATAAATTTCATTTGTTCTTCATTTTCATTTTGCAAGTTTGTATCTTCACGTAGAACGTAACATTACTTCCAAAATTCAGTGTTGTTAGTTTAAATGTTATTGATGTAGTACAGTCAAACAATTTCAGATTTCAAAAGAGTCATTTTCCATTCATATCAAGTGCAATCATTTTTTTTTTTTATGTTGGACAGCCAACGTGTTTCGCGGCACTCCATAACCTTACTACAGTATTATTATGTTTTCCTTTTTTGGACTCTCCACCAATTTGTGACATTATTTTTTACAGTGGATCATGAAATAGTGGCACTAGGGTTGTTTTTCCAGGGACTTGCCAACCCGGTGCGTTAAATCCATCAAGGCCATTATTACCACAAAAAAAACCCGGTTTGGGCATTTTTACTAGTCTACTAGAAACACCCTACCTTTCCTATACACCTGTCTCCCTTCCACCTCTTCTTCTGTGCATCCTACATCTTCTCACCCATCTAGGCCGCTTATATTGTTTACTTCTTTACAGTACAGCACTCCATTACATTACATCTAGGTTTCCACAACATAGAGAGTTACATATAGGCATAAACATTCCATTAATTCTTGACAAATTCAGCTTATTGTTTTGTGGCAAATCTAATGTTTCAACATGAAGACTGAGTGGGGAAAAAGGAGGAGCGTAATTCACTTGCGTACTTAGAAATTACACAAGATGTGAATGAATGAATAATCTTTATTTTTCAGTAAATTAAAATGTACTATGTTATCAAAACAAAAAAAATCCCAATTTTAAAACAGCATCCAATAAAATCCATAATTTCCATATTTCCATATATCTATACAGTCTTCATTCCTTTGTTATAAAAAAGTTTTTTTTTTTTTTTTACGCACCTGGGCACCCCAACCAGGACCCGGTTAAAAGAAAAAGATATTTACGAAATTAATCATACATGCTAACATATCTAAATCAAGGACTCAGGTAAATCAAGATCAACGTCACGTAAAGGGTATATAAAAGGAATACACAATGTAAACATCACATGGTAGAGTTGCTAGTACGAATATTCTAAAAAGGCCAGATGGTGCCTTAGCTTAATTTCAAAATTCCACACTCGAGTACACATGGCCATAAGACGGAGTCAGCATGCTTACAATATAATAGCTTTGATAGATAGTGCAAAAGATACTCTTGATAAAGTGCTTAGTGCTTGGCTTTTTCCCCCCAGGTATTAAACAACTAAACTTAAAACATATTAGCTTGACATATGCGAATGTTCTGGATAGAGGTACTTTGTGCGTTTAAAATTAAAAGGAATAAACAATATAATTCATTTATGATTAGAACACCGATTCAAATCCTCAAGGAAACAAAACAATATGCTTGCGCTAATTTCAAAATTCATCACTCTGAACATGCTGGAAAAGGCAACTTACAATCAAATAACTATATTAGTGCAAAATACATAAGGAAATAGTGCTTAGTGCTTGACCTGGATTTCAAATCAGCATGCTAAAAACCACCAAAATAACAACCACAGAGATAAAAACTGCAGAAGTTAGAACATAATTACTATACTAGTGTGCTTGATCCAGAGGAATAATGCTTATTTGTTTACTTTGGATCTGCTATCATGCGACTCGGGAATAAAAATAAGTGACCGTAAGAAGACACCATAGCTAATATTGATGCGGCCAACAGGAGCTCCTTTATAACTGTCTTTGCTAATTTTCACTCTGCAATGCACATAAACTTAAGAAATTTCACACAGAACATCCACAGAAATTTTCCTCCGAGACAGGTTATAACTGCTTGCCGGCACATATGAATGCTGTTTTCAATAAAGTACTGTCTCAGCAACCTTTTCCATTCCGCCATTAGAGCTGGACAAGTACAGACAATATGGCAAATGCCTTCCTTTGGATAGTTAGAAAGCCAACATGAGATCTCCGCAGTTGACCTCCTCCAAACAGGGGAATTAAAATGTATTAGAAAACTGCCTAGTTGAAGTCTCAGCAGCTTGAGCTTAGATTTTAGACCAAACAAGTCCCCCAAGTATGTTTGGAATTTGAGGCGATCCTATGAACCCATTATCATCCATGCATTAGATCTTTTGGACAACTCTGCCTTGTCCATAAGGGATGAGATATTTTCCCCAGATGAATTTATAGCTCTTTGAAAAGCTGGTTGTGAAAGGGTTAAAGCCCAGAGATCCTCTGTTTGGAAGGGGGTTAAGGGCAGGTTTAGGTAATCATATGCCGGAATGTTTGATGGATCACGTAAGGCTTTCTTAAGGTAGGACTTGGGTCTTTTTAGCTTATAACAAAATTTCAAATCACACCCAAGCTGCTTATGCTCTGTCTCCTGAGGCTGAACTCAAGGCGAATTAGAGAAGGAGAGGCCTGGCGAGGAAGATTAAGCAGGCGTCGGTATGTCCCTGCTACAGCATTATCAATTGGTTTACCCAGTCTTCCTCTCAAGGTCTCCACTCCGTGTGTGAGAGAAGGAACATGTTTAGCAGCCTTGACTTGCAGTAGAGGCTGGAGAGACAGGCCTTTCAAAGAAAACCGTAGGGTGTTAAAAGCGGCACACAAGATGTGTGCTTTTACTGTTTTTGGAAGACACAATCTTTGAATGCTACATCAAACAGCCTAGTTATCCAGTTATGCCCATTTTCTTTGTTTTTACATCACGAGAGAAAGTCCTAGTAGCTTTTGTCTTGTCGTTCAATATAAAGTACAAGCAACAGCCGTTTAGATTCATGTGTTGTTCAGAAATGCAAATTTAGGAAAAAATAAGTTGTCCTCCGAAGAACACAAGATTCTTCACTTGTATCGGTCAGAGGATACATAATGCAAATAAATGAGTACAACATTAAATCTATATTTTTTATGCATCAGCTAGTTACAACTATGCATGAGCAATTTAAAGTTAAAATAAAGTGATTTTATTTGCAGAGATTGTTAGCAGTTTAGTATGTTATATGTGAAACGATGACCGTACTATGAAGTTTGAAGAACGCATCTGCAGGACTTCAAAGTTTATGGGTAGTACAAAATAGTTGCATTTTATTTTGTTGTTCCAATAAAGGTTATCGTAACCTGGAGGGTTTACATTTTCAAACCGGGCTGACAGAGTGTAACCGATCATTCCCCTTATACTAACCAAACTACACCTGCAGTCAGCTGATGACCTACCCTGTAAATGCACTTTTTAACATATGTATCTTTCACCATTTAGTAATACTCGGGACATAACCCCATACCTTTGAGACCTCTTCTACACTCACATGAGAATAAATTCCTACTCTTGGCCAACCTAAAAGAGCTACTACCTGGTTCCGCAACACTAAGATCATTGGTCTTGACACTTTTTGTGATTCTGCTATGAGGGCACTTCCTAGACTAGACCCTAGCGTGGATGTCAACGTTCTCACTTCTCAGTGCCTCTCAGTACTAGCAGTCAAAATCGACAATGTCGCTCCACTCCAAAGCAAAAGGAAAATACCCACCCCTCAGCACCTTGGTTCAATAAAGCTCTCTACGATGAAAGGAAAACCTTAGATTCCTGGAGAAACATTGGAGAAAATCTCCTTCCACCTCCAATCTCTCTCTTTTACGCTCAGCAAGATCCAAATATCACAACCACATCTTCCTTGAAAAAGCATCACATTTCAGATCCCTCCTTGACTCAGCCAAAAACCGACCCAAAAACTTTTTGACCTCATCAAAAACCCAAACTGTTCTCCCCTAACCATTAAGCCTGAGGATTCCGCAAAGAAAGCAGCAGATTTCGCTATATTCTTTGATGAAAAGGTCAAAGCACTGGTGGATCAGGTTGCCCACCCTCCCCCATTGAGGAGCGGAAATCCTTAGTTACCTGGCAGAACTTTGACGTCATCTCGGAAGATGACCTCCTCAAATGCATCCTCGAAACTAAACCCTCCAACCATTCTTCTGACCCCATCCCTAGTGACATCGCCATCGATTTCTACACCTATACTCTCTCCTACTGGACCAGGCTAGTCAATCTCTTCCTCAGCCAAGGCTCCCTCCCGGTTGCCCTCAAATCAGGACAGGTCACCCCTCTTCTAAAAAACCCTCCGCCGATGCGAACGACCTCAACAACTTCCGCCCTATCACCAACCTCCCTTTTCTTTCGAAAATCACCGAAAAATGTGTTGCGAAACAACTTTCCTCACATATTATGGACAATAACCTCCTCGACGTCTTCCAGTCTGGCTTCATCCAAAATTGCAGCACTGAAACAGCCCTGCTGCAAGTGATTGACGATGCGCTGCATATACTAGACTCTGGGGAATCGTGTCTTCTGATTCTTCTAGACCTCTCTGCAGCCTTTGACACTGTTAACCATAGCACTCTCCTCAACACTCTTCAACAGAGAATGGGATTGGATGGCACAGTGCTCAAATGGTTTGCCTCTTTCCTCTCGGACAGATCCCAAATGATCAAGATAGCGAACAGTCTTTCATCTCCATTGGCCGTAGGTCAAGGCGTCCCTCAAGGTTCTATCCTGGCACCCACTTTGTTTAATCTTTACCTGGAACCTTTAGGGAACCTTCTAAGCAAATCTGGGATCCATTACCATCTTTATGCCGACGACACTCAAATCTACCTTAAGGTGTCTTCCGCACACGATCTCTCCCTTCTCAACTCTACTCTTAACTCTATTCACAACTGGATGTTAGCTCACCAACTCATTCTGAATCCTGCCAAAACTGAATTCCTCCTCCTCTCTACCTCTCTCTCACCTCCTCCTGTGCAATCTTGGATGGATCAGCTGAACCTACTCAACAACAAACCCATCATTGTCGACAGCGCTAAATCCCTAGGTGTCATTCTTGACAAAAGACTCAACCTAATCTCCCACATCAACTCTATTGCTAAGAACGCACGTTACCAGTTGCGCCTTCTTTGGGGGATCCGTCGGTTCTTCCAGGAGAAAGACTTAAAAACCTTGGTACAATCTCTGGTTCTCTCAAGACTGGATTATTGCAACTCTCTTCTGACGGGCCTACCCAAATCCCACCTCTCCCCTCTCAAATCCATCCTCCATTCAGCAGCTCGCTTCATTTCAGGGTCTAAACGAAGCGACCACGTCACTCCTATCCTGTCCTCTCTTCGATGGCTTCCGATCGAGGCAAGATCTATTTACAAAACTGCCTGCATCACACACAAAGCCTTACACACGTCCTCCCCTCGTTACCTGGCGAATAAATTGAAATTGTCCGGTGGCTCTCGGCCTTCTCGCAATGCGGAAAAGCTTCTGCTTGAACCCCCCGTCTTCAAAAGGGAAAGATCGATGGCGCAATCCTTCTCAGGCAATGCGGTGTGAATCTGGTATTCGCTTCCCCCATTGCTCCGTGCCACCGCCTCTACCCGGATCTTCAAAGCTGACCTCAAATCTCTTCTCTTCCAAAGACACTTTCAGAACTAATACTTTAATTCGCAGGCCCCTCTAGCGCTCTTCATTGTAAATTTGTACTTTTTCCTGTACATTCCTCACCCTTGCGTGCTGTGCTGGATTTTATGTGTGTGCTCCCTTCATTTTAAGTCCCCTGTGTAATTCACGCCCTCTCTACTCCCTCAAGAAAGTTCTTCCACTATAGGAAATTCTGTACTCCATGCCTATAGAAGTGCCGTCCCAGTGTGTTCTGAGTGACTGCCACTTGTTGCAGTATTATACCTCTATTTGTATCTCATGTATCATGCACACCTGTCACTTTTTCCTCTTGGAACGTATACCTCTTTGTATCTGGTTTGTTTTTGTTAGTTGCACAATTGTCACCTTTCCTCATGTAATGTAACGCTTGCTTTTGTATTATGCTCACGTGTAACCGACTCCTCATGTAATGTTACTGTTCCTATTGTGAAGCGCTCTGACACCTTCGGGTAAAGTCCGCGCTATATAAAAACGCATAAATAAATAAATACAAGCATCTCCCCGCAGACTCGCGACCATTAAACGTCATCCAAGATGATGTATGCGTCACCAATAGTTTTACTTGACACAACGTTACTTTCCATAGAAGTGACAATGGGTTCTGAATCTCTGACAAACCAACGTCAATTACTAAGGCGTAGAGCGGTTCATAAATTGATTCCACCTCGTGAAAAGGAAGTAGAGTTCAATAGTAGGCGCCTCAGAAACCCTGGTTCTGTCCAGGTGACGACTCACCTCAGATGAATCCTGGCAAGACATTTCTCGTTTGATTTCCGTTGAAGCGATCCGTTGTTAAGTTCAAACTGAGTAAACACCTGGAAAGACAACGGTGCTTACTAAGACCTCCAAAACAGACTGCTTCCTATGTGTGAACAACGTGCGGTGTCAGTTTATACTTCGAGAACACATGCCCAAAACAAGGGACACTAATCTTCACTAGCAGGATCAAAACCTTTGCTACTGCGCATGCTCAAGGCACAGATACTAATGACTTGACACTGTCTAGCGAGAATACGCGTTACTAATGGACATTAATTACGCTTCATTGTGCTTTTTTGGTTCAAATAATGGTTACAGAAAGCACATACTTAAGGTTTATAGTTTAGATTGATAAATGCTACAAGTACCCGAGGAGAGGCATCTTTCTAGACGGGAGGGACGCCCGTGGTTCTTTGCGCGTGCTTAAGTAAGTGCGGTCTCTACTTTGAGCATGCGCATTTGTTGCAAGAATAAACCTGATAACATTGCGTGCCCTAGTATAGACGGGACCTATGTGAGAGTGGTTATTATTTACAATTCGGAGCATCGTGGCGAAGCGTGGTGTTTACTTTGGCTCAATTCTCCCGCTATCATTTGGCACCGTGAGAGCTGACTGTCCCACCTGCTCGGGAGTTCCTCGTGTTTATCCTTACGCTTAGAGCATACTTTACGGGTCACTTGCAATGAAATCGAAGAGAGAGATGGCTCAGCGGGATTCAGAAAAGGTAATCCACTTCTCACGTAAGGTTTAAGTTCATAACATTTGTCAAATTAATAGTTCCTGCAGCGTTTCCCCTCACGACGATTCACGATTGTACTTTTTATTCTCAGTTATGTAGAGCACTCCCCCCGCAGGTAACATTGTGTTAACCAAAATGTCTACTATTTTTGTGAATATTTTCCCCAGTGTTTAAAACGTCTTTTGAGGGTACAAAACTGCTAAATGGCTTCATGCTTTGCGTTACTTCCGCTTTTTATTCAGCAGTATTTGTGCATGCTTCTGCTTTTAGGTCCGTGTCAATAAAGATAAATAACTCGATTACTTACTGATAATCACAGGGAGAATGGACGGGTTGTAATGACTGTAGCCAGGGTGTAACAGAATGAAGATAATGAAAATTACCAGTAAGTGACCGGGGCTTTATCCCTACGTCCTCATCCCAGTCATTACTTGTCACCTTAAGACTCAATCGCTCTGCCCTCTCCGTCAGGAGAAAGACTATTCCAAAATCGGTCTGGAATTGTGCTCTAGTGAACACTATGTGCTGGAATAATCTTACATTTTTATATATTTATAAAAAGTCCATGTTCGTGCAGTCACTCCTGAATTGTTTCCCATCCCAGAAGTGCTTCCTCCTTCGATGCTGCCTGGAGCAAGCAGTTGTCCAAGCAGGGGTAAATTCTCCAGCTTTTGAGATGTAGTAGAGCCGCCAGCGGAGTCCTCTTGGACACTATTGGTGCCGATTTTATCTCGAAAGATAGAACCTGTAACTAAAAGTAGCAACCCCAAAGGCAAAACCGCAGGAATCTTTGATGGTTGACTTAAATAGGCACATGTAGATAAGCATCTTCGAGAATCAAGAAATCTCTCTTCAAAATTAGAAGAATTATGTTTTGGAGAATCTCCATTTTGAATGACCTCATTATATGGTTTGACTGACCGAATATGCCACACCCCAGAACCATCCTCACTGGCCTATGCACACACAACCTACAACACATCGTGACAAATCCCACACACATTACTTGACACACATTAGATATCATCTTCCCCAACCTAGGCCTAGTTACTTTCCAAACAATTACTCCAGTCACTCGGTCAGATGACTATTTTGTTGCTTTCCAACACAAGACACCAAAACTCACCCCAACTAAAATCATCTTGCCTTCTGCTACATATTGACTTTGGAACAAGCTAAATTTGGAGAAACTGGAAAGCCTGCTTACCTCAAACAGAGCTGGTCAAAATCAATTCTGTACAAACACTCTGTGGATGGCTCCAGAAAGTTTTTTGATCTCATAATTCCTCTCAAAACATCTCCGCATAACAAAAGGGAACATGCCCCTTGGATGAATGCAGAATACAAAATATCAAAGAATAAATTGCTAAACCTCAGCACAACTGGCTCATAACAAACAACCACCAAGACAAAATATGCCTACTCAGACACAACAGATTATACAAGTCTACAATCAAAAATGAAAAAAAAACTATACTATTTCAACTGAATCCACAATGCAAAGTGTGCTGATAGAGAATTTTATAAAGTACTCACTGAATTCCGTAAGCCAAAATGCTCACTAGCTACCTACCCCATTTCTCGAGAATTTTGTAACAAACTGGCAAATTATTACACAACTAAAGCAAACATGTTGGATTCCTATTTAAACAACAAAAAAACAACAGCCCCCCAACCCCTTTCCTACAAAACCTTTCAGGGAAAGGCAAGCGCAGCCTCTACACTCTTTCGAAGAACTGTCACCCACTGAATTTCTGTGTCGCATCAAAGCGAGCAAGTCAGCAGGCTGCCACATGACCCTTGCCCACCTTAAATCTTCAAAAACATTCTACTATAAACTTCTGTGTCCATCCCAGTAAGAACACTTCTCAACAACTCCTTAACAACAGGAGTTTTCCCAGAAGACTTAAAAAAAGTAATATGTACGCCTGTTATTAAAAAAAAATCTACCCTGGACAATCAAGGCCCGACAACTACAGACCCATAGAAAATGGATCATTCCTGGGCAAATGTATAGAAAGAGCAGCTTTCACCCAGATACTACAATTCATTGAAGAGAATATCATACATTCTGACTTCCAAACTGATTTCCGTCCAGGAAAGGCACTGAATCGGCCTTTATCTCTATCTGGGATGACCTTAAAAACATGGTAGACCAGAACAGGGTTGCTGCTCTTCTTCTCTTGGACCTTTCTACAGCCATTCTCACACTAATCCAAAGACTTGAAAGCCGGAATAGATGTCACATCTCTCGCCTGGATCACATTGTACCTGTACAATACAACAAATATTATACATACTCCTGCTTTCTCTTCTAAACCATATAGCATTAAAGCAGGTGTCCCGCAAGACTCAATCGTTTTTCCCATGCTTTTCAGCATCTATATGAAATCATTACCAGATTTGATCAATGATTTTGATTTCACCTGCCGTAACTACGCAGGTGACATGCAGATACTGCTGTAATTTGAAAACCCAAAGGATATTGAAACCTCAAAAGTCTTCAATTGCTTCTTGGCCGTTTACCAATGGATGACATCGAGTCACCTCAAATTGAATGCCTCCAAAACTGGAATACACTCCTGTGGCGACTGGAAAACCTTTGACTCTCTCTGTACCTGGTGTGACGATCTAGTACCACTGCCAAAAATATCTAAGGCGGTAAGGAATCTCATTTTACCAGGGATGCCAAGCTATCAGTGAAAGCTCAAGTGGATAAGGTAGCCAAATCAAGCTTTCTCACAATGAAAACACTGCAACCCATCTTCCCACACTTAGGATTCCCTCACAAGGTTCAAGATACCATCTCTCTTGTCCTATTAAATGTGTATTATGCTAATGGTCTGTATTACAGCTAACCATTGTCAACTGTGAGAAGATTACAGAGAATTCAGAACGTTGCTGCTAGACTACTACTACGTGTAAAAAGTCACTGTGGCCCCACTGCCTGTGAGAGGCCTGAGAGTGCGCCAGCTGGACGGGACCAGGTCCAGCAGCTCTGGACGTCTGAGGCCTGAAGCGGGGCCAGTGGGCATGCTCCTTAGTCCCACAGGCGGCATCCCGACACTGTTGCGGTGCCCATGCGGAACCCTGATGCGGCCGAACATTGCGGTGGGAGCAGTGACTTCACCTGAGCACGTCGGGCCCTGGACTGGGCCATGAGCAAGACGGTGGGAGCACACCCTTCCGGAGGGGGTAGGGCGAGGTCTGTGGCTGGGCCAGCAAAAAGCCTTGTCCTATCTGCCCAGCCGGCCAGGTGGAGGAGGCGGTGATGACCCTGCCTCCCCGTAGGGCCACATACGCTCACGCTGCGCTGCATCGTGGGAGGCCTGACTAGCCTATAGGGGCATTGGACACAGGATCCTGGATCGCTCTGGGGGCCCCCCGATATCTATAGGTGACCTGACCCCCTGTTATCTGGAATACAGTGTGCTGCGAACAGGGGGTCCCCACAGAACCTTTGCGGGGCGGACTCTGAACGCTGGGCCCATTCGCTGACACAGGTCTTCTGCTTGGCGGTGCCGACTGCGATAGAGGCCCTGGAGGCAGATAGATTGCGTATACTTTCTGTGGCACCAGTGACGTGAGTCTTAGGGAGGAAGAGGGACTGACTTACTGGACCGATTTACTGGCATCCTGGTGCTGCACTGTTGACCTGGAAAGGCCCATTTCGTCCTTCTGCGAAACCTAATAGCTAGCCCGATACCGGAGATAGCCGCATAGGCTCCTGCGCCTTTTACCCTGCTATTCTGGAGTGGAGTGCGCTACCGGACACCGTCACTGCGCAACCATCGGAGAAGTATGTTCCCATCATTTATCCCCATCATCACTGCTTCTCCATCGCCGCTGGGAGTCCCCAGAGGCAGGCTGACTGAGTTGCACCCCGAATTAACGTGGCCTCACCCACGGGGTTCCGAAGTGACCACCACTGACTGCACATGCTGCCTCTGGGCAAGCGTGTTGGTGTACCTGGGCCTGCTCACTGTGTGGATTGGATCTACTCTCCAACCCTGGGCCTAACCACTGCAGTGAAACTGTTCCCGGAGGCTGGGCGGGGTCCACCTGAGGGCGGGCTGCTCGTGCTGCTTTGTGGCAAGTGGGCCTGACCCCACCGTTTTCACCTTCTGCTGCCCTTCACCGTAATCTGCTCGAGGATGGGACGTGGCAAGCCTCCCCGCCTCCCACGTAGGCCCAAACTAAGATGAAGCAGTATACAGTTCCCCCCGCCCGTCTGACGATAGAGAGACTCCTGATGCCCCCCGCCTGCGACCGCACTCCAATCCACAGTGGACCTGAGCACAGTCCTCAAGGCAATTCAGGAGTCGCGGGAGAGGGTGGAAACTATGATTGACAGTCTACAGATAGACCCCTCGCTGCTGCGACTGGACATGTGCAAGGTGGCTGATAGAGTTACTGAAACAGAGACACGGATCTCTACGACTGCAGATGAAGTAGCTACACTACAAAGCCAAGTCTCCAAGTTGATGGCATCGGATGCGACCGTTGATGAATGAGCGGAAGATGCGAAGAACCGCTCAAGGTGTGATAATTTGCGCCTCATCGGACTCCTTGAGACCATGGAGAATGTAGTACTTACATTGCGGTCTAGTGTTTCCATAATGTACTGATTAAAGTGTTCCATGTATTTGTTCAAAGCTGAGCGTTCTCCCCTTGGTCAGTTGTTTCCTGACCAACCCAGAGGAGTCCGCTCTCATCTTGTCTTCGACATGAATAAAGTTCTGTAGCCTACCTGTGCCGTCTGCTGCCTCTCTTTACAACAATTTTGGCGACAATCTTCAACGACCCATGTGTGCAGAAAGCAAGTCCAGTCAGTACGGAGGTACCCGGGCGTGCAGAGACAGCAACTGGTGAAAGGCAGACGTTACATGAGAGCGGACTCGGAGCGGACACCACACGGATCGGGGGCAAGTGTATTTCTTCATCTTCTTCGTCCGCAAGGAGTTTGGTGGACAAAAAACGCTGTCCATGAAGTTTTGTGAGAAGAGACCGGTAACTAAGTGACGTCAGCTTCGTCTCCTTCCCTGTCTACGCGAGCGGTTTCCAGGCAACCACAAGCGAGCTCACAGCGTCTGAACGTCACACGCTGATGTCCACCGTAGCACGTCTACTGCCATCTTTGATTGCCTCGTAAACTCTCCGTAACCTAGCAACGCCAAAACGGAGAGACATCGGAGCCTGTTTTCTTTGGTTCTCCGTCCTGGAGTGCATCGGAGCAGTTTCATTGGTGATATACACACCTACTGTATATCACATCCCACCAGCGTGTGGCAGCAGTTTCTTCGGTGATATACACACCCATTAATTATCGTCTTCAAGGTGCTTTTCCATTCTTTCCTTTTTTATTATACATCTTTTACCACAAGTGTAACCTGGTTGTTATTTTACCCATCATCTTACGTCGGTATTGTCTCATAAAGTTTGCAGATGGCTTCTGCACAAATATCAGTTGTGTTGCCACCAAACTTTCTACCACAAGCAGTTTCTCCCAATATACCATGGGAAGATTGGATTCTCATGTTTGAGAATTACCTGGACGCACTTGATGGGCAAGATTTTTCTGCCAAGAGAAAAAAAGCACTGTTGCTCAGTACCCTAGGGAAAGAAGGCCAACACGGTTTTCGATACCTACCTCAAGCCTTACAGGCCAATGGACAACCCATGCCCGATGAATACAAAGAGGCAATTTGCAGATTAGAGGCTAGATACGCTAAGTTAGAAAATCTCGTTATGAATAGGTATAAGTTCTATACCCAACACCAAAAGCAAAGTGAATCAATAGATGAATTCATAGCAAGGTTAAGAGAACTGTCTATCAAATGTAAATTCGTCTTGATGACTGACGAGCTTATAAGGGATCAATTAATTGTTCAATGCAACAATAAAAAAATACAAGAAAGACTTTGGGCAGCGAAAAATCCCTCCTTGAAGACAGGTATCGATTTGGCTAAGGTAGTAGAACAATCCGAAGGTTGCATGAGAGAATTGGAGAAAAGAAACCAGAGTCTCTGAAGTTTCAGATCGTGGCAATCTTGATGACAATGACCGCAGTAAAGATGACATGGGTATAGTAGCTGCAGTTAAAAACAAGGGGAAGTTCTACAAAAAAAACATTCCCGCAAAAGGTTCCAGCTTTAAATTGTGCAATAGCTGTGGGAGTGTTGCTCATTCCTCCGATTCTAAATTTTGCTTTGCAGCCAAACAAGAGTGTTTGAAATGTGGACGAGGGGGTCACTATGCTAGGGTCTGCAAGAGTAAATCTCGCTCTAGAATACCTTATGTGCAGGGAGTGGAAGATGTGGATGTTACACAAGTTGACACAATTCTGGTTGTTGGTGATGGGGAGGTGCGGAATGAAGATGACAGAAGGAAAAATAGGCCCAAAGCTATGTTTATAGTAGATGGGTGTGAGATATGTTTGATGGTGGACACCGGATCTAAATACACCATCATTCCTGACTGCTTGTTTGAGGAACTATGGTGTAGCAAAAAGTTATTGCCTAAAGATATTTCTCCAGGTGGTTACCAATGCGAATCCATTGATATTTTGGGGTATTTTGATGCTGACATCCAGTTTTCTGGCAGAGAAATTCGAGGTAAGGTTTATGTGGCAGAGCAAGGTCCGCCCATTCTAGGATGGGTGCACCAATACGATTTAAGGATCATAGTGAATCCCAGAGCACCCACACAGGTTATGGTCATATGTGATGAAGGAGTTGAGAACATTTTAAAGGATGCTGAAGCTGTGTTTAGAGAAGAGCTAGGGCTGCCTAAAGGTTATGTGCATCGCATTCTTTTAAAGAAAGATGCTGTACCCGTGCAACATAAGGTCAGCAGAGTTCCCATTGTGGTGAGAGAGGATGTGAAAAATCTTATCAGAGAAATGCTAGATGCAGGAGTGATTGAACCCGTGGAGGCATCTCCGTGGGTGTCTCCTGTGGTGATCACGAAGAAGGCCGATGGGAAATTGAGATTTTGCGTGGATTTGAGATCATTGAATCAGTGTGTGGTGGCCGACACGTTCCCTCTACCGAACGTTAGTGAATTGGTGACCACCCTAAAAGACACTAAATTCTTTTCTAAACTCGATCTTAACAGCGCCTATCTCCAGATTAAACTGCACAACGACTCTACACACCTCACGGCGTTCATTACCCCTGAAGGAACTTTTCAATTCACACGGCTGCCATTTGTATTAACATCAGCCGCTAGTGTTTTCCAGCGCATGGTTACAGACATTTTTAAAGGGATCAAAAATACAATTTATTTCCAAGACGATATCTTGATTTTTGGTAAATCTGTGGAGGAGCACAATGTAATATTGAAACTGGTTTTGGAAAAATTGTCTGTTGTGGGTCTAACTCTTCGTAAAGAGAAATGTACATTTTTGGTAGAGCAAATTGAATATCTAGGGTATACCATAAGTGCATGTGGAGTTAGACCTAAAAAAAAACCTATGCAGTGCCATTGATCTGGCGCCTCCTCCCTTGGACAAAGATCAATTAAGGTCATTTATGGGCTTAATCGAATATTATGCCGAATTCGTTAAAAAAAATTCTGACAAAACTGCTTGTTTGAGGGGCTTAATAAAAAAAAAGGAGTGAGTTTCGTGTGGGGCGTACAACATCAGGAATGCCTTGATAACATAAAAAGAGAGATTTGTGAGGCCAATGTTTCAACTCCCTTTGATATGAATCGTAAATCTATTATCACAGTGGATGCCAGCGCTACGGGTTTAGGAGCCATGTTGTCACAGAGAAATGCAGGGTCTGAGGGAACCGTAGCGTTTGCGTCTAGGACGTTGACCCAAGCTGAACAAAATTACTCTGTCATTGCGAGAGAGGCCCTTGCGGCATCTTGGGTTGTGGAATATTTCCTCACTTATTTGTGGGGTACTAAGTTTTTACTTCATACAGACCACAAACCTTTGATTAAGATTTTATCGGAGGGAATGGCTGCCTAGCTCCGCAGCTCGGCACACCGAAAGGGGATTATGCCGCAAATAAGCGCAAATGAGCGATACAGACGACGGCAAACACGGGGATCCTGCTTATGACACACCGGAGACTAGATTGTGTCCAACTATACCGTAATTAAAAGAGTGAAAGCAGCTTTTTTAAAGCTTTCTGAGGAGGGAAGCGTGCGCCCGTCGGAGCTCATAAAATGGCGCCGAAACTCGTCTTGGTGGAAAACAGAGCCTGAACAGCAGATGCGAACCAGTAGCGAGATGTCGATCAGCGCCGATGCCTGCTATCAGCCAGCGCCTACTATCGGCCAGTAAGAGCCGTTGAGAGCGCTCTTCTAACACCATCTGCTGCACGAGAGGGCCCCATTACGTTCTGCCTGACCCTAACATGGCCGCCAACGCTCGGCGGTTTTCGCCTTAAAAGACTCAGCGCTCGGCTCAGAGTACGATCCTTAGCGCGACCCACAACACCCTTGACGTCTGCGAGGGAGCGCCTCCCTATCAGCTCCATATTAACCCTATGCTAACTGCCTAAGTCGGATCACTACATCAGCTCCTACATTAGCTGATAAAGTCAGCAAAGCCGGCAGCAGGGCCAGCAACAGGCCACAACTGCAAGTGCAGGCGCACGTGAGAGCTTCTGGGGGTGCCTTTGTGGGAGCATTTCTGGGAGATTCCAGTCACCTAACCCCTGCCTCAGCTCCTGCCTCAGCGGCTAAGATCAGCAACAAAGCCAGCAAAGCCTGCACCAGCACATGGATGCTTCTTGTCTGTCTTCTGATTCCTGTTTTGTCCTCTGCAGGTCTACTTAATACCTGCCTTGACAGCAGAGCTGAGACAATTCACCAACACGATACAGGAGTCTATGACCTGTGCAACAACCCAATAGACTATAGACCCCCTTACCTATCACCTGGGCAATCTCCGGCAAAGCAGGCCTCTAAAAGCGCACTGGTTCTTCAAGAGAGGCAGGCTCAACTAGGCTCAACCAGCCTTAACCAAGCAATCAGGGACGCTCCATACTGATATAATAAACCAGACTTAGCCCAACGTCAGGATTGATTTGTTGTAGCTAATACTGACGGCGAACAACAAGGGAAGTCAAAACAAAACAAAGCAACAAGAGGAAGGCGCAACTAGGAGAGCTCAACCGCGTGGAGCCTATACACATCAAAATGGCGGAGGAAAAAAACAGGAACACTAAGCAGGTCAGACCGGATCCTACCACCTCGGACTCGCCTATTAAGGCCAAACCAGACATCCACAGTACCATGGAAATGATACTAAAAAAATTAGCGGAGGTCCACGACCTAGCAAAATCTACAAAACAGAACACAGACGCCATGCAGATGGAACTCACGGCAATTAGAGCGGACATGAACACGATGAATGTGTGGTTAGGAGATGCGGAACAAAGAATAAGTGCCACAGAAGATATCACAACTCAAGCCTGCAAAGAATTGGTGCACCTCCATAAAGTCACCGACACTCTGAAAAAACAGAACGCAGAATTGGAGACAGAAATAGAAGAGGAAACATACGAATTTTTGGCATCCCAGAAAAGTCGGAGGAGGACGCGGGGTCCTGTGTGGCCTTCCTGGAATCATGGATCCCCATGATAACGGGGATAAAATTCAGTCCCGGCTTGGAGCTGGATAGAGCGCACAGAATTCCTACCTTTACCAACCCGCACAGAATTGGCACCAGACCGATGATTTGCAAACCGCTCCGCTTCCAACACACAGAAGCCATTCTAACATATGCCAGGAAATCACACCAAGTAACTTGGGAGGGCAGGAAGATCACCTTCACGCAGGACTATTCTAAAGACACCGTCAACATACGAAAGGGGTTTCTCCAACTACGCGACAAATTGAGAGAGAGGAAGCTTCTTTTCTCATTCATTGGACCCTCGAAGTTTCGAATCATGGAGAATGGCAGGGCAATGATCTTCACAGACCCTCAGGAATTGGCGTCACACCTTGAAGGTGCCCCGCCCCAAGAGATGGATCTTGCTACAGGACTTTCCAACAAAAGAAAGACTTGATATCCTTTTTACCCTAGTTTGGGTGTTTTACCCCTCAGTTGTATTTGATTGTACAAGACTTTCCAACAAAAGAAAGCTTGATATCCTTTTTTACCCTAGCTTGGGTGTTTTGCCCCTCAGCTATGCCAAGCATTAACCATGACAGCTACTGTACTTAGCAGGAATTAAAACCTGAGTCTGATTCTGCCATATTGCTCTCATACTTAGTATTAAGACCGAATCTGTGGGATCTTGTTGGGGTCTTGTTGAGACCACTTGGTCCAGCATAGTTGTTGAAACCACATTATATATGTTCTTTAAAATCTTTACAGTAATAGCCATGTTAGGAAGGGTTTTAGCAGATAAGATAATCTGTAATTTTACTTAAGTATTCAATAGACAATTCCCCTACCGGTCTGCCGACAGTCGGTTCTGTCGTCGCAGCCCCTGCACTCGAATTGTTTGGGGGAGGGGGGGAGGGAGGGGTGGGGGGAAGCAGAGGGGGAAGAAGGAGGAGAGATAGAAATTGAAATGGTTGTTCTAATTTTGTTTATCTTCTTTTTATGTTCATGCTTATGCTTATGCTTATACTTATACTTATTGTCTCACCCATGTTCTTTTGTTACGTTAGGCACACACCAAGGCACAGATCTCCTTACAACTAGCACATTCTTAAAGATCGGAGCCCGTAAATATCGCCCGACACTATCACTCCCACACCATAGCTCTAACCAACACTACCACGATCCATGAGCCCATATGATGTCTCAGCACAAAACGTTTACAGAGGATCTTAACATCGTATCGCTAAATGTTAAGGGCCTGAATCACCCGATGAAACGTAGGAAAATCTTCGATTATTTAGCAAAAACTAAGGGAGACGTTATTCTTCTCCAAGAAACAAAATTGCCCAAAGAGGACGTAAGCTTCATCAAACACAATTGGATTTCTCATTTTGCCTCCTCACCGGCGATCCACAAAAGAAAAGGAGTTATCACCCTTATCGCCAAAAAATCAAACATTTCACTTGTTTCCCATACACACGATGACGAAGGCAGATTGCTAGTCACACACCTACAAAGGGGAGAGGACCTTATTCATGTGGTCAATATATATGGCCCAATCTCAGATGAACCCCAATTCTGGGAAACGGTCTCGAATACCATAGAAAGTTTACCCCAGGACGATCTTCTGGTGGTGGGTGGGGACTTTAATATGCCACTAGACCCCCTCCTGGATAGACAATCAAAGTGCAAATTTCACCCGTCTCGATCGCACGACATATTGCGTAGAATTTGTACTAGATTCAACTTGAAAGATACCTGGCGCCTACAGCACCCTGATACAAGAGACTACACCTTTTATTCAGCCCCCCATAACTCCTATTCTAGAATAGACTATATTTTAATATCCTCCACATTTACACACTACCTAGATCAAACAGATATAGCCCCGATTCTTAAATCCGACCACTCATGTATACACACCACACTTGCAGGCACTCACCCCACATCGCCCCCGAAGAGATGGCGCTTTAACGACGAAATCTTGGCAGACCCTGTAAACAAAGCGAAAATTGACAATGCGATTAAAGAATATATAGAGACGAATGATCTCCCAGAGATCCCCACATCTACCTTCTGGGATGCTCTTAAAGCCACCATTGGGGGTGTTATTATCGGAATTAAAGCCCAAATAAATAAAAATTAAATCTAGAACTAAAAAATCTAGAAAGTGAGATTAAGACCCTGGAAAAAAAGCACTCGGAAAGGGTGGAGGATCAGGTTATCCTTAACGTGCTAACTAAAAAGAAATACGAATATAACACTATTATGAGCAGAAGGGCTGGTGTTTGGATTAATAAATTCAAGGCGCTCCAACTTTGTGAGGGCAACAAGGCGGGAAAACTATTGGCCTCCTACCTCAAGCATAAACAGAGACAGTTCACCATTTCCTCAATTAAAGATACAAAGAATATTACCCACACCAAACATAGCGAAATCTTGGATACCTTCCAAACGTTTTACAAGGACCTCTATAGTAACAGCTTAATAATTAACTCAGATGCCTGCGAACAATACTTGCAGTCATTAGACCTCCCCAAACTCTCAAGTACAGATAAATCAAAGCTGGGGGCACCTATCTTGGACTTAGAGATATCATCGGCAATAAAAACACTTAAATGTAACAAAGCTCCAGGGCCAGACGGCTTCTCTGCCTCTTTCTATAAAGAATTCAGCACTTCGCTCCAACCGACCCTAAATAAGCTCTTCAACTCTGTAGTCCATGAGGGGAGCATCACTAATTCAATGAGGGAAGCCAACATCATTGTCATACCCAAGGAAGGCAAAGATCCGCTCCTACCCAAAAACTATCGGCCAATTTCCTTAATAAATGTAGATTGCAAGGTTTATGCTAAAATCCTAGCAAATAGATTAAATAAATTTCTTCCCACTTTAATCAGCAACTCACAGGTGGGATTTCTCAAACACCGTATGTCTAATGACAATACTAGACTTCTATGTCACGTCTTAGAAAGGGCCAAGAGCGTTCCTGCCCCCCTAATTGCTATCACATTAGACGCGGAAAAGGCGTTCGATAGAGTATCATGGCAGTTCCTGAAACAATGTATGCAAATTTTCAACCTAGGTGAGCCATTCATTTCCATGGTTATGGCCTTATACTCTAACCCGACTGCCAGGATTGCCATTAATGGCTCCCTAGCGGAGTCATTCCATTTAGAACAAGGAACTAGACAGGGCTGCCCCCTCTCTCCGCCTCTCTTCCTCCTAGCACTAGAGCCACTGATCCAAGACATTAAACACCATAAGGACATTACCGGGGTTCTCTTTGGCGACACGCGAGTAAAATTAGCCGCATACGCGGACGACATATTGATCGTCACAGAAAACCCGCAAGATTCCATTAAAGCCCTGATGGACACGATAGGCGCATACTCTAGACACTCTGGTTACAAACTCAATCGCGACAAATCTGAGGTCAAATCCCTTAATGTCCATAGTACGCGTGAAATGCTAGGCAACTCGGGCCTTACATGGCAACCGAACCACATTAAATACCTGGGGATCGAATTCTGCTCCACTATACTGGAGACACTCCAACATAACGAAACTAAAACACTGGAGAAGATCAAAACATTATTGGATGCTTGGTCACCCGGATTCATAACTTGGTGGGGCAGAGTTGAGACCATAAAAATGATGGTCTCCCCCTTGGTAAATTATCTGATAACAATGCTACCCCTCGTTTTATCGGAGGATTTCCATCACAAACTAAACATACTTCTCTCGAACTTCCTATGGAAAGGGAAGAAGGCAAGAATCAGCATGAAGAAACTCAGGCTCCCAAAAGGCTAGGTGGGGTTAATCTAGCTGATTTTAAGCGTTACCAGTCGGCTTTCCTCGCAAAACAGGGCTCTCATTGGCTGACATCTCCAGCAGGATACACCCCTGTATGGCTTGACATTGAGAAATATATCCTCAATGGTATCCCCCGGCAACCCTCCTCACCACGAATCTTAACCGAATTACATGCTCAAGCACCATCTTCAAAAACACAAAATCCTCCCTCTTGAAAATAGACAAACTACTAGACATCAGCGTTAAGAAATCTAATTTAGAATCCATTTGGTATAATCGCAAAATTCTATATAAAGGATGCACCTTGTATAATGCTATATGGATCAGTAAAGGCATCTATTTTCCCCACCAACTCCACGCAGGCACACAGCCCCTATCCTTTAAGGACCTGCAGTCCACATATCAACTTGAGCCAATAGAATTCTACTACTTCTTGAAAATAAAAGCTGCCCTAGCTAAGGCAAACCCCTCAGCCCTAACACCATCCCTCCCGCAATATCTCTCGAAAATAAACGCATTGGGTCATCAGGTCTCCCGAGTCTACAAATTACTGGGCCCCCAACACTCTACACTTAATGAGAAGGTCACATCCTTTTGGGAATCGAACTCCAAAACCCCGATCTCAGACTCAGATTGGTCCTGGACATGGAACTCAGTATTTAAAAATAAAATCAGCCCGGTGCTATCCCACACAAAGTTCTGGCTCCTACACAGGGCATACTGGACACCAGCCCGACTACACAAACACAAAATCCGTGAAGACGATATCTGTTGGAACTGCAATGGTGCAGTAGGGGACTTAGAACACCTACTAACTCTTTGCCCGTGTGTGACTTCCTATTGGGATAAAGTCCTTGAATTCATATCTAAACTTTTCCCCCAAGATACAAGCAGGGACCTCCCGGCTCTACTTTTTGCTCCTACAAGAGCAGACTCCTTGTGTGAAAATGACAAGGCACTCCTTGACCTACTTCTCACAGCAGCATTTAAGATAATTCTCAACAATTGGAAGGATACTCGCAAAACGTCCTTTAAACACTGGCTGAATTGGGTCACTAACCTGCGAGGTGCTGATAATATAGCGCTCCACAACTCCCCGTGGAAGTCCCCGATTAGAAGCATGTGGGAATCCCTTGATCTCTTCTTTGAATCATACAAACCACCGTGAACTGTCTCTCAAACTACCCTACGCTCTTACACAGTACCGTACGGAGACCCTTCATGACCGACATCTCTACCATGTCACCTAGAGGGGCACACATCAAGGATCTTTAACCTCTAATCACCGTCTATATCTCGCACGGTGTGATATAATTGTTCTGAGATTAAGCCGAAAGTCTTGCAACCACTAGATATATACCAAACGAAATAGCCTTCCATGTTATCTGTTTCTGCCTTAAGATAGATCCCTTGTGCCATCTATGTTATTTTCACTTATGTTATTTTGCTGACGCAGTGCTGATGGTTTATTCATCTATTTTGTCTCCATTTATGTTCTCTAAGATTTGAACTGTGCTGTATTTTCTTTTGCTTTTGGTATTTTTTGTATTTTTTGTACTCTATGTATTATACATTGTTTTGCTTCGAACAACCAATAAAAACTTATTGAATTGAAAAAAAGATTTTATCTCCTGGAGGTACTGGAAAGGGCTCGGCAAGACTGGCGAAGTTGGCGTCCAAACTTCAAGAATTCCAGTATGTGGTGGAATACATTCATGGCTGGAGGAATGTACAGGCAGATTGTTTGTCTAGAATGTCTGTTGATTGGAAGGTGGTTGATGGTCCTGCTATAATCTATGAGGAAGAAGACATTGCTGTAGACTCAGTGGAAGATGTGGTTTTTGTGGGAGAAGGTGCATTTAATGCTGCCGAATGGATGCGAGAAATGGAGGTTGATAACACCCTGCGTGTAGTTGTAAATATGTTAAACGTGGGTTCTAGGAGAGAGAGCTGCGTCTCTGTTTCTGTTCGACCATACATTAAAATTTTGGATGGGTTGTCTGTGTGTGGAAAAGGTGTTTTGATGAGGAGCAAGAAGTTTGTCCCTCCTTTTGGACTTAGGAAAAAGTTACTAACTCTAGCTCATGAGGGTCATCTAGGTCAAACGTTGACTCCATGTCGCTTGAAGACACACTTTTGGTGGCCCGGTTTGGTTGGACAGGTGGTCAGTTGGGTGAAAAGGTGCCCGGTGTGCAAAGAAGGCGAATAAAGGTTGAAGGTGGGCAGTAAGTCAGGAACAGGACATATTGAGAATCCTGGTGTGGCTTGGCATAGTATATGTCTGGATTTCATTGGTCCCATGGGAGAATTGAATGAAAGGGACAGGTTTGGCATCGTTTTAGTGGATGTTTTTTCAAAGTGGTTGAGCGTCAAATTTGAGAGAGACGTTACCACTGAGAGTACTATCAAGTGTTTAGGTGAATTATTTAGAGATGAGTGTATTCCATCAGTTCTCATCACGGATAATGGCACACAATTGGTCTCGCGGGAGATGCAAGCTTTTTTGAAAGATTGTAGTGTTGCACATCACCGCACTTCATTGTACAACCCGCAAGGGAATGGCCTGTGTGAGAGGGCCAACAGAGTTGTGAAAGGAATCATCCAGATGGCTACTGCCAACGGTTGTGTTGTGCGTAAAATGGTGGATGAAATGATATGGGCCTATCGCACCACCAGACAAGGCGATGGGGAGAAATCTGTTTGAGTTGATGAGGGGGAGAGCCCCCGGCTCCAAATTGGTTCCTGCATGGATGAGGGAGTTGGTGACTTTGGGTGGAGTTTCATCGGAGTCTCCGGAAGATTCAGGTACCCCCAGTCGTATCAAGGTGGGTGACTTAGTAAAGGTGAGTAGTGGAAGAATTGGTAGAGTTCTTTCCAAGTTCAAGGGACCTTACACAGTCAGTAAAGTTTTTGATCACTGCGTTATTTTGGAAAATAGTGAAAAATGAAATTTCCGACGTGTGGCTCTGTACCAAAGGTGTGGGGAAAATCACAGGGAGGAAAGTCGTCCTAGCAGTGGTTATGTTCTAGCTCAAGAACCAGAGGTTGTTGCCAGTCCAGCCCCATCGGGAGCCACTAATGGGGGTGGTGACTCATTGGTGCCTGTGTCTGGGCTTTCAAGGGGTCCGTGTACTTCTCAAACCAGTGGTTCTATTCGTGGTTCTGAGGGTTCCAGTGTTTCCAGAACTGTAAGAAGTCGCAGACCGCCTGCTTATCTCAAGGACTTTGTGTATTAATTTGTATTACTCTGTACCATGTTTTTTTTTCTCTCCTTTCCATCTTTTCTTTTTTTTTTTTTCCCTTTTCATTTTCTTTTGACTATTGGGAAGGGGGAAGATGTGTAGTAACCCCACCTCTGCCAATTATACTAAGGGTCCTGAACTTTCAAGACCGCGATACAATCCTACGTGAGGCCTCGAGTCAGCCAGACCTCAGACACCTGAACTCCAGGGTCATTACTTTTCCAGATTATACTAAGGCGGTACAACAGCGACGGCGTTCCTTCGAGGAGGTGAAATATATTCTCCGCACCCTCAATCTCTGCTATATGCTTCATTTCCCATTCCGTCTCAAGGTTATCTTCTAGTCTTCCACCTACTTCTTCGACACTCCAGAGCAGGCCTGGGAATAAGCTGAAGAGAGATGACCCCTGAGGCTCCCCAAACTGGGAGATCGCCCGGACAAGGAGCAGTAAAGACTCCCCCCCCCCCCCCTTTCCCCCGTCCTCCACCGCTCCCGGTGCAGAAGTCTAGGAGGAAGCGCTCTAGATCTCAAAAGTCGTGGGCTGGTCGATAGGAGATGGTCATGTCGCCAAGTCCGCCCCCAGAGGAAGGGGCACAGACGGCAGTGGATCCAGATGGGAACATCACGGATACTCCGCAACTATTTACATCTGTGGATGATAACCCGAGCTCGTCGGCATGACCTCCACTGCTCCCCTTATAGTGTCTGGAGAGAGAGCGGCGACCGGGTACGACATATGGCTGCTTACAGACACTCAATGTGGTATCCTAAAACCCGGACCTGGCCTGTTGGGAAGGGAGGTGGGTTGGATGTATGTGTGATACACACAATCGTTTCTGAAGGTATGTTGCCCTCTAAGACGTTGTATCACTCCTATTCACTGGGAAATCCGCATCTAGTTGATTATCTGAATGCTGTCAGGCTTGAAATCCGTCTTATGGGTGTATACACTGCCAATGGATTTCCCTTGAGTTTTCTTTCTTGGTTTTGATTTCTTTGTTATTCAGTATGTTCTGTTTATGGGCGACAGATGCTTCACGGGAAGAAGTATGGGGTGGGGGCGAGTTTGGGGGGGACTCATGTCTGTCCTGATGGGATTGTTATTTTGTTCTAACCTTGTTGTCACTTTTCAGGTATTCATTCAGTGAGCTCTCCACTGCACCTTCACTGATTTTTTTTTTTCTTTCAGCTGTGCGCTGGGTTGTCCTGTATAGAGGATCCCTGTCCTCGGCGAGTCCCCCAAATGACCCACTGCTATCTCAACCGTACAATCCTATGATTACAATACTCTCTTGGAATACTAACTGTCTTTTAGACCGTATCAAGATGTCTGCTGTACTGCGCTATATCAAGCGGTACAAACTAGATGTAGACCTGTTGCAGGATATGCACCTCTTGGGCTCCCACTGCCCCTTTCTTGGTAGATTCGGCTACAATAGAGTTTTTCACTCTGGCTTCACTAGAGTCTCCAGGAGAGTTGCCCTCCTGTTGCACAAACCCCTCCCATTGAGGGTGACTTGGGTGCATGGGGATCCCCAGGGAGGTATGTGGGGGTGGAGGGGTGCATGGCCACCAGGCATTACAACTTTTTCTCTTGTTACATCCCCTTGCAGCTGCTGCAGCTCACCCTGCAGGCCCTCCGATCGCTGCTGGTGACCCTCCTCCTGGGGACCACCTTGATGGGAGGGGACCTTAATGCAGTTCCAGATCCTGAGTGGGACACTTCAGCGGCCCCCCGCCCTGGACGACGGGCTCGCTCGGCATGTCTGCTGACCAGGGCTGATTCCATGGGTCTTTGTGATGCGTGGCGCTCATGGCACCCAACGGTTCAGGCATACACTCATCAGTCCGCTGCTCACAAAACAGAATTTCGGATTGATTTAATGTGGGTGCTAGCGGCAGGCCTCCTCTCGCTACAGTCTATCTGAATTCTTCCGCGTGGTATATCTGATCACGCCCACTCCTAGTGGAATGGGGTATTCGGCCGAAGGCTCTGCGCCACATCTGAAGGTTTAGTGTGTGGCATCTACGGGCTCCTAAATGTGCCTCTTTCGTAGAGGAGGAGTTGCAAGCCTTTTTTTGAGCTAATGAATGCTCTGTGTCGTTGGCGACAACGCTGTTGGCATTGAGTAAACCCTCCATGAAAGGACTGTTGAAAGGGTATGTGAGATGGCAAGAGTCTCTGCAACAAGAGCGGGTGGAAGACCTAGTGGCCCAAATACTCTTTTTGGAGCGCTGATCTCAACACCCTGGCACAGAGGAGGCTCAGCACCTCCTGACGCTAGCATGGACTGAGCTGCGACAAATCTCCCTTGAGGAGCCAAGGCAGTGCTGGAGAACCTCGACCTAAAGAGTCTATGAGTCCAGGGACAAGTCCGGTAAGCTGTTGTATTGGCTGGCGACCCGTAATGTTGCTTCTAGATTAGTGCCCGCCATCAAGGACTTAGATGGCGATCTCCAGGAGGAGCTGCCAACAATCGCTTAGGTCTTTGCGACATTCTACCAAGACCTCTATGCACACCATCCTCTGGGACATTCCGATGCCCTCTTTCCCACACACACTGGCCCATTAATTAGACCAGCTCTTGACAGAGGAAGAGTTCGACTAAGCCATATCTGGACGTCATTTGGGGAAATCCTCCACCCGATGGCTAGCCCATTGAATATTATAAGAGGTACCGTACCACTCTGCTACCCCACTTGCTGAACTTCTATGCAAAAGCGTTACAGCGGGGATCGATCCCTCCCGAACTAGATTGCGCAACTATTGTTGTCATCTCCAAGGAAACCCTACCTCTAGACCGGTGTTCCTTACACCGCCGGATTTCGCTTATTAATGCGGACATTAACATCTTCGCTAAAATCCTGGCCACTCGGCTGATCTGAATATTGTCACATCTCATTCACCCAGACCAATCTGGATTCATGCCGGGCAGGATCACTCGTCATTGCATTCGCCGAGTGCTGACAGCTCTCTCCGAGGCACTGTGTCTGGATGGCACCCAGGCCCTTCTCCTGATAGACTTTTGCAAGGCCTTTGATATGTCTCCTGGGACTTCCTAGATGCGGTTCTCCTGCGTGCAGGCTTGGGAATGACATTTTGCAAAATGGTCCATCTCCTGTATAACAATCCCATGGCTCAGGCCCAGATGACCGTCATTCTATCAACCTCCTTCCCAATTTGAAGAGGCACCGTCCAACATTAGAATAAGGCCCAAAACTCTTACATCTAACTTGTTTCGATTTAAGTGCCTCGTTTCGGCATAGCCCAAGTTACCATGTAGGCTTGCCCCACTAGTACATTCTTTTCACTTTCCTGCTGCGACGCACCAAATATCTGACATCTATTAAAATGCACTTCAATAAACGACGTGTTTAATGAACATACATCTCAAAACAAGTTTTCCAGTTGTCAGCTATGCGTGTAGGAAACATTGGTCACTAAAAGTGAAGGCCACTATAAAACTAATAACTGGTTTCAAATAGTGCGGCACAATTTCGCAGTGCTATAAAAAGTGTGAGGAGTACCCAACCCAAATAGTACTCTTTTCAGCCACATCAGAAAGGTGAAAGGCTGTCTGTCGCATCTTTAGTTAAAGCAGTCATATGCACGGTGCAACCAAAGTATGCAGGTAGCCATTAAGCTAATCTGCTATCTTCGAGCAATTAGGAAAGGAGGTCTGCTAACACGGTTATCCCCAAAATACATCTGAGCAAGGGAGGCGTAGATGTTTACGTTAATTAACCAAGTTTCTCGCAACCTGTCAAAGATGTAATGTAGGTCACTTTCTGACTCTACAATGGTGGCTCAGCTTCACAGTGTACTCAAATGAATTGGGCTGGATGCATATGCCACATTAGAAAAGTGACCAATGTTTAACTGAGTGAATAGAAGGATCTGTCTCACAAAACAATGTTTTTTTTTGTTTGTTTTTTTAAAACTTTATTTACCGTTTTATTACATTTCTGTGTTACAAACATGAGTGCTCACTGTCATTGTTACATTGGCATAATAAAACAAAAGTGTAGGCCATATAAAAGCCAGAATGTCAATAATCAAATAAAAGGAGTATATTGAGCACGGTTAGCACGTGTAGTCCCAGTGATGTGTTCGCGCTATACATAGGTTGTCCCCTACAGCCCGCCGCCCGTCCCTCCCGCCCATCAACCCCATCTAAACATGTGCATGCACTCAGGAAAACAACTCTCGATAGGCCGCCTGGCAGCGTTTGTAAGACAGGTGATTGTGGTGCATGAGGTGATTATCCCACTCCAGTAGGAACAATGCCCTGTTCAAGTTGAGAGTCAGCTGCACGGTGGTTAGCATCTGTGTAGGCCCTGAATGGCCCCCAAATGTCTTTGGGCTGGGAAGATCGAGGCAATGTGGTGGAGTAGATTTCACTGTTGGTGTTGCAAAATGCTAGGCTGTTCAGCCAGCCCTGTAATGTGGCAGTTGTTTTTCTCCCCAGTGTAGTGCGATTTCTCTTTTGGCTAGCAGCAAACTAAGAGCGGCGAACCTACGAATTCGCTTGGGGAAGTTTGTTACATAGCCCAGTAATGCAATCTCAGGAGTGGGAATGAGGGTCAGTTCCGTCATTTCTCCTAATGTCTTGTGCACCGCCTCCCAGAATGGCAGTAGTTTTGGACATGTCCACGTGAGGTGGGCAAAGTCCGCGTATGGGGCATTGTATTTACGACAATTATGTGGTCTTGAAGGATCTAGTCTATGGGATCTGGCCGGAGTGATGTAGATTCTACGCAGAAACTTAAAATGCAGCAGGTTATGCCGGCTATTTAAGGAGACTTCCTTTGTTACCGTGCAACATTTGGCCCATTGGTCGTCTGTGATGGGGTGCCCTAAATCGGCTTCCCAATCTTTGCGTATTTTGTCATCCTTGACTGGAATAAGATCGGAGCAGGCCTTGTACAGTTTAGATATAAGATGTATCCCTCCTTGATTCTCGATGATTGTGGACAGAGGGGCGAGCGAATCTGGTTCAACGGGAAAGCCAGGCAGAGATGCCCGAAGCGCCGAACGGATTCGCCCCATAACGAAGCGATCCATAAAGGTGGCATCATTGAAACGGTCTTCGTCCGCAACAGATAAGACATGCCCACCAGGCTATAAGTCCCCTAATTTGGTGATGGCAAATTTAGCTAAGGTGCGCTGTACCAATCTCTCTCCTGTGATCGGTAGCCAGCGGGCATTGGGAAGCGGTAGTGCTGAGGAGTAAAGCGTGGATGTGCCAGTGACCCGTTTCAGCTTCTCCCACGCCCAGCTGGTGGTAGAAACCGTCTGTATGTCATTGGGGTCTCTGGCTACGCCCTTGGGTAATACCGTGGAGAGCTTATCAGGTAGTACAAAGTCCGCCTCAGGGCAGAGAAATGGGATCCTAGCGTCGGGGTGGAACCAGGCGAAGGCATAACTACATTGGGCCACTAAATAGTATAGCTGAAGGTCAGGCACTCCAAACCCCCCTCTTTCATACGGAAGGGTCAAAATTTGCCAGCGCACCCGGGGCTGTTTACCTCCCCAGACCAGTTTTATAAGGTGTGAGCGTAGCGTGAAAAAGAAACTGTTAGGGAGGGGTACGGGGATGTTGTTGAAGAGGTATAAAAATTTGGGGAGTACAACCATCTTGATGATCGCCACTCTACCAGCTATAGATAGTGGTAATCTCAACCATCGCTCCACCTGTGCGTCAAGGGTGTTAATAGCTCGACCATAATTTAGGCGGATGATGTGAGCCGTGTCCAAATGTATATGAATGCCCAGATACTTAACGGAGTCAGTGCACCATTCAAGGGGGAATTCACATTCCCATTGTCGCGTGCTAGGGGTTAAAGGAAAAATAACTGACTTATGCCAGTTGATACCCAGGCCAGAATGCTGCCCAAATCGAGTTATTTCCCTTATTAGGGGTTCCAGGTTAACGCCAGGCTCCCGTACATAAAGGATAGCGTCGTCCGCATAAAGGGAAACCAACAAGGGGCCAGTGTTGAATTGGAGGCCCCTATGTAAATGTTTCTCCTGGAAATGTCGGACTAGGGGGTCCATTGCAAGTATAAACAATAGTGGGGACAGGGGACAGCCTTGACGAGTACCGCGGGATAGAGAAAAGGGTCGGGAGAAGGTGCCGTTCAGGCGGAGTGTCGCTGTAGGGCGACTGTACAATAATGCAGTGGTGGCAATGAATCCCATCGGCATCCCCATACGGCGCATAATGGACATGAAAAAGGGCCACTCTAAGGAATCAAACGCCTTCTCAGTGTCCAACAGTATAGCGGCTGCTGGGACCTCCGGGTTGATCCTGTGAAGGATCGAGAAAAGCATCCTGAGATTAAATGAGGTGGAGCGATGGGGGACAAAGCCAGATTGGGCCGGGGAAATAATGAATTCCATCAGGAGAGACAAACGCATAGCAAAAATCTTGGCCAGAATTTTATAGTCTAAATTTAGTAAAGACAGGGGGCGATACGACCCACATAAAGACGGATCCCTGCCAGGCTTGGGGAGGAGGATAATGACAGCTTCGCGAAAAGTAGGGGGGAGGATTTGCCTTTCAAGGGCTTCTGCATATACCTCGATCAGTTGAGGCGCCAGTAGGTCTTTGTATGTCTTGTAAAAATCCCGTGAAGCCATCCAAGCCAGGGGCCGAGGATCCACGAAGGGACTCGATGGCACTAATGACGTCTTCCAGTGCAATTGGTTCTGCTAAGAAGTCCTGCATATGTTTCTCTAAATAGACTAATGCGATTTCTGAGAGGTATGCTTCCTGTGCTGTGGGATCATGCCCTACTCTAGAGGTGTATAGAGAGACGTAATAGTCGAGGAATTCGTCTCGGATCTGTGAGGTGGATGTAAGTGACTGGCCAGTGGAGGACGTCAACTCGGTGATGTAGGCTTTGTTGTATGGGGGGCAAAGCGTCTGCGCCAGAGCCCAGCCAGGTCACTCTCCTTCGCCTTAGCGCCGTGTGGTGGAATATTTACCTAAGAATAATATCTCCCGATCTGCCTTCTCCTTGTGTTCAGCAATAAGGGTGAGTCGGCGTGTGGCCGCATCTACGTTAGGACTGCTAGTTGTGTTGCTATCTATATCCTTTAAGTCACGCTCAAGGCACGAGAGTGTGGTTCAGAGAGACTTGAGGACCCCGGCATGCTTAGCAATGCAGACTCCCCTAATGTATGCCTTGAACCCCTCCCATAGAACCGCCCAGGAGTCAACCGAGCCAGTATTGATGGTGAAATATTCTTCAATGGCCTCGAGCACCTCCGAATGAAAGAGGTCATCGTTGAAGGCTCGACTAGGAAAGCGCCATTGTCGCTCGTATCCATCGGGTCTGGGCACGTTAAGGAGAAGTTTAACTGGGGAGTGATCTGAATATGTTCTCGGAAGGGTAGTGATGGAGTGGTACCAGCAGGATACGCCAGGGGAGAGCAGCCAATAATCTATCCTGGTCCAAGTGTTGTGGTAACTGGAGTAATGTGTGTATTCGGTGATGGAGGGATTGCGCTTGCGCCATATGTCGTATAGTGGCATTTGTTCGCAAAGGTCTAATAGGGCTCTGTGAGCGCGTGGTTTAGTGCCAGGGGTTGTGGCAGTACTGTCTAGGGCAGGGTTGAGAAGCAGATTGAGATCCCCCCCCCAGCAGCAGCAGCAGGGTAGTGTCTATCATGGCAAGCTGGGCCTGTAGGGAATGAAAGAATCCTGGGGAGTCAGTGTTCGGAGCATATACGCATACCAGGGTGACGCTGTGACCCATTAATGAGCCTGTGACAATTGTGAATCTACCCTCTTCATCTCCAATGGAGGAGTGAAGACTGAAGGGGACCCTTTTGTGTATAATAATGGCTGTGCCACGCGAATAATTGCTGAAGTTAGAAAAGTATCTGTGTGTGCCCCAACTGGAGGCGAATCGTGCGGGGTCCGATTTGGACAGGTGCGTTTCCTGCAAACAAAGCGATGTCGATGTTGTGACGTATCAGATAATGAACAACCTGCCTTTTTTTACGATTGTCATTCAGGCCCCGGACATTTCAGGACAATAGGGACAAAGCAGATGGACCACGGACATTACCTAACTGCGCCATCTAATAGCCTTGACATTCAAAACCAAAATAAGCAATTGTAGATAGACATTAAATAGGACAGTGAGCATGACAGTAAATAATTCGAGATTCCTGCATAAGAACAGTTGTCCCCCCCCGCCCTCCACCCAACCTCACCATGTATAAAGCGAGGCATAACCCAAAACGTGCAACGAAGCATGATCTACCAAGAGGCTTGGTGCGGGAATAAAAGAACCCTATCTCGGTACATCCATATCCCTAGAAACAAACCAAAGGTGAACACCATGAGGGGTGGCAATGCCACGCTAGTCGGTCAGCCATTAGAAACATTAGGAGGTGCTGAGTGTTAGTATCCCAATTCTAACTATGGCATCAGAGTGGCAAAGTGTAGGATGGGAAAGTCAACCAGTGCCCGCACTTGAAAACAGTTCCATGCTCGCGTTGGAGCCGCTGCCCGGAGGAGAGGATCTGGACTCGTCCGCAATCGCCTGGTTGTTGTTGTGCTTGTACGTGTGGCAGAATTCCTGTGCTTCTGTAGGGGTGTCAAAAATGCAAGACCGGCCGTTGACATCGACTCGCAGTCTGGCCGGGTAAAGCATGCCATATTTCAGACCCAGGTTTCTGAGGGCGGCCTTGACCCCGTTGTACTTACGGCGGGCGGGCCTCTTGCACCATGAGAGTGAAGTCTGGATAAAGTGCTAGTTTAGAGCCCTGCCACGTGGTGTCTCCTCGTTCTCTGGCGAGGCGCAATGCGGTATCACGGTCTCGAAAGTTCATGATGCGGGCAATGATAGGCCTTGGGGGGGGGGGGGGGGGGGAGGCCCGGATTGGGCCGGGGGCCCAGAGTGCGGTGTGCGCGCTCCACCACAAATCCAGGGTTGAAGGACTCCCTCCCAAACATGTCCGTAAGCAAAGTTTCAACAAATAGGTCTAGGCGGCCAGTCGCAGTGGATTCCGGCACCCCCAAAATGCGGACGTTGTTGCGCCTACTGCGCGCTTCGAGGTCTTCGTTCTTGATCGCCACGTCTTTGAGGATGCGCTCCACTCGCTCTAGTCTTTTGAGGGACTGCGCAGTACCATCCTCAATGTCGGATATACGTGCCTCGGCAACATCTAGGCGCCTGTCGTGTGTTTGAATTTTGGCCCCCATATCGTCTAGGCGTTTTTCCAACGTGTCAAAGCGCCCATCCAGTGCACGGAAACCCGTCCTCATCTCCTGAAGCAGGGTAGGGGCCTGAGTAACGGGATCGTCTACATTATCTGCGCCTTGGCCACCATCCTCCATGGTGGGGCTATCCTCCCTGCTTTTCTCAGCGACCTTTTCAAATGGGAGGGTCCTTTGTTTAGGATCCTTGTGGCCCATGCCGCGGTGCGTTCTGACGAGGGAAAGGCAGCAGCACAATGCCTGCGCTGTTGGCAGGTAAAAGACAAGTCAGGAGAGATTACCAGTAGGTGAAAAAATAAAGTCGTGGGAGCGTGGGCAGGGCCCTAGATGTTAGTGGTGCCGATGAGCTTTTATTGCGAGCAGTATGGAAGAGGGGGGGGGGTGTCACCCGAGGAGCGTGCAAGATAACTGGTGCCAATATAATGTTCAGTCTCTGATTGTTGCTTATAGGTAAAATGGGGCCGCTACCTTCGTGTGTCGATGTCCTGCAAAAGGCAGAATATGGGGCGTAGGCAATGATGGCGTATTTGAAGCCCAAAGGGAGGCCAGTTGCAGCACTGTGGCTTGACGAGTTGAGGTGGTAGCAGTAGAGGGGTCAGTGGTGCAGCCATCAGACGAAGCGATGGACCCAAAGGCTTCTGACTGGATGTGCGCACGGCGTCGCAGAGGTGCAGCCGGGCGCCGGGCCGCCGGACTCGCCCCCTTCTCCCCCCCGATCCGCACCCTTAATTGGCAGCGTGGATGTCTCCCCGGCCCGAACGATGGGCCTGTGGGAAGGGAGGGTCAAGTGGTGCAGGCCGGGTGTAGCCGGGCGTAGCCAAACGTGGCCGCGACCCGGTAATTACGGAGTCTCTGCGAGGTGGGGGGGGAGAGCGCAGAAAACAATCCGCGCCCGGCGCACTCACCGCAGCGCCCGTCGTCTTCTCCGGTCGGGAGGCAGCCTCCGCCCGTGTCTGCACTACAGACGCGCTGAGAGGGAGATCAGCGCAGGCAGGGAGTCACTCCGCCCCGTGTGCCCTCGATCGCCGGGAAACTCATCCAGGAGCCCTTCAGCCGCGGTCCGGTGAGATCGGTGTGGTCACCACGAAGGCAGCGGTCCGATGGTGTCAAGTTATAAGCAATTTACGCCGCATTTATGGGGGATATCTCTACTGGGTTGAAACGGCTGGCGGAGCTTCAACGCCGCATGGTCATGTTGGTCGGCGGCTTGGCCACGCCCTCACAAAACAATGTTAACTCGAAGGGAAGCTGTGCAAAATAAAACAAAAAACACAAAACCTCGTCATTCTCAGCGTTTTCCGATCAGGGAGATGTTAAGAAACATCAAGAGAGTCCTCGTGCAACTTGACAAATAAGAGAAGCGTAACTAACCTCTGACCCGCCAGTGCACATATAGCCCACAACTGCCCATGACACTACGGTGCTAGGAGCACAGAGGTGAGGGGGTGAGTGTTAATGTCCTAGGAAATATGTTCCGGTCTTGTGTCTTACCCGCTTAAATGCAGAGACAGTTTTGCTTTTTTTCTGCCCATTAACAAAATTAATTTGTGCAGCCTCCGGAAGCGGCTGCCATGACGTTGTTAAAAAAGAAAAGAAAAAAAAAAGAAGTTTCCAGCTTTCTTGTCACGCCGTCATGAAAGTGCCAACAGGGGGCAAGGAGGTAAGGGCGTTTAGCTTGGCAAGTAGCGACGCTGCAAAGACACAAGCAGTAATCAATGAATAATAATAAAACAAGTTTATTTGTTAAGTTATAAAAACATTTAAGTTAAATAAACTGTTGTGTGGTTAAGTGCTCTAAATTTTGTATTATTTCTAACTATACGCAGCCTGTCGAATAATGCCTGTTTGTTTGTCGTGGACATAAATGTAATTGTAAACGAATGTGGCAACATGCGCCGTACCAATATGAAATACATTTTTACCTTAAAATGATTGTGTTACATGGAATGCTACGGTAACCTGACAAGGAAAGGCTATTTGTTTAATGTGGACATGCTCTGTACACATATTAAGTTCACTTGTATTAACGTTGTTTAAATTCCTACAGACATACATAGACAATAAAATAAAACAAGTAGCGGTGCAGGAAGGAGGGAGGGGGTGCTAGGGACGAGGCAACAGATGGCCAGAGATGGCCAACAAAAAGAAACAGTGACCAAAATCATAAGCAGCGGCGCAGGAAGGATGGCAGCAATGATGGGAGGGAGGGGGGTGCGGACGAGGAGGGATCAGGAGGCAACAGATGGCCAGATACGGCCAACAAAAAGAAACAGTGAAATCCGATGGGAGGGAACCAAGCACCCAAAGGTGGGACAGATGTACACTATTCACCAACCAGAGAAAAGGAATTTAGAAAGGTAGGCCAAACTTCCAACCAAAAGCGATGGGCGTGTTGATTGCCCATAGACTGAATACAGCATGTCTTGCAGACAGCGCATGCACGCTGCTTAGCTCGACCTAAAAAGTACAGTACCTGGATACCCCCAAATTAAAATTGGCCAGCCCTTTTGTAATCCACAAGTGCTGTTCGCATGCATGAGCACATTAAAGTCGGACGTATTGGCTATGGGTTGTATGACATTACTACGCATTCATTCACCACACATGTTTTTACTACACAGATATTAGTACGCATGCCACTATCACACATTCGCATTCACATTCGAAATACCTTCACCACGCAATCCACTACCACGCATACTTTTACCACGCTTACTGTTAGCGTCAAATTCAGTCAGTCTAATACTGTCACCTACTGTTCAAAAGTTATACATTAATTCTTAATACGTTATTGCTAACATAATATATATATATATATATATATATATATATATATATATATATTTAACAAATTACATTTGTCACTTACATGTTTGCAAATATTTAAAATTTTGGGGGGGAGAACCCCCAAGCCCCCCTTTTTTAATAACCCTTTAAAATATATAAGCTACTTACCACATACTCACCAATGGAAATATATATGCGTTGTAAAGACTTGCGTGAAAAAAGTAATTGCGATGTAAAAAATGCGTTTTAATTGCTTTTCGTTGTAAAAATGTAGTGGTAAAGGCTGTTCCCCTTGGCTATGCCATGTTTGTTTCTGTGATGCACATGACTTCTGGGCATGCAGGTGTTTGAATATTTCTGCTTGTTTTTCACATCCATCCGATCTTTTGACTTCTTACCACACTGAAAGGTGGTGGAATAACTTCTTAATTTTACATATACATGTATTAATTTACTATTAAATGTAACTGAACAAAGGAGCTGACTATGGTTTATTATCATTGCCCTTTTAGACTCCTGTTACATTCTGTGACGTTGCTGCCTATTTCAACGAAGAGGAGTGGAAGCTGTTATATGAATGGCAAAAGGATCTTTACAGGAATGTGATGAAAGAGATTCAACAGGCTTTGATCTCGCTAGGTAAAGTTTAAGTTTAACTCGTTTTTAAAGTCTTACAGTATATGAAGAGAACCTTGCTTATTAACAATATGTTCCTTTGTTTGAGAGAGAATTTCTGTGTTTTCTACTTTATATGACATTCTCTACACACATCTGTTATGTCTCAGCTTCCAGAAACCATGATACCAATGCTACTAGTGATTCAGTCTTTATATGCACAAATCTGAACACTGGTTGCGACACCGGGGTTAAATAAAAGTGGCTTTCTTGCACACAGGCTGCCCAAGGCAGGTAACTGAGTCATAATTATTGGTGTCCTTTTTGTTTCCTCACCTACGCTTCTGAGAACCAAGGTGTCTTCAGACAATCCGCAACTGAAGCAGAGCTTTACCTGCAACCACAGAGGCACTGGTTTACCCACCAGGGTCTTCAGTAGTTGGGGATGGGTGTGGAAGAGGCAACTGACCACTGCACAGAGGCACTGGTTTACCCACCAGGGTCTTCAGTAGTTGGGGATGGGTGTGGAAGAGGCAACTGACAACTGATTGACTTTGCCAAAATTTGAGTCGACCCAAAGAGGTATCATTTTTTACAGTGCCACCATGAAATAAAATCTTGTGTTCGAGTTAAAATATAGCCAGTTTAGATGCAAAATCTTGTGATTTAGATCGAAATAATTTTGTTGGTGGCCTAATGTTATTTGTTCCATATAAGCCGGCAAGGAACCAAAAGAAATATAATTTGGTGGTTTATTGGTTCCGTTGAATAATTCCCTAATTTGTTCCTTTCAAGCCCCTGAGTGTAGAAGCCCTGATATTCAAGTGAACCTCAGTTATCAGTATCAGGTAAAAGTATTGATTTTAAAAAAATATGTGTAATATACCAGGGGCCGTATTACATAAAGTGCCCCGGGAGCGCAACAGGCATTTGCCCCCGCTTTGCGCTCCTCCGGGGCACTTTGGTATTACAGAAGGGTCCGCAGATGCTTGTGCTGCCCCTTCACTAATACCAATAGTGCTGACTCACATAAAGCGCCAGCCCTGTTTTCAAGGGGGCGTTCCCTCATTTGCGTGGGGGCATGCCCCATGCAAATACGGTAATCCCTTTTCCTCTGCGTCCTCGCCCTATTACAGACGTGGAAGCAGAGGCAAAGAAGCCCTCAGGAGGCTTACTGACAGTGCACCACCTAAAAGGTGGTGCACTGTCAGTGCGTCCCCTGATGGCAGTCCTCTGACGGGGAAATGCGGTCCCATTGACCCCCGAGGCATCCCTTTGCAGACAGGTGCAGTCACTGACTGCACCCGCCTGAAAGGAGATCTCTAATCCCCTCCAAAAGTGCAGGCGGTTTTCCGCCTGCGCTGTGAAAACACGGAGAGGCTGTAAAGCAGCTGCTCCGTTTTTCACCTGAATGCGCTGCCCTGGGGGCAGCACGAGTTCACGACTGCCATGGGGGCAGCGCATTCATCGTAATAGAGCGTATTTTCATTGTTGACACCGGCGCACCTTTTAAAGGTGCGTCCAGCGCAAACAATGAAAAAGCGCTTTATGTGTAATGTGGCCCCTGGTCCCCATAACAAGCAACCACCAATACTACAATATTTAGTTAAAATGTTTGGGGATTGTGGGTTAGCAAGCAAGACATGTCGGTGTATATCATATTATAAGGTTTTAAATGCGTTTTTGAGGACCCTATTACCCTGCCCAGTGTGAGGACACTATTGCCCTGCCCAGTGTGATTGAAGAGAGTGTTTTGCCCCTTAGAATTTCTGTCCCATATTCTAATAATACAGCTAGATCAACTGCGGTTATGAAAAAATTGATTCATTTTTTTTTTTTATATCCAGTTGCTTTAGAGCCCTAAATGGAAAGATCGCTCCTGATTCCTACTAAATTCACCTTTGAGTCAGTATGTCATTATTGGACTACATTTTAAGGTCTCGCCTAGGCAGCGCATGCGCTGTCTCTTCGAGACATGCAGTATCTAGTCTGTGGGGTTTCATCACGCCCCTCACTTAACATTGGTTTCTTCGTGTGCCTTTCGAAATTCCTTTAATTTCATTGGTGAAACGTTGCTATTTGTGCCATCTTTGGGTGTGTTTTTCCCTCCCTTTAAGAGTGCCCCTATTACGTGTCCCCCTACTCTTTTGTCTATTTATGGGTTTTTTGGTGCACTTTTTTTAGGTCTCGCGCCTAGCGTTGCGCATGTTCCGCCTTTGCTCCGCCCATTCCCGTCCGTGTCTAGGACGCGCATCAGCGCGCGGCACAGACGACAGGCTCCCTCGCCCCCCCCGCTCCTCTGTGGTGCGCGCGCACCACTGGTTTCGATTCCCGCGTTCGGCACCACAGGTTTCGATTCCGTGCTTGTTTGGATTGGGTTTTCACTAATGCACAGTCTCATGGCGCACAACTGTATCCTACAATTACTGTGGTCACAAACACTTGTTAAGGTTGGATTAGCTCAGTGGCGTAATGCAGGCCCCTGCAGACTCGGTGGTGCGGAGGGGCCCCCACCCTTTAAGGATCCTTCCTTTACCCTGAGACCTATGAATCTCTGTGACATATGGGACTCTCAGGGGACTCTCAACACATTCTGCAGGATGATGGAACAGCATTTTGTGTTACACCACTGGACTTGCGTTGGTTGTTATGCATGGCGCCTGTGTGCACAATTGCTCTAGACCGAAAATGGCTCATTAAAAAAAGTAAAGTGAGTCAAGAGGTACCCCAAGCCAATAATCTGCTTTTATAGGTATTATCGACTATGCACAAAAATTCTTTATGGAGATAATGTTTTAGAAAATTAAAACTCTTGTCAAACATTAAAAAAGAGTAATGGTCCTTCTGAAACTCACGAGGCAGAACAATTTACCGATACATGGGCTGTTATGTGAAACCTGTCCGGGACCTCTGGCAGGGCCGACAGATCATCCATAAAGCAGGCTTTGCGTCCATGAAACTTAACTAGCTGGGTTTGAATTACGGTCCCGAAATTATTCCTGGTTTGGCACTCTGCGCAATTTACAGGAGGGATAAATTCTCCGTTTTGAAAAAAATAAGTGCTTACTGAAGGGTGAAAGACAGATGGTATATTTTATTGTGCAGGAGCAGACAGTAATTTCATTGTTCAGGAAAGCGGATCATACGACAGGCAAAATTAAAAAATGAATAGTAATGCACCTGTGACTAACAGATTCATGGCAAGGAATATTGTAGGCATTAATGAACTGAAGCAAGCGGAATAATCGGATCTCAGGTGAACAAACATTATTAGGCAATACAGGGGAATTCATTCTTATCTGCTTTAAGAGAATGAATTGCTGAGCCAGCAGTGCTCTGAGTCGAGCCCGTAACCTGCAGGTTACCTACTGATCTCTGAAGTGGGCTGATATAGTTTGCCATTCAGTGAAGAGAAAGAAATTCCTATAGAACAAACATGGTGTTATTAAAAAACACAGCAACTATATTTAAAGCTATTCTTCCTCTCAGTCAAATGTGTTTCTATAGAAACAGCAACTTCTTTAGAATGATGCACCCCGCTTGTTGCTCGTGATTCACTGTTTAACATTGCAGGTTTTCGATGGCAACTGAAGGAAACAAGCATTTTGCAATGCAATAGGTGACGCATTTATGCGAGCTTGAGCTATTGGCATTGTAATTGACTGCCTTTTTTTAATGTTTTAAAAACCAAAACATAAATAAAAGTCATTGTCATGTACAATGCCAATAGCTCAAACTCGCGTCAGTGCGAGACCTGTTGCATTGCAAATGCTTGTTTCCTTTAGGCTTGGTTCGTGTTTTTCCCGGTCGATTTCCTTCTCGTCCCACCACCCGGGCCGTTTATTGTGATCCTCCGGTTGCCCAGTCAGTGGTGTGAACTTAAGAGCTCACTCTCACCTTAGCTGCAGACAGCAGGCATGGGAGGCATGCGGGGGAGAGCTGGGCAGCTTTGCCAGCATACAGCTGCCGGGCTTGTGCGTGCTGCTCTCCCTCTCCCCCTTGCGCTGCCCGTGCCTGCTCAAACTCAGTCTGCCAGCTGGTAGTTTTCATTCCGGGTAAAACCTACAGTCGACTTGTTTTTAAAGCTTCTCTTTGCTCAAATGGTGTACTTTCTGATATGTACTTATTTATATTGACTTCAGTGCTTGGTTTTACTCTCAAGAAAGTGCCATGTTATGTTATAGAGCAGACTTGTGAGAATGTTCACACTCTTGGCGTCTAAAATGGATGAACCAGGATTATGAGATTGCACCACTTCTGCAAAGATGGGTCACGGTCTGAGGATCTCTGCCCCCCTCCACACCGCCTACGTTAAATTAACTCCCGAGACTGCTTTAAGTTGATGTAGGGGGATGTTTTCAAGATTACTTTTCTAGCCGAGAGTGAACTCTTTTGTGAATGCGAAATTGCGTGTCCTCCTTCCACACCCTTAATTGCATATATTGCACAGGTTCGACAGAGCTCACTTGAATTGTCCTAATTGCCTTCCTCTCTAACCGGGTAAGCTGGTGTCTCCATAGGTGACCCTGGGCTTTCTCCCAGTGATTTTCGCTTTTCCTTTTTCTCCCTTGTTTGAATTGCCTGAATATTTGGCATGACTTTTCCCCCGTGGACAAATATTGGACACCCCCCTGCACGGTAGGTCTTCAGAGACGAAAGGGTTTCAGTTCCGGCAGATCTTTTGGTTTGTTTTAATGTCTCAGCGGGGATGCAAAGCCCACTAGTATCACTTTTTACATCCTTTTACCTGCTTACTGCTGCAAGGGACTCCTGAAGCCTGCAGCTTTCAGCCCCTCCTCTAAGAAGGGCAGTGTCTGGCAAACCCTCATTGATTTCTGAATAATAAGTGGAAAAGCGTTATAGTAACCATGTTGTTCCTGCTTACATTTCACATGCTTAACTTCATCTTGCATTCCCTATGAGTATTTGCTTTTTCCAGGATATTGTTACTTTTTTTCCCAGGCAGCATATTACTCTTGCCTCCTCTCCCTCATAACCTATTTCCTGTTTCTCCAGTGCTGCGAGGTCATATGAATGGCAATGGCACTATGCAAATATGATTACTCCGCTGCAAATAAAAAAACGAAAGTAAAAAACATTGTCATTTCAACGCCAGGAGCTCTAACTTTCACAAATGCGAGATCAATTGCATTGCAAATACTTGTTTTCTTTTAGAAACACCGCTCTGCTAGGATGGTGACCCCTCCTCTCTGATCTCGCTCTTGATGGCTATCTTATTCGGGGTGGGACAGTGTAGAGATGGCGCTGGTATTAAGTGACTTTTTGTGCCATGCCTTTGTTTTTTAATATAGGTGTTGCTGTGGAACTCTTCTGCAAATATAAAAGCAAATTTAGTTAATTTCTGAATAATTGACACTCTCATGGTGTGTCTAGGCTCTCTGGCAGTGTCTTTTTAAATATTTATGGCACTCCTACCTATGCTCATAGACTAGATGTCATTAGAAGGCCTGTGTCATTCATTCCACTAGGTACGTTATATTTTAGCTGCCTCAGAATTAAATCGAGAGGGTTCAATTTAGATTGATTAATAAATTATTGTAGTATTAGTAACTTTTATAGTGTCCACATCTAGGCATCATCTGGGGGAAGAGCCTTTAAGGTTAAGGTCAGAATACATGTAGGATTGCTCATTTGTTTTGGTTTCTTTAGTAAAACATGTGCAGCGTTAAGGGGTTTCTCTGCTGTTACCCGCCCCAACTTGGGGTACAATTACCAAGTGGGGCCCACTCTTTAAACCCGCGCTTTAATCAAAGACAGCAGGAGACATTTTGCTTATTTTATACCATTCCGACCCATTACTTTTAAATACTTTGAATAATTCAAGTGCATTCATTTGTCAGTACTGACTGCACTTACATTTTCAAAAAATAAAAATGATCAGATTTTACTAAAATAAAAAAATTCTTTTACATCCATAGACTGTAGAGTTGCATCACCTGAGACCTGAGTGAGTCTCATGGAAAATTATACATTGACAGTGCAACAGCAGGTAGCTGCAGAAACATTCAGGTTTTTAAAAGAAAATGCAGTGGAAAACAATAATGACTCCTATATAGTGCGTAAACTCCACGAGGCATACACCACTGCCTGTAATAAATGTTACTGCCGCCTCTGGCATGCCATGCACCCCTCTTGCACTGCATAGTTTTCTGTTTCTGTGGGATTGAACCTTACCCATCCCTGCCAGATTCCCTCAGACCCTTTGTTCTACCATTTCTTAGCTGTACTTACACGTCCGGTCCAGGGTCCAAGCTTTAGTGGGAAGAGACCCTCCCCCTCAATGTCACCCCTGTGTGTAGCCCTTCCGATAAATCACCTTCAAAGGCTGAGGCCCTCCACCTGTTTGTCTTCAGGAAGAAGTAACCAGCCCAACGGGTTACAAATTGTGATATTTTTTTGGTCGCCATATTTTTTTTTTTTTTGCTTGCTTTTTAAGGCTATAATCTTACCCGCCCTCCCTAAAATTAGTAGATTGCGCTCCAATGTGTTATCTGTATATTAGTTTGCTGCCGCCTTTTCTTCTTTAACTCCGCTTGTTTTGCCATTTCCTTTCAGTGCCCCAGTGCACTGCAGGGTACTGCATGGCACAGGCTCGGGCCTCCAAGGAGGAAGGGCCCTTTTCATTGCTCAGTAATTATAAAGCAGGAAATATTAGGGAGACACAGATAAAAAAAATTGATTCTGATCCCAAATGGTGGGATGGTGGGGCGAGAAAGCTTCCTTTGTGCGCAGGTTGGAAGCCACAAGGAGAATCATTCTGTGCCTGCACTCTATTTACTATACAAAAAGCTGCCCATACATTACCTACTGGCGGTCGCCAGTAGGTAGTTATAGTTAGGACCTCGTTTCTATTCAAAAGCGTTTTTGTTTTCCCAATAACTTTGAGCGTCGTTTGACGAATCTTCGCAAAATTTTCAAAACTAGTGGGGCGCTCCGGTCAGCTCCTGTCTTGAAAGTTTCAGGGTGATTCGTCAAGCGGGGGCCGAAAAAAAGGGGGGTCCCAAAACGCGTTTCCCCCATGTTAATTTCCATCGGAAACTTTAGACAAAGCTACAGCCCGAACTGCTGAACGGAATTACACCAAATTTGGCAAAAAGGTAGCCCTTGGTTCAGAAAGAGCCCTTTTTGTTAAATGGTGTAAATCCGTTCAGTAGTTACTGAGAAATTAAAGAAAGAAAAAGTTTCGATATCTGAGCACCGAGGAGGGTTCGCGAACCCTCCCAGGCAGGAGCTTCACTATGATTGGCTGCCAACACTCCAAACCAGTAAGTGTTGGCAGCCATCTTGTGACTCGGTAGACCCGAGTCACAAGAAAACAGTGAAACAAAGTGAAAAATGAAGAAAAGGGGGCAGGGTAGAAACACCCTGACCCGCTAGGCCTGCTCAGGGGGTCCCACAAGGACCCTCGGGGCCAAAAAAAGCATTTTTTATAAATAATTTCGGCGGAATTTGCGTTGGGGTCGCGAATACCGCCGAAAATTTTTAAAAAAATGAAGCGCGGACTCTCGCGCTTCATTTTTTTTTGACAATATATTTTATTGCAAGTTTACATCCAACAGGGTGAGCCCCCAACAGACAATATTTATGTAGAGCACGGATCAATGATTCTTGAGTCGCTGAAGAGGGTATCTCTAGAGGATATATAAAACAGTCAAACCAACCCCCCACCCCCACCTCCCCCTCCCCGCACCGCACTCCCCGCTTGAAACATTATACAAATGTTAAAACATATAGGCATAATTCCGCACCAGCTAGACTTCAGTGGAGATTGGGAGTCGTTATACGGTAAGCCTGTCTATGAGGTCCTGATTTGTGGACGTGGGAAAGATAGAAAGGTCAATGCCACGGTATTTAGCCCATGCAGCCCAAATCTTCCCATGTTTCTGCGGGCAACCTCGAGCCTGAAACACCGCCACCTCAGCAGACATACATTTATCTAGCGCGGACTTCCAGGCCGCCACCCCAGGGGGTGAAGAGGACTTCCACTGTTGGGCTATGTCGCGCTTGGCCAATGTGAGTCCCAGGAAGAGCAGGTGTCTTTTGTATATGTTCCCCCCCTATATCGTCTGTGCTGTGGAGAAGGACTAGGCGGGGATCGGCTGGGAGCTCCCAACCCAGTACAAGCCCCAGGCAGGATAATACACCTGACCAGAAATGCTGCAGCGTTGTGCAGCCCCAGACCGTGTGCAAGAAGGAGCCATCCTCCGACTGACATCTGAGGCAGGTGGGGGATGGATTGACCCCCATCCTCCACCCACGGAGGCGGGTGTAGTACACCCGGTGAAGATACTTAAACTGGATCAGTCGGTATCTAGTGGACACCGCGGAGCCCCTAGGGCTGGCCAGGGCCTCAGTCCAATCGTCGTCAGAGAGGGTCGGTACATCCGCTTCCCATGCCGCCCTTGTCCGGTCCAGATTTGTCTTGGCATGTGTGGTCAATGTCTGATAGAGCTGACGGATTTTATGTCCCCCAAGATCCCCCATCAGTAATCTACCCTCTAGTGGATGGAATTCTGGCAACGTCGTAAGGGTTTTAATCAGGGGAGATAAGGCGTGGCGAAGCTGGAGATATTTATGGAATTGGGACTTATGCAGATCAAACTCTTCCTGTAGCATTTGAAAGGTTTTAAGTGTAGGTCCGCGCATCACATCCCCCAATGTCGAGATCCCTATGGTGTCCCAACGACGGAAACCGGGCAGAGCCGAGACCGGTCGGAGGTACGTGCCCTGCCAGAGGGGCGTCGCACATGTCAGCGTGCCCCACCATCCCATGGACCTCAAAACGCGTCTCCATATCTGGATCACCGTACGACTGGCCGGCGGGAGGGCCTCCAGAGCCGAGTTACTATATAGGAGATCCAATAGCGGATACACCTCCAAGAAGAGTCGTTCTATCGCGTAAGCCGGATCGTCTTGCCGGCTGTACCACCAATCATTGATGACCAGCAACTGGGACGCCCAGTAATAGGACCGCACATCCGCCGCAGCGATGCCCCCGCAGTAGGTAGATTGGACACATGTCGCCAAGGCCACCCGAACCGCCCCGCCACCCCACAGAAAACCATTCAGAAGAGCGTTCACCTGGCGAAACCAGGACGGCGGGATGGGGTATGGGTAATTCTGTAGTTTGTAAAGCAAGCGGGGCAGAGACACCATTTTAAAAATAGCAGACTGGCCGTACAAGGACAGGGGGAGATGGGACCAAACCGTTGTCTCCTCCCGGACCTTAGGAAGCAAAGGGGCAATATTAAGCGACCACGCCACGGCGGGGTCTCTGGTAACGTGGACCCCAAGGTATTTAAATCCGTCTTGTACCTTGACCAGCTGCGAGGCCCAGTCCATACTCCCCTGATCACCACAAATCGGAAAGAGCGTCGATTTGGACGGGTTGGCATGGAGCCCTGTAGTTTCACCGAACACCCGCAGGATTTGCAGCACCCTCGGTCCAGTAACCCAGGGGTCTGAGAAAAAGAATAATGCGTCATCCGCATAGAGTGCTATTTTATCCGTGTATTCGGGGGACCAAACCAGGCCCTTGTACACCGCGTCCCGGCGCACCCAAGCTGCCAAGGGTTCAATTGCCAAGGCGAACAGAAGCGGGGAAAGAGGACATCCCTGTCTCGTACCCCGCTGGATATGGAAGGGGTCTGAGTGAAACCCGGCCACCCGAACAGAAGCCGTGAGGTCCGTGTATAAAAGTTTGACATATGCTCGGAAGCGAGGCCCCAGGTTGACCGCCTCCAATAATTTGAAAAGATATGTCCAGCCTAGAGAATCGAAGGCCTTGTCAATGTCGGCCAATAGGACCGCCGCTGGGCGTCCCAGACGATGGGCCCCGGCGACGGCGTTATGTACGCATCGTATGTTATGCCTCGTGGAGCGGTGTGGCATGAAGCCGGACTGGTCCAGGTGGGGTGGACAAGGTCAAGGATATATGTACGGAGGAGATCAGCCAACACCTTCCCCAGCAATTTCGGCTCAAAATTGAGCAAAGATATGGGGCGATATGAACCCGGGTCTTCCGGCGGTCGGCCCGGCTTAAGAAAAACAACAATTTCGGCGTGGCGCCAGTCCGGGGGTAAGATCTCTTGCTCGAGCGCCTGATGTAATGCGCCGAGGAGATGGGGCCCAGCGGTCCCCACGTGGGAACGCAGGAAGTCGCTGGGGAACCCGTTAGGGCCTGGTGCGCGACCTGGGTGCAGATTGGTAGGAGCGGCTTGTAGTTCATCTAGCGAGATAGGTTTGTCGAGGGCGTCTCGCTGCTCGTCAGAAAGGCGCTTCGGGGGGATATCTGCGTGGAAGGCATCTATGGGCGAATCGGCGAGTTCCTCGCGGGCACTGTAGAGCGAGGCATAGAACTCCGCGAAGGTCTGTACAACTGCCCCCGGGGAGGAGCACAAGGCACCCGCAGAGGAACGGAGTACCGGGACTTGAGTCGGCGAGGACTTCGCTTGGCAAAGTCTATGGAGCATCTGGCTGGACTTGTCGCCCCACTGATATATCCTATATTGAGTCGCCAGCCAGGCGTCCTTGGCTGTGTTCGTAAGCAACCAGATGCAGCTGCTGTTGAACCTGAAGCAGATTGCGGCGGGCACCACTGTCCGAACCCTCCACCACAGCGTCCTGGAGAGCGCGTTGTCGCTCTTCAGGTCCATTACCTGTGCCAGGCGACGTTTCTTTTCTCCCGTACGGTAACTAATATCTATCCCACGAATCGTGGGCTTGAAGGCTTCCCACAATGATACCTTGGAGGAAACGGACCCGACGTTGGCGACAAAGTAATCATCCGTAGCGCGGTGAAGTACCTCCCGATACTCGGGGTCCCGAAGAAGCCACGGCGACATGCGCCAGCGATAGGAGGGGCGACTAGTATGCAGACTGAGCGTGAGTTGGGTGGGCGAATGGTCCGACAGGCCACGCGGGAGGATGGAAGCGGTCACAACCCTGTGTGTATAGCTATGTGGGAGGAACAGGTAGTCCAAACGGGAAAGCGTAGGGTGTACTGACGACATATATGTGTATCCCGCCTCGGAAGGATGAAGGGCCCACCATGAGTCCGTCCAGCCCAGGGTGTGCGCAAGGGTATTGAGTTTAGTTCTGGGGGGGGAACGGTCGAGGGCCGCGCCCTCCATCTGTCCAGAGGGGCCATAATGTCATTCCAGTCTCCCCCAAGTATAATCAAACCGTCAGGAAATTCTCCCCAGAGCTGCGTCAGTCTGTCCACAGACGTCTGACTAAGGGGGGGTGGAGCGTATTATTATTATTATTAATGCATTTTATAGAGCGCACGGCTACCTCCAACGGAAGTGTCCCGGCGCTAGCGGTAAGTACAGATTGCGTGCAGGGGCTGAGGAGTTGAGCAGTGTTCTAAGTTAGGCTGAAGAGCCAGGTTTTTAAGGCCTTTCTAAACAGGGGCTCTGACTTTGCCTTTCGAAGGTGCGCTGGCATAGAGTTCCACAGAGAGGCGGTTTTCACAGCAAAATCGCAACCCCCCCATCCTGGCTTTTTTGAAGCGCGGAGTCACCATTAGGTCCTGATGGTTTGACCTCAGAGATCTTGATTGGTGATATCTCCGGAGTCTGTGCTTCAGATATTGGGGGCCAGCATCTCTGATGGATCTGAAGGCCAGTATCAGTGCCTTAAACTCGATCCGTCTCTTAACCGGGAGCCAATGAAGGCTTCGCAGGTGGGGAGAGATGTGGTGGCGAAGAGGCACGTTTCTGATCAGCCTGGCTGCAGCATTTTGTATGATCTGCAGTTTTCTCAGCAGGTAATCTGGGAGCCCCAGGTAAAGACTGTTTGTGTAGTCCAGTTGGGAAGTGACAAGCGCATGGACCACATTTTTCCTGCAGTTCATTGGTAATAAATGCAGGAATTTTCGTAAACTTTTTAATTTCCAGAAGCAGGCGGAAGAGACTTTGCAAATTTGGGCACGACCAGATAAGCTGGAATCAAACCTGAAGCCTAGATTCCTAGCTGAGTTCACCGGGCTAGGAGGGGGGTTAAGCTCAGCCGGCCACCAGAGTTCCGACAAGGGAGGAGAGGATTGGTTAAAAAACAGGACCTCTGTTTTATCAGTATTCAGCTTCATGCAATTATTTGTCATCCACGCCAAGATTATTCGCAGACATAGCTTGAAGTTCATGAAGGCTGCCTCCGTGTGTTCTTTAAAAGAGAACACAAGCTGAGTGTCGTCAGCGTACGAGACCACCTTCACGCCACACTGTTCAATCAGTGAGGAGAGAGGGGCCAGGTACACATTAAAAAGGGTGGGGCTCAACGCCGAACCCTGTGGGACCCCACAGCTGATAGATCTGGAGGCCGAAATAAATGGACGCAGGAACACATTTTGAGACCGGCCTTCTAAGAAGGTGCGGAACCAGTTTAGAACAGTACCCTTCACACCTAGGGACTCAAGTCTCTCTAATAAGATCTGGTGTGACACAGTGTCAAAGGCTGCGGACAAGTCCAGCAACACTAACATTGCGCATCTGCCCTGGTCTACCGTTTCCCGTATAGTTTCTGCCACTTCAAGAAGGGCCGTCTCTGTGCTATATCCCTTCCTAAAGCCCGACTGGGAGTCGTGGAGAAGATGGTTAGTCTCCAGGAACTCCGATAGCTGCATTTGTACTACCTTTTCCAGCACTTTGGCCGGTGCCGGGAGGAGGGAGATCGGTCTAAATTTTTTTAGATCTGATGGGTCCGCGTCTTCTTTCTTTAGGATTGGTTGGACATAAGCCGTTTTCCATGGCGCAGGAAAAATGCCCCGGCTCAGGGAGGCGTTCCATAAGGCATTTAAGAAGGGATTGAGCCGTGGAGCCAGTAATTTGAAAAAGCTGGCTGGACAGGGGTTGGTCGGAGCGCCCGATTTGATTTTACTTAGTTCCACCAGAGAGGTGGCTGTGCATAATGGGTGAAATTCCGACCAAGTGTTAGAAAGATTAGGATTGTGGGCTAATGTAGCTGACAATGGAGAGATCCCAGCTAAGGGGAAGGAGGAGTAGATTTTCTGAATCTTGTCATGGAAGCATTACATTTCTTTAATGCCATTTTGTATCTGCATTTGGCGTCGGAGTTATAATATTTCCTCCATATACGCTCCAATTGCTTACATAGACTTTTCTCCAGCCGGAGTTCGGTGGTGAACCAGGGGGCAGAGGGATTTTTTCTGGACAGTTTCATATTTTTGAGTGGAGCAACTTTGTCCAGAGCAGATGTGATCCAGTTATTAAAAGAGAGGCATCTTGACTGGGCTCTCCCGTCAGTACTGGGACTGTGTCGTATAGCACATGGTCAATGACCTCCGGTGTAACCTTCCTCCAATTTCTTCTGGTTTCAGGTGTAGAGCTGACCTGATTATTGTTGGAAGGAATAGTCAAATAAAAGGGACTAAAAATGGTCTGACCAGGTCAATGGGAGAGGGGTGTCTACTCTTAGGGAGGAGATGTTGGTAAAAATAAGGTCCAGCATGTGGCCAGCCACATGTGTCGGGGCAGACACTTTTTGAATCAAGTTCAACCCTTTGAGAGTGTATAATAATTGAGCGGCCAGTGGGCATATGTCATTGTCCATATGGACATTGAAATCTCAGAGGATCGTGCAATTGGCATATTTTAGAGAGAGATCAGCAATAATGTTATGTAGTTCAGACCACTGAGCGGCCGGTGAGTCTGGGGGTCTGTAGACCAGCAATCCAGCGAATGGGAAAGTGGGGGAGATTTTGACGCAAAACGACAGTGCTTCAATCATCCCAGTATTCACTATTTAGGTAGCGTATATGCTACCTAGTGTGACCTGCTCCCCCGCCATGGTACCAGAGATGACCGTGAACCGGCCTCCGGGGTCTAGCCACTGTCTCGTAACCTGGAAGGGAACCCTACGGGGTATGAGTACGGCCGCTCCCCGTGCGCCCCTGGAAAAACCAGAGTGGTACACTACATTGTAGCCGAACCTGGACAGGCACGGAGCCTTGTTGCCGAGCAGGTGGGTCTCCTGTAGGAGCAGAACATCGGCGGAATACCGCTTGGCTTGGGTCAGCACTGCCCCCCGCTTGACCCTATTCAACAGGCCCGAACATTCCAGGACACCACATTGAGGTCCCCGCGTGGAGCGGTCCTAGCTGCATGAGCCATGAGCCATAGGTGGAGCGAGACGCGGATGCCTACCTACGTATGAGGGACAGTGCGGTGCAGACAACATACAACATATCAACAAAACAACTTGCCAAACCCCCCCCCTCCCACCACCCCCCGCCCCCCTATACTTCCTGAAACTCGGTGTATCTGTCGCGGCAGAATCTCAACCAGGCCCTCCAACGGGAAGACCACGGCGGACCCTCCAAAGGATCCCTCCCTCCCACCCCTACCCATAAACTGAGAGCAAGGAGGCGAGTTCGGTCCATCCTAGCCAGAAATAGCAAACTGTGTCCCACCGATATAGTGTCTGAGGGTCATGGTGTGACACCGCAGCCGGCCCAGTGAAGAATAGAGCATCCAAGGTATTACCAACCCCACAGTACCTCACTCTGCTGCGTCAGACTTGTTCTGGGAACGCCAGTTGGATCGAGAGCGATGTTGCCGGCGCGATGTGTCCCCACCCTGACGGCCACTCATTCGTGAGCTCTGAGAGGAGTCTGAGTCCAAGGGTGGCGGGGTGTGTGGTTTGATGTGCCGGTGCTCGTCGGTCCATGCAAAGACCTCACTCAGGGGTGTCGAAGAAGTAGGATTTGGATTGGAAGAGTACTTTCATGCGGGCTGGAAACATGAGAGCGTAGGAAAGGTTCAGGTCGCGCAAGCGTCGCCGCCGCCACAAAGGACTGTCGCTGCTGCTGGACGATCCGGGTGTAGTCCGGGAAAACCATAATGGGGCGGGATTCATAGACCATTCTCTCCTTGTGCATGCGGGCAAAGCGCAGTACGGCATCGCGGTCAGCGTAATTAAGGAGGCGGGCAATGACCGGACGTGGCGCTCGCCCGGCGGCGGCCGCTTCATCAGGGCGCGATGTGCTCTTTCAATCATGAAACAGGGCGAGATATCTTCTGCAGGCAGCAGCACCTTGAGCCAGGTTGACAGGAAAGTGACCATCGAGGACCCCTCGCATCCCTCCGGAAAGCCCACCAGGCGGATATTGTTGCGGCGGGCCCTCCCCTCTGCGTCCTCGGCCCTCGCCGCCAGCTCCTTGGAGACCATGGCCAGTTTGTCGACCTTTTTCTGGAGGGCGGACACAGTATCTTCCACCGTGGAGACCCTCGTCTCGGCCTTCGTGATTCGGTCGACCGCCTTCCGGAGGTCCTGGCGAAGGAACGATACCTCGGACCCCACTGCACCGATCTGGGCCTCAAGGGCCGTACGGGACTGCGTAATGGCCTCCAGAAGCATCGCCGTGTCCGAGGAGACTCTCCCAGCGGCCTCCCTCCCGGCCGGGGCGGCCGTGGTGTACTGGTCTATGGTAGGTTGTTTAGGCGCCGCTGTGCTAGGGTTGTTCTTTCCCATGATGGTGTGTAGGGCCACTCTCCGGCAGACCAGGACAAAGTAAACCGCAGGGCCCAGGAGCGGGGAGGGAAGGACAGGCACCGCAGCACGGCCGGTAGGGCAACCCCGGCTATATCGCGATGTAGGCCCGGCCCCTGCACGGACCGCAAGATTTCACAGCGAGGAGTAGGCCCGCCCCGAGCCGCCGCCAGGGGATCCTCTTCAGCCGCCGCAGGGAGAGCGGCAGCACGATGGCAGCGCAGCCGTCCTTGGGGGCCGGCCCGGGTCCACCCCGATGGCCCCCAGCACCGGCAGGTCCCGCGGGTCCGGCTCCCTCGCAGACCCCGACCAGGCTCCAGGCACCACCAGGGGCCCACAGCCAGCACCAAGGTAGGCCTCACTGCTTCCCGGGGCCCGGCCCCGCCCCGACACGGGGGGCTCCCGGTCCCGAGGAGGCCCCGGCAGCTGACTTCACCCCCAAAGAGGGCTCCGCGGCGACAACACAGGACCCACCTCTCGCCAGAATCCACTGCCTGCAGCCCCAGCGGGGACCAATGGTGTCCAGGCCCCGGCACAGGCCAACCTCCTCAATGCGTGGCGCGATCCGTCAGGTTCCCGGGTGGGCCGGGGGGGCGAGGGTCCCACTGCTGCCACTCACTCTGCCTCAGGAGCGGGCCCGCTCCAATGATGCGCGCCCTCCTGGCCTTCTCGTCCGGCCAGCACTCTGCAGCCCAGGCCTCGCCGGCCAACCACTACAGCCAGCACAAGGTGGGGGAAGGGCGCCGTGACGACCACACAGCGGCTCCGTCCACGGGATGGACACCCGGCGTGCCCCGAGCGGGCCGCCCGCACCGGGCAACGGCCCCTCCGGCCCGCCTCGTCGGGGGACCCGGCCCCCGCGTCCAACCGGTGTCTCCGCGCTCACAGGCGCCGCGTCACCCGCCCACCGGCGGGGATCTGGCCCAGCGGCCGAAGCGGGCCCTCGCGGTTCTCAGGGGCTCACCACCCGGTGCCCAGCGCAGCCCCCTCCAAGGCGCGCCACAGATTTGGTCGGATGGGACCAGGATAGAGGACGGATGATGTCGCTGGCAAGGGCGGACGACGGAGCTCTAGCGAGATGCGTCCGCCATGTTCGGCTTCCAAGCCACGCCCCCCCTCGCGCTTCATTTTAATGAGGCCCCCGGGTGGGCCAGGTCCCGGGGGCACTGTCAAAAAATAATAGCGGGGGCCCCGGGGACCGCCACCTTCCCGGGGCTATGCTGATTATGTGCGGGTGGGCACGCGGCCCCCCCCGCAGCCCCGGGGACCGCCACCTCCACGGGGCTTTTTAAAAAAAAAAATGCGTGGGGGGGTCCCACCCCCCCACGCTGCCCCGGGGACCGCCACCTCCCCGGGGCTTTTTCAATTGTATGCGGGGGGCACGCGGCCCCTCCCCTGCAGCCCCGGGACCGCCACCTCCCCGGGGCTGTGTTAATTTATAAAAAAAAAAAAAAAGTGTGGGGTGGCAAGAGCCCCCCCACACGCCCTGGGCCCACCACCTCCCCGGGGCAATCTTTATTTAAATGCGGGGGTCCGTTACGGACCCCCAAGCCCCGTGGACCACCACCTCCCTGGGGCTTTAAACGTTGGGAGGGGGGCCACGCTGCCCCCCTCCTGGAGCCTGTGATGGCCCTGGGGACCGCAACCCTCCAGGGCCGGCTCCTGCAGTGTCCCGGGGTGCCCACCCCCGGGACACTGCTGTTTGCTATGGCAGGGCAGGAGCACGGCTCCCGCCCTGCCATAACAAACGCTGCTTTGCTTCCTTGAAGCGAGAGCAGGGAAACCTGCTCTCGCTTCAACGAAGCAAAGCAGAATTGCTTTGAGCAAGGGAGCTGCATGTCAGCAGCTCCCCTTGCTCAAAGCAATGCCGGCTCCCGCAGGAGGCGGGGAGACGGCGGGACCGTGGGGGCATTGGGGCTCCCCCCACGGTCCCCAACACAAAGGGCCGGCCCCGGGGGATGGGGTCCCCGGGGCCAGAAGTGGCCCAGGAGGGGGACCACGCGGCCCCCCTTCAATAATAAAAAAAAAAAAAGAGGCACAGCCCCGGGGGATGGGGTCCCCGGGGCCAATAGAGGCTTCAGGAGGGCGGCCACGTAGACCCCCGCTTAAAAAATATTTTTAAAAATGTGGCCATGCCCCGGGGGATGGGGTCCTCGGGGCCGAAATTGGCCTCGGGAGGGGGGCCGCGCGGCCCCCTGCCCGTTTTCTGGAAAAAAAAAAATGGAAAAAAAAGGTCAGGCCCTGGGGAATGGGGTCCCCAGGGCCCCAAATAATGTAAAAGAAGGGGGGCCACACAGCCACCCTTCAAAAAAAAAAAGCTGGCATTGCGCCGGAGGCCCCGCCATCTCCATGCAGCACTCAGCAAACGCCCCCCCGCTCGTTGTAAGTTGGGGAATTAATTCCCCTTGAATACTGAGGGTCCCTGGGGGCTAACTAGCCCACCAGGTACCTCCAGTAATGCGCCACAGAGCTGCGTTCCAGAGAGGTGTTCCGAGGCCACGCCCCTTTTTACACCTCTCTGCAACGCAGCTCTGTGGCGCTTACTGGAGGTACATGGTGGGCTAGTTGGCCCCCAGGGACCCTCAGGACTCAAGGGGAATGAATCCCCCAATTTACAATGCGCCAGGGGGTGCGTTTGCACAGTGGTGCAGGGAGGGGGCGGGGCCTAACAAAACAAGTGTGCAAATGTGCCCCCTGGCGCTTTGTAAATTGGGGGATTAAGTCCCCTTGAATCCTGAGGGTCCCTGGGGGCCAACTAGCCCACCAGGTACCTCCAGTATGCGCCACAGAGCTGCGTTGCAGAGAGGTGTTGCGAGGCCACGCCCCTTTTTACACCTCTCTGCAACGCAGCTCTGTGGCGCTTACTGGAGGTACATGGTGGGCTAGTTGGCCCCCAGGGACCCTCAGGACTCAAGGGGAATTAATCCCCCACTTTACAACGCGCCATGGGGCGCGTTTGCACAGTGGTGCAGGGAGGGGGCGGGGCCTAACAAAACAAGTGTGCAAATGTGTCCCCTGGCGCGTTGTAAATTGGGGGATTAAGTCGCCTTCAATCCTGAGGGTCCCTGGGGGCCAATTAGCCCACTAGGTACCTCCAGTAAGCGCCACAGAGCTGCGTTGCAGAGAGGTGTTCCGAGGCCACGCCTCTTTTTACACCACGCTGCAAACGCGGCTTCTGGCGCACTGCTGGTGGGGCGATGAGGTCCTCTTGTGTCCTGAGGACCTCAGGACACAAGTGGACTTCATCCTCCGAGCAGCAGTGGGCCAGAAGCCGCATTTGCAGCGTGGTGTAAAAAGAGATCATGTGGATGATGTCATCAGTGATGTCATCAGTGATGTCACTGATCATGTCATGAATGATGTAATATGCAACGTCATCAGCAGTGCATTGCGGGGGCGCGAGTTATAGTTAGCTGAACTAACTATAACAGCGGAATTTCACTGGTTTTGTACGAGTGAAATGTCCAACTAACTATAACGTCCCTGAAACCTGTGGTTTTTTTCAGTGAATTTCTAAGGTTTTTTAAATGCTAATTTCTAACTATAACGTGCCTGAAACCTATGGTTTTTTTCAGTGAATTTCAATGGTTTTTTAAAATGCTAATTTCTAACTATAACGTAACCTATGGTTTTTTCAGTGAATATAAATATATATGTAGAACAAACAAACTTATCAGCTATGCAAATATGTATTCACTTCGCATATTATGTTTTCGGTTATGGATTAAATCAAATAACAAAATGGTCTGAAAATAACATCCGCCAGTGGCTGTTTTTTTAAAAATTGTTTTTATTGATTTAGTCAATGAAACAATACATTACTAATAAAAGCGTGTAATGACAGACACAGTATTTAGGAATAATGTCTTTTCCTCTCAAAAGCAGTTCGTGGTACAAGGAAGTGGTAGCACAGTCCAGGATAACATCGTTGTCCCCCTTCCGCTCACAGCACAATGGGGCAGGCCTTACAGCAAGATTAACATTGATCTTGGCAATTACTACACATGAGTTGAAGAAGCAATCAGTACAGCAGTGCTTGACATCTACATCACAGTATTGGTGTATTAAACAGTGCATCATGTCGCTAGGTGTGTTATGGAGGGAGGCGAGGTGAAGTGGGCAGCCCAACACATACCCCGTGCGCACCCCATGTACTCTTTGTGTTAATACCTCTATGACGCCGTTACTTCCGGAGTGTCGGCCGGGGCATCCTGTGGGTGCAAGAGAAGGTAGTTTGTAAGAGGTCCCCAAATGTCTTTAGGCCGTGATGCCCGGGGGAGTAATTCTGCATAGTTAGTCAATTGATCCTGGCAGTATATTAAGTCATTGAGCCATTCTTTGAACTTTGGAGCTCTTCCTCTACCCCATCTACAGGCCACGCGGCGCTTAGCCATCAACAGAACAGTAGCGAGATATCGGCGGTATGGTTTAGGGATGAGCTTGGTATAGCCTAACAAAGCTACCAGTGGAGTGCGTTCTAAGGAGAGTGTTGTCATCTGTTCCATGGCATCGCCAGTGTCTGGTTCTATGATTGTTCATTATGCTTATTGACATTTGTTTTCCATACCCACCTTCATATACTCCTGATTCCTTCATCATTGTCCACACATTCAATCTATATACAGCTACTTAAAAATATAAAACTGATATGTAACTATTTTTTCACCCACTGAAGAGATCTGTGTGCATTAGCCACAGCCCCTCATCCTTCCAAGGTCGATACATTCTGTGGTATTAAATTGTGCCCGAAATGTAATGCTGTTCTCACAAAAATGGAGAGTGAGAGACTATGAGACCAGTTGCATTCTCCCAAAAATCACTAGTCACACACAATAGCAGCTGGAATAGGTAGAGAAAGAAAAGTATGGATCCTATCTTAGGCAGAATACACTTCCTAGTACCTCTTGGGTATCCAAAGATATTGGCGTAGAGGCCTCACTCACTTTATCGTGACATGTTTCATCATCGGCGCCTATCCACACCCTGGTAGGATGATACCAACAGGGCAGACTGAACCAAAAAGGAATGGGAGTTCTTAGATTAAATCTGGCTGGATAAGCAGGGATCCAGAAAAGGATTAGAAGGTTAAAAATACCTACAGGTATACCCAAAGGGTTCCTTTATTCATAGGGTACCTGGGGTATGAATAAAATGTTTCTTAGGGTATTGTATTGAATATAATTATTCAGTTAAACCTACTGTATGAATGCCAACATGTATTGGCCCGCCCTAAGAGCCATTTGGGTCGGGGTCTTTGTCAGGGCTATTTGAGGTTTCCCTGCCTTGCTACGCATGCATACCATGCACATACATGAGGGTTAGTGCTCTCACCTGTCTTCTGTCCTTGGGGGTTATGTAAGAGACAAAAAGGATTTTCAGCAAGGTTAAAAAGGTGGATCCAAAGAACTGATATGTCATATGTGAGTGTAATCTTTGGTCAAAGTCTGAATTTAGTAAGGACGTGTAGTGATTCCCTTGTCCATATTCATGTAGGGGTCAGGGGTTACTACTCCAGAGTTAGGGCGCCTCCCTTAAGTTTAGAACTAAAAAGTGATCATAAGGTGCTGGGTGATGGTATTGTCAAATAACAGTATCATTGGTCTGTGATCTTTGGTTTTCCTTTTTTTCCAAAGGTGGTTTTGGAAAGGTGAAATGCAAAAACAATGCATATTCCATACAAAGCAACCTCTCATGCGAAATACATGCTTAGTGCTTAAGTGCTGTTCAGAATGATCATACACACTCTCTGCTTATCCTTATTCTGGGTCTCTCAAGGGGTCATACGAGTCTGGAGCGTGGTCTCGTCCTATAGTAACAATCTTATCAGGGGAAAGACACTCATTAGATATACAATACAGATGATATGTTGTCTATACATTGAAGCATTGGTGATTAGGCTGCATAATATCGTTATTATTTTGATGTGTGTATGAATTACCAAGCTTCATGTTGACCATACTTTCTTTGACCCCGTATTCTTGGTGGCAAATCCTACTTTGTTCATTTTAGTAATGCCCCTATACTTCCGGTTTCGAAACATGTGTGATTCCAATTTTTAAAGCTCCAGCCAGAGGCCATGTTCCACTACACACTAATAAATCATGGCTAAATAAGTAATCTTCTCAAAAGGCTGTATTTGACACAGAACACACAATTTTTAGAAGCATCCAAAAGACCCACACACTGTGGGTATAAAACTAGGTTACTATGAAATTAATATGAATAAATAAGATCACAGCGTAAAAACCTTTATAAGGAAACCCATTCATAGTACGGAATAATAATAGTTAGAAAGCCATAAATCCATCTGGGACGACTGCATATTAAAACCCCTTTTGTCTCCTTCTTTGATAACAAATTACAATACTTGGTGCCATTTAGAAAAAAAGAGCACATGGGGAACGATCCTTAATTTTCCCCTTACTGTTTCCCTTTCTACCTTTAACCTAAGTGGGACACTCGGTCAGCCAGCCAGATTTAATCTAAGACCTCCCATTCCTTTTTAGGTGTCGCCTACGCAGCACGCATGCGCTGCTTAGGAGGGGACCTTTTGAAATCGATCAGCTTTTTGGGCAAAAACGTGCACGTTTTGCATTGCTTTGTATTGCAACGCGTGCACGTTTGGCGTTTCCCTTGCGGGAGCGAGCAGCGGCGCCATGTGTTAGTAATTATCGCGCTCGCTCCCGCAAGGTAAACACTGCATGTCCCTGCTCTCGGCCGCACTTCCCCCACCCCTCCCACTTGTTTATTATTGTAGTCGCTCGCAGCAGCACGCACAGCAGTCTTCTGTTTTTCTTCTAGCTATAGAATATTCCAGACACAGCATCGGGCACGCGAAAACGTGGGGATTTCTCACTACGTGAAAGTATCCGTCCCTCCCTGGCATTTTGTGATTGGCCCTCAAAAAGCAACATAAGAGTTATGAATCTATGTCCCTGCTCTCGGCCGCACTCCCCCCACCCCTCCCACTTGTTTATTATTGTAGTCGCTCACAGCAGCACGCACAGCAGTCTCCTGTTTTTCTTCTAGCTATAAAATATTCCAGACACAGCATCGGGCACGCGAAAACTTGCAAGTCAAAGTGTGGCGTCAGGGGTTTCCCGCTGCAGCCCGAGTGCATCGACAGTATTTTCCATTGGAGAGAGAGAGAGTGACGTGGGGACGCCTGACTGTTTACATATGGATATAATGCAGTGTAGAAATGTTATCACTGTTCATCAGTTAAAATTCGCATATAACACGGAGAATCAGATTCAAGAGGAACTTTGTATCTCTGCGCGTCTTCCGCCAGACCACTCCTGACACTGTAAGGCTAGCGGTGATGTCATATTCTTCTTGTACCGACTGTAAATTATATTCTTCAAACAAATTCCCACCCCGCAACAAATTTAACAGTTGCAGCAATCCATTGCATCGGGGCATTGAAACGCATATTTTATTTTTAGCACACATTTCTTGTTTTTAATAGCCCTTTCTTGACCTTACTATGTCAAATAAATAAAAGCCGACAAGGAGAAGCAGTACTTTTGTGGTGTAGTATAGTATGTGGGATGTTGGTCGTTTTCATGTGGTGGGAGAGCCTCCCTTAAGCTGATGCGACTCGGGTAGAGGGGAGGGCAGTTTTGCCTATGAGTAGGAGTATCCACTCAAAGAGCCCTCACCTCGCTCCCCTCACAGTGGGGCTAAACAGATTTCATCAGTTCGCCATGCCTTGGAGGGGATCAAAGCTGAGCCGGGCAGGTCTCCCAGCGCACGCCTCCTGGCCATAGAGCCGTTTGCTTGCACTGCGGGCACCATATGGCCGGCCCCAGACACACCGATGACCAGGTGCGAAGAGCCAGTCCACTCATTATGCTAATCAGCTCGAGGCATGCAGCGGGCTGCAGGGAGCGCCGATGCCCCCCCCCCTTCCTTCACCCAGCCAGGAAGAGGGAGGAACCAACAGGTCATAGACGCCGCGAGTCACCCGTCAGAGCATCACCTTTAATTGCATCTGCTAGCCACACTCGAGCAACCACATGACAAAGGCATTCTGGCTTTGACTCCAGCATGCTGACCTATGTTTGTGCATGCATCACTACACGAGTGCGGCGTGCGTCATGAAGCGGCAGATAAACAAAGTCAACAAATCACAAGTAATATGCTGACCCAAAGCCCTCTTTACATATTGGTCTTGTGCACAACAGCACCTTCAACAACAAGCATTGGCATAGCCAATAGGTCTCGCCTTTGGGACCTTATAAGTGTTTAGCCGTGCAACAGTTGATGTTGTTGCACCAAGGATATTGTGCTGCATAACTAAATACTTATAAGGTCCCAAAAGCGAGACCTATTGGCTATGCCAATGCTTGTTGGTTGAGTCCTGGTATCCTCCTACCAGGGGGTGGATAGGCGCTGATGATGAAGCATGTCACGATAAAGTGAGTGAGGCGTCCACTCCAATATCTTTGGATACCTAAGAGCTACTAGGAAGAGCGAAATGTAATGCTAACATTTGGTTGCACTTTTGGTGACCACTTTCACTGCCTTTCTTTACAAAGCTACTCCAAGTGCATGTTTAATCTTTTGGATCCATGGCCACCTATATGCATAATAAAAGCAGGGGCGTAGCTCCAGGGGGGTGTTTGGAGTGTGGCAGCCCCCTAATAAATGTGTGTAGTTGTGTCTAGGGGCCTCCAGTCAGGCTAGCAGTGACTGTGGTCAGGTTTCCACTCATATTAGCAACTCTCATAGCGCACACACACCATTAAACTTTGCAGAGCTTGTATTTACCCACCCCTCATCTTCCCTTTCACACAAAACAGGCCAAAAATAAACAAACTACTGCTATGGCTCTTATATGGTGCAGAAAAGCCTTTTAAATTGTATGACACACACAACATCACACAATCCCACACCACACAATTCAACACCACCCAACATAATTATACTCCACATAATACCACCGAATGGAACATAATTAAACTCAACGTAATTACACTCTACACAAAACAATATAAATACACCCTACATAAAACCATTCTATGCCACATAGCAACAGTCCACATAAATGCACTCTGCACCATGCCACATAATTCCAGTCAGCATAATTTCACTCAACGCCACACAGTTCTACGCCACACATTTCCTTTCCACATCACATAAATCAACACCAAACCACATAATTAAACTCAACACAATTACCCAACACACCGCATACATCCAATCCACACCACAGAATACCACATCATGCCACAAAATTCAACTGCACAACACATAATTAAACTCCACAACATACCACTCCACAACACAAAATACCGTTGCACATATTTACACCCCATAACAAACAATCCCACTCCACATAATTCCAGTACACTGAAAACCACAACATTTCTATCCACATAATTCCGCTGCACACCATGCACCATAATTCCACTACACACATCCATCCACTCCACTCCACACAATTCCACAACTAACAATTCCAATCCAACCCACATAATTCCAATCAAAACCACATCTATCCACCTCACTCCATAACACATGGGTAAAAGACATTGTCATTTATGACGCCACAAGCTCAAACTCTCGCAAATGCGAGACATATTGGCATTGCCAATGCTTGTTTGTTATGGACCTAGTAAAACATTTCACATAATTTCTCAATGGCAAAACAATAACAATCCAATGAAACCAAAAATTGATTCCCTATTATGTTGGTCACTCTTGATTGCCCCATTCTATAAAGCCCACAAACTATTCAGAGTGATTATTAAATGATAACTAAAGTGCAATTAATGCAGGGCAGATTTATTTATTGATAATAAGTAAAATATTACCCTTTCTCGAAGCCCTTGAAAGCACTTGATTTTTGGAGACCAACCAATTTATAGCTCGGTCTGCGTCCCTTTTAGAAAACATGGAGAATTATATCCAATCAGCTGGGAAAAATAGTGTCAAAATCCCAGCAGGATGGTTTGACATGGAGTGTAAAAAGGGCTAAGAAAGTTTTCTTTGTTGCAGTTAAGGGTAAAGCAGTAGGGGTTACTTTCTTTCACAGAAAAGGAGGGGGTATTGGAGCTGGATTGTCAAAATAGGTTATATACTAAAAGAGACCGAATTATCTGTGACAATTCAGTGTTGATAAAAATATGGATTTTTACCACTTCCTTGTTTTTTCTATAGTGAACCCTGGTATGACAGACATCAATTTTCATATTAGGGTATTTATCTATTTCAATACAGAAGAATATTTTCACTTGTCCTGGTAATAGTAGAAATAAGTATTTTATAGTGATCTTTGAATGTCACTTTGTATTATCATTTGTTTTCTCCAATAAATCGATCTTTAACGTCGCTGTGCTTATCAATTATTTTTATTTATTTCCATAATTTTTCTTATAGTTTCATATTGCTTTATGGGTACATTGATCCAATTATAATATGCAGAACATTGGTGCAGTGACAATGTACAGGACATTAGCTGACACATGTTTCGCCCTAGTGCGATCATACATGGGTCTTTTTTCAAGGATTAAAGATTATCAATATTTCCGCATTGATAAGTCATACGGACTTTTGTAGAAAAGTGGGTAGTACCTTGGGGGCGTGGCTACGACGCGCTGCAGGATGGCCGCCTGTTGAAGGGGCTCTGCAGGCCAGGCGCAATAATCCTGCAAATACCAACGTTCAACCCCCGTTCCCGACTGCTGAAAACCCTGATGCCAACAGCTGACTCCGCCCGGACTGCGCGGCTGCAGTCTTGTACACTTTGACTCGAGGGAACATCACGAAACTGGTGGAGGAGCAACGGGGCTGAGGCCGAGGAAGGAAATGGCCGCCATACTCCGTGAGGCTACTGCGTGGGCTCGGCCTGCGGAGGTCGGTGCAGGCTGCCGATGTGGCCCCTAATGTTGTGGAAAGCCGACGAATGCTGGCAGAGGACCGCGAGGGAACGCGCCATTACCCTGCCTAACACTGTGGCTGATTAAGCAGTTGGCGGTGCGAGGCGGCCGACGCGCCTGCACACAGACGGTGGCGTGTGGTGATCGGCACTGTGATCTGCGGGGGCTGGCTGCGCTGTGGACTGCGGCGGATTGCTGTGGGGCAGAGGCACGCAGGAGATGACTGCCAGGGGCGCTGCCCCTGTGGTACAACCCGAATGAGGTGAGTGGAGTGGGGCCTGCACTTCAGGCTGCGGCTGGGCTGCTTCGCGTGGCGCGCCCTTGACCCCGCTTGACTTCTTTCTCCCCTTGCGGGGCTAGGGCGCGGCGGCGGGGGTAGGCCGGCACTGACTGGGAGCGGGACCCTTACCCGCTATCTCCATCTCGGGCGCTCTGCGCTGGACCGGGGGGTGCGGACGGGGGGGGAGTGAGAGGTGGTGTGACATCGGTGGCGCCTGGATTTCCCCGCATCAGTGAGGCGGGGGGGTCTCTTTGGCGCTGCGTTGTCTCCCCTACCTCCACCCCGCTGCTAGGGCAGGGCTGCTCATCCAGACTTCCGGTGACAGAGAGGCTCGCTACTGCAGCCGGCCGGACGCCATACTGCCTTTGATTCCTCAGAGGGCGCACGCTCAGGCCCTGTGTGGTGCGCCCCCAGGCATTTGCGTCCCGGTCCAACGTGCTGGTCCTACCTCTTGGAGGGACAGAAGGTGGCTTCATTGGGGACCTCCAGCCGCTTCCTACCATAAATGAGCCCCCTGCTTATAAGTCCTGCTGATGCACCTTAACATCGTAAAGACCCTTGAAGAGTGGGCTGCGGGCCCCTGATGCCCCCTTATTGTTAGGCCCCTTCACTGCACGAGACTGTAACTTTGAGGCAATGGCTATAATAACACGTGGACTGCTGTGATCCCAGGGCAGCAGGTTGATTCAACGAGGAGACACTACTCACCTGCTAATTGTGGGTCTTGCCCACAATTGTCAGAGGGTTAGAAGATAGGGCCGAAATCGGGGCACTTGTCGCTGACAGCTGCTGTGAGGTGCGCTAAAGGTGTGCGGGGACTGCGATCTGCGACACCACTACAGCAAGAACATGGGCAAGACAGACCCTAAACAGCCCAAAATTCCATTCGAAACTAAGCGCCAAACGCGCACGATGGAACTCTCCACGGAGCAGGGGGCGGCGCAGGGCCCAGCGGATAATACGGAAAGTCCAGAGGAAGATATGCACTATATCTTAATGGAGGTGCGCTCCAGTCTCAAAACTATAGACGTGAAGCTTGATGCCCTAACCTCAAGCTTAGACGCAGTCAAAAAAAAGGTGGATGTCCACGAAACCCGTCTTGATGTTCTGGAAAACAGAGTATCTGACACTCAGGACTTCCAGTCTGAATCTAGAACGCAGATCCTGAACATGGAGAAGGTACTTGAAGTAATCAAGGCTAAGAATGAAGACTTAGAGGCGCGTTCCCGAAGGAACATCCTCCGAATTCTTGGCCTTCCGGAATCGACAGCTATTTCAAAAATGGAACACTTCATTGATAATCTATTACGTGAGCTGTTCGGTTCAGTACTTTCTTCAGTCATGATCGTCGAACGGGCCCACCGGTCCCTAGGTCCCAAGCCCATACCGGGTGCGACACCGCGCCCGATCATTGCACGCCTTCTCAATTATGCGGACAGAGATGCTATATTAAGGGAGGCGAGAGCCAGGGGCACCATAACACATCAGGGCAACACTCTGTCCTTTTTTCCCCGATTATACCCCGACTGTGCAAGCTGCACGAAGGGAGTTTATGCCAGCGAAGAGACTCCTGCAGTCTTCCTCTATACCATATGCTATACCCTGCGAAGTTAAAAATCACCCATAATGGTCAAGCGCACTTTTTCACCGATGCCAAGTCGGCCTTGAAATTCACGAAACACATCTGTCCACGCAAAGCCTCTCAGGGCCCTTCGCAGAGTTCCTCCTTGACAACGAACCTCAGTGACAGTGACTGATAACTGTCATTAATTACGCCCTCTGCCATCTGTTATCCTTATACGTAGTTAGCCTGGTTGATGTGGTTTAGATTTTTGTTCACTAGCCTATAGCTTTGCCCTACCCGTGAGCAGCCGAGGTCACCCTTATTGTATATCAGACATAAGTACATGTTGGGCTGTTGGCTTGCCTCACCTTTTCGCCATTTGTCGGGAGGGACTTGGTTTAAAGTTATCTTTGCCTGGCCACCCTGCCATACGGCAGGTGCTTGCCGTCGTTTCCAGTCCCCACAGGGAGATGTCCCATGTGCTTGAACTCCAAGTGGGATCCCGGGGTGATTCAAGGGTGGGCGGGAGGTTCATATTCTTGACCTGTTTGGGGGGTTGTAGTGGGAGGGGGGTGGGTTAAAAGGGTCAACGTATCTAGAGACAACTATCTTTTGGTTGCACTGTCATTGTACGGAACACAAGTTATTTGTTGTTTGAATATTGATGAGGCATTTCTTAATTGCAGCAAGGTGATATGGCGATTACAACTTATCTGTGGTTTATCCTTTCAAGACTTCATATTGAATCTATCCTCCAGAGCTCCTATACATGACACTCCCCTTTTCGCTCTAAAATGACGGAAACCAGGTTCCTTACCTGGAACGTAAGGGGACTCAATGACTTTAAAAAGGCGAGGCTAGTACATGCATACCTATGTAGACACCGCATAGACATTTGTTTTTTGCAGGAGACCCACTTGAAATGTAACACTGATCCTAAATTGAAACACAGATTCTGGGGAGAGGCACGTTCGGCAGTCTTCTCCAATTATGCTAGAGGCGTATCCATACTGATTAGGAGAGGGCTAGGCTGGACCACAACACAAACCCAGTTGGATCCCGAAGGGCGCTATGTCATAGTCTCTGGTAGCCTCATGTCGACACAGATTACTTTGGTGGCCCTTTATGGCCCCAATACAGACGACCTGCAATTCTTTCTTAACATTTGGGCCAAAATAGTAACAATGGGAGGTGACACAGTCATCTGGGGTGGAGATTTCAACGCAATATTGAACAACGCTTTGGATAGGGAGGGCACCCCTCGTAATCCGCATCACAAGGCAACACAACAATTAAACGATATATTACTTGAGAATGGGCTCTTAGACATCTGGCGCAGGTTCAACCCGGTCACAAGGGAAGGTACATGTATCACCTCTGTTGGACTTGGCCCTTTTGGCAGGTTCACCCCTAAACTTTTTGCCTGTCTCCTAGCCTTTTCCCTGTGTAGTGTTGGTGGTTTTAGGCCTCTGCGCACTTTAGCACTGTGTCCCAGTGTAAAGTGCGTGCGCACTCTGAGTGCGTGTGGTGAGATGGGCCTGCCCTCCCATAGGAATGCATGGGGGATATGTGTGTCCATGGTAATTCCTGGTGTGAGAGGAGTGCAGGGGCGAGTTTAGTATGTGCGAACTCGTGAGAATAAATGCTGGGCAATGGTGTGCGCAGATTTATTGTGACTAGTGGAGAAGTGCCACTTTTAGAAGTTGGCTTTTCTGTGTGCTGTGTGTCTGCCTGCCTGATGTGAATTGCATGTCTGGCTTTGTGAGTGACAGGGGCTGGGAGGTGTGTGTGGCTCCAGGAGGGGCAGGGTGAGTCAGCGCAGGGCTGAATAGAGAGATCTGCATCTAGATGGGAGGGAGGAGTTGCACCTGGGACCTGAATAGGGTTGTGCCTTCCCTCCCCAATGCTGGCTCCGCCCCCTGTGGTGCGTCTGATGTCCCTAGCCTACCCTCTGTTTTGCTCAGCTCCTCTCTCCTTTCAAAGTGCTCCAAAGCTCCCCCAAACCAGTTCTAACTGGTATCCCCAGCCCTGTGCTGTGTCACAAAGGAAAAGGGCATATAAATATAGGGGCTGTGACCCCATGAAAATGTTCAGTTGTGCTTGTGCTGACTTGCAGGGGACACTCTGCCAGGAGGAACCGCCGCGGGACCCAGCTGCTGCTTCTTGGGGGTCCCTGCGTGCTGGCCTGCCTGGCTGCACCCTGCTGGGGTGTCCCCAGCCCCAAGGACCTTTTATTCCTGGTCCCAGCTTACCCCAGGAACTTTAAAGGGGCCTAGCGCTTCAGGAGCGCTATATTCTAATTTCCCAAGACGGAGGAGAGCCTGAGCTCCGCAGCGCCGAGCTGCACCTGGTTTCTGAGGGAATCCCCAGCGTAGGGATTCCCCCGAAGTGCTGAGAGCGAGGCGGGAGCCCACCCCGCTTTATTATTTATTTTTCGGGTGCCCACCCCGCTTCTGGATATTTATTTACGGCGGGTGCCCACCCCGCCGTGTTTGCTTTGGCGGGAGCCCACCCCACATTGCCGCCGAAGAAATCACCGCCGCGTTGGAGCGGCGAACAGGAAGTCAGGCGGGACTGCCTGTTTGTGGGCGGGGCCGCAGAACGGAAGTCCGGAGCCTCGCCGGCTCCGCTGAGAAGTCCCGGGTCCCAGGAGGGGGCCCGGGTGAAGTGCGGCGAGGTCCGGTGCGGCGAAGGAAACCGGGCGGGAGCCCACCCCGCACTGGCGAGAAGAAGCAGCGGCCTGGGACAGAGCGGGGCTCCCGTGAGGAGGAGAGAACCCCGCGTGTGGCCAAAGAAGCAGGAAGCAGACGGGAGCCTACCCCGCGCTCCTGTGACCAAAAGGAGAAGGAGACCGCCTGAACAGGTGAGGAGGGGCCCGGGGGTGAGAGAGAGCCGAGGCACGTTGTTGGTGCCTGCCCCCACCCACAGGGACCCAGAGAAATCTGCCGGTGCGCCCCCCGTGAGTGAGGGGGGGCTGAATGCACCACAGTGTTGGTGCCGCTCGAGGCACATTGTCGGTGCTTGTGGCATTTTCTCAGCTGCGCCGCAGAAGCGGGCAGCTGCCACGTTGAGGGCCATTTTTTTATGTTCGAGTCCCAGTTAGGCACAGTTGGTGCCCGTTGCTGCCACAGCTGCCCCGCATGACAGTGGGCAGCTGCAACGTTTGAGGCGCAATTGTAGGACCCGATTGAGGGTTCCCAGGGCACCGTAGTGCCAAGGCATTTCCCCAGCTGCCCCACCTGACAGTGGGCAGCTGCAACGCTGTGCATAATTATTTAGAGAATCCCAGAGGGGCCCAGAGGGTACTGTGAGTGTCAGTGCCCACATTTTTGCCTGCACAGCTGCACCGCAATTAACGGCTGCTACGTTTAGGCCTGCGCAATTGCGCACTTTTGGGATTCTGCTGCATTGGCAGCTACGCCCTGACTATTGGGACATAGGGCATTGGAGCCCTCTGAGAAGGCCAGTTGGCCAGGGGGGCTGCGCTAGGTTGTTAGGGCGCCAGGCTCTACATGGGATTTATGTGGTGCGCAGGAACTGTGATTTATGCACCCTGGTTTATACCTCTACTGTGGTCTATGTGATGAGGTGACTTACTACTGTGATTTATGCCCCTAGCGTGATTCAGGATTAGGTTATTACATAATAGGTTTATGCTTATGAGGTTGGCACATAATGTGTTTTGCGCCTGATATGATGCTGAGTACAGTATTTTGCCAGTAATTACTGGTTGTATTCTACTTTTATTATAAGTTCTACATTTACTATTTTCCCTTTGTGATGGTTCTGACAGTGGCCCAATTGGCCCTGTCATGTGTATATAATCCCCTGTAAATATTGCCTAGTGCCAGTTGGCACAGTGTACATTGTGTGATTATGATCTAATGTGTTTATTATAATACAAAGGCTATTTTTATATAACCTTGTGTGGAGTCTCCTTTTGTGGTGTGCCTAGTGTGTTGCTGCTGGGTGAGGGTGTTGCGCAAACGCTTTACACATTGCCTCCGGGATAAGCCTGACTGCTCGTGCCAAGCTACCAAGGGGGTGAGCAGGGGTTATCTTTGGCGTGTAACTCCCTCGCCCTGACTAGAGTGGTGGTCTCTGCCTGGCTTTGGCGTAAGCCTTAGCCAACCAGAGATCCCATTTCTAACAACCTCCTATCACCAAGCTTGGTCCAGATTGGACTATTGGTTGGTTTCAGTGGACGTTATGTCCTGGGCCTCCGATGTAGTGCATTTACCACACACTCTTTCTGACCACTGCCCTGTGTTGTTAATGTGGAAGATTCCCAGCACATTGCCGCGTGCTTTTAGTTGGCGACTCCCCCCTCATGCTCTCCTAGATTCCGCGTTTAGAGAGGAAATACGTCTAGAAATCCAGAACTACTTCACTATTAATGAAAGCTCCGTGGACTCCCCTTCCACACTCTGGGAGGCTTTTAAAGCCGTAATCCGCGGAGCCTGCATCTCTAAACAGTCTGGTGTCCTTGGTTCCATACGCACGACACTAACTAAACTAGTACAAGCCATTAAAGACCTGGAGACACAATATTTTGCCACTAAAGACCCTAAAATTCTGGCGTCCATACGAAGTACTGTGTCTGAGTTCGAGGCGGAGAGGGAGACCAGATTCCTGGGTAAAAATGCAAAGGCGCGTGGCTATGGCGAGGGTGATAGACCCGGGAAAACCCTTGCCAATCTCCTTAAACAAAACACAGCGCCCACTTTTATTGTGGAACTGGCGGGTGGCGACTCTCCAACTTCTAGAGGTCAGGTGGCCACACACGAACATTTAACTGGCTTTTATACCTCTCTCTACACTGCCACACAGCAGTCCACGGCCCCTGGTTTGGATGAATATCTGGACTCCCTGGAGCTCCTTTGGCTTAGTCCAGCTCATAGAGAATACCTGGACGTTCCTTTCACCACAGAAGACATCACGCAGGTGATCAAGAGCCTCCCCACCGGGAAGGCCCCTGGCCTAGACGGACTGACGACACTTTTCTACAAGACATATGTAGATATCATTGCACCCCGCCTTTTAGATGTCTACCAAGAATCCCTGGAGACCGGGGAACTTCCCCCGTCCATGAGAGAGGCCGTAATCATTACCCTGCTCAAGCCCGATAAGCCAGCGAAGTTCTGCGATTCCTATAGACCCCCTTCTTTGATAAATGTAGATGCTAAAATATTGGCCAAACTTATAGCAAATAGATTACAACCGCTGATGCCCCTCATTGCACGTCCAGACCAATCCGGATTTATACCAGGTAGGTCAACAGCCCACAACTTGCGCACTTTCTTTTCTATAATTCACCAAATTGACCCTAAGCTTCCAGCAGTGGCAGTTTTTCTTGACGCCACAAAGGCGTTTGATTCTTTGGAATGGCCTTTCCTGTTCGCTATCCTTCCCAGATTAGGGTTTAGTCCCAATTTTATTAAATTGATTAAATTACTTTACACTAAACCCACTGCCCGTCTCCAGGCCAACGGACTGATATCAGATGCCTCCCCATTGCACGCGGTACCAGGCAGGGATGCCCCCTGTCACACCTCCTATTTGCGGTAGCTATGGAACCATTGGCTGCCAGAATTCGGCAACATCACTCTGCCCGAGGTCTGGTTTTTACTGACCGCAATCTTATCTCAATGTACGCAGATGATATCACATTGTATATCCGACGACCAGATGACAATCTAAACCCGATTCTGCTGGAGGTGCTTTGATTTGGTGGCCTGTCAGGTGTTAATGTAAATTGGACCAAATCCTCAATCCTGCCCCTCACTGACGCCCCCCTTGACACCTCATTGGATTTTCCTTCGCAGTGGGTGGATGACGCTGTTAAATATTTGGGCATCTGGCTCAGTAGAGACATACAGCTAATCTGGCGCTTAAACTTCGGAAGGTTACAAAATTGGTTTGAAGATAAAAATCAAATTCTGGACTGCGTTGCCCTTATCACTGGCTGGTAGGATTGCCATACTGAAAATGATCGTTCTTCCTAAGTTGTTGTACCTATTCGTGAATATACCCATACCACTCACCCAAGTTTTCTTTAAATCTCTGAGATCTGCTGCAATCTCTATGATCTGGGCTGGAGGTCAACCCAGAATTGGTTGGGATCTGCTAACGCGTCCATTGTCCAAAGGTGGACTGGGCGCTCCGGACTTTGAACTATATGCTTTAAGTGCGCAAGCTCAATTCTTACATTATTGGATATACCCTGTCCCCTTTCAACCCCACGTGGCCACTGAGAAGGATATAGCGGAACCAACTCCTTTACACATGGCTATATATCAGCCTTACCGTAGAACACCTAACGAACTCAACACTGTTGAGACGGTGCGCTGGGCATGGGAAGGTATACGTAAGCGGACATGAACCCCTCTACTTTATGCACCCTCTACACCAATTGCATTCCACCCACATTTCCCATTCTTGCATGACAAAGGCGCCATTGATCGGGCACACAACATGGGTATCAAAACATTAGAGGACCTTTACCCACAGGGCACATTTTTAGAGCAGCCTACTAGTCCAGACGAGGACCGAACACCAATTCTGGAGTGGCTATTATATCACCAACTCAAGGCCACTTGTAAGGCATTACATCCCACCTTTCCGGCTCCTCCAGACCCCCTGCACTCGCTAGACCACCTTTTAGTCACGCCATCCCCCCAAAAATTGGTCACCAGGCTATATGTCCAAACGTAAGCACACACTCCATGGGCAGACCCGAGGGCGCTGGAACAATGGAGATCAGAGCCCCTCGACCAGCCCACAGACGAACAGTGGGCGTTTTGCTGTTTACAAATGAAGCACTTATCCCCTAATTATAAATTGAGGCTCATACACTTCAAATTTCTGCATCGTTATTATCGTACCCCTCTACAGTTATTTAAATTGAAGTTAAGAGCTGATTCAAATTGTTGGAAATGTAAGCGCGAGGGAGCAGCCTTCCTTCATATAGCATGGGAGTGTCCAGGTGTCTCACGATACTGGGAGGAGGTGGGTGATGCCATTCGAGCCATCACAGGCCAGCCCCTGGAGGGTTCCCCGCTAGTAATGCTGTTCGGCTATGTTGAGAAATTCCTGCCTAAGACCCGCCGTCTCATTGCAATGCTGCTGGTTCTTGCACGCCGCCGTTTATATATACACTGGGGGGCCCCTAGTTATCCAAGTGTTAAGATATGGATCCAAGATGCCGCCTTTTGCCAGGAACAGCTGGCGAACTACTGGGACCTCATGCCTACGGCATCTTGCCCTAAAGACATTTGGGAACCTTTTACGAGCTGGCTTCGGTCGAAAGAGACCCCTTTGGAAAATGATGAGCCGACACCGGAAACTGCTAGTTCTCAAGACGCCGCCACATAGGGGCAAGGTCTCCACTGCATAATAATTGGTCCACTATAGCTGATCTATGTGGAGCTTCATTGTCAAAGCTTCGCCTTGGAATTTGTTATACTTTAATCATGTGATTGGTACTGCAAGGGTCTGTGTTATATTGGTATGCCTCTTAGCTTCTAATGGTGGATAAGATGTTGTGATGCCTTTTTAGGTCTCGCCCTGAAAGCCAGCGCTGAAGCGCTGGCTCTGGGCGAGACATTTTGTAGTGTGGGCTTGCAGAAATGCGACCACAACTTTTGGCTGGCCTAGAGCATGCGAGAACGCGCGCAGTAACGCGCATTCCTCGCATGCTCCAGGCGCCATATGTCTTTCCTCTCACTTGCTCCCCCCCCACCACAGAGCGCTTCTCGGGGCCGCGCGGCCGTGTCACTTTCACAGCCGCGCGTCACTTGCTCTCCCGCTCCTCCCCCTCCCCCACCACAGAGCGCGTCTCGCACGGCCTTGCGGCCAATGCTTTTTTTTAACTTTCAGCGCGCGCGCTTGTTTGTATAGCGCTGCATTCCACACCCGCTGTTTCAGCGCGCTGGAACTGACAGAGCAGATGAGCAGACACGCACCTTTGGGCCTATGTCTGCAAATATTTGTTACACCTGTTCTGTCATGTGCTGCGACACCACGAGACGCTACAGCACTGTCACCTTTGTTTTAAAAAGAAACGGCCTTTAAAAAGAGTACAAAGATACAGATAGCTTAAATAAATGAAAATGTGAAAACTAGGCGCAATTGCTGGAAAGCACAGAATGTTTCAGCTTTGTTTAAAACACAGAAAGTCCGGCTTCTCCCGACAAGGCCACAGCCATGCAGTGCCTGTCGGATCAGGCGCGGCGGAGGATTTGGGGCACTTCAGTTCACCAGGAGATGCCCTCAGTCCGCTCTGCGTCCAGTCCACAACTTGCCCTCAAAGCGCAGCTTTTCAACACCGTTTCATCTCAAACTCCTCTTATTTTCATGCGCACGAAATGAATTTGTAACATATTTCTCAGTGGTCAACACTTTCAAAAGGCCGCTCAATAGGTTTGCATTGCCAAGAGAGATTTCTTTTTTGGTTAAAATGTCTATTCTTTCACTCTCAGAAAAGGGCGATAAAGTCTCCCCGACTACAGACCCCGCAGTGTCACACCGATCGATCTATCTTCCAAAATAAGACATACTGATTTTCAGGACAATCTCTTATCCAGAACCCGCGGAAGGTATATATGACTACTAACACACAATAGAAATATGGCACTTTATAATGTACATTTAAACGTTCAATAACGACTCTCGGCTCAAGATTTGACAAAATATAGAAATACCATAGACGTGCAAAAAGTAATGTTTTCAAGTTGTTACCCGACGCCACCGGACATAGCGCTTCGAAACAAACTTTCAATAGCACGAATCACGAAAAGCCGAATCTTCAGGAATACCACCTGCTCTGGACTGAAATAAACGCAGCTCCTCTCGGGCCTGTGCTCCCTTTTACCTGTAACCGCTATATCTGACTGGCTGAACTGCGGGCATTAATTACTCATGTTTGACCGCTCGGTGTTTGTTTGATCTGAGCTGGCAGATGTAAACTGAGAAAATCCAATACCAAAGCTCATTCTAAACAAAGCGCTTTACGCAAGGAGTCCACGCGATTCAATGAGCTATTTAACTTTAAAGTTAAGAAAATGTCCGCACGTTTTAGAAATGTATCACACAATGATTTAGTTTCTGGGAACTGAACTGATTTGAAACACGCCTCTCCCGGAAATCACAACTGGACGCAAAGTTTCTCCAACTGATGTTTTACCTACAAATGTGACACCTTAGTGCTAACACTAACATCACAGTCATTAAGAGCGGCTTAGACGTACTACTTCAAGGCACCAGCCAAGGGGTGAGGCTCTTCCTTTTTATGTTTTAATTTTAAATGTGTGAAGTTTTATGTCAAATGCTTGTTCCTGCTTCCAATAGTTCAAAGGAAAAAGTATTTTGAAAAGTAAGAATTATTTATATTCATGAGTGATTTCCGATTGTGTTACTTTTAGAATATTTTGTGGGTGGCGGGTGGGAGGAATACATCACTAATACTCGATTGTTTAAAATACAGAAAGAATTGCCAAACTTTATCTCACATCTTAATGGCCCGTGCTTGTTAGTATTACGGATATATACCTCGCATGTGTTACTCGTATTGCTGCCTTTCATTGTAGCTGATTTTATTGAAGCCAGTCGTTGTCAAGCGAACTTTAATTTACGTTTTCTATTCACCGGGGCGATCGCACTGGCTGGCACTCGGCGAAGACCTGGTCAGAAGCCGAGGGCAATCATTGAATTATAAAATCAAAAAGTTTCCGTGTTCTTTACAACACATTTCAACATTCCCGCGTGTTTACCTTGGCCAGGACATTCGCAAGCAAAACATGTCCAGTGTGAGCAGAAACCGCCTTTTTACTCTTCCTAACTCAAAAAACATTTCCATCTGTTGAGGAAAGTGTTTTCCAATAATGCACAGCGTAACCACCACAGCATCACTCAGCACCACCACAGCATCACGCAGGGCCACCGCAGCATCACGCAGGGCCACCGCAGCATCACGCAGGGCCACCGCAGCATCACTCAGCACCACAACAGCATCACTCGGCGCTACAACAGCATCACTCAGCACTACAACAGCATCACTCAGCGCCAAGACAATATCACTCAGCACCACCACAGCATCACTCAGCACCACATTAGTATCACTCAGCATCGCCTTTGCACTAGTACACCACAACATCATTATCACTCAGCAAGACCTGAGTATCATTCAGCATCACCTCAGCATCTCCTCCGCACCAGTCACCACCACCACCACCACCACCACTACCACCTCAGCATCACTCAGCACCACCTCAGCCTGCTCTCGGAATCTGGCATCTGTTGATTCTCCCCTAGTGTCTGGCCGCTGCTAGTGTTATAATACAGGTACTACTTCCCAACCTTCACCCTCTGATTGTTTATGCCCCCTCAAAAAAAAGCTTTAACAAACAACCATTGGAATAGGCAGAAACAAGTTGCCAGCATTGCAGGAACAAAAGAAAACTGAGGACATTTTTTATTGTAAATACTTTTTTTTAATATGGCCGTTCAGTTGTACATAATGCCTTCTTGGTCATATATAAGGTAACAAAAATGCTTCTGACACTTTTTTATTATAACTTTTCAGCATGCTGCACAGCAGCCACACTTCTCTACAGCACAGCTTGAAGACATTGGCAAAGTCAATAGCTCTGGCTAAACACTTATAAGGCCCAAAAGGCGAGACCTATTGGCTATTCCAATGCTTGTTTACATAATGCCTCTGTGATACTTGTAAGAATTCTGAGAATATTTCATACTGTTAAGTACACTATGTGTTGCAATGGAACGTGCAACGGTTTACTATTCTTTCGCTGTTGTCTCTTTAAAATCATAATTATTATTATTTTTTTTAAAGTGGGTAGTACCTCGTGGTCACTTCCTCTCTTTTATTCATGGGTGATGTCATGGCGCAAAGTCTTAGTAACCCCTAAGTGGCTTAGCCTTTTGGGTACTGGATTATTCAACCAGAAGCATCCCGGCTTATTACAGTTTGTCAAGCACTCACAGTCATCAGGGAACTGTCAAAATAAAGTCCTGTCTCCGTTAGCATTGACTGGTTTCCGGGGCTAGAGATTAGCAGCAGGGTTCATACTGGTCTAGGTCTAAAAAGAGTCCAATAGGTGTTCTTCTGTCAGCTGGACAGAAGATCCAACTTGTCTCTCCAAGTCAAGACCTAATGTCAGTTAGAATTAGTGCATTCTCCAAGTTCAAAGGGCTCAGTAAAGGCAGGGGCACAGTTTAACTCTTAAGAAGGGAGTGTGGAACGGTTCTTTCCCCCCAGAATGCAGTGCTGACCAACCTCCATCTATGCAGCTATCCCCATACACTTTCCTGATGGCCTATCTGGAAAGGAATCTTGTTTAGTCTCTTCATGGACCCTGGAAAACAAAGAACAGCTAAGAAAGAAGTGGAGGATGGGGTTGTCTTTTGTGAGCTGCATCTATTGTCCATCTTGCAACCTTCATTGTTACAAAAGGAATTGTTCACAATGAGCTATGGGTTACTCTAAAGAAATGTGAGCCAGTAGTGTTTCTGTGAAGAATTTACTATGTCTACTTTCCGATGATGAAGATTCGTTCCAAAAGTTAGGACCCTAATGTTTGCGAACATCTGAAAGGTACAAAAAAATAATAAACATGAATGGACCCCCATCTACCTCAAGCACATGGACATTAATTACATGGCAGTCCAGCTGACCGTTTCTCTTTGTTTAGTAGTTCACTACACATTAGGTACAGACATGCAGCTATCTGCTAGGACTTTTGCTAGGGGTTGGCAATAGTGGCTCCTCCACAGAGAATACAGGTTGTGGAGACCAGTTTAGGGTCTTCCCTCTCAAGGTGCACCATGTGAGTGCCAGGAGCAGCTCCAGTTTGGCTTTTGAGGGGTGCCTCTGAATCAGGGGCCTCACAAATTAGCCAAAAGACAGGAATGAAGGAAAGATGGAGTGGATCTTACAGCTTGACATATTTAGGGACTTAGCACTTATAGGCTGAGGGGCATGATCAAGCTTTACATACAGGACCTAGGAGTGAGTTGGTTGGTTACTGGTTCCTCAGCTTCTGCTGATTGAATCATGGTTTGCTTCTTCTACCCTGTGAATAAAAAGGGGGAGTGCGAGGCTCGTAACCAGGCCAAAGAACTCTTCCATTTTATCTCAGACTTTATCTCTCCAACAGCTGAGAAATCTGACTTATCTTCCTCTCATGAGTTATGTAATAACCATAGATTTTACTTCCAAGATAACGTTTAAAATGTTTCCTCCACTATTGAAGCTGAAGCCAATCTTAGCATGTGGGCAACATTACTACTAACACCGGTGCTTTCCTGGCCCAGCACCATTTTCTGTAGTTTTTCTAACTTCGTTAGCAGAAGCATAATGGTATTCCAGAGTGCAATCTGCTTTCCCTTCTCTCACATCTTTGGACCCCTGCCTGCTCTGGGTCTTTCAGACCTTGGCTCCAGTAGTTGGGCCTCTAATTCCTAAGCTGCTCTTGAGTTCGAAGCTGGAACAAAGCCTTGCTACCATTTGGAAAGTAGGTGATGGTGGGTGCTAGTCGTGTGCCCAAGACTATAGAGTACATTTTAATGTCCATATTAATTAAAGAGAGAGGCTGATCGTAGCTGTACCTATCGCTGGGTTTGTATCGCTGGGTTTGAACTTTGTACGAAACATAGCAATATTTGATTCCGTAAATAAAAGCTTATATGATTCTTTGTAGTATGACCATTATCAGCAAGTGTTGCGATTCAAAGGCCTTGCAAAACCGTACCGGAAGTCCACCCTCTCTGGAAGACTTTCCTGAAAGTAGTGCTGTAGTTGTGAAGGAAAATATCACATCTTGATCTTCATCAAGTGTTTGGGTGGACGTCCCTCATACAGAATGGTTTTGGCTATGTTGGCAGGAGTTATCTCTGTGTATAACGCTCACTATATAATATCTATTGGTATTTCTGTATCTCATCCTAGCTAGATAGTAATAAAGCACCATGAAGGGGAACCTCCGAATAGGCCACTGGTATTCTAATAACTACAGAAGAAACAACAATTGCAAGCAATCATGCCCCCACCCCCCACTGTTCTCTAAGAGATTCAATTCCACATTCTATAAGATATAATCAAGGCCTTTTGTCTAATCTTGTATTTTTCTCCATAATACATTTTTCTTTATGGTCATTATTAAATGAATTGAATTTATTTTATCTTTCTCTTCACTTTCGAAACAGGCCCTGTGATTGCCTCCTCTGTGTTTTCACTAAGGAATAAAGAAAAGGAACAATTAGCAACGGACCAACAAGACTATGAAAGAGGACACGAAAACGATCATGCCCTGGGTGAGATAATTCTACTTCAGTAGTGTGGGGTGCGCAATAAAGTGAAGGATTGGTGCCTGCATAGCACCAACTCATATTTCCATACACTAATCCAAAAACTTCAGGAAGGTGAAGAAGCAATTTAGATCAAGATGATTTGTGATAGTTCTTCCTGGGCATAGAAATCTAGGACCGTGTTGGGTATTTGACCAGTATTACTCCTTGACTTATTTTACACATTCTCGCCACCCTGCTCGTGATTCAAACTAGGAAATTAATTTTTGTTTATTTACAAATGTTTTCTTAACAACCTAGTTCTATTCAACCTTAATAAATGCCGCTGCTCATTGCATTCATTATATATTTATCCAGATAAAGCACTTCTTTAAAATCATATAGAGGAATCTATTCGCTACAAACCAATGCTGATAGCTTTGGCGTGGGGTGAATACGTCTATCTCTGAGGCAAGCGTTTCATAGCTATTCAGATCTTTCATTAACATCGGTTCACATTGTCTTATTTTGAGTGGTTATATTAGAAGTATGTGTGTCACTTTGTCTTTACCCCCTTGCACAAAGAATACAGCCCTTTCCCGCATTTGAATATCCCCTTCCCAAAATTTCTGTCAATGCCTGCCGTTTTATTTGTCCTAAACATAATTTCAATTAGGTGAAAGTTGTACATCGATTATGGAATTTCAGATTTGTTATGTGCTGAGTAGGCCAAAAGATAGTCCAGATAGAATAGTATTGCTGCAGTTATATGCCGTGAGCTTGGTTTGTGGTGCTCGAAAGGAAGAGCAAATTGTAGAGGACAGGAGAATAAGATCTGTTAGACAAGTATAGCACTGAATAGTATATGCTGGCATATTATAATGGGATACATACTTATATGAAAGAAGGAGGACCCAATAGTGTGAGTGGTTACTAGAGCTGTGGACTTTAAAAGATGGAATGGCTTCCGAGGGCAAACAATTCTAGATCATGTATCACTTTCTAAATTATCCACCTTTCTAACTCTCACAGATCCACAGTATAGTTTTAGTTCCCTGTGGAGCCTGGTTCATCAATTTAGGGCTCCCACCCAAACTGCTCAGCTATATAATGCTACAGGCACAATTGGCAAGTTTCCCATCTTAGAATTTTATAAAAGGCATTAAAGATAATCCACCATTGGTTTGCCTGCTTTTTCATAAGAGGTCCTTGAACCAGTTCTTTTTATTTGGACTATCTAGTTCATCCTTACTCTTGAATCATGCTCAGTACGTGTCCCACCAAATATCAGTAGATCACACTGATAAGATTTGACTACTTTCACCTCTGTAAGTACAGGCCATCACTCTGAAAAACAGAGGCTGCCGACACCAGCCCAAATGGCATCCTCTTGCACTTGAATGCTACCATGGGAGTTAAAAATGCTGTAAACTATTGTGAACTCTCTACCAACTGCACTTGGTGATATGCCTGTGTGAAGTCAAGTGTTGTGAAAAATTTCACCCCTGGCAAGGTTGAAACTATCTCATTTATATTTGGAAGAGAAAACCTGTCCACAATCACCTATTTATTGAGTGCCCTGAGATCCACACACAGCCTAATATCTCCGCTAGGTTTCTCGGCCACGACAATCGGAGCCAACCATTCAGTGACTTCAACTGGTGTTATGATTTTTTGACTAATCAGTTTCTCCAATTCCTGTTCAACCTTTCCTTGTAATAGAATAGGAATTCGTCTCACTTTGGCCACTGTTGGTATCGCTCCTTTCTTTAATTGTATAAGTTTATAGCCCTTCAAACATCCTAATTTCTCTTTAAACAATGATGGGTATTCAGACACAAAATCTCTAGACTCTGTCTCAACCTCCTATACCTGCACCTGAGGTTCTGTTTTTGGATTCAAAGTAACCCCCCAACAATCGTTACTGCGGCCACCCAAATAAATAGTCACCTTTCTTGGGCACATAAATTTTGCCCACCATTAATTTTGTCCCTAGTTCAATACACGCATTAAAATATCCTAGCATTCTTATTGATTGTCCCCCATACCTAGCAGGGCACACATCCATGTTATGTAATTAGTTTTTTTCTTGAAACCAATGACCATACGTGTCTTTAGAAATAATCGTTAGATGCGAACATGAATCAAACTTAATTTTGAGTTCAATACCATCAATTTTCACCACACCAGTTGGGTGTTGTTGTCCTGCTCCCTCAACCTGAAATACAATGTCCTGAGTGATCTCTTTTGCCTCCTTGCTCTGTTCTTTCCTTTGCTTATTCCTACAACATCTTAGAAAATGCCCTTTCTATCCACACCCATGACAGGGCACCCCCAAAACCCGGACATATTCGTGCATTCGCGGTGTGACAGTTTATCCCACAACGAAAGCACTCCACTGTCTATTTCATACAATCTTCTTTCACTATTTCTTTAGATATTTCCTTACTACTTTTTGTAATGCACACATTTTCTTCACTCTTTTCTGAGCTAGAATGTGATATACTTTGTTCACCTTTCAGCTTAGTTACATATGTCAACATATGCTCGCAGGCCTGGGGTGGGCCTCTTCGTGGGTTTGGTGAAGGAGAAGTGGACACAGTAGTGGTCTGTCCAGTGTGGCTCGGAGGTGTGGCTGACAGAGATGTTGTTGCATGCAGAGAAGATGGGGTAAAGCGTGTGTCCTGCTGACTGGGTTGGCGTTGTGACCAGTTGTTTGAGTCCGATGGTGGCGTGGTTCTCCAGTAGGGATGAGGTGTTGTGGTCTTCAAGGTTGTCCAGGTGGAAATTGAGGTCGCCAAGGAGGATGTAGTCCGTTGAGGCGAGAGAGTGGTGAGCGGAAACCGACATGGGCCCCTCTCAAATGTTTAAATATTTGCAATTAAGGCATGCGTTTCAGACTAGGAACCTAGAGACAAGGAAATGCAGGAAGACTCCCCAGCTTCGGTTGCTCGATGGTCATTTGATCACCCTCACGTATGCTACAGTGCTGAGGAATATGCAGGGGGAGCTCACACACTTACGGGAACATTGGGGGAGGGGGGAATGCCTTACAGTTCCCATGGAGGGTAGCCATTCAGGCCAACTTCCGTTTGATTCAGCTTAAAGTTCTGCACAGGATACATTTTACCCGGGTCCTGCTACACAAAATAGGTAGGGCTGTGGACGATCATTGTCTTCCGCAATGTGGCCAGTGGGGTACCTTGGTTCACACAATGTGGAGCTACCCCACACTTCGGCCCCTTCTGGGAAGGGGTGACGGCGTCCCTGGCGGAGGCAACAGGAGTACCTTTGCCACAACTGCATCAAAGGTTTTGCTGGGGGTCTGGACAGAATCTGAGGTTACCTTGTACACTACACTCCTAATTAACCGGGGCTACATCATGGCTAAGAGAGACATTGCTAGGCATTGGGGTAGTCCACAATGCCTGGGACTGGTGGAGTTGTGGAAGGGGATGGAACTGTGCAGGGTCAAGGAAAAAAATGATATATGAGAGTCTGGTTTTATGCGTAAATAGGGGAACATTTGGGGGACCTAAGAGGGTTTGGGGTTTGTTGCAGGTCTTGGGGTTGATGAGGTCGGGGTTGACTGAGGTATAAGAGGGACCAGGGCGGTGGGTGGGGGGTTGGTTGTATGATTGTGTCAATTATCCGTTGGTGAGAAGGGGGATGGGGAGGGAGGGAGGTACCGGGTTTTGGTTGTTCCATAATGGCTGCAGAGTTTGTTTTTTATTGAAGAGATGGCTGTACTTTCCAAAAAATGGCTGTTAGAAGCAGCACTGCATTTGTTTTTGACAAAATGCTTACCTTTTAAAGCACAATCTTACTCACTTGCAGCATATTTTATTGTTCAAAGGTAGCTGATGAAATAAAAGTACCTAACTGTTAATGTTGGATTTATAGCATCTTTCCTACTGCTCTACAAAGTCGCTAAACATTCAGGGAAGGCTTCTTGGATAAGAGACCAAATGGTCATGTAGGAAAAAGCTTTTCTTTGCTTTTTCTGAGCCCAGAGGCAAATGTCCAGTAACTACTGTCCCTGCCGGTTTCTTCCAGGCAGATGTCCCTGTTGCTAGGATCTGCCACGCTTTCTCAGTCTCAGGGAAAAAAATGTTCCACACAGAAGACTGGTCAGCTCCTGATTCCACCATGTTGGTCAGAAATATGCTAATCCACTTAGTCCTCAGAACAATCTTCTAGTTCCATGTATTCATAACAATGCGAGGGAAAATTCTCAGTTCTTGACCACGCCTGTGGTATTCTTCCAGCATAAAGCAGGTAGTCTTCAATACCCTCCTGTTACATTCTGCTGTCTGTGTTGAGAATGTTTGCAGGATATAAGGTAAACTCAGCTGTGATTGGTGAATTTTTTTAAGTGAATCCATCTACAGTTTTTGCTGTTTATCTCCCATCATTCACTGCAGAATTTACCAGTTCCTTTTTCCATAGCTGACTTACTGCAAAAGCAAGATCAGAATGTTTTGTTGTCTAGTATTCCAAAATTGTTTTACTTAACTCAGTCAAGAATGTTATCGCTGTCTCTCTATCTTTATCCTAACTCCTCTAAAAGCCAACCCACTCCAGCACTGCAATATGAAGGCAAATTCCAACTTCTTGTAGGTGACGTTTATGTGTCCTGTAGGTTGTTCTGGCTTTTAAAATCAATAAAATGTTTTTTTTTTAAATGTGATATCCACACTATTTGCAATATCTATAACCTTTGCTCCTCCTCTGAGGAATATTCATTAACCGTAGTCTCCCCAACTGTGACCTCAAATTGTTGATGTCATCAAGACTAATTTTTTAGTTTTGCACAGACCACACACCTGTCTTGTTGTTTTTGGCTTTGGTCTGGAGAATGTTGTTGCTGTCCATTTTATGTTGTGCTATTATTTTATTTCTTAGTGAGCTAATCTGATTCAGTGTACAAGCCCCTCTTACAGATGAGAATCAAACAAAATATTTCCCTCTCTCACTGTCCGTCTGAGGTGCCGTGCCAGCTGATGTTTATCATGTGAGATCCACTTGTGGATTAAGATATTTTGGACATTCTCTTTGTTGCCTGTACTTTCGTCGAATGTGCACAATATGCTTATCCTTTGATACCTTTTGGCCTCCTTGATGTACCCTGTCTTAGTAAATGCCTTAGATTCCAAGCAACAAATCCATTCTCTTTTGGCCCCTGCAAAGAAGCAAGAGACCAGAAAAAAATAGTGAACTTCTAAACAAGTAGGATTAAAAACAGTATTTGCTTTGTCCTTTAGCATTTCCTTCTTGCAATTCTGAAATTTTGAGGGCCCAGCAAGAGGCAGAAACAAGTTTCATACCAGATCAAGGGTTGAAAGGGCATGAAGGATGCATTGATTCCAACTCCGGTAAGCTGTGCATGCTTTTTACTTGAGTTTTGGCCATGGTAATATGACATTGACTTTGTGTTGCTTATTGTTTTGCTATGGTCCTAAACGTTGATAAACCCAAGTAAGAAAGTGTACACAGCCAGTACTATGTATGGGTAAACAATGTATTAGCTATCTATTAACCACCACTTAGTTATGTTTGATACTAGTGTCCAAATCAACACGTGGCAGAGTACTGTAACTTTGAGCTCATCATCGATGGTATGTTTGAAAGATGCTTGTACCTTGAAAGGCAGGGATAAATAATTTTCATGTCACAGGTTGAATTGATCAATCTGTAAATACCCCCTTCAGCAGTATTATTGATGTCCTGTTCTGTGACTCTGAATTCCAGCCTCCTTTCTCCCCATCTGACAATATTTCCCTATACAGTGTATTGAATAAACCATTCTACTTTCACTGGCACACCTGGCATGCATGTATTGAAGTAACTGGCAGGGGAAAGCAGGGTATTTTACATGTGAAGTTTTGCCATTCATAGCCTAATAAAAGACCTAAGCGTCTGACTGCCTGGTGGTGTACCTAGTGATTTCAAGCAAAAACAGGGATCCAGAAAATCTACTGCTCTAACAAAGCAAAATCACTGGTCACAGTGTAGCCGTTTTGCGAGTCAGAAAAGTCTTAACGACTTGCACAGTAACTTTGGCAGGCTATTCTAACTGATAAACAGGAGGTGGTATGAAAAGTGCGTTCTCCTCCCATTGAGTTCCAATTATGTAGTTTGAGACCAAAATTGCAGTGGCAATCCATTGAAAGGTTACCATAACTGGACTTAGGGTGTTAACTACTTTCTCTTTGTCAATGTTAGCTTGTGGCCTCTGGAAAGCACACGGTGGTCCAGGGAGCCAGTGAATGGTGCCCTGATGTGGTTCCTTATTAATGAATGTATTTCATTAAAATCGAAGAGGGCCTTTTTGTAGTTTTTGAATTTCTTCTAAATTTCTTGTGCTAGGATCTACAATGGTATCATTGCCAATGGAGGTAACAGCAAGACCCAAACAAATTCATTTGAAAATAAGAAACATTAATCATTAAACTAATACAAAAATAAACTAAATCTGTTATATAGCACTGGAGTCGTTATAAAATGAATTGATGTGCTTCTTAAATCATAATCGGTCTTTTCAAGTAAATAATTGTCTTGTTTTTTATTATCTTTTTAAATAATAAGCAATACAACATAACTTGCACTATGCAAGATATAATAGGGAAATAGAGTCTGACACTTTCAGTTCAATGGCATACTTGTCTAATACCTATACAGTTGTAGGATGACACAATGTCCATAGACCCGCAAAGACCCACCTCAGGATATCTTTTCATTGCAGGGGTCCATGCAAATATAACAGGGTATCAGCCTTCTACCTAAATACACTCCAGGGAAATAATTTAATACAGCAATCTAGCACCTAGATTTCAGTCCTGTTATTATAAAAAGTGGCTTCGCTAAGCCAGTCTTTGAGCCTGGATATTGCCACCCAGAACTTCGCCATTTGCTATAGTAATGCTGTCAGCCGTCTTGAGTGTTTCTGCATCTCTTCCACAAATTTAATTCTGGCCACGAGCAAAAAGAACTCAATACGGGTAAGTGTAATTTTGTCAGTTACGTGTGTCACCTCATGCCCAAAATCTTTAACCTCAGAGCAATGCCATGAAGGTGTATAAAATCAACATTTGGACATTTACATCTGCAGCTTGCTTGGCTCAGTGCAGGATCCAATCTATGAAGGTGGACAGGGGTGTAGTACATCCTTGTCAGGAATTTAAAATGAATAAATGTGTGTCTATGGTTCAGGGAAATAAGTTAGGTTGTGGAACAGCAGTAAGTTCAACACCAGTTGGTGATCACATGTCCCAGGTCAACCCCTGCCTTTCATTTAGTATGTGCAACCAGCATGTGTGCCATTACAAATATTGTGTACAATGTTAAATAAAACGGCTTTCGAAATTGCAGTAATATACAAATTCTGTGGATTGTCCTGGAAACAATGGATATATGGTGTGTGCAGTGTGTCCCAATCTAATGTACATGATTATATCAGTGGGGATGCTTCTCACCTTTCCATGAATTGTTCCAGTGTTCAGAATGTGCCTTCCCGAAAAACATGTGTAATGGTGGATAACTCCTTGCTTTCTACCCCCTGTCTGCCATACTTTTTTGTTGGTCATGGGGAATGTTTGTACTCACTGGTATGTACACTCCTGCAGAATCTGAGTGTTAAACAATGCCACATTACATGCAGTATGCCATGCAGTATATCGCACCATCTGCACAAGGACACTGGGGTTTAACAATCACATAGCCAGAGCTGATCTTAGGGTACCATCTTCAGTTTGCTCTCTCTGAACATCTAGGTGAGGCATGCAGTGTGATGGGTGGTGTCCGTACACATGCCCTTGAGCTGATAAATAGTATGACTCCGGATCCGGTACAGAGAAGCCGTCCTTCTCACAGGGAAAACAAGCACTTCATTTTAGATGAGATTGTCCATCTCCCCATGTCAATCTAGTCCCCAGCATTTTTTGTTTCTGAAAGAATGGTTTATCAAGTGGAATTGGGATATTGGTGAACAGATACAGAAGCTTGGGCAGAATCACTATTTTAGTTATCGTTATTTTACCAGCTGTCCTAGTGGTAATTTATTTGAGTGGTCTACCTTCACTTCAAGTTTGGTGATCGTTGGGCCTTAGTTTTCCTGGAGCACAGCAAACTTGTCTCCATATACCCCGATACATGATTACTACACAGAGTCGTAATGCCTCCAAACTAGATAATTCATGTTGATTGGTCCGTGTCAGTGAGTGTAAAGAATTTCAGATTGCTCCAGTTAATCTATATGCCAGAGAATGTGCCAAATGTAAGGATTTCTCTGTTCACTGGTGCGAAATTGGTCTTTGTCTGTTTGATATAGTGCATTATATTTGCACATAGTGAGAGAATGATATTCCTAGTTGGGAATAACAATCCCCTGTGTGAAAGATTTCCCCTTAGCTTGCATGTGAGTGGCACTATAGCAATGGCATCAAACATTGGCAAAGACAAGAATGCCTTTACTCACAGCAAAGTTAGCCAATGGCTGAAGTGGGTTTACCCATTGCCTCATGTTGTATGGTATAATAGGTGGAAGAAAAATGTGACTAACATAATAACAGACCAATGGATGAAGAAAGTTGGGCTGAAAGTGTCTATAAGTAAGTATATTACACTAAGAATTTTAGTAAAATCAAAAGTTCTTGGGTCACACCAGACCTAATAGATTGGAGATATTCCTAAAACGTACCTCTCTCAATAAGGAATGTCTCCAACAGACATCCATTAACAAAGAATTTTCCTACTAATACTTTTTTGCAACTTTGCAAAATAAATCTTGGTTATTTTGAAACCCTACACCTGGTCAAAACATAGGCTCAAACCCAACTTTACCAACTTGAGATAGGGTATCTGGAGGACAGGTACTTAAAGACCACCTATGCAATTTCATGAGGGTGGTGCATTCCAGGCAATGATTAGTCCTGTGAAACTACAGAAATATTTGTTGTGTTAGTGAGTTCCGATACTCCTTTCACCGTGAATGGACACACAGGAAGTCAACACTTTACATTTTTAAAGACTTTCTAAAAAGTAGCGTCCACATCTAGTGCAGGTAATATGTATAGATGAAACTATAAAGACAAGCACAATAGTGGAAATGAAAGCAATTAGTAAGAAAAATATTAAAAAGAATTTCAGCATTGTGATGGTGTTTCAGTAATTCATTGCATTGATTGATGGAACCAGTTTTTGTTAGCCAACCCCTCTCTTCTAAACCCTAGCTAAGTTGTCTTAGCAGCAAGAGTGCCTGCCCTTCTAAGATTCTTAAGGTGGGTCTTAGTCCATGTGCTTTAGCTGAACAATAAGGCTGTTGTTCTGTACTTCGAGAAGGTCACTTTCTGTCTCAGTTATGGCTTTCTAGAGCTGATAAAGACCTGCTGGCTCAGATGAGACGATGGCCTTCGCTTGGGACATTTGCCGTTCAGCTTGCACTAACCAGTTCCCAGGAAGGATTCCTCTAAGCCTAAAACCTGTCTAAACCAGACTTGCACACAATTTTCTGATTATTTTGAAAAGGGCAGACATCTTGATGAATGATATAAAATGCAAGAATTAACTTCTTAATTATGTTGCACCTTCACAAACTTCTATCACTCATTAGATATCACATTAGCACATTTATGTAAATAAGTATACATATTTTTATTCATGGATAATAAATAGGTCCCTATCCCTGGTCTTTGTGGTATCTTAAATAACAAGCATTTGCAATGCAATAGGTCTCGCATTTGTTGGAGTTGGAGCTATTGGCATTGTAAATGGCAATATTTTTTATTTATGTTTTTATGTTTGCAGTGGGGTGATTTAAAGTAAGTAAGTGCACACTATATCATATTATCAGCTTTTATAGCTACAGGACAGTTATGGCTATATTAATGTAAAGGGGTGTGAATGGATAAATAAAAATACAAAGAAAGAATCTTAAAATGCAGGATGGAACGTATAGTGGGTGACAGGGACTACGTATGATTTAATTTACAAAAAAAAAATATATATAATAAAAAACACAGGTGGCTGAAGGCTGTTTTATAAGATTTCAAGGCAAAATAAACCAATAAAATTAATATTTAGAGTGACCTTTTTTGCTTTAATTAATCTACTACTATTTTAGTAATTAATGGAACACAACACAGGGTGATTTTGCAGCTTTAACACACCTGAGTTATAGGACCATGAGCTGGCAATGGATGGTAAACTGAAGATCTAAAAAAAAGCACTGATGCAGCAAGCATTGACCGCGCAATAGTGTTTTGTTTTTTTTTGGTACTTTTACAGACTGTGCTGCTGCGCGATGTGAAGCGCAATGTTTTAAACCAGCAAGGGTGATTTGGGGCTGGCAAACAATGCGAATGAGGAGGGTAGGGAGCAAAGAGTGTGCAGTGGGAGGAGGACGGTGGGGTTAGGTAAGAGAAAGCCAGGGGTAGCGTGCTAAAAAGATCAGATGGCAGGAGGAGAAGGGAAATGGTATTTTAAAAAGAATGGATGCCAGCATTAAAAGTGCATTTTTTTTTTAGCTGTAGCAAAGGGTGCGGGCTCACCAGGACCGCTTCTGTTTCTACGACCCTCAAATAAGTTTGCAGACGGCGTTGCACAGAGGCTACTTGGGCTTGGACTTTGAAGTTGAGTTGAACTGAATTGTGTGGTGTGAAAATGTGTGGCAACAAGTGGATGTGTATTGAGTGTAATTATGTGTTCTGGTATGAAGTACATTTATGTGGAGTGTGTAGTGGAATTATGTGAAGTGTGAATGTGTGTTGTGTAGTAGAATTATGCGGAATGGTATTGTGTGTTATGAAGTATCGTGTAGTGTAATTGCATCATGTGGTGTTTTTTTTTTTTTTTTTAGGCTGTAATAAAATTGTGGTGTGGTTTAAATGTATGTGGTGTGTTGAGTTGTGTGGTGTTTTGTAAAAATGTGTGTTGTGTAGTGAAATTGTGTGTTGTGGAATGTATGTGGTTTTTAATTTAATTTTGTGTGGTTTAATTGTGTGGTGCTGAAATATGTGTTAGCGTGTGGAAATATATTGAGTGGAATAATGAGTTTTTTATGTTGAGTGTTGGTATGTGTAAAATAGTGGATGTATGGCGAGTGCATTTCTACGGTATGAACTTGATTTTAATTTTGTGGACAGGATTTTTGTTGTGCTGTGTGTTATGTAGTATTAATTTAAATCTGTGTGTGTGCTGTGGTGTGGAATTGTGTGTATGTTTTTGGCATTATGTGGTATGATGTGGAGTTGGAAGTTTGTCGTGGTGTGGTTTGTATGTAGTGTGTTGTGGATTTATGTGGTGTTTAGTGGGAATTTATGTTGTGCATTGAAAGTATGTGTTGTGGAATGAAATTGTGTGATGGAACTGTGTGGTGTGGAAATGTGTCGTAGCAAGTGAAATAGCCTCAGGGACAGCGGTTTGAGAGCAGCAATGAGATAATTGAGAGGGTGAGTTAGTTATGAGAGAAAAGGTATAGCTAGAAAATAGAGAGAAGAGTGAAAGAGAGTGAAATGTAAAGCTGTTTGGGTATATTAGTGAAAGCAAACATTTTGTGAGAAAAATAAGGTATATAGTGCGAATGAACGAGAGAAAGAAAAAGAGATGGGATAAAGGGATAGTTGCAGAGATATGTTGAGAAATTAGTGGGTTAGTGAAGAGAGAGAGAGAAGGTATAGAGAGGCAAGATAGAGAGGTAGTGAGATTTATTTTGGGGGGAGAACCAGTGGACGTTAGATACAGCTGTTTTTTTACCAGTATGATAGAAGCGCTCTTATAATTATATACATTTAAAATGTAAAAATGCCCATACACTTTATTTTTCAAATATTAAAGGGGCATTTGTAGAGCAAGTACTACTAGAGATGCAAATTATCCCATTGGAAACCAGTTTGAATCATAAACTCAGCTAAACACTATTATGTTCAAATCAGTTTTCTTTCCATAAACCTAAAAAGTGGAAAATGTGTTACATTGTTTCTGACAATGTCATTTAAGTCTTGGCGTCACTGTAGCATATATTAATTTTGCGTAAATCACACAGTTTAATCCATATTAACTGTGAAGATTTTAGGGACTATTAAACTGTAATATAAAATCTCTTGCAATAGAAAAAAAGGTAGACAGCTTCTAACAGTATGGTAATACTACAAGGTAATAAAAATTACGTATCTCTGCGTACTGTTAGGAGCTGTTTGTCTTTTTTTATGTGGGAAGAGTTTTGTAACATAGTTTCACAGTTCGTGAAGTCTTTACATTGTATGTGACTTAAATTGTGTGATTTGAACAAGATCACTATATGTTGGGGTGAAGCCAAGACTGAAGTGACCTTGTCAGCAACAATGTACCATACTTCTTATTTTTAGATACCTGGAGAAAAAAGTGATTTAATCTCAATAACAGGATGTTGGGTTGAGGTAGTGATTGTAAACTGGTTTTCTGTGTTATAAATACAGCTTTAGTCTTATTTGCTCTACAAAAGTCCCTTTAATGTTTTAAACAGAAAGTGTGGGCAGCTATTTGATATGGGTATTTTTAAAGACTTTAACAAACGAAAATAAAAGTGGTATGGGGAAGCTGGATTACTAGTTGTTTGGCCCCGTGCCAGTCAAGGTCCTTATTATCATGCTTACTGGATATATTGAAAGCGTTTATTTTTATAAAGAGGTATGTACAGTGAACTTGATAGGAAGGAATTTGAGTATTGTATGTAAACATGTAGTGCATGAACCACGAACACAGTAATTGTGTTCAAAATATTTCTTATGGACATACTCTCTGGCAATAATTATTATACAGAGGCCTCCAATATTGCGTGGTTATGCAAATGCAAACACGTTACAGGCGCAAAGTTTTCCTTTGCATGTCTTCCTGTTATGTGCATTTCCCTCCCCATTTCTGATAAACAAATATCTTGCCAACATGAATAAGTGGTCCACAACATGAAAAATGTAGAGCCCTGCCGAAATTTCGGAATAACGTGCTTTTTAAAGCTTCTTTATTTAATAATAATGAAGCATGTGTACTGGTGTAAATATTGTAATAAACTCAAATATTTAGCACAATACAGCTGGTCCTTTCTAACGTTTAAGAAAATGCTTTTGAAAAGCCCTTTCCACAGCGCACACTGACTCCCATAACGTTACCCACAAAAAGAACAAGCATTTGCAATGCAATAGGTCTCGCATTTGCGAGAGTTTAAGCTATTGGCATTGTAAATGGCAATGCCTTTTATTTATGTTTTAAAAACCAACAAGTAAATAAAAGATATTGTCATTTACAATGCCAACAGCTCAAACTCTCGCAAATGCGAGACCTATTGCATTGCAAATGCTTGTTTAACATTCTTTGTAGATAAGCTTCTAACATCGGTATTTATGAGCCGGTATACCATGCGGAAAAGTTATTTACAGCCTCACAATAGCCCTGCACCTAAATCCGCATTACTAGTAATCAGGGTTCAGAGGCAAGCACCACATGGCTTTTGATTCAGGTGGCGACATGCGGATGAAATGCTATGAAATATGCGAGTAACCTTCATGCACTGTGGCCAGTTCTAACCTCCCCATCTCTTCAAAGCAGTCCCACCTGTGCTGAGTAGTGATGTCAGTTAGTAACTTGAATAGCAGCTTTGAGTAATCCATTTCAGAAAATTACTCAGTTTTCAGCTTTCTTGGTAAGGTTCAATCTACAGCTTCCCTAAAACCAGCAAGTTGACTCCAAGAAATTGTAGGCTGTAGTTTTGATAAAAAGTGGTACGCTTAATTCCTAAATCAGTAGGGTTGGCAGATGTACGCCCAGTGAAGTGAAATGTTTTTCTTGGTTCTCTTAAATTGGGCATGCAGTCCGAGGTTCCTAGGTAGTGAGGAGAGCTTAGAAGCAGCCTGTGACCTCCTTGCTGCAGAACAACAGCACTCCCCATAACCACAACTGCACTATTCGACTTGGTCTTGGGGGTGAGCAAAGTTCTTCCAATATTTGTAACCACAGAGAGAGAGCCTGTTGCGAGGAGATAAACGGCATAGCGTGCATGCCTACTCTCGGGCCGGGGACCACGCCAGCTGCTGTGAGAGAAACCCCAAACTGCATCCTAAAATGGGACACCCCTCCCCTCCACCCACCTTGCCCTTGGGAGAATAACATTGTTACCAGACCCAATTTGTGTGTGTGGTGTGAGAGAAAGCTTCTGCGTGGCTTTGCAGGAGGATAAACTATTTCTTGTGACACCTGCTCCTGGCCTGTCTGTCATTCGAGGGGAAAGTGTAGTATTAGCAAAGCAAATGGCTTTAACTTAATGAAAGGCGAGACCTATTGCATTTTTAATGCTTGTTCTATTCGTGTAACTGTCCCATGTCCTCTCCCCCTACAATCCTTGCCAAACATCCCTTCTACCTGCACCTGCGACTATCCTTAGTGAGGGCCGAGCAGCCGTAATCTGCTCTGTAAAGCCTCGTCCACCCGGTAGCACCCCTTGTCGTCCATCTGCTCTACGGAGCTAGTTGTTTCTTTACATCAGAGCTCTTGCCTCCTCCTACTCCACTTCTTTTAGTTGCACCCACCTTCTTATCCCCCGCCCGCGTGACTCCGCTTTGGGATCAAATGGATTTCGTCCTTGTCTTTCATGCACCTGTCTAATGTTCCTCCTATCGTAGCTGTGCTGGCAGCTTCTTGCACCCTCCTCCTTGCCCTGACTCCTTCAGATGACGTGGGTCTGTGCTGTGCATGCCCACCTCTTCCAAATTTGGCTGCATTCAATTCTGCCTTCATCACTGGGGCGCACAGCTGTGGTGTGTGAGCAGCGGTGTGTGAGCAGCGGTGTGTGAGCAGCAGTGTGTGAGCAGCAGTGTGTGAGCAGCAGTGTGTGAGCAGCGGCGTGTGAGCAGCGGCGTGTGAGCAGCGGCGTGTGGTGAGTGGCAGTGGCGTGTCAGCAGCGGCGTGTCAGCAGTGGCGTCAGCAGTTCTGGAGTGTAGGTTTTCGCCTGAAAATCAGGACTTTGACGTCCCTTTGAACTTGTTGAGGGGAAAAAAAAGATTGCCAACATCAACCCGGTTTCAAAGTCTCGAGATAAACTATTTGAAAAATAAATTGCGGGGGAAACGGCAGATATGCGTTCAGTACCAACAAGAACTTGCGAGGAAATATTGTCAACCTGTGGAGAAAAACTACACAGAGGCGTAGACTATGTAAAAGCAGGCAACTGTGCGGGAAACACTTTTAAAAAAATTATTATTTTGCAGTTTTATATAGCGCGAACTCGACCCGATGGTGCCTGAGCCCTTAACATGAGCACCAGTTACATTACACAAGAACGCATTCATTTTTGGTAGGCAGGGGAAGATTAAGTGATTCGCCCAGAATCACGGGATGTTGCGGCGGCGACGCTAAGACTCGAACCTGGTTCCGCAGTTCCAAAGACGGCAGCTCTGGATGTCTTTGGAGCAGGGGGACCACACTGGAGGGCCAATGATTTGAAGCTGCCGAGACCTGAGAAGAGTCCCAGTGACAGGAGCAGTCCAGAAACGTTTATGCAAATGAGGTCGATATCTGTCGAATTTGAATAAACTATTATCTGAAGAATGTTTGAAAATAAATTCCCTAATATAAACTTAATGTAAATGACGTGAATGTGTGCATGATATTCAGAGTGGTAACTTTTCATGTAAGTGAATATTATTTCACGGGGTAGATCGAAGTCAAAATAAAAGTTTGGACTATTTACACACGGCCTCGTCATGCATTGCAGGCCACTGGTTAAGTGCCGGGTTAGGAAAACATGTTTAAGCATTTAAATAAACGTAAATCACCCCTGGTGGAACCCTGACAAGCAAAGGTCACCCATGCACAGGCCACAAAGTCTTGTAAAACAGCCAGCAGGCGAGAGCTTCGAGAAGGCGTCGTTGTCACTTGTATCTCACAATGGTTTGGTGAAATGGGATTTAATTGCAGAAGAATCGCCTAGGAGAGTGGTTTACAGGGGCCACGTTATTTTTTCCTACCCAAAAGTATGGTGGATTGCAATATTTTAAGCAAAATTGCACCGTTATTTTAAAATGCAAAAGTTCGACAGATTCCAGAAAAATAAAGCGTAGCCCCAATTTAAAAACAAGCATCGATCTCTTCTCTTTATGGGGCCATGTGTTTCTAATTAGAAACACATGGCCCCATAAAGATAAGAAAGTGCTTGCGACAGCAGCAAAGCAGGCGACCCAGTACGGCTCGGAGGCCAAAGGGCGTCAACCAAAAGCCCTCATTTCCAATGGCAGGCCACCGTTTAGCATAAACGGTGACGCCAGCCAATGGAAATGAGGGGCGGGGCTTAAAGCCCTTTTCTGAAAATAACTCTCTCACAAAATCTCTCGCCGAGGCGTGCAGCGCTTTGCGCTGCAACGCCACGCGAGACCTAAACAGGAACGTTTCCCAACACAGACTCATTTTGAAAATATACCTACAAATAACAAGTTATGCATGAAAATTCACACTGCTTTTAAGGTACCTCTAAAGTAAAATGACTACTTTTAAGGAAGCATCCCTGCAAATTAAAATGTCAGAGTGTACTTACTGGATTAGATTACTGCAGATAAAGGAAGCGGTTTCTAATAAAGCACAGTCCGAGTTGTTTTTGAAAACGTAGCCGCCTGAAAGTGTTAATGTTCCTGCACAGCTTGAGTTAGAACCCGGAAAGGACGCAGCTGAACCTTAAGAGGGGGGAGGAGAAGGAAGAGCCTGGGAGGGCTGGTGTTGAAAAAACAGACCCCCGGGATGGGAGAAAAGTTAAGGATGTTTGGCTGTTGCTGGTTTAGGGACTGGTTGGAGGAGGAAGTTATCGTAGTGCTAATTGGGGGTTGGGAGTTTGCTTTTTTTTCGTGCGAGTTGCCTGTGAGACGTGGTTTAATTAAATTCAAACGCAGTTTCCCTAAATATACCTACAAATAAGTCATGCATGAAAATTCACACTGTCTTTAAGGTACCTTTAAATTAAAATTACTACTTTTAAGGAAGCATCCCTGCAAATTAAAATGTTAGAGTGTACTTACTGCATTAGATTACTGAAGATAAAGGAAGCGGTTTCTAATAAAGCACAGTCCGAGTTGTTTTTGAAAACTTAGCCGCCTGAAAGTGTTAATGTTCCTGCACAGCTTGAGTTAGAACCCGGAAAGGACGCAGCTGAACCTTAAGAGGGGGGAGGAGAAGGAAGAGCCTGGGAGGGCTGGTGTTGAAAAAACACAAACCCCGGGATGGCAGAAAAGTTACGGACGTTTGGCTATTGCTGGTTTAGGGACTGGTTGGAGGAGGAATTTATCGTAGTGCTAATTGGGGGTTGGGAGTTTGGTTTTGTTTTTTTTCTTCGTGCGAGTTGCCTGTGAGACGTGGTAAAAATAAAACAATCATAAAATCGTGTGCAGTGCTGAAACAAAGCGCGGCGCCCGGGGGCGGAACGGGGATGAGTGTCAGCTGCGCGTGAATTCCATTGTTGAGTGTGAAGATTGATTTGCGGGGCTGCCGTTCTCAAAGCGTGCCTTGTGCTTCAAAAAAGGAAATAAAGTGCTTACAGACCTACGCATGAATTCCATTGTTGAGTGTGTAGATTGATTTGCGGGGCTGCCGTTCTCAAAGCGTGCCTTGTGCTTCAAAAAAGGAAATAAAGTGCGTACAGACCGACGCGTGAGTCCCGAACCGGGCAAGCGGCGGTGACTTCCCTTCGGCGCTGCAGTGCGGGGTGGGCACCCGCCTTAAAATAAAGTATAATTAAAATTATAGCGCTCACAAGGAAAAAAATCGGAAAGTGAAAGCACGCCATGCGCGTTGTTCCTCCTTTGAACCGGGCCGCGGCGGTGACTTCCCTTCTGCGCTGCAGTGCGGGGTGGGCACCCGCCTTAAAATAAAGTATCATTAAAAATATAGCGCTCACAAGACAAACAAGCGCTCGCCATCTGTTTTCACTCAGCCGCTTGTTTCTATTTGCATCGCACTTTCACTTTAAGTGAAAGCGCCATGCAAAAATAAACACGGGGCTGAGTGAAAACACATGGCCCCATAAAGATAAGAAATTGCTTTGCGACAGCAGCAAAGCAGGCGACCCAGTCCGATCGGAGGCGAAAGGGCGTCAATAAAAAAACCTCATTTTCAATGGCAGGCCACCGTTTAGCATAAACGGTGACGCCAGCCAATGGAAATGAGGGGCGGGGCTTCAAGCCCCCTTCTGAAATCCCTCTCTTACAATATCTCTCGCCAGCGAGCAGCGCATGCGCTGCAACGCCAGGCGAGACCTAAAAAAGGAACACTCTAGCAAACCAAATAACTTCCCTGCATCTAAGACAGCTCAGATGGCACTAATCTCAGGCCTTATTTGCTGTATCATCTCAGAGCGTATGCAGGTTATAAAGTAGGGATCTGCTTGGAACAAATCTCCCCTCATCTGGGAGAATCAGTTTATCCATTAGAGGTAAAGAATTAAGTATAACGAAGAGATGGCTGTGATTTCAAAAAAAATGGCTGTTAGGTGCAGCACTGCATTTGTTTTTGACAAAATACTTACCTTTTAAAGCTCATTGCTCAAAAGAAGCTGATTAAATAAAAAGACCTAACCGTTGTGATTCGATTTGTAGCATCTTTCCTACTGCTCCACAAAGTCTCTAAACATTCAGGGAAGGCTTCTTGTACAACAGACCAAGGGTTAATGTAGCAACAAGCTTTTATTTGGTTTGTATGAGCCCACAGGCAAAATTCCAGTTACTACTGACCCTGCTGGTTTCTTTCAGGCAGATGGGCCTGTTCTTAAGATCTGCCACACTTTCTCAGTCTTAGGGAAAAAAAATGTTCCACACAGAAGACAGGTCAGCTCCTGAATCTACCATGTCCGTGTTGGTTCAGAAATACAGTATTCCACCCAGTCCTGAGAACAACCTTCTAGTTCCATGTATTTAGGGCAATGTAGGGGAAACTTCTCAGTTCTTGACAACGTCTGTGGAATTCTTCCAGCATTAAGCAGGTAGGCTTCAATTCCCTCCTGTTACATTCTGCTCTCTGCGTTGAGAATGTTTGCAGGATATAGGGTAAACTCAACTGCGATTGGCAAATTTTCTTAAGCAAATCCATCTATAGTTTGTGCTGTTTATCTCCCGTCTTTTACTGCAGTATTTCCCAGTTACTTTTTCCATAGCTGACTGACTTACTGCAAAAGCAAGGTCACAGTGTTTTGTTGTCCAGCATTTCAAATTTGTTCTGCTTATCTCAGTCTAGAATTGTATCGCTGTCTCTCTATCTTTAGCCTAACTCCTCTAAAAGCCAACCCACTCCAGCACTGCCATATGAAAGCAGATTCCAACTTCTTGTAGGTACCTGTCCATTCTTCGTTTGGTGAGAGGCTCCTCCATGGCACTTTTCCTTCAAAGCAGACTGGTGTCATGGATCTCCATTGACAACTAGCTGTCATTGCAGAAAGGAATTGAAGGGCAGGAGGACCTTTATTTACAGAAGGCGTTACGAGTGTCAGTTGGTCTTCTCTGCTGAGACCGGATGAATTGTAAACAGCCCTAAATACTTGAAAGACCAAGGGGTCTCAATGCAGGCGAAAGTTTAAGGCCACCAGCACAGACTAAAGACCAAAAATGTGGCAATGTACAAATGTCACCTTTGCATTGACTGTAGAGCCATGTTAAATAATTATTTGTATTGTCCTTAATTTCACAACAATGACTAATTCCTAATCCGAATTAATAAAAGTATTTAACAAAACTGTGCTCTTTGTCAACCGTACATCTACTCACTTGTAAAGTAGCACTTAAGCTTGTGTTACTCTTCGGAAATATGTGGGTTTGTGTATGTGTTGCTTACACATATGATTTAAGTACCATGCAGCTGTGACCAACTGTGAAGGTAGAGTTACAGCTGATTTGTGCTGATTGTAATCTGACAATTTAAGTGTAAAGATTAAATTTTACTTCCAACGCCCAGGCCTGGATTGCAACTGTTCTTTTCTTAACCCACTGTTGGCAGATGTGTTCAGAACATGTATGGAGGGCTGTCTCTGTAGGTCATATTTGGAATTTGATACTTAGGAAGCCTCTGGCATTTGTGAACTTTATATATAACTTAAAGAAATTGCAAAGATGCTAGTTTATTAGCAAAAGTGGTTTCCTTGTTTAGTGCTGACCACATGCAGTTAAAACATGTTTGGAAGGCTCAGCTTACCTAAAAACCAACAGTCAGTTAATCAAATTATTTCAAGAGAACCATGGCAGAGAGATGCAGTTCTTTAACTCCTCCTCTCTTGAGTATCTGCACAGAAGTAAGTTTAGTAGATGTTGCTAACTGCTAATGCACATGTAACCTTTTTTCCTCCTGGAAAATATTTTTCTAAGTCGAGAATCTCCTTCCCCTTGATTGGGTGGTACACATATTTCCCCAAATTGGCAATACACTGACTCGTACCTAATTAGGAATAGATTTAAAACCACACCAATGTTTGTAAATTGGCACAAAGTTATGATTTTGTGAATATTCCAAGCTTTTTGGCTAGCAACCCTTCTTCCTTCACACACTCTTACCGTCTCCAATCCTGTGCATTACTTTGACTACAGGAAGTCCATCATACTTGCCGATTTACCCTAGGAAACTAGGCATTTAAAAAATCATGACATTCTGTGCATATCCAATTATCTGGCGTGAAAAAAGGTTTTATAGATTAGATCCTTGATTTTTGTGTGCTTGCCACAGGTAATAGTGTTGCTACCCTGTCTACCTGGCCCGTTGATTGACTGATGTGACATATTTTGTTTACTCAGGCTGGTAGAGAAAAAGAACTCAAACTCCCACTATTTAAACTGTCGGTTTAGTTATCCTTTTCAGCCGTACCTCGCAATATCAAGTTGGTGTCCTCCTCATCCCACATGATTTTGCCAGTGCCGTGCTCTAAACAAGATATGATGTGCTACATCGATGTAATGGTGTGTTCAGTCTGTTATACTTCACAAATGAAAATTACTTGAGAGATGTATTTATTTCAACACAGATTTTCTAATGTGATCTTCATCAAGAGTCCCAGTCTGTTAGACATTCATTCTATGACTAAAAGTGGATGATCATCGGGATGGAGGGATAGCTGAAAAATAACACATGCAGATTGTTGTGCTGCTTCTGTGGTTTACTTTTTGTGTAGAAAAATTATGGTTTTTAGTAAGAACTGTACCTTCATATTTCGGTGTCATTAAAATGTGGTTTTGCTTAAAATGTTTTGCAAAATTCAGGTCATACAGCCTCAGCACCCTCTGTTCCATTTGGTTTATCTAAAACTCGTGAGAATTATGCTATGACCCAAACTTGCTCAGAGAGAAGAGAACACCTCAACAGTTCCACAGGTTAGTAAATAAAGTCCGTGGAATCCTCCACACACATATTTGGAGGGTTTTTTCAATCTCTTGTTTGTCTGCTGTAACTTGACTCCCTCCTTGGACATTTTCTTTATTGTCGCCTATTTCTGAATAGCTCAATGCCACCCCAAAGTAAATTGCAACTTCTGTGCCTTCAGACTTTTTGTCCTGTGTGTACTTAAATGGTTCTATAAATTATCCTAGGTAGAAACCTGCAAATACTGCAATTAAGACACTGGTATATAAACATATTAGTCTGTTTGGTTTTTTTCACAATATTTATTTTGTCTGTTAACTGAGAATTGCTTGAATATTTCAGCTTTGTGGTTTATTTGTTAGAAATTCCCCTTAGTCTCTGTAAATTAAACCTAATATGCTAAAAACCTGCAATATAGTAAGATATTGCTCGCTGTTGGTGGCTGAAATCAATGATTTCATACAGGGAGTGCAATCACGCTTATGGTTGTCTGATTTGTAACTGTTTTTATGTCGCCCGCAGGATTTTCTTCATTCAGTGCTAAATTAGAGACAACGTTTCTGGATCATGATGGAGTTGATGGAGAAGACTGCAACACAGGTGTTCACTTGGGTATATTTCTGCATTGGTTTAGTTTGAGGGTGTTAGGATCTCTTTGTAAAACTCATGATTACCAATGTCGCAGAGCTAAACATTTCCTAATTCCCAACATAGCCTGACTTGTTTAAGAGCCTTATGCTCCTTATGTTTTATTATGTGCGTTGCAAAAATTCCAAAGGTTTGGAATGTTGGTAGTCTGTAGCCTTCTTCACAGACAGCAAGTCAATAGGCTAGTTTTAAAGCATCAGACTTTTAAAGGTATGCTGGAAACAAAACTTAAGAACAGGGACTGGCAGTTTTAACTCGAGTTGGAACTGTGGCTACATGATCGCGGTTGAGTGATTTCTTCTTACCATTAAACAATTTGCCAGCTAAAATAACTATACTTTTTTGGCCTTTGGTCCATGTTTGACAAGATGGCACCACCACGACCAAGAGTAAAATCAAAATCAGTTTGTGACATAGGAAAAATAGATGTGAGATATCAGCAATATTAATATTTTGCATTCAGTCCAGAGGTACCTCCACCTGAAATAGAAGAAATGTTTGACAGCGTAAACAAAGCTAGGATCCATTATTTCAGCTTGTGGGATTTTTCATGTTGTATTATGGCACACTGGTACAAAATTTGACTCTGGTCTGTCTGTTTTCCTTTGGTGCTGGTGTCATTGTAGAATAGAGTGTAAGAAGTCTGGAAAAGCTTGAGAACTACATAAAAGGCCATTTCGAAGCTAGTTTTATAGTGTGTGCTAGACCATAAATTATGTTCAGACCAACCTTACATTTTAATCATTGTGATAACTCTCAGAATGGAAAAGTGTTAGATCTTTCTCTGTGCTGCTGCCGTGTGTCCAAAAACCCTCTGCTCCATCTACTTAATGAATATGTGAGATGAAAACCATAAGTTGGGAACCATTGACTGGATGTTTCGAAGTCTATCATCTGTGAAGCTCAGATCATACAAGGTGTTTTATTTATATATATATGTGTGTATATGTTCGATTGCATGTGTGGCTTTAGATACAGTTACTCTTCATACTCCTACCATCGAGTGTTGGGTTCGGAGTTGTACAAGTTGTTTTCCTTCAAAGAATTGTTTCAAGTCACAAGGTAGAGCGAGTCCTCCTCTGGGTGATCCTGCCATGGGCATCAACTCCTTTGTTAGATTGTTTTCTCTCCACTGTCTGGTTCGGATGTGTGTGCCTCCCCTCTGTGTTCGAGTACTGTTCGGTACGACTTTTCAGTCCTATCCTGTCTTCGACGGTATAGTTCTTTAGATCGTGCTTTTCCAATTCTGTGCCACTTTAAATCCATCGGTTCGGTTACCAACCGATCGACCATCGAGGCGCCGCCCGTCTCGGGCCTTCTCTCTCTCTCTCTCTCTCTCTCTCTCTCTCTCTCTCTCTCTCTCTCTCTCTCTCTTTTCTCTTCTCTCTCTCCTGAAAAAAACAAAGGTTAAAGTGATGTGTTAAATGGTTGAAGTGATTTTGTATCATATGTAATATGTGAGGTTATAAGCAGTGCATGACAGATGTGCACTTTTTAGTTAGTTCACTAAGTTAGAACTGATGAATTTCAGTGTTTTTCAGTTTTTAAACTTTAGTTCATCTCCAATTCTTTCACCTAAATATAACACACTTTAACCCTTGATTTTTCAGTGATTTTCTCAAGTTTTTTTACAGCATCACTTTAACCTTTGTTTTGCTTTTTTTCAATGATTAAATTTTTTTTTTTATCATAATGTGCTATGTGTAACACCTTCTTCAGGTGTGCAGTCCCAGTGCACCAGGCCCTGCGCCCAACCTCCAGGGAGCAGCCTATGACCCTCTGGGGGTTTGTCTGCGGGGTCTGGTCTGTGCTCAGCCCTAATCCCAACCCTCCTGGGCGAAGGGTCCAGCTAACCCCTGTTGGGCATGGCCTTAAGTGGTACTGCTGTCAAAGTTAGAAATATTATTTTTTAATTCTAAATTACTGGGGGTGTCCTGGTGGGCTGCGCAACTTGGGCCCGGGGATCAGAGTGTGCCCACCCTTTCTCCTTATGTGGCCATTTCTACATTTTCCCAGGACTCCAGACTAAATCCCATAGTCGTCTAATGGCAGCTGCAACATGTTGTTCTATGTTGCAGCCAGGCAATCAGATCATTCGGTACTATGGTACCAGCACTGCTACCGCAGTCCCAATATGATTGACAGGAGAAACTTTCGTTTGGCCAATCAGAAAGGCCTTTTATTTTTATTTTTTTACATTTTTGGGGGTTTTGGTACTGCTGGAGCCAGAGGACTTCCCATTGGAACCAACCGTCCAGATATACCTAACTTTTTCTGTGAGATAACCTCTTCTTGACCAACCGAAACCCTATTTAAATGCTAATTTCTTCATAACAGCTGAGCGGATTTACACCTAATCACAAAAATCACATTTTCTGAGTAAAGTTCTGAGTTTTTGCCAAATTTGGTGTAATTCTGTTAAGAAATTTTTTCTGTATTGGAAAGCAAGGTTTCCTATGGGAATTAACATGGGACATCACACTTGTGGCACCACCCCTTTTTCTTGGCCCTTGCTCGATGGATAGATGTGGAAAACATTTTGGGTCTTTTTTTATTAACATTAGTTTTAATATAAAGTCAATTTAACCTTTGTATTTAGGTTCTGGGCATTAGGGGAGTTCTTGTTTCTTTACATAAATACTCTAAGACAGAAAAAATTATGTTTTGTTTCATTGTAATAGTGTTACACACGTCTACTCTGGTGGTTCTATGGAGTTCTGTTGTGTGCATTTCTGCTTTAATGTGGGGTTTCCTGTTGACCAAAGTCTGCTTGGTAGAATGTAATGGCCCAATCGCACAGTGTTTGTCTGTGACTCCCAAATGTTTCCCTAGTGTTCATCAATGTAGCTAGTGTGTTCGCCAGTATCCTTATCTCTCAGATTCTACCCCCTCAGTGTCTGGTCCAAGTCTCCCCAGTGTCCTGTCCGGGTCTCTGTGTATGTGTGCTATCCATGTATCTGAGTGCCTTACCAGTATCCCCTCTGGGTCTTCCCAGTGTCTGTGTGCAGCCAAGTGCCTTAGTCTCTATGCCCTTGTTTTTTCTTCCTGTCCTTTTGTCTCCTTTTGACGTATTCCCCAGAGTGTACGTGAATCTGCGCCATAATATTGGTACCTTCAAATGCATACCACTGTGCTGTAATATGCTGTATGCATAATTGTGGAGGCGCCTGTCTATGCCACGGTGTGGCTGGCGAGGTGCCAAGCAAGTGCCAGTGGATAAAGATGGAGTACAAGTGTAGTATTAGTACCAAGGGGTCAGTGGATGAAGGTACTATTAGGTGCAGGTGCCAGCACTGGGATTTAATTATACAGTGAAACAGAGGGAGGTGCAGTTAGCAATTCTTCCCTGCTTTAGGCTGTTGATCTATGATCTGCTGGTAGGTAGTGCTGATGCTGGTAGCCTACATTGTCTGATACGTAAAGGGGTTAGACTTTTGAAGGGGGAGTCAAAGAAGGGGTCATTACTTTTACTTGCATGTAGATGTCAAGGTTGCTCAACGCAATAGGCCTGTGAGTTAAATCACAACCTTGCTTCACCAGACCCAATGCAGATGGACATCATGGCTTCCCCCAGTGAGCTGCTACTCTGACTCTTATTGTGTAAATTAATATATTATCATGCTACACATACTAACATACATGTGTAGTTATTTTAATTGAGTAAAGAAGTGTGAGAGCAAACTATGTGTGATTGGAGCTGAGTTAGGAAATCACTTAATTTGTTGAAGATATCATAGCAGATGCAGAACAGACAGATTCATCCTACTTACAAAAAGTGAATATTATTCAGGAAATGCTGAATTTCCCAATCCACAGGCTATCCTTCAACAGTAAATTTTAGTGTATAATATGCCTGACAAACTGTTCGTATCTTGGCCCTTAACTTGTAGATGTGTATGCATTATTGAAAAAGCAGGCTTAAACTGCCTTATTTCCATTCCCAAAGAAGTTGGCTTAGAGGGTATGCGGCATGATGCATGCATTCTTACTGCTTTCCATTGTTCTTGGACATTACACTAACATTGTAACAACTACATTTGTTACAGGATTAATTTTTTGAGGATTTTGTTTCCTATAACTTGAAATACTGCATCCCACTCATACTTCATTTGAATCATCTGTGGTGTTATCAGAAAGTGGCTTATCTCCTTAAAAAATTAGGCATTTCAGATATGTAAACTGAACATTTTTGCACACTAAGAAATGATGAAGTAACCCTTTCTCCTTCTCGCTCAGCTAGGGCTGAGGTTACCCACGTCAAAATCAACACCATTTCAGAAATGACTTGTTTACACATATGTTGGTTCTTGAGGAGAAGAAAAGCTGGAGAAGTGAAAGTAGTATCTGCGGTTTGACAGATGGGCCAAGTGCCAGGCAATGTGTAGATATGTTGATAACCACTTTTTAAGACATACATTTAATTTTGAATTAGTCTAAATTTGGGCCTCAGGTTAAATGTTGATTACTGGCTTACACTATTGAAGCTTGTTGTTTGTGTGGGGGGAAACCAATCGTTTTTTTATGAAAACCCTCACCCACCAACCTAGTTGGTGGCATGCTTCATCATCGGGTCCAACCCAAGGTGCCGAGTGCACCTCGGTTGTGCTACAACGCCTGAATTACAGCGGAGCAGGTAATTGTGGGTGCAAAGTGATGTGATGAAGGTGATGTTAAAAACTATCTATAGGGTCCCTTGAAAATTAATTTTTAATAATAATGGGCCCTATGACGGTTAAAAACTGGGATAGGCGGATATGTGTAGAGTTTACTATTATGCCTCTGATATCCTGGAGATAGGTCTACATGTTTCAGCCAGACTCCAAAGTGTGCTGGCTTTCTTCAGGACCTGTGTGGTAGTGTGTGGTAAAGGACATGATGGCCAGGTGTTATTTATTTGGCCATAAATAGTGAAAAGTACCGCACACGCTAAGGTGCGGAAAAGGAGGGAGATTATATCCTCCTGGTGCTGCTGAAAAACTATGGTTAATTCGCCATGTACAGCATAAATCCTGCAAGGGGGCAGGACCTGTAGTCACACGTTCGTCAAGGTTCTCTGCCCTCTGCTCGTACCTGTTGCGGCCTTAGAGTCGGGATTCCGATCACTTTGCACCCACAATTAACTGCTCCGCTGTATTCAGGCGTCGTAGCACACCCTAGGTGCTCTCGGCAACTTGGGTGGGACCCGATGATGAAGCATGCCACCAACTAGGTTGGTGGTTAAGGGTTTTCATAAAAAACCGATTGGTTTCCCCCCACACAAACAACAAGCTTCAATAGTGTAAGCCAGTTTTTCTTGATTTGAATAAATTACTTAAGGGGAAATGAACTAGCCCCCACACTGATATCTTCCTCTCTCTCTCTTATTGATCTCAATAAAAGTTGATTACCCCGTTTAACGACCTGGCCATGGGAAAGACTGTAACGTCTGTCTGCTCTCCTTCCACTCTAGTTCTGGGGCAAATACATTAAATAGGCTTAGGCTTTTAGGAACACTGCAAATTTTCCTGCATCTATTTCACCAGTGCATCAAGATATGAGATTGTATGAAGACACCAAAAACATGCTCTCTGTTTTTTGCCCAAGTGAACCAGACTTGGGCCACACATTCGCACTTAAAGCAAAGAGTTACCTTCTTTTACTGATCTATAATTTCAATCCGGTGCATCAGTCTCTTGAAATGTTTTGCACATTTTATATCTGTGTTTGTACAGGCGATTAACAGTCAATGGTACTACTCTTAATCCCACCATAGCACTACTGAAGCACTGCAAATTGAAGCAACACTGATTGTTTGATAGTGGGCAGATCGCCAAACCCATCATGACAATTTCCAGTAGAGAATGAAGGCATAGATAATGGGAGTTGGCCTGATAAGAAACTGAGACTGATAGAGAGAAATACATACAGAAACTGAGGAGTGGAGAGACTTTGATAGATAAAATGTGTGAAAGTGACAAATGGAGATACAGATAGAGAGAGAAGTGACCTGCTTTAGTGTACAAGTGCAACGTGTGCAATAGGAAGGGAAAGCTTGCTATATGTTGCAAGGATAACATTTTAGGTTATGGAATGAGTACTCCAACATCAAAGTGTCCATATATTGAGAACGAGGACACAGTGTTGAAGAGTATGTGTGGAATAGTATTAATGGCTGAAGAGGTGATTGGGCAACTTGGGTCACCTGTGTATCATATACTGGTGCATGGTGTTAGTGTATGGTGTTAGGGTGAGCCTGTTGATGGATACTGTCATCTTATATAATAAATATATCTCGAAATCTGGAATGGTGCAGAAGAAGGAGTAGGAGGGGTATTATGACAATAAGTTCTGGGAAAATTGAGTGGGCAAAGTATTGCCCAAAGTATTTAGTTGGTAGTATCTTTCATGGCAGAGGCCCAGGTTAAGGAAAGGTGTGTGTGATGAAAAGATATGTGGCTGTAGTGGGGAATTATCCATGGTGTTATTGGTAAGCAAAGAGCACAAGGCAATTTGAGGAAGCATTTCTGGAACAGTTTAGTAATGAATTCTATGTCAGGACTGGAGGCGAGGATTATGCCTTCTATTCTTCACTTTATTACACAGCAGCCATTATAACAACAGACTACATTTCCCATCAACCCTGGGAAAAAAGTAGTCAAACAAACAACCAATGAAAAGTGTCCATAGTCCACCAAAAGGGGTCCTCCAACACCCAGATAGTCTGCCCTCACTGGCCCTTCCTCCTCTTTCTTCGCTGCTCAGCAGCCGAGCTAAGTGTTTTTTTTCCTCATGCTATTTATTTGTTCTGTCAGCTTGATTTTTTTCCCACTGCTGCCGCTAGCTAAAGGTCTAATTGCTTAACGCGCTGTAAAGGTCGATTATGTAGCGCTTATTGTCTGGCCGCTGTGTGCTATTTTGCAATGTTTATGTCCTCATTCCCCTGAGGGCGTTTATCCGCTGTGACGCCAGGGCTGAGGCCAGTTTCTGTCAGCGTTCTTTCATCGGTGGAGGCGGCGCGGTAATCTCTGCGCCCGCCCTCCGTCTCCGAGCAGACTTTTTCTTTGTTTTTTTCTTTTGTGCGTGTGCCCGCACGTCGCTGGGGCCGCGGGTGCTTGCCTCCTACGCGGCCCGTCTGGTTGCCCTAAAATCCTCCACCCGTCAGGGGGCGCGGTGGTGTTCGTTCTACGGCGCGCGCATTTTAAACCCTAAAGGGTCTGTGCGACGCGCCGTAGCAGGGTTTTACTGGCCTGAGGCGTTACGCGAGCGCGCTGCCTTTATTGTTTCTTTTCCTGAGGCAGCCGCTCGTTGTATTGCGCTCACGCTCCACTCGGCATGTCAGTTAGTGGAGTCTGTATTAACTCATTACGCCCTGCTGGGTCCGTATTGCGTGTGTTACACGATAAGGCACCTGCCCAGGCCAGTCTCTTGCTAGAACTTCTGTATTATCATTTTTTCCTACCAGACTTGGGTGCCTGGGGCTTCCACACCCCGTTTTACATTGGGATTGCGAACTTCTCGCCCATCTATCGGCTGAGACCCAGCCCTATCTATATACTGGTGTGTTCCAGTTGTGTCTGAGATCCAGACCCCTTTCGCTACTTACCTCCTCTACTCTATTGCTCATCATGGAGTATGAATATGATGATGAGGATGCCTACGGAGGGGAGAACGCCCTGACCAACCTCCAGTGGGATGAGGAGTTTTATGAAAAGGTGGACACCTCAATCTACTGCGCGGTGGGGGAAGCCATGGCCCCCTTAGAGGACCGCCTTACGCAGCGCATTGATCACGCATTGGCGCGCCTATCTAATCTTCCGGTGGTTCCCCCACCTCCTACTACTCCCCCCGTGGCCTTAGCAGTTTCACCCCCGCCAGCCAAACGTCCACGTGAAACGGGGTTGGATACGTCTGCCTTTGACCGCCTTAAGCAGGCCTTCCTTGCCACTCAGCCACTTCCTCAAGGTCAACTCCCTCCTGCGCCCCAACCCTTGGGGAATAACGACTCCGAACCGGGCCCTTCCGCCCCTACCAACATAGCTCTCCCGGAGACATCGGATATGTTCGACCCCGACGATATTATGCACCCACGTTCATCGGACTGGGCGCCAGCGGACAAGGTGGCGGAGTATGTGGCAATGCGCATCCGGAAGCCCTTGGATAAGGATGCCCGTAGTTGTTTGCGGGCGGAATGCCCGCGTCCCTCTTTGGAGGGCAAGGTCGCACTCACTCCGGAGATAGACGCCCGCATGGCGACCTTTTTGCAGAAATGTATGCGCGACCCCAAGAAAGGCATTGATAGGTCCTGGCGATCCTGCCAGGACAAACTCCTTGACGTCCTGGGCCCTCTAACGAAGATTCTCGACATGGCCGAGGAGGCAAAATCGTCTGGTTCTCTCATCTCCCCGGAGTCCTTGTCTGGTTGGGCTCAGAGAGCCATTGTATTCCTGGGCAACGCGAACTGCGCACTCTCCACAGAGCGCAGACGCTCCCTCCTGATCAAAGTGGACCCCAAACTTGGGGATCTGGCGGATACCGAGGCTGGTGCGGTGGCCCAAGGGGGTTTGTTTGGCGACCCTTTTGTTCGGGAACTCGGGAAGTTTGTGAACACATTCACCTCCCTGGATAAGGCCCAGTCAACCATCAAAAAGGTCTTTCCTCGGGTTTTCCGGGGGGCCGGTCGAGGCAGGGGCTGCTCGTCCGGCCGAGGTTCCAACCAGCTACGAGGCCAAGGCTCCGCTAGGGGACAATACCAAGACCAAAGTCGTTTTGGCAACTTCTACCCAACGAGAGGCAGGAGAGGAAAAGGGCGAGGCTTCCGAGGAGCTGCTTCCGCTTCCAACGGTGAGTTTACTACCTTCTTCCCATCTAAAAATAGGGGGGCGACTGGGGAGTTTTTTCCAGGCCTGGACTTCTGTCACGGGGGACCCGTGGGTCCTGCAAACCATTCAGGGTTTCCGCATAGAGTATCAGGGGACTCCTTTCCAGCGCTCCAAACCGCGCCCCCTCCAGTTCTCCCTCCTCGATTCCTCTCTCGTCGACGAGGAGGTTTCTTCCCTCCTGTCCAAAGGGGCAATTGTTCCATCAGTGCTTCACCCGAGGGGCTTCTTAAGCAATATCTTCTTGGTGGACAAGACGGATGGAGGCAAACGCCCAGTAATAAATTTGAGCGACTTCAACGAGTGGCTGGTGTACCGCCACTTCAAGATGGAGGGCATCCATCTTCTTCGGGACATGCTACGCCCAAACGATTGGATGGTCCGTCTCGATCTGAAGGACGCCTATTTGGTGGTCCCGATCTTCCCTCCCCATCGCCGTTTCCTGCAGTTCCTTTGGCGTGGCCAGATCTACGAATTTGCCTCCCTCCCTTTCGGTCTCTCTTCGGCCCCTTGGTGTTTTACCAAGGTCCTCCACCCGGTAGTGGAATGGTTGAGAGCTCGGGGTATTCGGATGATTGTCTACCTCGACGACATCCTGATCATGGACGCCTGCCCGCGTCGCCTTCTTCATCATCTTCAGATGGCGGTAAATCTCCTCCAGGGCCTGGGGTTTGTCATCAACGAGGCAAAGTCGATGCTTTCTCCTTCTCAGTCTCTGACGTTTCTGGGTTTCGTGATCGACTCAAGATCTTCTTCTCTCCGCCTTCCCTCGCGCAAGGTTACAAAGATTCGTCACGAGCTGCGACGTACCCTTGCCAAAGCCCAAGTGTCCCTTCGGGACCTAGCCCGGATAGTGGGTCTGCTCTCAGCCTCCATACAGGCGATTTTCCCGGGACCCCTGCATTACCGCGCGTTGCAGCGCCTCAAGGCATCTTACCTCCACAAGGGGCTTCCTTACTCCCACAAAGTGGCCCTCTCAGAGGAGGCCAGAGGCGAAATAAGTTGGTGGTTACAACATATGGAGGCTTGGAACGGGCGTGCCATTTTCGGATCCGCTCCAGATTTAGTTATCGAATCGGACGCCAGCAATCTAGGCTGGGGTGCCAGATGCGGCGAGTTTTCTACCGGAGGGTTGTGGTCTCAAGAAGAACGCAGATTGCACATCAACTGCTTGGAGCTCCTGGCGGGTTCCTTCGCGGTTCGTTGTTGGACCAGGGATCCGATTCAATCTTCTGTCCTGCTCAAGATGGACAACATTTCGGCGGTCCGCTATGTCAATCATCTGGGAGGTACCAGATCCAAAGCCCTCTCCGACTTGGCCGCCAGTTTTTGGCAGTATTGTCTGGAACATCAGGTCTCGGTGACTGCGGAGTATCTCCCAGGCCGGGAGAATCTTGTGGCGGACTTCCAGTCCCGGAATTTCAGGGATTCCAGCCTTTGGAAGCTGGACCCCGGAGTGTTCCGCCAATTGAACGACCTTTGGGGTCCCCTGTCGATCGATCTCTTTGCCTCGAGGCTCGACCATCAGCTGCCTCGCTTCTTCAGTTGGCGGCCGGACCCCCTGGCGGTGTCCACGGATGCCTTCCTCCAGAACTGGAGCCTGGAATCGGGTTATGCGTTTCCCCCCTTTGCGATGCTGGCCAGAGTTACGGCTCAGGTCTGGCGGCAGCAGGCGGAGTTGGTAGTCCTCTCTCCTCTGTGGCGGTCTCAGGTTTGGTTTCCAGTTCTTCTGGAACTTTCCTGGGATTCTCCAATCCTACTCCCCCTGTTTCCTCAACTTCTTCTCAATCCCGACGGGGTCCCTCATCCTCTAGTTCTACAGAACTCGTTACGTCTTGTCACGTGGAGGATTACCGGAGACGATGGGAAGTCCCGTGCCTTTCGCAAACGGCTGAAAGCCTCATGGCTAAAGCATGGGCAGACAGCACCGTCAAGCGATATAAATCCGCTTGGGGTAGATGGTCCCGTTGGTGTCTGCGAAGGGGTTGCAATCCCATGGACACAGATGTAGTTCACATCCTAAATTTTCTTGCCCATCTAGCTTCCGAGGGTCTAGCTTACCGTTCTATCAACACCTTTCGTTCTGCGATTTCGGCGGGTCATGTGCCCGTGGGAAGTGCTCCCGTTGGTGAGCATCCTCTGGTCTGCAGGCTCCTTCGGGGTGTGCGGTTATCGTTGCCTCCAGAACCCCGATATTCAGCCTTATGGGACATCAACCAGGTCCTCAATTTATTCCTATCCTGGCAGCCCAATAGATTTCTTTCCAGGAAGGAACTGTCAGCTAAGCTGGCTATGCTGCTTTGTTTGATTTCCTGCAGACGTGTCTCCGACGTTCGGGCTTTGGATATTTCCTCTAAAATGTTCACCCCTTCAGGGGTGACCTTCACGCTTTCCAGGAGAACAAAGTGTCACACCAGAGTGATTTCTTACCCGGAATTCCCAGACTGCCCCAAGCTGTGTGTTGTTCGTTGCTTGAAAGCTTACGAAGAGATGACGGAGGAGTTCCGTCTCCCGGGGGAGCTTCAGCTTCTCATTTCTCTCCGCAAACCTTTTAAGGCGGTTTCCTCCCCCACCATCGCCCGTTGGGTCAGGTGGGTTATCTGGGATCAGCCTGCGAGAGTTCGGTGCCCACTCTGTCAGAGGGGCTATGGCTTCCAAGGCTTTTGGCTTGGGCGCCCGTTTGGAGGATATCCTCAACGCTGCGGATTGGTCTTCGGACTCAACCTTTAAGAGGTTCTACTTCAAGCCGGTGTTGGATATGGCTCACCTCGTGGTGAGCAGGCTTTGAACTAGCATAATCCTCGCCTCCAGTCCTGACATAGAATGAAAAATTTCCTAGCTAACGTAACGGAAAGTTTCAATTCTATTAAGGACTCAGAGGCGAGGATTATCCCACCCTAGGGTTCATTTCTGGTTTCCCGCCCCGTATTTCAGTAAGTAACACTTTTGGGGTCTTAATTGGTGGGCTTGAGGTTTTTATGATGTTGCAGAGGACATCTCCTCCTGCTTGTTCGCCATGCATTCTATTGCTTGTTCCTTAAGTTCTCTATCAAGTTCTGTTTGATTATCTGCCATGTCATGTTGAGTTCTGCTGAAATCAGCTTCTCTTCGTCGATTAATGGCTCCCTTTTGCCTCCGTAGGGTCTGACTCCAATAAACAGGATGCCTGAGGAGTGTTGGCCAGCTGACTTTGCGCTCAGAAAGAGGAGGAAGGGCCAGTGAGGGCAGACTATCTGGGTGTTGGAGGACCCCTATTGGTGGACTATGGACACTTTTCATTGGTTGTTTGTTTGACTACTTTTTTCCCAGGGTTGATGGGAAATGTAGTCTGTTGTTATAATGGCTGCTGTGTAATAAAGTGAAGAATAGAAGGCATAATCCTCGCCTCCGAGTCCTTAATAGAATTGAAACTTTCCGTTACGTTAGCTAGGAAATTTTTCATTGTCAAGACTAAAAGGATTTTTCACTGCACTTGATTAATACAATATGCTTTTCCTACATGGCAGTCAGTGTGGAGACTCCCAGATACTCACTAATGCTGTAAGGAATGTGCAATGTTGAGATTATAAAGACTAAGGGCCTAATTTAGAGTTTGGCGGACGGGTTACTCCGTCACAAACGTGATGGATATCCTGTCGCCGCATTACAAGTACCATAGGATATAATGGAATTGAAAATGCCAGTAAACTAATTATCCCCTGACATGGGGTAGGGGTGTATGAATGTCTCAGTATATATGTAGATCGGAGTCCACACATGGGCATTTGTAATGGATGTTGCTGTAAGTAACACTTTATCTAATATTGGTATGTAGTCAGGGCTACATAGTTATTCTAGACTCTGGATTAAAGGTTCAATATCCATTAAAGTGACTTCAGAGTCAAACCCCCTTTAGTGCATTAGATCACAAGTGATTTGCATATTCCTGAACCAGTGCTTGGGAAGGTGTGTCAAACTCAGAAAGTGAGTGGTTTCATAGATGGGGAATTTGAAGTGAAGTGTTAAGAACAATTTATTGGTGGCTGGTGAGAGCTAGGAATACATACAAATGATAGCTGCTTTCTTTGCTGAAATCTGTCATGGAGGATATTGTAATAACCTTGGTCTCATGTTTCATGAGGTCATTTCTTCTAGGGCCAGATATAGAAAGCATTCTGCAATAGAAAAAGTGTGGCCACTGTTTGCATGGTGGAACATAATCCATTCACTTTAAGTTCCTGGTGGTGTGGTGCATGTTTCTGTTTGCGCAGCCTGCTGATGCTTACAACTGCCAGAAGTATAAATTCTACTGGAAAATGTATTCCATTGTCTGGTGCCACTGATACTGACATGCTACAGCTTCTGCATTTCATAATGAAGCTTTGTATAGAGAATTGAACAGTGTTCATGCCATCCTTTTGGTTTCTGGATTTCCTGATGCTGTTAGATGCTGTTGTAGGAAATGTTGATCACTGGCATTAACTGATCATGCACAGAGTTGGCAGAACTTCAGTTAGTTCAAGAGTGCCCAGGGTATATCTGCACCATGCCATAATTTCTGAAAAACATGGACTATGTAAATGTGTTTTATGTAAAAGATTTGTATGAAAATTTATTATACACCAATATCCTGAAATTCTGGCATGAATCTGACCCTCTAGGTGCCTGTAGGGACACCTCTGACTTAGAATCTGCTGTTTCATAATAAGAACTCTTGATAATATGATGCCGTGTGAGCCCTAACCTTTGTCTATTTTTGGCGATATGTAGCACAAAATACATTTTATTAAGTTTGGTTTGTTTCTTTTCTAATGCTGGATTGTTGGATTTTTCTTCCATGACAGTAGAGGAAATGATCCCACCAGTTATAAAGTTTCGAATTAAAGAAGAAAATGATACTCTTTTCATGGACTATCAAGACTCCGAAGAGGGAGAAAGCACAACGTTTTCTACGGGTGAGTAAGGGCTGCACAGCTGGAAGGAGATATCAGAATGCTGTCTTTTTCAGAAGGATATAGTGTTAAACTTGCACAAGCTTGAAGCCTGTAAATTGTCAGTGGTTAATAGCCACATGAATTGATTTACATTTGTATAGTGGAAACTTATCATTCAAACAAAAACCTAGAAAGACACTAACTCTACTTACATGTATTTGCAAATTATTGATTGCATAGCCTAATCTTTTGTCAGAAGATTATGTAGAGTATCTTGATTGCTGCTGTGAGTCGATCCATAGGTCAGTTTGAAAACCTTTATCCATTCCCATGACCAGATGGGCACTGTGTTCAAGCGACCATTGGAGTTGTATTATTCGGCATCCTTGTTGGCAATCTCAATAGAGATGTTTATTGAACATCAGACTGAAGCTTTCTTCACCTTTCCAAAGTGGTGTTTTATTTACTTTACTGGGTCTTGCTGTGTTGAAAAGTTAGTTTTCCAGACACTTTATCCAGCACATTTCACAAACACTTGGTTAGTCTCCAAATATGTATTTATTAAAGAGCATTCTGTTAGTGTGTACTCTACAAAAAGAATGATTTGCGTGTGCTGTCTTCTGGTAACTTCATACTACTGGAATGTTCAATAAAGTCTACTGGCAATCAGTTTATGAGTAGTTGGTATCAAACCATAGGTGAGATGTACCCCTACAGTATATTTCTCTATCACACCCTTTTCTGATTTGCATTACAGGCTAGCTTAAAAAGTTACATTTTCAGGAGATAAACTACTCCTTGCTGGCACCCATCTACCCTATGACTTAATTGTCATTGCCGCTGACACAGACAGGAGTTGGCACCTATCTAAGTTCTAGCAGTTGGGGAAGGACAGAACACTATCTTTCTACAGTTCAGTGTTAACCAATTTATTTTCTGCACTTCAATTCAAGGGCCTAGTTATGACAAATGAAGACCTGCACAATGCAGTGTGAGCACCAAGCTCACACCTTTATTCAGTACATTAATTGAGCCACTGCTGTAACCGGTATCTCTCAATAGATATCTTGGTGGCACTAAGGGAATTGATAGAAGCCTGTTTACAGCGAGACACCTAGCTATCCGTATAGTTGGGTCACACAAAATATAACACTTCAACTCACAGGAATCCTTTTCACACTCGCATACAGCCCCAGGGCCTCTCTGCCACTCTGTGAAATAGCAGAAAGCTTCTACCTCCTCGCTTGGGGTGATGCACAACAATATGGTGTGGTATGGATGGGACCCAGCGAGCTGATGCAATGGGCATAACCCTTCTGTGTCTATTTGTAGCATCACCATTTGAACAGGCATACCTAGGTTCACTATCTGAAAACAGTCTTGGAGCCTTACTGTGTGCTAAGTCCAGTGGGTCATAGCCCAAGCTCTGCATTGCCCACTTTCTGCCACATAGAAATCCAGAGGTTGGATTCCCAAAAACATCTCCCCTCTAGTGCCTACCATTTGCAGCAGAGATAACTAGGGTCGATGACGACCTTGGGAAGTGTGTGCACAGTCTTGTCCAGCCTTTGGATTACTAAGGGTACTATCCCTCCTTCCATGAGAGTCGGTTCCTAGAGTGGAGCGTCTCCGGTGGTATAGTCACTCTTGCTCCCATGGCTACTCTCTTCAGGTGCTCTGACAGAACTTATACTTTTCAGCTCCTACTGGAGCATTCTGACCTCATTCACACACAGTTATTGTTGCGTACCAGCGGTCAACCCTGACATTGGCAGTTCAGACTGGACTGTTCCCATTGGAGAAGGGACAAGACTTTTTTTGCATATGGCTGGTTCCACATTGCGGTGGCACGTTGGGCAAAAAACGATGGATTGAAATGCGGCCCGAGCGATTGCCAGTGGCTGAGATTAATTGAAGCATTCCATCCATCACCTTGTCACATAAATATTGCAGCAGGTACCACGGAGATGCTGAAATGAAGAGAATGTTCCTGATGTTTGCCCATAAACTGCAAAAGAAGCCCGCAGACTCATGCAGCATGAGACTTACTTAAAATAGTAAGCTGTAGGGCCCTGTGTAGGTAGGTGCAATCTGAACATTCTGTCCATTTTTGACTAATAGAAATTTCACAGCAAAGCAGTTCAAACCGGCAGCATCATTTTGCAAGCCCTTCATCAAGAGGTATCTTGAAGTGTGAAGCTATATACCGAAATGGGCCTTGAAACTTTTCTAACCTATAACTCTTCAAGATCAGGGGACATTTTTAAAGGCACCAATGTGCTTCTCTGTCTGCAAGCAGTCTTCTACTTCTCAATATTTTCTCCTTACTAAGACTTAATTAGCCTAACCGCCCCTGCTGAATCTTCCCATTGGACTGTTTCTCTCTTACTTTATCCCAGAACAGAACATAGCAGGGTTAATTCCAGTGAGCCAGCTATTAACCCAGTAACAAAACACAGTTCCTGGATAGATGGCACACCAAGCACACATCACGCTGTGGTGAACTTTTCACTCTCCCCATCTGCCTAAGAGTGGATGACGTGTGCCATCGGGTAAGTATTTGACACATAGCAAGGACAGTGACACATCTTTGTCGTATCTGTTAAAACAGACATGCCATTGATGTAAAATTCATAGTCCTGCTGATCAGGTTTTTAGTCGCTGATCAATTTTATGACCTGTAGGCTCCTGTATAGTTATCACATAAACAGTGATGGGAGCAATGCTTGCAAATAGTTTAACCACTGGCAATCTCTCGGAGTAGCATTCCAACCCATTGTTGTTTTGCTCATAAGTCTAGGCCCTGCTCCTATAGGAACAGTCCATCCAGAACTGCCAGACCAAGTCCTTTCTGAACTGGAACACAATCAACCTGCCTAGTTGGGCCTCTTCAGTTAGTGTGCAGCTTGGTTCCAGTGGCACAGTGAGCATGGGAACAACGGCTAAAGAGGCCCAGTAGGCCTAAACTGGTCTTGGGTTGCTGGTGCTTCGGTTCAGAGCGGACCTGGCTAGGCAGTTTGGGCTGGACTGTTCATATTGGAACAGGACCAAGGCTGATTTGCATACAACTGAATCTAAGCTGGGGGTGCATAGTGAGCAAAAAATGATGGGTTGGAGCGCTACCTTGCCAGTGGTTAGACAGTATCCAAGTATTCACCCTATCCCGTTTTGTATGTTTGAGTCACCGGTAAAATTTTCCGCTATAGAAATTATGCATCATCTGTGGTAACAAAAAATGTGTTTGATTGGGGTTTGCGCAAAGAACGGTGCAATACAGCCAGAGAAAGCTTTGGATAGACCATAGAGCTCATGTCTCTGCAGCAATATTTCTTTGTTCAAATGGAGCTGCTTTTACTTGTACTTTATAGTATTTTGTTGGTCTGGTAGATACGTCTATTTGTTTCACTGGTTTTCTCTCTCTCTCTCTCTCTGCGCGCACATATATGTATTGTAACCATTGTTGATGTATCTTCTGTTCCTAAGGTCTCAATACATCAGTAAACGCCACTGAACAACCACAAGCGAACAGCTGGGAAAGAGCTTCCACAAGCAGGGACTGTGGGAAGAACTTCAGCAACAACTTAGATGTTAAACATCACCCAGTCAAACCAGTAGAAACCTTAAATGCGTACACTGACTATGGCAGCAGCCAGAGGTTAAATACTATTAAACATAAGGAGGTAGACAAGGACCAGAGACCATATGCAAGGAATGAAAGTGGGAAAAGTTTCTCAGAATCAACAAACATAAGTGCATATCAGCAGGTGGACACTTTATCGAAAATGTATATTTGCAGTCATTGTGGAAATTGTTTCAACCAGTCAGCAAAGGATACTGCACATTGTAAGAAAAACAAGCAAGCACATCCGACAGTGTGCAGCGGGTGTCAGAAGAGTTTTGACCAGCCAACAAACGTTTCAAAAGATGAGGCAAAAGATATTGTGGAGAAACCTTACACATGTATGTTGTGTGGAAAGAATTTCCGAAAGTCGCAGTCATTGTTGATACATCAGCGAGTGCATACTGGAGAGAAACCATATACATGTAATCACTGTGGTAAGAACTTCAGACAGGTACAACATCTTGTGAAACATAGGCGAATGCACACGGGTGAGAAACCCTATGCTTGCAATCTGTGTGAAAGGCGATTCATTAACTCATCTAACCTAAAGAGGCACCAGCAAATACACACAAGAGAGCTAAAGCCAGCGCTGCAACAAAACTGATTCCACACATGTTTAATTCTGTAAACCGAACAACTAAAAGTGAAAGTAAGCAGGCCTAATATTTGCAATGAATAATCAGCCCTAAATGGGCTCTGACACAGAACCGAGTATCATTCCTGTCATTGTATGCATGCAAAAATGTAAACTGACTTGGGGACATAATGGCTGGGAGACTTAGACGTGCAAACTGATTGCTAGAATGGGGTGCTGCAGAACATTATCACATCATGCTCCCATTCAAGATCAGGGATCGTTGTAGGTCTTCTATGCAGAAACTATTACACTTTTTGACAACATTAACCTTAGTAGAATATTAAAAAAGGCAGCAAGCACCCAGGAGTCAAATAGGTTTTGAACATGCATTCTGGAACAGGCGGCCAGATTTCAAGCCTGCGGGATGCAGAATCTTTTTGCGGGTAACTGTAATTGTATTCTAATAGCCTTAAAAAATGAAGACTGTCCTCTTGGCCTCTCTCAATATTTTGATGGCATTTCACACATTACCCTTGAAATCTTCTTCCCTGCTTTTTCTACAAGGTAATGGTTTCAAAGGGGACAGAAGTATGTTTTCGGTCACTCCTCACAGACTGTCAAGCATCCTTTGCAAAAGATGCCCTCACCATTAGATCCACCGATGTCCCTTAGCCTCCTTCAGATATTAGTATTGGCCTAGCTGCTCTTACATTATTTTGATAAATCCTTTTCACCTCTAAATCATTGGAGTAAATTGGCCAACTTAAGCTAAGAGCATAAAGCTGGCCCTTACAGTTTCATGCGACTACAACTTTAACTGCATCTTTGCGATAATAAAAACAATAGGTACACCTTAGTCAACAGAGTGTTAGTAATGACACAACAGAACATGTGATAAGCAGATCCAAGCACATTATTAAAGGGCTACACGTTCATCATAAACATTGTAGGCAAAACAAATCACTGTTTAATCACTAATCTTGAGAAAAGCCAAAACCTTGTGCCAACAGTAAACACGAGAATTAGCCATGTTAATCCAGTTCAATGATGTGTTATTGCGCAACTATTTTCTGAATCTGTCCACCATAATTGTGTCTGGAACCCTTGCATTTTTCACAAATCCTCATAGTTGAAAGATCAAATTTCGTAGGTATCTTTTAAATTGACGAGCTATAGCGTGACAGTTAGGATCATGGTCAAGAATACAAAAAGGCTCAGTTTCTCAGCCCTATGCTCTTCTCCACTGAAGCCAGGGTCTTACTTAAAATGCTGAAACTGTATGTCTTCCACGATATTGCCTTTACAGTCCACCTCCTTAAAAATTTATGCATTTCTCAAAACCTCTAAGATAGCCATTATCTTCCAAAAACATGACCCTAGATTAGATGGTAGCAGGCATGCTATTCTCCAACTTGATCAGTTTGCAACTGAGCTAGCTTCTTTGGACAAGGAAGAAAAGAAAAAAATTTACCAACACAAAAGTCTCTCCTGTGTTTTTAGTATGACCAGAAAGACAGCATGCACTCGTTTATTGGTTTGAGGGCTGTATAAATTAAATTACCAGGCTAGACTCTGTGCTTTACCCCTAGAAAATCTGCATCTCAATGGGCACCCAGATGTTGGGTGGATCAGGGATGGTGTTAACCCTCGAATCATGAGACAAGGCTCAAAAAAGCATTTCAAAATACAGTCAGTAAGGACAGGGCTGACTCAAAGATTAAGTTCTAGAGCAGAATTTAGAAAAACCATGAAGGTTTATTACAAAATTCAAAACATACAATACAGAAATAGCAAGTGCAGATACAGCAATAGTCTCATCTAATGCATAATTATATTGTATTGTATTGCAGCATTTATATAACACTTACTACTCCTATGTGTGGTCCTGAAGCGCTTGTCTACATGAGTAGCATGCTACACAATGTGGGGTGTGGTTGGAAGGATGTTGTTTTGTTCTGATCCTGTGTAGCAAGTGTTTCCAAGTGTAAGAGACCGACGAGCAGTTTTATGGTTTTCAGTATGCTGTTAGCTTTGAACAGCTCTGCAAGTCATCGCTTTATGGTATTTCATATGATATAGTCTGCTTAGTTGGTTACATAGGTAATTTCCTGAAGGCTGTCAAGTAATGGGAACATTGCAGAATAACAGGCGAAATCAGAAATAGACTAAGTCTCAAATGTGCAGCAAAATCCATAAGAAATTGGTCTGCATCTCTAGTAGAAGGCAAAGTGTCTCTGGCTCACCACCAAATGCAAGGGTTTATACAGCCAATTTCTCCATAATAAAACATTGAAACTCCAAAATCATCATGGCATAAGCAAAGAACTACATTTTCAACTAATCAAATTACAGCATTATCATATAATCCTATCACCCTAGCACTAACCCGCTACATGAATATTGATTCAGCTCTTCTGACCTAATGTCATTTGAAGATGTCAGAACAAACTAGTTACATGAACAACTGTGAACCATTGGGAATTAATGTAATGCCACATGCAAGAGGACAGTCCTTGGGAAACTGTTAGAGTAGGCCTTTTCGAGAACAGTGTAATTCAAAAATAAACTAATCCACATTTTGCAGCTCTTGGTGTCAGGCAGAAATATAAACAGAGAATAAACATGATGTAGCATCCATTTTGGACAATATTGTGTCGAGTCCTTACAGGCCTAGTTAGCCTCAGCTTGAAAAACACACTTTAGGATATCTTAACAAGTTTGTTTCAATTGGATTAGCTCCATGTGAGCATACACATATGAATCCAGGTATAGATGAATTGCTCTGTACACTATTATTAATGACATTTTAATTTAAATGAACAAAAGAAGTTAACAACTTCACAGAGACTATAGAAACATGAGAATCCATTGACGTGGTACTGTTGGAAAAGCTGCAATTATTCACGCCACTTGATTGGATAACAAATGTATAACATTCCATGACCTTACAAAAAGATTTGTTTACCTAGTAATTTTTTAGATTAGGTCAGGGCACTTATTAACATAACATATAGCCCATGATGGTGGTAATACCTGTTGTGTGTGTGTGTGTAAGTATGCTAATGTTAATCCATTATGGAAATGCTATTTTTAAGAGATGCTGTTAAAGTGAGATATTGAAATAATTGCAGATGTCCGAAACATGACGTGATCCTCCAAGACAAATATACAAAACTTTCAGCACTGAGATAACAAAATAGTAATTGCCTTTAATTTAGACATGATAGCGGGGAACTGCCATTTTCAAATTAGTCCTGACCTAACCACAAAGGTGCGGTATAGCCTAGCCACAAGTCCTCTTCATGGGAAATCCTGCAACCCCTTCTCGATTCGCACTTGTCACCCACTGTTTGTGGTCCATGCTGAATGTGTGCAGCCTAGTAAGTCAGGCTTCAATTTTGCTTGATGGTTGAGCTTCCTGTAACATATAAAAACTTTAAGAAACATTTAAAAACTCATCTTTTCAAGCCTGCATTCTAGTTTCTGAACATTCCTGCTGTTGTCAATCTTATAGTATTAAATCCTGTTGACATTCTCATTATTTTTCTTTCTTCAGTCTATTATTATGCTCAGTTCTATTTCATCTTCTTTCCTCGTGGTGTGTCCCTCCCCATTATTCTTTATTTCTGATATTTTATTCTAGCTTTTTAAGTTGTTTTTACATGGCATGCGGAATTCTATAAATTTACCAATAAATAAATTATACATGGGAGCCTGCAATCAGTGTATAAATGCATGTCCCTAATTTCCTTATTAGTGGCGTGTTTTGGAGTCTCTGGTCACCTTTAATAAAGAAATTACATTGTTGCTTAACTACATGGTCATGGAACTCCTCAGCGACTTATAATGTATTTTTAATGTATGGCATAAGGTACTTTGTCACATATATAATGACATAGACACGTCAGATTACAATAAAATGAAATGTCAGTTAGAGGAATACCAGCAATTAAGAAGGCTCAATCACACGTGCAGTCCTTTTTTGATGTTTCTGCCTAACATATGGCACACACTGAACCCTGGGGATAAAATATCCCTACTACAACTCAAGTACAGGGATCGGCCCATGCAAGTAATTGTGTATTGTTTGTGACGAGGTGTGTCCCACCTACATTGCTGCCATTATTCACACTGTATGCTTCTCAGTAGAGAAAACCTGTATCATGTAAATAGTTTTAAAAAGCAAGAGAAGGGCTCCCATGATCAAAGTGTTTTTTGTTCTTTGCAAGGTGTACTTTCACAGACCCTCGGATGAACTGAAAATCGGTGTGCACACTAACAAACAACAGTACAGGTTGCAATAAAATGAATGGAAAAGAAGTAGTGTAACAGTACCCTACTGCCTTCAACTATGCTTCTGTAGTAGAGGACAACTGCCTATGTTTTTCTTGTGTTCTCTTCATATATCCCACTTTCCCACTGACAAAATGAAATGCTACTTTTATATTGTTCGTATTTGGTGTTTATCTGGAAATTTTTCACGTAATAAGTGATATTTATGAAAGGCAAATTATAATCATATTAAAATAACTAATTTGAAAAATTACTACCGATGTCATTGTTGCTTAAATCATGAACATGTTGGGACTTCTAGACATTCTGCATACATAGTTTACTGAAGGAAATTCAAAGCACGTGTATTATGCTGAGCTGTGAAAGTAAATTTAGTGCTCCATATATCCACTTTGTGGCGGTACGGTGGCCTTAAAGTCATTAAAGGCATTGAGTGCAGGGTTCAGAAATTGCAGTGTCCCTGTTCATATTGTGGATAAAGACTGGAATCAGTCACACTGTCATTCTGGCCGCAGCCTTCTGTGGCATCTGAAGCCTCGCAACCAATCAAGGTGGAAGCTCTGCCTAGCGCGTTCCCATTGACAAATTCATTGGCTCTATGTCCAGGCCAGAAAGACGCCTACACGGGCCCAAGGGTCATTCTGAGGTAATAGTAAATAAAGTTTTGTTCACACCAACTGCAACAAATGCCTTCATGCAACCACTCTAGAAAACTACAGCTATATTGAGCCTCTTCCTTAGGAAGAGAAAGCAGTCTAGTCAATGAAGAGTTTACCATCTCCTGTCATGTTTTCAGATAAAGCTGTATTCTCTGTTTTTAATGTCTGTTTTTCCTAAAATTTTAGAGGCCACAAAGAACCTTACCAAGTTTTAGACTGCTTTAAGTTAAGATATAAATGAAGTCTCTACAGGTGTTTAGTGTATCTGGATGAAACGTTCAAATGAATCATCGATTCTTGAGGTCTCGTTCTAGACCATTAACATGGAAAAGGAACAGCATGTCACAGTTCTGTTGTGTGCACGTACTATGCATGAATATTTGATCCACTTATAATAATGACACCAAAAAACATGATACATCATCTAATGTGTTTCAACCACAGAACAGAAGCATTATTATCACCACTAATTTGTCTCTATACTTAACTTGCTGATCAAGCTCTTCAGTCATCAGTGCAGTTTTAGTGATACAATGAAGAGTACAAGAAAGTGATGGATGGACTATTTGAATTAATTTCATCCCCTAGTAATTACTCATGCCACATTCCAGTCCATTGTGGTTTTTTTTGTTCATCATGCAACCTCAGATTATACACAAATAATATGCAAATCAGTCGTGTTCTTACTACAAATGGAAACGGTTGAGGCGGAACTGCCAGACCAGGTGCTCTCCGGACCGGAACATGTGCATTCCAAGACCGGTTGTGTCCGATTTTGGTCTTTTCAGTTGGGTACAGCTTGGTTCCAGTTTCACAGTGAGCACAGGACCTATGTCTGGTATTCATACCAGTTGCACTTAGGGCATCACAGGAAGAACATAAAAAGTGATATATGGAATGCTTAATTGATGTTAGCCACTGGTAATTACTCTGAGACGCATCCCAGTCCATTATGTTTTGCTCACCATGCCACCTCAGATTTGAGTAAGTCACAAGCAAATCATCCTTGGGTCCTGCTCCAACACAAGTGCTTTGTGCCAGTGGAGCAAAGGTGCACCCTACTGAAGAGACCCATTTAGCCCAAAACCAGTTCTGGTTCAGAAGTGACTTGACAGGGCAGTTCGGCTGAGACTGTTCCTATTGGAGCAGGACCAAGTACGCTTTTTCAGTTCTAGTAAGACCCCCATATTTCTGCTGATGGGGTTGAAATATCGACTTTCCTCCCACTAGACTGAATTCAACCAATTGCGCACAAGCTGAATGTACCCTTACTCCCTCATTGCTCAAGTGCCAAGTGATCAGCAGGGATTTGCTCTTTTCATGCTCTATATACTCTTACTTTTCATAAATATTTCACTGCGCTACTCTGTCACGACATTCTAGCTACATTATTGTGTACACCCTAAATGCTGAATAATAATTTTCAGAAGTAAAATACAAATTAGTGCCCCTACTGCACTTCTGTTATTTTTGTTAAATTTGCAACACTGAATGTTGATGTCTTTGTGTGAGGAGTAGTATTTGGATTGCTTTCACCTGCAAATATGCACATAACGAATTATGTATAAAGTTTAAGTATCACATTTAAGTGAATCATTGGGAAGTATTTTTGTTCATGATTGCAGTTGCAAGGTTCTGATAGGAATATGGAGTGTTTATCTGAGCTTTACTTTTGGCATGCCAGCCTTTATTCCTGGTTGTTGAGCTGAGAGGGGAGGTTCAGTTCCATGGTAGTAGTAATTTCCGCATTGTTGCCCTATTCAGACATCTAGAAACATCACAGTCTACCAATGTTAATCACAATTTTGGTTTGTTTAACGGTCCCCCTGGTCATCAGTGATATTTTTGTCCTTCTCTAGGTGAGTATTAGCTTCTTTCATTTTTAAGTGGAAGAAAATGGCAGGCTTCTCAGCTGAATAGCTGCACAGGGTCCTCTGATCTAATAGTGCTATTGTTTGCCTGAAAACCACAATTGACTAGCTTACTGCTGTGGTTGCAGAACATTTCAGAGATTACATTTATTGGCTTTTCCAAGTGGCTCCTTGTGGTCTTCCATATCTGTCCTCCATTAGTTCTGAAACAAGTATTATCAGGCAACACTTATAAATGAGAGGTGAACGCTGCCAATTGCCAGTTGCAGCATGCACAGTACCATTTGTTCTCCTATGCAAGCTTCTAAAGAGTATTAGATAGGTGCAGGCCTGCGCTTGAGGTGCAGAGACTGTGGGATCAGTGTCTAATCCACTGTGCACATGCTGAGGCGTCAAACTGAAGAATGGTGAAAGATTGGCCTTCTATTTCAGTCCTGTTTCATATCTACCCATGCCCTTCTGCAAGGAGATAGCAATAGCAGACAGATTTATTTGGAGCCAGTGGCAGCGGGAAACTGCTGAAACTAACATTTCCACTTGTTCTTCGGCTTTATACATGAAAAAATGTAAATGGAGACTTCTATTGGGCTCACTGTGACTTCTTGAGGGTGCAGTCTTAGACCCAAGGGCAACACTGTTACTGCAGATGCCCTTATTGCAATGGTACAGGGTTCTTTGTTGTACTGAGCAGTTTGTTCACCTCATGCCCTTTCTCCATGGCAGTGTCAAAGCTATTTCATATCGAGTTTCAGGAAGGCAACACTCAAGACAAAGCAGAGCGCATATTTTGTAATTTTGTCAACACTTCCTTAGAGTATTTTTTGGATCCATAAGAATAGGGTTTAGTTTGAATTCAGTCAATAGAGCCAACATTATTAAAGTGCCGGAAATTCATACGCCAATTAACTGTCTTGAACACTTATCGTGGCTTCAGTCCCCTACTCTGAAGTGCAGAAAGTTATGACCAGAGCAAGAAGTGCTTAAGCAACATAATTTGTTTTACATGTACAACTACAGCAGGCACATTACATGTTTTTGGCAAAGAAAAAAGATGCCCGAGACATTGCAGCACAAATTTTAAGGCAATTGAAAGGTGTTGCTAAGTTAAGAATTTGGGGAGTATCACTGGGTGCAAATTGTTCTGTCATTACAAAGACAAAAAAAGATTCTAATTCAACTTCTTGCATAGCTCTTATTTGTATCTGTCCAAAGACCTTACTTAAAAAAGGAAGGACAGGGAATAAAGTTCTTGGGAAGGAAGATCCTACTTTGAGGAAATAGTCTGGTAGAACATTTCTAAAATGTATTAAGACTAAGGAAGCAGATAAGATGCCAGAAAACAAATAGATAACATAGCAACTCAAAGTAGTTCAGTGGCTAGCCATATTGAATGCAAACAAGTCTTCTTTAAGAGAATAAGAAATCAACAATAGCTCCACACAGACTGAATTTATATTAAGTACCTTTGCATAGTATGAGGAAAATATAGACTTCTACATGGATTCAAGAACAGAATATCCTCATAGAGATTCTTTATTTAAGCAAATACTTTTTTTAATCTAGAATTTCTGGTTATTCAGGAAAGAAATACTAATTATCACTATGTAAAATAATTTTGTGTAAATAAGTTGAATGTTGTCCTCTGCCATATTTTAGCTGTTCATGAAGTAAACTCCTCAGTCGACATCAAAGGGGAAAAAAAAAAATGTTTGGAGCCTCTTTGACTATTGAGATTTATTTCAAAGACTTCCCAATTCTATATTCAAAGGAAACTTAACAATTATTCATGAGATAATTTTTTTTATTTGGAAACTTACTTCCATGGTCAAGGCTTTGTTGTAGAAGAAACTAGAAATATCTGTTAAGGAGAAAGAGTCCCTCAACGTTAAACACAAAATCAAATGGAGTCGCTTGATAATAGACATAAAAAGATAATTCTCTGTTTTATAGGTATCCCTGAATTAACAGGCTCTTGTCAAATCAAATCTTTTTTTTTTTTTAATAAAGTTTCTTAATGGTACTCTAAAGAAAGATGGTGAGGACAAAGTTCACAAAAAGCAGAATAAAAAAATGTCAAAGTTCCGCCATTCTTGAGTTTAACCCAAAAAAATGTAATTGTATTGTAATTGCATTTATATAGCGCTTACTACCCCTGACGAGGCGTCGAAGCGCTTTTTCAGCAAGTAGCACGCTACACCGGAACCCATAAAGGATTAGTGATGAGTTAGTATAGTATTGCCAGTACTGTGCTGTGAGTTTTAGAGAAAAGAATCCTGTGATTTAACAATAACATATAGGCAGAAGAGGTCTTCCTTGGAATAGTAGGTTCTGCAATATCCTGGTCTGTGAGAATAGAAAATAATAGTTTCACCAGATGATCTGAGGTTTTAGGATATGAAGGCAATATCAAAACGTTTGTTCTCTTGAAATTGAAAAGGTCAATTTTTCATATCAAAGTGTCTCACTTACTGTTGATAAGTCTGCTGAGAATATCTTTCTGAATTCCAGGCAGTTTAATCCCAATTGAAATAGAAGGTTAGATTAGAGGAAGCCTGGAACTAGGAGTCACTTGGTGATGAGGTGGCTCAGTAGAGGTTACGGAGTGGATGTGGCTAAGGCTGGTCAAAAAAATTGTATTCAAATAGATAACTAGGACTATGGGAATATCTGGGAAATGGGTAGAAAAGACACTGCGGCAAGAAGGAGGAAAAAATAAATTATCCGAATTAGTGAAAATGGTTTTGAAACAAAAACGATGCAAGGTGACGGACCTAAAGGGTAGCACCTCACTTTCTCACTGCTGTGTCATTTAAGAATGATCGTGCACAATACTCCAGCACCTGTCACCCTTTGGTGCCACTGGTTACAGATTCGTTAAGCAAATTTTAACAAAAGGAGGTGCACCGAACAAAGCACATTAAGTCCGTTGTGGTTTCCTTATTTTCTTCCTTTATTTTGACATCAATATATGCTCATAAAAACCAGCCGTGGTTTTCGTTCCTCAAAAACACAAGCCTTTGGAACTTTATCAGGGCTAAAAAGGCAGAATGCAAGTAAGTCGTGTAATCTGGGATCAGAAATAAGAAAATCCCTTGTAGTGAAGTGGTGCTCCAAACAATCCAAATCTCCCACCTTAAGTGGGTGTTCGCAATTAAGCCGTCGAGATTTAATCGGAGGATGATGTACTCCTAGTGATGGAGAGGTGCTCCAAGTAATGAAGTGTACCGCGTGATAAGCAGTCCGAGACCTTCCTTCGTGGTGCCTGGAAGCGATCAATGCCTCCTGTCGCTTCAATCCTGTGCCAAGCTTGCGCAGGTCACACACTATTTTGTATTCTGTGTAAAACAACCCTTATTCCCCTACCCTTCTGATCTGTTTTAGATTTCTTTAGAAACAAATGTAGCATATTTCCTTGAACTTCGACATCTGTAGCTCTCAGTCTCCCTCCAAACCTGTACTCAACAACTCTGAATGGCTCCAAAAAAAGCCACAACATGCATAACTAAAACAACTTTACTTCAAAAACTGACCAACATGCCTCTTGTAGGCCTTGTACTAATTTAATTAATATCCTCACTGTTACTGGCTCTCTTCTCCGATCCACCCTCTTCTGGTCTTTTGACCAGCCTTGCAGAATCCTCCTCCCCAATTTCTCTGCATCAGGAGCATAACCCCAAAAGAATTTGCCATAGAAACTGATCCCTGCCAACTTTCCTGCAATTGTGGTGGCGGCAATGCCTCTAGCAACATTACTCATGGTAAATCCCACAACATCTTGTCATAAGGCTGCCATGTCACTCAACCCTTGGCATCTGCTACCTGCACTGTTGCTGCTAAATTCCTCACAAGCTTGCCTATAAGCAGTTCTGGTACTGCTTTCTCCACCAATTGCATTATCCTCAATCTCCCAGTTCCCATATCTCCAGTGGTACCCCTGTCTTCTGTATATCCGCTCTGTGCACCAAACGATGGAATTTCAGCCACTGTGAACGAGACAATGTGTCTGCAATGTTATTGTTCACCCGTAGCAAATGTTTGGCTTTGAATACAATGCTGAACATTAGACACCCAAGCGTAAGTGTCTGTAACAACTTCAGTAATTTCTTTTCTTTCGTTCGCTGACCATTCACTAAAGCTACTATTGTACTGTTGTCAACATTAAAGGTAACTGTCTTATTTGCCAGGTCCGCACCCCATACAGCCAGGGCTACAAGCAGCGGATTTTTTCTTAAAAAGGCAGTGTTTTGACCCTCAGTTGTCCAAGTGTCTGGCCAACACTCTGAACACCACTTTTTTCCCCCAAAAAAGGCAAAATCCATCAGCATCTGCTGCATCCTAAAAATGTCAATCTGCCAATGAAAACCCTCCTCCATCGACCACATGGTAACTCCATTGAACCCTCTCAGAAACATCCTCCACACTTCCAGATCTGCTCTTAGTGCTGCTGAAACTCAAATTCTATGATGGGGATGCTGTACCCATGCCATGTCAAAACCAAGATGCCTACAGAACAATCTGCCAGCTCTCACAACCCTCTGAGCAAACGTAAGGTGACCCAACAATTTCTGCATCTGTTTTAACTGCAATTTGGGTTCACTAATGGCTTCACCAAACAACTGCAGTTTTCCTGACAAAACACAAAATTGAACCAAGTGCCCCCTATCTCTTTAAACCTGTGCCACTCTTGAACAGGACACACACTAGTTTGTATTTCATGTAAAACAACCCTTGTTCCCTTACCCTTCGGATCTGTCTTAGATTTCTTTACAAACAAAAGCAGCGTATTCCCTTGAACTTCAACATCCGTTACTCTCAACCCCCCAACCAAACCTTGCACCCAACAACTCTGAAACTCGAACAGCTCCGAAAAACAGCCACAACATGCATAACGGAAACAACCATACTTCAAAAACTGACCAACATGCCTCCTGTAGGACTCGTACCAATTTAACTAATGTCAGCATTATTACTGGCTCTCTTCTCCAATCCAGCCTCTTCTGTTCTTTTGACCAGCCTTGAAGAATCCTCCTCCCCATTTCCCCTGTATCACGAGCGTAACCCCAAAAGAATTTGCCATAGAAATTGATCTCTGTCAACCTTTCTACAATTGTGGTGGCGTAGATGTTTCTAGCAACATTACTCCTGATAAATCTCACATCATCTCTTGTCATCTGGCTGCCATGTCACTCAACCCTTGGCCTCTTCTACCTGCACCGCTGCTGATAAATTCTTCTCAAACTTGCCCATAAGCTATTCTGGTACTGCTTGCAATGGAGTTCTCCACCAATTGCATCACCCTTGATAGAATTAGAAAATTTACATAAAAATTAGTTAATGAAAATGATAATTTGCCTTGGGTATTAACATGAAATTCACTTTAAAATGGCACATAGTCAAAATGTGAAAAATGCACCAGGCAGTCATTTTCACTGGTATGCCTCTGTTAGATTTCTCTTTAATAAATAGGAGCCTTTAGAAATTGCTGAACCATGCACAAATGTATTTGATAGCTTGACCTTAACGTGACTTGCTTAGATTTTGTCACAGCTGCAGTATGTTCTGAGTTTATAAAATGTATTCCTTTCTTAAGCTACATATTCTTGATACACCAAGCCTGAACTTCCTATCTATCTCATGTTCATATAATGCTGAATAGAGAATCACACATTTTAACAATAACGTTTACTTATAAGAAACACGAAAGCCATTACTTAACTAGAAATCTGTGAGTAAATGTTTCTGTCTTTAGTGTAGTTAATTGTTACTCAGTTAAACAATGAATAAATGATAGAATAGACACAGCAGTAGACTTCCCTTGGGACCAAGCTTAGATGTTCCCAGTTATACAAATGTTTAGTGAAGTTTGTTACATATTTGATAGTCGACTGTGAACGCCATGTGTTTGCCGTAGGAAAAGAAGAACGAAGCTGCTCACCATCGGAAGATGTCTAATCATTGGACCGGAGTGACCTGATCCGCAATAATGTTATTCACATGTTCTCTCGTCTTTTATATTAGTGCATGTTTCTAGGTAGTTAGCATCTCAATCTCACCCTCACTTTGCCTTGAACCCAGGGCTATTTTCTGTAAGCTACTGCTGACAGCGATTGCTGTTGCCTGGCACTTTGTAGGTGACACTTCTTTATCCTTTTTTACCCTGATCGGTGTAGCTACTGCTGCATCTGTTTCCCCCATTTTCCTGTTGAGGCTTATTTTGCACAGTTTGCTACTGCAACTGTATGTTGATGTTTCCTAAAGATTGAAACTCGGCTGAGTTTTGTAAACTTCTCTTTATGAAGAGTTTGGCAACTAATTTGACTTTGAACTTGATGCTACTTTGATCTCGCTCTTTTCCTGAACACTTTATGGGTTCTATTAGCTTTGATACTATTTAGTTAGAATAGGGACTAATTCCTTTATGGGACATGCTTGTTAATTTGTATTATTGAGGACTCTAGCCATATTTTTCTTGATAATTTCTGTAAATGGATTTATCTGATTTACTAAAAGAATTAAAAATAATTTACTAATCTCTTAAAGAGAATAAAGGTTTTAAAATTGACTTAAAACTCTCATCATTGACTAAATTTAAACTGTGAATTGAGGTGATGATTGCCTTGATGTTGTTTAGCTTCCATTCAAAAATGGTGGCAAAGATCTATCGCCTAGACGAAGAGTTAGCGTGGAGTTGGAGCCAATTCTTGTAAGTCACAGATTGAACTTGTACTGAAAAGTAAATTTGGGACTCTTTCGACGTTATCACCCTCTATCTCCCAGTGCCCATATCTCCGGTGGTACCCCTGTTTTCTGCAGATCTGCTCAAGGTGAAAACCACGGAATCTCTGCAACTGTGAACGAGACAATGCGTGTGCGATGCTATTGTTCACCGTGGCATGTTGTTGGCTCTAAATACAATGTTGAACATTAGACACCGAGCATAAATCACTGAAACAACATAGTAATTTCTTATCCTTTGCTCGCTGACCATTCACTAAAGCTACTACTGTGCTGTTGTCAACATAGAAGGTAGCCGTCTTATTTGTCAGGTTCACACCCCATGCAGCCAGGGCTACAAACAGCAGAATTGTTTTTTAAAAGGCATTGCTTGGACCCTCAGTCGTCCAAGTGTCTGGCCAACGCACTCAACACCACTTTCCTTCCCAAAAAAGGCCATATCCATCAGCACCTGCCACATCTGAAAAAATGTCAATCTGCCAATGAAAATCCTTCTTCATCGACCACATGATAACTCCATTGAACCCTCTCAGAAACATCCACCACAATTCCAGATCTGCTCTTAGTGCTGCTGAATCTCTGATCATATGATGGGGAAGATGTCCCTGTGCCATGGCAAAACCAAGACGCCTACAGAACGATCTGCCAGCTTCAACAATCCTACAAGCAACAGTAAGGTGAACCAACAATTTCTGCATCTGTTTTAACTGCAATTTGGGTCCACTAATGGCTTCATCCAACAACTGCAGTATTTCTTGAATCGTAGAGACAGGTAACCTGGTTTCCATGCGGTGTGTCAAGTTCAATACCCAGAAAAACCAAAACCTTGCTTGGGCCCTATGTTTTCTCAGGTGCTAAAGGGACCCCCATCTCGTTCGCCAAGATCCGACAATACTGTAAAGCAAAAGCACAAGTTCCTGTCCCTCCTACGAACAGGAAATAATCCAAGCTGTGTGTGACAAATGTGTGCCCTGACTGTATTTTAAAGCACCACTCAATAAACGTACTGAATGTTTTGAAATGTTTACAAGACAGTGTACATCTCATTGGTTGAGCCTGATGACGTAGAATGGGTACCTCAGTGAATGTGTGTTTTAGATGTTGGAAGGCCTTCTTCTTCCCAGAGGAACTTAACCCCCTTCTTTAAGAAACAAGTTATGGGAGATACTAGGGTGGAAAAGGGGGGTATGAATCTCTGATAAAAATGAGCAAAGTCCAAAAATTGCTGGACTTCTTTGACAGACCTTGGGGCTACCCAATCCAGTATGGCCTGTACCTTGGACCTGTGCATAGAAATTCTATTGGGAGAGATGACGTATCCTAGGAATTCTACGGTTGTGGCATGAAAAACACATTTATCCAGCTTGGCGAAGAGATGACACTCACAGAGCCATTGTAAAACTGCTCTCACGTGTCCTACATGTTCCTCAGTGGAAGACGAATAGATCAAAATATCGTCTATCTACACCAATACACAGATGTCAAGGCACTCCTTCAGCACTTCCTTGATAAAAAATTGAAACGCTGCAGGAGCATTACACAACCCAAAGGGCATCACTGTATACTCGATGATCCCGAATTTGGTTTGGAATGCCATCTTCCACTCATCCCCCTCCCCAGTTGCGCAGCTCACCATTCTCCTTTGGCTCGAAGAACAAAGGCGATGACACTGGTGACATTGAATGACTAATTAACCCCTTGGCCAACAGATCATCTAGATAGTCTCGAAGGTACAGATTCTCAGGCTCTGACAGAGCATACATCCTACTGCACAGTAGTGTTGCCCCTGGAATCAAGCCAATATGACAATCGTAAGACCTATGTGGCGGCAACTGGGTGACCTTCTGTTCACAAAAGACATCATGAAAGTGTGTCTATAGGTGTAGTAGCCATAATATGTGTTGACGCACAATGTAAGGGTGTCACTAGTAGCAGTATGCCTTGGTAACGAGTGCCAGCAATGCTTAGAGTCTAATGCCACTGTTCTGGCTGCCCAGTCAATGTTGGCGTTGTTTAATTGGAGCCAGGCTATTCCTAAAATAGCCCCAAATACTGGGGTATCTATGAGGTCAAACTGGATTTGTTCTGTATGGTTGTTTGAACAAAGCAAGGTCAAGGGTGTAGTTTGATATACAATGAGCCCAGAGGACAATTCAGAGCCGTCCACTGCTCTAACTGATTCTGGGACATCTTTTTTAACAGTCGTAATGCTCAGAGTTTTGGCTAAACCTAAGTTCAAAAAGTTTCCCTAGCCCCAGAGTCAAGCAAAATGGGGATGACTTTACGTACCCGAGGGGACAACATTAAGGTCACAATAAGAGTTAGATGACGAGGTACTGGGCTAGTGGTGTTTGCCAGAAGATAAAAGACCATGTTAGATGAATCGTTCGATAAAATGGTCTCAGATGTTACTGAGCCAGTTAGTTTTCCATCTGGTCAGGAAGGGTGGAGTCAGGCCCAGTTACCACTCTGATGGCCTTCTTAGAAGCAGGAGGCTTGCTCGTGCATTCCCGCCAAAATGTCCTGCCTTACCGCAGTATTAACAAAGCTTCAAATTTCGCCTACAATCCTTCTCCTCTTTCGACAATAGACCCTGCACACTGCCAATTTGCATGAGCTCAGATATGTCGTGGCTGGGGGTGGTGAATCCTTTTTTCTAAGCTTTGAGAACCACTATATGTGTGTCATCCAGGGATCTCTCCGCCCTTACGCTCACTCAAGCGGTGGTCCAATCGCACCACCAAATCAATGAACTCAGAGCACTCGGTAGGAGGTTCCACAATTTGGGCTAGAACATTGTTAAGATCGTCCCGAAGGCCATGGTAGAAGAGGGAGGTCCTCTTTTCCTTGGGCCACTCGGTCTCTGCCACCAACCGATTGAAAGAGGTAATGTAGAACAGAAGGTCCTTGCTTCCCTGATGCAATTTTAGCAACTCGTCACTGGCTTGCACGAACAGATGCTTAGAAAAGAGTTTCATAATGGCTTCCTTGAACCGATTGAAATCAAACAGTAAAGGGTCATTGCGCTCCACCAGCAGAACAGACCAATTCGCTGCACTACCTCCTAAATAAGAGATAATGAAAGCCATTTTTGCAGCATCGTTAGGGAAAGCGAACAGACAACACAAGAAATGTAACATGCGCTGATGAAAGAAAGTGTTGAACTTGCCACTATCTCCAAAGAACCTCTCTGGAGGAGCTAAGGGCAGAGGAGTTGTGACCATTACGTGCATGGAATGCATGGTGGAAGTCACTGTGCCTGAATCGGAACTAGGGACATGATTAGAAACTGTAGGTTAATCAAACCGGGGTGCCTGTAGCACTGGAGGTCTTTGTTTTGGTTTGGCCCCAAGGGTTGTCACGTGATTTTTAACGCTGTAGTTCACTTTGCAACTCCAGATTCTCTTGCTTAAGTGAGATGACTTCCTGCTGTAATCCCGGTAGGGCCATACATAAATCTTGCAAAGACGGGGCTTCCTGATCAACTGGTAAAGCCTGCGCTAAACCCATGAAGGTACCCGTGGGGGAATCCATCGCCCAGAAAGCCCTGTATGTTGTGGCTTGGCTTTATGTTGGTTATGTTGTGGTGCGGCCACTGAACTAAAAAGCAAGACATCTGCAGGGGCGATGATATGTCTCCCGACCTCCTGGAACACCTCTTGGCACTGGCTTGAAACAGGAGTCCTGGCAGGTGTCCCAAAAGGGAAGGGGGAATGGAAGAGAAAGAGACAAACTCTGCCACGCCTTGCCGCCAGGTCCAGCCGGGCACTGTGTATCATCGGGAGTGCAGGCCGTTTTTGTCAGTGTCGCCGTTGGGTTCGAGTTCTGAGTAAGGGGTGAAAACAGGATATGAGTGACACTAACAATCACAGGGTGGCTTGCAGTAATATACAACCAATATAATACAGTCAAATTAACTCTGTCACCTTGCATTCAAACTCATTAAAGACTGCCTTTTTCTTCCTTGTGTGTAAGAAGGCACGGGATTGCTAGAAGGATTCTGGGATGCTCCTGAATGTGGTTCCAACTGTTGGCACAGTTCCTAACACTAATCTCGCACTCAAAGAAGCCTTTCACAACAAACCATAACAATAAGTACATAGACTCTGAAGCTGTCTTTACACATGTTCCCTCCTGCACACTATAGTATGGAAGATTCTGGAACCTTCTGTGCAACGATAGCATGAGGAAAACAGAATAACACTGCTGTGACGGCGCAAATAATAATGATAATAATCTAGGGTCTCTTGGTCCTGCAAGCCCTAGTCATTTCCAGTTGTGGTCTTTCTATCCTTGGTCCATTTGCTTAAGACCCCTCATCCTTCTTGACCTGATATCTGTGGTGCTGGTCTTCCATTCTCTGGACCTTCTTTCCATTGTTCTCCTGGTTAGGGTGACCAACCATCCGTAAATTTCACGGACCGTCCGTTAATTGGAAGTCACGTCCGTTGTCTGTGACGATCCCTCTAACGGACGCCTTTTGTCCGTAATTTGGGGGGTGACAGCGACCTGCACTGCTCACCTTTGAGAAGCCTCAGTGTTCTGAGAGCTCCCTGCTGGGGCCGCCTCGCACTCCTCTATGCTCAAGAGCAGCCCCTCCCCAGCCTCTCACAGACTGTGGTAGACCCATTGTCCTTCTGTCTGCCGGCTGATTGTGGCATACAGAATGACAATGGGCCAGTCTGGGCAATTAAGGCATGTGGTGGGCCTGAAGGCAAGGAAAAAAAATGTAGCACATTAGATAGAAGTAACATTGTCCAGTTACTTTTAAAAAACAAGCATATGCAATCAGCCATGCATTTGTACAAGTTAGAGCTTTTGTTTACCTAATACCTAATATAAACTTATTTTGACTTGCACTTATGTTGGTTGTCTATTTACTCATATATTAATGCACAATCTCCTCAGATGTGTCTTTAAAACTTACCTTTTGTCCCAAAGTTTTGTCCTGAATTTTGACCTTCTGTCCTGAATTTTTGTCCTGAATTTTGATCTTTTGTCCTGAATTTTTACACTCGCCGTCCTGAATTTTCACCCATGGCAGTTGGTCACCCTACTCCTGGTACTGGTCCTCTTTGGTCTATCCCCGTTGGTCTACTACAGGCCAAGGTAGTCCTCGTTCCTCTGGTCCTTCTCAATGCGCTTGGGACCTCCTAGCATTCCTTGTTGTGCTTGTCCATGGCCTTCAGTTCATTCAACCTCTGGTCCTTCTGTTCCTTGAGGCCCTTGTTTCTCGGTCCTTATCTTCCTGTTCCACATCCTCCTGTCCTCCCATAGTCCTTTTCACTCTTGTCCTGGTACCTTTAGACCTATTTTCTTTGGCCTGTTTCTCCTCGTCTGTTTGTTCCTGGTCTCGGTAACATTAGTCCTCATGGATTAGGTCTCCCTGGTCCTCGTGGCTCTGGTGATCCTAGTTCTCCTGCTAGTCCACCTCCTCATCCTTATCCTCCTACTGGTAATCATCATCCTCCTACTGGTCCTACTCCTTCCTCCCACAGGTCCCCCTCACAATTACTTTAATCTGGTTCAGCCTCAAAGACTCTCACAAAATCTATTTTTTTTGGGGGGGGGGGAGGCTTTCAGATGTTTTTTGTTGAGACAACACTGTAAAGGACATACATTAGGGCCCAGTAGAGACAGGACCTTACTCATCTAAAACAGTGCTAAGCATGTTAAAAATGAAACTACCATTCCCAAGATACATTGGGCAGGTGAGTAAAATGACAGTGCCGGTACAGGGGTCACCCATAACATGGGACCAACAAGCATCTATGCCTGAAACCCACTCTGCTGGGTGAATAGTATGAAAAAGTGTGTTTATTCAGCTGGCAGCTGAATGAATAGACACTCGTGTGAATTACCCAGATGCATTGCTTACCTGTCTCCTGCTTTCAATATGAGTAACAGGAAATGAATGGGGGCCCTCAATGGGAATTTGAGAATTCTAGATAGCCGGCGTAATATTCCGGTTTCGGCTTGGGCTCCTGAGCCTTAGCGGGTGGCAATAAAATGTACAATTAAAATTGTTACAAATTGCAAACAGGTACAAGTGGAATTAGGAATACACCAGGAGTTCAATTTATCAAGCGCCAGCTAGACGTTTCCTTTTCTTTTAATAGATGTAGATTGTAGAGTGTACAATTGGGCTTAAAGTGGGTTGTTTTACTTTATAGAATCGGGAGGACTTCACCTGATGTGATAACGAAACTGAGGAGGAGTAAAATAGCAGATCAAAACATAAGAGAAACAGTTGGATTCATGGGTTCCTATGCCTTTTTATAATTCAAGACCTAGAAGAAATTGTCATCGATAAAGGTATTCAAGATTAATTTCCAGCCATCAAGAGTATAGCAATAGGGTTTAATGAAGATTATTCAGTGATATATAGAACAGTATAGTGATGGTGTCTATATGCTTTTTAGGATAAAAAGAAACACAATTGTGATTTATTGAAACCGGGAACTGGGTAGCCTTGAAATTGGATGGTGTGATGCTAGTGGTTGTGTAATCATATAGAGCATTCCATTACTCTGATGCCAAAAGTGAAAAGATAATATAAAGGTATGTTGAAAATGTGTAATTTCTTCCCTTGTTGGATTGTGGCTATAACGAGCAACTTTACTATGCTAATAAAAATTTATAAATATAGGATGTGATTATAAAAAGGAAACACAAAACTGATTTTTGCACATTTAGAAAATGTGATATGTTAATTTGTACTGGTAACTATTATAGATTTTGTTGGGAGGGGTGCATTAGAAGCCACATTATATCATGCAAATTTGATGGGTCGACTGATTCTAAGGTGTTTTTTTGCAATGTAAATTTGTAATGGGGGCTTGCGAATTGGTATGTAGGTTTAAAGTTAGTGTATTTTATGTGTGTTTTGTAGCCCTGAAGAAGTCCGGCAGGATGAAACGCGTTATCTATGACCGGACACAAGGAGATGATTTTAAACAATTATCAACAAAGAAATTAATGAAGAAGGAGTCTGTGAATTATGTGATTTATTATTGTTGACATTCATCAATGGATTCATCAATCATCTTGGACAAATATTGAGTGTTGTGCTGAGTCAATAGTGTAATTAACCTCATTTAGAGTGTGGCTGCATGGAGTGTTCTGCAGAACGTTGGTTACATGAAATGACCACCTCCTGGGATTTGAAGTTTGCTGGTGTCGCTGTATGTGGTAAATCCAGCAGGCTGATGGTGGCTGCACAACTGATAGTAGTATATAACAATAGCTCCACCTCAAAGCAGGTGGTAAACCCTTAGAAATACCACCAGCAAGAGGCCTAGTCACTTTAAATTAAATTAAATACTCGGATTTGTGTAGCGCAGCTAATCACCCGTGCGGGTATCCAGGCGCTGTCTATAGGCACGGGGAGACGGGACCTTGCCCATCCAAAACACTACCCAGCAGGTCAAAAATGAAACTACCATTTTCAAGATACATTGGACAGGTGAGTAAAATGAAGAGTGAGTAAAGGGGTCACCCTTGACATGGGACCAAAAAGCATCTATGCCTGAAACCCACTCTGATGGACGAATAGTATGAAAAAAAGTGTGTTTATTGAGCTGGCAGCTGAGTGATTAGACTCCCATTAATTACCCAGATGCATTGCTTACCTGTCTCCTGCTTTCAGTTGCCCAGTTCCTCAGAAGCCCCATTACTGTATCTTACTCAAGTAATCTCCTGCAAGTGTCTCAAAGCACTGTGCCCCCAAGCACCTCGTGGATGTGCACCAGATTATATGTGTTCACCATCGGTTTAAGATTGTCTAAAAATACTCCCTTCAACGAGGCCTTTTCGTAAAATTATTGCTTAACATTACCCTTTTCAAAAACGGGGCAGGACTCAGGGGTGTCAAATAAGCCCGGTTGCCCAATTATCTCGGATGCCGACTTTACGTAAGCAAGCCATTGTATGGCTAGGGCAGCGTGAAGTCGAAGAAAGTCTTTTATCATGTTTATTAAGTGCGGTCTCTTCCCCCAGCCCAGATAGAGTGGCATAATAAGAGAGGGAATAATTTAATTCTATCCTCAATATACAGGATACCCAATTTGGCATTGCAGTTGGCATTGGTGCAACTTCGGGGAATCACCAGATGATTTGTCAATAAATTATTGTCTACTTGTTGGATCCTCTGAGCATCTATCATACCCCAGATACCTGCCCCATATGTAGCAATAGCCACTCTTTTATCTAAAATAAACCGCTAACATCTCTTTCACTGGTTTAGAGCCGAACTTTTTGCAGAATCCATGCAAACCATTGATTGATTTTTCAAAAAGGGCAATCCTATTTAATAGCATTGGTTTCCACTTATATTTGTCATCAAATAGAATGCTTGAATAAGAAAAGGAGGCCACCTCAGAAACCTTAGAGTTGCTAAAAAAATGGGATTGTCTTTTGCTCGGTCTTGTCCCACAAATCATTGTAAACGTTTTACTCTCATTGACCCTCAAATCTAAATTATGCATAAAAACTATTAAATTGTTGATTAAACTTTGTAGCCCTCTCCTCTTTCTGTCCACTGGGACCGCGTTGTCTGCTTACAGAAGAATGGGGAGAGGGTGCCCCCCTATATAAGGTATGTTCTTTGCTCTCACCTTTTTAAAAATGTATCCACTCTATTAATATATGAAGAGAATAAAAATAGGGCAAGAACGCATACCTTTCTTACTCTCTTTTAATGTTAAAAAAAAGTCAGTGCATTTGCAGTCCCTGCCAGCACGGACACAGGCAGTGGCATCTTATAAAGTTGTCTAATGAATGAGATGATGCCCCTGCTCTACTCCCAGCTAATTCAAGATGGACCATAATTTGATGTGTGACACGCAGTCAAAAGCTGCTGTGAGGACCATAAAGGCTAGATAGATAGGACACTTTTTAGCAGCAGTGTATTTACCTATAACTAAACTCAGATTAAGACTATGATCTACTGTGCCCAAACCTTTTTTAAAACTGTATTGGGTATCAGTTCAAATATCATTCTCTGCCGCCCAGTCCTCCAGCCTGTGCAACAGAATACGCTCCATGACTTTAACAGTGGAATCTAAGAGTGAAATAGGCCTGTAATTCTTTGGCTGGAATTTATCCCCTTTTTGCAAATGGGTATTGTTACTGAGCTATTCCATGTTGGGGGGCAACCGCTGCAACCGCATTAAACACATTAGCGAGCAAAGGGGCCCACAAATTCTGCCTGTCTGTAAATACATCTAAAGGGACCCTGTCCAGGCCTGGCGCCTTGCCCTTTCTACTTTCATTCAAAGCCCTATGTATCTCTGCATTATCAAAACCCAAGGCATGCTGGTGGTATTTGGACACTCCCTGTGCCCTTCATAATCTTGATCCACTGAGGCATTCTTATTGGTATAAATCTTAAAGAAGTGATCTACCCACTGATGTTGTTGGATATGAACTTACTTCAGTTGAGGGACCGGACGACTCTCTAAAATAGGGAGCATTAACCACCTGCCAGAAGGCTGCACTATCTTTTAGCAGACTAGATATATGAAGAGCATTCCAGGCATCCTCTTTAATCTGCTTTTTCCTGGCTGCCAAAGCTGATTTATAAAGTGCATGTGCATTCCAAATTAATTTCACATCGCAGGGTTTAATATGAAGCGCGGTGTGGAGGGACAATAGGGCTTTAGTACAGACACTGTCGAACCAGCCACAAGGCTTTCTGGAGTGGGGTTGCTGGCACATGCTAGAGACTGCCTAATGTTTACCACAGTGTCTACAAAGGCTGACCTAACCTCATTGGCCTGTGCTTGGGTATCAAGGCAGATTGCAACCTCTGAGTGCATATGTTGCATAATGGATGAGTGGAAATTAGTGTTGTCCACTTTAGCCCATTTAATAGAAAATAATGCTTTTTCGAGCCAAAACAGGTTTTTAACTAACTTTGGACCAGAATTTGGCCAGACATTAATCCCCACTCTCAAAGTTAAAGCCGCTTGATCACTGTAGCCAGTAAATTGGGCCTCAAAATCACTAACACAATTGGTCAAAGTTTCAGATACCAGGCTAAAATCAATAGTTGAAGTGCACAAATTGCTCATAAAAGTAGGGGCAAGATCTGAGTTTAAAACGCCCAAATCAATGGTCATGGTTAGATTACACTTGACCAATGAGTTGTTCAGTGCATTCCCATATTGATCATGAGCAAAATGGATTGAGGGCTCCTCATTAGTGTCCACAAATCCACACACTAACTTAGCAGGCAGTTTGAAATAGTGGACATTAAAATCACCTACACAGAACACTTGCAGGGGTTTAGGGTGATCATTAACAATTGCCTGGATAGAATCGTCCAGGTAAGCCACCACAATAGATCTCTTAGCATCAAAGCACTTATTATAAAAGTTAACTTTGATCATGCCCCACTCTTTCAGCACGTTGAACACAAGTAAGTGGAAGAGAGCAGAGTCATTGATGAACCTAACCACCCTCCCACGAAAGGTGTTTTTAATATATGTGGCTAAACCACCCTTAACTCTACCTGAACGTGAATGCTGGACCTGTGTACTAAACACCAGATAGCCGTCAATTAATCTTTCCTGAAGCTCCCACGTTTCTTGAAAGCATAAAATATGGTATTTAGATATATACTCCCTCCAGTCGGCTATGTCCAGCTTTTTCTTTAACCCCACTATATTCCTTTGAAAGGAGCCCGACATAGATCGAATCACTGGTGTTACTATCAATAATCTCAGGATTAATGATACTAGGGGTTTGAAGGGATATGGCATCAGGGATCCCAGAGAACTAATTTCATGAAGAAAAACAGGATAGATCAGACTCTGTGGGATCCATGCAGGGATATTCGGATTCACAGTGTGGTCTATTATGGGGGAGTCAATCCTGACCATTCAAATCACTCAAACAACCAAAACAATTGCCCCTCAATCATTCTCAATCTGCGTACAGGATCCATTAATTGGCTTGCGGAAGTGGCAGCTCTCAGTTGCGGACAGATTCCAGCCGTACCCTGGGGGTGATGTTGATTCTCTAACCTAGGCCAACCTAGGTGGTCTGTGAAAATACCCTAAAGGGACAACTGATGGATTTAAATGTTGTGTGGGTACTAGATCATATGTGGCCTGACGGAAGTTGATCACAATACAATCCCTGTCATTTTTTTTTTTCTTTTCAAAGTTTTATATAGTGCTGGCTAGACCCGGAGGTATCAGAGCACTTTACATGAGGATCAGCGAGTTACAGGTTACATAATTACATAGCCAGGTATAGACATAGGAGAAAACATGAGATTACACAATAATATGAGTTATTAGCGCGTACACACGTCTTAAGGGGAGTGAAAGGTAGAGGGGGAATGGTAAACAGGGGTAAGGAATGCAGGTAGGAAACACAACGGGAGACGAGGAAAACAATGTCCGATGTCCGGCTGGGTGGGTGACGGCCGAGGGGTGAACCAGAGCCAAACTCCTCTATAGCTGCATAGGACAGCTCCACCGGGCATCAGCCAAGGTTGCTCAGGCACCGCGGAACGTACAGACAGTTATGGTTTCCGCCCAGGGGGCATCGTCAAAGTTCCATCGAGAGCATCGGTCACGGTGTTACTGGTAAGCGCCGTCCGCCTCATCCTCCAGCTCGCCCCAGGTCAAGAGAGGTGAGAGGAGAGGTGGAAGGGACAGTTTCAAAGTCTGCAGAACATCCCCATTCCCAGCAGCAGTAGTGAGTGTTGGGAATTTGAGCAGGATCCCAGTGGTAGGGGGACCCTGGGTGCCTCAGGGTCAAATAGTGATGCCGCTACCCGGAAAGAGGTAGGCCGCCGTAAAAGCCTCCTTGTCTCCACCAGGAAACGGGGTCTCATAGCTCCCAGAGGTCGAAGGGACTGTGCGTAAAGAAAGCTGCCCCCGTCACTGCTGCTGCACCTTTCCCCCCCAGCCTCTGTGGCTCACCTAGTGAAGGCAGCTGGTTTAAGCTTCTGCCATTTTGAGGTCAGGCAGGCCACGTGGTAACTTCCAGGAGAATCTCAGCCCGGCACGAGGGGTACTTGCCGGTCTCCAGTGGAGAGCCTGAAGATAGCTGCCCCGTTGCCGCCGCTACAACCCTCTTCTCCGCCTCTGTAGCTCATGTGGTTAAAGTTGCTTATTTAGAAATCTCCTGCCGCCATTTTAAGGTCAGGCAGGCGTGTGGTTGCTCCCCGACGAGTCTCTATCTGGCGCAGGAGGATCCTGCTAGTCTCCTGGGATAAGTTTTATGAGGGCTGCTCCCTTTGCTGCCGCTGCGCCCCTGCCCCCGCCTCTGTAACGCGCGTGGGTGGTGTTTCTTATTTAGGCTGCGCCGGCTGCCATTTTGGGATCAGGCAGGCCGCGTGATAGTTACCCAGTGAGTCTTTGCTAAGCGGGGGGGGCGCCACTCCTCCGTTCCCTCCCGGTGCAGGGGTCGGCCGATGCCTGTCCTTTTTTGTCCTGCCCCGCGTTGGCTTTGCACGTAGCTCTTTATCCCGCCGTTTCTGTGCCTCCCCAACAGCTCACCTCACAGCTCGCACCGGACTACTGGCTCCCCCCACCAGGAACACTCTGCCACCGCTGGGCCTCTGCTGTGCTGTCAGGCACTGCCCTGCACCGCTCTGCCGTTTCTCGGGGCTCGTCAGTGTCGGCCCCTCACCCCACGTCGATATCGTCACCTCCAGGACCCTCCACACGGCACCGTCTACCGTCATTTGTCTTTGCTCCGCTGCCCACCCAGTTAACCCGCCTGATCATAATCACATTTTGAAACAGAACATTGGTCAGACCAACCTTACAACCCAACCATAGTACACATTTGTTTTTAAGTTCTCTCCATGATTCATACGTATATAATGAGAGAGCGGGCACCCCTATCATCACCAATACATAATAATACAATAACAATACAATAACAATACACTCTGGAGGTAAGTCCAGATTGATCATAGGGGGCTTTGTGGGTAAAACAGGCGGGGTCTGGTGAAGTAATAGTACAATATTACACATGGCCTGGTCTGCACCCAACCGAGTACCATTGTTGGAGCGTATGGTCCAGGGCTCAGATGCAGTCAAATGGCTGCTGAATAGCTGTAGTGTTATTGCATTCTGCTATTCACTAGCCCGAATCGAAGATGTTTTCTTATTTTGCATGAGTTTGTTGAATAGTATACTAGCTTCACGGAGCCCTGGAACGTTTGTACTCCATCAGCAGTCGAGTTACTGATTGTTCCAGGAATGACAACAATAGCCTGTGTGGGAAGGAACGACTAACAGGACACTTAAGAGATTTATAATACTGTGTCATTCTTCCCAACAGCGGTCCGTCTCCAGAATACACCCCACACAACTGTCCTGAGGGTGGAAAGCAGCTCCTCTGCCAGCTACTTATCCTTACAGAGGCCTCTCTCAGCAGGAAATCTGGTGTGACAGGCTACCATTGGAAAGATGAGACTAAATAAACAAACAGGGAGGCAGAGGCATCCCTCCCTTCAGAGGTTTACTTGTGCGTATGTCTCTATTGGGCTGTTGCAGGAAATGGCTCCAATTAGTATCGGGGGAGGGAAAGGAGGGATAGGAGCTGTAGTGGCCTGGGGTGGAGGGCACTAGGACCCTGCACCGGACCACAAGAACTGGACACCACTTCCGGTCAGCGAGTGGACAGGGCAGTAAGAGCAAGGAGGGCACGAGGATAGACGTGCATGTGGGCAGGGAAACAATCGAGCAAATAAAGAAAGTAAAGTAACCCGTACCTGTGTCCTGCGTGATTCCTGGGGCAAGGAGAACACGACAACTGGCGACAAGCAATGTGGGATATCAAAGCGCCACCAAACGCGTGCACCAAGGTCCCTCGTGAGTCGAGAATGGAGCCAGGAGCCCACCCTGGTCCGCCTGCCGCCGAAAGGAACAAAAGATCAGCTGCGACGTCCGGAGCCCACCCGGTCGCAGGAAAAACGGAGCCAGGAGCCCACCCTGGTCCGAGTGCCGAGGTTCGAGGCATCTGCGAGGGAGCCCGCCCAGCCGCAGCAAAGACGCGGTAAGAGGCCCCCCCCCTCAACCTGCCTGAAGGCAAGCGGTGAACTAAACTGGCCTCCGTGTGGGAGCATCGCGCGCCCTTCAGCGGTACACCTGACCGTGTCCCGGCCACCCGCCGCACTACGAAGAGCCCGCTTCGCGCGTAGATTTAAAGATAAATCTCGCGTGAGCACGGCGGCCATCTTGGGGTCAGGCGGGAGCGGCCAATAAGCGCCCAGGAAGCCCCGGCGGCCATTTTAGGAGGTCAGGCACTGGAAATCTCGGTCTTGCGAGATCCGGCGGCCATTTTAAGGACAGGCAAAGTAGCCAATAGAAGAATAAGAAGGCCGGGAGGCCATTTTGAAGTCCGGCAAAGGTGCAAAAGAGTTAAAAAAAAAAAAAAAAAAAAAAGGGAATTTAAGGCCAGGAGGCCGGATTAAGGTGAAGCAGTCAAATATACATACACAAAGGTATATCAACAGAAAAAGACAACAAATTAAAGGTAACGTGAACATGGGAACAAAGACAATAAATACATAGAAAGAAAAGCAAGTACAGGAAAAAGGCCTGCACGGAAGCTGCACGTCCGGAAATGGTTGACACAGAAAGTGACACAAGGAGTCCACAAGCGATATTTCGCAGACCATTGCCATTCAGCCTGTCAGAACCACAAGCTGGCATCAGGTGGGAAAGGTGGATTAGGCAATTCGAGCGCTACATGCGCGCCACGGACATCGTGGACAGCAAACAGCTAGACCTTTTTCTGAATCTCGCAGGGGATGAAGTCGAGGACCTGCTCATAACATTTCCCAACGATCAAACAGCGACATACAAAGGGGTGATACAGTGCCTCACAGCGAAATTTGACCCGCAACGGAACATTGACTTTGAGAGATACACCTTCAACACAGCGTGTCAGAGAACAGAGGAGTCCCTTGACGACTTCGCAACACGACTGCACAAATAAGTCACATACTGTGAGTTTGATAAGTTTGACAATGAGCAAGCAATAAGACTGCGCATCATTGAAGGCTGTCAGTCTGTGGAGTTCCGTGCACGTGTCCTAAAGGAACCAACGACGCTGGAGAAGATATTGACCATGGCCCGCACAGAAGCGAGAGCAACGGCGCATGCCAAAGAGATGGAGCTGGGGAAAGAGAAAAGAGTGGAACAAGCGAATCGCATTACGGGAAACGGCAAGAAGAAAGAATACCCGGCGGCCTCGCCAATGAAGAAGAGCGATCAAACGTGCTATAGATGCGGACTCGACTTTCCGCATGTCGGTGTGTGCCCGGCGATGGGCCAGAGATGCAGGAAATGCAACAGGGACAATCACTTTGCAAGCGCCTGCATGAGCAGGCAGTTCAGAAGCGAGCGGGGCAGAGCGGCAAGACCACGGGTGACCACCAGTACCACCAGCAGGTATGCCAGACACATGGAAACAGCGAATCGCAGCTCCTCCGATGAGTCGGAAGAAACGGCAGCACCCGTGAGCGTGGCATGACTGTATCTAATGTCAGATGCCCCCAAGGTAGACCGGAGACCAGAGCACATTCATCTCGTGGATAAGCATCAAATAAAGAAGACCGCAACCGTGGACATTGAAGTAGGGCGACATAATACACGGTTCGTGCTTGACAGCGGGGCCACATGCAACATCATGTGCATGTCGGAGTAGGAGAAAATGAAAGTGAGGCCGCCGCTATCACCGTCCACTGTTGATGTGTTCACGTGGGGCTCCAAGAAGCCGGTGGAGAACATGGGGAAGTTCACAGAGACCTTAACATACAAAGACAGATCGTGCCAAGAAGAGATACATGTGCTGAAAGGTGACATCCCAGCACCATGCCTGCTAAGCAATGTCACGGCGCAGGTGATGGGTCTACTAGCGATGACATACCACATGTCGGAAAAAAGGAACATTCTACAAGAGCATCCGGCCCTACTGCAGGGTCTAGGGAAACTGAAAGGGAAGCAGATAACGTTACACATCAACGAGGCGATCAAGCCGGTAGCACAACATCATCGACGGGTACCAATACACCTACAACCGCAAGTTGAAGAGGAAATTCAAAGTTTGCTGGCCCAGGACATCATTGAGCCTGCAGAAGGGCCGACGCCATGGGTGTCTCCAATAGTGGCAGGTCCGAAAAACAACACCTCCAAGATCCGCATATGTGTGGACATGAGGATACCGAACACAGCAATCGAGCGGGAACGCCACCCGGGGCCACATCTCAATGAGATGATCAGCTGTCTCACTGGGGCCTGCCGATTCTCGAAGTTAGACTTGTGCAAAGGGTACCACCAACTAGAGCTGGACCAACAGTCAAGATACATTACCACGTTCTCGACGCACATGGGTCTGTTTCGCTACAAGAGACTGAGTTTTGGCATTTCATCGGCTGCAGAGATATTTCAAGAGACCATAAGGCAAGTGATAAGGCCGGTGAAGAACAGCCTCAACTATAGTGATGACATTCTAGTATTCGGGCAGTCAGATGAGGAGCATGATAGGGCCCTGCATCAAGTATGCCTACAGCTGGAACAAGCGGGATTAACATTGAACGCAGACAAGTGCGAGCTGGGGAGAAGTGAATTGGTATTCTTCGGACACATTTTCTCTAAGAAAGGAATGAGGCCAGATCCCAGCAAAGTAAAGACGCTGAAAAATGCGAGTCCTCCGAAAGATGTCGCAGAAGTAAGGTCATTTCTGGGGCTTGCCAGCTACTGTGCTCGCTACATCAAGGACTTCGCCACGGTGAGCACACTGCTCTGAGAACTAACAAAGCAAGGTCCGAGGTTCCTCTGGTCACAGGAATGCAGTTGAGCGTTTGAAGCCATCAGAGAGGCTGTAATGACGGTAGATCATCTTGCCTATTTTGACCCTTTGCTATGCACTGAGCTGACGGTAGACGCCAGCCCAGTCGGACTAGGAGCCATACTAGCGCAGCACCTGCCTGGGAGAGACGCACCAAGAAAGATTGTTGCGTATGCAAGCAAAAGCTTGTCTGACATTGAGATGGTATACTCCCAACCAGAAAAAGAAAGCCTAGCAGTGGTATGGGCGTGTGAACACTATCACATGTTCGTATATGGGAAGTCGTTCACCATCATAACAGATCATCAGGCTCTGGTGACAATATATGGAAATCCGTCGGCAAAGATGCCACCTCGCATTGAGCGTTGGGGCCTACGGTTGATGGACTATGACTTCAAAATTGTGCACAAGCCTGGAAAGGAACACAACCCGGCTGATTACATGTCGAGACACCCTCTACCACAGTCACCAGTGACCGCATCAATGGCTGAGGAATATCTCAATTTTGTACTAAAGCAAAACACTCCGGCGCCACTAACATTAGGGGAGCTAGAGCAGGAGACAGCGAAAGATGCCACCCTGCAGCTGGCCAAAGAAACGACAAGGATGCAGAGATGGCGACACATCAACAACAACTGCACCTGGGGAGAAGAAGTAAACAAGGAGGAAATGCTAGCACTAAAGAAGATACATGAAGAACTGTCGGAGACAGAAACAGGAATAATGTTGCGAGGAACAAGGATAGTGATACTGAGGTCACTAAGGCGACAGACTGTCAATGTGGCACATGAGTCACACCGCGGAATGGTGGCAACAAAAAAACTGCTAAGGGAGAAGGTCTGGTTCCCTGGCCTGGATAGAATGGTGGAAGACACCATCGTGACGTGTCACATCTGTCAAACGACAGGACAGCCAGCCAAACCCGAACCGCTACAAATGTCAGAACTCCCAAGGGCGGTGTGGACAACGTTGGCAGCTGATTTCTTTGGGCCACTAGACACGGGCAACTACCTGCTCGTGATCATAGACGAGTACTCACGATTCCCCATAGTGCGACACGTATCATCAACGTCGGCAACAGCGACGCTACCAATCTTGGATGACATATTTGCGGCCTGGGGCTCCCCAGAAACTCTAAAGACAGACAATGGTCCCCCATTCTCAGGAGAAGAGTTCCGAAAGTTCATGGCCTACCTAGGTATTCATCACAGGAAGATAACACCGCTGTGGCGACAAACGAACGGCATGGTAGAGCGGTTCATGGGGAACATAAGGAAAGCTGTCCAATGAGCGAAGCTGGCGCAGATCTCCATCGGACAAGCTCTATGTCAGGTCCTATGAGACTATAGAAACACACCACACAGCTCCACGGGGAGATGCCCCGCTGAGTTGGTATTGGGGAGGACAAGCAGGACGAGGTTACCACAGATAGAAGCAGCGGCGTCACCGGAGCACAGCAGCATTGCAGCCAAAGACAAAGAAGCTAAAGAAAAGATGAAAGCCTATGCAGATGCAAGGCGTCATGCCACCCCGGCGCACCTCAAAGAAGGAGACGAGGTGGTAGTGCGTCAGCGACAGCAAAGAAAGTCTGACAGCCTGTTCTCAAAGGACCCGTTAACGATCGTAAACGTGAAGGGGCCAATGATCACGGCTGCGTCAGAACATCACCGAATAACACGGAACAGTTCTCACTTCAAAGGACTGCAGACTCTGAATGAAGACGGCCAAGATACTGCGACAGGAGGTAACGAAGCAATGGATCACAACGGAACGGAAACGGACAATGGTGAAGGGCCAGCAGAAGGATTACAGGAAGAGACTTGTCCAAGAAGAGCGAGCAGAAGGCCGAAAAGACTTATTGAAGAAATGCAGTGATGGGGATACACACTCATCATTTCTTTGTTCTGAGCTATCTTTTCTTTTTCCTTTCTTTCTATCGCTACAACTTCTCTCTCTCTCTTCTCTCATCATTTCTTTGTGACAAAAGGGGGAGATGTAGTGGCCTGGGGTGAAGGGCTCTAGGACCCTGCACCGGACCACAAGAACTGGACACCACTTCCGGTCAGGGAGTGGACAGGGCAGTAAGAGCGAGGAGGGCACGAGGATAGACGTGCATGTGGGCAGGGAAACAATCGAGCAAATAAAGAAAGTAAAGTAACCCGTACCTGTGTCCTGAGTGATTCCTGGGGCAAGGAGAACACGACAGGAGCGGAGGGGTGAAGAGGCAACACTGGGGTGTGGCTGCGGGAAGGCAATGGGGTCAGAGACACACAGACGAGATGTGGAATACATAGTGATGGGCGTGCAGGGGATGTGGCGGTAGACCCAGAGCTGCTGAATTTGGAACTGGAGAGCTGGGTTCGAGTCCCACTGTCGGCTCAAACATCCTGGGATTCTTGACAACTCACTTATTCTCCTCGTGAAAAAAAATATGAACATGACTGTGAGCAGTATAACTGATGCTCAAAGTAAAGTGCTCCAATGCACATGGAACCAAGTTGCCGCTACATAATAAACAAGCAATGACAAGGAGGAACCGATGACTGGGGAAGCAGTTCTATACAAAAAAGGGAAGAAATAGTGCTTGAATTGCGCCAGAGAAGCGGACGAACACTGATTAAATTGAATCAATCTGTGCTTGGTCCCTGCTCCACAGCAAGCGTTGGATGACATTCCGGCTGCATTGGCAAATTAAGACTGCTGTAAAAAAGAGTGACAGAAGCAGACAAATGGTAAGCAATGGGCAGGCTCCAAGCCCTTTTTTGTAAACAACAGTGTCTCGCAAGCGAGATGCATGCGCTAGTGCATGCTCTCGCAGGCTCGACCCTAAAAACTAAGCAAGCACAATCCCCCTTAAAAATAAGCCCAAAAGAAGCACAAAGCCTTCTATAACAAGACCAAAAAGAGCACAGCGCTCAAAAATCATCACAAGGAAGATCATGAACATTAAACAAACAATGTATTCTCATAAGTGAAGAAACCATTTATGTAACATACTTGAAAACCATTATTCTTTACAGAGATCTAATACTGCTAGACTGCTGCACAACATATATATGTGCCATATCCTGAACTTCCTGAAACAGCACTTTGATTCCTCCATTTCATATTTTAATATTATCATAAATGTTTTTATTCAAAATTTATTTGACTGATTTTCTTCTATAAACAACTTACCTTAATTAATTAACTTACTTTTGTACATACGTGTGCACATTTACATAAGTACTTACTTTCAAATGCTCCACACATTGGATCCCCATTACAAGATGGTCGCATACACATGATCTCAAGTATTTAGCCAGTGGCCAGATAAACAGTGAATTTTCTGATATTTAGTTGGCTGCTGACTAAATAGCAGAGATTATGTGCTATTTGCCAGCTGCTGGGTAAACAGCAGAGATAAGGTACTGTTTGGTCGGCTGACGGATAAATAGCCACTTCCATTTATAAAACGGAATGAATGAAGTAATATATATATAGCACTTGAACGGTTTTGCGGCTGCTTCAGCATATACAATAACTCAAGTATATTTTCATATACATATCGTTATGTGATGTTAAACTCTGCAGATTATATTAATGTCAGTCGCGGCCGGCATGACTCGCAAATGAGCAGGTAGGTGGGGGTCGCGCGGGGGGGGGGGGGAATTAAAAAAAAAAAAAAGTACCTTCCTGGGTCCCGCGTCGTCTCCGCTCCTGGCCAGGTCCCACGTTTTCCTGCTCTCCTGCCTCCGGCAGGAACAGGAAGCAGGCAGCCTCCCTCCCCTCCCCATAGCCAATCACAACGCTGCAAGGGCATTGTTGTGATTGGTGGAGACGCCGACCAGCAAGGCGTTTATGGTGAGGCCATTTTTTCCATGTGGGCTGCATGCAGCCTACATGGAGAAAAGGGAGAGTGCGCCTTACTGGTTTGGTCGGCCCCAGAGGGCCTACCAAACAGTCAGGGCCCCCAGTATCGGGCAAGCCACTCCTCCCCTGCCCTGGAGCAGACCCGCCCACCCGCCCGCCCCCAACCAAACCCTTCTGCTTTCTCGCAGTGCGAGAAGCAGAAACATAAAATGGTAGTTTTACCATTTTCTGTTTCTGTTTCTTGCACTGCGAGAAAGCAGTGAGGCGACGCTCCTCCGCCCTAATGGAGGAGCCGCCCCTGAGTAATGTATTCTGCTGGGTGGTTTGGTTTTGCCAGTTATTCCCTTTGGTAGCTTCAAGTGTATATTTGCAGAGCAATGTTAAATATTGGTATTACGGTGTCACAGCACCATCTTGTGGCTAAAGTATAATATGAAGCAGCAAAAAATCTCAGGCAACGACTGGATGGATGGTGAAGTGAAATGCGCAATGGAGCCATGAAGGCGATTTTATTACCATTCAAGAACCCGAGTTTAAGTTCGTGAAATAAAAGTAAAACTCAACACAATCTGTCACGTTCAACGACTGATATAGTACATGTAATTTTCATGAAAATAATACATATTGCGGGAAATACATTTCGTCGGGACCTGCCCTGTAACTTACACCAACATGCATGCACATCCCGACTAGGGTTGACACCTTTCTAAAAGAAAAATACCGGGCACTTGTAGTTTTAACAGCGTGTAAAGACCTGGCCATGATACTAAATAGTACTTTAAATAAAATCGAACGTCTTAATTTGTAACATGGCTTTTCTGTCTGTATTTACATTATTTATTAGTCGGGGATCATTAGCGCAGCCTTAGAACACATTTAAAAGTTTGAAGTACGCTCAGATGAGGGCTAAAATACCGGCGTTAGGTGTTTTTGCTTATTTTTGTATCGTCCGGGGCATTAAAACACCGGAGATGCCGATAGAAAACCGGCCAGGTGGCAACTCTAATCCAGAGCTCGCGTTGGAGATAGTAGTGGGCGAAGAAATAAAAAGGTGGAAGCCCCGCCTGGGGCGCGACGGAGTTGTAGGTGCACCACGGCTCCACGACTACTATTTCACCGCCGCATGTGCCTACAGAGGCCTGCCAGGCCACAGCACTACAGTTTCGACTGCTGGTCCAAAATGTCCTGTTTTAACAGGCTGTTAATTTCTGCTACCATCTGCTGATAAATGTTAAACGGAATATCACTGAACTGCTGATGTCATACGAATATATCAATATACAGTTTTATCTGCCTATCTTCCAGGTACCTGGGCCTTCAAAGAGTTTCAGGGACATTTTCATGACCTCACAGTCTGCGGATGCCTCTCACCTCTCTCTGGAAGAGCCCCTGCAGCTGACCCATCCTAACCACAAATCCGAAGCTTAGACGTTATCCCGTGTCAGCAGCTGCTCCAGTTACCGACATGACTAATTTACCATAGTGCCTTAATGGAAGAACACAGGGTGAATATAATATTCACAAGCAAGGGGCACGTGTAAGCCTTGTGTATAAATTATCACACGCAATAACTGCAACCGTGTGTGATCCGCTAGGTTGGGAAATTCTCTATCAGCCATGACATTTATGATATCACAGTGACAACCACGAAGGGGACATTTAAACCTTAGACTTGAATGTTCAGCAGCAGTACAAACACCTTGTCCTCTTCTGCCAGGACACTGCTTCTAATGGAAACACTTTAGCTTCCGCAGAATCAGCCTGCACTGATGAGGAAGAGTCATTTGATGAGACAGCTTCTGATGTGACCTTACTGGTACAGTGCCTCTGCTTTCAAGAATTCTCTCTTTCTCCTAAATGTAATCTTGACAGACCTAGAAATTGCATATGTGTGTATATCTTCATCTCTTTCAAAAGGGAATTCAAAATCCTCCTATTTGAGAGACACTTTGGTTAAAGTGGGGATCACTGCACATCCACAACATTGACTTGGCCTGTTCTTCCTGTCATGAAATCTTTGTTCAGTGTGCTCTTGTGGTTCTTCACTATTGATTTGCTATGATGGTTAGCTAACTACTTTCTTCCCTTTAATGTCTTGGTTGGTATGCTCCGTCTGTACCTTGATTTGCTGTTGATATTAGCAAACGCGGCCCGTGCAGGTAAGAGTGGTGGGGTGGGGAGGGAGTCGATAGACGACGACGAGGTAAACTTAAATTTAAAAAAACGAAAACCACTTACCTTGCGCTCGCTGCATTCCTGACTCGGCCATGCGGCGAGTGCAAGGTAAGTGGCTTTCGTTTTTTTTAAATTTAAGTTTACCTCATCGTCGTCTGTCGACTCCCCCCCCACCCGCCCCATCACTCTTACCTGCACGGGCCGCGCTTGGATATTAGGTTGTTTTATGATGTTTGTTAACCAGAGCTTACTTCCTTGCAATAAATAAAAAATCAAAATCTCTGACAGGCATCGGGCATTGCCCAACAGTGACCTTTTGGTCCAGATGCATCGGACCCTTTACACAATTCCAGGCACCAATTGTTAGGCGGAGTTTAGTAGCCACACTAGAAGCATGTGTTTTGAGGTGATTCAGTGGTGAAGTGGGGCTCTTTAATGCTACAAACACTGTTATATATACTGTATCAGGCGTGATCTCTGGCCTTAGCACTGTACAGAGCACAAGCCATGCTTAGAATGTCCTTTAATTTCCATGTTGCAGCCTCTTTTGGAATGCACATGGCTATTATTGAGCAACGATATGGGATTTTTAATCCTATTAGAAATTATGGGGCATATTTATCAAAGTTTTGATTTGCCCTTGCGCCACGCAAGGTAACGCAAGGCTGACGCAAAACCTAGATGAGATTTGCCACGCAAGGCCAACTTATGTGACTCTGTGATGCTTGGTATATCTGGAGGAATGCAAGGCAGCGCAAGTCATTGCCTTGCATTATTCTGCCCCAAGGAGGTGTTCTATGGGTGGAGTGTGCATGTTCCCATACATCCACCCATGGATTTTCTCGCATTCACAGATTTGCCATGAGTGGTAGACCTGGGAATACGTCAAAATGCTTCCCAGACGAGGAGAAATATCTTTATTTCTCCTCGTATTTTCCTCTTTATACATGTGCTGAATTCTGCAGCACACGTAGACAGAGGAAAGCGCCTCAAAGGATTGTTTTTGTGCAGGAAGATATCCCTTTCTGCACAAAAACAATCCTGCCTGCAACGCAGGCACCCTTGCACTGTGATGCAAGGATGCTTGTGTTATCGCTAGGCAGCCTAAAGTGCGCCAGCGCAAGGAGAGAGCAGGAATGTGCCATATTTTGATAGATATTGGTGCATTTCTGCTCTCTCCTTTTCACGCAGCACAGTGCAGCAAGGTGTCTTGCTGCGTTGCATGAAAAAATAATAATTATGTCCCTCAGTTTCCAATCTTTCAAGCACGTAATGAAAGGGTCAATAGTTTCTTCCAGTTTATGAAGCATCAGGCTGCTTTTCAAATTTGAATACATAGCAGGTTTCATCTCCAAAAATACAAAAAGAATGTCCTAAATGCCATTCAGATGGTCCTATGCATTGCATCCTAAGGCCCTTCATGCACTCGTGTTCATGCATCCCCAGGGGGGCGATATGAATCTCATACTGCCTGATCCATCAGCGGTCGAGGCTCCAGATTCCTGAACGCCGTACCATCGAACTGCGACTTGACATGCAGTGTCAGGCTATTCATGACCACAGTATTATTCATGGATTTGCTGCTCAGTAGCTGCATTTCTCTTCTGGGCTACATTGCCACCTGCCCCTCATCAGAAAAAAACCCTTGACGCTGGCTGATTCATAGCAGCTGCTCACAGCAGGTCTCTGTCCAAAGATTGACTTGAGAAATTGTGTGCATCGTCATCACCAGTTATGGTTGCCACCTTTCTTAGAAACAATTACCAGTCATTTGTTTACGTTTTGCTTTTCTGGAACAGACAAGAGTTGGTCGATGAAAAAATGTATCTGAAATTGTCAGGCTTGTTTTGTAATATGGGAATTATCCTGCTGTTTGCTTTGATTTTTATTCGGAAACAACTTGCACATCTCTCAAATACTTTTTAACTGATTTCTTTATGTGTTTACTGTTTTAAGTTTAGTTTATAAAAGGATAAATACCATATTCTACTGATTTTCCCAATATTTTTACTGGCCTGGACTTAAAAATTCAGGCCAAGTCGGTAAAGAAAATGGCCACGGGCCCTGTTACAGATAGGGCGCACTTTTCCTGTTTGTGCCACGGCTCACCTTTAAGCAGGTGCACCGGGTGCAAACAGAGAAAGTGTGCCCTATTATGTTGAATACGCCACCCTCAGGGCAGCTGGAAAAGCTGTTTAAAAGCTGCTCAGTGTTTCATTAAGCAGGCGGCAACCCACCTGCACTTAGTAGAGGGATTTGAGATCCCCTTGCAGGCAGGTGCAGTGAGTGAATGCACCGGCCTGCAGGGGGAAGCGTGTGTGTGTGTGTGTGTGTGGGGGGGGGGGGTCCATGGGACTCCCTTTCATCCCTCCAGAGTGATGCCTTTAGGAAGACCACTGAAAAGTGAGCCACCTTTTTGTGGAGCACTTTGAGTGCACCTCTTAAAGGCATGTTTGCCTCTGCGCCCACGTCAGGAATATGGTGCTGGCGCAGAGGTGAAGAGATCCCCTCAACAGGCCCCCATGCAAATGAGGGAACACCCTCTAATAATAGGGCTGGCACTACATTTGTGCCAGCGCTATCTGTATTACAGAAGGGGACGTGTGTCCCCTTCTGTAATACCAAAGTGCCCGAGGGTGCACAAAGTGGGCACAAACGTCCTTTGCTCCCCCCGGCCAATTCTGTATTAGGGCCCCGGGTGGCAACCCCTATCATCAGCGTATTGTCTCAATAAACACTGACTGGTTTCTGTAAAAACACCTTTATTGTACATTGGATACATAGCAAGATAACAGTGAATCTCCGGCCTTAGCGCAGTGGGAGTTCCAGCTTGGTGCTTCCTCATTCACACTCTCTGCAAGGGTCTACCAGGCACGGTCCTGAGGTTCTGGTGCCATGATGCCCTCACAGGAACCACAACCCTTGCATAGGTCAGGGAATGCGTGCATAGTGAGTGAAGACGCTACAAGCTCAACTGTGTTTTATCAGGATAAACAGGGTGAACTGTGAAGCCCATACAATGCCTTTGATGTTCAATACACAAATCAACATTCCATAGCTGGAAAGTGTAGCTCAAGAGTGGGCAATGTGTAAAATTTTGGTAAAGTTCTATGCATAATGTTTGCCATCTATTTTCCTAATTTGCAAATTTGTCTTCAATTACTCTGAAATCAAACTTTTTCAACTTTGTGTTTTGTGGAAAAGCTCAGGGATCGATGCACCCTTTATCCTATGTGTAATCTGAAGGTCGAAAGTTCAAATCCTGCTACAATTAAGCCTCTAGAGCCGGGTAATTGCACAAGCAATTCATAAGACTATGAGACAACAAAATAAGAGGCACAAAGTTGTAAAATGTTATACAATAGTATAAGAAGCCACTGTGCCCTAAAAAATATTTTCTGTGTAGACAAACGCTCTCTAGTTCATTGGAGGGTTTTGGCTCTTATATCTTGAACGTAGCTAATTGGCAAACTTACTAAAGATGGAAACACAAATGCAGCCTACCAGTGCAACCTAAAATTCAGTTTCTCTTGTGCACTGGTGAATGGCTCAATAATAACTTGATTTCCTTGTTGTGCTTATTACATTACAACAGATTTGCCATTTTATAATGCTATAAGTAGCAGGTGTTACTAGTGTCAAACTCTTTGGGACTAAATGTATCCACTCAAAGGCAAAATGATTTAGCTGATCTTGCTAGGATTCGAACCTTTGAAAGGTAAATGTAAACCTAAAGTCTATCTTTAGACCTAAAGTCTAACGTTAGGCGTAAAAATCTGTGGGCCCCGATTCACAAAGGTAAAGTTAGACTGAAAGTCTAACTTAGACCAAAAGTCTAACTTTACTACTTTTCAGTATTCACAAAGGTAAGTTACTACAAGTAAAGTTCGACTTTTGGTCAAAGTTTGACTTTTGGTCTAACTTTACATTTGTGAATACCGAAAAGTAGTAAAGTTAGACTTTTGATATAAGTTAGACTTTTGGTCTAACTTTACATTTGTGAATACCGAAAAGTAGTAAAGTTAGACTTTTGATATAAGCTAGACTTTTGGTCTAACTTTACCTTTGTGAATACCTGAGAAGTAGTAAAGTTAGAGTTTTGGTCTAAGTTAGACTTTTGATCTAACTTTACCTTTGTGAATACCTGAGAAGTAGTAAAGTTAGAGTTTTGGTCTAAGTTAGACTTTTGATCTAACTTTACTTTTGTGAATAACTGAGAAGTAGTAAAGTTACACTTTTGGTCTAATTTAGGCATTTGGTCAAACTTTACCTTTGTGAATCGGGCCCTAAGTTTAGACCTGAAGTCTAAGTTTAGACCTAAAGTCTAAATTTATACCCGAAGTTTAAGTTTAGACCAAAAGACTAAGATTAGAACTGAAGTCTAAGTTTAGACCTGAAGTTTAAGTTTAGACCAAGAGACTACGTTAAGAAATGAAGTCTAAGTTTAGACCTGAAGTTTAAGTTTAGACTTCAGGTCTAAAGCTAGACTTCAGGTATAAAGTTAGACTTGAGGCCTAAAGTTAGACTTCAGGTCTAAGTTTACCTTTGTGAATCGGGTCCTCAGTGCTGAACTCTCTGCGCTATCTTAAATATTTAAAAGACGACACCGTAATTGCTCTGGAATAGTTACTGGTCCATGTTTACATTTTTATGGGTCAAAACATGGTATTTGGTGTTTGAGTTTGCCAAGAACGGTTGCTGTTTGATAGAGCTGATGCATTTGGTTCAATGCATTTTGTACTCTTACTAGATTTTTATTGAGAGGATTTGATTTGGGAACCTATTTTGGATATCTTTGTAGTTTTTGGCCAAGTAGTGCTCCCACTTTCCTTTTAAGTGCTTGGGAAAACTGAACTAAAGGTCCAAATATCTATCTATATATCTATATATCTATCTATATATATATATATATATATTATCTACTGGCGGTCGCCAGTAGATAGTTATAGTTACAACCTATTATCCATAGGAAATCCGCGACATTCTATTTGAAATAACTCTCTTGCCGGTAGACGTATCTTCGCGAAATTTTCAAACTTCGTGGGGCGCTCCGGTCCGCTCCTACCCTGAAAGTCTCGGGGTGATACGTCAAGCGGGGCCGAGAAAAAGGGGGGTCCCAAAACGCGTTTTCCCCATGCATTTTCCCATAGGAAACTTTAGACACGGCTACAGCCCGAACTGCTGAACGGAATTACACCAAATTTGGCAAAGAGGTAGTTCTTGGTTCAGAAAGAACCCTTTTTGTTAAATGGTGTAAATCCGTTCAGTAGTTGCTGAGAAAATGAAAAGTAAAAAGTTAGTGATATCTATGGCCGAGTAGGGTCCGCGTACCCTCCCGATCACGAGCTGCATGTTAATTGGCTGTCAGCTGGCTGTCAACATTCCGATTCAGGAAATGTTGGCAGCCATTTTGTCCCTCGGTAGAACCGAGGGACAGAAACAAGTGCGCAAAGCGCACAAAGGGAGCAGGGTAGAAACACCCTGACCCCTAGGTTTGCTCAGGGGTCCCACAAGGACCCCTGGGCAAAAAAATTATTTTTTAAAATCGGCAGGATGCGCTCAGGGTGCGCGAATCCTGCCGAAAAAATCGAGCGCGGTCTCCCGCGCTTCGATGTTAGTTGGCCCCGGGTGGCCCAAGTCCCGGGGCATGGTGAGGGGATAATTTAATGTGTGGGGGGCCTCAAAGGGCCCCCAAGCCCGGGGACCGCCACCCCCGGGGCTTTTTAAAGAATGGTGCGGGAGGGCTCTGAGCCCTCCCGCAGCCCCAGGGACCACCACCTCCCCGGGGCTTTTTAAAAAAAAAATTATTAAACCTGTGTGTGGGGGGGGGCTCCAGCCTCACACGCCCGGGACCACCACCTCCCGGGGCACTAAACATTTTAATATGGGGGTCCGTTACGGACCCCAGAGCCCCGGGGACCACCACCTCCCGGGGCTGTGTACTGAATGGGAGGGGGCCGCGCGGCCCCCTCCTGGAAGCCCTTGATGGCCCTGGGGACCACCACCCCCAGGGCCGGCTCCTGCAGTGTCCCGGGGTGCCTACCCCGGGACACTGTAGTTTGCTATGGCAGGACGGGAGCCTCGCAGCTCCCGTCCTGCCATAGCAAACTGCTTTGGATATTGGAAGAGAGAGCAGGAAACCTGCTCTCTCTTCCAATATCCAAAGCGATTGCTTTTCCACATGGGGAGCAGCATGTCAGCTGCTCCCCATGTGGAACAGCAATGCCGGCTCCCAAGGGACGTGGGGAGCCGGCGGGACTGTGGGGGATTGGGGACCCCCACAGTCCCCCAACGGAGAGGGCCAGCCCCGGGGATGGGGTCCCGGGGCAAGTAGTGGCCCGGGAGGGGGGCCACGCGGCCACCCTCCCCAAAAAAGAGGAAAAATTTAAAAAATGGAAAGGCCGGCCCCGGGAGATGGGGTCCCCGGGGCCTTAAAATGGCCAGAGGAGGGGGGCCACGCTGCCCCCTCAAAAAAATAAATATAGAGGCCATGCCCCGGGGATGGGGTACCCGGGGCCAATACAGGCCCAGGAAGGGGGCCACGCGGCCCCCTTCCCGTTTTTTTTAAAGGTAATTTAAAAAAAGGTGTAAGGCCCTGGGGGATGGGGTCCCCAGGGCCCAAAAAGAAAAAAGGAAGGGGGCCACACAGCATCCCTTCAGGGGAGAAAAAAAAAAAAAAAAACGATCGGGCCCGCAGGCCCCGCCCCTTCCTTCACCACTCTGCAAACGCGCCCCTGGCGCGTTTGCAGAGGGGAACGAATTCCCCTTGAATACTGGGGGTCCCTGGGGGCCAACTAGCCCACCAGGTACCTCCAGTATGCGCCAGGGGCTGCCTTGCAGAGAGGTGTACAGAGGCCACGCCCCTTTTACACCTCTCTGCAACGCAGCTCTGTGGCGCTTTTGGAGGTATATGGTGGGCTAGTTGGACTCCGGGGACCCTCAGGATTCAAGGGGACTTAATCCCCCAACTTAAAACGCGCCACGGGCGCGTTTGCACAGTGGTGAAGGGAGGGGCGGGGCTTCAGGTGACATGTGTGCAAACAGGCCCCGTGGCGCGTTTTAAGATGGGGAAATAAATCCCCGTCAATCCTGAGGGTCCCTGGGGGCCAACTAGCCCAACAGGTACATCCAGAATGCGCCACAGAGCTGCGTTGCAGAGAGGTGTAAAAGGGGTGTGGCCTCTCTACACGTCTCTGCAACGCAGCCCCTGGCGCATATTGGAGGTTCCTGGTGGTCTAGTTGGCCCCTAGGGACCCTCAGGATTCAAGGGGACTTAATCCCCCAACTTAAAACGCGCCACGGGGTGCGTTTGCAAAGATGTCACCTCAGGCCCCGCCCCCTCCCTTCACCATTGTGCAAATATTCCTCTAAAATCAGCCGAAATAGGAATTCCGATTTACTCACCTGTTATCAGGAGAGACCTCAGTGCTGCATCTTTCAGCCCAGTACTGATCCTGAAAAGTAATTTTAACCGTACTTACCGGTAACTTGAATTTCCTTCATAGGCTAACATTGACTGGTTTCACTTGGAAATTCTTCTAAGTGTGGAGTTTTGGAACTTTAAAATATTCCTCTAAAATCAGCCGAAATACGAATTCCGATTTACTCACCTGTTATCAGGAGAGACCTCAGTGCTGCATCTTTCAGCCCAGTACTGATCCTGAAAAGTAATTTTAACCGTACTTACCGGTAACTTGAATTTCCTTCATAGACTAACATTGACTGGTTTCACTTGGAAATTCTTCTAAGTGTGGAGTTTTGGAACTTTAAAATATTCCTCTAAAATCAGCCGAAATACGAATTCCGATTTACTCACCTGTTATCAGGAGAGACCTCAGTGCTGCATCTTTCAGCCCAGTACTGATCCTGAAAAGTAATTTTTACCGTACTTACCGGTAACTTGAATTTCCTTCATAGGCTAACATTGACTGGTTTCACTTGGAAATTCTTCTAAGTGTTGATTTTTGAAACATACAAATATTCCTCTAAAATCAGCCGAAATCCGAATTCTGATTTACTCACCTGTTATCAGGAGAGACCTCAGTGCTGCATCTTTCAGCCCAGTACTGGTCCTGAAAAGTAATTTTAACCGTACTTACCAGTAACTTGAATTTCCTTCCATAGGCTAACATTGACTGGTTTCACTTGGAAATTCTTCTAAGTGTGGAGTTTTGGAACTTTAAAATATTCCTCTAAAATCAGCCGAAATACGAATTCCGATTTACTCACCTGTTATCAGGAGAGACCTCAGTGCTGCATGTTTCAGCCCAGTACTGATCCTCAAAAGTAATTTTAACCGTACTTACCGGTAACTTGAATTTCCTTCATAGGCTAACATTGACTGGTTTTCAGCAAAAAAGTTTCAAAGTGTTGATTTTCACAAACTACAAATATTCCTTAAAAATCGACAGTATGACTTAAACGCATTCTTTCAACTGTTTACAGGAGATGCACCAGTGCTGGATCCAGGATCCAACACTGAGTAAGAAAAAGTAACGATAACAGTTTTTACCTGCTAAGTGAATTTCCTTCCATAGGATAACATTGGTGATTCTATGAGAAAAAGTTTCAAAGTGTCAACTTTTAAAATACAATAATATTCCTTAAAAATCACGACTGTAACCAAAACGCTTTTACTCAACTGTTTACAGGAGATGTACCAGGACTGAATCTAGGATCCAGTCCTGTGGTTACAAAAGTAATCCATAAAGTAACTAATTGCATTTAACTAGAAATTCACATTGAGCTGAATGTTGCATTGTGTTTGAAAATGTGTTGCCCATTGCAACAACTGTAACTACTGTAGTCTATTGCCTATCTGCAAAGTATTTAAACTAAAGTAATTCATTCTGAGAAAGTATTTTTGTAATGTAATGTATAATGTAATTACAATGTAATTTAAAAAATAAAATATGTAAAAAAAATTGTTTCTAAAAATGTAGTAAATCAGTATGAAAAAAATTAATATAACAATTAATACATTTAAAAATTGTCATTTACAAAACCTTTGAAATTCACTGAAAAAACTGTAGGTTTCAGGCACGTTATAGTTAGAAATTAGCATTTAAAAAACCTTTGAAATTCACTGAAAAAACCATAGGTTTCAGACACGTTATAGTTACAAATTAGCATTTAAAAAACCTTTGAAATTCACTGAAAAAACCATAGGTTTCAGACACGTTATAGTTACAAATTAGCATTTAAAAAACCTTTGAAATTCACAGAAAAAACCATAGGTTTTAGGGACAGTTATAGTTACTTGGACATTGCACTCGTACAAAACCCGTGAAATTCCCCGTTATAGTTAGTTCAGCTAACTATAACTCGCGCCCCGCAATGCACTGCTGATGACGTCACATATTACATCACTCATGACATGGTCAGTGACATCACTGATGACATCACTGATGACATCTCAAATGACATCACTGATGACATCATCCACGTGATAATCTGATGCACCTCCTCACACCCTAATATAACCTTTGATACACCCACTCTAAATTACAGACTGCCATTCGCAAAACCATAGACACTCCAACACCAATAACTACATACCCACTCACTGATTCTTAGGTCTACACACACACATCCACTCACTCACCCGTACAGTCACTCATACTTACGGTCACTCAGTACAGGACTATCATATGCACTCTTACTCCTATATAGACACTCAAACAACGCCACTCATCCATAGAGATACTCACACACCTAGTCAGTCATGCAAATAATTAAACACACTGCCATTTACTCACCTATACAGTTATACACACACCAGCTCACTTACTCATACAAATAGTAGCACATTGTTACGCTCTTATACAATCACTGATACAAGCACACAATCATCCATACAGCCACTATCACAATCACTCACTCTTGCTTATAGCTATTTATATACTCCAACACACATATATACTGCCTATCACATATGTAGTTACTCACACATGTACCACTGGGACATACATTCACTCACTAACACACTCTTACACACACTTACCCACCCATACAGTCTATCACAGATGCACTCTTGAAACCATCCACCCAGTGAATCACCCACTCACACATCTATGCACAGAGTTGCACACACCCCTCCCACACAAACACTCAGGCACCCATACAGATACTCAGACAAGCATTCAATAACTCATATAGACACTCATTTAGCTATTCACAAACACATGCAGCCACTTACACAGCAACAGACAGACGGATACAGACATACACCCAGTTTAGTCACTAACCCATGCATTCAGTAAGATACGTTAAATCACTCACTTATAGAGTCAGTCACGCACCTACCAAATCATCCATACAGACACTTACACACCCACTCATTCTTCAATACGTCTTTTCCTATATATTTTAAAAATATTTAAACTTTACAGAAACACACAGTCACTGGATGATGTCATCAGTGATGTCATTTGAGATGTCATCAGTGATGTCATCAGTGATGTCACTGACCATGTCATGAGTGATGTAATATGTGACGTCATCAGCAGTGCATTGCGGGGCGCGAGTTATAGTTAGCTGAACTAACTATAACGGGGAATTTCACGGGTTTTGTACGAGTGCAATGTCCAAGTAACTATAACTGTCCCTAAAACCTATGGTTTTTTCAGTGAATATATATATATATATATATATATATATATATATATATATATATATATATATATATATATATATATATATATATATATATATATATAAAATCTACTGGCGGTCGCCAGTAGATAGTTATAGTTAGAACCTAGTTTCCATAGGAAAAGCATTTTTTGATCTGCTTATAACTTTGGCGTCGTTTGCCGAATCTTTACGAAATTTTCCAAAAAGTTCCTCTTTTCAGGTGAGCTCCTATCCTGAAAGTTTGGGGGTGATTCGTGAAGGGGGCTGAGAAAAAGGGGTCCCAAAACGTGTTTTCTCCATGCAATTTCCATAGGAAACTTTAGACAAGGCTACAGGTCAAACTGCTGAACGGAATTACGCCAAATTTGGCAGGGAGAAAGGTCTTGGTCCAGAAAGCACGCTTTTGTTTAAATGGGGTAAGTCCGTTCAGTAGTTTTAGAGAAATATCAAAATTTACAGATATCGATATTTGAGAATTCTGACATCTGATTGGCTGAGGCGTTACGAGCACGAGCGTGCGGCTCATTGGTTGCGAACTGTTGAAACTAGGAAGTGTTGGCAGCCATTTTGTGACTGACTTGAAAGGCGTAGGGCGAAACAAAAGAGAAAAATTGTATAAGAGGGTATAGTAGGAACACTGTGGTCTTAGTTTAAGCAGTCTGTACGGTGCAGAGGCAGGGAGTTTGAATGTTGCGTAGGCCGTGGAAATCACGTCCGCAGAACAACGGTGCGCTGTATTGCGGCAAGGTTGCGTAGGCTCTGGAAATCCCGTTGGGAAAATAACAATGCGCCGTATTGCAGCCTTCTTTTAATATAATGCGCAGTAATGTTTACTTATAATGCGGTGTTCACTTTTATCACGGACAGTGTCACTTTCTTACACGAAATTTAATATTATGTGGGAGGGCGTGTTCTGTTCGTGTGTCTGGAACAAAATTAACGTTTAATTGGCTGAGGTGTTCCAACAACGAGCTCAATGTTCATTGGCTGCGAACCATTGAAAGTATAAGTGTTGCCAGCCATTTCCTCCCCGTCCGCGGAGTAGCAGGGACATCTGATTGGCTGACGTGTTCCAAGCAGGACCTCCCCAAGCTTAATGTTCATTGGCTGCGAACCATTGAAAGTACAAGTGTTGCCAGCCATTTCCTCCCCGTCCGCGGAGTAGCAGGAACATCTTATTGGCTGACGTGTTCCAAGCAGGACGTTCCCAAGCTTAATGTTCATTGGCTGTAAACCATTGAAAGTAGAAGTGTTGCCAGCCATTCCCTCCCCCTCCGCGGAGCATCAGGGACATCTGATTGGGTAACGTGTTCCAAGCAGGACCTTCCCAAGCTTAATGTTCATTGGCTGTAAACCATTGAAAGTAGAAGTGTTGGCAGCGATACCCTCCCCTCTGCGGAACACCATGGACATTTTATTGGCTAAAGTGTTCCTAGTACAAGTTTGCTCATTATTGGCTGGGAACGGTTCACTGTTGTGAACCATTTTGTGACGCACTTCAATAGAGTACGGGAAAAGAAAGTAGTAGCGGGGAGGGTAGGAACACTATTAACTCTGTACAGTGGTCACAAGGTGGTGGAGAGGGATTGTGAAGGTAAAAATAGTTTTTTAAATATTTTAAGGGCCATTTATATAATTGGTGTGGGGTGTACAAATCACGGCTTGAAAATAACAAAGTGTGTTGCGGTCTTCTTTTTATTAAGTTTGCTGGTGGGATACTTCCCAGGAGCACTGTTTAGTTTTAATGTGGTGTTTACTTTTCTGACGGGGAGCTGTGGTTGCGCAGCACAAATTTCAGTCTAGGTTTGAAATAGTTTTTATTAAGCAATTACAAATATACTTTCTTCGGAAACTGAAGCTGTATATATCAAAGGGGTGACAAATAAAAACGCAATTCATAAAATATCCCTTAAGCGTGGGCACACCCTCCCTTTTTTTCTGCTATAGTTTGTAAAAGTGTTGCCCCATATTCTTGATAATATAAGAGGGCATGAGTTACTTTTAGATAAAGTAGAAAAGAAGTGCTACAAGAAACACTCCCGCACTACATCATCTCAGGTCACAAGAACAATAACAAGTAAGAAACATTTAAACACAAATCACTTTATATTACATAGAAATGTACGCTTTATCATTTTTTATAATTTCTATTCTGTAGAATTGGGGAAAGTTCGGTCGTAGTGCTTAGAGGTCGCTCACTGCTCCACTAACAAATCACGTACTCCTTTAAGAATATATAGGATAGTAGTATAATAATATACACTACTGGTCGTATATATTCTATAGGGAGAAGGTGAATAGGAACCGCAACAGACAAAAATAGAAATAGTAAAAAACATTCAGAAATGTAGGGTTTATCAAAGGTATTCACTAAGAAAGTATCTATGGAAACTATTTTTTTTAACTGCAATTTCCAAAAATATTGTCACTGTAAAAATATCTGATCAAGTAAGTTATAAAGGTCAGTAAACTGTATTTCAGATGGTTTACTCCTGGCGGCGACAAATCTCCAATTCCTGTTGTGTGGAAATATCACACTCTTACAATATACAGTGTCACTGATGGCACACAAAAAGGAAAATGAAAATGAAGTCATCAATACAAAACAAGATCAATAACGAAATACTTTCCAGCGATGAGTATGTTGAGAGCTTCTTTTCTCCGGGACTTCGAAATCTTTCATCTTCGCGCCAACGGGTCATAAAGTGCTCTGAGATCACAATGACTGTTAATATTATAATATACATATTCACAGTATATGATCCCAAGAAAGAAACAGAGTAAGAACGAGAAGGTGCTGACGTTAAATATAAATCTTTAGTCTTCGCGTCGACGGGTCATAAACTCCACTGAGGTCAGTATAAATGTTAATATTACAATATACATACTCACACTATATGATCTCAAGGGAGAAATAGACTAAAAACCAGAAGCTGCTGACGTTACATATAAATCTTTAGTCTTCGCGCCAACGGGTCACAAACTCCTCTGAGATTATAATGTGTGGTTATTATAATATACATACTCACACTATATGATGTCAAGGGGGAAATAGACTACAAACTAGAAGCTGCTGACGTTACATATAAATCTTTAGTCTTCGCGCCGACGGGTCACCAACACTTCTGAGGTCAAGTACAGTGTCAATATTATAATATACAAAGTCACACTATATGAGCTCCAAGGAGCCAGAACAGGAACAATGTTTGCTGTATTCTGTCTGTTTCTGAAAACAAGCTGCTGACGTTACATATAAATGGCAAAAACAACCAATAACACTTTTTTCTAAATACAAGTGTTTAAATATTGACAAATAGCTACGTATTATAAATATCTAGTATGCCATAATCAAACAACTTACAACTCAGGATTATGTTTTGTGGCCGCAAAAGAAGAATCCGACTGTAGAAAAAAGCACCTGCATCACTGAATGGAGACGCGTAAATAACTTGCAAAAACGAAACTAATCAATCAACGGGTGTGGTTTATATACTTTTTGGTTATTGAGTAGTCTATGGAAGGAAGATGCGCCTCCGCCCATTTAGATGCCACGTTTTACAGTTCGGCGGGGAGGCGAAGCGGATGAACATAGATGGGACTGCTGGAAGCGCTGAAAATGACAAATAAGCCACAGTAGGCTCTTCCACCCTCGACCTCCCATGAAGCTTATAGGATAGTGTCCTTGGATACTCTCACATTTTAAATTTTGCACTATATGGGGAGTTGTTATCTTCACCCCCGTTTCTTAGAGTGGTAACCCTTTCATACACATAGTGTAAAAAGGTAGAGCCCATTACCCATCTCGGTCCTGACGAATGCTATGTACCCATATGGGACGCAGAGCAGAAACATGTTGACCATTTATCTCGGTAAAGGGATAATGAATTCCCAGATTACCGCTCACTTGTTTTAATACCATAGATCTGCCCCTTAATTAAACTACTTGGGGACAAGTTTAATGGTTTTTAAATTACACTTTCACTCACTTACGGGCCACCACTTAGTTTTAGAAGTGCATCCCTGTCTTCAGGTGTATGCCCGCCCTCTATCAAACGGAGTTTTTAGAGGGCGAGGACGGCCTATGATGAAGCATGACACCAGGTGGTGTGTGAGGCCAGTCCTTCACCTTTTGTGAGATGCCCTTAGTGGATTTACATCTCTAGAGATTCTGTAGGAACCTGTAGGAAGCCTTACTAGGGACAGCCCTATTTGTGTTTAAATGCTATATAGGAGGCTGGCTCGTCCCTAGGACCTGTGCCTCTAGTTCCCTCCCCTAGTTTAACACTAGGGCTAGTGTGTGTGACGTTTTACAGTTGACACGTGCTCACGTTTTAACTGTTTAACTTGTGCGCGTGTTGGGAAAAGTTACAAAATGTGAAGCGGAAAAAGTTTCGATTTCGAACCTAACACGTATAAGGTCCTTAATATGTACATACGTTGGAGAGCTTAAATTAAAAACTGTTACCCGGACAACCGTGTCATTTCCATTCTCATGAGTAAATACATTTATTAATTGCCGTAATTCTAAATAGAAGACATAAAAAAAATGATCTATGAGAATAGAAGAAAAAAAAACGTGATAATATTTCTCATCACTATGGTTTTAAATTAAAAAAATGCGAGCATTTGTAAAGCGTACAGCTAACCCTGGAAAGGTGTGCCGGCGCTCGGGGGCGTCGGAAAGATTAAGCAAGGTGTTGCCCACAGTGACATAGTGGTGGGCTAACGTGCCGCTGGAGCCGGGAATCGAACTGTGAACGCTGTTGTTCGAAGTCAGGTATCATAGCTGCTCCGTCACACTTTTTCCACACTTATATGTTAATTAGTGCTAATTAAGTTTTAAACATTGTTAAATTATAACATAACAGACTACTGTTACAGTTAGTTTTTCACTACAAAAAGTATGCACGTATTTTTTAAATTTAGTTAAAAACAATATAGGTTTCAGGGACATTGTAGTTAGAAATTAGTATTTAAAAAACCTTTGAAATTCACTGAAAAAACCATAGGTTTCAGGCACGTTATAGTTAGAAATTAGCATTTACAAAACCATAGAAATTCACTGAAAAAACCATAGGTTTTACAGACGTTATAGTTAGAAATTAGCATTTAAAAAACCTTTGAAATTCACTGAAAAAACCATAGGTTTCAGGCACGTTATAGTTAGAAATTAGCATTTACAAAACCATAGAAATTCACTGAAAAAACCATAGGTTTCAGGAACGTTATAGTTAGTTGGACATTTGACTCGTACAAAACCATAGAAATTCCGGCGTTATAGTTAGTTCAGCTAACTATAACTCGCGCCCCCGCAATGCACTGCTGATGACGTCACATATTACATCATTCATGACATGGTCAGTGACATCACTGATGACATCACTGATGACATCTCAAATGACATCACTGATGACATCACTGATTACATCATCCACATGAAAATCTGATGCACCTCCTCACACCCTAATATAACCCTTGATACACCCACTCTAAAATACAGACTATAATTTTATATATATACCCACAATCCTGCTCCAAGTGAAGAAGGCACGTACACAAGGCTGTAAGGATACGGCATTATTTATTTTCTTGGGTCTCCCTCGACCCTGCGACCAAAGAGTCGCGTTTCGGCTGCACAGCAGCCGTTATCAATCTAATTGGCGCCAAAACCATGTGAGTATTTATATCACTTCCCACTCTAGACATACATAGACATAAAAGACATACTTTAGTATTAAGGCAATGCAATGACATAGACCCATTATTATGTTGGAACACTGTCCTGATATAAAAACCAAAGAGTGTGGCTGATAAAACATGCAATTACATAGTATACAATAAATGCATAGTGCAGTGCATTGTAGTACACGTATCAGCATAATGCTTAACCAGCCTACATTTGCCAAAGATTATCCGTGATGAGCCAGTTGCGCTTAACGCAACAATTGTATATCACCAGCCTGTTTGTTTTAACGCATGTCATGTTAAAGAGCCAAAGTGTACTTAGCTGACTTCAAAGAAATGTGGCGCCAATGCCCTAAAAAAATGCTGCCTTCATAAAAATAAAATATATAATAAAAACACGCTGTATGTATCGCTCAGAGCATTCTGTCGAGACCACATAGACCCGTAGTTGTTGATAACAATGGAAACTGTTATGCCGGTATTGACTTATGAAATGAGCAACGGGAACAGTATTACATTCTATTAAGCCCAAATGTGAGTCCTCCCTATTTACACTTAGATGGACAAGAAGCATTGGGATCGTATATTTCTAAATTAACAAAAGGGGCTATTGAACACCTCGTGTGTGCAATCTCGTGTGTGCAAACTTAAATGCCTGCCACCAGGTACTCGCTATGAACCTAAAAAAACTATGAATCCCATAATGCCTCCTGACAGTCTTTTAAGCATCGAGGTCCATGGGCACCCGACCCATGCAGGAGTCTGAATCATAAATGTTCCCTGAATTTACTTCGCCAAACCGGAGAGAGTCATTTTCAAACAGATGGTAAATCCAAAAACCGGGAAAATGTCTCAATGTCACTCCTGAAACACAGCACTGAAAATAGATTTGAGATGGGCACAAAACGCAGGGTCGGAGGAGACCGATAAACAAAAATTAAGTATGCCAGACAGTCATCACCGCATCTGCATCGGCATCCACGGTGCCCAGTCACCAAGGGGTGCCAGTCTCCTGAGCAAGGCTTTTCTAGACTGGGGACTCCCAGACCCCGTGCTGGCAGTCGACAAAACCGCCTCGCTCTGGTATCCATGGCTCCCACTGCTGTCGTCCTCGTTCTCTTCCCGGCGTACTCCTTAGGGGCTCCCCCTCTAGCACTCCCATGCTCCTCCAAGAAAATGCGGTCAAAGGGGAGAGCCACAAACGACTGGTGTTACGTGGACAGCGTTTGAACCGCTAACGCTGAATTTGAATGAACACACAATCCTGCTCCAAGTGAAGAAGGCACGTACACAAGGCTGTGAATCGGGTCCTCAGTGCTGAACTCTCTGAGCTATCTTAAATATTTAAAAGAGGACACCGTAATTGCTCTGGAATAGTTACTGGTCCATGTTTACATTTTTATGGGTCAAAACATGGTATTGGATGTTTGAGTTTGCCAAGAACGGTTGCTGTTTGATAGAGCTGATGCATTTGGTTCAATGCATTTTTTACTGATACTAGATTTTTATTGAGAGGATTTGATTTGGGAACCTATTTTGGTTATCTTTGTAGTTTTTGGCCAAGTAGTGCTCCCACTTTCCTTTTAAGTGCTTATATATCTCTTATTTCGGTGCTTCGGTAACAATATTCTACTACTGGGCAGGCTAGGCTTATTTGGAATTGAAGCATGGGAAGGATTTGTGTTCTGTCCCAGAGGAGGACATTGTTGTGTACTTCTTTGATATGTTTTCAAGATATATATACCTAAGGTTATGGAGATTTCTGCAATCCCAGGTGACACTCTAACAAAAAGTTGATTTCTATACTACAGTGATGCCTGCTTTAAGAACATTTCATCATCTCCTCACATTTTGGGTACCAATCTGCCAATCAGAGAATCTGTTTCCAAGGCAGTTTGGGAACAATTATTGTTATCAAGGCACATTTATGATAGAATGCTGTAGAGTGACATTAGTCCATTAATTCTCTAAAGTAATATTGTGAAGCAAGTGTTTTTGGATGGCATGGCTTTTAAAGAGAAATGGACCCCAGTTTCCAACATGTGCTACCTGGAGTGGATGATTTTAATAATTGATACAGCTCAGAAACTGTTGATCACCCATTCCTGGGAAATAACAGACATGGAATAAAGGTTGGTGGATAATGATACTCTAGAAGCAGTACTGAAAAAAAAAACAAGATGAAGAAACTCTGACAATTCATGAATTTAATTTTTTTTTACCTTGAACTGTAATGAAAAAAATGAAGAATGGTATCTACAATTTTGATAAGGAATGTGTTTTGCCATTTTTGAAGAGAGAGTATTATGGATATGCAGAGAGAATTACATCAAGCGGTTACTATAATACAGATATGTAGTTACTTTCTCTCGATCGTCTGCACCCGGTTTCGAAGGACCCTTACACTACTTTGGTGTACATACCATTAACCCTTCTAATGAGAGAATACAGGGCATAATACAAGAATGCAAGTCTACTTTGAATTAAACAAACAGGGGCATATTAGCAAGACCGGCGATAAAATTATCACAGTTTTAGCGGCAGGAAACTGCCGCTAAAACGGCGATAATGAGCTTGCTAATATGCGTTATAGAATTCCAATAGAAGCCCAGGTTAGATGTGCAGGACATCTAACCTGGGCTTCTATTGGAATTCCATAACGCATATTAGCAAGCCCATTATCGCCGTTTTAGCGGTAGTTTCCTGCCGCTAAAACGGCGATAATTTTAACGTGGGTCTTGCTAATATGCCCCACAATTTTTTTGCCCGCGGAGACCAGATGGGCTTGAGGCCCATTGATGTGAATCTTGAGCCTAATACTTGTGCAATCTTATTTTAACTGTCAATGTTAACTCGATATAGTATTTAAGTAGGCCATTTTGAGACTCTAATTTTAAAGGTTTTTTTATGAGCATTTTTCTTCATGTCTTATCTATCCAATAGTTTTTAATATTATACTGGTAATTTATTTCGGTATGCTTTTCTTACAATAATGTTTCACACCTATTTTAGGATATTTTAACTTCTTCAAAAAGCTGTATATAATAGTGCACAAATCTTTTTGATTATTGTCTAGGGTTCTTTTATTGTTTAATGCTGGGCTGTTAGTGTTATATAGTATGAAATGGCCAAGGCATATGATACATTGGCTAGACTTCTAAATGGGCATGCCCTTTATGGTCATTATCGAGAATTAGACATTTTTACCTACATTTTGTTTTTTTCTTTAATAATCAAATGTCTATCGATTAGCTTTTTAAATGGGTATTTTTTGTGTTGTGATTTTGTTTTGTGGATATTTTATATATGTGATTACATGAATGTACTTTTATGGTTATATATATCTATAACCGAAATAAAGTTATACTACTACTACTCCCTGCGCAGTATTATGGGAGGCTTACAAGACTTATCACTATCAGGAGAATTCAACAAACCTAGAGACCTGTCAGAGACCCTAGGATGCAAAAAAGAGTAGATCTGAGAAGACAAAATGTAAGTAGTCACCCAAAGGTACTTTGGCACAACACACACAAAATGGTGGAGGTAAAAGAGGAGAGTCAAAATCCCTAAATCAAAATGGGCAAAAACAACAAAAGTGTTGGCAATGTAGTCATTGGGTACAAACTGAATGGAGTGGGGAACTACAACAATTAAACAACACCTTGCCTGGTGACTGACTCCTACAGATTTCTTTGTTCCTAAATACTTGCTCTACCTAATTTCACCCAGAAGTGCAACAGGGAAGTGAGTCTGGGAAAGTATACCTCTCTTGTGCAGTCTAGTGTTTATGTGCCTTATGCATCCAAAGCCATTTTCTCCCCTTCCAGCTCTATGCATGATCCAGTGCCTAAACTGTGTATTCTGACAGTACCCCATCCCCAACCCCACTGAAGAACGCCCCACTGGTAATAGGATGCCGAACCAGGTTACAAAGGGAAGTGTTTGTGATATTTCTGGACCAGATGAAGAGCATGAACAGAGACTGTTGGTTCCTATGATTTTTCTGAGATATAATACTCTTTCCAGGGCAACAAGTATTGCAACTGACTCCTATGCATCTGGGTATCAACAACTGCCTGTACTTCAAGCTCAGTAGAGCCATCCACCAACCCTCAAAGAAGTGTGCCTAAAGTGTCAGAGATAGCTTTCTTGATTCTAGACACATGAAAGACTGGGTGGATGTGCTAGTGTGAATGGAGTTTAACATAATGGCTGATGTACCCAACTTTCCTGAGATAATTATGGGGCCTACAAAGCGGGGTGTGAAGTTGGGATGAGAATCAGGTATAGAAGGTGAATATTGGACAACCAAACCCTTTCTCCTTTCTGGTATGAAGGTGCTGGGCTCCAATGGCGATCAGAAAACAATTGTGCTTTAGCCTGCAGGAGATGATGGTAGGATGGGTTTTGGATGGTTTGCACAACCTATAGAACACAGATGGAAGAGGATGCCATCTTGACAGGCTACAAGCTGCAGATGGAACCCCTATGTTCAGTAGAACAGTAATCTCCCAAGAGAGTATTGTAATGAGTTATTGTAAGCAAACTCTCAGTATAATCCACTCGTTTTAGGCATTCTGATGGTTCATTAGAAAACAACAAACATATTGTTCGATAGACTGGCTCAGATGTTCTGGGGGCTGCAGAGCAGGGGAGGAGTGGTAGAACACTCCTAAGTGCGCAATGACTGTTTGGTGGGCCCTCTCGGGCCCCCCAAAACAGTCATGCGCACTTTCCCTGTTCTCCATGCAGGCTGCAGTACAGCCTGCATGGAGAACATGCCCACCCCTCCAGCCCCTGGCTGAGCGCCGTGTCACAGCGCTCAGACAAATCACAACGCTGTACTGCAGCGTTGTGATTGGCTGCGGGGAGCATGGGAGCCCTGGAGCTTCCTGTTTTTCACAAGAAGCCAGGAAGAGGACGCAGGAGAGGCAGCAATGGCCGGCCAACCGGCCAGCCGGCTGGGAGGTAAGTGTGGGTTTTTTTTCAAACCAAATCCCCCCACCTGCCCCTTAACTGCTGCTTCCAGGCAGCAGCCGCGACTGCTTCTTTGTTGGCTAATGCGTCTTTACTTCTTTACCATGTAAGGTATTATTATTATCAGTTTCAGAAAGGGTCAGTGAAAAAGTTGCTAGTGGATGCAAAGTTTTCGTCTGAGTGCCATGTTGTGATATCATTGCCCCAATCACGATGGAAAAATAATAACACATCAGAATGTCTTACACAGAGGCTGATGTAAATGCTCTCTTCAATCTCTGAGAGGCTTGTTCTTGTTTTCCCATCCAGCAAAAGTTAAGCCCTTCGGATTGGCCTGAAGATGGAATGAATAATGGTTGTAGGAAGATGGAATATTATGTGGTATGGTGGGGGGGGGGCTTTACCATGTAATATTACCAAGATATCCCAAAGATGGTCCTTGGATTCAGACTAGTAAATCCCTAGTTCAGTCCTGGTAGAGTGGCAAAGAGCAGTCAGGTTTACTAAGAGGAACATGTGTTAAGCATTTCACAGTAAAAACATGGACGATAAGTAATTCACATGACTCAAAAGAAATCCAACACCAATTTATAAAAATACACCCAATTTTTATATTAATTTAGACACCAAAATGAAATAAATCCAATACATATAACCGGAGTTATAGATTTTACAGAGGTCAGTACATCAGAACTTTGTAGAACTGGCAAACTTTACTATTGCGGTCAATGGAGAAAATTAAGGTGAAACTCTGTCACTTGCAGTGTGAGCTCTGAGGAACCCAATTGGAGTTAAGATTCTGCGGGTCTCAAGACCAAGCTCTGAAAGTCAGACCAATTTTACCTGGTTTGTGGGGCCTGGGGGCAGAGGTCTCCTGGCTGTCCTTGGTGCTTAACGCAGGAGCCGCGGATGCTGAAAAAACAGTACTTGTGACACTCGGTCACTTGAAGGTCTAGTTCAGGGAGTCCACTCAGAGTTAAGTTTGGACCAGGAAGTACCAGGCAGAACAGCTCTTCCTAGCTCTGGAAGCTTGGGTGCAGAGGTGTACCTGGCTATACGTGGTGCTGAACTGGAGCTGCGGGTGCTGGTTTTACTGCTGAGACGGTGCTGGTTGGGAATCGGATGCAAACACTTAACAACGGGGCCACAGAGGTGAATGGTTGAAGTTGCACGGTCGTTCCCTCTTGTTGCAGCACCGAACAAAGGGGTCAGTAGTCGGACTGACCACTAACAAACCTTGGTAGCAGTAAACATAGCAGAGCAGCTCTGTATATCGTCGAGAGCTGAGACTCAATGGAGGTCAGGACTACCTTTCCCAGAAGGTACCTGACCAGTTACTTTCAGACGATCTCTCGGAGGGCTTGATGGTCAGTACTTTCTTGGATCAGGGAGTGCGGTTTGTTCCTGCCGACTGCAGGGGACTAGTACCTGGAGAGTTCTGGTGTTGCCTTTCTATTGCAGAGGGGTTCACCTTCCTTTAGGAACCGGTCTGTGGTCTGGGACAAGTCGTAGGCTGGCAGTTGCAGGGTAGCTGCCACAGGTGCAGAACTTCGCCCCTTTTCTTTGTGGAGTCCTGGCATATCAGACACGGGTCTCTTCTTTGTCCTTGTTGCAGTCAACGCGGATCTTAGACTCTGGGGTCAGGCCTGTCCCTGAAATCCTAAATTTAGGGGTGTGAGGGCCAGTGGCCAATAGGCTGCTGGTAGCTGTGGTTAATCTGCCACTGAGGTGACCACATCTGGGGGTGTGGGTCACCTTTTCTACCCAGACTCCTCTAATTTGGGACTTTTCAAGATGGGAAAACCCATCGTCAGCTGTACAGACCGGGTAGCCCACCCTTGAGGTGTGGCTAGTCCACTGGAGGTGTACACCTCCTGACTACCTAATTTTCCCACATGGTGAATGTGCCTGGGGCAGGGGAAGGGCTTTGTCTTCAACTGGGGGACAACTTGCTTGCATATCAGAGGCGGAGTAGGCTTTGAAGTTAACCTCCTTGATGTGCCATTTCACTAGCCATCCTGTGGTGGAGGAGGTGTGACCTCCTTCCTGCCAAGGCCTTTGTTCTGGACCTCTGGGAGTGATCAAACTACCTGGCAGGAGGCCAGAATCATGTCTTGGCAGCAACAAGAGCGGGCTGCCAGCCAGAGCACATGAAGGCTTGGGCAGCAAGGTGGGCAACCTCTAAGGTTTGCCACCTGGGTGTATGCCACTTCGCCCTTGACATGGAATTCATGTTAGGGGTGAGGAAACATGGTGTTTGATACCAAACACAATATATTTTAGTGGTGCCATAATAGAGTTGGCTACCTTGGGGTTGCCCGGGTGCCAGTCAATGTTATCCTATAGACAGCTGTTCACTTACAGTAGCCTTTAATGGTAAAGGCCACTGTAGGGTCATATGTGCTTGCAGCTTTAATATAATGCACCCTGCCTCCTGGGCTGTAGGAAGCCTACTTTAGGGGAGACTGGCTTATATGAACGACAGTGCTGTGACCCTGCTACACATGGTGTGTGCTGGGTCGAACTCGAACAGCTGCACTGCTCTTGCAGGCTGCAATGGCAAACCTGCTGTCTGTAGTTTACTCGGGTCACTCATGGCGGCACAATCAGTGCTGCAGGCCCTGGTGACCCCTTTAACACCCATGGCCTGGGAACCACTGTCCATATACTAGGGACTTATAAGGGGGTTAAAGTCCTTTGCCAGTTGGGTATACCAATTCACATAAACCATTTTAAGGAGAGAGCACTAGCACTGGGGCCTGGTTAGCAGGCTCCAGTGCACATTCAGAGTAAAAAAACACAGAATCTAGAGCAAAAAGTGGGGCGGGTGAGTAACCAAAACGGGTACTTTCCTACAATAGTTGAAAAATCCTTATGAATTCTCAAAGGAAATCGGTGAATCGCAAAAATCTTTGCTTGTCTTTGACTTATCAGGGAGAAGGACAATACAACACTACCTTCACTTTAAAAGAATCCATAATAATACCTCTTTGCGAGATGTTGAAACCCAAATGTGTAATACTAGGATGTTCAAAAAGACATTCCTGAGCTTCAATATAAAAAGAGTGTTTCCTGGGACTAGTAAGAACTTCATGGACTTGAGTGTGATGTTATTCTAGAATATCTGAGTTGATAAGGACGCCATCAATATAGATAATCATGTAGACGTGTAGTAAACCACAAAAGCTGCCATTAACAATATGTTGAAAGGCATCTGGAGCGTTGCATGTCCCAAAAAGAATAATACTGAAAGTGACCATAGTGTATATTGAGGGCTGTTTCCCACTCATGCCCCTTCCTTGCTCATACCAGGTTGCATGTTTCTCTTAAGTCTAGTTTAATGAAGATCTTGGGTTTCTTAATATGGTCAAATAACACTGTAATGAGAGGGAGATAATGTCAGTTTCTGATGGTGCTAGCATTAAGTTCCCTTTTAACAAAACATGGCTGGTACTCTTCTCAATTTGGTTAGGGAGTAAAGAAGATGCAATCCTGGAAGGAAAGGTGGAGTGTCAAACAAAGAATTTCTTCAAATATTCCTGGAGTAAAACGTCATCCTCTTCTACGGTTAAGGGATACATTCTGCCTTAGGCTACTATGGGTTTCCCTGGTACCTGTACACTGACACTGCCATATTCCCAATGGAGAGGAAGGACAGCTGCTCCTCTTTCACTAAAGACATCCTGAAAGTCTCTATATGGTGTGAGCACCATGTTTTATTCCAATGTGTTAACCTTCTTCTCACGGATAGGTAAGGAATTATGCTGACCTAAACAATATGTTGTCTGAGTATTTTCTATTGCTGTGATATTAAACAATGATCAGAAATCTGTAACTGATTTGAACGTTATTCAATAAACTGTCCATATCGAATGCTGCTGCTGTGTATTCGTAAATGCAATTTTCACTGACAATCTCAACCGTACAGCAAAAATATAATTACATTTGTACTGTGCCATTGAAATTGTCAGTGAAAATTGCATTTACAAATACTCAGCTGCAGCATTTTCAAAAATTATGGTATGTGCAGTTTATTGAACAATGCTCAAATCAATTGTACAATACTGATTGTAAATAGCGTGTACACTGCCTGCACAAGCACTTTATATTCACCTTATATGGAGTACCTTTTCTTTCACTCTGAGCCTTTGAACAATAATGTGTTGTAATTGATTTTGATAAGAGAATATAAATTTACTCTAATTAGTTTCTTGACTATGTGTATATGTGTTTCACAGGTACATTGTTTGACCTATAGGGAGGATATATCAGTTGTACTTCCCTATATTAGTAATTTATTTATTGCAAATTGACCCGACAGAACCATTTTATTATGTACAGCATTTGACCAAGGTTCTGAGGAACACAAGATAACCCCATACGATATTGTGCATGTCTGTTATTTGGGAAAGGCTAATCTGTTACCCAGGAGTTGAGGACAAGAACATACAAAATGCCTCAATTTTCCACCATTTTAGATACAATTTTGTTTGTTTGTTTTCCTCTTTGTTTCTTTTTATTCTCCTGTGAGGGATTTCTGAGTTCCCGCAACCTGCATGGTTTCTTCTTGGTGGAGGGAAATAGATTTCATACATTTGGGGTCGTTAAAGATCGAACAAAGCTGAGTATAATCTCTCTTTTCTGTTCTAGATGTCTTCTGTTGTGCATCAATTTGCAAAGTTAAATCAAGTGTGGTGGTTCACAACCAAAGATAATGTCTCTGCAAAATGCTACATTCATGGTTCATCACTCTAAGCTTCTTCTGACACCATTTGTTGCCGCTTACTAATATAGCTAGCCAATTGCTCCTTGTTACCAGTTTAAGGATCAATAATCTAGTGTGTATGGCTTTCGCATTGTGGCATTTTCCAAACATCATACAAAACTGCATCAGACAAAGGCTTTGATTCAGAATTGAAGGCGAGGCCCAGGTCAGGTTGTCTTTCATTCAGTATTAAAGTACAAAAGCTAGCTTTGTTGTATCTTGAGGGAGATAGTAGGGGTGAACCAACAAACGTAAGTGACATTGAGTTCAAAAGAATCAAACAAATAAGAGTCAACTGCAAATTTCTTCGTGGGTGCTGGATGCAAGGAACTAAACTGAAGTGGGTTCCCTGCATTACTGCTACTTTCTGTTATTTTGCTTCTCACCAAGGTTGCAGTTTCTGTAACTTGGGCAGAAATAGCGGTAGTGTTATCAACAAGAGTAAGTTGATTAATGCAGATTATTAGAAATGTCCTTCCTTGATGGGCCGCCTCTAGGTTAATTTATATTTAATGATCGCTTGGCCCATCACCTCAAGAAGGTTTTCCAATAGATCCATGGGGCTTGCAAACTAGAATGCCTCTAGCATACCTGAAACCGTATGCAAATATACAGGTGTAACTACACCCATGGAGTAAAATGCAAGGAAATGGAAAGGAGACTGGACTGGTATCTCCCTCCGATTGATTAGGCTAAGTCACTGGTAAGTGACCGCCTTCCTTGACCACAGAACCAGCTTCAAAGAAGCAGTTACATATAAACTGAATACTGTGCACCTGCTAGAGTGAGAACAGTATTGTTCGAGGTTGAATCAAGCTAGCCAGTCAGCTAGGAAAAAACTTTATTTGATTATATTGAAACATAATCATGACAGTACAAATCTTAAAAACATATAAAACAGTAAGAATCATTCATTAAGCATAGAATAGTGACAACAAATAATACATTTAAGATATGACCCAACTACATAGCAGACCTCCTCATCAGATGATTGCTAAAAAAAAGGAGAGCAGTTCTGCTTCTTCTAAAGTTATTTCCCTTAAGAAGAGGGACTAAAACTCTTTGTAATATTTTTCATTATATTTCCAAATAAATTAAATGCAACAAAGACCTGTTGGGACTGATCCTTGCAGGGGCAGATTTTTGTGCCATCATTGCTGTATTGAACTAGCGGAAAGCGAAGCAAGTGGCGTAGCGAGCCAAATCTAACCTGAATAAGAGTGCCCGCTCCCAGCGTCCTACATTGCCCAATAAGTAGGGTTCCATTCCAGGAGTAGTTTGTAACGTTATATATTGGTGTGTAGTAAACTTATTTAATTCTACACTTTCAGTCTCTGAGTGTCTAATGTCCAAAAGCCTCCGCTTTAGCCAAAATGTATCCTTATTACAAATAAGTGATGGATTCTCAAAAAGCGAGGGTCTACCTGAGCGCATACAAAGATGGTTGACATAAGAGAGCCACAGAATGTCCAGTCCCTTATCACACTTTAAAAAAGTCCCTAAAAACGGACTGGTTAGGGATGGCATAGCTGTTGGTCCAAATAGATAGCCAAAGCCTTATGAACTGTTTTTATTATACTGTGTATTAAGGTTTTACAATGTACTGTATTGCATTTTTATGATTTTATTATGAAATTGAATAAAGTATTGAATCTAATCTGATAGCCAGAGCATCATTGGTGCCAGCTGAATGTGGCCCTCCATAAAAGGGAGTCCCTATTTTTCATGGCAAATGAAGTGGGAGTTGCTTGGGGGTAAGGTCAGGAAACGCCGGCAGAAAGGTTTTCTTCCTGCTGCAAGTGTGAGGCATTAGAATCCCCCCAAATGCCTGCACCATATGTGGAACTGTCTTGTTCGTGTGTAGATCATATTGGATTGCTTGATGTTCAGTCATTCCACCAGTTCAGAGTTCTGCAAAGGTAAGAACCTTTTGCGAAGTGGCGAGAAGCTCCAGCTGGCTGAAGGTCGGTTGAAGGTGAAGGGTGCACTATTAGGTAGGAGGTGGAAATTAGGTAATCTGTAAAAAAGCCCAAGGGCAAAATCTTGACACAACTACTCCTGTCATTGATGTTATAATGATGAGCAAGTTAACAACTGACATAGATGGGTTTCCTAACACTCAGTCCCCACTGAAAGACTTTGGAGACAGGCCAATCAAAGAGACCCTTCTCACAGTGAGGCTCTGGTATGAATTGTAAATATTGAAGTCTAAGTGCTAAGATAACCAGTGGATAACTTTATTTATAATCTGTGTGGCTTCATCCTCTGTATCTGCAGTTAATGTAGGAATGTTGGCAAGGATTAAAACAAAGGGGCAGGCTTCTTGAGGAAGATTTAAAGTGGGCATCAAACTCGCAACCTTCACCGTATTCACCAGTGCACCAGAATGCAGCCTTTGACCTCTCTTTGGAGTACTTAGGCAGGAACGTTCAGGCCGAGGGTTATTAGACATATCCATAAAAGCCCTGGGTAGGCAGGGAAAAAGACGTGTGTCCTCAACTGCCGTCGATGTACCTTGGCCCATGGTAGAAAGACACACAGGGGCAGATGAAAAGGACTGGTTGGAATTGGAGAGTTGGAAAGAATTTTGCTCCTTGTCCAAGTTTAACACATTCAATTTAGCATTAATGCAACCCATCCTATTGTAAAGAGGTTTTAAGTATTCCCTAATCATAGTATCAAGCTTATTACAAAGAAGTCCAGCAGGGTAGGCTCAGTGGAAGGAAACAAAGGTGTTTCACTGACTGTGCCCACACATTTATCCTGGGTTCTGGGGACTCTTGCCATCTTTTTCTTCTGTTTAACGGCTGGCTCAATGGGTACAGAAAAGACATTGGTGGGGGGGAGGGGGTTGGGAGACTTGCTGGTATTACTGGGCTCAATGGGGCTGGGCTTCAATGACAGTGGTTGCATCATTGGTAGGGACGCAGGAAACGGCTGGACTGGGAAAACAGAAACCAGCCCTAGCAATTCTGCTCGACCGGCCCTGGGAAAGGGGGGCGGGGGGCATGGGGGTGGTACTACTGAGAGAAGTGCCAGCCCCGGGGGTGCTCGTGTCAAGCACGTCTGCCGCTTTTGTTATAGGGGGCCGATACTGCTGCAAAACCATTCTGCACTAACAAAACTGCCCCCCATGGGTCATAAACCAGTCCCCACCCTCCCGGCCCACCGGGAAAATGCTTGGTGCCAGCTACGGCTAGGCTGGCCCTGACACAGGGTAGTTGATATGCATCAACACTGCTGTCACGAGAAAGCCTCCATTCAGCATGCTACATTTACTTGCTAATAATATCAATGTCATGAACTAAACAGCCATAGTGAAACCACTGGGCTGGGTGTTCCAATTTCCTGTGACTTTGCATTTGGCCATAGTTGATAGAGCGAGACCAGGGACAAAAGAAGGATGGCATGACCTGGCCTCAATCTGTCGCTGAGATGTGCAGATAGGCCTGCTATTGGCCCGATCTCCATCCTGGCAGCGCCAGGGCGCATTCCATGCATATCCTGTTCTGCGAGAGCAGCTGGTGAACTTTGTAGCACAGTCTGGGATTAGCTGTGCCTGCTTCACTTTCTTCCCCCCACTGCAGGCTGGTGAATGAAGTCCACAATTATGTCAGAAACCAAGAACGTGTTCCTCACTGTTGGTGCTGCTGGTACACTTTGTAGCACAGCTTGGGTTCAGCTGTGCCTCCTCTGCCTCCTTCCCCCCACTGCAGGCTGGTGAATGAAGTCCAAAACCACGGCAGAATCCAAGAATGCGTCCCATGTTGCGGGAGCTGCTGGTGCACTTTGTAGCACAGCCTGGGATCAGCTGTGTCTGCTCCACCTCCTTCCCCCAACTGCAGGTTAGTGAATAAAGTCCAAACTCACCGCAGATTCAAGAACGCGTCCCCAGTCTTATCAGCAGAAGTCGCTATTGTTGGGTTTGTGGCCTACACGTGGGTCCCATGGCCCCAACTGATAAATGAGGCATACGGACTACAGGATACATATTGCTGGAAAAGACCACAAGTGGTTTTCATCACATTTATTTATACCCTTAGCCGCGCCCGGCCCTGAGTGTTGCGTGTATTCCATCCTGGTGTCCCAGTCACGACGTAGTGGCTAGGTTGCTCACTTCATCCCTTTCCCACTTTACTTTGAGTCAGTCAATCACACACAAAGACCTTCAACCTTTGGCTCAGCTGAGGATTTGGACGCAGATTGTATCTTTGGCTTTGTGACACCTCTCCTGGCTCACCCCATGTCACATCACTGTGTTCATTTAACAGCTGGCCACCAGTCCATTCTGGATCCACTGTTAGTTCACGTCTTGGCAGAGCTGTGCAGTTATCCTCAGCGGCATTGTTGCCTTCGCCTTTGCTCAGATCACCAGCCTCCAACTCATTTACCTTGATGGGGTCATTCACCTTTTTGAACCATGCCACATTCCTCGTCACTGTTCCTTCCTCTCGTTTAGCAGTCACCATTGTGCCTTCCACTTTTGTCACCTCCCATGTTTCAGATTCATAAGGGGTTTGAACTTCCAACCTGGACGGTGATCTCTCAGAAGCACTATGTCCCCAGGAACTAAGTCTCGCAAGCGGGCTCCACGCCACCTGCTTGCTTTGTCATTGTTGCTTTCCAACCGCCCCTGCATTCCATCCGGGTCATAGTCGGGCGGTAACTGCTCAGGCTATACAGGAATGGTATCCTGCCTATGTTCTTTCATCATCAGAGCCCATGGTGAACATCTCGTGATGCAGGGAGGAGTGCCCCTGTACTCTTGTGAGAAACTGGTGAGGGCAATATCGGGGTTGGACCGCTCATGTACAGCAATTCATAGGGCTTTGTTCAAAGTCCGCATAAAGCGTTCCACATCTCTATTTACCTGTTGCCAGTGTGGAGTGATGTGCCTGTGTTATATCCCAAGATGTTGCAAAAAGTCACCAAATTCAGGGGCATATTAGCAAGAACGGCATAAAAATTATCGCCTCTTTAGCGGCAGGAAATTGCCGCTAAAGCGGCGATAATGGGCTTGATAATATGCCCTTGAGAATTCCAATAGAAGCCCAGGTTCACACCAGAACATGGGCTTCTATTGGAATTCTCAAGGGCATATTATCAAGCCCATTATCGCCGCTTTAGCGGCAATTTCCTGCCGCTAAAGCGGCGATAATTTTAACGCCGTTCTTGCTAATATGCCCCTCAGTTCCTTGAAATGGCGGGCTGTTATCCATCCTGATCTCCTATGGAAGCCCAAAGAGCGCCAAGATTTCATCAAGGGCAGGACGCACATTGTTGAAGGCAGTCAACTTCACTACTTCCACAAGCGGGTACTTGGAATGACTATCCAACAGTATTATTGTTAGGCACCCCTCAAGAAAACTGCCAAAGTCCAAACTAACCTTTTGCCAAGGAATGTTGCTCCTTCTGTGATCACTGGGGCTTCAGGACTGCTGGTTACTTGACACTGCTCAAACTTTTGAACAAGCTTATCCACTACTGCTTCCAGGCACGGGAACCACACCTTCTCCCTAAGACGCCTTTTGGTTTTGGCAGCCCCTGATGACCTCAGTCGCCAGCTCTGCCACATGACGGACCAAGTCGGCTGGGATCACTATGCGGCAGTCTCCCAGTACCACACCCTCTGGGGTAGTACAGAGTTTGTGCCTGACTCTCCATAGTTGCGTCCGTTGTTCCTTGTTCACCTCACACCACTCGTTTGCATCCTGCAGAAATAGATTCCATGCTCCATTTTGCAGCGTCTCCCTGACTTTTACCAGCACAGCATCTCTTTCAGTTGCCTGACTGATGTCTCTGAGACTCAGAGCCCGTGGGCAAGCTCCTTGTGTCATCAGCGTCATATATTCGTCTGTGGACCCTCCATTGAGTCCTGTTGTATCATCTACAGTAGGCGGGTGCCAGAAAAGAAAAACAGCCGGGATCGGGATCCTTGCTGGTAGACCACTTCAAACTGATATTGCTGCAGTTGAATTACCCACCGCTCAATTCTGGAGGGAGGGTGTGGCATGGAGCCTTTTAATAGGTGTATTAGTGGTTGATGATCTGTTATAACCCGGAAAGGCCTCCCTCACAGGTATAGATGATAACGTCCACCTGCCCATTTGATGGCTAGGGCTTCCCGTTCAATCTGGGCGTACCTTCCCTCCCAGTTGGTCTAAGTGCCCTACTTGACCAACCGGGCTCCACCTCTTGCGTTAGAATGGCACCCAACCCTACCGGGCTGGTGTCCACGAGTAACTTGGTCTTTTGTTTGGGGTTAAAATAAGTCATTGTGGTTTTGCTCAGGAGTGCTGATTTGACCTTCTGAAATGAATCTTCTTCTTCTGCCCCCAGATCCACCGGGCATCCCCTTGTGTCTGGGCCCTAAGTGGCTCTGCAACGGTTGACAGCTTAGTGATGAACGGGCCACAGTAGGTCACCATCCCAAGGATGCTGCAAACTTTGGTATCATTGCGGGGAGCGGGAGCCTGCTGCATGGCCTGTGACTTCCTGGTGTCATCTTGGATACCTTCCTTGGTGAACATATAATCCAAAAAACTCTATCCACGATACCAAGAACAAGCACGTCTCCCTATGGAGGTTAAGGCCATGATCAGAGAACCATTTCAGAGTGGCTCTCAGTTGCTGATGATGTTCTTCTACTGTGGTGAAATATAAGAGAATGTCATCACTGACATTCATTACGCCTTCTAGGCCAGACAGGACCTCAAAGCTAGAGTTCTGGAATACCTCCGCTGATATTCTAAAGCTAAGGCATTTGTATCTGTGCAGGCCAAGGCATGTCAAACATGTTGTTATATAGTGACTGTCCTCATCCATCTGCAGTTGGTGGTAACTGGCACTTAGCTCAAGCTTCAAAACCCACCTGGCACCATTGAGAACGGCCATAATGTTGTTTATCGTTGGTGTAATGTGCCTTTCATGTTTAATAGCTTTATTTGGGAGGTGCATACCTGCACAGATTCGGGTCTTGCCAGGTTGCTTTGGTTTTTATACCTGCACAGATTCGGGTCTTGCCAGGTTGCTTTGGTTTTTCAGCAATGACCATGGGAGAAACCCAAGGTGTGGGCCCAGAAACGTTCTCAATATATCCAGTCATTACAGTTTGTCCAGTTCCTTCTCGACCAGAGGTTGCAGGTGAAACAGCACCCTCCTGTGTCTGAGGACCATCATTTGACAGACCATGTTTCAGGACCAGAGTACCTTAAAAGTAAATTCAGATGGTACTACCCAAAAAGATGCCTGCGGTCAGTCTTTTCAAGCTCAGTGATCACACCTAGAGTTAAGAGATCAACTTGGGGTGGTCGCAGTGCCATCTATTCCACTTGTATTTTGTGGAATAGAATACCAGTTAGAGACCAGTCAGAGACCACAGGATGCCAATAAGACCAACAAGACCAGACTTGAGACAGGAAAAGGTTAGTAGATGCCCAAAAGTACCTTGACAGAACAAACACAGAAACAATTGGATTCGAAGGGGGGAGCCATAATGTGACGGAACCGAAAAGGGCAAAAATAACAAAAATGGGGACTGGAATAGTATGGTGTGAACTGAACGAAGCAAAGAGTCACAGCAACTAAACAACATGCTGCCAGGCATCCCCTCCATGTTGCTTTTCTAAATACTGTTGCAGTCTAATCTCAACTGGGCGTTACCCCCTAATGAATAAGTGTATCTGTGAAGGCAATACTCTATTGTGCATTCTATTGTATAAGTAGCTTCAGTCCTCCTGTCAATACATCGACAAAATATCTTCCTTATTTGGCAGGGCTCAGGAGCAGAGTTTTCCAGTTTGCTTAACTGAATTAACTCCTGCAATCAGAGTTTGCAGTTCACAGGATGAGTCACAAACTAAAATTATGTTTTTGGATCTGATGATTTACCGAAAAAGATGGTGTATGGTATACTGAGCTCTAACATAAGGGAGCAGACCATACCTTATTATTACATCACTCAGGTGCACACCTAAAAACTCTCAAAAATAATTTACCTTTCAGACGGTTCCTGCCTTTATGCTGGAACTGCACATTTTTATCACACTACAAGTGTAACTGTATCCTAAATGAGAAAATACTGGCAAGAGGGCACCCCAAAAAGATTGTGCAGTAAGTGTGCTGAGTATTAGGACAGGGAAAGCATGTTCACACCAAAACAACATGGCTTGGAAAATCAAGTGGTATGTGTTCTAACATACTGTCCTAAAAGCAGCCTCAAATCTTATTTTGGGAAACTGTCACTATCAGAACAGGGGGATGAACACCAAAAGCATACACATCAAAAGACCCGATTCAGGCACAAGATTCCCGAGTTTTGAAGCCAAAAATGGCTCTATTTTAGTGGTGTCCAACCTAAAATTTCCTCTGTCTCAATATAAACCAATGAGGAAAATATATTCCCCCTGATTTTTTCTCCCACTTCTCAGTTTTGAAGTGTTGGCATATATGCAAAAACCTATGACCTGCCCGACAAGGGTCTTGAGTACACAAAAGGAGGGAAAGAATTTTCCTGGTAACGCATTTTCTGAATTTAGCGTATTCACTGGATGATATAAAATAGTTGGCACTGGAATTTGTGTAAACAAAAAGACAAAGGAATGACCTAAAGAGAGAATCTGTCTGAAAAGTGCCTAACATGAGATTTTCTCAAACTGTGGATCGCGACCCACTGGTGGGTCCCCAGCCTATTCATGGTGGGTTGCAAAAGAGCAATAAATGAAGATACCTTTACATTTGTATTTATCTTGTCACATTTGCCATGCTACAAAGACAGCAGTCAAATGTCGGGCTATGTCGTCTGACAAATTGAAGCTTATGTTTTTTAACATGGGGATTGGTGTTTACTTTTCTTTCTCTGACTGCAAAGTGAGAGGAGTTTTAAAGTGAACTATTTGACGATTTTGCTGGGTACCGGGAGTGTGAAAGGAAAGACTGTAGGATGTCACTGAGCACCAATCTGCTCCTGAAAGAATTGCAGTGAAGGACCTCGCCAATCAGTCAATGAGAGATCCGACCATGTGAGAAGTAAACAATCATGTCATGGTAGAGTAAATGGCTTGTTAATTGAGATGTCATATTTGGGGGCGGTTTTGGGCATGGAAGGAGCCGCCTAATTGACTTTCTCGATTCAGTGTATAATGTGAACTTTCTATCAAATGAAAGGACTACAGTTTGTAAAAGGTTGCTGAAGTGGGCGGGTTTTGCGAATATGATTCATAGCGCTCAGAAGTAACTGAAAGGAGCTATATACATAAAAAGTGCTTCGAATCCTATCAGGGCTAATAAGCGCTGTTAGAAATGGGGTCTCTAGTTGGCAGTCGGTATACACCCTGTCCAAGCAGGGACCCTCACTCTAGTCAGGGTAAGTAAGTTATACAGCGAAGATAACCCCTGCTCACCCGCTTGGTAGCTTGGCACGAGCAGTCAGACTTATCTCAGAGGCAATGTACACATACACAGTAACACAGTGAAAACACTACAAAAGGACTACACACCAGTTTAGAAAAATAGCCATTATTTATCTGAGTAAAACAAGACCAAAATGCTAAAAATCCAACATACACAAGTAAAGATATGAATTTTGCAAGAACAGACTTAAAAATACAGGGCCATATTATCAAGAACGGCGCAAACATTATCGCCGCTTTAGCAGCAGGAAACTGCAGCTAAAGCGGCGATAAAGAGGCTTGATAATATGCCCTATAGAATTCCAATAGAAGCCCAGGTTCTGGTGTCAAGGACATCAAACCTGGGCTTCTATTGGACCTTGAGGACCTTGAGGTGAAATCTGAAGATGAGGCGCCACCGGGTGCTGATTCCAAAAGTCCAGCGGAAGTCTTTGAGGCCTTGGAGTCACATGCGCTGGGGATCGAGCTTCGCAGGGACAGGGGCTGTGATGTCGTCACGGTCGATGAGTCATGCTCTTCATGAGTGGGTACCATGGCTTTGGTGCAGGCAGCGGCGTCGGTGCTGAGCACTGTCGTCGGCAGACCTGGGGCTGCGATGTGAAACGGGGCGATGTGTCATGCTCTTCACAAGCGGTACCCTCAGCCACAGTGCAGGCAGCGGTGTCGGAGACGAGGTCGGAGTTGATAGCGCTGTCATCAGTACAGCAGGGGCTGTGATGTAGTCTGTGCTCTCGGCTTCGGTGCAGGCAGCGGCGTCGATGACGGCGTGAAGCAATGTCGTCGGTGAGGTCTGGCCTGCGATGTCGTAGCGGTCAATTCGTCGAGCTCCTCACGAGCCTTGACCACGGCTTCGGTGCAGGCAGCAGTGTCGGGAACGGCGTTGGGTTTGCTTTTCTGGAGGTTACAGCACAACCACTCAGTTCCAAGGGCCCAGAACTGTTTTTGGCACCCCTTGGCAACGCAGGACTCACAGCAGAAGAGTCCTAGTGCTGGTAACAAGATGTTAATGAAGTCTTTAAAATCCCTGAGACGTCCAACAGGAGGCAAGCTCAACTCAAGCCCTTGGAGAAACTTGGAAAGCAGGATGTAAAAAGCAAAGTCCAGTCATTTCACTGCCCAAGAAAGAAAGAAGCAGCCAGCAGCAGGCCAACACAGCAAAGCTAACAGCAAAGTGGCAGTCCCTCCTGACAGCAACACAGCTCTTCTTCCTGGCAGAATATCCTCAGACCAGAAGTGTTCTGATTTGAGAGTGTCAGAGGTCCAATACTTATACCCCTTTCTGCCTTTGAAGTAGGCAAACTTCAAAGGAAGGTCTTTGCAGTGCGCAAGACCCTGCCTTTCCCTGACCTGGCTCCAGACACACTACAGGGGGGTGGAGACAGCTTTGTGTGGGGGCAGGCACAGCTCCATTCAGGTGTCAGCTCCTCCTACCACTCTAGCTCAGAAAGGCCCATCGTCCTGGTGATGGCCCATCAGGATATGCAAGGCACATCTCAGCTCCCTTTGTGTGACTGTCTAGAGTGAATGCACAAACAACCCAGCTGTCAGCCAACCCAGACGTGGATTCTACAGACAGGCAGAGGCACAGAGCGGTTAAGTTACAAAATGCCCACTTTCTAAAAGTGCATTTTCAAACATGCAATTTAAAAAAGCAACTTCACCAAAAGATGTACTTTTAAATTGTGAGGTCAGAGACCCCAAACTCCAAATCTCTACCTGCTCCCAATGGGAAATTACACTTTAAGGATATTTCAAGGCAATCCCCATGTTACCCTATGGTAGAGATAGTCCTTGCAATAGTAAAAAAAAACAAAATTAGCAGTATTTCACTATTAGGACATGTAAAACACACCAGTATATGTCCTACCTTTTAAATACAGTGCACCCTGCCCATGGGGCAGCCTTGGGCCTACCTTTATGGTTACTTACATGTAATAAAAAGGAAGGTTTAGGCCTGGCAGTTGGTGCACTTGCCAGGTCTAAATGGCAGTTTAAAACTGCACACACAGACACTGCAGTGGCAGGTCTGTGATATGTTTGAAGGGCTACTCATGTGGTTGGCACAATCAGACCTGTAGGCCCACTAGTAGCATTTGATTTACAGGCCATGGGCACACCTGCTGCGCTTTACTAGGGACTTACTAGTAAATCAAATATGCCAATCATGGATAAACCAATCACAAATACAATTTACACAGGGAGCACTTGCACTTTAGCGCTGGTCAGCAGTGGTAAAGTGCCCAGAGTCTTAAAACTAGCAAAAACAGAATCAGAAAAATACATTAGGAAGGCAAAACGTTTTGGGATAACCCTGCAAAAGGGCAGGTCCAACAAGCGCTATATACATACAATTACAATTGCAATATAGCACTCCACAAAACTCCACCATCAATACATTACAAATAAATTAATGGTGACCTCTGTTTACTGTACAGGATAAGAAGTACACTAGTTCACTGGTGTATGGTCCGAACATTTCACTATCACATTTGGGAGCTCAGAAATTTAAAGTATTTTTATCTCAAGTAAAACGGAGATCCTCTGGTGTTCTCCAGGAAGAATTCCACACTCGTTCCCCCCTAACTTTTGGCCTCTGTCTGGGGAGTCGCCTCTACCTGCTGTGTGAGCAGTTAGAAATCTGCGATTCCAAAATGTACATGGATCTCTCTTTGATCAATCAAGTCAATAAGCTGTCTTCCACCTGCTTTGTGTTGCTAAAAACACCTGCTTCTCCCGAGTCTTTTACGGGCCTTGGAAGTACAGGCGGCCATCCAGAGCTGGTTTGACTATTTTTACTATTTCAGAAAAGGAGAGGAACCCTTAATCGCCCAAAGGACTAGGGTAAAACTGTAAATAACAAAGAAGACGTCCTCTGGGATTTGTTTAAAGATTTGTGCACACCTAATCACACTTAACCAATCCAGCTGAATATTTTTACTCCTTGTTTTTGGGCTCTCCAGATTACGTGCCCAAACATTTGTCATGGATACAGAATGCCACGGCAAAGCTAGCATTAGATTTGCCATATTGTTCTTCAGCTTCTGTGGCATTAAATCAACTACCCTGGCTCCTGTGCATAAGAGGATTGCCTTCAAGTCGCTCTGCATTGTGTACAGAGCTATTCACAATACAAAAACTGTGATTCTTCAACATAAATCCCTTCGTTATCAGCCTATGTGCTTCTTATGTTCCTCTGGATCCAATCTGCTGACCCTCCGAAAGTTTAAGTCGATCCTGTTGGGAGGCAGAACCTTCTCAGATAGGCTAGCCGCCTCTGGAATACCCTCCCATGCCATCTTAGAGCCATTGAGGACCTTCTAACTTTTCACAAAGCTTTAAAGACCTGGCTCCACACCCTGTGAGTCATCTTCCCGGTTCAGCATTAGCACAGTTAGATACAGTTGCAAGACACCTTTATAGACAGCAGTTGCGCTATAGAAATATTTAAATAAATAAATATTTGGCAATGATCCAGAAACGTGTGGTTAATACAGAATATTTAATTTTAGTGTCTGGTCCCTAATTGGTCTTAGCCACCCAGTTGCCACACTGTGTTGTTTTATATATATTTGTACAGCACCTAAATTATGATGTTGTTTCAGAAAATCCAAAGTTGAAGTTTTGGTAGCATCAAAGATTCATAACCTGCTTTAAGTCTGTGGAGGGTGGCCCGTAACCAGTTGGGCTCCCCAAAACGTACTTGAATCATCAATCAAATGTAGGCAGTTCGAATTAACAAAAAATGTTTTGAATCCTATGTCTAACACTCAATATGTTGTTGATGATAGATCTAAAATAACGATTGATTATCTAGTGGAACCGTGGTGCGCTGGTTGTCTTTATAGGCAACATATGCTAGGGGTAACCCTTGTTTAGTACCTGCAATGAATTATAGTATTGGAATTAAAACTCTTTGGTCTAAATTTGTTGTATCTTGTTGGTTTAGGTTCTGTTACATATGTTGGTATTTTTGATATGCGATATATACACAAAGTTTAATAACATCTTTATATTATATTGATTTCTGTGAAGCATATTGAAATATAAATTAGTGACAACAAACAACTGTTTATGGCTTGCATATTGTTGGGCCTTTGGTGCATTTTTCTGGATCAAACCTCATGTTGGGCACTGTAGTCGATATGTTTGCTGTGCTTGAGAGAGCCCAGGTAGTACCTCTCTCTAGGGTTTGCCTTTTCTGAGCTATAGAAATAACATAGGGGCATATTCTCAAGAACGTGTGATAACCATCGCAAAAGTAACTTAACGCAACCTTCAACATCGCAGTCTATCGCGGGAAATTAACGCCTTGTTAACCAAGTATTCACAACACGGCGGTACCATGCGATAGTCCCCAGATAACGCGTCAACTGACCGCGTTAAAATCAACGCCACGCCGCAAAAATGCGAAACACTAACGCAAAAAAGATGCAATGAGGCCAATCGCGATACGAAAATCAGCGAAACCCAGCTACATGCCTGCAATCCACACGTGTCAGGCGGGAACAATCACCATAAAAGTAGAAAAAAACCAGACAAACAAATGCCAAACAACAGCGAAGCACAATGGACGTTGCCGGAGCAAGTACGGAGGAGAACCAGAACCCCACAAGCCCCCCGGAGGACCATCCTGGGACTTCAGGGTCAGGGAAGGGCAAGGACAAGAAGAAGAGGAAGACGAAGTTCAGTCTGCAGGAAAACAGGATCCTGATAACGGAGGTGACAGAACACCATCAACAACTGTTCGTCACCTCCACTGTGTCATTGGCAACAAAAAATACAATATGGCAGTCCATCGTGGACAAGGTGAATGCAGTCGGAGTGCTGAAGAGGACAATGGACGAGGTCAAGAGGCGCTGGAATGATGTCAAGCGCAAAACCAAGCTGAAACTCGCCAACAACCTGAAGGCAGCAATGCAGACTGGAGGTGGGAGCCCAGCGCCACAGGAGGAGCTGGACGACATGGAGGAAATGGTGTCCACAGTCATCAGTGGGGAGACGGTGGCAGGAGTTGGGGCCCGGACACTGCTCAACAGGACCCGACACAACAGCAACAGGGTGAGTAACGACCAGGGCCTGGGGGGACAGGGGGAGATGGGCACAATGGCACACATGCACAATTAAGTTGAGCACATCTGCGGACAAACCATGACCCAGACCACCAACTCCCACCAAGAGACCAATGTACCCAAGTATGCAACATGTCAGCACTGTACAAGCACAGAAGTCAAAGGCACACCTCATGAAAGGGATAAGGGGCAGCAACATCTGAGCTGCAGGGGCGACTCCCCCAAAATGCAGCACACACCACATGCAGAGCACATCTACATTGACAACGATGTGACACAATCCGCAAAACACCTACAACAGAACACAGGACACAACTGGCGCCGCTTGGTTGCAGACACTGGCCAATCACATTTGGCATTGTGGGGAAATGTGCGTTGATAATGTACAAGTACAAACACACACACGTCTGTTGTCGAAATGTCCACTGTCCCCCATCAAATAGGCAGCTCCTCCCAAACAGCCACAATGTACCCTGTCATGCTGTCTGCATGAAAACATGTACAATGCGACAACATACATGTGGACACATTGTTAAACTGCATCTCCCCTTCACATTGCAGAGGGAGAATCAACACCTCCTGCAGAGCAGCCCGACCCTCTCTTCTCTGGAGACGAAGAGGACGACCACAGCTTCGACTCTGACGCACTCCAACTGCTCGTGGACAGCCTAAACAGCCCACTTCCAGGAGCTGGGCAGCCCAGCTGCTACGAGGAGACCCCACCCCCTGCACAGACCACACAGCAGGCAGCACCCACCACCACTGCTGCCTCCCTGGACCCCCACTGAGAACACATGGCCTTCCAACGCCGTGTTTTGGGGTGCCAGGAGAATCTGGCTGAACAGGTGCGGGTGGGCTTCGACCGCATGGCAGACAAACTAGATGCCATACGTGGGTGTCTCAGTCCCATCAGGGACCACTCACGGTCCCTAACGAACACCCACAGTCCGCTCCATGCACTCCAACGGACCATGGCTGACATCGCTGGGGCCCTGACTCAGAGAATAGTACAACTGTCCAGTCCGAGTGGCTCTATCAATGTCACATGGGAGTTGGGAAACATGCAGAGGTTAATGGAGACCATGGAGCGGGCGAATGCAGAACGAGCGGCTGCCACGGCTGCACACCAGCGAGAGGTAGCTGGGTTCCTCAATGACCTCAGGACCCTCCTCATGGCATTGCTGCCACAAGGCCTGGCGCGGATGCATGCTGCTGCCACCACTCCATCCACATCTCCGCCCCCTGAAGTGTCAGTGCCACACAGTGCGGCAGACCTTCCACCTCCGGCCACTGATGTGTCACTGCCACACAGTGCTGGAGACAGAACACCACCACCCACACGTGAGGCACATGAAACAGCAGAGAACGAAGATGCGGATGATTCTGCCCTCGTGGTAAGAAGGACGCAGCAGCATGCATCTCATCCATAGGTCCGGCTTCAGCTTGGTACTGCCCTCTGCATCATCACCTTCCACTGTCCCCCGATGCACTCTGCGACACTCACCTTGGACCTCAACATGGACTGCCATATGCTGTTTGATCGCCATTGACACAGCAATCAGACTGCGGACTGAACTCTTCCTCTTCCTTTGGACTTGTCATTCCCTGAAGGACCCTGGCTGGCCCTCCACGGGACAACATCGTCATGTGGGGTTTGCATGGCCCTGTACTGCTCCAGATGCAACACTCCACTGAATGTGCATTAAACATTCATATTCACACAGATGTGTCATGTCTATGGTCTTTCAAGTGTGGAAGTATGGATGAATGTAGGCTCACTGGACTCCTCTTACGTCCATGTGGCTCATGTTGTAGAACAGGGGTCACAGGGTGACACATTGCCCAATGCGGTCCGGGTGGCGCTGACACAACAACAGGGACACACGCATGAGTTACTTCCTTGTCCAGCCCAATACGGAACCACGCCCAGGGCCCCGGGGTCATTTACAAACCCTTACGCTGGACTGGCATACGCCAGGCCAGCCCACTCCACTTACGCTCACAGGGGGGGACGGCAACGCTACATGTCCCCTGTCTTTCCTGTAGTGATCTGCCGCTCACAGGTCTAGTTGTCAGCATGCCACAGCCACTCCCTCACGGCTGGTTTACACCCACACCACACCCATCCAGCACACGCGTCACGGGACATGTGACCCTGCCAATGAAAAGGGCCGGGCGCACGTGCTCGACGCCATTTCCACTCTCTATCTGGGTGCATCCGTGTGGTGTTAATGTAGGCATGAGGGCCTCGGGCCCTGCAACATCACATTCCCCAGGACCAGAGGTGACATGTTGGCGTCCACAACACGATACCCAATCATACAGGGTCCATGACTTTGGGGCACATACTTGGTGGCACCGGAAACATTGCGGCCGGCACAGTCACACCGCCACGGGACGGTGACTTTGGGTGCACTGAGGTAGGGGCACCTTAAGTGCTGAGCGGGTGTGCAGCCTGCGATGATGCCCTGTCCCGGCCGTCCGGACTGCTCAGGATTTGTGTGCCCTGCTGGACCGCAGTGTAGGCCAGAGCCAGCGGGCAGCGCGGGCCTACCGCCACATGGCGTCGCATCCCGGATCACAGAGTTAGTGGCACCTCAAGGGCTGAGCGGGTGTGCAGCCTGTGATGATGCCCGGTGCACTGGTATGTCCTCTGCCATGGCGAAATCAAGACCCAGAATCATATGTGAGACCTGGTGGCCTGCGGAGCGGGGCTGCATGATGTGGAGGGTGCCATGTCCGCGGGCCCCGGGCATGTGGCTTGCAGCGGCACGTGGTGGGCCATCATTACTACACGCCAAGGGCGGAAGGTGAGCAGTGAGGCCTGGGTGCGCAGGGGCGGGCATGCACCGCTGGGCGGCGGGAGGGGCTGGGGTACATCTGCCTGGGTGTATAGGGGCGGACAGGTGATGATGTCTTGTGCAATTGTATGTACTTTGCCATTCATGTGTCTGGACTCTGTTTCAGATGACGGATCTGTTTCAGATGTGTGACCTGGTGAACTGCACTACATACAGGCATGTGGTTGGAGACACACCTGTGGCAGCAGGTGGGCAGTGTGGCCTGGGTGCGCATTGTTAGCACTCTCTCTCCCTGTCCATCTCTTCTGTTATCTGTGTCTCGCTCCCCCTCTCTGTCCGTCTTTCTCTCGCTCCCCCTCTCTGTCCGTCTTTCTCTCGCTCCCCCTCTCTGTCAGTTTTTCTCTCGCTCCCCCTCTCTGTCCGTCTTTCTCTCGCTCCCCCTCTCTGTCCGTCTTTCTCTCGCTCCCTCTCTCTGTCCGCCTTTCTCTCGCTCCCTCTCTTTCTCTCTCTCTCCTTCGCTCTCTCTCTGTCCTTTGATGTGCGCAAGACACACCTTCTCATCATGATTTTTGTCTTGCAGGCTGTGACCTACGGATTGTCCCGAGGGGAGCCGCCATGTGTCTTCATTTCTGTTCTGTGTTTCTTTGAATACATTTTCATTTGTTACATCGAAGGTGGATGTGTGATGCTCATTTTTGTGACAGGAAGCAAAAGACACACAATTGATGGACGGAATGCAGAACAAATCAAAACATTCACCCCCAGTCAAGAGATCTGGGTTAAATCCATCATTCTTTTGCTCACCATGCCACCCCAGTTTAGACCTGGCCATATGCAAATCAGTCTTGACCCTGTGCCTCATGGGAACAGTCCAGCCCGAACTGCTAAGCCAGGTCCTCCCTGGACCGGAAACAAGCATCCTAGGACCAGTTTCGGGGTTTCACCCCTCTTCAGCCAGGGTAGCTTGAATCCAGTGGCACAGTGAGCCCGGGACCCACGTCTGGGCATACCCGGCGCACTTAGGGCTAGGAAGCAAAAGACACACAATTGATGGACGGAATGCAGAACAAATCAAAACATTCACCCCCAGTCAAGAGATCTGGGTTAAATCCATCATTCTTTTGCTCACCATGCCACCCCAGTTTAGACCTGGCCATATGCAAATCAGTCTTGACCCTGTGCCTCATGGCAACAGTCCAGCCCGAACTGCTAAGCCAGGTCCTCCCTGGACCGGAAACAAGCATCCTAGGACCGGTTTCGGGGTTTCACCCCTCTTCAGCCAGGGTAGCTTGAATCCAGTGGCACAGAGAGCCCGGGACCCACGTCTGGGCATACCGGGCGCACTTAGGGCTAGGAAGCAAAAGACACACAATTGATGGACGGAATGCAGAACAAATCAAAACATTCACCCCCAGTCAAGAGATCTGGGTTAAATCCATCATTCTTTTGCTCACCATGCCACCCCAGTTTAGACCTGGCCATGTGCAAATCAGTCTTGACCCTGTGCCTCATGGGAACAGTCCAGCCCGAACTGCTAAGCCAGGTCCTCCCTGGACCGGAAACACGCATCCTAGGACCGGTTTCATTTTTGTGACGACACATGCATGCCACCAAATGTGATTGTGCGACAACAGGAGGATTATTTGGTACATGATTCCATGTAGTTGATATGGCATGTCTTTGGCCAGGGGGTGCTGGGGGGGTCCTGGGGGTGGTGGCGGTGGGTGTTGTGGCCCTGTTGGGGCTCCGAGCTGCATGATCAGTGGCTCCATGGCATCTGTTGCGCTTCAGGTGTGGCTCTGGGCTGGGATCCATTTTGTGGTGCAGGCTGTGGTCCGACTTTGCACCAGGTCAGAGCAGGTGTTAGTTTCCTGCTGCTAACGGGCCTTATCGCCTGTTTTGTGGTCTTATCGCCGATCTGGCTGGTCGTTGAGAATGTTGCGGAGTGGTGTTTTCGCGGCTTTTTGCACGGGTACACCTACTCTGCATCTCATTAGCGATAGTTGCGGGGGTCATCTGTGGCGATGTTTTTTGCAGCTGCTATTGCGGGTAAAATTGTGTTATGGGCTGTTAACACCAGCTTGTGAATGGTGCGATAAATTTATCGCCACTTTGGCTGCGATAAAGTGCCGCTAACTAGGCGATGAGTCCTTGAGAATATGCCCCATAGTGTAACCCTACTTTCAAAAGCTGCAGGTCGTGTGTAGATAATTTACAGGATGCAAGTGCCTACTATTTACTGCATAGTTAAGCATGGGTGTCCTCTAAGTGTGGCAATGACAATATCAACAGTTAATATAGCTTACAGAGGGTATTAACCGCTGTTAATGCACTGCATCACCCACAGTTATGGGCAAAAGCCAATATCAAGGGCACATAATACGGGGAATGCAATTAATAGTTGTTAATGCAGGCACAATTTGAGCAATACGTTTATTACTGTCATTAGTTGCATGACGAATCTGTCTATGTGTACTGAATTGCTTCCCTTTGCCCTTTGGTTCTGCCCTGGTGCAAATAACTAAATCTACTGGTGAAAAGGTCCCATTGCTTCGCTGTCACAGCGGATTCTTTAGGTAGAACTATAAACGTGAGATTGAATCTCTGCCATCAAAGTCTTGGATACTTGCTTTTCGCTATTTCTTCGAAAAGGACATTTATTGTAGAAATCTACAGCGCTGTTGGTTCACATCACTTAGCAGAAAGGGGTGGAATCGAGCAGCCGAGCCCTTGGAAGTGTTTGAAACGGCCTCCATATTTTAATCTGCTTGTTCACTTCCTTTGGGCCGAGCGCGCCTTTTGTGCACCGTCTTCAAAGGCGCACAGAGATATGCCTTTGATACGAATGATTTAATAGGCCGCCGTGCAGTCCTTTCAGAGACGAGGGCCGGCATATGTGTGTTTCTATTGAGCGGTCTGCCAAGGGGGTCAAGCCGTGTCGTCCAGTGCCCTCGGGCACCGCTGTGGAGCATTCACCCAGCTGGTCCAAGTGCTGCTGAACAGATTCTTCGGAACTTCAAGGGTCCGAGCTCACAATTTAATTTGTAGAGGAGCATGTAAACAAAAGAACATTTTTTGTGGTGGGCAGCTGTAAGCTGAGATGTTTGAAGCCCTCCAGGGTGAACTGAACTAAAAGCTGCCCTGCAGAATGTTTTCATTCCCAAACCTTGCATTTCAGTGATCGCACACGCATAACGCAGGGAGGCGGACTCACTCGAAGCGGGTTTGGGGAGACAGCCCCCCCCCCCACGCAGCTTTCTTTTTTGAAAAAATGGGAACGAACGTGGCGTGTTCATAGTGTGTGCGTATTAGTGTGGTCGCGTGAGCGAGCTGGTGCGGGTGGAACTGCAAGAGCAGGGGGAGGCTGTGGAGAGTGGTGAGGTAGTATAGAATGGGGATGTGATGAGGTAGGATGAAACATGGGGAGAAGGGCAATTGCTACTGGCTTAAAAGGTGATTGCCTGCACTGCTCCGATGCTGTATTTGTCTTGGCATCTTTTGGACCCTATCTTATCAAAACTATTCAGTTTAGAGCACCTGCAATTTTCCAAACATATTGGCTACAAAACAATAGTTTTCTGGTCAGTTCTGAAGAGGAATTCTTGAACTATTCAATATTTCAGGGTCTGAAACAATACCCAGAAGCATAATTTCTCTGCAGCATCAAATTATACAAGTGCAGCTAAGAACATTTTGTGAAATGCCTCTTTCAGGGCTGGATTTCCGAGGACCACTGACCCAGCCACAAAAGCAACCCGCTATCTTCTAGCCATCAAGGGTCTTCTCCTGTGTCTCGCGTGGCCAGTCCAGTCCTGTCAGAACCTCCAGCTCATCATGTAGGCACAGCTCAGATGATGTTGCTGTGGGTGTGCTCTTCAAAGCAATACAAGGATGTAGCTATAAATAGTGCAGCAGATGCAGTGGAACCAGAGGTCAGGGATTCAAGCGGCCACTTCACCTTAATTAGTAGTTGTTTTTGGTAACAAACAAGTGGATGGGACCCGAATTTCCTTGTTTGCATTACGGACCATTGCAGCTTCGCTAGCCACTGGGCATAACATTTTCTCTGCTACCCTTGTAGAACTGTTTTCAATTACACATTGGATTAAAAAACTATTCTATACATTACATTAGCCACGTAGACCTCTGCCACCTTTATAAGGCACTAGCAGGAGTTGGAACAGTTTTTTATTTTTTTGGTAGCAATTATTTTTATTGCCATACATTTAGTACTGAAAAATAACAGCGAATTCAGCAACATGCTAGTCCAGCCTGAGCCCATATTGAGATACATATGTTGATTACGATACATGCACCAATAAGAAACAATCGTAACATATAAGAAAAGGAGAAAAGAAAGAGAGGGGTAAGAAAATAAGCCAGAGAAAGAGGAAAGGGAAGAAGGGCTGAAAGGAAAGAAGGGAGATTAGACAAAACTATAAAGCATGGACAAGAAGACCGGTCAGGTGCAGCCCAAGTATATTAATGCGGGTACGTGGTGGGCAAGGGGGGAATGGGGTGCAATGATAGTGATGAGGAAGAATCAAGATTCCATGCAAATTAGGGGGGCATCCTGCAGAATGGGGGATTATGTGAGAAGAAAAATATCTGCTTTGTCCATTAAATTGTGAATGACCTTTTTGTAGGACGCAGTTTTGTACATCTCCGCAAGCCATTCCTCATGCGACGGTAATTGTGGAGATTCCCAGTGTAGCAGAATACAGATCTTGGCAGCTGTCAGGGCAGTGACAAGCAAACAACGGGCATGGTGGGTCAGCTCGGAAAGTTCCGCTAAGTCATGGAGGAGAATTAGGGGGTCTGGAAGTGGTGAGGGCAAATCCATAGAATCCCGGAGCCTAGACCCCACTGCTGTCCAGAAGGGGCAAACAACGGAACAGTCCAGTAAGATATGAACAATATTACAGGGCACGTGAACGCATCGCCAGCAGGCAGAGCGAGGGAGCAACCCTGCAACCTGAAACGATGCCAGTATTCAGTGCCAGCTCTGAGGATCTTAAAAAGACTGAGCTTCATCCGTGCCTCCTGGACTTCCTATTCCAGGGCCTCCAAAAGTTCTGCCCAATCCTCCTCATCATATTCCACCTGCAGGCGAGACTGCCAGGTCGTCCTGAGGCTAGTCAATTGTGGCTGGGTGTAGAGGTGGCGAATTAGGAGATTATAGAATCTGGTCATCGTGCCTTTTAACTGACCCCAAGTAATAAAGTTAGATTGCACTGGGCAACAAGGGATGATCCACGGTTGGGGACCCAGTTTGCTCAGCAGGCAATGATGTAGTTGTGTATAGCGCCACTGTTGAGTATGCAACAGGCCAAATTCATCTCGTAGCATCTCAAAGGACTTGAGTTTGTCGCCGGAGATCAGGTGTGTGAGAGTCAGGATCCCAGCTCTGTGCCAGGGGCCCAAGTCAAGCATGGCCCCCCCGTTTGCGGGCATCGTGAGCAAAAAAACAATGGATTTAGGTCCAGATCTCTGTATTGGGGTGAATGTTTGACATTGTTTAGATTTCTGTCCATCAATTGTTCTTTTTGCATTTGTCACCCTGAGTGGGACGGGTATGCCCAGAAGTGGGTCCCGGGCTCTCCATGCCACTGGAGTCAAGCTAGCCTGGCTGATGAGGGTTGATGCCCCGAAACCAGTCCCAGGATGCTTGTTTCCGGTCCAGGGAAGACCTGGCCTGGCAGTTCGGGCTGGACTATTCCCATGGGGAGCAGGGTCAAGACTGATTTGCATATGGTTGGGAACAAACTGGAATAGCATGGTGAGCACAATTGTTATATTCCATATAAGTACCATAATATAGGCCCAGGTAACTTAATAACCCTTCACCTATATTCTTCCCTACATTGCACTTATAACGGTTTACAGGGACTGAACTTTCACCTAGATACAACACTGCATTCAGAACGCGGGTTTTCCCTAGTTCGAAATCTCATTCATTATGCATGAGGATTCTCGGAAGCACAGCAGGGCTGCCATCGCCTGTATAATATCTATGTATAAAGTTCATGCCCGACGTCATCCTTAGTCCGACACTGTAATACAGCGAGGTAGGACCCCTGGGGAGACCTATGGGTATATATACATCACATCTTGCTAAGATAGACCGAGGAGATCAGGATGTCCCGGCAGACACACTGACCAGAGACGCTGAGGTTCCTGCATGCAGACACTCCAGCTCGCAGTGGTCTAACATCCCTCGCGGGATGTCCAACTCGAGACCAAGACGGGGTCCCATAGTCTCTCACTTCAGGTAAGGGGGTTGACTTTATCCTAGAGGGATTCTTGGCTTAACACCTACACCCATGCTAGGTACACTTAGGTACATCTAGTTAGGGAGACATCGTAGGAGTACGCATCTTTTTATATCGTGTATTTTATGTACTTGTATGTATTCATGATTACTGCAAGATGGTAGAGCTTTACCATCCGTTTACTTTTATAGTGCTTCTAATCCTATATATCTGCTACTGTCTAACGGTTGTTGCAGCTCATCTATTTTACACCAGAATAACAACTGTTCAATAAATACTTATTGAAAACGCCCAGCCTGTTTAATCTGTGTACCTCTCTAAGACAAACCAAGTAAGCACAAGTTACAGAGCGAAAAGTAGTATATTGTTTCCACAGTCCTGAGGGATCAGGGTTGTCATGTTCGATGGTTGCCAAGAACTATTCTCTCCTTGGTAAGAGGAGAATTTAGTGGCACTGTGAGCTAGCTGGTACAAAAGGCCAACATGCCTGGTGGGGGTGTTCAGAATCAGTCCGACACCAATCCTACAGTGTATGCTGTCCGAACGTGCAGATCCTGTATAGGTTTTATAGGAACTACACAACATGGCGCCGCCAACGTTGGTTGGGTACTTATTTAACAGTATAATCTGAGTAGTTCAGTCGTGCTAGTCTCAGAGACCCCTACTCACAACTCCCCAGAGACGTCTGGAGTGGGTGGGCACAAACTCCGCTACAGCTGAGTAGACAAAAATCCTATTTATTGGCTTTTGGTTAATCAAGCTTGAAGGACAGTTTGTTCCTAAATTGTGCAAAACACCTTATCTTAGTTCCCTTAAACAGCTCTTCTTCTCTAAAAACAATGACTGAAGAAATAATAGATAGAGTTACGCAAGAACTAAATCTCTCAGCAGACGAAGAAGACGCAGATGCAATTTCAATTGCAGAAAATGTTAGAAATGCCGTTATCATAAAACTAGGTGCACACGGTCTAACATCCAGGGGTGGACCAGTAGCTTTCGTGATTGAGGCACACGAATCATTTAAAACAGAGGTATTCTATTAATGGGTTACATTCCCAGTTGCAAATGCAAGAACAAAAACATTTCACTTCTACACAGAAAGTGGAATACCGGAAGAATATTGTCCCTATGAGGAAATTGAAGTTCCACTAACTTACCAGGAACATTTATACTGGTTTAAAGGCGCCCTCCCGCATACCAGAAATAAAGTAAGACTCGGTCCGCTCGGAAGAGAAGGAGTGACATGGCCAGTATTAGCAGCCTACACACCACATCCTGACATTGAAACAATGCCAGGAGGAGACTTACTTATACTTCACAAAGAACTGATAAAACTTTACAGAAACATGACACAGTTCGTCATGAGGACACTTACGGTCCAGCCAGCAATGGCTACAACAAACACAAATACAGGTCAAAATACAGCGACTAAGATCACACCACAAACTTTACACGCAGTAATGGGTAAAAGGCCCGCAAAACGTGAACAAATGCCATTCTAGGTAGCTCAAAAAATAACACAGCTAGAAGCAGTATTCCCGAATACTAGCCCGTATGAAAAACACAGAATGCTGACAATCTGCTTGCCCATGGGGATAACACCACACATAGAGGATTGTACCTCTTGGGGTACAGTTTTTGCTGCCATATATACCAGAACACATGGTATCCCGTCATTAGCAGTAATACCAGATGTATTAAGATAAATACAAAATGAGTACGGAGCAGAACCGGCTCTGAACTTAGGGATGAAATTACTAGGTAATTATGCCCAGGTATCAGCCATAATATTAGCAAATATTAAAGGGGAAGCAGCATCAGTGGCAATCCATCAACGCCTAAGGGAGTTCAGTCCTTTACAACAGGAACATGAATTACCAAAAATAATTGAGACTGTGTATGCAGAATTGGGCAGAGACAGTTTGGGTGGGAAAGCATTAAAACCCCAACTGATGGGTAGTCCCGAGAAGGACACCGGTAAGCAGACACCTGCTTCTTCGAAAAAGAAGTGGGAAAATAACAAAAAACAGAAAAATAAAGAAAACAGATCTCAATCCAAAGGTAGATCTCCTCCACAGGAGTCCTCCGAAAGGAGGTATAACCTTAGGAATAGGGACAATATTAGGAAACCTGACAGGTATCAGGATACTGATACACGTACCTCTCGTTCATTTCAGGGTTCGATGAAAAACTCTGAGAGGGAAGGACGGTCAGACAGACAAGAAGAGCGTACAAAGTCCAGAGACAAGCAACACGCTCAAGACTATACTTCCAAAAAAGAAGATAAAGCCAAACTAAAACCTCAGTTCAAAAAGAAGAAGGTCGCAGGTCTGAAGATCAGACATGCCCAAAATTCTGAGGACTCAACTACTGAACGGGGAATGGGCTCTGACGATGCTAGACAGTGCGGCAGAAGTAACATTAGCTCACCAGAACCTGATGGAATTTCTGGTGACAGCGGACTTGAATGATTATATCACGGTGGAAACACCTGATACTAGGGTAAGTGTCCCACATAAGTTATATGAAATAACACTCCAAATGGAGGGGGACAAACCCAGGAAAGTTAGAGGTCTCTTTTGGGAGAACCTGACGTTTGGTTATGACTTTTTATTAACTGAACAAGATTGTCCGCCAGCTTTCGTCATGGACTGCCCTAGGGGAGAAACAGTAATCTTACCAGCCTTTTCCGACCCTGTTCCCAAATATCTAAAATATACATATGCACGGGAGTGGGCGGTAGCCCTTGCCCCGGCATTATATAAAAACCATGTTGGGTGGGATGAGGATTCAACCCACCACATAATTCCATTAAAAAATACTCCGACTCCACAGAGGCAGTATCCAATAAAGCAGGACACTAAAAAACAGGTCAGGGAGATCCTAGATCAACTTGAATACCAAGGGGTGATTGAAACTTGCACCTCTCAAATGAATAATCCTTTATTTGCTGTAATGAAACCTGACAACTCATATCGTCTAGTTTTAGATTACAGACATCTAAACACTTGCACAAAGACATTTGCAGTACAAAATGCACACAGTGCCGCACTAATGAATAACATTGTGCGTAAAAAATGTAAAACAACACTAGATATCTCAAATGGATTTTTTTGCCAAAATATAGCGCCTGAAAGATGGTATTTAACCGCATTTTCCGCGTTAGGTTCCCAGCGTCAATTTTGTAGACTCCCCGAGGGGTATAAGAACAGCCCGGGGTTATTTTCGGCCAGAGTAACTGAATTACTTCAAAATCTGGATGAAGAGGCATTGTCCTACGTAGATGATATTTATCTTACGGATGATGACCTGGAGGACCACTTGAATGGAGTAAATACCATAATATTGGGATTTGCATCTGAGGGCTACAAAATTTAATTTTAAGAAATCAAAGATAGCCCACCTCAATGTCCTTTTTCTGGGATATGAGCTTTCAAGTGAAGGGAAAAGCTTAGCAGCTAACTTTTTGGAAAAGTGTGCACTGTTACAACTTCCAAAATCATTAAACAAATTACAATCAATACTGGGATTCCTGAACTTTGGCAGGACATACGTTTTGGATTACGCAGCAAGAGTTAAACCTTTCTACGATTTAATAAAACCTGACTTTTCAGTTAGACAATGGACACAGGAACACACAGATATCCTTCGTTCCCTACAAGCTGATATGATAGCTTCAAACACTTACAGACACGCGTAAATGTACGCAACTTAGTGATCCGTATAGTTGCGTGTCAATCAGGATACACCTACCTAACATATAATGAAGGTGAAACAGTACCAATAGCGTACAAATCACATTTGTACACAAATGCTGAGATGCGCTTTGCATCCACAGAAAAGATTCTTACAGCGGTACTGACTGCTGTATTAAGAGAAAGAGCACTGGCTCAGGGAAAGCGAATAATTGTCGTAACCCCAGTACCGGCTTTAGAGGTGGCTACAAAGGCTAGCGTTCCTAACGCAAAAGCCTTACATCCGAGATGGATACAATGGGCTAATTCTCTTACTGCAACAGATGTAGAATACAGGTACGACCCAAGTCTAAAAACACAAGCATTCCTGCAATACGAACAAGAATATCCTCTCCCTAATGAAATATTGCCTCTAGATCAGTATGAATATATAATTTACAGTGACAGATCTGCTCAGCCGGCCATTGGGAGTAAACAACAATACAGCACCGCATGCGCAATCGTTAAAGGTCGCATGCAGGATGAAAAGCTTCATCCGAGTTGTACAAAAACCCAGTCTCTAGGAGACTGCACGGCACAGCTGGCAGAATTAAAAGCTCTGTTACTGGCACTGGTAAATACGGATCGAGAATTCCCCACACTAATCGTGTGTGATTCCTTTTACTGTGTACAGTCATACAATGAATACTTACACCACTGGGGACAAAATGGGTTCAAAGATGCAAAAGGTGGCACAATTAAGCATAAAATGCTACGGCAACAGTTAGTTGAGTTGAAAAACAAACTAGCAAGGGCTCACGTGATACACACACTGAGTCATCAACGTGATGGTGTTCACGTTGAAGGGAATTTATTGGCTGATGAAGCCGCAAAGGGGGCTGTACGCACGGCTTCCGTAGCAGCAGTAACCCGTTCAAAAACGAGAATAGACGGTGAGATTATGGTTGCAATTATTGCTACACGCAATAAAACAGCACTACCGAAAATAATTCCACTCAAGTACTCCTACAAGTTAGATGCGAATAACGTTCCATTTGCTCAGATTCCTAGAGTGGGGGATAGAGTAATACCAAATATGGATCACAGGTTAGGTTTAATTCTAGCAGCACATGAGGGTATAGGTTCTGCACACGCAGGAGTTACGGCGACTGTTTCCTTACTGAAACAACGCTACTGGCGGCCAGGATTAACAAGGCAGACTAAGGACTATGTCTTGAAATGCGACATCTGTCAGCAGATGAAAGGCTCCAACGTAACACGTCCAGCGCAGACACCATTGCTAATATCAGACAAACCACTCGCGTGTGTTTATTTGGACCACTGCGGTCCCTTACAAACAGATGGGGCTTACAGGTATATTATGGTTGCAGTGGATTCCTGCTCTAGATTTCTATGGGTGTGGCCCCAGCGCTCGGCTGACGCTCGAACTGTTATAAAAGAGTTGCGAGTCTTTATAGGGACATACGCAATTGGCACATTACATTCTGACCGTGGCCTTGCGTTTAGCTCTAGGGCTTACAAGGAAGCCATGGGAGGTTTGGGTGTAGCATTGCGGTACTCCTCTACGTACCATTCCGAGGGAAATTTGGTAGTGGAAAGGAAAAACCGGGACTTAAAGCAGTCTTTAACAGCTAGAGTATTAGGCTGGGGTGAGAGTTGTGTAAAACATTTGTATGGAGTTCAACGAGCATTGAATAATATGCCAAGAAGTTCTCTAGGGGGTGTCACTCCTTATGAGGTCCTATTTGGGACGAGAATGTGGGTACCTGATCTTGATTGTGAAGACACAGTGGCGGATGGAAAACATTTTGACATCCATAAACGTTTGGCTGTTTTACAGGATCTGAATGAATCCAGGGCACTACAAAGCAATGTCCAGGTAAAGCGGACCGCCACTGGGGAAGTCAAGTCAGTTACGGCAAGACCTGTCTGAGTCCCTAAAGTTGGGGATCTGGTCAGAGAGAAAATTGCGGACAAAAAATAATTTGGACCATCATACAGAAAGCCTGTACCTGTCCTGGCCGTTGAAGGAACAAGAACTGTACTTCTGCCGCCTCTTACCGGAAAAAAGGAGAAAAGATTTGTCTCAATCGACTTAATCAAACCACACTATGTGGCCGATACTGAATAGTAGGCCTCGTGGACTCCTGAGTAGCCGACGTCTTCCTCTCGCTAGCATACAAGAAGTTCAAACAGAAAGACTCATCACGTTTGAAGAGTCCCCTGCACGGAATGATGGACTATGCAATAATGCCATGGAACTCGTTCCTCTCGAAACTGAAGTTATTAATCAGAATCAAAATCAAAATGAAAGACAAATTTCAACTCGACCAAACACAGATATCTACATCAACATGCCTCAACAAGAGCAAGCTTCAGTATCCATAAGACCTGTGGAAATACCGAAAATAGATAGAACTGCATCAGGCTATTTCATCGACTTTGATACCTTTTCATTGGATCCAAGTGAACCTGAAACAATGCCAGCCCAAAGAACAAGCAACCAGCAAATTAAAGACTTTCTGAACTTTGTTAGAAACACTTACCTGGTATCGCCTTGGGTAGAACTCTGGGTAATTACCAGGATACTTTTCTTTCTTTTCTGGATAGGCTTAGTAGTTGTTTTTAGCATGCTTATAAATGGAAATTTCCTTCGACAAAGCTCTGCAGCACAAAAAGTGAATCTGATTCTGAAACCTCACCTATCATCACATCGTGAACAAAGAGACTTGTCATCAGTAAACATTACAGCAGTTCCTATACCTGATGGTATAGTATGGGACAAAGTTGATTACGATATATTTGGTCTGACCGAACTTTTAAAAATTCCACATTTATTTAAAATATCATTGAGTGATATCATTACCTCTAGTACATTTTCCGATGATTGGGATTATGAAACTGTAAATAATATGTTGTCTGATTTAGAAAAATCTGCTGCCTTTTCTAATAGTGAAATGTTGGAAGACATATCAGATTTTGAAACAATGTATTGCTATCAACATTATGGTCATCAACTTCTGCATAAATCTGCTATTCCCAGAAATGTTTTTATCTACCATCAATGGGATTATTGCCCTACACCGCCGAAAAGCAGTTCGAAGACATTTGCACAGAAATTTCCATATTTTTCAGGGTTTAACACGTCAGACCCATCCTCATATCACTATAAGGTTACACCAACATCAGCACAGAAAAATATGCTAATATCACCAAACAGATTTATTCTGCTTCTTTTATTGCCCGGTTGTCTGAACAAGGTTTCGACTTATGGAAAGACACTATAGACTTAAAATCTGTCTGGGGTGCTAGAGACTGGCAGGTCCAGGGAACTAAAGCACTATTTCGAGCATGCCTCATTCCTCAGCAAATCATGTTTTTGAATGAAACTATGCAACAAACTTCCTGCCTTGGAATAGCCAAGAACAAAGACTGGAATACAGCTCGGATGCCCACACCATCACAAACCGAGGGTAACATAACATCACAGGAAGGGATTACGGTAGATGCGTTAATGCAATACAATAGATCAGACCCCGATTGGAAGGGATGGTTGATTTGGCCCACAGACACCAATAGATGTCAGGAAAGATTCATGGGTAAAACCAAAGGGTTTAAGATCAACAGACCAGATCCACGCTATGTACAGAGAGAACATCCAGGGGTAGTGACATCATACAGTGTTGGGAAGTTATGCCTCGATTGGCTAAGAACCTCGACACCGTCACAAGTGAAACAACACTTATCCTTACTTACAAAGGATGTGGATCTACGGGATTTTTTATTAGGTCCTAGAAAGCCACGTCACAAACGTTTCTATTATGCTGTTTATAATGAAATCTGGAAAATATCCCAACCAGAGGCCGCGGAGAGATTACGTGAAATAGATCGATTAAACCTAGAGAAAGCTCTAGCCATGGTTGACAATGGTTTAACTACACTAACATCCAGGATATATTCACTGGGCAACATTTTATCTTCTGCGATAGATATATTAGAACAAGATTTCTCCATATTACAACTCGGGCAATCGCAATTGCGTTCTATTATATTGTTAAGCTGGACGCTGCAATCTTTGCGCGCAGGCTATGTGCCTTGGCGTTTCATCAACAGTACATCTCTGTTTTCTTCTTATAACCTAACAGACAAACAGATAGAGATGGCACAAAGTGGTGCAAAATATACAATGCTGCGTATTGAAAAACTGGATAGATTAGCCTTTACAGTGGCAGAATCACCGTCCACGGAATGGTTAATCCATGGCCACATAACTCTACCGGTCACTACTTTTCAATTTCAATATTGCCTTGAACAAAAGCAGGCAGGCAGATATGAAGAAATGGGTAGGGAATTCATCAAGGAATCTTGGGAATTACCATATAGATTTCGATGCCGGAGTGGGGATAGAGAAGTGTTTTTAAGCGGTACGAACTGTGAGAACACTTTAAGTGGATCACTCATATGTCAGGATATAATGCTGCATGGGGCATGTAACTGTTCAGTAGCTAGCTAATGTGTCCTGTCACTTGAGGGGTACCCCAGCTGCCGTGATCACTCCAGTGTTCAGGCTACTTTTGAATGGGAGTTACTTGATGCTGAACGATCAAGGTTGCTGTGGGATGCTTCTGGGCATCGCATATCTGGTAACCGTGAACTCCAGGGTTACTTGTTGTATGCAAGTATTGTTTCCACCAACACATACAGTCAGGGAGGTGCCGTTATGGCCTTCGCTAAATGTTTCATTAATACGGTTTGATGCTTTGAGCAGAATGAAAGCCATGCTTTTACAGAAGTCTGTGCCCTTAACCTCCGCTCGAGAGACTTTTGATCTCCAGATCGCAAGGTCTTCAGCAGAGATACAGGTGCTCATACGTACGAATTGCCCCTTCCATTTTGCAGAAATGGTAAATCGTATCTTTAACATGTCTGATACGACAGGCATTGTCCACCTATTTAAGACTATAGGTTCTGGACTATTAAGCACCTTTCAGACGGTCCTCGGAGTTATACCAAACTTTATACACTTCGTATTTGGAAGCATTTTTGGAGGACTTCCGCTGATCCTGTTTTTAATAGCAGGTATCCCGATCGTAATTTTCTGCTACGCAATGGACGGCCCAGTCACCAAGGAGATGGAAACAGTACTCCTGGAGCGAAAATACCGTGATCGCATGGTACAACATCTGGGCACACCTCGCCTGAGAGAACTTAGTGCATCTTGGTTCTTGTCATTTAGACCAGTCTGGATGGACTGCATCTTACCTGTCCTCCGATGCCTGTTTTGCGGAGAAGAATGCGTGTTGGATCTCTGTCTGACACTCCCATCATGTGCGCAACCGGACGTTGATGCTTTACTGGACCCAATAACGGCCCATGTTCTGCAGTGTCCCCAGCGTATTCCAATGTTGATGGCGGCATTCCTAGAGCCTCCACAGGTAGTCACGGCTCCTGTTGGTATGGACACCGGCTCCTCCTCTGACACCCACGCCTTGGACGGCGCACAGGCTGCCCCAGTGTCGGCTGTGGACAGCACGGAAAATCATCTGTGCTCAACTGACCTAATCTGCGAAGTGTTACAGAGACCGTCGTCTGCGGAAGCAGGCAACGATAATGTTGCGTCTACCAGCCAGGACACATAAACATTTGACTCATTTGGCCCATCATGTGCTGGGAGAAATTCGACTTTTTGAAAAACAAAATGAAAATTGGAACTCCATAACAAAATTGACATTCTTTTGTGCATACATGGCTTTCAAATGCTTGTAGTAGTTTGAACTATACCTACGGACACATTAGAGCTATGGCTTGAGTGACAAATGTCCTTTTCAAAGATTTTTTAGAACTTTTTAATTATTTTTAAGTGAAAACTAATGTTTTTTTTTTACAACTATTAGCGTACCAGTGTCTAGTCAACTTAGTAGTATGTTGAGAATTTAACTATGTCGTCCTTTCGGAAGAGGAGTGGGTGTTATATTCCATATAGGTACCATAATATAGGCCCAGGTAACTTCATAACCCTTCACCTATATTCTTCCCTACATTGCACTTATAACGGTTTACAGGGACTGACCTTTTACCTAGATACGACACTGCATTCAGAATGCGGGTTTTCCCTAGTTCGAAATCTCATTCATTATGCATGAGGATTCTCTGAAGCACAGCAGGACTACCATCTCCTGTATAATATCTATGTATAAAGTTCATGCCCGACGTCATCCTTAGTCCGTCACGGTAATACAGCACGGTAGGACCCCTGGGGAGACCTATGGGTATATATACATCACATCTTGCTAAGATAGACAGAGGAGATCAGGACTTCCCGGCAGACACACTGACCAGAGACGCTGAGGTTCCTGCATGCAGACACTCCAGCTCGCAGTGGTCTAACATCCCTCGTGGGGTGTCCAACTCGAGACCAAGACGGGGTCCCATAGTCTCTCACTTCAGGTAATGGGGTTGACTTTATCCTAGAGGGATTCTTGGCGTAACATCTACACCCATGCTAGGTACACTTAGGTACATCTAGTTAGGGAGACATCGTAGGAGTACGCATCTTTTTATATCGTGTATTTTATGTACTTGTATGTATTCATGATTACTGCAAGATGGTAGAGCTTTAAAAAAATGTAAGTCCGTTTTTATATAGCGCAGCTACTCACCCTTACGGGTCTCAAGGCGCTGGGGGCCGTCGTGGAAATTAAGTGAGCTATTGCCCAGAGTCACATGGTGCTGAGCTGAGCTGCCGCCGGGGATCGAACCGTGAACCCTGTGCTCCGAAGTCAGCTGCCCTGGCCGCTGCACCACACCTCTCCACCCGTTTACTTTTATAGTGCTTCTAATCCTATATATCTGCTACTGTCTAACGGTTGTTGCAGCTCATCTATTTTACACCAGAATAACAACTGTTCAATAAATACTTATTGAAAACGCCCAGCCTGTTTATTCTGTGTACCTCTCTAAGACAAACTAAGTAAGCACGAGTTACTGAGTGAAAAGTAGTATATTGTTTCCACGGTCCTGAGGGATCAGGGTTGTCATGTTCGATGGTTGCCAAGAACTATTCTCTCCTTGGTAAGAGGAGAATTTAGTGGCACTGTGAGCTAGCTGGTACAAAAGAACAACATACCCGGTGGGGGTGTTCAGAATCAGTCCGACACCAATCCTACAGTGTATGCTGTCCGAACGCGCAGATCCTGTATAGGTTTTATAGGAACTACACGACAAAATAAACAATGGATTTAGGCCCAGCTCTCTGTACTGGGGGGGAATGTTTAACATCGTTCAGCATTCCATCCATCAATTGCTCTTTTTGCATTTGTCAACCCCTTATGCGGATACCAGTATTGTTCCAGAGGGGAGCTTTGTCATGGAGATGTGCGACCACCGAAAAGAGCTTGTGAGCTCACATCCAGGTGGTGTACATGTTAATCTTTTCCAAAGCAAGAGGTTAAACACCTTAGGAGAGGAAAGGTGGGGTGGAGAAACAGTAGCATGACGGCTTCATGATGGGGTAAAATGAAACCAGATGTGCCTAGAGAAAAAGAAAGCTAACATAGGGTCAATATTTTTTAAATTAAATAACATTTCTTTTGATGGAACATCTATGACTTAAACTATGATTAACATTTAGTTGCAGAAAATGCATTTATTTTCCAGAATTACATACATTAAACCAAACTGTTTTCTGATATCCACAAGTCAATTCCACAAGTGCATGAAGTAAATTGCAATTTCCCGACAGATGGAAGTAAACAAGGCCCTAACTGTGGAACTGATTTAGTGTTTGGAGGACAGTTGTTTGTCCGTCAGGGTGATAGAGTAAATCACTCTGTAGTCCTGATGGACATCCCATTCACCTAATCTAAAGATGTACACCAGCCCCGGGGACATCTCTTAACATTGGCAGGACAGCTGTCACAGAGGTTCCTGTCAAAGTTTTAAAAGTTTGACGGATGGCTCTGTCAAACAGGACAGCCGCCCATCAAACGTTTAGAAATAGTTCTTTCTTGTAGTGTTAAATATTTTCAAAATAGAAAAACTGGGATGGCTAAAAGCATATTAGGCGCTCACGACGGGAGGTCACAACAACAGCAATCAGTTATGAAGCAGCTGTGAGCAGTGCTTAATTTGTAAAATAATAAGTTCTAGGACTGAAAACTTTGCTTAGAAGCTTACGGCCGATGCTACTGAACGTTGAGGGTGCCGAATACCAAAGCTATCTAATCATTATTCCACATCATGCCTCTTTTATCCACTGCCGTACAATCCCTGCCCCTTTACCGCACTCTTGCGCGTTATTTTTCGTCCCTGCTTGCTCCCTTTGTCACAGTTTTTCTGTCTTCCTCTAACTTTTTCTTTCCCCTCTTTTGTGTCTTTCTCCCTTGTTCTTGGTCAAAGTCTGATGATGAAAAATAAGTCCCAATCCACAAAAATTAATGCAACTACTAGATCAAATACAGCACTGGCTCCGAGTAGCAAACAACCAAGCATTAATAAGCTTACAAAAAAGTCAGGCTGTTTTGAAGTAGTCAGCTGAGCAAAGGTGGTATTTGCAGAGCTTCGCCGCTATAGTAAGCTGAATTTGAGCCTTAGGCATCAAGCACATGGGGCTGAAGGGCTCCCCTTATTTTCCATTGGCCTCACAATACTCCAAAGAGCTTTTTTGATAGTGGGCCACCCTGATAGGCTGTGCATTCCAGAAGTAACCATTAAGATGCAGCATGGGGTGAGTACATGCCTAATTAATCACTCTGCTTTCATCTCCTACAATTGTGTTGGCACTGTACAGCACATTAAGCTCTGAATGGGCACAGCAAGACAAAGGGCTGTGGAGTCTCAATGTATCTTGGCACCCTGGGCTTAGTTTGTGTTTTTTTAACAAGTGTAATTCTAAACCTTGAACTGCATTTCATGAGTTAACATTCCATAAACGTTCAATTTGATTACAATTGGACAGATCTGAGCAAAAACGATGAATTTGTAACAGTTACGTTAATTTTACATATTGTAAAATTAATCTGTTTGAAAATACACTGCGGACAAAAAACATCTAAAAACACCAACCAATTAGCCACATGACAAAATATATTTAATCAAACATTTAGAAAGTCAGCAGATATGGCTGTGGTGAACTTATTTTTTATTGCAAGCACATGCAACCAAAAGAAAAAGAAGAAAACAAAGAAAACATACCACTGCCTAAACATGCTGGCCATGTGCTTGCAATAAAAATTGCAATACAAAATAAATAACCCTTAGATATATAATTGTAATAATCTAAACAGTGTGGGTGCTTCCTAGCACCTATAGAACACTTATAGATTTTTTTTTAGTTTTAATGCACATAAAAGGAAAATATGATTCTTGTTAGTTCAAAAAACGTATTGTTTGCTTTGAATTACTGTTACTTGAAGACATGGCTTAAACACACAAGATGACTAAAACGATAAAAAGTGGAGAGAAAGAAAGCATTGACAAAGTAAAGTATTAGCCCACCAGCCCTGGCACTCAATTGCACTACTTTTTAAGAGGATATAATCAGGAAAAAGACTGTCACTCACAGTACAAGAAAGAAGTGTGTTACCCCAGTGCTCCACCATGTATGAGGCGGTGGGCAGAAGCAAAATGTCAATGACTGGTGAAAAGACCAATGGATGGAGAGGGATTAATCCAAGCCTCTCTATGTATGTATGACTATACATATTATACATTTTCCTTACATGAGGCTGTCAAGACAGCTAAAACTGTGTCTAGGTCAAATCTAAAAATACATATTGATGTCCTTTTAGTCTATAAAAAACAATGTTGTCTTCCTTTTAGTATTTGATTATAGAGTAATAATGTATTTTAATTGGGAAATAAATCAACTGGACATAATCAATGTGGGGACTATTTCAGGTGCCCTGTTGCAGAGCTTGGTTACTGGGCTCAGATTGTGTCAATCGAGCGTCAAAGGCTTACATGGGAGGTTGTGTGGGGTTAGAGATTCAGAACTCAACTAACCATCCATTATTTTCTAAATAAATGCCCAGGTAATGCATTGGTGGATTCTGGATGTCAACCTATGCAGTTTCCATGGGATAGGTATCAGTGGTAATTCAGTTTCCTTGATCACATGGGATTGTGACAGTAAAGTTCGTGGGCACGTTGAATTTACCTTTCTCGGTGATAGCGAGTATTCACTCCTTCAATCAGTAGGTCTCCCTTTTATTGCATAGTATAGTACCTTTTGTCCATTTTGTTGTACGATGGAGCAGGTCATGGCTGCAGGTGGGGTCGGCAGTGGCAGCATCACTCCAGAAGAGGTGCACTCAGCTACGGCCAATCGAGCCTTTGATGAGGATTTACAATGGGGTTATTTATTTAAGCTGAGATGCATGAAGTTTGTGCGATACACTGTTGCGGTGCGCAGGTTTCCTACTAGGCTTGGACATAAGCCAGTAAGAGAACTTACACATATTTATAAATTTAAATGCATGCTGGTTGCCTTATATGGTGCTGCGGTGTGGGATTATCATAACCCTTTAGCTCTTCAGAGGGTTAAGAGTAGCTTTTTGCACAGCCTTCTTGCGGTCCCCAAGAGCACAGCGAATGCTATTTGTCATGATGAAATTGGGATAAATTATCTTGAGGTCCAAGTAGGTCTGGCCTCCTTGTGTTTGTGGTATAAAATCTGTCTTTCACCTGACGCACGATTTTCAAGGTTATGACTTATTGATGTGCCAGCATTTGATCACGTGGCCAAAATCCAGTGGCGGCCCCTCTATGCACCCAGCACCGCAAAGGTGAAGAATAAAAGGGCAATAAATTGAGTTTGTGACCATTTTATTTTTCACTTTCTCCAGCTCGAGCTGTGTTTGGGGGCAGGGTCACTGCTGCTGACTGGCAGCAAGGGAGTGGTGCTCATTCCATCAGTTTAAAGTGCGCATGTTACTTTGGCTGGCTGTCTTGTGATGGCCAGCCTGACATGCGCACTTTAAACCTCTCCACCCAGCTGTCTAAGACAGCTGGATGAACAGCAGGCATAGGCCCCCAGTGCCTGCAGGAGCGTCGAGGCAGCTCGCTCCAGCCAATCCTGGTACTGCTCTCATGCTGCTTAATGTTATCAGCAGCATGAGAGCAGCGTCTGGGTTAGTGTTAAGAACTACTGCAGACCAGCGCCGATGGACTGAAGCACGGGGACAGGAGGAGTAGAACCAGCGCATGCAGCGGGTAAGTACATTTTTATTTTTTTATTTCCTACTTTGTAACATGCACGTATCATGTTGTCTTGTTAAACGTGTTTTATTTAGAAAATGGGGTCGGGATTCGATGCATGTGTAATCAATAAAAATGAATTATCCGGGACAGTAGGTTGAGTGTAATGTAATATAGTATTTGTGAAAATATGTTTTTCTTTGTAAAGAGTGTATTGCTGGACTTGATTAAAATGAGTCGTGTCAACACATCTGAAAGTAAACTGTGAATTCATTAGGTGCACAATTCTAGCTGGTCAGAGCGCCCTGCGCCTCTCGGCGCTTGCTTACATTTCTTACCTTGTGGGACTCCCTCCCGCATCTTGCTAAGAGCAATGTTCAGTTCTAATGGGCTCATATTTTTAATTTCCCTCCATGGCCTTGTCCAGCAGACATTTCCCGTCAATGATGATGCTATATGTGGTGAGATATTTCCTGATCTCTATGTTTCAGCATCTCACTTCTTTTTGTTGCTTGAATATGAATTTACCTTGAAAAGTTTAAAGACAAGAGGCATTTGGCAAAACAGGAACAGTTGGTTTAATTAAACGCAGCAGCCAGGAGAGCAGGCAACAGAGTCGGGGTCTGAAGACTATCTCAAAGTACATTGGTTTTGGCTGTCCTACATTTCACAAAGTGTAATAAGGTGATTTGTGCATCCATTTTAGAACTGGAATCTGGGCCTAGTCAAGAAGTCATAAATCTGGTCATTTGATAAGAAACACGGGTGGTTCTCGACCCTGCGTGAATACGATGTGGAGCTAGTGAGTACGTGGCCAGATGTCCGACATGGGAAGCGCGTGATCACTGCATGTAGTGTGCATGCTGTATTCTGATTGGCTGAGTATTTCTAACTTAGCTTGGCATCTGACTTTATGGTGTGTTGGGAACGCGCACCCCTCCGGCCAAACGTGTTTTATTGGGGGCCAATCTCCTGAGACCATTGTGGTGTCGCTGCCTATCTGTGGGGTCGATCTGGGTTTTCCTGTTCGCGCATTTGTCTAAGGGTTATGTGTCCCCCCCACCTGTGATCTGTCAAACAGTTGCTTTGTGCCTAGGTCGTAGGGCCTGCCTGATCACGTATTTCTGACTCAGGGTTGAGGGGGAGGTCATATCGGGTGAATTCAACAACGGAGGTGCGAGGTTGTTATTATACGTATATATCATGGTGTATATCGACATAGTATTTATCAAAATTAACACTTTCATTTGATTTAATGTACATCTGATGCATAATCTCCCCACAAGAAGTATTTGAATTTCCGGTAAATACCGCTCCGTGCCAAGACTCACTTTCCCATTGTAGGGAATGGATTAAGGCCCCCCACTGGGGAGTGCACACTCAGAGACAAGGGGCAGTGTGTACCTACTCATTTCCAATGAGTTTAGCAAGATGAAACACCAGCTCGCAATGAGCAGCAGGCATGCAGATGGACATCCACAGCTCTTGCAACACTTGTGGTACACAGCACTGCAATAGGGGGCTTGGGGGGCAGGCAACAAGGGAGCCTTGCTCCTAGGCTTTTCGAGCGTTGTGGTGCAGCACATGAACTGCATCGAGTCGATTGAACTGGGGGGTAGGTGGGGTCTCTGCTGCTGCTGTAAGTTGAGGTTAAGTGAGTATTTCTGAGTTGTGAGCTAAAGTTAAAGTTCTAGCTTAACTTATGAATTTCATGTCTTTTTTAGGATTTGTGCTAAATTGTGCTTATTGATACCCTGTTGAACCCTAATTCCCCTTTAACTTTAGTATTAACAGGGAATTGTTAAATATGATTCCCCTGGTTCCTGTGAAATGTTTTAAGGCCTGGTGAGAATGGTTGAATTTCTTCGACCTTAAGCATATGGTTCTATGTCACCCATTTCTCATCCGTCAGACAATAATTCGAAATATCAAGGAGAGACTGCTAATAAGGCGCAGTCCTTTCAGGAAGGCCTTAAAAAAATCCATATTTTCAATGTTGTTTGGAAAGGAAGCAGGTACTTTCTTTGTTGAGTTGGATTTAGTGTGTCCAGACTCTGGAACCTCAAACTCCAAAAGAACGTTCTTTATACAAATTGCATTTGAGCATTTGAACTGGGGGAACCAGACCAGTTTTATGTGTGCTAAAATGAGTACCCTCGCAGAATTTGCGCTCGTGGAGCACTGTGAAGGGTCATTGGCGAATAAAACGCGGTGCGTAGTTCTAACGTTTTGAACACCTTGCTCCCACCTTGGCCCAACCTCGGGCATTGCTGGTCAGTGGTTGCCCTACCAAACATTTAGGGTACCAGCCGCCACTGCCAAAATCCCTTGGTTTTCGTATCGAAAGTTCACATTTACTGACACGGGTGTTCCGGATTACTATGATTCCCCTGCATTGTTGAGAACATTTTCCAAAGCGGCCTTGAAAAAACTTTTTTTCAGTTATAAAGTCGAGATGCGGAAACAGAAAGTGAAATTCATGTAGTCTGTTCCTGCTTATTCCGCTGTTTGTACCTCCCAGGGAATTGAACCCTACTTAGGGGGAGATTATGATGGCGGGCGGATCGCCCTGATTTACCACCCGCCATGACAATCTTTCCATTACGGAACCCACTACAGGCACCCCCCCTCGACTACAGGAGACCCGACTCTACCCTCGCAAACTACCCTCAACTCCACTACTGTCCCTACTCCTGCTGCTCAAGCCATTTCCATACCCAACGTCAGCGATAATCCCTCGGACAATGACCTCCCTCAAAACACCGCACACTCTCCCCCCAGACACTCCGCCACATGCACTAACCGCCCCCACCTCTAATTACTCTGCCAATCCCCTGGACACGGACGTCCTCATTACCATTGCACACTCTCCTCCCTTGGACCAAAGACCCACTACACCTCCTCCTAACCTTTTGACCAGAAGCAACAACGTCCCAACTCTGCTCGTCCAATCTACCCCCTCTCCGAATCCCAATGATGCCACTCAATCCCACAACCTAATACCCACGCCTTCTACAGACCCTAGTCATACACTGCTCCCGACAAAAGCAATTTGCCCTTTCAGCACACTTACCCAGCTACTGACACGAGTGGAACAGAAAATAGACTCCCTAGCGGCAGATATCCTACACCTACAGCAAGACCTTCCCAACCGGATTAAGCCACCTTGCTCACACACCCCGGGTAACTACACACCTTCCCCCCATACAACCTCTTCCTTGGCCCCACTTGGCACCCCATGGCCCACCAAGCCTTTGAGGAACCAGGCACATCGACCTAGCCGAGCTCGCCGCCCCATTTCAGAACGAGAAGCAGAGGATATCAATGACTCTTACCTCGAAATTAGCAAGAACCCTGCCCCGCTTGCAATCCCAGTTTTAGTGAGCACTAATAGAATCCCTAGACCTGTCCTCTCGCCCAGACCCCCTGCTCAATACACTTCTATACATACAGTACACACCAACACTGAGGCACCCCGTCCTCTGTCATGCATGCTCCTCAACTGCAGATCAGCAGTACAACACGCCACAGATATTGCTGAAGTTATACTCGCGGAAGGAATAGACATTGCATTCCTCACAGAATCCTGGCTCAATGACCAGTCCACCCCCATCCTAGACCTTCTTACCCCTCCAGGCTACAACATCATCAGACGCGACAGACCGATCAAAACTGGTGGCGGCCTAGCTATCATTCATAAAGAAGGAATACAGCTTAGCAGATTAAAACCCACAGAATACCTGACTCTGGAGTACCTAGGTATTGAACTTACAGCCAAAGGCACCACGCCCATCAAATTTCACACCATCCACCATCCTCCTGGTGAATGTACCCTCTTCGCGGATGAACTGACCAACCTAATAACTCGCTTCTCCCTAACAGACACAGAAGACGTGTTCCTGGGCGACCTCAATATCCACTGGAACAACCCAGAAGACACTACAACCCAGAACCTCTCTAACCTGCTTGAAATTACCAACCTCAAACAACTCTGCAATGAACCAACACACATCAAAGGAGCAACTCTAGATACGATCATCACCAAAAACAAACTAGTCTCTTTGAGATCGATTTCTCCCATTGACTGGTCTGACCACCACCTCATACTGTTTAATATTGACACACATGTCAGAAACCAACCTATACGACCTGACAAACCTAAGCACTGGACCAGGAACATCAAAGGAGTCCCCATAACTGAACTGGAATCCAGGATTCATGCCCATCTACTACCCCAGCCCTCCATTATGACGGCCGAGGACCTCACAGCCCACTTTAACTCCACAATGACAGAGGTGTTAGATCAAGTAGCACCACTCAAACTCAAACATTTTAGATCGATCAAATCTAAATCTTGGTTCAACGTAGATCTTAACAACGAAAGAAGACAACTCAGACAATCAGAAAGGACTTGGAGACTAAACCCTTCGACTCTTAACCTAGCGCAACTTAGAACAACCCGGTTGGCTTATAAAAAACACATCTTTAGAGAAAAGGCCTATTTCTTCCGCAACCAACTAGACCAGGCGAAGAATAGACCTAGAGAACTCTTCAACATTTTCAAAAGTCAAACAAACGGCACACCCCCACAAGAAATACAAGCCACCAAAGATCGATGCGAAGAAATCGCCAGCTTCTTCACAGATAAAGTCACAAAAATTGAGCAATCCTTCATCCAAACCTCAAATCCTCCCTCCCTCACAACTTGCCCCCCTTTAGCCACCCCTGACCAAACAGATCGAAATCATACCACGGACAACCAGGCCCACCTCCAACTGAAAAATGACGCTAATTGGTCGAACTTTGAACTCATGTCGGAAATTGAAGTCTTCAATATAATTGCAAGCTTAAAGCCTACTTCCCACACTATGGACCCCCTCCCATCCACAATAGTAAAAAATCTCAACCACATCATTACCCCTTTGTGGACAAAAATCATCAACTCCTCTCTCACATCAGGTTGTGTCCCAGACTCCCTTCAGCTAGGACAAATCACACCTATACTCAAGAAACCAGGGGCCGACCCCAACGAGCTCAACAACCTCAGACCTATCTCCAACCTTCCGTTCCTAGCGAAAACATTGGAGAAGTGCGTTCTCCACCAACTTAACAAACATATTGATGACTTCAACCTCCTCGACACCTTTCAGTCGGGTTTCAGGAAAGGTTGTAGCACCGAAACAGCGATGCTCAACATTGCAGATGATATCCACAGAGCCTTAGATGAAGGTGAAGCCTGTCTCCTCATCCTTATTGACTTATCAGCGGCATTTGACACAATAAACTACCGAGCTTTGCTTGAGACTCTGAAGAGACGCTCTGGCATTAATGGCACAGTACTTGAATGGTTCACTTCCTTCCTTCAGCACCGCTCGCAACAGATTAAAATCAAATCCTGCCTCTCTGTACCAACACGAGTCAAACTTGGAGTCCCGCAAGGATCGATCCTCTCACCATCCCTCTTCAATCTCTTCATGGAACCCCTTGCAATTATCCTGAAACAAGCAGGGGTTCAATACCACCTATACGCAGATGACACACAAATATACTACAAAATAAAATCACCCAGTGACGTCCGACACCTCAATGGCACGCTAACCAAGATCCAATCCTGGTTTAACGCAAACCACTTAAAACTGAACCCGGACAAAACGGAACTAATACTATTCTCTCTGAAAAGTAACCACTGACCAATTCAAAACTGGCTCAAGGAACTTGATGCTCTAAACTACTTTCTCGTCCTATCAGACTCGGTAAAGTCACTAGGCATTACCCTGGATAAGAAATTGTCAATGAAGAACCACATAAAGAACTCTGCAAAAAGTGCGCTTTACTCTCTAAAACACCTCAAGAAAATTAAACCTTTCATTCCTCAAGATGATCTGAAGTCAATTGTTCAATCCCTAGTCCTTTCCAAACTGGACTATGGAAACGCCATCCTAACAGGGTCACCAAAAGCTCACCTAGCCCCACTAAGGTCAGTCCTTAACATGGCAGCTCGACTCATAACTGATGTAAAAAGATTTGAACACATCTCACCAACCCTCAACGCTCTCAACTGGCTTCCCGTGGAGGTAGATGTATTTACAAACTAGCCTGCATCACACACAAGGCCCTTTAACGCCCAATCCCCCAACTACCTAAACAGCAAACTAGTTAAAGCAGGAAAATCCAGAACTCTGAGAAGCACCAACTCACTTCTTCTCATCCCTCCGAAACTGAAAAAGAAAACGACCCAGTGCCGGGCCTTCTCGGGGAATGTACCCAGGATGTGGAACGCACTCCCCATTGACCTCAGATGCAACCCTTCCTTCTCTTGCTTCAAAAAGGACCTGAAAATCCTTCTCCTCAACCAATATTTTACCGACCAAGTCAACTAACCTAGGCATCAATAACCTATTGAACTCCCCCCTCACTCTGACCTTTAAGGATGGTGATTATCTGACTGTGTCAACCACCTGCATCTGTCTCCCCTCACTGGATTCAAAAGTATTATGTCCTTGCTTATATCTTTATGCATCCTTATGTCCTACGATGTTATGCAATTTTTTTCTTTTCCTTTGTGTATGTAAAGCGCTCTGATACCCACGGGTCTAGCTAGCGCTATATAAAACTTTATAAATAAATAAATTATTATGGTGGGAGGTCCGCCGCTTTTCCGCCGGTCGGCAATCGTTCCGATTGCCGGCCGGGCGGAATTGGGCCTCAAGCAGGCACCGCCATCCATATTAGGATGTGTGTGAATCAAGGCCTTTCCATGGCGCGATGCCGCCATGGAAAGGCTGGCGGGGATTCACTTTGGGGGCCCGTTGCGGGCCCCCGGGGGTGTGGGGGGCTGCACTTGGGGGGTACCTATGGTACCCCCCTACATTGCCATGCACAAGGTGGCAGGCACTGCGCGGTGCCTGCCATGTTGTGCATGGCAATGCACAACATGCCTTTTCACCATTGCGGCGGGTGCTGCTTTACAGCAACACCCGCTGCAATGTTGGAAATGCGGAATGCGACCGCCAGGGTGGCGGTCGCATCCTAATCAGCGGTGAGGGACCGCCGCACGTCTGGCGGTCGGTCCCAGCACCGCTAGGGTGGCGGGCGGTCCAAATAACCCCCAAAATGCTTATTTCCCACCCTCAGCATAGATTTTATGTTATCCGTTTTAGACTAAGTACCTTGCATTTTCTGTTTGCTTTTCCATCTTAGGGCACCTGGTTTGATCAATTTCCTACCTGCACCTGCGTGCAACCGGTCCCATCACCAAAGCAGTAGTCACTTTATGCGGTTTTGCACCCTCTTTATTTATCATCGAAACCGATTTTTAATTCCTTGCTTACGTGCCACAGAGATCAGATATGATTACCCCACTTTAGTGTTTTTACAACAATTAATAATCCCTGAAGTTTGTTTTGTTGCCTTAAACGTCATCAGAGTTGCCCTAAGTATTTGAAAGCGGTATGGCTCATCTGCTTATGTTTTTAGTTATACTAACATGTTTTATGATCATTTTTTTAAACAAAAGGTGGTACTAAAATGGATTATACTGGATAGTTTTAAGATTGTAAGGCTCTTCAAGGGCTTGGATTTTATTTTCTTCTGATTTTATATATCGATGTCATTATTGTTTGCTTTTATGATGATTGTGTCATATAAAGGAATTATGACTGACTGACTGACTGACTGACTGACATTGGTCAAGCCGAATTCCCATTACCTACACTACGTCCTCTTGCCCATGCCTAATTAGGGAAGGGTGTCTAATTAGATAGAGGATGGCTTCACCTGGGTTGCGCTGCTCGCAGTCCGCTGAATCTTGCTTCCTAGGACCTTCATTGGGCCCAATCAAAAATTAGCCACCTAAACAAGCCAGAAACCACCCTGGGTTCCAGCAGTGAGTTCACAGCATTGGTCGAGGTCCTTGATCACAAACAAGAGGGAACAATGGTCACAAAGCTGAGATGCAAGCAGCAAACCAGCCATTAAAGTGGTTATGTTCTACATCCGACCAAGTTGGCAGGCAACATTGTATATCTCAATGCCAAAACTATTTTAAAAGTCTTACAGCTAACTACCTGGAGGTGTATTGCAAACATCTGAGTAGATTTCCAACTTCTGACGGTTGACAAATTTCCCCAGGGTTGGAAAGATCCCATCCTACACTTTCTATTTCTTTATTTCACTTTTGTAGGTTCTCTTTCAGCCCTGTTTTCTTCCTTTGTTCCTTATCTTTCTCTCCCTCCTTTCACCCTTTTCTGCCTTTCTCTCTCCTGCTCTGGGTCAAAGTCTGAGGATGAACAGCTCGGTCAAAGTCTGAGGATGAAAAGTAAGTTCCAGTCCCCAAAAACGAGTGCCGGTGCGGACCACCAGCAACCCCTGGCACAAACTAAGTACTGAAGTTAAGTACTGAAGCTGTTCAAAGCACAGACTCCCTTCTGTATAGAATCCCTACCTGTATTGCCCCTTAATGGGTGCCCTTCCCTTAAGCTGCTGAATTGCACTCACCTCAAGTACTCTATTCTTGCTTCCTTGTGGCACCATGTAACCCTCTTGCACTACAGTGGTCCCGCGCGCTTGAGGCTTGATTTCTGATTTTAAAAAGCTCTTTAATTAAATAAATATTTTCCATTGTGTGGAATGGTTTATCCTTAGACATGGGCACTAACACCTGATCCTCAAGTGTCAGCCATCTTTAACACTTTCAGAAAAGTTAAAAAATGTCCAGGTTTTCTCTCCTACATTGATAAAATACTCAATACTCAAAATAAAGCACATGAACGTTTAGGGAATATCAACAAAGGGTTTGTGTCTTGGACTGAAGTCAGACTTGCAGCAAAGAATGTGGTAAATTGAAGATGCATCATGCTACCTGGTGAGAAATTTACATTTCAGCCGAGGCAGTCTGCCAAATAACATCTTGCTCTCTCTTGTAGCTCCTGGCTTCCAGGGGTGATCAGCAGTTTACTTGTGATAAGTATGTCTCGCATCTGGAACATTCCAGGGCCTGCTCATGTGTGCGTAGTGCGTGATCTGTAAAAAAACAAAACATTAGTGAGAGAGCCCAGTGTTTTTCATAGGAACAAGCTACCGGCGGTTCTGAATACAAGGGTTGCTGAATACTAAGGCTGCCTAGGCTTGGCCCCACCTCATACCACTTTTTTCCACAACCCTACACTTCCTGTCTCTTTATCTCACTCTTGTGGGTTCTTAAGCATCCCTGATTTCTCCTTTTGTCATTGTTTTCCTTTGTTTCTCTTTCGCCTTGGTTTCTTTTCTGCTCTTCTATTTCTTGATCTGGATCAAACTCTGATGATTAAAAATAAGTCCCAATCTCAAAATAATGAGTGAAGGATGCCCATTACCTGCAGCTTGCCTTGTGATTGTTTCACCTTGGAGTTCACATCGAGTAGTGAAATGACATTTTCTTAAGAATGTAATCTGGCCGTCCAATAATGCACTTTACAATTAATAAACTGTGTATCTATGTGTTATAGTTCTTTATATAGTTTTACATTTTACAAACCAGGCTACAAAGGGAGCCAATAATTATTAAAATTTTCTGTTACCCAGATGGGCATCGTGATGCTGAGGGATAGCCACGGTAAGAGAGAATTAAGGGCCAAGTCCTCTCTGAACTTTCTGTTATTGCATTCAGATTTATAACACAACAACTGACATACACATACAATCCACTCAGTAGTATTGGCTTTGTCAATGGTTGTTAGCTGTTTAAGATAAATGAGTAACAACAAGGATTTTGTTGTGAAGGATATTGGAAATGTTTCATTTCTGAAACTGAGACTGTGAATGAAGCTTTATTGAGGCCTGTGGACGGGGCAGTGGTCTTCAGAGTATCTCAATCAGTCCTGTTATGTTCACTGTATGTTCGACAGGCATGCCCTTTTTCTCTCCACATCTTGCCCATTTGCATATCTTACATCTTATCTCTTTCCTTTTCTGCACCCACTTTTCACTCTCTCCTGAATGCGCTTTCTTGCATCTCCTTCACTTCATCACCCCCAAACACACAATGCACGCACTCACCACTGCATTTTCTTTTACTTCCACCTTGTCAATATTTTGACAACTGTGTACCTCCAACACACACATTTGCACAAAATCATAACTGCAACTGGAATAAGTGACCATTGCCCTGTTCTCTTTGCAGAGAGGCCAAAGATCGGATGACCATTTATTTTGAACACCTTTTTGACCCATCAACTGGCACTATGAGACACTCACACTGCCTTCAGCCAAAACACCAGAACTCTCAATCATCGGCGCTTGTAAACACCTGGAGGTGTCTCAGGTCCAATAATGCTCTATAAATGAGCAATAAACTAAGCGAAAAAAATACAGAAACACAATGTCCTGGAAATAGCTTGCTTAAGCTTGCATTCTGTAAGAGTGTTATATGTTTCAAATATAATCAGGAACTAAATTGCTGACATATATTGCTTTGAATGTTAAAAAAACATTATTGTTCAGAAATCGATCAGTGTTATTTACCAGTAAAGTTACGGGCATGAATATAGGGCCTGATAGTGACCCATTTCAATGTCTGTTTTTAATTACTAATGGGTCTGAGACCCGGAGGGACCCGGCCACCTTAAAGCCCTGGCAGGGAGCTTTGTGGCAGCCTGGCCTCCATATTTTTTAGAAATTGAAGCAAAGATAAAATCTTTAGGGGCCTAATATACAGAGAATTAAAGCAGCAAGGGCTCAAGATTATAATTATTTGGACCACTGTTCTCCTGCAATCTAAGGCAAGAAACGGAATGATTTTGAGAAGCATCCAGATGAAGTAAAAGCAGGAGAAAGAGATTAAGGGCCTGATTTAGAGTTCGGCGGGCGAGTTACTTCATCACAAGCATGATAGATATCCCGACCACTGTATTACAAGTGCATTATATTGGAGGGGCATGGCCAATATAGTTGATGCATTGGACGCGACCCCCTGTATTATCCAGCACTAATCCACCACTGCGAATGGTGGCGAGCGGACTCTGTACACCTCATTGGACCCCCAGGATTGGTGTGATTGCGGTAGTACCTACTTAGGTGGCGCATGACCAGACTTCGACGGGGTCGCGTCCATCGTGGTGATGCTAATGCAGAGAGATGATCGGCGAACCTCGTTTGGATGACGGAATGCTGGAGCTTTGGTGGGCTACTGATTGTTCTGCTGCTGTAAAGGGAATGTACTCCAACCTCTGCTGCTGCCTGGTGCTCGGCTCCCAGGGCCATGGATTTGGTCGGTTTCAGCATGGGTGCCGGAGTGAGCAGCTCAAGGACATGGCCTGGAGTGGGTACTACCTGCTTGTACCACAAGACTGAGCAAGGTGACACCGCTGGAGCTCTGTGGGGCCGTGGTGCAGGGCATAACTCAACACTGCACGGGCCTGAGGTTCAGCTTTCAGGTCTGCCAAGGGAGCTGTCCCTGGGGTGCGCAGCCCATGTGTGAGGCCTGACGCTTGGAGTCGTGCTGCGGCAGAGTGGACACAGTCGGCCTGTACAGGAGCCTTGGGCAAAATGCAACATTACTGCTTATATGGGCAGCGGCAGTAGGTGGATCCCTGCTTGCCAAGTGGTATCAGGATTGGGGAGGTGGCTCCCTTCTCCCCCACATTGCTCCTTTGGCTGCCCCTTGGACTAACCCTGTGCTTTCTGGACAATTAGGAGCGAGGCTGATGCCTTTGTGTTGCTCTGGGCGGGCCTTCCATATGTGGCTTCCCAGAATTACCTTGCAGATTGGGCCATGAGCGGCCCCTGCAGGGAGCAGGCAGTGAGGGGAATGTGACATTTGATCGTCATTGGCGATACTTCCCTGGTCTCTTTGGCGACTAATGGAAGTCCTGTCAGGTCTATGAGCAGCTGCCTATCTTCTAAAGCAGATAGAGGCAAGTTTGGAAAAACACACGGAGAAGTTCAACACTATACTCCAGGCAATCCTGGATACTAAAAGCACCCTAGAAGCAAAATCGATTCGGTCTTGATTGAGGGGAATCTGCTGAGGGCAGATCGCAAAAAGCTTGGGGACTGCAGTGAATACGCAACAACATCAATGCACCTTAACCTGACTAAAACACAGACCCAGCTTCAAAGACTCAAGGCTGCAGTGTAGGTGCTCAGGGCGAGGGCAGAGGACTTCGAGCAGTGCTCCAGGTGCAACAGCATCCGGCCAGTGGGGTTCCATGAACACTCTGAGGGACCTAGCATGGAGCTGGTCCTAGAGGAGCAGCTGATGGCCACAGTCCTAGAAGGCACAGACCTGAAGTTCTTCTCCATCGAAAGGGCTCGTTGAGTCCCCAGCCGATGGGAGTTGTGCTGGACCCTGAGGACGCAAGACTGCTTAATTACAGGGACCTCCTTTCGCAACTCTTCTGATTCAAGAGCCATGGGTATAGAACGGCAACACCATCTGTACATACTCTTATTACATCACAGAGGTGCAGAGGAAGTGCAGGTCCTATCTTGAGGTTAAACAATGGCATTGAGCACTTGGACTACGGTATGCTCTCCGATTACCTGCTGAGCTGAGGGTGCTGTAGGGGGATTAGTCACACTTCTTCTTTTTGGTCGAGGAAGCCTGGTCCTGGCTGCAGTTGAGGGGCAATCCTGCGTCATCCTGTGGGGGAGTCAGTGGGGACATCGTGGGTGTGACAGAGGGCAAGGAGAAGGTGGGGCAGAAAATCCCAGGGCTGCCCCATGCAGGAACAAGCTGCCATGGAAAGGGCACAGGCGGTTGCCTTTGTCTTGAGTCTTGTAAGGAGGGTGGTTGATGAATTAAAAAGACAGCATGGCCTAATGACTAGGAGAACAAGGTTCCATTGTGACCACCAGCCCAGAATCACGAGGCCCCAGCATTACCACCAACCCCCAATCTCACGACCTTGGTATTGTTGTCATTATGAGGTTCAAATATCACCACCTGTCCAAGTTTCACCATGGAATTGACTACCTATTCATATAGCACCCATACATGCATTTAGCGCCTTTCTAAGTGCTACCTTTTATATTGGTACTTAAGGTGCCTGAGTTACAGCGAGATAGGGTAGATTGCCGAAAATCACAGTGTCCCGCCAAGTAAGTACAGTCCGCTCAAGTGAGCCATGAAGTGCTGGGTCTGAAACCAGAGCCCAACATATTCCAAACAGCTTCCATTGACTTCCTTGTTGCTACAGCACAAGGCTTTCAGTGTTACCCAGCTACCCAGCATTATATTTATTGTATATAATGAGGCCAACACCAAGTCTCAAAGAGTTGGAGGTCACAGATCAATTATCATAGGTATGCTAATGTTTTAAATGAAAAAAAAAAACAATAAGGGAACTGACCTATTGCGATAACTTATACTTACCTTACCTCTGCTCTGCCCCAACCCCTCAGTCTGGCTACTGCTTCATCCCTTGATTGATGGACAAAAATCCCTTAGATATCAGACTGCTCTTGCTATGTTTTTACATGTCTGTGGCCATCCACTTTAAGAGACTCACACACAAAATATTTTTTAAACGATAATTTGTCATGAATGGTTTTTAATCTTGTTCCTGGCCACTTATTCTATGAAATTGCACCTGATTTTCCTTTCTTTCTTATATTATCGCTTTTTACAATTGTTTTAATTGTAAAGATTTTAAATAATCGTGCAATAAACTTATATATTTTGATTATTATTATTACTAACTTTAGTTGTACATGCTCATGTTTTTAATTGTGAAGTTAAGAGACACTGAAAGGGCTAAAGGGAAAGAAACTGGGAAGTATGGGTTAATATAAGTAGGCCTCTGTTGTCTCATCTGCATTTTTCAGAACTCTCTAATGCAACCAACTGATCTTTCAGACTGCAAAGAGATACACTCAGGAAAGGTACCCTCTTTGGAATTGGTATGCTGAGGAACAATGCAGGGGTGTTTTACTCTGAAATGCACCTCTCTGCTCTCTATTACTAGCACGTTGCATTCTTCCACATGGTGAAATTTTTCTTTTATTAAATATTTTTCCATAACATGACATTAACACAGAAACACCCAAATGTTATTTGTAGAGAAAACATTGTTCATTTACGTTTAGATTGACCATTGCTAATGGAGGCTTGCTTTTTAAAATAGTTAATGTTGGTTGCCATCTTGTTTTTTTGACACGTGAACATTTTAATGCTAGGTGAAGCTAGAGTCCTAATTTTCAAATGCAATTTTTTTTGCTTTCTTTACCGTGTGAAGAAATGTTTTTTTGGTGTGATAAACATGGAATATTTTAATGAGTAGCGCATTCACAAAGACATCTGCAGAGGACAGGGAGGACCATGTATTTTATTGTGTTAAAAACAGTGTAAATTTGAAAGACGCTGAAAGAAGCTGTATTGTGAGGAGTCCTTAAAACCCAATGAGGATATTATTGTATCTTCACGCTTTAACTAGATTGACAGTCTCATGAGAACTGTGTGTAGGCAGTAGCGGCTCCTGGAGGGAGTGCTGCGGGGCGGTGGGGTGGGGGGTAGTAAATTCCGGCTGACGGCCGAACTGAGTTAAGTACATAAATAAATAAATAAAACGAATTACATTGCGCGCGCTGCATCGCAATCGGCGATGCAGCACGCGCAATGTAATTCGTTTTATTTATTTATTTATGTACTTGACTCACTCGACCGTAAGCCGGAGTTTACTACCCCCACCCCTGCCCCTCCCCCGCCCCGCCCCGCAGCACTCCCTCCAGTGTGTAGGTATGAAGAATTAGAGTTGTGCTTTTAACATAGTGCAGAGCTGTATTGAGTGGACTCAGACTGATTGCGATTCAGACTTGGAATAGAGCAGAGCACGTGATTTTAAAATGCTCTCCCAAGTGAGAGAACTGATTTTCCTTTGCCTTTCCCTTTGAGGCAACTTCATGCTCGTTCGTCCTCTGATATATATGATTTTGATTTAATTTTAAATTGCATATTAATCGACACATATGCATTTTGATCACTAAATGATACTAATGCCTTCTGTAAACCTTTAACTTTTAATAAACCTACATGGTTTGAAACATAATCGTTCTCCGTATTTCTTGTGGAGGCTAATGTGCTTCACATTTATTGAATGATTTGTTTTATTGATCATGCTCAGTTATGAAATTTGATTCACCTGATAGTGCTTTATGGGCCCCAAATTTGCAAAATAAATTGATAATACACGTCTCAAATAGCTTAAAATATGTCCTCATCGGGCCAACAGCAGGGGACATCTCTACAGCAACGATATAGGCTACCTGGGGTGAGATCCTGCACCTTGGTAGAAACTGATAGGGGGGTTGTGGCTGCATAATGTTGGTGTCTGGTATCTCACCTGCGCTTTTCAGAAACCCTAGCAACGGACTGATGTTCCAAACAGCAAAGAGACACACGTTGGAATTGTACATCGGCGACAGTGCAGGTTTGCACATTTTTACCCTCATATACTCCTCTTTGTTCTTTGCTACAGGTGCTGCTACCTATATTTCATCTTCCTACTAGCCCTATATAAACACACCTCAGTGATTAATTTGCTCACTCTCCTGTAGCAGTCCTAGATCCTGTAACATACACCAAGGTGGGCAGGAGTCAGCGCCCTGTACACTTCCAAATGTCCCACATGAGCTTAAATATGTGTTCATGCCCTCATCAGGCACTTGCGCTGGTTAAGCCAGGAGCATGGCGACTTCACTTGAGTAAACATCTAGGCAACCTGGAGTGAGATCCCTGGTAGCTTAGCCTCATCCAGACCACGTTTAGCTACTTGAGCACCGGGCATGAGCTTCAGCACCATTATGCGCACTCTTCTTTGAACGCTAACACCTCTGCCTGGCAAAAAGTCAATGCATCTAGAGAAATGAAGGGGTGGCTGAGGTGTGAGTGCCTATAATGCTAGGGTGGGAAGAAGTGTCATTCACCTACTTCTCAGGGATTCTTCTGGGCCCAGTTTCTCAAAAATAGAATACTTTTAATTCCCTAACAAGCCCATATTCCGTCACCAGTCAGACTGGCACACACTCACACATTCTGATTCAGTTTCCCTCGCACACACACACGCTCTCCCTCTCTGTCACCACAAAACTAACCATAATCTGCCAGGGCTTAATACCTTTCACAGACACTGCCATCTCCTCTCTCCATTTCAATCTTCAACAGCGGTGGCTCCTCCGCTATGGCAGAGGAACATCGCCCCCTCTGCCAGCAGCCGCACAACTTGAAAAATAAAACAATAACACAGGTTCATTATCGTTTTATTTTTTGCACTAACGAGTCTTGGGGGCAGGGCAGATGATGACAGGTTGGAGGGGGAGTGGTTGGCAGCACTGCTGTCAGTGCGCATGCCAGTTTTGCCGGCTATCTCAGGACGGCCAAACCAACATGCACACTGAAGCTGTCTCCAACCCAGCTGCGTTGCTATGTTGGGGGAGAGCAAAGCACAGGCGCCCAGTCTCTCCGGGAGCGTAAATTCACAGTGCTCAGGCCAATCATGATGCTGCTTTCAAACATGAGAGCTGCGTCAGGATTGGCCGCAGGGGAGCCTGGGAGCCTGTGCAGTGCAGCAGCAGAAGAGCACCGAGTTGGCGATGCGACGAGAGGCAGGTTAGTGGCTTTATTTTTTATTTTTTTTAAATGTCATCCCCCCTGCCCTGTCACTCTGCCCCTGGTACCAGCCGCCACTGATCTCCAACCCTCTCTACTTGTTACACAGCTTTCTGTCCCCCTCCTTTCTTTCATTGACCTTCTTGCCTCTCTCCCCATCCCATCTTATAGTACCAACCAGATGGCTAATGATGGCTACCGCTTGGGGCACTGCCGCTGCTCCTGAGGGCGTAGAAGGGGCTGTTTGGGAGCAGATCATTCTTTTCGCAGTGCTTGAATCACACTTGCTTTCTATTAAACTTCAGGTGTGTAGCAGCCTTCTCTGTTCTTTGTCTTACTAAAGGTGTTACTAGACTGCATAGCTTATCCTCAACTACAAGGACTCTGATGAGGAAGGGGAAGAAAGTGGTGTAGGGTGCGCCGTAAAACACAGGAGGATGATATGGGGATGACCCTCAGTGCTTAATTTGAGCCAGTGGTTTCTGGTGCTCGGCACCGGCATTTATTTGTCAGCACAGGGGCCTGTGACAGTCTGCCACAAGGTGGCACTGTCTGGCTAATTTAGATATGACCACAGCAACAGTTAATTATTAACTCAATATAGATTAAAAATGAATATTGCCTGCCACCCCAGCCATTCTTATAGCTTTGGGGGCCTGAAATAGTCCGAATTGTCACACTTGTAGGAGTGTGAAGGTTGGTACTTGTGTTGTTACTATCATTGGCGGCACTGGCAGGGGCAATGCGTGGCACAAGGTGCAGTATCCTCCTGACGAGAGCCCTGGCACTTATATTTTTGCAAATTAAGCACTGATGACCATTATTTTTACCCTCTCAGAGGGAGGGTGAGAAGCGGTTGGAATAAACAATGTGTTCAAATTATTAATACAAATATTAATAGATATGTTCTTCTTTGATATCAGCGTGCATTTCTTCAGGAGTAAGTCGTGCTCACTGTAAGTAGTGTGATGAGGGAAAATAGGACTCGGTGTAATGAAGATTGTGAGTGAGTAATCCAGCCAGTGTATAGTTCATTAGTTATATGGAGGGCCCTGGTCTGTGGCACCTTGTAAAATGTTAGGATTGCTGGCAGAAATGTGTTTTGCTGGTGACATTCATAACAGGAGCAGTATTTCAACTTTATGTTCAGGCACACAGTATTTTTGGATTCCCTTTCCCTTCCACCTCAACACAAGGGTACATGTGCCTGTCTGTGTGTGAGGGAAAAGTGGTTGCAAAGGCAACATAGTTAGAAATACTAATGATCTATTTGATTTTATGAGCACCTACATAACAACTCTGTTGTCAAAGAGGCCTGAACAAACCTGGCAAACTGCCCTGGAAGCCAACAGGTGCAGTGCTGCACCAGAGGGTCTCTGGATGTAAGAGGAGACATGAGTGGCTCCCTCGGGCCCTGGAAATGGGACTATGTAGACACTCTCAAAGTCGTCTTGCAGAGCTATCTGTCTTTTCACAGTCGGATATTTATCACCACTCTGTAAACCAATGATTTAAATGCGTCGTTCCTGTTACTTTAGAGCGAAAACACTCAAAGGCTTTGATGTCTGGCCTGCCTCATGTGAACTTGAATGACCCCTGACCTTTGGTGACATGTAAAGGTCATAGCTAACCTCTTAATAGGTCCAGCAGCCGGAGCTGATCTTTCAGCACCCTTCCATCGGAGGCTTCTCCGTCTTGTCTAAATCTGCTGTAATGGCCACGGGGTGACGGGCAGAGCCTGAGCACGTGACTGCGAGTCGCCATCTTTAGCCAAAGTGTCTGGGAAATGATGCGGGGAGCAGAGACAAGTGGGCTCTGGGCTAGAAGAGTTAATTGGTCGCGGTTCACTGCCCTCGTCTGAAAGATTACAAAGAAAATTAGATTGCAAGGATTGTCTGAGCCGCTATCCATAGATCATAATTATGACTCCAAGTTTTAAGGTGTTTACTTTTTGACATTTCTCTCTGTATTTATCTATATTTCTTTTTGTCATAATGCTGTTGTTCTGAAATGTAACTTCAGTGACTGACATTCTTTTTTACGTAGCTGAGCGTCAAACACACAAGCTATGGCAGTCTCATGCATGTAATCAGGCTTGCAGTAGGGCATACAGGGCTTCATGCACTTGTGAGCAGCTGTTGTCTGTTAAATAGCCCAGTTGGTCAATGCACAAATGTATGTTGCATCCTGCTGGCTGCAGGTTTTTGTCCCAGCAGCAGCAATTTAAATGAATATATCTATGATGGTTGATAAAAACGAGTACCATTGAGTTGCATAATAGTTATACATGTTATTTACATTGCTGGAAAACTGGCAAAAAGTGCCACATATTTTGAAATGTTTTCATGATGGCACGGTGCCCAGTTCTGTCTCCTACAGCTGTCAGTACAGCATGCTTCATGTAATCCAAGCTTATATAGTTTGTGCTTAATCTTTGCCGGTGGTTGCAGGTACGATGCACAGGCACTCATTTTTGATGTCTGGGACTTATTTTTCATCATCAGACATTGACACGGAGCAAGAAAGAGAAAGGCAGGTAAGAGAAAAAGGAGGAGGGAGAGAAAGATAAAACATCAGTGACAAAAAAAGAAAGCAGGGATGAAAAGAAATCACAAGACTAAGATAAAGAGGCAGGAAGCCAATGGTGGAGGAAGAAAGGGGCATGAGGTTGAAGCAAAATTAAGCATCATCAGATATCCCCAGCTTTTGGAAATGACAGTTATGCTCCTAAGAAAAGCTTTGGACCCCTGTTCTTATTTTTGCTTTCAAATTATGTTGATTATGACAGGGCATGGGGTTTCAACTCTACACATATAACTAACAAGCGTTGGCAAAGCGAATAGATCTGGCCTTCGCTATGAACCTGTTAGTTTTGTTAATCAGTGACGTAGCAGTCAATGGCGCAGCAGGTGCAGTGCCACCAGAGCCCAGTGGTCTGAGGGGATCACGTAACCATGAATATTGCTGTATGTCACGAACCAAGAAGCATTCAGAGGGGCCATTGCCTTTGCTTGCACTAGCACTCATGACACCATTGCTATGACACTTTTGCCACCAGGGCAAATATCTATCTGGGGAGGTGGGCTGCATGCCCTCCTCCCCTATTGCAATATGGCCGGGCCCCAAGGGATGTGGCCCCTGGAATCGAAATCAGCCTGGGAAGGGGGGCTGCATGCCCTCCTCCCCCTTTTTGCAGTTTGGCCAGGCCACAGGAGATTGGGTCCCTGGGACCAAAATCGGCCCGGGGAGGGGTCTGTGTGCCCCCGTAAACATAGTGTCGGTCCCGGGGGGATGGGGTCCCTTGGGACAAAACCATCCCCCACAAAATGTACCAGACCCCAGGGCATGGGATCCCTGGGGCTGAAATTGACCCTCCTCCCCATTTAGTATGATACCAGGGGATGGGTTCCCGGGGCCCAAAATTGCCCTGGGGAGGAAGGCGCTTGCTGTCCTTCCCCTGAAATATTTTGCCGGGCCCCAAGAAATGGGATTCTGGGGCCAAAAGTGGCCTGGGGAGGTGGCCCTGTGTCCTCTCTCCCTAAAGAATGATGCAGGCCCAAGGGGGTGGGGTCCCCAGGGCCAAAAGCAGACCAGGGCATGGGCCATGGGTTGGCTGCCTTTGGCGGTTGGCCACAGGGCCTGGCCATAGGGCAGGCCTTGTGGCCAATCCCCCACTGCACATGCCCAAAGCTGTGCGCAGTATGGGGTCGGTTGCATGTGAAGTGTTGGCCACAGGGCTTGGCCATAGCATGGGGTTGGCTCATGAGGGAGGTTGGCTACAGGGTGGCAGTTGGATCAAATATTACTTAACGTTTAAAAAACCCTTGAAATTCACTGAAAAAAACAAAGGTTACAGGAACGTTATAGTTAGGAATTAGCATAAAAAAAAAGTAGAAATTCACTTAAAAACCAAAGGTTACAGGGATGTTATAGTTAGGTTCAGATTTTACACAGATAAAACCAGTAGGTAATATAGATATATCTATATTTATACACACACACACATAGATTACAGCATCTTTCAGGCTTAGAGTTCAGTTCCGCAATTATGCTGGAAAGAAAGGAGGGAACTGTGGGTAGTTCCCAAGTTTAGGCAGAGAGCAGCTCCTTTATGTGCAATACCTTACAACACCACCAACGCTATGAATCTGAGACCTCAAATGTCGGTTTTTATAGCAGAGTTTTTAAGTATAGGATTAGCACAATGCCATCCACACTGAGGTAGAAATTGACAATGTCTTTTGCCATATTCACAGCAAAGTCTTTAAGCATAGGATTAGCACAGTGCCAACCACGCCGAGCTGAAAAATGACAAAAGTCTTTTAGCACTCCAGGCACGTATTATAGCTTTTTTTTTTAAACATTTTTTTTAGAGTTTTTATATAGCGCGAACTAGACCAGAGAAATCGGGTATCAGAGCGCTTTACATGAGCATCAGTTGCGTTACAAGAGGACACATTCATTTTTGTTAGGCAAGGGGGGATTAAGTGATTTGCCAAGAATCACAGGATTGGTAAAATACCGTCCAAGCCAACCTGGAATGAATAAATGCAATCCCTGACACAGCTTGTTTTGATTTCACCAGTTGCTGTCCTCTTGTCAGCAGCACATACCCCCCTACACCCCAATTTGTGTGCAGCTCCATTTATTTGAAGAAGAAAAGGACCTGCCAATCACCCTAGTCTCCTCCTGCACCCTGTGTGTCCAGTGCCTTCAACAAGATCATATCAATGGCTTAGCACTGAAAGATTGCAGTGGAAGAAGAGACAATTCTTTCATGCTCGTTACTTTTTGTAGTAAGTTGAAACAAACATAAATGTTGCTATGTAACAGATTCAATGATGTTGCTTGAGCAGGAAATATTTAAAAAATGAAGGAATGTTAATAGCTAGAGGAAATCTAGTGTGCTTGTTCTGAGCCACATTGCAGGAAGTAATGTGACAGGTTGTTCAGACAGCTGCAATGTTAAATCTGATAAACTAAGGGGCATATTTGCAACAGGCAGCGTTAATTATCGCTGACCTTGTATACCGCATTTTTTCTATCGCTGGAATATTTCGCCAGGCTAGCGTTGTATTAACAACGCTTAGCGCCATGGCGATGTATATTCCAGCGATAGCGCTCCTTTTCCATGGAACATCGCTGGTTTTCCAGCGATGTTCCATGTAAACGACGATATACTTGATGATACGACCCTGTGGTCGTATCACATGAATCCACCTCCCATGTTAAGTATGCCTTAGTCAGGAATTTAACAGACGTTAAATTCCTGCGTTAAGCATACTTAACGCGATTAAAATAATCGCTTCCTCGCATTGTAAATATCGCGAAGCTGCCTTCGCGATATTTACCCATGTTGTTTCCACAGACACGCCTACTTTGCATCTCATTAGCGATGCGAAGTTAGGCGTGCTGGAAACGGGAGCAAAATCAGCAAAACACGCGATAGCGTGTCTTTGCTGATAAGGCAATATAATTATCGCCGCTTTTCGACCGAAAATGGCCGCAAAAGCGGCGATAATTTTTTATCACCGCATTGTTAATATGCCCCTAAATGTCTTTCACCACGCTCCAGGAAACTCCTGCCGCCTCTTCCATGAGGTGAATTGCACACTGATTGCAGGAATTTTAAATTCCAAGGGATGGAAATTCTTTATCCGCTGAAGTTCACATTTTATTGTTTCTTTCTTTGCGGCCCCGTTTTGACCTCAATAGGGATTCTGCCCTTGTGTAGAGTTTCAAGAGCTCTTTCTGTTTTTTCCCCTCATTAATAACCAGTGAAATTGTTTCACCCTGCCTACGAGCCTGCCTATGTCACAGGAGACAAGAGAATCAATTTTTTTGAAAAAATGTACAGTGTCGCTGTGCAGCTTTCAGCTTGCACCGAAAACTCATCTCTATCTCACTCTTGCAGGTTATTTTTCATCTCTGCTTTCTCCCTTTGTCACAGTTTTCCTACCTTTCTCTTCCTCTTTCTTTCTCTCTTTTGTCCTGAGTCATCGTCTAATGAAGAAAAATAATTCCAGGTCTCCAAAAATGAGTGCTGGTGCCCACCACTGGCAACTACAGGCACAAATCAGGCAATGTAAAAATCTTGACACCTATTTGATGCAATCTCATAGCCACTCAAAGCTGAATGGGTATAAAACGTTTTTAATCTGTGTTTGTGACACTATGAAACCAACGGAAAAAAATATGCTCTTGCCTTTTTGCGGTGTAATACAGTGAACAATTATATTATTTGACTGGTCACAGAAGAAAACCTCTGCTGTAAATGACATCTAATTGAAATATTGTATCCAAATGAGTGTCATAACCTGCCTATTCTCATGTTTAATTAATGTTTGTTGATGACTATTTTTAAACTTGAGTATATGTTCCTTTAAGCGGACTAAGTGTATTTGAAAAGAAACAACATGCCAGCAAGTTACTGTATTGTACATATGAGTCTATATGTTTCAAACTACAAGCACAGCACACAGCGTGTGATGCTAGAGAGGCTAGTAGTATAGATCCACTTCTTCTTCTTCAGTCATTGACGAAAGGTGTGTCCAAGTGGCCTTCCTGTTCCATGGGCCTTGTAATATCAAGCTGCATGTGCTGTACTGTGCACTGAGTGGCAACGGAAGGAACAAAAATAGAGGCACAGGCGCATACGTCACTGTCCCCACCCCTTCATAACTTGATACGGCTCTCCACTGCCATGCCGCCATTTATATATTTATATGATATTTTAAGAGGTTATAAACGACAGATGTGATTGAATTGAGATCTCCAAGAGAATTTATTTGTGACAATTACGTCTTACATGGAACCCTGTGTCTTGGAGTAGCGGGGCCTCTCTCTTTTGCATTTACGGCTCTCCACTGCCATGCCACCAGCCATTCACAGTCATCTTAAAGGGTGAATGTCAAGTGAGATGGATGTGCCATCTGCAGCAGCAGGGCATTATGATTGAGCAATGCATCTTCTTTATCCTGGGTAGGTGGGCTTCCTTCTGCTGCTCTGAATGTAGACACCGCCCTAAACACACCTGTGTATCAGAGATATATACATTGTGGTGACAAGTGTGTTCGGAATATGTGACAAGCTGGGTGGTACTGAAATGATTTACTGTCTGTAAGGTTTTCCCCAAATTAGCTTGTGTTCAACTCCTTTATTCCATACAGATTGAGAATGACATATCCCACTCAACCAAATTACACCTCACTTGATTTTGTCTATGACTGTATTTCTTTTTACTGTTTGATGTTAGCAACCAACAATATAACCAGATCCTTAGTTGCTTTGGAAAGGGGAGAGAGATGTTTTTGAGAGTATAGGATACTTCCTGGTTCACTGACAGAATATCAACACCTAAAAAATCCCCATACCACAATATCGAGTTATAAATATCGATGTCAAAAATATCGACATCCTATATTTATAATGGCAAGTACAAAAATATTGAAAAAAATATCGATGTCATAAATATAGTTGTACAAAATATACTTTTTATATATATTTAAAATTCAATAATAAATTAAATAAAATTAATTAAAAAATAGATTTAACATACATTTTAACAAATATAACAAATAAACTTAATTTAAAAAAGTTAAACACACATATATATTAATTCATATATATATATATATATATATACTGTAAAACAATTATTAAACTAATACTTTTAATGTATTTTATAATTGCAAAATTATATAAAAATATAATAATAAATATACATAGATATATACATATACCAATAACATACAATCTATAAAAAAAAATCAAATTACATTAAAATATAAAATCTTTAATCTTAGTAAAAATAATTTTCCAATTAACAAATATTCATAATTAAAAATATTATAATTTAAAATAAATAAAACATAATAATATAAATTATAACAATAGAAAATGAATTATAACATTTAATACACATACTATTCCCACTACAATTTAAACAAAACTATGCAAACTATTAAAGTAAATACATAAACAATTTACCACTCTCATGTAGCACAACACATAAATATTAATTCTGGATAAAAATACAACTTACAAATCTCCCTCCAATAAATGCAACAGTAGTAAAAGAGATAAATTACACATAGAAAATATTTACTGCGCCCATTCCAGCCAATATACCACCAAGCAAACTGTTAAAGAGCAGAGGGGTAAAATTGAATATTAATAATACAACAAGGAGGGGTGGGAGAGCGAGGAAAAGTCAAGGGACGTCCCTTTCCCCAAATTCGATATATAAACAATGTGGACGTACCCACTGTAGAAACAAAGAATCGGGACTCACTGTGCTAATAGCAGTGTAGCACAACCCTTAGGTTTTGTTAAAAGACCCCTCACACACCAACCTAGGTGGTGTCATGCTTCATCATGGGGGTCCCAACCGGGTGGCCTAATGCCGCCCGGTTGTGCTACAACGCCTGATTACAGCGGAGCTGGTGTGGTGTAATAATGTGATGTGAGATGTGAAAGTTTAAAAATATCTCTGGGAATCCTTGCCAATTGTATTTAATTGTGGCGGCCCAGGATATATTAAAATCCGAAGGCGCAACTAATAAAGTTACTTGAAACTCATAGTTGTCTGTGATGGGTCTACATGTTTCAGCCCCTCAAAGAAAGTAGAGGGGGCTTTCATCAGGACCAGGTGAGAAAAAAGTGAGTGAGTGGCAAAATAGCCACGTGAATGGTAAAAAATCACAACGCACACGCTAAGGTGAGTTGGAAATGATTGAAGGGAGTCGATACTTACGACCCCACAAGAAATAGCACTCGATTTAAGTGTCTAGCAGGAAATCAGGGCCCGGGAGGGGAATCGTCTATAGTCACACTTTCATCAAGACCGAAATCCCGCTACAACCTATTGCGGACTCCCGTGGTCCCGGCTGCTCAATATTCCCACTCCAGTCAGTGCAACAGTAGGGAAAGTATTGGATTGAGGAGGGGTAAAAAATTACTATTCCCACTCCAATGAGCACAACAGTAGGGAAAGTGTTGGATTGCAGTGGTGTAAAAACTACTCTTCCCACTCCAATGAGCGCAACAGTAGGGAAAGTGTTGGATAGCGGAGGGGTAAAAATTACTATTCCTACTCCAATGGTCGCAATAGTAGGGAAAGTGTTGGTTAGCGGAGAAGTGGAGAAGTGTGGCTCAATGGTTAGAGCGGCAGACCCTGAGGCAGAGGTCTAGCCCGGGACCAGGGTTCAATTCCCGCCTCGGCGGGTCTTGGGCTCAATTTCCTCGGACCTGATAATTCTCGCCTCGGTGCCTATTCTGATCATGGGTCCCACTCTGCAACTCTGGGCAATAGCTTGCTTAATCTCCACAACGGCCCCCACAACGCTAGGATGCCTGGCTTCACCTTGGGGGTGCCCAGGAGTGGGCATCTCACAGGGAAAGGCCAGGAAGGGTTCCACAGCGGTATGCGTACAAGCGCCTGAGATACCCCTTCGGGGGTCGATTCGGGCGCTATACAAATACTACTACATTTACATTTACATAGCGGAAGGGTAAAAAGTACTATTCCCACTCCAGTGAGCGCAACAGTAGGGAAAGTGTTGGATAGTGGAGGGGCAAAATTTACTATTCCCACTACAGTGAGTGCAACAGTAGGGAAAGTGTTGGATATCGGAGGGGTAAAAAATACTATTCCCACTCCAGTCAGTGCAACAGTAGGGAAAGTGTTGGATAGTGGAGGGGTGAATATTACTATTCCCACTCCAGTGAGTGCAACAGTAGAGAAAGGGTTGGATAGCGCAGGGATAAAATTTACTATTCCCACTCCAGTCAGTGCATCAATAAGGAAAGTGTTGGATTGCGGACGGGTAAAATTTACTCCACTCAGTTCAAAATTAAAAACTAACAAAATATCATAAACAAAAAAATATATATATATGTTAAAAATGAAAAGATATTTAATATTAAAAATTAAAAAAAACATATAATGTTAAATACATATCACAAATATCTACAAATATTATATTAAATTAAATTAAAAATACTTTTAAAACAAATAAATATTTTTATTTAGAAATTATTTAACAAAAAATTAATTATTACATAAATTTAGTTTATTTTTTCCTACCCTATAACACCACACAACTCACAACCCACATCTAAAATAAAAAAAATTTATTTGCACAATTGACATGATTATCAATTAAACAAATACTAATATTTTTTAAAAAAAACATAAAAATTAATTAACTTCCCACCCTTCACCCCTATAATCCCCACAACCCACACAGAAAAAAAGAATTAAACAATTACCCTAATTAATTATCAATTAATTATTTAATATTAATTATCAACAAATTATTAATTAATTAAAAATGAATATCTTCCCACCTTTTACCCCTATAAACCCAAAACCCACCCCCCAAAAAATATAATTAAACAATTAAAATTAATTATAAATTATTTATTATTAATTATCAACTAAATATTACTTAATTAAAAAACCCTTTACCACTATAATCCCCAGAATCCGCACCTAAAATGAATTACACATTTACCAGAATTAATTACCAATTAATTAATTAATTATAATTAACTACTAATGAACAATTAATTAAACATAAATTACTTACCACCTTATACCCCTATAAACCCCACAACCCACACATAAAATATACCAAAAAAATTAAAAACACAATTAACATCATAAAATCTCCATTAAATAAATATTAATAAATAAAAAATGTTCATTAATTTATTATAATTAAACAGTGGCGGCTCGCCGAGGAAGTGGTGCGGGGCGGTGAGGCGGGGTGGGGGAGGGGCAGGGTGGGGGGTAGTGAACTCGGACATTCGACGGACAGAACTCAGAGGGAGTTCTGTCCGTCATAAGTCCGAATCCACTACCCCCCACCCTGCCCTTCCCCTGCCCCGCCCACCGCCCCGCTCCCTCGGCGAGCCGCCACTGTAACTTAGGGGCCGATTATGATGGCGGTCGGAAAACCATTCCGCCCGCCGTGGCAATGGGAAAAGACCGTCCGCATGGCTTGCGGCACCACCGCCGATCACATTACGATGCACTGCCGGAAAAATCAGACCGCCGCGGTCGGAACCCAAGAAACACCGGCGGCGCACATGCAGAAAATGCGAAATACCCTTCACGGCGGTCGGATCCACTGCGGAAAGCTCACAACCCGCCGATACACAAGCGGAATTCCCATGAGTGCAATTATGATCTTACCGCGGTGCCAGCGGTATGACCGCTTGTTTCCAACCGCCGCGATTGACAGCAATGATGAATGGGAGAGCTGGAGGAATGACCATTGCAGTCCGACCGCGGCGTCCGTGCGGAAATAGTAATGGCGGTCGGAAGCAACTACACCACAAAACCACCAAATGTGGCTGTGCATCTGGCTCAGCCAATGAAAACAGCCAAAACAGCCCATTGACACATGCCCCTGGCAAATAAGAACTACACATCCCAGCCCAACACAGAGAACACACCTGACATGAATATCCAGTTGGGACCCACCCACATAGCAGAGCATAAAACCAGCCCCTGCATGACCACAATTCTTTGCACAACTCCAGAACAGAAGGGCCCAACAACATCACACAAAGGATAGGCAACCCTGCACACATCACACCATCACAAACACACACACACCACACACATCACCACCACCACCACCACCTGCACACCTGCACTCTTAACCACTCAGCACATCACACACCATGGCACATAAGATGCCCAAATTCACTGATGGTGAGTTGTCAGTCATGGTGGATGAGATAATAAGAGTTGAGCCATATATTTTAGGAAGCAGGGTCCAACAGACCCCATCAGCCAGGCAAAATCAAATGTGGCAAAGGATAGTTGACAGAGTCAATGCTGTAGGGAAAGTTCCACGCAACAGGAAGGAGATCAGGAAGAGGTGGACTGACCTCAAGAGCAAGGTCAAGGAGAAGAACAGCAAGAACCGTGAGCTGGCAAACCGGACTGGCAGTGGCCCTCCCATTCTACCAAGAACATTCAATGCATGGGAGGAGAAGGTGCTTGGCATACTGCACCCAGAGAGTTGCACTGGAATTGAGGGGGGAATGGAGGCCGGTAAGTACCAACAAAAGTCTGCCATAACACTGCTATGTAGTAGCTTACACAACTAAAAAGCAACACCTCCTAGGCCCAAATGTACTCATGTCCACCACACTCCCCCCAAACAGGTCTCACAGATCCCACAATAACTCCCTCTAATTCACCACAAAGGTACATAACAATATTTACATGGGGGCACATGTACAGGCAGCCAGCACTACAACTCCCAACAGGCCCCCTTGTCCCACAGCTCAACAGGATGGAGCATTCCCCACACCCCCAAGCATGGGGCAGCCATTTCCCTCCAATGTGTAACTTTACAGGTAGGTAGCCATCTCAACAGGGAGGGGTCTTTGTGGCTGGGAAGTCTGCACTACAACTCCCAACAGGCCCCCTTGTCCCACAGCTGAGCAAGATGGAGCACTCCCCACACCCACAACCATGTGGCAGCCATTTCATTCCTCTCAACAAACTTACAGGTAGGTAGCCATCTTAACAGGGAGGGGGGTATGTGGGTAGGAAGCCAGCACTACAACTCCCACCAGGCACCCTTGTCCCACAGCTGAGCAGGATGGAGCATGTCCCCCCCACCCAGAACCATGTGGCAGCCATTTCATTGTTCTCATCAAACTTACAGGTAGGTAGCCATCTTAACAGGGAGGGGGGTATGTGGGTAGGAAGCCAGCACTACAACTCCCAACAGGCCCCCTTGTCCCACAGCTCAGCAGGATGGAGCATTCCCCACACCCCCAAGCATGGGGCAGCCATTTCCCTCCAATGTGTAACTTTACAGGTAGGTAGCCATCTCAACAGGGAGGGGTCTTTGTGGCTGGGAAGTCTGCACTACAACTCCCAACAGGCCCCCTTGTCCCACAGCTGAGCAAGATGGAGCACTCCCCACACCCACAACCATGTGGCAGCCATTTCATTCCTCTCAACAAACTTACAGATAGGTAGCCATCTTAACAGGGAGGGGGGTATGTGGGTAGGAAGCCAGCACTACAACTCCCACCAGGCACCCTTGTCCCACAGCTGAGCAGGATGCAGCATGTCCCCCCACCCAGAACCATGTGGCAGCCATTTCATTGTCCTCATCAAACTTACAGGTAGGTAGCCATCTTAACAGGGAGGGAGGTATGTGGGTAGGAAGCCAGCACTACAACTCCCAACAGGCCCCCTTGTCCAACAGCTGAGCAAGATGGAGCACTCCCCACACCCACAATCATGTGGCAGCCATTTCATTCCTCTCAACAAACGTACAGGTAGGTAGCCATCTTAACAGGGAGGGGTGTATGTGTGTGGGAAGCCAGCACTACAACTCCCACCAGGCACCCTTGTCCCACAGCTGAGCAGGATGGAGCATGTCCCCCCACCCAGAACCATGTGGCAGCCATTTCATTGTTCTCATCAAACTTACAGGTAGGTAGCCATCTCAACAGGGAGGGGTCTTTGTGGCTGTGAAGTCTGCACTACAACTCCCGCCAGGCACCCTTGTCCCACAGCTCAGCAAGATGGAGCATGTCCCCCCCACCCAGAACCATGTGGCAGCCATTTCATTCTTCCCATCAAACTAACAGGTAGGTAGCCATCTTAACAGGGAGGGGTGTTTGTGTGTGGGAAGCTTGCACTACAACTCCCACCAGGCACCCTTGTCCCACAGCTCTGCAGGATGGAGCATAACCCCCCCACCCAGAACCATGTGGCAGCCATTTCATTGTTCTCATCAAACTTACAGGTAGGTAGCCATCTCAACAGGGAGGGGTCTTTGTGGCTGTGAAGTCTGCACTACAACTCCCAACAGGCCCCCTTGTCCCACAGCTGAGCAAGATGGAGCACTCCCCACACCCACAACCATGTGGCAGCCATTTCATTCCTCTCAACAAACTTACAGGTAGGTAGCCATCTTAACAGGGAGGGGGGTATGTGGGTAGGAAGCCAGCACTACAACTCCCACCAGGCACCCTTGTCCCACAGCTGAGCAGGATGGAGCATGTCCCCCCCACCCAGAACCATGTTGCAGCCATTTCATTGCTCTCCTCAGACTTACAGGTAGGTAGCCTTCTCATGCTCTATTGTCCCACAGCTGAGCAGGATGGAGCATCCCCCACACCCACAACCATGTGGCAGCCATTTCATTCTACCCATCAAACTAACAGGTAGGTAGCCATCTTAACAGGGAGGGGTGTTTGTGTGTGGGAAGCTTGCACTACAACTCCCACCAGGCACCCTTGTCCCACAGCTCAGCAGGATGGAGCATGTCCCCCCCACCCAGAACCATGTGGCAGCCATTTCATTGTTCTCATCAAAATTACAGGTGGGTAGTGACTGCATGTGCCCCGCCATCCTCATCTAAATGCATGTAGCCACATAACAACTTCAGCACTAACATGTCAGCCAACTTTGCATAGTTTTCAATGCCACATCCAGTGTGCAGACATCTAAGTGCACGTAACTGTCACATATTTTGAACTCATACTCACCAAGTCACAAGTGAAACAAATGCATCCCACAATTGTGCACAGCAGAGAATGCAATGTGGAAGTGCCATGGTGTCTGAGCATGAACGCCCATCTCAACACCAAACATGCATGGTCTACATGGAAAAAAGGGAAGTACATGTGATTCCAAAGATATGTACAACATTACAATGGTTCCTACTAGCTCTGTTGAAATAGATAACATGAACAGCTAAATGAAAAGACGCACAACAGAAAATTGATGTCACACAATTTGGTAGATGAGGACATGTCCGTGTATTAACACGATCTGTACACTGCACCAAGTATCAATTCCCAACGAAAACCATGGACTTAAAAGGTATGTACCTCAACGTCATGACATGGTGCACAGCATATAGCAGGCATACAAAGTCATTGCATTGTAAAGTGTGTGTTGTATCACATGTCTCAAACAATTGTCTAACATCAAGCTTGTTGCATGCAACTCAATCACCATATCACCTCTGTTCAACAGGAGATCAACAACTAACTGCAGAGGATGACACCAACATGCGGAGCCAGTCTCCCCCCCTGGAACGTGGACTCTCGGATGCAGATTCCCCAACATTCTCTGACGAGGATTCTCAAGCTGGCCCCTCTGGTGTGGGAGGGACTAACATGTCACAAGCCCTCATTGTACCCACCACCACCACCACGGCAAGACCAACCGTGCTGCCCCCATCCACTACGAGCTGTGTGGCCTCCACCACCACCACCACGGCAAGAACAACCGTGCTGCCCCCTGCCACTACAACCTGTGTGGGCTCCACCACCACCACCACGGCAAGAACAACTGTGCTGCCCCCTGCCACTACGACCTGTGTGGCCTCCACCACCACCATCACCACTGCTGCCTGCAACACACGCCCTGCCACGGTGGTTACCAACACCACCACACAATCCCAGCATGACAGGGAGAGTGTGCCAGTGCGTCTGGGGACTATGCCACAGGTCCGTGTCAGGAGGGCAGGTGGGAGTACAACTGGGGCAGAGACATAGGAGGACAATGACCCCGAATCCCTGGCCACCATTGCAAGAGTCCTTGGTGCCTACCAAGAGAACCAGGGAGTAATGGGCCAGCTTGCTGAAGACATGCATGAGATCCGCCTGCTGCAGCAGTCCATGGACACACGGATGGGCCAACTTGTCGACCTTGTTGGCCAGCTAGTGGGTGTTCTGAGGGACAGACTCCCAGCCCCAAGTGCCGCTCCACCCCCTCCAGTGGATTGCCTGCTGTGCAGCCCAACATTCCAGCTGCAGCCACAGAGAGGGGTGTGCAGGAGGAGAGTGAGTTCTCAGACACCACTGACCCTGCAGCAGTTGCCCCCCTCCCAAATGCACCAGGGGCCATCCGAGAATCCACAGGGGAGGATTTGGTGGCAGGCCACCATACCAACGCCACTCACAGAGCCAGCCATGATGGTATCTTGTTGTTCCCCTTTGCATTGACTATGTTGACTATTCTTGCCCACATTGCCATGTTGATGGCCTGAGTCTGTTGGACTGTGTGACTTCTGCTTTGTGGTGACTACACTATTTGTCTCAACTACCATGACTGACAACTCATTTATTCACTGTTCACATTTATGTACATATCCCCGTCACTTGCATAAAAAATTATTCCAAATAAACACTCTTCACATACCTATGTCTGTGTGAGCTACGTTTATTCCAGTATGTACAATGACAAATCAGATTTCAATGTTCCAACAGCTGTGAAGCAGAGGAGGCATTCAGAGGGTGAATGAACCTAGAAAGACACAAGAGAATGACATTTCCTCATCAGGTGACGCCTTCACAGCAGAAATACAACACTAGGCATTAAGGCACAAAAACAAGCACCCCTAGCAATGGTCAACAACCTCAACATACACATGATGTACCTGGATACACATACCCTGTGCCACACACATCATCCCTCATCACACACACAACAACAGCCAGCAGTTAGAGTTATCAAAGCCTTGATAGTAACATCCAAGCAAACACACAATGTCACTTGTCTACAAAGTCACTTACATTCAAGGGAAGTAGTTGGCAATGAGCTGTTGACGCAGGTCAACACCTTCCTCTTCACCACTATCGTCCGCACTGGAAGTGTGTGGGTGTGCAGGAGGGGGCATCTGCTGCTCATCGTCATCCATGATCAGCGGAACGGCTTTGCGCAAGGCAAGGTTGTATAGCATGCAGCATGCTACAACTATCCGGCACACCTTCCATGGGGAATACAACAGTGCACCTCCGCTGTTGTCCAGGCACCGGAATCGGGACTTCAGTAGGCCAAAGGTGCGCTCCACCACACGTCGTGTCCTACCATGTGCCTCGTTGTAGCTGACTTCACCCGGGGTACTTGGATTCCGCAGTGGGCTCAGCAACCACGGCCTGTTGGGATACGCTGAGTCACCTAGGTGTGACATACACAGAGAAATGTTGTGATACAAACAGTTGACGAGAACAGCATGTCACACACAGCACACTACTTGACTCAGTGTACTCACCTACAAGCCATGCACGCTCTGGATGTAGATTTTCCATCAGCCGGGGTACAATGCTGTTCCGCAGGATGTAGGAGTCATGGGCGGAGCCAGCAAATCGCGCACAAACATGGCTGATGATCATATCAGCTTGGCATACCACCTGCACATTTATGGAATGGTAGTGCTTCCTGTTCCTATACACCTGCTCATGTGCCTGTGGTGGGACAAGGGCAATGTGTGTGCCGTCAATGGAACCAACTACATGAGGAATGTGGCCAAGGGCATAAAAACCAGCCTTCACAGCAGGCAAATCTGCTGTATTTGGGAATCGTATGTATTGGTCCTTGTATAGCATCATTGTGGACACCACATCCCAGAGCACCATGCTGAATGTTGGTTGCGACATCCCACCGGCGGTGGCCACCGTGTATTGGAAAGAGCCCGTAGCGAAGAAATGCAGCGCTGCCATGATCTTCACGGTTGGGGATAGGGCAGTTGGATATGTGCGTTGAGGACTCAGATGGGGCTCCAACTGAGCACACAGCTCTTGCAGTGTAACGCGATCCAGACGAAATTTCCTGATGATGTCCACATCCTCCATGTCCGCCAGGACTGTGAAAGGCCGGTGCACATTTGGTCGTCGCCTACATGAAATGGGAGAGGACTAATGTTATTCAAATTACACAATGAGATGTGTCCAACTTCTCACATCTTGACTCACGCAGCAGAAACAATGAACGTACTCCAACAAATGCTGAATCCACAACTCAGATGCAGAGAGACATTCACCACATGTGTGTTTACAAGGGGTCATGTTGTACATACTGACTACCAGACAAACATATTCAGAGGTTGTGAATGGTACACCAATACATCTGGTGGCCCCAGGCCTAGGAGTAGGTGACACAGCACAGGTATGAGACAGCAACACTGCTGACTCATATGTAGCTGCTTTACCTGCCACACCTTCTTGCTTAAGTTGCACAGACCACTAGTTATCATCACAATATGCACAGTGTGTGTAAGCTGAGCACATATCCTACTTAAACCAGCCATGGGCACAGTAACATACCACCATTATGTGTTCAGGCAATCATTACTGTTGTTTGATTAGCCATCTCACACATTAAGTTGATTCCAAAGATGAGACAACATCATACAACCAATAGATGTACATCCACACACATATCATAGGTGACGTGAGTAAGTGCATGTCAATGCATGTCACAGTTTCCAAAGACATGGCATGTGTAGGCATCAGTGAGTTTAATGTCACACCAGCATTCATTGTACACAACAAGTGCACAAAGACACTATGGAGGCATAGTGTTCAATTGTTAAATTTGACCATTTATGTATATAACAATAGGAGAGGAAGGGAAAATAAAGGACACTCCTACTCCCCTCAAACTAAGTCAAATAAACAACAGAGGAGTGTAACACTAAAGAGAAGAGCACTCATGTATCCTTCTTCACTGTAGCGTTTTGCTAATAGAAAAAACCTCGGGGTCCGGTTATAGAGATTGCATTCAGGTTCCAAACGGGTGCCTGGCGGACAGGGCGGTGTGCCAAAGCGCCATCACCCATCTCCCGAGACCCATGGTGCTTTGAGAGTTAGCACTTTTTAATAAACTCGGTTCCTCTCTAAATTGAGGGAATCTTTCTAGTGTTTTGGGATAAACATTTTTAACACTAGTAACCCTTGGTTAGGGTGGGCCTTAGTGCGCCCATACCGCCGGGTTCATTCACTATAAATATTGGTCCTGACGAATGCCTGACGATATGTCCCTGAAAGGCAGAAACATGTTGACCTACACCTGGGGATAAATCTGGACTTTTAATTTGGTCCTTTATCCTACACTTGTTTTTAACTAAGTCTAATTGGCAAAATAAATAAAAGATTTTTTTGACACAAGTTAGACTTTTTAACATTCACTTTTTCACTCTTCACCAATCACTGATCCAGCTCCGCAGTAATTCTGGCGTTGTAGCACACTAGGGTGGCATTTGGCCACTCCTGGTGGGGCCCGATGATGAAGCATGTCACCAACCAGGTTGGTGAGTGAGGGCTTTCTGAATAACCTAAAGAGGTTTTTTCTATTAGCAAAACGCTACAGTGAAGAAGGATACATGAGTGCTCTTCTCTTTAGTGTTACACTCCTCTGTTGTTTATTTAAATTTGACCATTGCCATTGCTAGTGCATGATGTGCCCATAACCGCGGTAGGCGTGCACCGCCACCGCGGGGCCGCTCATTGGCCACACTTGAAAGATGCAGCATAGCGGTAGCAACCGCCTGTCCCCCGCGGTGTGACACCACCAATGCCATTGCAGACAATGGGACCCGCGGTCGCGGTAGTGAAATGCTACTGTGGAACCCGCGGTAGGCGTGCACCGCCACCGCGGGGCCGCTCATTGGCCACACTTGAAAGATGCAGCATAGCGGTAGCGACCGCCTGTCCCCCGCGGTGTGACACTACCAATGCCATTGCAGACAATGGGACCCGCGGTCGCGGTAGTGAAATGCAACTTTGAAAACCGCGGTAGGCGTGCACCGCCACTGCGGGGCCGCTCATTGGCCACACTTGAAAGATGCAGCATAGCGGTAGCGACCGCCTCTCCCCCGCGGTGTGACACCACCAATGCCATTGCAGCCAATGGGAACCGCGATTGCGGTAGTGAAATGCAACTTTGAAAACCGCGGTAGGCGTGCACCGCCACCGCGGGGCCGCTCATTGGCCACACTTGAAAGATGCCAGCCAGGTGGACCAATTGCAGCAGCTGCCTGCCACTGATACCAACCCAGGGGCCTATAAATCTCTGTGGGAGAGCCACACATTTCACATGCATTCAGACACTGCAGACTGCCATTCCTCTACAACTGCATATTTTGCTGTATCCTGGACCCAGTGATGGCGAGAACAGAGAATGTCAGGGCCCGTCCCTTCACTACAGAGGAGCTGGAGCTTCTGGTGGACGAGGTCCTTGCACAGTATGGGAGGCTTTTTGGTGCACCAGATGTACTGGTAAGTGTCCCTGATTCCAAGTGTGAGAGTGATCAAAGTGATACCATGATGTTGCTGTGCAGTAGTATGTGCCTGTGAGTGCAAGTCGATGTACAGGCATCCTAATAGTTGACATGGCATGCTCCATACATGTTCTGTGGGACTTGACTTTGATTATGTATAGAAAATGGACACTCCTACAGCCATTCTTGCACAAACTTAATGAACATGTTGGTCTGAGACTAGGTGATGTAAATGTGTGTTACACTGCCATGCATGCTAACTTCATGTCAATGGTGTCTGTAGGCTTATTTCCACACCTACATAAGTTGATTGTAGGTAGGGGGAGACATGCATTGTTTAAACAGCCACACAGATACGATGGTGTTCTGAAACAGCACAAGTCGGGACTGATTTTTACTGTGCCATGTTATGTGACTGTCCACTCACTCATCACAACCTCATATGTGACTGTTGAAATGTATATTGGTATGGAGCACTAACTTATGTGTGTTGACTATTTCTTAAGTGCACTATGTTGATGTGAGCATCATGCACAATAGTCCAATGCATGAGTGGAACCCACTTGATGTTAATGCAACAATAACACTTCACATCAATGTAAGTAGTAGATGTCATCCTTACATTGATTTGAACATGTGTTCAGTCTGGCATGTGTTGGCACTTTTCACCCTCTCATGCTGTACATCCATGTGATTTATCTGAGGGACCATGTTGAGCCGCACTGTGAGTTCCTCTGGCCTGCACAGACACTGTCCAATGTTACTCTGAGCCATGCCTAACTGGACTGAGTCAAACATGTGTTTAGTCCACACACCTAATACTCACTGAGCCATCATAGTCCTGAGAATTGCACAATCGAGGACTTAACAATGTGTGAAGTGCGTGATAAATCTGATTATGTCCCAATATGTTTCCTGAGAAATGCATTGAGCCATTCACAGGCCAATGGCATCGTGGGGTGTGTAGTGATGGACACAGTGAGTCTGCCACTACACTTCATTATTACTGTATTGCATGTCATGCTCACTCACATACTGCATCACAGATGAGGGCCTTCTGCACATGGCTGTCTGTGCTGCCATTGTGCATGTGTATGAGATGGCCATGTACTGTGTGCCTTGCCATACATGCATTCATTTCTGTGTAGTATTGTAATGAACATGTGCTATGTGTCATGTTGTATGGCCTCTGATGAAGATGTAGCGATTTGTGTGCCATGCATTTATGTTCTCCTGTGCTGACACACAGTGTGAATGACACAGGGTCTCTGATACTTCCTTTTCTTGTCTCCTATGCCTGCAGCTGAAGGTCCACATGGAAGAACATTGCACGGAAGGTGCGGACTCTGGGTGTATCCAACAGACGGCACACACACTGCCACAAGAGGTGGGACGACATCTCCCGTCTGAGCAGGACCGTGGCAGAGATGACGGTGGGGCTGGTCCCTCGCAGTGGCAGGTTGGCGCGCCGAACCATGACTCCACTGATGTCCCGCATCTTGTCTGTGACACAGCCAGAGCTGTATGAACGTTTGAGGGACCATCAGCAGGGAGTAAGTGGTGAGTATTCTGCGTAGGCTGACTTTGGGTGTGAGTGACTGCATGAATGGTGACCGTGAGACATTGCTGATCTTGCTGCTGTGTACATTTTTAGGAACTACTTCTCAGTGGCCTATGTGTTCAGTGCAGGTGTCATGTATTTTCCCATAGATGGACTTGATCATGTGTTTCATACAATGGCCCTTGCCATTGCATGATGAGATGTGGCCTTATGACATCTTCTGCATTCTGGGTGTCATAGACATCACCAGGCAGTGTACAGCAGTGTGCATCATGTCAGTGTGCATTTAACGATGTGTGCACTACAGGACTTGTCAATGGTGTGAAGTACACATCTGACACCAACGTGCATCAGTTTGCAAGATGAATTGCTCACCTTGTCAGACATCAGTAGCTCATGGACATTATTAAGTAGAAATTTGAATCTGTATCTGTGTTGTCCTTTTACAGTGACTCCATATGTGACAGAGGCAACATGCTGAGATGTATGCCTCTCTCACATACAGGCATGTGGGTATGCTTGCAGAGATGTTTAGGTTACATTACAAGGAGGCAGGGACCTGCTATTTGCCGGTGTGAACCTCACATGGCTCATTGATGTAAACAATGCATATTTCCATGCATCTTCTCTGTTCAGCATGATTGTTGCACATGCAGACTGCACAGGGTGTTGTGCAACTTGGGGTTGTCATTTTCTAGTCTAGTTCTGTGCTTGCATTTGATGTTTGTGTGTATGGCACTGTACTGAACCTATGTCTCTGTCCATTGCAGCATCTACCGAGTGCACGGAAGGCCATGATACGGACACCAGTGCTGAAGCATGTGGCATGCATGATAGCCATGAGATCACTGACACTGATGTGACCAGCGCCTCGGAGGGGGACAGGAGTGTCCTTGAGGACTCACGCGCAGAAAGCACAACCTCAACATCATCGGACTCCAGTGGGGAGTCAGCGACAATGGTGGTCACAGGGAGTGACAATGCTGCCTCTTCCTCCACCACACATCGGCCAGTGCCCACCATCCCGGCTACTACCACTAGTGCTGTCCGTGCCCGCAGGGCTGTTAAGGGTAGAGTCGCCTTCACCCCAGGCACCGCTGCCCCTGCCCCTGTCTCCCCTGCTGCCCTCAGTGTTGAGGCGATTGAACTCTTGCGCCAGCTGTGTGTGGGTCAGACAGCTCTCCTAAATGCTTTCCAGGATCAGGACAAGAAGTTGGGACATGTTCTGGCATTTATGGAGGGCATTCATTCGGACGTGGGTGGGCTACACAGGACTGTCCAGGGTTTGTCCTCCACCGTGACGGCAGCCATTCAGCTATCACAGCATCCAAGTCCAGCCCCAATGCCTTCACCAACCACCCTGCCAGTGGCAACCCCTGAGGGGAGTTACCACACAACTGAGCACTTAGGCCCGAGTCGTCGACACCCAGCACACGACAGCAGCGCTCCAAGCGTGCAAGACCACAGACACCATCCCCAAAAAGTGACACAGGCACACAGGGACGCAAAGAAAAAAGCCCTTCACATGACACTCAGGGGCATCAGGCAAAGAAGCAGGCCTCTAGCTCACGGTCCACAAGATTGCACCTATCACAAGAGACTCCCATCCACACAACTGCTCCAAGTGACAGACAAACAGTTGGCATGCCTGATGTGGTGCTGGTGCCGCTGAAGGGAAAGCCCACAAAGCAACCTAAGACTGCTTCACCCAGGACCTCTACTCCCACCCACACCCCTGTGAAGCGTGGTCAGGAGAGCAATGTGAGTCGTTCACCAGGGCCACAGGGGATGGAGGGCAAAAGGCAAGCAAAAAGCAAGGCGAAGTCCACATCCTGCAAATCCCCACAAGGAGGGCCACCTGCACCTGTCACACCTTTGGTGGTGAGGGACTCTGTTGTGCCAGCCACACTTCCCACTACTCCCAAGACACTTCTGCAATATCGTATACCCAAGAAGTGTAGAGGCAGCCCTCAACATTCACCCTCACCCACTGTGTCTCACGGCAGCGTCTCTCCGCCTCCACGTGCCACCATGCCACCCGGTCCGAGCAGCCCTACACCTGCCACAGCCACTACTGCCTCTGTGTCTCACGGCAGCATCTCTCCGCCTCCACGTGCCACAATGCCACCCGGTACAAGCAGGCCTACACCTGCCACAGCCACTACTGGCTCTGTGTCTCACGGCAGCATCTCTCCGCCTCCACGTGCCACAATGCCACCCGGTACAAGCAGGCCTACACCTGCCACAGCCACTACTGGCTCTGTGTCTCACGGCAGCATCTCTCCGCCTCCACGTGCCACCATGCCACCCGGTACAAGCAGGCCTACACCTGCCACAGCCACTACTGGCTCTGTGTCTCACGGCAGCATCTCTCCGCCTCCACGTGCCACCATGCCACCCGGTACAAGCAGGCCTACACCTGCCACAGCCACTACTGGCTCTGTGTCTCACGGCAGCATCTCTCCGCCTCCACGTGCCACCATGCCACCCGGTCCAAGCAGCCCTACGCCTGCCACAGCCACTGCTGACTCTGACGAGCCTCTCTCGCCCAGGTCCAGTTCCGCCAGTGTCCACGACAATCAGCCACCTCCCAGTCCAACTGACAGGCAAGTCTGAGGCACAGACCCCCTCCCATACCCATCTCTCCCACAGCGGTGCCTGGACTGCGCTTTGATAGCCCCGGTGCTTTGTTCATTCACATGGCAGTGTACGGTGTTCCACATTCACTGTAAACATTTTCATGCACACATGTGCATTGTTTGGACTGTGGACTGGCCAATGGCCTTTTATTTGTTTGTCATTTTGTGCCTATCAGGTTATTTTGCAATAAACACTGTTACTCCTGTTGTATCGTTTGTTACTGCCCTTGCTTAATTAAACATTTTGATGTGTGGGTATGGATGAATGTGCCACATGCTCTGCATGGCACTTCCACATTGCCATTGACTTCATTCACTTTGTCATTGTTTGGCAAACATAACACACACTTTTGGTCTGCTTTACTCTGAGGTTTGGGGTGCAATGATGTTTGTGGGTGTTGATGTACTCTTGCAATCATCATTTGCTGTTGATTTCAGTATGATTGTACACATGTCATGTTAGGGGGCTATACCACAACAGAGGTGAATTCTACACACAGTCTAACTTGCGGGGTGTCCAAGGTTGGTGATGTCTGTGTGATGTGTTTGGATGTGTGGACAGCAGTGTGTGTGTGGTAATCTTGTGAAGGCCTGTCTTCGTACTCACATGGGTATATTTGGATGTGTGCAGTTGAGTGGTCACACAGTGTGCTTGGCCTGTCCTTGTCAGTGGTGTTGAGGTGTATGTGGCCCTGTACATGCCAACTACAAACATGTATGTTCCAGGTGGGGTTTGCCCCCTAATACTCATCTTGGCAGTGGCAGGAAGGGGGTTTCACATCACAGGCACCTATTTGGCATTACTTTGCAGGTGGGGTTTGCCCCCTAATACTCATCTTGGCAGTGGCAGGAAGGGGGTTTCACAACACAGGCAGGTTTTTGGCATTACTTTGCAGGTGGGGTTTGCCCCCTAATACTCATCTTGGCAGTGGCAGGAAGGGGGTTTCACAACACATGCACCTTTTTGGCATTACTTTGCAGGTGGAGTTTGCCCCCTACTACTCATCTTGGCAGTGGCAGGAAGGTGGTTTCACAACACAGGCAGGTTTTTGGCATTACTTTGCAGGTGAGGTTTGCCCCCTAATACTCATCTTGGCAGTGGCAGGAAGGGGGTTTCACAACACATGCACCTTTTTGGCATTACTTTGCAGGTGGGGTTTGCCCCCTAATACTCATCTTGGCAGTGGCAGGAAGGGGGTTTCACATCACAGGCACCTATTTGGCATTACTTTGCAGGTGGGGTTTGCCCCCTAATACTCATCTTGGCAGTGGCAGGAAGGGGGTTTCACAACACAGGCAGGTTTTTGGCATTACTTTGCAGGTGGGGTTTGCCCCCTAATACTCATCTTGGCAGTGGCAGGAAGGGGGTTTCACAACACATGCACCTTTTTGGCATTACTTTGCAGGTGGAGTTTGCCCCCTACTACTCATCTTGGCAGTGGCAGGAAGGTGGTTTCACTTCCCAGGCAGGTTTTTGGCATTACTTTGCAGGTGGGGTTTGCCCCTAATACTCATCTTGGCAGTGGCAGGAAGGGGTTTCACAACACATGCACCTTTTTGGCATTACTTTGCAGGTGGAGTTTGCCCCCTACTACTTATCTTGGCAGTGGCAGAAAGGGGGTTTCACAACACAGGCAGCTTTTTGGCATTACTTTGCAGGTGGGGTTTGCCCCTAATACTCATCTTGGCAGTGGCATGAAGGGGTTTCACACCACAGGCAGCTTTTTGGCATTACCTTGCAGGTGTTGTTTTGCCACCTATTACTCATCTTGGCAGTGGCAGGAAGGGGGTTTCACATCACAGGCACCTATTTGGCATTACCTTGCAGGTGTTGTTTTGCCACAATACACCTATGGACTTGTTCACATACATCACTATCCCTGAATGTCAGATGGGCACACATTTTGATGTTGAACAGGGTGGGATGGTAGGAGCTGTGATGGTATCAGGTAATGTCAGCTGCTACCAACAGAGGCACACAATGTACATTTGGGCCAGGGCCAACACAATCCTTACACGTCCCTGTGACTGCCCATGCGTGCCGCTGGCCCTGCCTACTGGATTGTGCGGAACTTTTCCCGCGTCTTCACCGCTGCGGTGACGTGACCGGGAGGATGCGGTGATGACGTTGTTGATGGATGGCCACGATGCGGAGGTGTGGCATTGACGTACCTGCGGTGTTGTCGACGGCGGCGGCGGCGTCTTTGTTGATGGCGGATCAGGAACAGCAGCGGTAGGGCTTGTAGAGCAGGATCCATTGCGGTAGCGACCGCGTGGAGTTGTGTGTTATTGCCGTTTTCCTCCGCAGTATTGTTTCCGCCGTGTTTGAATGGGTGGTTTCTCCGTTGCGGTCCGATTGCCTATTTGAGGCATTGTGATTCGGACGGCGGTCTACACGTCATTCCGCACGGCGGTCTCCCGCTATTGGCTACGTCCGCCGTCGTCGCGGAACCAAGGTGCTGGCGGTACTGGAAACTCCGCGGCGGTAGGGATTTGGCCTATGTCTGCCCATCGTAATATGGCGGGCGGGGATTCACGACCGTGGTTGGCAAAACAGCACCCGCCAGGCCGGCGGAAGCCACTGCAGCCACGGCGGTGCCGATCCGCCCGCCATCGTAATCGACCCCTAAATTACTTCCCACCCTATTCCCCTATAAACCCACAACCCGCTACAGAACTAAAAAACACAAAATTTTATTAAAATAAAATTAATAACTACTAAAAATTTAACACATATATTAAAAAACATAAACAATACTTATACAAAAAAAATGCATCACATACATTTAAAATATATGCTCAGTCAGTAGAAACTTTATTCGATCTTTCACAATTAAGATCATAAAAGTACATAAAAACAAGATTGTAACAGTCACGTCCAGTCCCAATTCATAACGTCAAACCATGCCCAGTCAAATTCATAAAGCAGTCCAATATGCATATACACTTGGGTTAATTTAAAATGGAAGTTAAAATAACAGTTGTTAAATATCATAAAAATCGAAGATAAAAGATCCCCACAGTCTGGTTAATGATCCACTTGCTTCCTTTTCCGCATACATGACCATAAAAATGAAGCTACTGAGAAGCAGACAAACGGGTTGGGCAGAGATTTTAGAAAGTATAATGCAACCCGACATAGTTTAAAATTGTGCCTCTTTAAAATCGGTATAATGAATTTCTTTCCTGCATGTACAAACTACAGAAGAATAATAAATGAAGGTCATTTGGGGATGATTGGATGTCATACGGGCACAGAGACAATTCGGAGTGCTTAAATCTTCTACCCGGATACCCTAGCATCAGCAGGATCAAGTTCAGGTGAAATCTCAGTAGGATAAACTTATGGTGTGATATTGGAATCTCTGCTAGATAAAAATACCCTCCCTCTAACATAGGTGGGGTTGTTTGATAAGTGAGGACCAGCTGTTTACGATAGTTCCTCTCCCTACGTTTGTATTGGGCCCGCAACATAAATGTGTCAACCAACCTCTGCCTGGACATCTTACTACAGGTAGTTGGGTCCTTAAAAAAATCTTTCAACCCTATGGCAGTCAGTTCTCGTTCCACGTAGTTCAGCCATCTGATCCTGCTGTAGTTCTCCAGTTTTAAAATATCTCTTATAATATTCTGGGTAAGGGGCACAGTGTCCCTACCCCATATGGAGAGCCGCAGCAGGAGCGGGGCTAATCTGATGGAATCAGTGATATATGGGAGACCCAATTCTATATGAAAGACATAATTTGAATAGGATTGCAGGAGAGAAGCTAATGATTTATTTAAAATTTAAAATTTATTTTCAATGGTTTGGAGTGAGTCAATGGGTGCCAGACCACATACGCCTGCCCCATAGGTGGCAGCTGATTTCATCTTAGCGTGGTAAATTTTTTTAATGGGGACTAGTGGTTTTGCACCCAGCCTATTAGAAAAGGATTTTAGCGCCACGTTTGATTTTTATCAAAAAGTACCCATAGATACGGGAATGAATTAACCACCTCGATTTTCCCTGAATCCATTTGGAAATGTGGTATTGTATCTCTTTTCCCTGCCCCTGCAATGAATACAAAGGAGTTTGACTGGTTAACTTTTAGGTCCACCGTGTACATAAAAGCCACATATGCTGCTATGAGGCGTTGGAGACCCAAACCTGTTCTGGCAATCAGTACGGCATCATCGGCATATGCCAAGATTGGTAGCGATGAAAGTCAGACACAGAAACATCCAAAGTTGCGCCCGCAAGTGCCTCTTCCACGCCGTTAGTATGGATGGAGAAAAGGAATGGTGCGAGGACGCAACCTTGCCTTACCCCTCTTAAGATCTTAAAAGGGCAGGTACACTCCCCGTTTTTCCCATAACGGACACTTGAAGAAGCATCAGAATACAATTGGCGAATAAAGTTAATTATAACCTGATCAACCCCCATATCTTCCATTATACTCCAGAGCTTAGGGTGGGACACGCAGTCAAATGCTGCAGATAAATCCATGAATGCGAGATAGATTTTCCCACCCTTAGCTCTGGTGTATTTATCCATAATTAGTGAGAGATTCAGGCACTGGTCTACAGTGCCCTTCCACCGCTGGAATCCATACTGTGGCTGCATTAAAATGTTCCTATCCCGCGCCCAGGTCTCCAGCCTAGATAAAAGAAGGCGGCCCATAAGTTTGGCTGTCCCATCTATAAGGGAAATCGGTCTATAATTCTTAGGATTTCCCTTATCGCCCTTTTTATAAATCGGGACTATTACACTTGTCTTCCACGAGGGAGGGGGGCCTACAAAGGCTATCTTATTGAAAACATTAGTCAGCAAGAGGACCCACAGATCTTCGTTCTCCTGGAAAAAGTCTATTGGTACCCCATCGGGGCCCAGGGCTTTCCCGGTGCTACAGGCCTCTAGCCCACTCCTTACTTCTGTAAGCCAGAACAATAGATTTTCCTGGGTATTGGTGCCTGTGGTGACAAGTGATGACGCAGGGGAAGTGGTGAGAGAGAAGATATTTGAATAGTGCGCCACCCATTCCTCTTCTCCTACATTGGTGTCTAGAGTAGGGTCCCTTTGAGTCTTAAAATAGGGTGCGTTTATTATCTCCCAGAATGCCTTGCTGTTGCCCGTTAATGATGCAAGCTCTAGTTTAGCCCAAGTCTCCTCCCTCATTACCCTCTCCCTGTGCCTTCTTGCCAATTTGTATTCACTACGAAGCGAGGCAATTTGGGCCGCATTTCTGGGTTGTGTTCTCAGGGCTTTGACGAGGGCCTTCCTAGATTTTGAGCAGGGCGAGTCAAACCAGCCCTGACCCCTTGCGCATTTATCTGTCTTATCCCAGGTTAGCGCCCTTTTTATATGTTCTGATAGTTCTGTGAAAGACGATAGCAGAGCTCAGGGGGGAATCTTTGAATCCAAGCAATTACTGATGCTATCAAAGGAGTTCCTTATTATTTCAGGGATCAATTTAAGTTTGTCGATTAGGGCCCACTTTAATTGGTAGCCATTTCTCCTACCTAATAGTGGAAGTCCTATTTTCTGTTGCTTGGTCACTTTTCTGTGGGTCACAAGTATCTCACAGGTTAAAATAGCGTGGTCGCTAAAGCTTGTAAATTGGGCGTCAACATGATTACAACTATCGTTAAGAGGGTTCGACACCGGGATACAATCTATAGTTGATTCCTGGGCATCTCGACTAAAGTTTTTTTTGGGGGAGTCCGGAGAGGTGGACTGCTTATTAACTATTACCCTATTCCTAGACGCGAGGGTCCTATTAAGACTGTTACCATAGGTGGTATGGGAGAAGTGGTATACCTCATTTCCCATGAGTTCCTCCAGGCCGCAAACACTCTCTTGGTTGTACTTGCATGGGTGAATGTTAAAATCACCCATCCAGATAATGTTTAAGGGCTGCTTTTTCCTTATTGTTTTTGTAGCCTCGTCAATTTCCCTATTCACCTCATCTACAACTAGGTGCATGTTTGGCCCAAAGTTATTATTATAGAAATGTATTAAGAGCCAAGTGCCTTGGTTGGCCAGCTCAAAGATGAGGAGGTGGAAGTAAGGACTCTTTCCTACAAACTTCTTAGCTTTCAATGCCGATGTATTGGGGATCAAAGTTAGAAGGCCCCCCTTGGCCCTCCCTGAAGCCGACGGTATTGCCCTTGTTTGATAGGAACGATATCAATTTATGAAAATGGGATCCGTTGCCCATGTTTCCTGTAGGCAGGAAATATCATGTTCCTGCCAGAGTTTCAGTCAATGATCATCACCCAATTTGTTTATAATGCCCGCCACGTTCCAGGATGTTACTTTAAATATGTTGGCTTGCCCCTTCCTAGGTTCGTTGTTCATGAAGGTCACTTGGGTATCAGGTGATAGCGCTCTCGCTGATATAGACCCCTCATTGGACTGTGGAAGTAGTCAATCGCAGAGATCCATACCAGAAAGTGGGGCAAATCTGTTCTCAAGGGGTAATTCTTGGTTGCCCGGAGTATTAGGCCTCGATCGGTCTTCCCTTAAGTAGGGTATTGATTCTAAGGCCAACTGTGGGGGGAGGGGGGGTATAGAAGTGCTCAAGAGGAACTGCTATAATCTGTGTGTCCCTAGGTGGAGCTCTATGTAAGTGGGATAAGAGAGATCTCGGTACAAAACGGTTGTTAAAATGTATTACCACACAGTCACCCTTCATTGATTTCGGGGACATGCCCAACCACCCACCCTTCTAGCCATGAGGATTTGACTAGCTAATTGGGCAACCCCTCTGCCCATACTGGTTGTATTGCCGGTCAACCAATGGAGAGATTTATCCATTAGTTGGGTTGTTGTTTCAACCTGACCCTCCCTCAGGATCGGGACATTGCCCAAGACCATTACAAGGGGAGACGCGGCCGGTGGGAGATGCAGAGATTGATATGTGTTGAGCGGCTGCCTCTCTGTATTTATTTTCTGCCTTAACCTTAAGATGTCATAATTTCTGCCCCCTGGTGTTATTGCCTGCAAATTAAATAGCGGCCTATTTAAGGTGCTACTAGGATACAAGTGGGAAGTATTAGTGGATTCCCTTATGTTTGCAAAGTGCTCATTGGGTTGTACAGGCGGGTTTTGGCCGCGAGGGCAGGAAGTGGCGTCAAGTGTGCTCGAATTCTTATTATTTTGTTGGGGTGCCTGTTTGGGTGCCTGAGATAGATGACCCCCCACGATATTGGTTGCTATTGGACACGCCCCCACCTCCGAGTATACTATTGGCCCCTCTTCAGACCCAGGGCGTGTACATTGGGTATGAGGGTGATTGCATGTGCCCAAGCCCTCAATACGAGAAAGTCTCTCTTCGATTTGGGATAGTTTAAGCAGGAGAGGGTTCAGGAGAACAGTGACCAGAGTCTCAGTTCTTTTCCAAAAGTCCTCGGCGTTCGTCTGGGAGGGCAATGTGTCCTGGTCGGTGGTCATTAAAGTAGGGATTAGCCCGTGTTCCGGTTCTCCATTCCCGTTTGGTTTGGCAGATCGAATCCCTTTCAGAGTCCCTTTCAAAGGCTTTTGTTTTTTAAATCCACCACCCCTTCTTCTTTTTACTGGTGGCTCACTGTTATTATCATCGGACTGAGATTTTGCAGCCTGGCCCCTCGTCACTATATTAAGCTCATTTGATATGACGGGTGGTGAGGACGCGTGCAAGACTGGCGCCAAGTGAGGTGCAGGTGGAGTTTGGGAGGGAATTAGCGGGGTACTGACCTTACTGTGATTACCAAGGGAGGAGTGCTTCTGCAAAATCAGTGAGTCCAGAGAGAGCCACCACTCCGTTAGCTCAATCTCGTGGCTGAGCATTGACTCAGCCCTCATAATAAAGGCATCAAGTGTCCCAGCTACTCCACACCCCGTATGATCACTGCGGCCCTTACGTTTGCTCATTATAGATACAGGTGTGAGGACCCTTGACCTTACCAGGTAGGTCGCTCCCCCGCCACACAGCTCCGCCTGTGGTGTCCTGCCCGCTGCTGCTGCTGGTAAGCTCGCCCCTCTGCTTGTGGCCTCGGTGCCCGTTTTCCGTCTGTTTCCTCGCTGCCCCCACTGCATTGTGTCCATTTTCTTCTGTTTCCTCGCTGCCCCCACTGCATTGTGTCCATTTTCTTCTGTTTCCTCGCTGCCCCCACTGCATTGTGTCCATTTTCTTCCGTTTCCCTCGCTGCCCCCACTGCATTGTGTCCATTTTCTTCTGTTTCCCTCGCTGCCCCCACTGCATTGTGTCCATTTTTCTTCTGTTCCCTCGCTGCCCCCATTGCATTGTGCCCGTTTTCCGTCTGTTTCCCTCGCTGCCCCCACTGTATTGTGTCCATTTTCTTTCTGTTTCCCTCGCTGCCCCCATTTCCCTGTGTCCTTTTTGCCTTCTGTACCCCTCGCTGCCTCTCTCCACTCCCGCCGCTGCGTCCCCTGCGGCCCCGCCCCCCTGACTGCCCATTCGCTGCCCCTGCCTCCCAGCTGCTCCTCCCTCCCACCTCCCCATATATGGCGGCCGCTGTGCGGCCGCGCCGCTGGCGCGCCAAAGGCGCGCCGAAGGCAAGCCCGTCTGCGCCCGTCCGTGCCTGGACCGCGCCCAGCGCCAGACCCCTGGTCCGTGCGCCCCCGCACCAGCCTCGAGGACCGACGCCGATACGATGCCACCACACTCCACGCTCTCAACCCCGGACGGACGCACAACTGCTTCAAGGCCGCCCCGAAACGCACCCATGGTCCCTTCACCTGCCGGAACTGCAGCTACACCAGCCTCAGAGCCACCGAGGCGCCCGCCAAGAAGAACCGCAACCACCTCCGATGCATCCTACTGAACACCCGCTCCGCACGCAAACACGCCGTCGAGCTCTGGGACCTGCTCGACACATCATCACCAGACGTCGCCTTCCTGACAGAGACCTGGATGAACGACTCCTCCGCCCCGACATCGCCATAGCCATCCCAGACGGCTATAAGATCACCCGCAGAGACCGCGTCAACGCAGTAGGAGGAGGAATCGCCATCGTCCACAAGAACACCATCAGGGTCTCGACCAGCACCGACAACACTCTCAGCACCGCCGAACACATGCACTTCCAGATCCACACGGACCCCAACACCACCCTTAGAGGCACCCTTGTCTACAGACCCCCTGGGCCCCGACCCCAGTTCAGCGACTCCATCGCCGACTTCATCAGCACGCACGCCCTGACCTCTACCGACTACATCCTCCTCGGAGACCTGAACTTTCACCTGGAGAACAACAACGACAGCAACTCCACCACCCTGATCGACAACCTCGCCAACCTCGGTCTGAGCCAGCTCGTCACAACACCGACCCATTCCGCCGGCCACACGCTTGACCCCATCTTCTCCTCAAGCTCCCACGTCTCCTTCAGCCACACCACGGAACTCCTCTGGACCGACCACCGCTGCATCCATTTCACCTTCCAGAAACCCACCACACACCACCGCACCCAACAGATCCCACGCCGCTGCTGGAGCAAAGTCACCGAAGACCAACTACGGGCAACCCTCGCTCTCAGCCCTCCCTTCGACCCATCCAACACCGACGACGCTGCCTGCAACCTCAGACGATGGATGGACGACTGTGCCAACACCCTCGCCCCGCTGAAAAAACTCACCTACAGTGACACCACCAAAAGAGCCTGCTGGTTCACCTCGGAACTGCTAGCTTCCAAGCGTACCTGCCGGAAACTAGAGAAGAAATGGCACAGTGATAAGACACCGGACAGCCACGCAGCCCACAAAGACGCCATCCGTAACCACCACCACCTCATCAAGTCCGCCAAGAGAATCTCCTTCAAAGACCGGCTCGACAACAACGCACACAACAGCAAGGAGCTTTTCAACATCGTGAAGGAACTCTCCAACCCCAGCTCCAACACCAACGACATCCCGCCGTCGCAACCCCTGTGCGATTCCCTCGCCACCTTCTTCCACCGCAAGATCGCCGACATCCACGACAGCTTCAACACCCAGACAGCCCCAACTAAGATCGATGCACCAGACCCGCCGCACACCATCGACCACGACCCCCTGCCAGCCTGGGCCAGCGTGAACATCGAGGACACCATCAAGACCATGAGCACAATACACTCCGGCTCCCCGTCAGACCCTTTCCCGCACCACATCTTCAACAAAGCCAGCAGCTCCATCGCACCCCACCTGTGCAACATCATCAATCTCTCCTTCGAGACCGCGACCTTCCCAGAGAGCTGGAAACACGCAGAGATCAACGCGCTACTCAAAAACCCAAGGCGGACCCGAGAGACCTCAAGAACTTCCGGCCCATCTCCCTGCTTCCGTTCCCAGCCAAGGTCATCGAGAAGATCGTCAACAAACAGCTAACCCGATACCTCGAAGAAAACAGCATCCTGGACCCATCCCAATCGGGGTTCCGCAGCAACCACAGCACTGAGACTGCCCTCATCGCCGCCACCGACGACATCAGGATCCTGCTGGACAACGGTGAGACCGCAGCCCTCATCCTGCTGGACCTCTCCGCCGCCTTTGACACTGTCTGCCACCGCACTCTACGCGCACGCCTCCACGACGCAGGGATCCGAGACAAGGCCCTGGAATGGGCCACCTCCTTCCTCGCCGGCAGAACCCAGAGAGTCCGCCTCCCACCATTCCGATCCGAAGCCTCCGAGATCATCTGCGGCGTACCCCAGGGATCGTCCCTCAGCCCAACACTGTTCAACATCTACATGGCCCCGCTCGCACGCATCGCCAGACAGCACGACCTCAACATAATCTCCTACGCCGACGACACTCAACTGATCCTCTCCCTCACCAAGGACCCCCTCGCCGCCAAATCCAACCTCCATGAAGGAATGAAGGCCGTCGCCGATTGGATGAAGATCAGCCGACTAAAACTGAACACGGAGAAGACAGAGGTCCTCATCCTCGGCTCCAACCCCTCAGCCTGGGACGACTCCTGGTGGCCAACGACGCTGGGAGCAGCCCCGACACCCACCGACCACGCACGCAACCTGGGAGTCATCCTCGACTCAACGCTCTCCATGGCCAAGCAAGTCAACGCAGTCTCATCCTCCTGCTTCAACACCCTCCGCATGCTTCGCAAGATCTACAGGTGGATCCCGACAGACACAAGAAGAACAGTCACCCAGGCCCTCGTCAGCAGCAGACTTGACTATGGGAACGCCCTCTACGCGGGAGCCCCGGCCAAGCTCATCAAGCGACTGCAACGCATACAAAACGCCTCTGCACGCCTGATCCTCGATGTACCACGCCAAAGCCACATCACCCCCCACCTGAGGAACCTGCACTGGCTCCCCGTCGACAGGAGAATCTCCTTCAAACTCCTCATCCACGCACACAAGGCACTCCACAAGACTGGTCCAGCCTACCTCAACAGACGACTCCTCTTCTACGTCCCCAACCGCCAACTCCGCTCCGCCGACCTCTCCCTCGCCACCGTCCCTCGCATTCGAAGAACCACCACCGGCGGCAGATCCTTCTCCCACCTCGCCGCCAAGACCTGGAACACCCTTCCACTAAGCCTACGACAGACCCAAGACCTGCTGACCTTCAGGAGGCTACTCAAGACCTGGTTGTTCGACCAGTAGCAGCACCCCCCCCCCCTTTTTTTCCCCAGCGCCTTGAGACCCTCGCGGGTAAGTAGTGCGCTTTACAAATTCTGTGATTGATTGATTGATTGATTAAGGTGCCTTAAAGTGTTAATAAAGGAGAGTAACAATGGGACAGTACCTCTTGAATAGATGAGACTCGTCTCTCTGGAGGGCCAGGTGTTAGAGGGGGGGCCCAGCCAAGCCTCCTCCGGGCGCCCTTGGCCCGAACTCTGCCCGGGCGCTTCCTGCGCCGCGGGCCAGTGTCTCAGATTTATGCGCGTTTGGGAAGCGCAAAGGATGCTGGGGGTTGTAGTCCCCCCAGCAGCGTGTTCCGGGTTCTCCTGGTCTCCCCTCTTGGGGAAAGTAATGGCAGTGAGGCTCGGGTACTGTCAACGTCCAGGCCAGCACGGAGGTAAGTGGAAGAGCGGCTACTCAAATACATAACACTAATTAAAAAATCAATATTTTAAACAAATATATTTTTGCAAACGATATTAATGTCTTATATATTTTTTAAATCGATATTACTTACCTAGGCTTAAATTCAATATTCTTGACCACGATATTCTTGCTGTCGATATTTCTGTGTCACGATATTTAAAACTTGATAATTGTGTAAGTCGACATTTCTAATTCGATATTTTTACTAAATACCTGTTTTTATCTATATTTACAGTAGACCCCACCTATAGTTACATATCAAAAGACTCCCTGGAAAATGGTAGAGCACATCCTGGTTTATAGGGGCCAGGATGAGCCCCCATGATGAAGCATGACACCAATAAGGTGTGTGGGGGTCACACAACACAGGGTCAAGTACACCAAGAATGTTCTCTGGTCAGTGATTTAACGATATTGTTGTAGGATACCTTTAAGGTGATAATGATTTTATCATCTACCAGCTCAACTGAAAGGTTTCTGTTGTAATCAAATGATGAATGCCGGTACTCCAAGTGTAGAAAAGGTAAGTTGCTTTATTAAGACGTTAAGATCCAAGATGTAATAAAGAGCCCCACCAGGAGCAGTCTACCTGCTGCTCAGCCCATACTTCAACTGACTCTCTCACATCCAGCATTCTGCAGCATCATCACACACCAACATTCCATACCACAGACACACTGTCTGAGCAGCAGATACAACACATCTCCTTTCCTTACAAGAAAAAGAAAACATTGCTAAAACCACAATGTATCTCACAAATACCTAACAAGAAAGGAGACTCCTGCATGGAAATAAAAGATGCACAGGAATGGAACCCTTTGAATAAAACCATAATAATAAAAACATGCATGAAAATACAGCTCAATAAAAACTAAAAATGGTTGGAATTAGTCATGCAAACAAAGCTAATCCAAACAAAGCAGAAAACAGACAGACAGACGCATAGTTGCACGATCACCTACATCTTAACACAACACACAATCACCCACATCTTAACACAACACACACATCTTCTCCCTGTCTACCATACAAGAAAACAGATCTCACACTCTACTGCACCTCACCTCAACCACCTAACCCACAAACCACACACATACCAGCTGGCCAGGCTGGCACGAAATGCAGCCAGACAGAAGTACATATCAAATAGGTGCAGCAGAGAACATAAGGAGATGACAAATGAAATGACAAACATCATAAACAGGGAAAACGGGTGACTCAAACTACGTGCAGTCATCCCACTTAGAACATTTCCATAAAACAAGGTGACAAAACATCGCACAGTCATCCCAAACAGCACATTTCAAACAGAACCGGGTGACTTAAACTACACGCAGTCATCCCTACGACAAACACCTTACCAAGAACGGGTGACTAAAACATCGCACAATCATCCCAACAATAAACACCTTTACCAAGAATGGGTGACTTAAACTACTCACAGTCATCCCAACAATAAACACCTTTACCAAGAATGGGTGACTTAAACTACTCACAGTCATCTCAACAAAGAACACCTTTACCAAGACCGGGTGTCTTAAATTACTCATAGTCATCCCAACAATGAACACCTTTACCAAGAACGGGTAACTTAATCTATTCACAGTCATCCCAACCATGAACACCTTTACCAGGACCGGGTGACATAAACTAGTCACAGTCATCCCAACAATGAACACCTCTCTCAAGAATGGGTGACTTAAACTACACGCAGTCATCCCAACAATGAATATCTTTAATGACACCCCCCACACAGTCATCCAAAGTGACCATATAACAACTTGGCAAAACCAGAAATGATTTCCACGAACAAGGAACCTGCACTATAGGTAATAGTACACATACATACACGTCTTAACATAGTGGTAAAAGAATAACTGTATGTACTATTCTGGCTATATGGCTTGACTTGAAAGAGAGAACAGGAAACTAGCAACCCAGGACGCCAATGAAGTGTCCAAACTTGCCCCCAAAACTCCCTGGTGAGAGACATTTCGCTGGATCATCCTTTCACCATAAAACAAAGAGCTGCTGATTATGAAAGTACACATCCCATTGGCAAATGTCTGAAATGATCCAACTTGTCCCTTAAAGTCCTAGATGAATGACGAACCACCAAACCAACACAATTCTGATCTTGAATGAGTAAGTGCTGATGGAACTCTTCAAGACTAAAATATTCACCAATATCTCTGAAATCCGGATACAGCTATTATGTTCAAATTCAACACAAAGACCAACGGGTACCTGTTGCAAGTCTCTCACATAGCCTAGTAGTGGACAGGCATTACTCTGCACCCAGCAATCTTAAACTCGAACCCTTCAAACGCTGGTCAAAAGTTGCAGGCCTTCATGAATGATGGCATTGTTCCATTTTAAGCCATACCGTTAGCCGCAGAGGTGCTCAGGACAGTCTTTACAGGTATGGAAGAGGAGCAGTTAGAAACCCGGTGCTGAGACCCCCCCTCCCGGGGTCTCCCAGCTGCTCCTCAAGATGTTGACGCTCTGTCATCGGTGGAATCTCCATTCTGAGTAGGATTCCTGCTCTCGCTTCGTCGTGACCACAAGATGGCAGCACATCGGAAAAAAAAGTCCCGGGTGGCTCCGGGCACGTACATGCTGCACAGGGCGCTGCACACATGCCAACAATGAGGAGCACCATAGCACATCTTCACGCGACCCATTGGAGAAGGTAAGGGTACACACATGCTACACCTCGCCACCTATTCAAAAGCCGTGTAACGATAACAACTGCCGGTAACAACAACAGGGCAATGACCCAGCACAACAGAGCTCAAACAAAATAGATAAGAGGGCCAAAGCAATAAACTCACGGACAGTCCACCAAATTCTCAAACGGTCACAGAACTAAACCATTAGCTACTTCTGGTTACCTCCTCTCACGGTGCATTGGGGTGAGATCGGTATAAGTCTTTGCACCCTTTGCAAACCATCCCTTTGACAAATATGAGTGGTGAAATCCTAGCGTGACCAAACTGCCTTGTTAGCTTGGTCAACTACAATTAAATCTTTATGTTGATGGTTGCAAATGTTGCTGTAATTCCGACTTCTGCCAGAATAAATCGTCCAGTCTATTATCATTGTCACTCCACATATATATATATATATTGTTCCAAATGTTGGCAGAGTAAAAAATGTGGACGCCTGAACTGATACCCTGAAGAGAAGGCTGTCTGATATTTTAGAACACTGGTGGGGCGATCTCCAGGGCAAGGATATCTCTGCAGGCTCCAAATCCTTATAACTTCTCCTCAATTCTTCAGCAGATCTCTTGATGCTCTTCCTTGTTTCTTGGTTTCTCTGTGGGTTCTCAGTTTCTCTCCGGTTCAGCTTAGACACATAGGTTTTCCTTCACCAAATCGTCACCAAAATGTTGTAATCAAATGATGAATGCCGGTAGTCCGAGTGTAGAAAAGGTAAGTTGCTTTATTAAGACGTTAAGATCCAAGATGTAATAAAGAGCCCCACCAGGAGCAGCCTACCTGCTGCTCAGCCCGTACTTCAACTGACTCTCTCACATCCAACATTCTGCAGCATCATCACACACCAACATTTCATACCACAGACACACTGGCTGAGCAGCAGACACAGCAGTTTCTGTAGGAGTAAAACGCTTTCAAGAGTTTATATCATAAGTGTGCATCAAGGGTTTGGGGACGAGGTGGACAGGGGTGCAATCAGGCATCAGGGCTCCTCTTTTGAAGAAGTGGGCTTTCATTTAGCTACTCATTGCAATCTAGGAGCTGTGGAGTTGGTTTGGTTCAATGGAACCTGTTGGATTAAAGTCCTTTATTGTGTTTGTGCTTTGGTGGCTGTATGGAATTGACCTCTTATGGAGCATATGTTACAGTTGACTGTTTCACCAGCAGCCATTTGACAACTAAGGGCCAGATTACGATGCAGTTTAGAAAGTATTACCACCGAATCGGGTTAGGAATGCTTTTCGAACTATCCGTATTCTGGGAGTCCCACCGACAGATTACGATGTGTCCGGATGCTTACGGACTCAGTTCGGGCGGACTCCCATTGACTTCAATGGGAGCCTGTGTGCCGAATGAGAATGCAATCAATCAAGGGTTTATTAAGCGCAACTATTCACCCGCAAAGGTCACAAGGCACTGGGGGGCGGGTGTTGGGTCGCGCAGCTCCTGGCTGTTCACAGTGATTTGTCGAAGAGCTAGGTCTTGAGGTCCTTCATGAACTTGGAGAGTGTTGGGGTCTGTCAGAGGTGGAGAGGGAGGGAGTTCCATGCTCTGGCCGCGAGGAGGGAGACGGAGCGGCCTCCTGTTCTGGTCTTCTTGATGCGTGGCACCGTAGCAAGGGAGAGTTGGGCTGAGCGGAGGGATCTTTGGGGGTGCGTGGAACGTGAGGCGGTGGTTCAGGTAGGCGGGTCCGGCGTTGTGGAGGGCTTTGTGGGCATGGGTGAGAAGCTGGAAGGTGATTCTCTTCTCGACGGGGAGCCAGTGTAGGGTCTGCAGGTGTTGGGCGATGTGGTGCGGTAGGTTGAGGACTAGTCTGGCGGCGGCGTTCTGGATGTTCTGGAGTTTGCGGGTGAGGTTCTTGTTGATCCCGGCTTATAGTGCGTTGCCGTAGTCCTGTCTGCTGCTGATGAGGGCGTGGGTAATGGTCTTCCTGTGTTCGAGGGGAATCCAGTTGAAGGTCTTTCGTAGGAGGCAGAGGGCGTGGAAGCAAGAGGAGGTAACAGCGTTGATTTGGCCGTCCATTTTGAGTTCGGAATCCAAGATGATTCTGAGGTTGCGTGCGTGGTCGGTGGGGGAGGGTGGGTTACCGAGGGCGGGGGGACACCAGTTGTCATTCCAGGCATCAGGGTGTGGGCCCATGACGAGGACTTCGGTTTTGTCCGTGTTTAGTTGTAGGCAGCTGTTCTTCATCCACTTGGCGACTGCTTCCATTCCTTCTTGAAAGTTGTATTTGGAGATGTTGGGTTCGTTGGATAGGGAGAGGATGAGTTGGCTGTCATCTGCCTACGATATAATGTTGAGTCCGTGGGATCTGGCGATGGGTGCGAGAGGAGCCATGTAGATGTTGAACAGGGTGGGGGTGATGGAGGATCCTTGGGGGACTCCGCAGGTGGTCGGTGTTGGATTTGAGAGAAAGGGGGGGAGTCTGACCCGCTGCGTTCTGCCGGAGAGGAAAGAGCAGATCCAGTCCAGGGCCTTGTTCTGGATCCCTGCGTCGTGGCGTCTGCGGGCTAGGGTACGGTGGGAGACTGTGTCGAAGGCTGCGGAGAGGTCCAGGAGGACGAGGGCTACAGTCTCTCCTCTGTCGAGGAGGGAGCGGATGTCGTCTGTCGCGGCGAGTAGGGCGGTTTCAGTGCTGTGGTTCTTCCTGAAGCCTGATTGGGAGGAGTCGAGGATGATATTTTCTTCAATGAAGGTGGCGAGCTGGCTGTTAGCGGCTTTTTCAATGACTTTCGCTGGGTGTGGGAGTAAGGAGATCGGTCTGAAATTCTTGAGGTCGGTGGGGTCCGCTGAGGGTTTTTTCAGGAGAGGGTTGATCTCGGCGTGTTTCCAGTCGTCGGGGAAGGAGGCGGTTTCAAAGGAGAGATTCTTTGCAGCTCGGGGGCAATGATGTCTGAAGCTCTGTGGTAGATGTGGTAGGGGCAGAGATCCGTTGGGGCCCCGGAGTGGGTTGACTTCATAGTCTTCAGGGTGTCTTCGATGGTGAGGGCGGTCCAGCTGTCGAGTGTCGGTTGCGTGGTGAGGGGGGCGGTGGGTGTCGGTTCCATGTGTGGGTTGTCGTCGAAGTTGTCATAGATGTTCTTGATTTTGTGATGAAAGAATGTGCTGAGTCTGTCGCAGAGGTCTTGGGAGGGTGGGATGCCTCTTGACTCGCTGTTGGGTTGAGCGAATTCTGTAATGATGCCAAAGAGTTCCTTGCTGTTATGTGCGTGGGCGGCAATTCTGTCCTGGAGCGCTTTCTTCCTTGCGTGTCTGATGAGCTTGTGGTGGGCGGTGGTGGCTGCTTTGGAATTGTCAAGGTCTGCCGTGGTTTTGGAGTTCCTCCATAATTTTCCAAGGCGTCTGCATGTTCGTTTGGATTCTCGGAGTTAGGTAGAGTACCAGCTGGCTCTCTTGGCGTGTGATTTGGAGGTTAGCTTGAGGGGGGAGATGGTGTTGGCGCAGTCGGTGATCCAATTGTGTAGGGTCCTGGCGGCGGTGGTTGGGTCGTCGTCTGTGGTGGTGGGAGCAGAGCTGCTGAGGGTGGTGGTGAACTGGTTGTCGGTGGTCTTGTTCCAGTTTCTGCGAGGGAGCTGGTGAGGGCGTTTGCGGGCGATGTTTGATTTGAAGGTGAAATGGACGCAGCAGTGGTCTGTCCAAGGCAGTTCGGAGGTGTGGCCGAAGGCGATTGAGATTCCTGCTGTGAAGATGGGGTCGAGGGTGTGTCCTGCTGAGTGCGTGGGCTCGGGTACAATCTGTTTGAGTCCGATGTTGAGGAGGTTGTGCAGGAGGGAGTTGGAGTTGGGGTCTTGGAGGTTGTCGAGGTGTAGGTTGAGGTCTCCCAGCAAGGTATAGTCAGCGGAGGGGATGGCTTGCGGGGTGATGATGTCGGTGATGGAGTCATAGAAAGGTGTTCGGGGTCCAGGGGGGTCTGTAGATGAGGGTGCTTTGGAGGGTGGTGGTCGGGTTGGTCTGTACCTTGAAGTGGAGGTGTTCCATTAGGTCTGTGGGCCCTTTGGTGTGGGTGCTAAGTCGGAGGTTGGACTTGTGGGCGATGGCGATTCCTCCTCCGGGGTTGTTGGGGCGGTCCTTCAGGGTGATCTTGTAGCCTTCCGGGATGGCGATTGCAATGTCGGGTCCTGAGGCGGCGTGCATTCAGGTTTCTGTGAGGAAGGCGATGTCGGGAGAGGTGCTGTTGAGGAGGTCCCAGATTTCTGTGGCGTGTCTGTGAAGAGAGCGGACGTTGAGGAGGATGCATTGCAGGATTTAGGGTGCGGTGGCAAAAATAAAGAGGCAACTAGCAAGGAAAAGCAAAAAGGTAGCACAGAGAGCAGCAGTAAGGGGGACAGGCTGAACGGCGAGGATCAGAGTGGGGCACAGGGGCCTCGAACAGCAGACAGCAGTGGGCACCGGGGGAGGAGGCACTCAAGGTGGAGCTGCGTGCCGGGAGAGCAATGTCCTGACCAGGCGGTCACAGGCTCCCATTAAAAAAAGGGGTTCTTGGGGAAAACCTTGCAACCTGTGGCTGGCACCCCATGCTGCATGCCACACTGTGCTTGGTTGGAAAGGGGGGTCCCTTGGGTACACCCACGGGCCCCATCTGGAGGCCTACGGGTGAAGGGGGGCCTGCTACGGGCCCCCAAAGACCGATTCCCACAGCTGTTTCGTCTGGGGCAAAGTGATTTGGAACGGTTGTCCGAATCGCTCATCGTACTCGTACGCTCGGAGACCGAGTCCATAGAGCTGTACGATTCGGCTCGGAAAGGCTCAAATGGTCAGAATGCTTTTCGGAACCAAATCGGACAGCCCGTATGGTTTCTGGGCCTCATACTTGGTCGTTCGGAACAGGGTACGATTCGATCAAAAACAAGGGCTCCGAATAGGATTCTGGCTTGCTGAATCCGATTCGGAGCCCTTCCGAACGGCATCGAAATCTGGCCATAAGCCTGGGACCCACATTGCTTGAAATTGACTGTGCCTCAACTGAAAGCGGATTGACTGAGGCGCTTATTCTTGTTCTAGCCAGAAGTTGGCCATTACCGCAACTCTGTGGCATACTTTAGGGAGCCAATAGGATACTCAACAGTAAGTTCCAGATTGTACTGATTCATTGTTAAGGCACAGTAATGTACTCTGCACATATTGGAGTATTTTAATCCACTGTACTGTATGGTGCATGCTCCATGGCAGTTCTGCACCAACCCTGCCTTTGTAGAACAGAGATGGCTCGATGGAGCTTGCCCACTGTGGAAGGGATTAGTTGCATTAACCATTTTAGCCTTGTGAGTATACAGTACAGGTGCTCAGTTAGTGAAGTATAGTAAGGGGGGAGCCTCAACATGGCTTACTTCCACTTGACTAATTGCATCTGGTATTCTTGCAGAATTTCACCCATCTGTTTATTTCTTTTCACCTAATTACTGCATTTCGATACCTTTTTGTAGCTAGTAAAGTAATAATGAGCGTTCAATTCACTATCATAGCTCATGTCATAATACTGTAGTAGAATAACGTAAAGAGGAAGTGTGCAGTTGGCAGTGACGGATACCGTTATAAATTTGAAAAAAAAATTCAAAAAGCTTTATTAATATTACCTAAGTGAATCATAGGTAGTGCGGTTCCCTGCTTCCTCTGGTCCCATGTAGCTTGTTCCCCACTCCCACAATCCTTAAACTGATAAACTGTTTTTTCTTAGTATGAATTATTTCGAGGTAAGTTCAAAGTAATGCAACAGTATTAATCTACTATTGGCAACAGGACAGTTTGCCTGTAAGTGTAAACACAGTCATTGTACAGCAAAAGGGTGTTGCAAATGGTTTTGAACCTGAGACCGGTGATGCTCTATCACTTTCTTCAGCACAGTACACTCTTTTGTGCAATTTAAAAAAAAATTTTATCTATCACTTTTCACATTTACAGCAACAGCAGTTGATATATTTTTGACATTGGTATCTCTGTATCACAATATTCAAACAGTTAAGAATGTCCACAGTATTATTGAACACATACTATTCATGCAGGTTCACATTGCCTCAAAGGGAGCTTGCATTAGATATTCATTATAGACTAGTGCCTGGTGGGTATATTAAGGCTCTAGACAGTTCCTTCCAGATATCTAGGTCTTCTTGGAGCTTCTCATTGGTTATCATTATTTTCATCCTATTTTCCTCTGATAGTGTCCAGTTTTTAATCGAGTCTTCTTCTTTGGGAGTTTTCTGGCATAACTAATTTATTGTTATGCACCTCTTAGCTAACAGAAGTGTGAACTGCACAAGCTTCCTCCTAATTGGATTTTTCAGAACAAATGCCCAACATGCATGTATGTGGCTGCATTTAGATCGTAACTTAAATATGTACTACGTACCTATCAGTAATACTGCCAGCAATTATTTTTGTGTAATCGCACGCTAAATTAAAAAAAAAAGTGGCCTTAGGTAGTCTGCATTTGGGGCAATTAGCATTTTTTTGTGGGATCGAATCTATGGAGCATCGATGGGGTAATGTGGGTTTTGTGTACAAAGTAAACTGTGTAAGTTGGAATCTGGAGTTGCTTGTTGCATGACGTGTAAGTGATAGGGCCCTCAACCACATCTTTCCTGTGAACTGTCTGCTCCAATCCATTTTCCATTCGTGGTGCATTCTTAACTGCTGTTTTGACGTGATGTTAAGAAGTCGAGGCGTAGGCGGTAGAGTAAGTAATAGTCTGCTAGGAAAACAGGCAACTCTGATTCTGCATTTGTGAACCACCTCTCTCTCCGAACTTTGCTCTGTGTCGTCTCGCATGCTCCCATTCCCGAATCCCAAGATGTCACATAGCAAGGATCAAAGACAGGACATAACACACCTTTCAACACAGCAAAATAAACAGGTAATGAATAAAATAGTTTATAATACCAAACAAATAAAACAAAAAAAGAAATAAAACCAATAGGATAATAATTGTAACAATGAAAATGAGCACGGCCAAAAATAGACAACAATACAATAAAACATATTGAAATACAGTAAGACAAATTGGAATAGAACACCCACCCCCAGATATCAAATACAAACCGTATAATTATTAACACTTCTCACAATGGAAACAAATGTTCATTCTAGGATGCAATCTTCAAATCTGACAGGACATTTGGCCTTCCTTTTCCTATCATCTCCACCATCACTATGATTAAGACTAGGAACACAACAATCTAATCTGAGATTGTCACTACTGGCAATGACCTTGACAACACGTGCAGAAATCCACCAGTGTCCATTTCTTAATTTGACAGCACTCCCATCATCATTCACTTGATCAATCAATTGGGAAGAGCTAAATCTCAATTTACCCTTCATCACTCTTGACTCTGGTAATTTTACATGCACCAGATCACCTTTCTTGAAAAACACACAAGATGATGGACGGAATGCTGCACATTGGCAAACATTCACCCCCAGTCACAGATCTGGGTTTAATCCATCGTTATTTTGCTTCACCACGTCACCCCAGTTCAGACATAGCCATATGCAAATCAGTCTTGACCCTGTGCCTCATGGGAACAGTCCAGACCGAACTGCCAAGCCATGTCTTCCCTGGACCGGAATCAAGCATCCTAGGACCGGTTTCAGGCTATCAGCCTTCATCAGCCAGGATAGCTTGACTCCAGTGGCGTAGTGAGCACGGGACCCACGTCTGGGCATACCCTTCCCACATAGGGCGAAATGCAAAACACACAAGATGATGGACGGAATGCTGCACATTGGCAAACATTCACCCCCAGTCACAGATCTGGGTTTAATCCATCGTTATTTTGCTTCACCACGCCACCCCAGTTCAGACATAGCCATATGCAAATCAGTCTTGACCCTGTGCCTCATGGGAACAGTCCAGACCGAACTGCCAAGCCATGTCTTCCCTGGACCGGAATCAAGCATCCTGGGACCGGTTTCAGGCTATCAGCCTTCATCAGCCAGGATAGCTTGACTCCAGTGGCGTAGTGAGCACGGGACCCACGTCTGGGCATACCCTTCCCACATAGGGCGAAATGCAAAACACACAAGATGATGGACGGAATGCTGCACATTGGCAAACATTCACCCCCAGTCACAGATCTGGGTTTAATCCATCGTTATTTTGCTTCACCACGCCACCCCAGTTCAGACATAGCCATATGCAAATCAGTCTTGACCCTGTGCCTCATGGGAACAGTCCAGACCGAACTGCCAAGCCATGTCTTCCTGGACCGGAATCTAGCATCCTAGGACCGGTTTCAGGCTATCAGCCTTCATCAGCCAGGATAGCTTGACTCCAGTGGCGTAGTGAGCACGGGACCCACGTCTGGGCATACCCTTCCCACATAGGGCGAAATGCAAAACACACAAGATGATGGACGGAATGCTGCACATTGGCAAACATTCACCCCCAGTCACAGATCTGGGTTTAATCCATCGTTATTTTGCTTCACCACGCCACCCCAGTTCAGACATAGCCATATGCAAATCAGTCTTGACCCTGTGCCTCATGGGAACAGTCCAGACCGAACTGCCAAGCCATGTCTTCCCTGGACCGGAATCAAGCATCCTAGGACCGGTTTCAGGCTATCAGCCTTCATCAGCCAGGATAGCTTGACTCCAGTGGCGTAGTGAGCATGGGACCCACGTCTGGGCATACCCTTCCCACATAGGGCGAAATGCAAAACACACAAGATGATGGACGGAATGCTGCACATTGGCAAACATTCACCCCCAGTCACAGATCTGGGTTTAATCCATCGTTATTTTGCTTCACCACGCCACCCCAGTTCAGACATAGCCATATGCAAATCAGTCTTGACCCTGTGCCTCATGGGAACAGTCCAGACCGAACTGCTAAGCCATGTCTTCCCTGGACCGGAATCAAGCATCCTAGGACCGGTTTCAGGCTATCAGCCTTCATCAGCCAGGATAGCTTGACTCCAGTGGCGTAGTGAGCACGGGACCCACGTCTGGGCATACCCTTCCCACATAGGGCGAAATGCAAAACACACAAGATGATGGACGGAATGCTGCACATTGGCAAACATTCACCCCCAGTCACAGATCTGGGTTTAATCCATCGTTATTTTGCTTCACCACGCCACCCCAGTTCAGACATAGCCATATGCAAATCAGTCTTGACCCTGTGCCTCATGGGAACAGTCCAGACCGAACTGCCAAGCCATGTCTTCCCTGGACCGGAATCAAGCATCCTAGGACCGGTTTCAGGCTATCAGCCTTCATCAGCCAGGATAGCTTGACTCCAGTGGCGTAGTGAGCACGGGACCCACGTCTGGGCATACCCTTCCCACATAGGGCGAAATGCAAAACACACAAGATGATGGACGGAATGCTGCACATTGGCAAACATTCACCCCCAGTCACAGATCTGGGTTTAATCCATCGTTATTTTGCTTCACCACGCCACCCCAGTTCAGACATAGCCATATGCAAATCAGTCTTGACCCTGTGCCTCATGGGAACAGTCCAGACCGAACTGCCAAGCCATGTCTTTCCTGGACCGGAATCAAGCATCCTAGGACCGGTTTCAGGCTATCAGCCTTCATCAGCCAGGATAGCTTGACTCCAGTGGCGTAGTGAGCACGGGACCCACGTCTGGGCATACCCTTCCCACATAGGGCGAAATGCAAAACACACAAGATGATGGACGGAATGCTGCACATTGGCAAACATTCACCCCCAGTCACAGATCTGGGTTTAATCCATCGTTATTTTGCTTCACCACGCCACCCCAGTTCAGACATAGCCATATGCAAATCAGTCTTGACCCTGTGCCTCATGGGAACAGTCCAGACCGAACTGCCAAGCCATGTCTTCCCTGGACCGGAATCAAGCATCCTAGGACCGGTTTCAGGCTATCAGCCTTCATCAGCCAGGATAGCTTGATTCCAGTGGCGTAGTGAGCACGGGACCCACGTTTGGGCATACCCTTCCCACATAGGGCGAAATGCAAAACACACAAGATGATGGACGGAATGCTGCACATTGGCAAACATTCACCCCCAGTCACAGATCTGGGTTTAATCCATCGTTATTTTGCTTCACCACGCCACCCCAGTTCAGACATAGCCATATGCAAATCAGTCTTGACCCTGTGCCTCATGGGAACAGTCCAGACCGAACTGCCAAGCCATGTCTTCCCTGCACCGGAATCAAGCATCCTAGGACCGGTTTCAGGCTATCAGCCTTCATCAGCCAGGATAGCTTGACTCCAGTGGCGTAGTGAGCACGGGACCCACGTCTGGGCATACCCTTCCCACATAGGGCGAAATGCAAAACACACAAGATGATGGACGGAATGCTGCACATTGGCAAACATTCACCCCCAGTCACAGATCTGGGTTTAATCCATCGTTATTTTTGCTTCACCACGCCACCCCAGTTCAGACATAGCCATATGCAAATCAGTCTTGACCCTGTGCCTCATGGGAACAGTCCAGACCGAACTGCCAAGCCATGTCTTCCCTGGACCGGAATCAAGCATCCTAGGACCGGTTTCAGGCTATCAGCCTTCATCAGCCAGGATAGCTTGACTCCAGTGGCGTAGTGAGCACGGGACCCACGTCTGGGCATACCCTTCCCACATAGGGCGAAATGCAAAACACACAAGATGATGGACGGAATGCTGCACATTGGCAAACATTCACCCCCAGTCACAGATCTGGGTTTAATCCATCGTTATTTTGCTTCACCACGCCACCCCAGTTCAGACATAGCCATATGCAAATCAGTCTTGACCCTGTGCCTCATGGGAACAGTCCAGACCGAACTGCCAAGCCATGTCTTCCCTGGACCGGAATCAAGCATCCTAGGACCGGTTTCAGGCTATCAGCCTTCATCAGCCAGGATAGCTTGACTCCAGTGGCGTAGTGAGCACGGGACCCACGTCTGGGCATACCCTTCCCACATAGGGCGAAATGCAAAACACACAAGATGATGGACGGAATGCTGCACATTGGCAAACATTCACCCCCAGTCACAGATCTGGGTTTAATCCATCGTTATTTTGCTTCACCACGCCACCCCAGTTCAGACATAGCCATATGCAAATCAGTCTTGACCCTGTGCCTCATGGGAACAGTCCAGACCGAACTGCCAAGCCATGTCTTCCCTGGACCGGAATCAAGCATCCTAGGACCGGTTTCAGGCTATCAGCCTTCATCAGCCAGGATAGCTTGACTCCAGTGGCGTAGTGAGCACGGGACCCACGTCTGGGCATACCCTTCCCACATATGGCGAAATGCAAAACACACAAGATGATGGACGGAATGCTGCACATTGGCAAACATTCACCCCCAGTCACAGATCTGGGTTTAATCCATCGTTATTTTGCTTCACCACGCCACCCCAGTTCAGACATAGCCATATGCAAATCAGTCTTGACCCTGTGCCTCATGGGATCAGTCCAGACCGAACTGCCAAGCCATGTCTTCCCTGGACCGGAATCAAGCATCCTAGGACCGGTTTCAGGCTATCAGCCTTCATCAGCCAGGATAGCTTGACTCCAGTGGCGTAGTGAGAACGGGACCCACGTCTGGGCATACCCTTCCCACATAGGGCGAAATGCAAAACACACAAGATGATGGACGGAATGCTGCACATTGGCAAACATTCACCCCCAGTCACAGATCTGGGTTTAATCCATCGTTATTTTGCTTCACCACGCCACCCCAGTTCAGACATAGCCATATGCAAATCAGTCTTGACCCTGTGCCTCATGGGAACAGTCCAGACCGAACTGCCAAGCCATGTCTTCCCTGGACCGGAATCAAGCATCCTAGGACCGGTTTCAGGCTATCAGCCTTCATCAGCCAGGATAGCTTGACTCCAGTGGCGTAGTGAGCACGGGACCCACGTCTGGGCATACCCTTCCCACATAGGGCGAAATGCAAAACACACAAGATGATGGACGGAATGCTGCACATTGGCAAACATTCACCCCCAGTCACAGATCTGGGTTTAATCCATCGTTATTTTGCTTCACCACGCCACCCCAGTTCAGACATAGCCATATGCAAATCAGTCTTGACCCTGTGCCTCATGGGAACAGTCCAGACCGAACTGCCAAGCCATGTCTTCCCTGGACCGGAATCAAGCATCCTAGGACCGGTTTCAGGCTATCAGCCTTCATCAGCCAGGATAGCTTGACTCCAGTGGCGTAGTGAGCACGGGACCCACGTCTGGGCATACCCTTCCCACATAGGGCGAAATGCAAAACACACAAGATGATGGACGGAATGCTGCACATTGGCAAACATTCACCCCCAGTCACAGATCTGGGTTTAATCCATCGTTATTTTGCTTCACCACGCCACCCCAGTTCAGACATAGCCATATGCAAATCAGTCTTGACCCTGTGCCTCATGGGAACAGTCCAGACCGAACTGCCAAGCCATGTCTTCCCTGGACCGGAATCAAGCATCCTAGGACCGGTTTCAGGCTATCAGCCTTCATCAGCCAGGATAGCTTGACTCCAGTGGCGTAGTGAGCACGGGACCCACGTCTGGGCATACCCTTCCCACATAGGGCGAAATGCAAAACACACAAGATGATGGACGGAATGCTGCACATTGGCAAACATTCACCCCCAGTCACAGATCTGGGTTTAATCCATCGTTATTTTCTTCACCACGCCACCCCAGTTCAGACATAGACATATGCAAATCAGTCTTGACCCTGTGCCTCATGGGAACAGTCCAGACCGAACTGCCAAGCCATGTCTTCCCTGGACCGGAATCTAGCATCCTAGGACCGGTTTCAGGCTATCAGCCTTCATCAGCCAGGATAGCTTGACTCCAGTGGCGTAGTGAGCACGGGACCCACGTCTGGGCATACCCTTCCCACATAGGGCGAAATGCAAAACATACAAGATGATGGACGGAATGCTGCACATTGGCAAACATTCACCCCCAGTCACAGATCTGGGTTTAATCCATCGTTATTTTGCTTCACCACGCCACCCCAGTTCAGACATAGCCATATGCAAATCAGTCTTGACCCTGTGCCTCATGGGAACAGTCCAGACCGAACTGCCAAGCCATGTCTTCCCTGCACCGGAATCAAGCATCCTAGGACCGGTTTCAGGCTATCAGCCTTCATCAGCCAGGATAGCTTGACTCCAGTGGCGTAGTGAGCACGGGACCCACGTCTGGGCATACCCTTCCCACATAGGGCGAAATGCAAAACACACAAGATGATGGACGGAATGCTGCACATTGGCAAACATTCACCCCCAGTCACAGATCTGGGTTTAATCCATCGTTATTTTGCTTCACCACGCCACCCCAGTTCAGACATAGCCATATGCAAATCAGTCTTGACCCTGTGCCTCATGGGAACAGTCCAGACCGAACTGCCAAGCCATGTCTTCCCTGGACCGGAATCAAGCATCCTAGGACCGGTTTCAGGCTATCAGCCTTCATCAGCCAGGATAGCTTGACTCCAGTGGCGTAGTGAGCACGGGACCCACGTCTGGGCATACCCTTCCCACATAGGGCGAAATGCAAAACACACAAGATGATGGACGGAATGCTGCACATTGGCAAACATTCACCCCCAGTCACAGATCTGGGTTTAATCCATCGTTATTTTGCTTCACCACGCCACCCCAGTTCAGACATAGCCATATGCAAATCAGTCTTGACCCTGTGCCTCATGGGAACAGTCCAGACCGAACTGCCAAGCCATGTCTTCCCTGGACCGGAATCAAGCATCCTAGGACCGGTTTCAGGCTATCAGCCTTCATCAGCCAGGATAGCTTGACTCCAGTGGCGTAGTGAGCACGGGACCCACGTCTGGGCATACCCTTCCCACATAGGGCGAAATGCAAAACACACAAGATGATGGACGGAATGCTGCACATTGGCAAACATTCACCCCCAGTCACAGATCTGGGTTTAATCCATCGTTATTTTGCTTCACCACGCCACCCCAGTTCAGACATAGCCATATGCAAATCAGTCTTGACCCTGTGCCTCATGGGAACAGTCCAGACCGAACTGCCAAGCCATGTCTTCCCTGGACCGGAATCTAGCATCCTAGGACCGGTTTCAGGCTATCAGCCTTCATCAGCCATGATAGCTTGACTCCAGTGGCGTAGTGAGCACGGGACCCACGTCTGGGCATACCCTTCCCACATAGGGCGAAATGCAAAACACACAAGATGATGGACGGAATGCTGCACATTGGCAAACATTCACCCCCAGTCACAGATCTGGGTTTAATCCATCGTTATTTTTGCTTCACCACGCCACCCCAGTTCAGACATAGCCATATGCAAATCAGTCTTGACCCTGTGCCTCATGGGAACAGTCCAGACCGAACTGCCAAGCCATGTCTTCCCTGCACCGGAATCAAGCATCCTAGGACCGGTTTCAGGCTATCAGCCTTCATCAGCCAGGATAGCTTGACTCCAGTGGCGTAGTGAGCACGGGACCCACGTCTGGGCATACCCTTCCCACATAGGGCGAAATGCAAAACACACAAGATGATGGACGGAATGCTGCACATTGGCAAACATTCACCCCCAGTCACAGATCTGGGTTTAATCCATCGTTATTTTGCTTCACCACGCCACCCCAGTTCAGACATAGCCATATGCAAATCAGTCTTGACCCTGTGCCTCATGGGAACAGTCCAGACCGAACTGCCAAGCCATGTCTTCCCTGGACCGGAATCAAGCATCCTAGGACCGGTTTCAGGCTATCAGCCTTCATCAGCCAGGATAGCTTGACTCCAGTGGCGTAGTGAGCACGGGACCCACGTCTGGGCATACCCTTCCCACATAGGGCGAAATGCAAAACACACAAGATGATGGACGGAATGCTGCACATTGGCAAACATTCACCCCCAGTCACAGATCTGGGTTTAATCCATCGTTATTTTGCTTCACCACGCCACCCCAGTTCAGACATAGCCATATGCAAATCAGTCTTGACCCTGTGCCTCATGGGAACAGTCCAGACCGAACTGCCAAGCCATGTCTTCCCTGGACCGGAATCAAGCATCCTAGGACCGGTTTCAGGCTATCAGCCTTCATCAGCCAGGATAGCTTGACTCCAGTGGCGTAGTGAGCACGGGACCCACGTCTGGGCATACCCTTCCCACATAGGGCGAAATGCAAAACACACAAGATGATGGACGGAATGCTGCACATTGGCAAACATTCACCCCCAGTCACAGATCTGGGTTTAATCCATCGTTATTTTGCTTCACCACGCCACCCCAGTTCAGACATAGCCATATGCAAATCAGTCTTGACCCTGTGCCTCATGGGAACAGTCCAGACCGAACTGCCAAGCCATGTCTTCCCTGCACCGGAATCAAGCATCCTAGGACCGGTTTCAGGCTATCAGCCTTCATCAGCCAGGATAGCTTGACTCCAGTGGCGTAGTGAGCACGGGACCCACGTCTGGGCATACCCTTCCCACATATGGCGAAATGCAAAACACACAAGATGATGGACGGAATGCTGCACATTGGCAAACATTCACCCCCAGTCACAGATCTGGGTTTAATCCATCGTTATTTTGCTTCACCACGCCACCCCAGTTCAGACATAGCCATATGCAAATCAGTCTTGACCCTGTGCCTCATGGGATCAGTCCAGACCGAACTGCCAAGCCATGTCTTCCCTGGACCGGAATCAAGCATCCTAGGACCGGTTTCAGGCTATCAGCCTTCATCAGCCAGGATAGCTTGACTCCAGTGGCGTAGTGAGCACGGGACCCACGTCTGGGCATACCCTTCCCACATAGGGCGAAATGCAAAACACACAAGATGATGGACGGAATGCTGCACATTGGCAAACATTCACCCCCAGTCACAGATCTGGGTTTAATCCATCGTTATTTTGCTTCACCACGCCACCCCAGTTCAGACATAGCCATATGCAAATCAGTCTTGACCCTGTGCCTCATGGGAACAGTCCAGACCGAACTGCCAAGCCATGTCTTCCTGGACCGAATCAAGCATCCTAGGACCGGTTTCAGGCTATCAGCCTTCATCAGCCAGGATAGCTTGACTCCAGTGGCGTAGTGAGCACGGGACCCACGTCTGGGCATACCCTTCCCACATAGGGCGAAATGCAAAACACACAAGATGATGGACGGAATGCTGCACATTGGCAAACATTCACCCCCAGTCACAGATCTGGGTTTAATCCATCGTTATTTTGCTTCACCACGCCACCCCAGTTCAGACATAGCCATATGCAAATCAGTCTTGACCCTGTGCCTCATGGGAACAGTCCAGACCGAACTGCCAAGCCATGTCTTCCCTGGACCGGAATCAAGCATCCTAGGACCGGTTTCAGGCTATCAGCCTTCATCAGCCAGGATAGCTTGACTCCAGTGGCGTAGTGAGCACGGGACCCACGTCTGGGCATACCCTTCCACATAGGGCGAAATGCAAAACACACAAGATGATGGACGGAATGCTGCACATTGGCAAACATTCACCCCCAGTCACAGATCTGGGTTTAATCCATCGTTATTTTGCTTCACCACGCCACCCCAGTTCAGACATAGCCATATGCAAATCAGTCTTGACCCTGTGCCTCATGGGAACAGTCCAGACCGAACTGCCAAGCCATGTCTTCCTGGACCGGAATCAAGCATCCTAGGACCGGTTTCAGGCTATCAGCCTTCATCAGCCAGGATAGCTTGACTCCAGTGGCGTAGTGAGCACGGGACCCACGTCTGGGCATACCCTTCCCACATAGGGCGAAATGCAAAACACACAAGATGATGGACGGAATGCTGCACATTGGCAAACATTCACCCCAGTCACAGATCTGGGTTTAATCCATCGTTATTTTGCTTCACCACGCCACCCCAGTTCAGACATAGCCATATGCAAATCAGTCTTGACCCTGTGCCTCATGGGAACAGTCCAGACCGAACTGCCAAGCCATGTCTTCCCTGCACCGGAATCAAGCATCCTAGGACCGGTTTCAGGCTATCAGCCTTCATCAGCCAGGATAGCTTGACTCCAGTGGCGTAGTGAGCACGGGACCCACGTCTGGGCATACCCTTCCACATATGGCGAAATGCAAAACACACAAGATGATGGACAGAATGCTGCACATTGGCAAACATTCACCCCCAGTCACAGATCTGGGTTTAATCCATCGTTATTTTGCTTCACCACGCCACCCCAGTTCAGACATAGCCATATGCAAATCAGTCTTGACCCTGTGCCTCATGGGAACAGTCCAGACCGAACTGCCAAGCCATGTCTTCCCTGGACCGGAATCAGCATCCTAGGACCGGTTTCAGGCTATCAGCCTTCATCAGCCAGGATAGCTTGACTCCAGTGGCGTAGTGAGCACGGGACCCACGTCTGGGCATACCCTTCCCACATAGGGCGAAATGCAAAACACACAAGATGATGGACGGAATGCTGCACATTGGCAAACATTCACCCCCAGTCACAGATCTGGGTTTAATCCATAGTTATTTTTCTTCACCACGCCACCCCAGTTCAGACATAGCCATATGCTAATCAGTCTTGACCCTGTGCCTCATGGGAACAGTCCAGACCGAACTGCCAAGCCATGTCTTCCCTGGACCGGAATCAAGCATCCTAGGACCGGTTTCAGGCTATCAGCCTTCATCAGCCAGGATAGCTTGACTCCAGTGGCGTAGTGAGCACGGGACCCACGTCTGGGCATACCCTTCCCACATAGGGCGAAATGCAAAACACACAAGATGATGGACGGAATGCTGCACATTGGCAAACATTCACCCCCAGTCACAGATCTGGGTTTAATCCATCGTTATTTTGCTTCACCACTCCACTCCAGTTCAGACATAGCCATATGCAAATCAGTCTTGACCCTGTGCCTCATGGGAACAGTCCAGACCGAACTGCCAAACCATGTCTTCCCTGGACCGGAATCAGCATCCTAGGACCGGTTTCAGGCTATCAGCCTTCATCAGCCAGGATAGCTTGACTCCAGTGGCGTAGTGAGCACGGGACCCACGTCTGGGCATACCCTTCCCACATAGGCGAAATGCAAAACACACAAGATGATGGACGGAATGCTGCACATTGGCAAACATTCACCCCCAGTCACAGATCTGGGTTTAATCCATCGTTATTTTGCTTCACCACGCCACCCCAGTTCAGACATAGCCATATGCAAATCAGTCTTGACCCTGTGCCTCATGGGAACAGTCCAGACCGAACTGCCAAGCCATGTCTTTCCTGGACCGGAATCAAGCATCCTAGGACCGGTTTCGGGCTATCAGCCTTCATCAGCCAGGATAGCTTGACTCCAGTGGCGTAGTGAGCACGGGACCCACGTCTGGGCATACCCTTCCCACATAGAGGCGAAATGCAAAACACACAAGATGATGGACGGAATGCTGCACATTGGCAAACATTCACCCCCAGTCACAGATCTGGGTTTAATCCATCGTTATTTTGCTTCACCACGCCACCCCAGTTCAGACATAGCCATATGCAAATCAGTCTTGACCCTGTGCCTCATGGGAACAGTCCAGACCGAACTGCCAAGCCATGTCTTCCCTGGACCGGAATCAAGCATCCTAGGACCGGTTTCAGGATATCAGCCTTCATCAGCCAGGATAGCTTGACTCCAGTGGCATAGTGAGCACGAGACCCACATTTTGCCCTAAGTGGGAAGGGTATGCCCAGACGTGGGTCCCGTGCTCACTACGCCACTGGAGTCAAGCTATCCTGGCTGATGAAGGCTGTAACCGGTCCTAGGATGCTTGATTCCGGTCCAGGGAAGACATGGCTTGGCAGTTCGTTCTGGACTGTTCCCATGAAGCACAGGGTCAAGACTGATTTGCATATGGCTATGTCTGAACTGGGGTGGCGTGGTGAAGCAAAATAACGATGGATTAAACCCAGATCTGTGACTGGGGGTGAATGTTTGCCAATGTGCAGCATTCCGTCCATCATCTTGTGTGTTTTGCATTTTGCCCTTAGTGGGAAGGGTATGCCCAGACGTGGGTCCGGTGCTCACAACGCCACTGCAGTCAAGCTATCCTGGCTGATGAAGGCTGATAGCCTGAAACCGGTCCTAGGATGCTTGATTCCGGTCCAGGGAAGACATGGCTTGGCAGTTCGTTCTGAACTGTTCCCATGAGGCACAGGGTCAAGACTGATTTGCATATGGCTATGTCTGAACTGAGGTGGCGTGGTGAAGCAAAATAACGATGGATTAAACCCAGATCTGTGACTGGGGGTGAATGTTTGCCAATGTGCAGCATTCCGTCCATCATCTTGTGTGTTTTGCATTTTGCCCTAAGTGGGAAGGGTATGCCCAGACGTGGGTCCCGTGCTCACTACGCCACTGGAGTCAAGCTATCCTGGCTGATGAAGGCTGATAGCCTGAAACCGGTCCTAGGATGCTTGATTCCGGTCCAGGGAAGACATGGCTTGGCAGTTCGTTCTGGACTGTTCCCATGAGGCACAGGGTCAAGACTGATTTGCATATGGCTATGTCTGAACTGGGGTGGCGTGGTGAAGCAAAATAACGATGGATTAAACCCAGATCTGTGACTGAGGGTGAATGTTTGCCAATGTGCACCATTCCGTCCATCATCTTGTGTGTTTTGCATTTTGCCCTAAGTGGGAAGGGTATGCCCAGACGTGGGTCCCGTGCTCACTACGCCACTGGAGTCAAGCTATCCTGGCTGATGAAGGCTGATAGCCTGAAACCGGTCCTAGGATGCTTGATTCCGGTCCAGGGAAGACATGGCTTGGCAGTTCGCTCTGGACTGTTCCCATGAGGCACAGGGTCAAGACTGATTTGCATATGGCTATGTCTGAACTGGGGTGGCGTGGTGAAGCAAAATAACGATGGATTAAACCCAGATCTGTGACTGGGGTGAATGTTTGCCAATGTGCAGCATTCCGTCCATCATCTTGTGTGTTTTGCATTTTGCCCTAAGTGGGAAGGGTATGCCCAGACGTGGGTCCCGTGCTCACTACGCCACTGGAGTCAAGCTATCCTGGCTGATGAAGGCTGATAGCCTGAAACCGGTCCTAGGATGCTTGATTCCGGTCCAGGGAAGACATGGCTTGGCAGTTAGTTCTGGACTGTTCCCATGAGGCACAGGGTCAAGACTGATTTGCATATGGCTATGTCTGAACTGGGGTGGCGTGGTGAAGCAAAATAACGATGGATTAAACCCAGATCTGTGACTGGGGGTGAATGTTTGCCAATGTGCAGCATTCCGTCCATCATCTTGTGTGTTTTGCATTTTGCCCTAAGCGTGAAGGGTATGCCCAGACGTGGGTCCCGTGCTCACTACGCCACTGGAGTCAAGCTATCCTGGCTGATGAAGGCTGATAGCCTGAAACCGGTCCTAGGATGCTTGATTCCGGTCCAGGGAAGACATGGCTTGGCAGTTTGTTCTGGACTGTTCCCATGAGGCACAGGGTCAAGACTGATTTGCATATGGCTATGTCTGAACTGGGGTGGCGTGGTGAAGCAAAATAACGATGGATTAAACCCAGATCTGTGACTGGGGGTGAATGTTTGCCAATGTGCAGCATTCCGTCCATCATCTTGTGTGTTTTGCATTTTGCCCTAAGTGGGAAGGGTATGCCCAGACGTGGGTCCCGTGCTCACTACGCCACTGGAGTCAAGCTATCCTGGCTGATGAAGGCTGATAGCCTGAAACCGGTCCTAGGATGCTTGATTCCGGTCCAGGGAAGACATGGCTTGGCAGTTCGTTCTGGACTGTTCCCATGAGGCACAGGGTCAAGACTGATTTGCATATGGCTATGTCTGAACCAGGGTGGCGTGGTGAAGCAAAATAACGATGGATTAAACCCAGATCTGTGACTGGGGGTGAATGTTTGCCAATGTGCAGCATTCCGTCCATCATCTTGTGTGTTTTGCATTTTGCCCTAAGTGGGAAGGGTATGCCCAGACGTGGGTCCCGTGCTCACTACGCCACTGGAGTCAAGCTATCCTGGCTGATGAAGGCTGATAGCCTGAAACCGGTCCTAGGATGCTTGATTCCGGTCCAGGGAAGACATGGCTTGGCAGTTTGTTCTGGACTGTTCCCATGAGGCACAGGGTCAAGACTGATTTGCATATGGCTATGTCTGAACTGGGGTGGCGTGGTGAAGCAAAATAACGATGGATTAAACCCAGATCTGTGACTGGGGGTGAATGTTTGCCAATGTGCAGCATTCCGTCCATCATCTTGTGTGTTTTGCATTTTGCCCTAAGTGGGAAGGGTATGCCCAGACGTGGGTCCCATGCTCACTACGCCACTGGAGTCAAGCTATCCTGGCTGATGAAGGCTGATAGCCTGAAACCGGTCCTAGGATGCTTGATTCCGGTCCAGGGAAGACATGGTTTGGCAGTTCGTTCTGGACTGTTCCCATGAGGCACAGGGTCAAGACTGATTTGCATATGGCTATGTCTGAACTGGGGTGGCGTGGTGAAGCAAAATAACGATGGATTAAACCCAGATCTGTGACTGGGGGTGAATGTTTGCCAATGTGCAGCATTCTGTCCATCATCTTGTGTGTTTTGCACCTTTCTTGAAACCCACATACTTGGTCCTCTTCAAAACATCATATCTAATCTTACTTTTCTCGTGGCAGGTCTCAATTTTCTTGTGAGCAATATCCATCATATGGTCTTGAATCAAACTCCCAGACCAGGCATTTTTTTAATTTATTCAACCAGGCAGGTCTTAGAAAGTCACTTGACATTCTTCCTCTCAAAGCTTTGAAAGGAGAAATCCCTGTGACTGAATGTGGCGAATTATGGTATGACCATAAGTAACATAGCCCGTACAGCATCATTCACATTCTCAACCAATGCTTCTCTGACACACTCAGTTATCACTCTGTTAGCTCGTTCTACTTGATCATTAGCCTGAGGATGAAACAAACTGCACTTCTTGTGTTTGATTCCTGCATCATCTAAAAATGTCCTCATCTCATCAGAAGTAAACTGTACTCCATTGTCAGAAACTAATTCTGATGGAAAACCTTCTGTTGCAAAAACATCAGTAAGAAAAGTTACCACTGATCTGGTGTTAGGTTCACTTACAAATTTGACCTCCAGCCATTTTGACAAGCTGTCAATCATCACAATAGCAAACCGTTGATCAACGGGCAAAACATGAAAAGGACCAAGAAAATCATTATACAACTTTCTGCAGACAGTCTTGGAAATTTCACGTTCTCCCATAGGAGGCGTGATACATTTAAAACCCTTGTCGTTCTGCATACACATAGTACATTTGCGATTCCAATTTTCAACATCTCTGTCCATTCCTGGCCACCAATAGGTTTCTCTCAGTCTCTTCTTCTTAAGCTTCATTTCCAAGTGACCACGATGGCTAAACTCCAATAAAGAATTCCTCATATTATAAGGTGGGACAAGTTTATCACTCCAAATATGTATACCATCTTCTAGACTCAGTTCACTCTGAATTTTACTATTAGGTTGCAGTTCCGTGGGAAGACTGCCTTCCTTGGGCCAACCATTGGAGGAAAATCCTATAACTTTGTTCAATGCCACATCAATGTCAAGCGCATTCCTCCAACTTTCTTCATTCTCAGTTTTCTCATCAACACTTGTTTAAAATAAACTATTGCCACAAAACAATCAACATCTTGTTGCTCGTTATCTTCCACATTCTCCACATCAAAATTCTTTTGTGGAAGGTGTCAAAGAAAATCAGCTTTTCTGTTTTTACCCCCTTGAATGTGTTCAACATCAAAATGATGCTCTAAAGGTTTCACACTCAACCTAATCAGTCTGTCAGTTGCTTTGGAACAATGAACATTGGTACCTTTAAAAATGGGTACCAGCGGCATGTGGTCTGTGTGCAATAGAAATTTGATTACCCAAACATAAGCTTTAAACTGTTCAACCGTCTAAGTACAAGCAAGCATCTCTCGCTCAGTAACAGAGTAAGATCTCTCATGATCCTTGAGAGTAGGTGAAGTAGGCGCTATAATGCGTTCAGAATCACCCTTCCCTTGAGACAACACTGCCCCCAATCCCACTGCGCTAGCATCAACTGTAATACACAAAGTTTTACCTGGTGAGAATGGACTTAAAAGCGGTGCAGCCACCAAATCTGTTTTTAATTTGTTGAAAACCTGATCCTGTTAGAACCCCACACAAATGTCACATTCTTTTTAAGTAGTAAATGAAGTGATTCTGCTTTAGTAGCAAATTTCTCTATAAATTTGTTCAAATACTCGCACATACCTAAATACACTTGGACTTGCTCATGGTCAACCAGTACCGGTACTTGCTTTATAGCCTTCAGCAACCCAGGACATGAAGCAAGTCCCTTACCGGAAAGAACATGTCCCAGATATTCCAACTCCTGCACTTGAAACATACATTTATCTCTCCTGAGTCTCAACCCCTTGCATCTGAGTGCACATAGAACTTCATCCAATCGTTGGTCATGTTCTGGAATATCTTTCCCCAACACCAGTATGTCATCCTGAAATTCTAGTACTCCAGAAATGCCCTTCAACACATCACTCATTACTCTCTGGAACACAGCAGGAGCTGAAGCAAGTCCAAAAGGCATCCTACAATACTGAAACACCCCAATCAATCAATCAATCAATCAATCAAACCAACTTAATTCGTTTTTCACATATAAAACCATAAAAGTACTCTGATATTTAAAAAACAATACATGGTATTAAAAATTCACAAAATAATTACACAGTTCATCACATAACGGACCATAGTCCCCGAAAATCTCTTATAATACATGGCCAAAATACAATATAAAGTGCATATTCCCTTGAAGATAAAAGTAAAAGCAAACCATTAGAAGGATAAGTCCCGAGGCCTTATTTGATCTATATGTGTCATCAGGGTGACTAGAATAAAAACAAACCCTAACAGATACTGTCATTTAATCAAGGCAGGCTCTAAGCTTCACTGCAGATTTGAGGAAATTAAGGACAAATAGAATAGAATCTCCATGCATTAATTGTAAATAGATAAGAGCTGGACGTGCCTGTTTAAATTCCAACCTCCTTAAAATAGGGGTAATAAATTTTTTTCCGGGGGATCGCATAATACTTACAGAATAATAGAAAATGAAGCAAATCCTGTGGAGACTCACCGTCGCAGCCACAGGATGCTAGAATCTGTCCTCTACTACTCCCCCGTGGCGAGGCCAGCAAGAGATGAAAGAGATCCAGGCAAAACCTGGTCAATAAGAAGCGTTCGTAAGTGCTAAAAGATCCCAGGAGATATGGCTCAGTCGATAGTGTTGTTTTCAATATTAAAAAATTTCGAACACTAGGTTTCCTTAATTTCAGCTCTTCCCTCTCTAATTTCCTTAGGCTGCAGAAGGATTCCCTTGTCCACCCCAGATCCTTTTTAGTTACAGATTCAGGGTTTGTATATAATTCTACTCTTCCTAATCTTTTAAAACTACTCTTTATGTATCTGAGCCAGGGTATGTGATGGGCATAGTCAAGGGTCATACACTCTTTCAATATCAATTGACTCAAAGACAATCCTTCATTCAGCCAGATTTTCAACCAAAATATTAGTGGGCGAAGAGCCAATGTGTCACACAAATAGGGCACCCCCAATTCTTCGTGTACCACCATATTGGACATTCCACGGGGCACACCTAACAGACGCTTCAAAAACGTATTCTCAGCCACTTGTAGCTCGTCCATAGTGACATGCCCCCAAATTTCACTACAATATGAGGCTTTCGCGACACACTTAGCCTGATATATCTTTAAAAGTGCAGCAATCGGTCTCTTGCCCAATTTAGGAGCAAAATTAAAAATGGCTGTATTTGCCCGCACTAAGTCTCCCCTCTTTCTCTGTTTTAGTAGGCCCCATTTCATCTGCTCATCCATTATGACCCCCAGATACGAGAAGACAGTGCGGGGGACCTGAGCAGATCCTACCCTAAATTGAAAAGTCTTTTTGGTGCGAAGACCGACCTGCATCACATAAGATTTGGAGTCGTTTGTTGACAAATCCAGGTCCGTCATAAAGGTGGAAAAGGAGTCAAGCAGTGTTTGTAAACCCCTAGTGGTCCTAGATATAAGGACCGCATCATCTGCGTACTGAAACACCCTAAATGGAGTAACAAAAGCTGTGAGATGCCTGGACTCTTTGACTAACATAACTTGATGGTATGTGGAATGCATGTCAAGTTTAGACAAGAAATTCACCCCAGCCAACGTAACAATCATCTTGTCAGTCTTCTGCAAAGGATAATCATCTACCCAAATTTCTTTGTTGAGACTTCTAAGGTCCACACACATTCTCGATTCACTGTGTTTCTTTCGAGACAACCACAAAGATGACTCTGTGACCTCGATAATACCTTCAGAACACAACTGTTGAATACGTTTCTCCAACCCTTCTCTGATCGACATAGGTACACATCTTAGTTTATGTTTTACTGGTATACTCCTTTCTTTGAGCTTGATGGCATGTTCAAAATGTTGAGGTTTTCCAAGTTTCTCCTCAAAAACCTCAGCATTCCTCTCCAGGACACCCTGCAATGTGAATAAGTTTACAGTCACACAATTCATGTCATCACTTCCCAAAATTTGCTGAATACACCCAGGCTCAAAGTTATGCCCAATTAACCTTGCTGACGCCACCAAGAATATCGGGACCAGAGTGTGAAACGTAAGCTTTTCCCGAAACCTCTCATCCTTTGAACTTCACTGTAGTATTAAAGTACCCAAACATATCATTTTTTTTGCCCATTATAACCTTGGGGAGCAAAACCAGGAGAGTTTAACTTTTCGTTCTGAAAAGTTTCATCAAAAGTGTTCTTGGAAATAATACTTTAAAAAAAATCCAGAATCAGTCAACAAAGGTATCCACACTTGTCCAACCAGAACATTTTCAATAGAATCTCTAGACTAGGGAAAATCATCTTTCTTTACCTGCACCAACAATACTAAATTATCCAAGTTAGTAGTTAAATCGTCTTGAATGCTAGCTTGTTTGGATACTGTGTTGATGCTGTTGGATTTGTTGTTCATCCTGCAAACTCTGCAAAGTGACCAGTGATGCCGCATTTAGCACACTGTTTACCTTCTGCAATGCAATGTTTAAAGGATGCAACATGAAACTTGAATTCGCAACTAAAACAAGACCCGTTGCCCTTTTCTTATTCTGTGCCGGATTGTATTTGTAGGTCTTCCTTCCTTTAACCACACAACTACTCTTATAATTTTTCTTTGCTCAAAAGTTTAACAGATTCCCTGGAGTCTTGTATGCTGTTAGCGATTTCCATTACTTCTTCAAGTGAGGGATTTTTGCAAGTGAGCAATCTTTCCTGTATTTTTTTTTATTGAAGCATCTTGTGGGTAGCTGGTCTCTGATGAGTTTGTTTGTGGAATAGTGGAACTCACATTTGGACGCTAAAATTCTCAGAATGGCAACATATATATCAATGGTTTCAGTGGCAGGCCGTTCTCTTGAAAAGAATTTGGGCCTCCTGACAAGTCCCTTACCGGAAAGAACATGTCCCAGATATTCCAACTCCTGCACTTGAAACATACATTTATCTCTCCTGAGTCTCAACCCCTTGCATCTGAGTGCACATAGAACTTCCTCCAATCGTTGGTCATGTTCTGGAATATCTTTCCCAAACACCAGTATGTCATCCTGAAATTCTAGTACTCCAGAAATGCCCTTCAACACATCACTCATTACTCTCCGGAACACAGCAGCAGCTGAAGCAAGTCCAAAAAGCATCCTACAGTACTGAAACACACCAATCAATCAATCAAACCAACTTAATTCGTTTTTCACATATAAAACCATAAAAGTACTCTGATATTTAAAAAACAATACATGGTATTAAAAATTCATAAAATAATTACACAGTTCATCACATAACGGACCATAGTCCCCGAAAATCTCTTATAATACATGGCCAAAATACAATATAAAGTGCATATTCCCTTGAAGATAAAAGTAAAAGCAAACCATTAGAAGGATAAGTCCTGAGGCCTTATTTGATCTATATGTGTCATCAGGGTGACTAGAATAAAAACAAACCCTAACAGATACTGTCATTTAATCAAGGCAGGCTCTAAGCTTCACTGCAGATTTTAGGAAATTAAGGACAAATAGAATAGAATCTCCATGCATTAATTGTAAATAGATAAGAGCTGGACGCGCCTGCTTAAATTCCAACCTCCTTAAAATAGGGGTAATAAAAACTTTCCGGGGATCGCATAATACTTACAGAATAATAGAAAATGAAGCAAATCCTGTGGAGACTCACCGTCGCAGCCACAGGATGCTAGAATCTGTCCTCTACTACTCCCCCGTGGCGAGGCCAGCAAGAGGTGAAAGAGATCCAGGTGAAACCTGGTCAATAAGAAGCGTTCGTAAGTGCTAAAAGATCCCAGGAGATATGGCTCAGTCGATAGTGTTGTTTTCAATATTAAAATTTTTCGAACACTAGGTTTCCTTAATTTCAGCTCTTCCCTCTCTAATTTCCATAGGCTGCAGAAGGATTCCCTTGTCCACCCCAGATCCTTTTTAGTTACAGATTCAGGGTTTGTATATAATTCTACTCTTCCTAATCTTTTAAAACTACTCTTTATGTATCTGAGCCAGGGTATGTGATGGGCATAGTCAAGGGTCATACACTCTTTCAATATCAATTGACTCAAAGACGATCCTTCATTCAGCCAGATTTTCAACCAAAATATTAGTGGGCAAAGAGCCAAAGTGTCACACAAATAGGGCACCCCCAATTCTTCGTGTACCACCATATTGGACATTCCACGGGGCACACCTAACAGACGCTTCAAAAACGTATTCTCAGCAACTTGTAGCTCGTCCATAGTGACATGCCCCCAAATTTCACTACCATATGAGGCTTTCGCGACACACTTAGCCTGATCTATCTTTAAAAGTGCAGCAATCCGTCTCTTGCCCAATTTAGAAGCAAAATAAAAAATGGCTGTATTTGCCCGCACTAAGTCTCCCCTCTTTCTCTGTTTTAGTGGGCCCCATTTCATCTGCTCATCCATTATGACCCCCAGATACGAGAAGACATCAGTGCGGAGGACCTGAGCAGATCCTACCCTAAATTGAAAAGTCTTTTGGTGCGAAGACCCACCTGCATCACATAAGATTTGGAGTCTGTTATTGATAAATCCAGGTCCGTCATAAAGGTGGAAAAGGAGTCAAGCAGTGTTTGTAAACCCCTAGTGGTCCTAGATATAAGGACCGCATCATCCGCGTACTGAAACACCCCAAATGTAGTAACAAAAGCTGTGAGATGCCTGGACTCTTTGGCTAACATAACTTGATGGTAAGTGGAATGCATGTCAAGTTTGGAGAAGAAATTCACCCCAGCCAACGTAACAATCATCTTGTCAGTCTTCTGCAAAGGATAATCATCTACCCAAATTTCTTTGTTGAGACTTCTAAGGTCCACACACATTCTCAATTCACTGTCTTTCTTTCGAGACAACCACAAAGATGACTCTGTGACCTCGATAATACCTTCAGAACACAACTGTTGAATACGTTTCTCCAACCCTTCTCTGATCGACATAGGTACACATCTTAGTTTATGTTTTACTGGTATACTCCTTTCTTTGAGCTTGATGGCATGTTCAAAATGTTGTAGTTTTCCAAGTTTCTACTCAAAAACCTCAGCATTCTTCTCCAGGACACCCTGCAATGTGAATAAGTTTACAGTCACAAAATTCATGTCATCACTTCCCAAAATTTGCTGAATACACCCAGGCTCAAAGTTATGCCCAAACAACCTTGCTGACGCCACCAAGAATATCGGGACCAGAGTGTGAAACGTAAGCTTTTCCCAAAACCTCTCATCCTTTGAACTTCACTGTAGTATTAAAGTACCCAAACATATAAAAAAAATTGCCCATTGTAACCTTGGGGAGCTACATTAGGAGAGTTTAACTTTTCGTTCTGAAAAGTTTCGACAAAAGTGTTCTTGGAAATAATACTTTTTTAAATCCAGAATCAGTCAACAAAGGTATCCACACTTGTCCAACCAGAAAATTTTCAATAGAATCTCTAGACTTGGGAAAATCATCTTTCTTTACCTGAACCAACAATACTAAATTATCCAAGTTAGTAGTTAAATCGTCTTGAATGCTAGCTTGTTTGGATACTGTGTTGATACTGTTGGATTTGTTGTTCATCCTGCAAACTCTGCAAAGTAACCAGTGATGCCGCATTTAGCACACTGTTTACCTTCTGCAATGCAATGTTTAAAGGATGCAACATGAAACTTGAATTCGCAATGAAAACAAGAACCGTTGCCTTTTTCTTATTCTGCGCCGGATTGTATTTGTAGGTCTTCCTTCCTTTAACCACACAACTATTCTTATAATTTTCTTTGCTCAAAAGTTTAACAGATTCCCTGGAGTCTTGTATGCTGTTAGCGATTTCCATTACTTCTTCAAGTGAGGGATTTTTGCAAGTGAGCAATCTTTCCTGTATTTTTTTATTGAAGCATCTTGTGAGTAGCTGGTCTCTGATGAGTTTGTTTGTGGAATAGTGGAACTCACATTTGGACGCTAACATTCTCAGAGAGGCAACATATATATCAATGGTTTCAGTGGCAGGCCGTTCTCTTGAAAATAATTTGTGCCTCCTGACAACCAATTTTGGTGGCTTCGTGAAATGCCTTGCTAACCTTTTTATGGCTTCCTCGAATTCATCAGGATGCTCATCCTTATCCTCAAGCGACATAGTAGGCAAAAGTTCAAAAATCCCTTGCCCCTCCATGCCTAAGGAATGTTCAAGCAACCATCTCTTCTTTCTGTCAGGTTTGAATTTAAAACCATCTATAGCACCAGATAGGCATTGAAAGTTGTGTACCATTCTTTCCATGGAATCGCAGATTCTCCTGGTGTTACAAACACCAGGGTGGTAGAGGATTCATGGCTTGCATAGTGAAAATATGAATGAGGATGTTAAAAGGAAGCAGAATGTGGTAGATAACAATACTGGTAATGCTAAAGTACTTAGGCAGAAAAATAAGCAATTAGTTCTCTTTTGAGAGAAAAGAAGAAAAAAAATATAAAGAGAACATTTAATGTATATGCCACACAGCCAGGTAATATGGTTGAATCAAAATCAGGCAAAGTGAAGTAAAGTAGAAATGAAAAGGTCAGGCAGTCAGTCCCTTTCAAGACAAGATGGCCGCCGATAATGATGCTGCTAATGCGTGTGCGCATATATAAAGTTTGTCATTGTTAGAAATGGCGGTCTCTATTTGGCAGAGGTGGGTACCTTTGTCCAAGCAGGGACCCTTCTTCCTAGTCCGGGTAAGGGAGTTACACTCCTAAAATAACCCCTGCTCACCCGCTTGGTAGCTTGGCACGAGCTTATCTCAGAGGCAGTGTGTAAAGCATTTGCACATAACCAACAGTAACACAGTGAAAGCACTACAAACGGACACCACACCAGTTTAGAAAAATATCCAATACTTTATATATTTTAAAACAAGACCAAAACGATAAAAATCCAACATACAGTTACTTATAAATATGCACTTTGCAAGAAATGCAATTCCTTGAAGTCGGTAGCTCCGTCCGGTGCTACCACGGTACTGAAAACAACAGAATCCAACAGTTCTGTCTGACCGCGCCGGTCAGGGGTGTCAGCAGACTCGTAAAGAGTACCTTTGGTGTTGCGGCTGACGCGTTGGTGTGGGCCGGTCGTGGCAACCGTCGCGGTTGCGATGTGAAACGTAGCGGTGCGGCATGCGGTGCCCTCAAGTCGCGGTGCAGGCAGCGGCTCGGTGATGGTCATCCAGCGGCATCAGTGAGACCAAGGCTGCGGTGCGGAGTGAAAGCGGTGCTGGTTGTGGTGCTGACAGATCACGGTGCAGGCGACAGAGCCGGTTGCGGGGAGCTGGCGTCGGTCGGTCCGGACTGCGGTGTGGGACGGAGCGGTGCGTCGTGAGACTTACGAGCAGTGCCCACAAGCTACGATGCAGTCACAGAAGTTGCGGTCAGTGGACAGCGATGGCGTCGGTGAGACCAAGGTGGTGAAGTGAAGCGAGGCGGTGCGGAGTGCAGTGCCCACAGGTCACGGTGCAAGCAGCGGCTCGGTGGTGGCGGCGTCGGTCGTCGTCGTGGGTGAGACCAAGGTTGCGGTGCAAGATGCAGGCGGTGCACTCTGCCGTGCTTTCAGGGCACGGAGCCAGCAACAGAGTCGGTGACGGAGTCGGTTGCTTTCCCCCCTCTGTGGCAACTGAAACCACGGTTCCAGAGGCGGTACCCAGAGGTTGGTGAAGTCTTTGCGGTCCCTGAGACTTCAGAACAGGAGGCAAGCTCTACTTCAAGCCCTTGGAGATACTCAGCACAAGTACAGAAAGTTCAGTCCAGTCCTTTCACTGCCCAAGGCAGAAGCAGCAATTGCAGGGCAACCCAGCAAAGCAACAACGCAGCAAAGGGGCAGTACTCCTCCTAGCAGTTCTTCCAGCTCTTCTTCTTGGCAGGTTCCTTGATTCCAGCGAGTTCTCTAAAGTCTTTTATCTCCCTGAGACTTCCAACAGGAGGCAAGCTCTACTTCAAGCCCTTGGAGAAAACTCTAGGATGATGAAAGTATAATCCAGTCCTTTCCATGCCCAAGACAGAAGTAGCATGCAGCAGGCCAACACAGCAGAGCACACAGCAAAGTGGCAGTTTCTCCTGACAGCTTTTCCAGCCCTTCTCCCTGGCAGGTTCCTTAGTTCAGCAGTAATCTAAAGTTCTGGGGTATGGGCCCCAATATTTATACTCAGTTTCTCTTTGTTCTTTTGGGCAGAGAGTGTCTGTGCTCAGCCCAAACCAGTTCTGTCCTCTCTGGTCCAGCTTCCCAGCAGGAGGTGGAGACAGCACTGTGCAAGGGAGACAGGCCCTATTCAGGTGCTAGTGAAACTCCTCCCACTACTCTGAATGCAGCCCAGGTCTATTCAGCCCAGCCCGGACTCATTGAGGAAAGGCAGGACACACATCAACTGCCCCCCCCCCCAAGTGGCTGTCTGAGAGAATGCGCATCCTCAGCCCCTGTCACTCCAAAGCCAGACAGTCAATCCACAACCCAGCAGAGGCACACAGTATGGCTGAACAAGAAAATACCTACTTTCTAAAAGTGGTATTTTCAAACACAGAACATAAAAATCATCTTTACTAAAAGATGCTTTTTATATTCTGAGTCCAGGCATACTAAACTCCATTTTTCAATCTCGTCCCAATGGGAAGTTATACTTGTAAGATGTTACAAAGTAAGCTCCAATTCTGTCCCATGGGACAGATAGCTTTTCCATAGTGAAGAACGAAATACACTGTAATTCAATACCATGACATACTACACACACCAGTGCATGTCCTACCTTTAACATACACAGCACCCTGCCCACAGGGGTAGCTTGGGCCTACCTTAGGGGTGACTTATATGTAAGAAAAGGGAAGATTAGGGCCTGGCAAGTGGGTGCACTTGCCAGGTTGACATGCCAGCTACCAACTGCGCGTAGACACTGCAGTTGCAGGTCTGAGAACCCTTTTCACTGCTGCTTGTTTGGGTGGCACAACCAGTGCTGCAGGGCCACCAGCAGCATTTGATTTACAGGCCCTGGGCACACATCGTGCACTGTACTAGGGACTTAGAGGTAAATCAAATATGCCAATTATGGAAACACCAATCCATAACATAATTTACCTGGAGAGCATATGCACTTTAGCACTGAATAGCAGTGGTAAAGTGCCCAGAGTTCTAAAACCAACAAAAACAGGGTCAAAAACAGGAGGCCAAAAAGCAAAATGTCTGGGGGTAAATCCACTGAAAAAGCCAAGTCTAACACAACTCCCTCCCAGCCTAAAGCCAGGGTAGACTAATCAATCCCTTGATGGACTTCCCTGCTTGGGGCGATAAAACATAGACCTGGCCCACCACAGCGGGGGCATGTTCTGGTTCTACGCCTTGCTGAACCCAGTTGGATCCTTCTGTCCATACTCTCAGGGCCCACTAAGCTAACCCATGGGGAACACTTCCCCTCACCTGTGGACACCATCTGTGCAGCACCTAACCGTAGCTTGCTCACAGGTGTGTCCCAGCAGGTAGACAGTCCCACCACGGCCAATACAGTGGTGTGGCCCAGTCCACCCCTGGGGTGTGACTCCTGTCCCCATCCCAGGGGCAACTCTGTCCACCAGGACAGCAAGCCACAGTGGCCACTGACAACTGCCAGTCATGAGAGCCAAGCCTCAGGCCTCTCAGGGCTTTCTAACCTCTGTGGCATCAGAGAGTGGGGGCGGTAGCCCCAGGTGCCTGGCACCCTTTGTCCACTCTCCCTCCTGCCAAGTCAGGTATGGTATCCTGACACTGGTCCACCAGCCCAGGGTCTGTACCCTGCCACTGGCCAGGACACTGGGGTAGGCTCTCCCACAGCCTGTCCTCCCCGCTGGGATCCTGTACTCTCCACTGTGGAGAGGTACCCCCGGATTTCAAAATCGTCAGTGCGACTGGGCCAGCCATCCTGCACAATTCTCCCACCAGTTCAGGAGACCAAAAAGCAAAAAGTCTGGGAGTAAACCTTCTGCAAAAGCCAAGTCTAACAGTCATGAAATAAAAAAAAAACACAGCAGCCCAGCTCCAATAATGTACGGGAGTTGCCCATGTTTGCGCCACGTTTCAACAGCAGACCCCGCCTCACCTTGCATCGACTCCACCTCCTCTCAGCACATACGAGTCATAAACAAAATAAAATCTTCACTTCATAAGCTTGGTTTGCTGTCCAGTTCATCACCAATGTTAAGAAGCTGAAGCGTAGGCGATGGAGTAAGTCATAGTCTATATTTATTTCGAAGACGTCTGCTAGGAAAACGGCAGCTCCGATGCTGCGTCTGTCACCCGTCTTCTCTCTCCGACCTTTACTGGTGTGTCGTCCCACACGCTCCCATTCCCGAATCCCAAAACATCTCACTGCAAGGATCAAAGACAGGACATAACACGTGACCATTCCGATATCACTGTAAACTCTAATGATTACACCTCTACCTTGATCTGCCCCGAGCAACAACCCCAGTGTGCTCGACTCATGTAGGGGGGGAGGGGTCAGGCAGTTCCCCCCATATTTGTATTCCTGTCCTACGCATGGCATATTATCGTATAAATTGCCTTCATCAAATTGAAAGGTCTCCCTTGCCATTTCCAGTGATTCCAAGGTCCGATCCTCATGCAAAATAAATCACCTGCTTTCAAGCATCACCCCATCTAGCGATGCCCACATTTTTGTCTATTTGTATGAATCCAGGGAGTTCCCAAAGTGGTAGGTCTTGCGTGTATTGCAACTTCTTGCCCATCTTGACCTAAACATTCTCCAAAATTGTGACATCGACTTTACCAACCAGGGCAACTCGCTGGGTATTCTGTTTCTATTAAAAAGGTTTTTTTGCAAGCTTTTTGTTGGTCAACAGGCCACCTAGTAAGCCTTATCTATACTATTTCACCCCCCAAACAAGCCTGCATCAAACTGTAGCTGAGCTGGTTGGCAAGACGCCTCCATGACTGGCATGCGCAACTCGCCCTCTTCATATATGCAGATTAATGTTTCCATTTTTTCTTTTCGCACCCCAAATCAGGCTGGAAATAGCTGATCTCAGTTGTCTGAGACATGCCAGTGGGGTTGGGAAAATGTTTGACTGAAATAAACATGAGCATCTGGGTACCACTATCTTTTTGACTGTTGGTGTTCTCCCAGACACAGATAGCAGGACGTCACCCAAAACTCCGTTTTTTTCTGCAGAGCTATCCCTTAAAGTATAAACATATTTTATTGTGCATCTCAATAATCCTAATGTACAAAGTGCGTTAGTATTGTATATGGAAACACAGACGGATTACCCTCTGATTTAGCAACTAATAACTGCTTTCTTGCTTTCCATCAAAGTGCAGTGGTCTAGTACTCACTAAAGGCTGCTTTAATGGTGTGCAAAAATATTTGGTCGAAGGGGGCTGGTTCGGGTTTTAGAACAATGCATTGTATCATTTGAGAAACAAGTGGGTTTTTCCTTGATGGTCTTTGTAAGTGCCCCATTTTCTGCAAACAAGCATCTGTAACCACATTTAGATTTTTGTATCTGTATTTTGTCTAGTTTATGTGGTGGAATGTTATTTTGGCACAAGCGGTCAACTATGTGCATAGAGTGTGATTTCTGTGGCTATTTTTTCCCCGTGAACTGATGTCACTGCTTATTAGGCCTCTAAACAACCCCTCTAATTAAATAGAATGTGCTTTGTTCCATGACTAAAAATATTAAACAAGATTCTTCTTGTGTAGCCTGATGGTAATAGAGAGACTTGCACTGATAATTTGACAGACTTCAGTTGAAAAACAGAAGTCCATTTAGTCACTTTTGATATAGCACGTCACACCTGACCAGCTCACCCTCGTGAATCACCAGCAATGCGTTCACTGAAATGGCGCCTTTTTTCAGTGACGCTCTAGGCCTGGAATACCCTGTCACACCTTCCCTATCAGCTGCTGCGCTGCGCCGCGTTACCACAACAAGGCTTGTATCCATGGCCTCAGGACAGCGGAACTCCAAAGACGTCAGAAATGTCCCTTCCAGGGGCTGACAGACAGGAAAAGAAATACCTCTTGGCACCACTTCAAGCCAAGCGGAGACTCGTGCATGGAAAGCGCTGGGACCCGCGCCCTCTTCTGAATACATACAACATGTAAATTGAATAATCTTTTAATACTGAGCTGCGGCCACACCGTAGCAGCAAGCCAAGCCCGAGTTATGTAGGAAACGTTGTACTTAATACGCACATGTAAATTTGGACACCCTCGCTTAACCGAATATATGCTTTCTGTATACCTTGTGAAAACCAATAAAGTATTTAAAAAAAAAAAAAAAAAAAAAATATGAGCGCTCATTCGTGCGGCCATCTGGACGGTGATAAGAGATCCTTCAAAAGTGACATGACAGTTGTAATCTTACACGGCAAAGATGTGATATTTGTCGTCAATTTATTCTAGTGTATTTGATCAAAATACTGGATAATGTTCTTGTTCCTTTCATAAGTATGTGCATAGTGGCAAATTTAGCAACATTATTTTCTGTTGTGGAATGGCCTTCTACCAACAATATTATGTGGCGTTTGCCGTCCATCATGAAAAACACACTAATTAGTACCTGCTGTCTATGTAACCAGTGACATGATGAGAAGGGATTTTTAGAGAGCACATAATGGCCACAGATTAAACTGGTGGGGCCACCAATCATACAGAGCGTCTGCACACCTGAGCTTGTTTGTATATTTAGAATAAGCAGCACACTACAACCTTCAACTCAGGTTACACACGTATTCACAAAAAAAGGAAACACACTGGTGGAAATGTACTCCTGTGCTGAGAATACCTTCCAGTTTTTTTCAATTCACAAACATTTGCTGGAGTACAGCTGGAAAGCTCTGCTGTATGAAATCTCTGTGCTGGAGTAAATTCCTGACCTTGCTGGAGTAAATCTATGACCATTTGCAGAGTGGAAAGTGTTCAGAAAGGAGTTTGCTTTGGGCATTCCTAAACGTTCAAGGCAAACCACATCTAGGAATTCCCTATTCCAACTCCTTGAGTGGGATCTAGAGGAACAGATTTCTCTGCACTCCTCGCGGAGAAATACACAATCATCAAACCATTTATGCCTTTGTGAATTCTTGACAGGTATAAGAAAAAGGAAATTTCATTGTACACTTACATTTGTGACCAAATTTACCTTTTGAAAAGACCACCTGACTATTTTAATTAATTCTGGGTGTCGAGGCAGTAAGATTTGCTCCATAGTCAAGCTCCATATTCTATTAGCTTCACCCTCTCTGTCTCTGCACACACTATTATTATATATTGCATTATATATTATAAACTCGGCCGGACTGGGAACAGCAATCAGCCCTGGCAGATTGCTGCTCGACCGGCCCCGGGAGTGGGGGGGGGAGGGGAGGTGAACGGGGGGTGCTAGTGAGAAGCACCGCTCCCACTTTTGTTACAGGGGGCCGATATTGCGTCACTGCTGCATAACCGGCCCCACTGATACAAAACCGGCCCCCACACCTCCGGCCCACTGGGGAAACGCCCGGTGCCTGCTACGGCCAGTCCGGCCCTGATTATATTATTATTATTATATTGATGGTACATGAAGATCATTGCACTCATTTGATCTGGCCCTCTTCTTGCTCCCTGTAACCTTACTGATACTAGTTCGTTTCTGCCTCTGTCTTTGCTCCTAATGCTTTAAAGTTGCAGTAGCGGCTGGTGGAGTTTGAAAGCGGTGAGGTGTAAAACAAGTTAATGAAATATCGTGAGTGAGCGTAGCAAGCGAGCTTGGCTTTTCCACTGGGGTTTTGTTGGGTTCTCGTCCTGAGAAAATGTTTAACCCTTGGTGTGAAATAGTACATTTTCTGGCACAATTTCTTTTAAAAATTGACCAGTTGGGCTCTCCAACTTTAGTGTAAAAAGGGAGTGAGACAGAGAAACTCATCTAATGGCCAAATTGCGTAATGTGAAATGAGGAAACCTGGGATCGATCCTAACTTCCCCTCTTGACCAAATTGTACGAGCCTAGGAAATTCCCTTATTTTACTGTACCTCTTTGTCCCTTAGCATCATATTTGAGAGTACCATGAAATACTTCAGTTCAAGATGTGCACTGTACAAAAACATTTCTTTTAGATATTTTAATAGACTAAATTGTGGCCCCCATCTAGGATAACAACCCGGCCACATATAAGGTGCGCGTTAACAGACTTGTCTCTTGGTTCTCTAATGGCATCGCCAGGGCATGAATGTTTTATGTTTATAAATATCCATCTAGTGCTGATTTACATAGCGTGAAACCAGGAAACTGGGAAACAATCCCGGCTTCCCAGCTTGACCAAACTGTGTGACTAGACAATTGCCTTATTTCACTATGATTCTTTCTCCTTTACCATCACATTGTGTGAACATCATACGTAGGGATATATATACTAACATTTTCTGCCATTTTTAGATCACAAAAGTGACGCAAATTAACTCAAATTGTTTTTTCAATTTACTTTCCAGTGCAAAACAAGCTTTGTGCAGGAAATTCACTTGAAAGTAGTGCAAAGCAGCGCCTAGCACTGCTTTGCAATACTTAGTGTTGAGGGGAGGTTCCATGGGTGGTGCATGGGCATTCCCATGCAACCACCCATAGTTTTTGACACAAAATCCTATATATTTAAAAAAGTAGACAGAGTTTTGCATCAAAAAGTAAAGGCCTTTTGAAATAGCCACTATCAAGGAGAAATGCTTTTATTTCTCTGCTTTCCTGACTTTGCATGTGTGCTGCACTGTACGGCACACATACAACGTAGCAAACGTTTTAAAATTACTGTAAGCGTACTATTTTGTCCCAGAAGGATACCCTTCCAGTTCAAAATGTATGCTAGATAGGACACAGACATCTTTGCACTATGTGTGCGTGGTGCTCAGCAGCATGATTATGTGCCAGCGCTCGGGAGAGAGGAGGAGAGTGCCATATCTCTGTAGATATGGCACTGTCCTGCTCTCCCCTTCTCACACAGCACAGCATTTGTGGGTGCTGCAGCGTGTTGCGTGAGAATTTAGTAAATAGATGTCTAAATGTGATGAAAAAGGACAAATAGGCACAGTGAAATAAGGCAAATGTTTAGGATACCACAATTTTGGTCACGTGGGAAGCCTGGATTGAAAGAGCGTCTTGAAATGCTTCAGGATGTGTGCTGTGTACTAAAATCTCTCTTGCAGCTTTTAATAGACTACAATATTGCTCCATCTGTTATCACAACCTAGGCCATATGTAAGTTGCAATTGTGATGGGCAAAAACGGTTCATGTTTAGAAGCTATCACTTTTAATAAGTGCCACTCGTAGTATACAATCTAATGCACTAAACTGAAACGTTTTCGGAGGTTAAAGTAATACAGTATTTTTTTATTACGCGGAAGCGCTTCAGTTTAGTGCATTCAACCGTTAAACTACAATTAGCAATAGTATAAAAATTGTCCCCGAGTGATGTTAGGAGAGGTTTTGAGGGTACAGGCCAGCAACAGGTATGGGCTGGACACAGGGCTGAAGGCTCAGGGCTTGGTTAGGGTCATGGATCTTTTTTTGGCCTGGTCCATTCTCAATCATGCGCAGTGAGTCAGTTAAGAGTTAACTGCATGTGACCTGATGTCACAGAAGTAGCAACGACTAGCATGCAGCCCCCGGCATTACATCACTTAAGCTCAAACTGCAGGTGGCTGCCTAAGAAAGCGATCACATGTGCATCATCTGCCCATCATCGAGGGGTGACTCTGAAGACCCTCCAAAACAACAGGCGTGAACTGGCTCTTGCACATGTGCTTGTGAAGTAGTGCCTGGCTGCATGACCCTCACTTAAGTAGAAAACAACAACCAGGCAATATGGCATTACCAACAGGGCATATTATTGCCATCCTCAACACAAATTTGAAAAGTTGTATTTTTAAGATTAGTGTTAGAGATGGCAATACAATGCCTGGTACAGTAATGCAGAAAATACAAAGGGCGGATCCCTGATGCCCTAAATAAGCAGACGCCCCTGGTATACTGTGTGGCAAAATCTGTCTTTATGCCAGCGTATTGATGACATATGTACAGTTACATAGACAGTGGCTTAATGCAAAATGATGCACCCCTGCAGAATATGTTGAGGGGCAGCTGAGACTCTGATATGTCACAGATAGTCATCGTCCTGAGGCTGAATAAGGAGCCCCTGGAGGGTGAGGCCCCTTATGCACCCCAGGATTATTGAGGCCGCTGTACCGCCCCTGTACATAGCTAATATGTGTCTGTCAGATCCCATTTAGGGGGTCAGAGTGCAAACAGGGGAGACTGGACCTCAACGTAGTGGTTAAGGTTCTTTGCCACTGCTGTCCATGGGATCTCTACCCTCAAGCCACATGAATGGACTACACGTCCACTTTCTGGGGACGCCGTTCTCATCCTCCATCTTGTGTCATGGTAAACCAGGGACATCCAAAATGGATCCCACTGGTTTCAGTATTAGACTCCTGCACACACAGAGTAGTGCTATCATACATATGCCACATGCATATTAAACATGTACACGCATCTGACATTCACAAGGTTCATGGTTTTCACATAAAAGCGGAAGTAACACAAGAGTGGCCAGTAGGCCACACTATCACTGGCACAGATGATTACGCCGATTCTTATCTAGTTATCTATAAGAACCTTCTGGTCGCCAAGATCTTTTTACCTGTTGAATAGTGTAAAGGAGAGAATCTCATCTGGTTATATAACAGCCTTCATTTTGTCTGAAAGGACCACTGACTCCGAATTCAAGTTTAAGAATTTATTATCGCCAAAAATAACTGAACGTGCAAGCACCTCAACACGAGGTTAAAGAAATAGATGGGCACTAATACAAATAATAACCTACGCAGGAGTCTCATCCGACTCAGGATAAGGAGAATAGAAAGTTCTAGAAGGATCAACCAGACTATGATTGCTCCAATTTCTAAGTTGCTCTTCATTGGACTAAACAAGCTTAACATCAATTGCTGTCCCTACATTAACGCTAAGTGACATCCCTACATAACGATTTCAAAGGCAAGAAAGAATAAAAGGTGTCAGCTGTGAAGACTTCCTCAGAAGTGCAATCACCTAATACCTAAACTCAGCTCTGTCCTTCTCTCTGGTCTCCCCTACCTCTTCTCTGGCCTCCTCCTCAGGGCACTATCCCTAATACAAAACCCCAATACAATTGTACACGCCTTTGTCACGCCTCCTTGGCCAGGTCTTCTTTCTTGTATTTTTCCATCGAAACGGTTACTTCATCCTGGACGGTTGCGATGACCTTGAGTCCCAGGCACCTTCTCCGCTGAAAGTATCATCCCTAAATTCCATTTCACTCCCCGTACCATGCCTCCCATCTCTCTAACTTTTGAAAACAAAGAGTTAGTCTTACTAACGAGACATGTGTCCTTGCACCTGCAACAAAGATACGTTCAACAGAAACCTTGTACTGTGCAAATTAAATCTACCGTTTGTGCCCAGAGAGCCTTACCAAGAGAAACTTTTCTCGGCCTACAAAATAAGCTAACATAAGAATAAACCAGGCCTTCCCTAAGCATATATGTAGTCAGGCCTTTACATAGAACTTTTAAACACGCATCTTACTTTTCCCTATAAGCATTTTCATTACAATTTATATGCAAACAATGAATTACATGTGCAACTTTAATATGGTGCACGTTTAAACTACTGCAATTACATTACACACAAACTAATTCCTCTATGCATTATGTCCACACAATTCAATAAACATTACATTACATTATTATCCTAACACCATTACGCTGCTGATTCACTTAGTATCAGTGAACTATTCATTCTTTACTAAACATGCATGAGTATACAACTGAATATATACGAATATATGTCTGAGTACATGTGGGTGCGGCCTATCAGTGATTATGATGCACCCCTACAATTCACAAGAACATTTCGCTCTATCAGTTCCCCCCTTTGATGACTCCTGTCATCACATCTCATTCTACTCCCTTGGAGAAAGAACCGACCTAAACAGAACTTGTTGCCATCTTCCCTGATCTTAGTTTCTCCATGCTCTTGAGCCTTTGATACTGACTGTCCTGCAGTCTTGACAATCTCATCTCATTTTCCCTCAAAGCTCTCTTGACTCGGCCTGCTCGATACCACTTGTAGGCCTTGATCAAAATCCACAACCCAACCACACAAACCACCAAAATAAGGAGGGGTCTCAGAAAGTACCCAAGGAATCCCTTTCCTAGATTCGCAAACCAACCTCCCACTTGACCAAAACCCTTGCCGACCTTTTCCCAGGCCCCTCTTCGGTCAAATCCGCTATTTTTGTGTGGATTGTAGTGATGTTACTTATATATGTCTCCAGATCCTTGCTACGGTCTGGTATATAAGTGCAGCACTCTTGAACCTTCAACATTTTACAGACTCCGCCCTCTTTTGCCAATAGGACATCCAAAGCAAGGCGATTCTGCAAAACCATTCCCCTTATCGACAACATCTCTCCTTCCACCAACACCAATGACTTCGCTGTATTCATTGAAAATTCATCCACCACAGTCGCTAACCTTCGGATCTTCACATCATTCAAGACTACTCCCAGACTGGGTATCATAGCTCCAAAGATATCTCCCACGACAATTCCTGCACTTGCAGCCCTTCTCGCACGTGAATGCTCTCCACCTTCTAGAAGATCTAAATCCTCTGTATGGTAAATCTTTGGAAATATTATTGCCAAATAACATGTTCCATACCAATTTGCAGGCAACCTCACATAAGCATTCTTCCCACATACGTAATACACCGTTGGTATCACTTGTACAGGACCTTGGAGAAAATCTTTTGCCACATCTGCCATGGTGAAAACGTGATCACAAGTACTTTGTCCCACTGCTACCTTCTCGTAGTAAGTCTGCTAACGCCTTATACACAACTTACCCCTCTGCTCCTTATCTAATGCTATAGGACCATAGCTTCCCTTGGTCTTATGCAACTGTTCTTCCTCTGTCCAATCGGTCCTGTGATGCCCCAAGTCTCGGGAGTGAGTCAGCTTTCTATACCTATCCTCAACCTGATCTACAAACTTTCTCTCTACATCTGACATCAAACAAGTCAGATTATGTCTGTGTGCAAATGCTGTATCCAATTCCAAACTCGGTATGAAGTACTTCCTGAGTCTATCTTCCGTCTTATAATAGTCATATTTATTCAAATGCTTGTAAGCTGGGACTTCAGGAAGCACCGCGTCGAAATTGGAAAAGAAATACTCAAACTGATCTCTCTCATAAAATAAACTAAGCAAAAGACTACATGAAATACCATAAGTCAGTGGAAGATGATGATACCTAATACCCTCGTCCACTGAAGTAGGCAACTGCATACACACATAACAATCTTTCGCATCCATCACATCAACGTACTCATACAACAACTTAGCATATGCATTCAACTTAAAATCACCTTTAGATAAATCTACATGTAATCTACGACTTTCTTCTAATAGCAAAGCTCTGTCAGCTGCCCTGTCTACCCCCTTCTGGCTAGGTGTAATAGGTGTAGGTGTCCCTGTCACCCCCTCTACTTCTAGCTCGTGCGAACCAGTGTATGAGACTATAACTACTATGATTATAGAAACTATTACACTACTTATAAGGATGCCTACAATCCATTTAGATCTACGATTGGGATCTCCCGGCTCCATGGTTTCGAAAGTTCTCACAAAGTCTTGGTTATAGCAAAGAACCCTGAAAAGTCTCTGTCCTTTATTTGTGACTTGCTTAACCAGCTCGAGCAACCATGAAATCTCCGGATTTTCCCTTTTCGATCACAATGTTATTTACACAGTCCAGAAAAAGACTTCCCTAGTTTTCGTTCCTCTTCTGTGGAAAGTCCCTAAGTTTATTCTTCTTCCACTCGGGCCTAGGTTATCTTCTTCTTTTAGACTTTTATTTACAGTTTATAGTTGATCCACAATAAGATCCTCATTGAGCAATACCAGAACGTGATACAAAAGTTCAAGACGCAAAATCAACACTTCATGTGAAAACGGCTCAACTCCAAAAGGCGGGAATTCGAGTCGATGCAGAACCAAGTTTCGAACTTCACTCAGAAGCGGGGGATTCAGAACCGTGAGGGTCAGTGTTCCTTCTATTTCGAGCCCTGGCAACTGCAGCACCACCTTCACCACCACATTCGGGCTCCGACGGACCACCTGCACTGATCTCAGCCTTCCCGTGCTCACCACCCCTGCATCAAACACAGTGTAAGTCCACTCAGGGGTAGAGTATCTGCGACAAGGCACTCTTGTTCTCTTTGACCTTCGCCGACTGTCTTGTGCTTGGTCTTCGTCACTTGCCTCCGTTTCAGATACTTCAGACACTGGAGCAAGGTCTCTCTCGGGTGCTAACCTCAGGTTCAGTCGCCTCTGTCTTTCAGGCCAACTCTCTGCACTTCTGTTCGTTCGTCTGCCTTCCCCTTCTATACCCAGTGCACTACTTCCTCTTTCTGGTGAATCTGATTCTTCTCCGCCCACTGCACCGTTTCTGTCTTCGGTGTCTGAGTCAGGGTTCGAACTGTGGAAACCCCCTTCAGCTTGCTCTAGTGCACCACCAGCTGTGTCAGCGACCCTTACAGCTTGACTTGTCCTCCCATGTGGCTCTGCCACATCAGCTGGATTTTCATTTACGAGAGGAGCTGTTTCTTCCAAGGGTGCTGAAACTCTGCGGGTATGGGAGGCATGCACCCAGTTCGGCAATCCTCCACACTTCACTGCTGTGTTCGTGATAAGTATCACCTGATACGGGCCACGCCAGCGGGCATCCAAGCAACTCTTCCTCACGTGCTTCCGGACGAGCACCCAATCTCCGGGACACAAGTCGTGGCACAGATCACTCGAGGCTGGGACCACTGCCGCTTGCACCTGCTGGGATACAGAACGGACCACATCAGAGAGTCCTTTACAATAATCGAGAATCAAATCATCAGTGATGCTTATCAAGGCTGTAGCTGGTACTGCTGGCAATCTCATTGCCCTCCCCATTAATATCTCATGGGGGACAACCCGGTCTTTCTGTCTGGGACGCTTCGCATGCTCATCAGCACGAGCGGCAAAGCGTCGGGCCATTTCAGGGATGTCGAAGAACACATTTTTGCCATCCGGGCCTTCAAAGTTCCATTAACTTGTTCCACTATCCCAGAAGCCTCTGGTCTGTAACTACAGTGGAGTCTCTGGTCAATGTTCAATGCAGCACAAAGTAACTTCATGATTTCACTGTGGAAGTGCCCTCCTCTATCTGATTCCAAAGAGGTCGGGATCCCGAATCTAGGGATGAGCTCCTCAACAGTAATTTAGCCACTGTGAGAGTGTCACACCTGCGTGTGGGGTAAGCCTCCACCCACTGTGAGAATACACATACTAGCACTAAAATGTACCTCAATCCATTGCACTTAGGCATCTCCACAAAGTCCAGCTGTAGCCTATTGAAGGGCCCTCCTGACCTTCCAATGTGGCTCAACGTAACTACAGTTTTCTTTCCAGCATTCATCTGCTGACACGTAACACACCTCTGACATACCGTCTCAGCCATTGCTCGGAACCGTGGGTTATACCACGTCTGTCTAAACACTCTCATCATTGCGTCTCTACCAAGGTGTGTCTGTCCATGTATCAGCCTTGCCATCGGACTCAACAATTCTTCTGGTAATACGGCTCTCCCATCATTGGATACCCACACATCCACATCTCCTCTCTCACAACCCGCTTTTATCCATCCCTCTCTCTCCTGGTCTGAAACTTCGTCCTGTAATCGCTTAAGCTCTTCCCAAGTGTCTGCCATGGCCAACATTATGCTGAGCTCGGTTCTTTCTTGGCTCTCCCCTGCGTATCTATCTGTGAAAATGCATCCTTGTTCTGCACAGAAACGGGCGACTTCGTCCGCATAATTGTTACCCAATGACACAAAGTCCTCCCCTTTCCCATGGGCTGAACACTTTACCACAGCAATTTCTTTCGGATGCTGTAATGCATCTAACAGTTGTCTTACATATTCTCCATTCCGAATGGGTGAGCCAGATGATGTCAAAAATCCCCTCTGAGACCGTAACTGCCCGAAGTCGTGCACCACGCCAAACCCATATTGGCTGTCTGTGTAAATCGTGATTCGAATTCGATCAGCGGCCAAACAGGCACGGGTCAAGGCAATGATCTCAGCTACCTGTGCGGAGCGTACTCCTTCTAGGCAAGCAGCCTCGACCACTCCTGAAATGGTACATACAGCAAACGCTGCTCTCAATTGCCCCACACTGTCTCTTAAGCATGAACCATCGACAAAGAAAATTTCATCTGGGTCAGCCAATGGTTCATCGACAATGTCAGGTCTCGGTTTGGTGCAAAGCTCGGTCACATCGAGACAATCATGGTCCGCACAATCTTCATCATCCGGGCTCGGTGTAGGCATCAATGTCGCAGGGTTCAAGACAGAGCACCTTTTCAGAGTCACATTCTCTGCGGCAAGTATGACTTGCTCGTACCTCGTTAACCTATTGTTCGTTAGGTGCTGGGTCTTGGTCCTGGTCATCAATAACTCAACCGAATGTGGCACATGTACAGTCAATGGATGTCCCATTACAATGCTTTCACATCTTTCAATGCTGACACCTGTTGCAGCAACGGATCTTAGACATCCGGGCAACGCAGAAGCTACTGGATCTAAAGTAGCTGAAAAATATGCAACTGGTCTACGGACACCTCCATGGTTCTGAGCTAACACTGCTAATGCACATCCTTCCCTCTCATAACAGAACAATGAAAAGGCCTTGTTGTAATCAGGCATTCCCAATGCCGGAGCCCTGCACAAATCCTCTCTCAGTTTCAGGAATGACATCAAGCACTCCTCGTCCCATGGTACCGGATCACTCACGTCCTTGTGCGTAAGCCTCTGCAAAGGCTTTGCTCTCAAGGAGAAACTAGGAATCCACTGTCGACAGTAGCCAACCATTCCCAGGAACATCCTAACTTCTCTCTGTGTGGTGGGTACTGCCATGCTCATTATTGCCTCAATTCGATCTGGTGACACCTTCCTCTTGCCTTTTTCCAATCTGTGTCCCAAGTACTGTACCTCATTCAAACAGTACTGCAGCTTGTTCGGGGACACCTTATGTCCATTCTCTGCTAAGTGGTTCAACAGAGCTACAGTGTCAATTCTGCAAGCATCTTCTGTTTCTGAGGCAATGAGCAAGTCGTCTATGTATTGCACAAGGACCGAGTTCTGCGGCAACACAAGACTCTCAAGATTCTTCTTCAGGATCTGGTTAAAGATCGATGGACTTTCCGTATACCCTTGAGGGATACGACACCATGTTAACACGCGATTTTCCAGCCTGAACGCAAAAAGAAATTGGCTTTCCTCGTGGAGCGGTATCGAAAAGAAGGCTTGACACAAATCGATAACTGTAAACCACTCGGCTTCACATGGGATCTGGAACAGTATTACTGAAGGATTCGGTACCACTGGACAACAAGGGACAACTATCGTGTTGACCTTTCGCAGGTCTTGCACGATCCTTTATTTCCCGCTCGGTTTCTGTAGTCCCATAATGGGTGAATTACAGGGCTACCTCTGATCTCTTTCAAAATGCCTTTCTCAATGAAAGTCTCGATCACGGGTCTTATCCCTGCAATCGTTTCTGGCGACAGGTTGTATTGAGGTGTCCTAGGGAAATCAACATTCTGTTTCACCTCAATACGCACTGGTTCAACCCCTCTGATTAGACCTATTTCGTCGCCTGCGAAATCCCACACCACAGATGACACTGCGTCTCTCAGATCAGGTGGAAGTTCTTCCACAGTCACCATTGGGTACAGATCTATACATAGATGCTGATTGGTAATTTTAAAGTCAGCATCGTCATCTCTCGTCTGGACCTCCACTCCATGAGGCGTACAATAACTCGTGCAGTTCAACTTGCACAACAGATCTCTTCCCAAAAGACAAACTGGACTCGTATCACACACTACAAACTGATGTCTAGTTTGGAAGGAACCTATCTTTACTAGAATCGGTTCTGTCAATGGGCTGCTTATTCTCTTGTTCGCTACTCCAACAACCTGGATTGATTGTCCCGAGAGGGGTAGGTTAGGGACTACTGCTGATCTCACAGTAGACCGGGTAGCACCAGTATCAACCAAAAGTGTGGCAGGATGACCCTCAATATCTGCCTCCACGAAAGGTCCCCTCTGGTCTACCTCCAAGACCGCTCCAAGTGTGCAGTCTTCCTCCCCCCTCAGGCACCGTCAGGATAAAGGGTCTGAGCTACTCTCGTCATAGTCTTCGAACAGGGGCATCTGTTGGTACGTTCGTGTTCCTTGTGAAATCCTTGGAGCTTGGGGAACCTGGGCGTGAGAGCTGTAAACCCCCCCTTTCATCGTCCTAGGTCTCGTTACTGTGTTAACTACCTCTTGTGCGGGTGCCTGAGCCCCCTCTTCCTCTTCCTGCAACTGATTAGCTGGGTTCAAAGGACACTCGCGTTTCCAATGTCCGACCTGGCGACAAAGATGACACGCAGTGGTCTTCTTCAATGTGGCCACGTCCACTCCTGTCTTGGGGTCTACTGGTTTTCCCTTTCCCATGGCCTGCCCATTCTGGTTTCCCTGGAAATTTCCTTGCTTTCTTCCTAAGGTCCCTCCACTAGGCTGGCTCTGTGCTGTCTGCATCTGGACAAGCATCAATTTGTCTTTTAGCTTTCGATGTTTCGATTCCACCTCATCACTACAGTACCTCGCATACCTCAATATTTCATCTAGTGGCTTGTTCTGCCAGCAGATTAAATGGTGCTGTATCATGAGGCTGATTTCCATTCTCAGACCCAGTACAAACTTTGAGACAAACTGTCCCATATCCTTGGGGTCCAAGATATCTAACCCACTATACTGTTTAAAAGCTTGCAGAAGTCTTTCATAATATTCATGCACCGTTTCTTTGGGTTCCTGTACAGTCCGATCTATCTTAACCCAATCTATATCCTGAGGTGAAATCTTCAGTTTCAACCATGTAATCACCTGCTCATACTTTTTCATGACTAGGGGTGATGGACCATTTGTAACCGCCTCTCTATCCGGTTCCGAAGTCGGCCACTCGATAGCGACTTTACAAGCTGTCCACAAATCTCCCGGTACCACTATGTCAAACAAAGTGTTCAAATCAATCCACAATACTTTTGAAATTTTCACAAACCGCTCAACCTGTTTGTACCACTCTACTGGTTTTTCCTCAGCCGAGGAAAATCATTTGTAAATGCAGCCAAATCACCTCTATTCCACGGCACATGCACGTACCCTCCATTCTGTACTTCCCGTAAAGGAAAATTTCCAACACCCGTCGCCCCCTCCTGGAGGCGGCGTTTCCCCCTCAGCTTTCTTTGCTGGTTTCTTTTTGGACCACCTTTCTTCCCATTTGTCCAACAAAATCCATATTCTCATTCCTACAATCAGATCTCTTGTGTGTGTCCTTAATCCTGTGATTCTTTTCTCCTCCAGTTCCTGGTCACTGTAATGTAATCTATGTGGCCCCTGCAACGCTTTAGTTTTGTTCAGGTCCACCTCATATCTTTTGGCCAATTCCTTCAATCTATCATGTGCCATCCTAGCTTTTCGAGTCACATCTTTTGCTACAAACAGCAGCTCATCTGCTCCATAAATTTCTATCCTTTACAAAGGCAGACCTCCATTAATCATCTCGTCTACCTCTGCTTTCAATCTCACTACGTCCAGTAACCTTGCCTGTACCGCACTCCTCAGTACATCTCGACAACCCGAGCCATCCCGCTCATCACAGTCACTATTCTGTCCTTGTGACCTATTCCCTTCCATCATATTCCTGGAACTTGGTCTGTCTTCCGAGACGTTTTGTGCCCTATCTCCTTGCATCCTATCCTCTTGGTTTGTTACTGTTGGTGTCCACATCCTCAAAGCTGACTTAGATTCCCGCAAAGACCTTGGTCTTTCTGGTCTCTCCTCTTCTTGTCTAAAGGAAGAGTCTGCAGTAGCCGGTAACGGCGTACTTGTCTCCACTGGTCTTGGGAAATGAACCACTCGTACTCCGAACCCATTCCCACTCTCGCTGGTTACTTCTTCCCTTCCCATCTGTACGGAGCCCCCTTCTCTCACTCGGTCTGGGTCATATACCGGTACTATAGGGCCAATGGTAACCGGTACTGTTATGGAGTCCGGTAATCTTGTGTTCCCACCAGGAGGCTGTGTTATCATAGACGTCGTTGCCCCCTCTGTTCCTGTGGAAATCCTTCCCACTACTCTCATGCTAGTCTGATTCTGGCTCCCATCAATTGTTACTTCTGGGGTCGGCTTTCCCTCTTCTGAATCTGGATTAAATGGTGGTGGCCTCTCTGCCAACATCCTATCCAACAGGCTGTCATCTAGATCACTGTCGTCCTCATCGATTCTTATTATTTTCCCATTTTGTACTAACAATGGGTACAACTTATCTCCTTCGATCGTTTCCACTCTCCACCTTTTCTCCAATGCATCCCACCTTGCATCTTGAAATGCCCTGACCGATTTCTTCACCCTTTCTTGGCTTCTGTCTTTCTTCCTATCATACGCTGCTCTTATCCACGCATGTAGTGCCTCAAACTGTGTTGGTCTAGGTAGTGGTCGTAAAGAAGCCATTATACTTTTTAGCTGGTACAACACCTCTAACCTGAAAGTACCATAGCGTGGGAACGACAATTCTCCTTCTGCTTCTGTCATTTTATGCCAATTCTCAAGCCAAATTATAGTATGCAATCCTACATTCTTTGCCATATAATGTGCTGGTGTATCCTCGGGAGGAGCTTCCTCTCCTTCCCGAACAACCACATGTCTATCACCTCTACAAAGTTCCCGTAAAACTTTAAAACATTTCATGATGAATCAACTTCGTATTTGCACTCAAAATGTCAGCTCTTGCTTCTTGATTTCACTCCACCAATACCAGCGCGGCTCACACCAACCGGCCTATCGCAGCGCGGCGCTTGTCTGACGTCACTTTTCCTCCGCTCGCAGCAGTTCCCCTCCTTTCTAATTCACTCGTTCTCTCTCGCACCTGTTCCAATCATACTCTGAAATAATGTCCGTCCTACCGAACAATTACTTCTCTGACCGTCAGTCTTACCAATGACCGATCAGCCTCTTGAGCTTGTTGACCTCAATCTGGCAATCGTCTGTCCGCGAAACGACCGGACAATCGCCTCTAACACACTCGATAGGATTCAATCACTCGATGTTCTGCATACAATAACCTACGACCTGCGTCGGTTATTCACACACTCACACATGTGTTCCCTATCTTCAGTGGGTCTGTCAATGACGTCTCGTGACCCCCACAACCTCTGGTCAACATTCTCAACTCTGGGTGTATTCTACACCACAATAAATCTCCCGGTCCCGCGCGCGCTCACGGTCCGGTTCTCAATCACACAACTCTCTTTCCAACTCCGCAAGACATCACACAACAATAAAACACCGCAATCTACCAAACATCACTCTTTTCATACTCACTCTACCACGAACTGCTACTTCCGCCGCACCGTCACTCTCCATCAGTTTTCAACGACCTCCAACATCCTTCTCCCGCGGTCCTCTGGATCTGCGTCACTCGGGCTCTATGGGGCAACTTAATCTCCTATCTTGCTCTAGATCTCCCCTTACCATCAAAGGTAACCATCCTACTCTGCTACCAACTGATTACGCCGATTCTTATCTAGTTATCTATAAGAACCTTCTGGTCGCCAAGATCTTTTACCTGTTGAATAGTGTAAAGGAGAGAATCTCATCTGGTTATATAACAGCCTTCATTTTGTCTGAAAGGACCACTGACTCCGAATTCAAGTTTAAGAATTTATTATCGCCAAAAATAACTGAACGTGCAAGCACCTCAACACGAGGTTAAAGAAATAGATGGGCACTAATACAAATAATAACCTACGCAGGAGTCTCATCCGACTCAGGATAAGGAGAATAGAAAGTTCTAGAAGGATCAACCAGACTATGATTGCTCCAATTTCTAAGTTGCTCTTCATTGGACTAAACAAGCTTAACATCAATTGCTGTCCCTACATTAACGCTAAGTGACATCCCTACATAACGATTTCAAAGGCAAGAAAGAATAAAAGGTGTCAGCTGTGAAGACTTCCTCAGAAGTGCAATCACCTAATACCTAAACTCAGCTCTGTCCTTCTCTCTGGTCTCCCCTACCTCTTCTCTGGCCTCCTCCCTCAGGGCACTATCCCTAATACAAAACCCCAATACAATTGTACACGCCTTTGTCACTCCTCCTTGGCCAGGTCTTCTTTCTTGTATTTTTCCATCGAAACGGTTACTTCATCCTGGACGGTTGCGATGACCTTGAGTCCCAGGCACCTTCTCCGCTGAAAGTATCATCCCTAAATTCCATTTCACTCCCCGTACCATGCCTCCCATCTCTCTAACTTTTGAAAACAAAGAGTTAGTCTTACTAACGAGACATGTGTCCTTGCACCTGCAACAAAGATACGTTCAACAGAAACCTTCTACTGTGCAAATTAAATCTACCGTTTGTGCCCAGAGAGCCTTACCAAGAGAAACTTTTCTCGGCCTACAAAATAAGCTAACATAAGAATAAACCAGGCCTTCCCTAAGCATATATGTAGTCAGGCCTTTACATAGAACTTTTAAACACGCATCTTACTTTTCCCTATAAGCATTTTCATTACAATTTATATGCAAACAATGAATTACATGTGCAACTTTAATATGGTGCACGTTTAAACTACTGCAATTACATTACACACGAACTAATTCCTCTATGCATTATGTCCACACAATTCAATAAACATTACATTACATTATTATCCTAACACCATTACGCTGCTGATTCACTTAGTATCAGTGAACTATTCATTCTTTACTAAACATGCATGAGTATACAACTGAATATATACGAATATATGTCTGAGTACATGTGGGTGCGGCCTATCAGTGATTATGATGCACCCCTACAATTCACAAGAACATTTCGCTCTATCACAGATAAAAATGGCTGTTCAAATGTATGAGATTATAAAACATGGTAAGCTGCAACAATTGTCTTCTGTGCTAAACCCAAGACAGGGATAGTAGCCCTCTGTCCACTCTGAGGGTATGCTTAGTGCATCCTCCAGGTCACAGGACAGGTACTGGAGCTTGTATTGTCAGGGGCGGGCCTAGACCTCTGTGTACATACTAGATGAGTGTGATGCCAGGCCAAAATTAAAAGTCAGGATAACAGATACACATGCAGTGGGGGTCACTCAGGGCAGAGGTACATGCTCGTATACTTTGCAGGGGACATTTCTGACATATTTTGCCCACTTTCCTACCTGTTAAAACTTCCCAAACCTTACTTTTTCCCTGCCTCTATATGTGCCCTGAGTCTATTTAACTCAACCCTAAAAATTACGTTTTATATATAGGCAGATGTGTGTTTAGCTGTCTATTCTGCTCATGTGTCTGACGTCTTTAACACTGTCTGCAGTTCTACGCTTTGTCTTCATTCTGACAAGATTATTACACTTTATATATGGAGGTAAGCGTGACCAATAAGCCCATCTGTAATGCCCATGTTTCTATCATCTACAACATTATATGCAGCCACCAGCTCTGTCTTTGCTTCTATACCATGATTACTTTGAATAAAAGGGCATGGCTAAATCGATGTGCAAGGTCAGATGAGGCCGACAACACAAATAAAATTTTCCATCTTCCTGCCTGCTGTAATCTTATGCACCCTTTTTAGTTTCCACCTCTGCCTTTGCTCCGGGTGCTTTAAACTGCCTGTATGGTGTGTGTAGACAATGCCAAAGAAAACACTAATGGAAACAGGTAAGGGATGTCGGATAGAAGTCTCGGAAGGGAAAGAGGGCAGCACCTTCAACCCTTGAATGTAAATCCCATACACTCAGTGGTGGCTAGTCAAATTGAAAAGTGGTGGGGTTCACATGCCTCTCCAGAATTATACAAAGCAACTACACCTCTTCCATGTAGTTGTTTGGGTGACTTTCACTCAGAAAACGTTTGAAAAATTGAGAGTAAAATGGTGCATATTAAAGCACATTTTGCTAACGAAACTGAATAAAGGAAATTCTTAAAGGGCACTTTTAAAATATTAAAATACTTGAGACTCTGCTCCCCATTTCTTGCAGCCAGCTGAAATAATGTAATCACACTCCGTTAACTTTCCAAAGAATGACACTTTCTAATAATTTAAGGCACATCTATGATTGGATTTTATACATCAAATAAAAGACTTAGGGGTCGATTCCGATTCGGGCCGGAAATCTCTCCGACCGAGCCGGACCCGGAGAGATTTCCGACCGAATCGGACCCGTGCAGTCCGACCGAACGAGTCCGATGCATTCGTATGCCACCGGACACGAGTCGGTCGGACTCCCATTGAACTCAATGGGAGCCGGTCGTACAACGCGTACGCGGGCTCCCATTGCCTCAATGGGTGCGCTTCGCGGCGTACGCGCACAGGTAGGGGGGACCCATGGGTCCCCCCTGTGTGCGCCTCGCACGGGTACGCGTACAGGGGGGTCCGACACGGACCCCCAAAGTACGGCTCCGACAGCGAGTTCGAGTCGGACGGCGCGAGTCGGTCGGAGCGGTCGAGGTGCGCATCGTACTTACCCGGCCGGAAAACGTCTCCATTGCGCGGTGCGAATCGGGTCCGAGCGAGTCGGTCGGAGCGGTACGATCCGGGTACGAGTCGGTCGGAGCGGTCGGGTCGCCCGGACGAGTCGGTCGGCGAATTCGCATCGTACTCGCTCGGCCGGACCCGCGTACGGTTCGGTCGGGAAACAGGGCTCCGAATCGGATCCGGTAAAGCCGAATCCTATTCGGAGCCCTACCGGCCGAGATCGGAATCGGCCCCTTAATAGTGTGCTAAGAAAATAAATTGCATGCACTTTTTCTTTCGGAGTTTTTATATAGCGCAAACTTGACCCGAAGGTATCAGGTATCAGAGCGCTTTACATGAACACCAGTTACATTACACAAGGACACATTCATTTTCTGTTAGGCACGGGGAGATTAAGGGCCATATGTATCAAAGTTAGGTTTTGCGATTCTCAAATAACGAATTTTTGAGAATCGCTATTTGAGAATCGTAAAACGAGATGTATGTAGGATTTGCAAAAAATTTGCGAATCCTACATATTCCTTAATTGCGAATCGCAAATTGCGATTCGCAATTAAGGAAACCCTCCCCATTCATTCCTATGGGCCTAGAGGCCCATAGGAATGAATGGGAAGACATTCTCAATTTGCGATTAGCAATTAGAGAATCGCAAATTGAGAATGCAATTTCAAGGTTGCAAAGGTGTCAAAAGGACACCCTGTTGCACCCCTGAAATAAGCATGGGTGCACATGTGGCGCACATACATGCCCTAAGGGCATGTATGTGCGCCACATTGCACTTTGAAAATGCAAAAAGTGCATTTTTCTAAGAAATCGTATATTACCACCAACTTGAAGTTGGTGGTAATTTGCGATTCCTTAAGGTCAAATTGCACTTTTTTGGTGCTTCTTACATTGCATTTAAGGAATCGCAATTTGCAATTCCTTAAATGCATTCGCAAAATAGGGAATCGCAAATGTTACGATTCCTTATGTTGCGAGGCAGTTTTTCCTTCATACATACCACTAAGCCAAATTGCGATCGCAAATGCTGAAATTCTGCGAATTTCAGCGTTTGCGATCGCAATTTTGTTTGATACATATGGCCCTAAGTGATTTGCCCAGAATCACAAGATGTTGAGCGTCATTGCCGAGACTATAACTCAGTTCCCCAGATTTGAGATCGACCGCCCTGGCCGTTAGGCCACATCTTCTCCCCATTTTTTCTTTGACAGGTGAGACTGAAAATGAATGGGCTTGTACTTTCTTAAGGGCTACTCAACCAGTTATTAACTAGTGCATGGCCGCTCAGCTCTCTTTCATAATCAGAATGGTTTTGCATTTCCAGTTCTTACAAAACTAATCACAGTTTCTGTTTGGGAGAAAACAATGACTGAATGTCAATTGCTACTGGATTGATGGAGAAGTTACAGAATAATTGTGTGATAAAGTACCCCTACCACATAGTATAAGGATATTGCAAGTCACCGAAGAGTTGCATTACTATATAGAGGAAGGAGGACATAAGATGAGTACCTTTATAGGTTATGGAACTCCGATGTGACTTGCAATATCCTTATCATGTATGGCAGAGGGTAATTTATTCCTTATAATACCTTGTTACACTTTCCCACAAACCACTTAAATCCTTGGTGCGCAGCTCTTTCATATGAAAGAGAGAGCAGTTTGCAAACATGGGGAATAAAAACAGAATTTCAAGTGCAAAATTAAACACATTGAAAAAGATGTTAGGTACTTGTTGCAAAAATACATTAGACCCAGTTAAATACAAGTCCCTTTTTTTTAAAAAGGTGCAGTAGCTTGGAATGTGTAGAATTTGTGAGTAGCCAGAAAATTAAAATACTCCCCACTTTGAACCAACGCTCCGACGACACCGAAGCAAGCGAAGCAAGTGAGCCCAAACCTCACTAGAAGACCTCCCTTGTCTCTTTTATTTAAGCATCTACCCATTCATCTGTTTGTATCCACCCACTGATATCCAATATTTCACCTTTACATCCTGTCATGTATTAATTCCTTCACCCATCACTCATCTTTCAACATTCCATCCATCCATTGTCTATTTCATCCATCCATCTGTTCATACATCCATCATCTATGCATGCATCCATCCATACATCTATCATTTGACTTACCTATCCATTAATTAAACCTTTCATACATCAATTGATATTTTTGTCCATCTATCCATCCTCTCAGATTTCCATTTACTCTGCCATCCTTCCACACACCCATCCACCCATCCATCCTCTCAGATTTCCATTTACTCTGCCATCCTTTCACACACCCATCCACCCATCCATCCTCTCAGATTTCCATTTACTCTGCCATGCTTTCATCCAGCCATCTACCCATCCTCTCGTCAACTAATCCACCCATCCTTTCCCCCAACTTACCCACCTAGTCACCCACTCATCCATCCACCCTTACACTCACTCATCCACCCTTACACCCACACATCCACCCTTGCATTCATCTTTTTACCCACTCATCCTTTCACCCACTCATACAACAATTCGTTCATCCATCCATCCTCTCACCTACTCATCCATCCATCCTTTCGCCAACCGATCCTTTCACCCACTCATCTATCCATCCTTTCAACCACCCATCGTTTCACCCACTCATCCTTTGATCCACCCACCCACCCCTCCTTTCAACCACCCATCCTTTCATCCACTCATCCTTTGAATCCTTCTATCCGCCCATCCTTTCACCCACTCATCCTTTGATCCACCCACCACCACCCATTCTTCCATCCTTTTACCCACTCATACATCCATCCTTTCACCCATTCATGCATTCACTTGTTCATCCTTCTTTTCTTTTTCTATCACCTCATCCTTATTTCTTCCTTTCAGCTTTAGTTATGCGCTTTTTCTGCCAAGTTGCAGATTAGAGACCCATAAAGAACCCCACCCCCACTGTAACTGCTAAAGCAGGGGTTCACTATGCCCCTGTGTAGAAACATGCAGAAAGATTCTAGCTTTTCTATAATTACCTAATGAGTGCAAAAATAAACATGTTGCCATAAACATCTCCTTTCTGCTTGCCACTATACAGCTAGAAGAAGGGAGCAGAAGAAAGAAAAGCAACTGCTTGTTTCCCTGGGCTACTGGCTCTAGCAGCAGGCATCGTGATGTCAGACCTCAACTCTAATAAGTTATTACAGGTGAGCAGCTACGACATTTCTTTATAGGAGGTGAATGGGTGTGGCACAAGTAGCCTATTATCAGGGCCACTGCAATTATGCAGCAGGAGAGGGCCAAATTATGTGGCATGGTTGAGTAAATTATGCAGCAAGAAAAGGAAAATTATGCGATATAATGATGCACACTTCGTAATAGTATTACTTCATTATTTTGTCATTTTTAAACTTGGTAACACTGTCTGGACATTGGTTTCACCTCATTAGTACCAGTTTAACAGCCAAATATAGCAATAAGTAACAGAAAGAGGACCAGTTCAGCTTTGCAAAGGGCCCTCCACCACGCTGCAACAGGTGTCGCTGCCTTTTTATTAACTTTTGAACAGTTTGAGCTAGAAAAAAAAAAGTTTTGTTAAAATCTGCAGATTATGCAGCAGATGATGGATTATGTGGTAAAAGAGGCAAATGTATAATTATGCAAAAATCACTGCGGCCGCACAATCACATAATTTCAGTGGCCCTGCCTTTTATGCAGAAATTCGAGACAGGTTTTGATACAGGGATTGCAGAATACCATGCATTACAAATATATAATGTCTGTGTCAGACATACAGTTGTAACACTTTCTTAAATAGACGGTATGTCTGCACTCTGAGACTTTCTTTGCAATCAAAATTGTGAAAGAAACGTGCACCCGCACAAGACAGACCTCCCATGTAAATGACTGCATTTGACACATTCCATTAAGATGAAATGCCTGCCCATCTTGGGGGCAATTCTTTCATAATGTTCGATGCTGCAGCCTGCGGCTTAATTGTCCCTCTCAGTCTGATGGCAGCGTTGACAGCAATGGTGATGCGACAAAAAACGGAACCAGAAGAAATCAAGCTAGGGCACGGGCCCCACCTGGCCCACTCTGGTGACATCATCCATGTCACTCCGCTCATAATGCCTATCAGGGAGGCGCTCACATATCCTCAGAGTAGAGCTTCAATTCACAGTTAAGAGTGGCAGCTTAATCCTGAGAATGCATACATGGACACATATTATACCTGAAAAAATGGTAGTCTCTGCATGAATAAAGTTCATACTATTCAGAACGTTGACACACGTTCATTGTATCAATGTGTATTCGGCATATACGTATTTTCACACACACACGCACGCACGCACACGTGCACCCACACACACACACGCACAAACACGCACACGCGCACACACGTGCGTACGTGCACGCTCACACACACACACACACTACAGCTGTATTTACAAAAGTTCCTAGGAAGTGTCCAGGGCACAAGTCCTAAAAAAAGAAGTGGGGGGACTCTCCAAGTTAGGCGGTGTCACAGGAAGTGACATCACTGCAGGAAGTGACATCACGGCAGGAAGTGACATCACGGCAGGAAGTGACATCACATGTGCAGCAGATCTATCATTTGCACAAATTGAAAGATTTAACAATTGAAGCTGCTCAGTACTTAAGCCTGTGATTTAAGGTCCCTGTATGGAGGAATTAACAGCCCAAATGTGGATGAAGTTTGGCGTACAACTACATTAGTCAAGCCATTAAGTGCTGTAAGCGAGGCATACTAAAACATGGCACATGTTAACGACAAATACGTAACATAACGAAGTGTGAAGAGCATGGAGAACTTAGCATCTTGTTGGGGGTTTCTTAGTTTTGTGCAAGGAAGCATTGGGCGACTTACAAATACTGGAACTAACACATGACGAAGACGCGAGAAAGTTTAGAGAAGCTTGGCATGTGTATAACATGAATCCGAAGTACAGCAACTACACACCATGGGCAAACACAGGAGAAGATTCGAGGAGAGTGACAGAGATAACACAAAGAAGCAAATCAACGGAACCTAAGACAACATTAACAGAGGATCAAGCTGGCCAAACGAGGTACACCCAATGCTTCCCAAATGTAAACAAAATGATAACGATAGAGACATGTCACAAGCCCTCGCTGGTGGCAGGTGCCTCTGCGCCCCCTTCAACCCCTGGACAAATGGTGGCCTGTGCAGCCTCCAGTCTCCTGGGAGTGCCCTTTCCCTGTTTACCTTTCTCTGGAACTCCATCACCTTTTAGTTCGCATGGTTACTCAGTCGCCCCCCCCTTACTCTCCTACTCACATCACATAATATTTTCTGCTTAGAGCCACTCACCCTCTCCACTACTGCCGCTCTCTCTTAGTCATTGTACACGTCTCCTCCCTTTCCCTCCATCCTCTTCACTCACCAAGATGCACCAAGACCATATACATTTCCCCATCAAACCTGACAGATCTGCCCACTTCTACCATTAGGCAAAAAGCTATTGGGGGCTGGTTTCTGAATACCCTGTAGTAGGATTCCTAGAAGTGTCCAATGCACTCTATGCCTGTAGACCGAAAGAAAGTATGCATCACTAACCTTGCCCGCCAATTTGGGCATGAGTGAGCACAAACTAAATAGAAACAGGAAGTGAACGACATACCCAGTGATCATACTTCAAAGAGACCATCACGCAGCCCCTTTCCTTCTTAAAGTGAGCATTTGCATGCACTGATGAGGACACAGCGTGCAACAGGGTGACCTTTGGAGAGCGCACACAACAGCGCCGCTTTTTGTTCTGATCTGATTGTCTGCAACACAGGGATTTCGTGTCAGGAAGTTTACGTTTCAAACATCTCTTGAAAGGAGGCAGCTAATCACGAATGTGCTATTTAGGCGACAATGTAGACAGAAAAGTCATGAATATTCATGCCTCGCTTTATGAAGTTTCGATATATTCCTCATTGTTTGATTTCCTTTAAGACGTGTGTTTGAGATGTTGGCTCAGAGGCTCCCTGGGCGGGAGTGGAGGAAACGTGGCGGGCAAGTCAACTTAAGAAAGTAGGTGCAGGGGCGTGGCGACCGGCAGTCCGAGAAATTTCCCGATTCAGCCGCAATCACCCAGAAATGCGTGGTTGGTGCGCGCTCTTATCACGCTTTTGGTGAGCAGGGTGAACGGCGTTTTGATAAGCAGGGTGGACGGCGTCCACCCTGTAAAATAAGTGGGGGGACGCCGTCCACCCGCGTGGTACCCCGACTCGTGCCCTGGAAGTGTCACAGGAGTGACCAGAGACATCGAATGTACTTTGGGTAACTTCCCATACAAAGCTAAATTGTGGAGCACTCACAAACATCTAGCAGTGCACTCAGAGCAGTCGTTAGAGGACAGAGCCTACGCCCAGAAAGATCTGGCATCAGGGCTCGTGAAAGTCTATGGTGAAGCAGCAGCCACTCTGCTTTTTCCACAATATTGAGGGGTGTAATTTGTGTACATGAAATGTCGAGTTAATAAAAAAGCAGCACAGGCAAGGACGAATTCACAGTGATCCTAACCTGTGCACGCATGATGTGCATGTAGAATGGATTAAGGAAATGAAGGAAGCCTTAGGGAAGGATGTCTTGGTCACCAACGAGCATGAATGCCATGCACGTAAACATATAACAGATGCTGTGTGCACCTCCTGCACACATACCACTGGCATGCACTTGAATTAACAGTGTTGTCATTTATGTCCGTGCTTGTGAGTGGTTTAACGCACATTACAGCGTTTTTGCTAACCTCTGTGAACAGTCCCATTTACATATTGTAATCAGTGATGTCACTGATTGCTTGAATTTAACGGACACATTTATATATCTTCAGCTTTATGGAGTACGGGACACCGGAAATAAACATTTCCACAATCATTCCTGGCAGCTGAATGTAAAATTGCAATTTTATTCGCTGCTAAAGTTTGAAGTGGTCGCTCTTTTCTGAGAGACCCCGATAAACAATGACTTCCAGATAGCACATGCGGAAAGAGCCGCATACAACCCTGCATTTTTACTTAGTATTTTTAAACTGTACCCAGGCCCGTTGATAAAAGGTGGGCCTTCGTTGGCGCAGCTTTTCGAGCTTCTGGGACCCAGTGAACACCCTTCCTCCCCAGCTCCCCTGTGTGCTGTGCCCATGCTGGCTCTGAGGGAGGGGCAGAGCCCTGTAATGGCCGCGTGCCTCTCCCTGCTCAGATCTGCCGGCGCCGCAGGATGCTACAGAGCGGCAGGTCATGGAGTCATTTTTGGGTCGCCCTGAGCAAAGGGCATTTTTGTAACTGAGCCACGAGTCGATGACAGCCTTGACTGAAATAAATGTTTCTCAAAATGGTGATGTCTGGAGTGGGGTGTTATTCAGACATCCTCTGTGCTCCTGTTGAACCTCATGGATCAGATCCCCTATTGGTATTTAGGAACACATACACTCGTCCACTTTGATAGACCATCGAGGGAGAAATCAAAACACATAAACATTATCAGTTGTCAGTAAATCTTTATTGTCAATTAATAAAAATCATTACAATCGAAGAATATATAAAATACATTGAGAAAATTAAAAGGATAAAATTAAAAGTACATAGAAGAGCAGTGGTAATTTCTTCAATCATCAAATTCAGAACAATAAATTACTAGTGTTAAGGTGATTTAGGGATAATGTGTCGTACTGGATCATTATTATCACAAAAGTCCATCACTAGAATGACATTCCATTCTACTATTTACATTTCATGTCATATTTCACATTTCTTTCACTATTAAGACAACGCCTCTCTATATACTAGTAAAAACCTTCTGGAAGAACTATCATTACCACGTTACTTTGTAAATTTCCTATATTCAAGTGCCATCGTGCTTTTCATTCAAACTGTACTATTTTTACTAGAGTCATATTTCATGAGAAATAAAGGGCCATATTAGCAACAAAATGCGATAAATATCGCAGAGCGCGCTTAGCGCGAAATATTCTATCGCCAGCTATCGCTGGAATATATCGCCACGCTGACGCTGTATTAGCAACAATTAGCACTATGGCGATGATTATTCCAGCGATAGCGGCATAATGCGAGAATATCGCTGGAAAACCAGCGATATTCTCGCATTAACGCTAAGGTGGATTCAGCATTAGAATCCACCTCCTATACTACAAACAGGTAAGTCATCCTCACTAGCAGGTGTTAAAATCTAGCGATAAACGCGCTTAGCGCGAATTATTTTATCGCTTCGCCTTCCTTGCTAATAGGGGGTAGTGGTCTTAGCGACTGTATTCAGTCGCTTTTAGTAGGGAACGCCTTCCTTGCATGTCATTAGCGATAATTATCGCTGACATGCAAGGCGATGGAAAACGCGGCCTCTAACGCCTGAAAGCTGTCGCTAACGCCTGTTAGCGACAGCTTGCTAATAGGGCGATAAAATTATCGCCGCTTTAGCAGCAAAAAGTGCCGCTAAAGCGGCGATAAAGCCCTTGATAATATGCCCCATAATTTACATTGTTTATCACAAATCAAATACAGCAAGTAAATCAAATAATTAATAGTGATAGTTTTTATAGGTTACTGAGAGGTAATAAAACAATATGGTGTTTCCATGCCTGAGACCTATTAACATCTTCAGCATCGATTTGTAAAGGATTTCGATAAACAATCTCACCATGCTCACGTCTCACGACACCGATGGGAGAATAAAATAACAGTGCAAACAGATTGCTGGTCATTACAGCCTCCCATTTTTGTCTAGGGGGCCACTCATAATGTAACTTTTTTTCTACTATAGGAATGAACTTTACAAATTGGGTTGATAAGCGAGTGGAGTTCCCGGAAAGGCAAGTTATAATTGCTTGGCGACTTGTTCTCACGCCATTTTCCTTAAAGATGGATTTTAACAGTTCTTGCCTATCCTGAAGTAATCGGGGACAAATGCATACAATATGCAATAATGATTCATTATAAAAACCACATTAACATTATCATCGTATCAACACAAATGTTCAAAACTACCCCTATACTCACCCAACCACCCCTATACCCACCCCCTCCATCTGACAAAGACAGTAAGCTGTGCCGTATAATAACAATCAGACTGTGTAATTACAATCAGATTACAGAAGTCCTATCTGTGTGCGTGTCAACAAAGTATGGAGCACCCTGTGTTTCTGGGCCGCACTTTACCAGCACACAGTCAGGAAGCACTTTCAGATATAAGCACCTTAGAACTGTACGCTGCTCTGTGGTTGACATGATTAAGGGCCTGCGTGAGGCGAAAACTTAGAACTGTGTGCGGCCTTGTGGTTTCCATGACTAAGGCTGGGTGTGAGGCGAAAGTACATGTGCTATGTCGGCTACCTGGGAATGGCGAGCTTGATGCCTGACAAGGGGTTCACAATCTTGATATTTTCCTCTTTTATGAAATATTGTTTTTATCATGTCTTATTATATTTTATATTTGCTATTTTTGCAGAGATGTTATGGTTTTAATTAATTGAACATCAAAAACTTCAAACCTCAGCAGATCATCTCCGTATTTCCATCTATCTGACCGATGCTCCCACCTCTAAGTAATTGGGTGTGCTCCTGCGGACTAATTATTAACACCCTGGGATATCGCGGTTCATTGAGCTTCCTGAACTCATCTGATAGATCGTCTATGAACAGAGCGTTTAGGGACCCCTTGATTCATGGAGGCAGTCAATTACCATTCCAATTTTTAAGACAGGAGTCAGGAATCCGCCAGTGAATTATCATGCCATATCGCTACTAGATTCTTCGGCCAAAATATTTGGGTGAGGAATCTGGGCAAAATTGGAAGCTTGGGCTGAGTCAAATTCTTTTTTCTCCAAGGCACAATACTGAACACGCACTTAACTTATACCTAATCCTAGGAAAGTATGTCAAGGCCAGGAGAGGTGCCATTCGTATGGTCTATATGGACCTCTCCTGTGCCTTCGACTTAATGGATAGAGGGAAATCATGGGAGCTGATGGAAATAGCAGGTATCGAATTGCCATTACTAGATCTTTTAAAGTGTCTTTATTGGGACACATTTATGAAGGCATGATTTACTGAAACTGGAGATTGTACCCACCCCATTAGGGTTACGCGATGGGTAAGAGAGAGATGTATCTTAGCCCCCTTCTTATTTTAATTCTATATCAATGCCCTAGACTCATTTTTGTTATCCTGATCCCCAGATGTCCCGAAAATAGGATCTCGCTTTGTCCACGTGCTTCTTTAAGCAGACGATGCAGTTCTTATTGCTAGTATTGCGAATGGATTGCAGGCTTTTTAGATAGTTTTAATATTTTTCAGAGGGCCTAAATTTACAGATTAATTAAAAGACGTCGTTTATCTTGACCTGTGGCCCAAGAAATACTAGTTCTAAAAGTTTTTACATCGCAGGGTCCCTTATCATTAAAATCTCTAATTTTAACTGCTGAGGTATTTTGATGGATGCAAATCTGACTTGGAACCGGCTAGTCGCCCAAAGATCACAAAAGATGATGGCTTCCAGGGAAGCAATTTTTTGCTTCGCCCAAAAACTAGGCCACAAACCACTTAAAGAGATGCCAACACAATATAAAAGTAAATTCCTTTCCGTCTGCACATATGGGCTGGGGTGTGGGGTTATGCAACCATGGGTTCCCTACAGGCAGCCAAAAAGATATTCTTGTCCAGGTTGTTGGCTCTTCCGAAAACAACTCAGAGCTTGATTTTACATCAAGAACTGGGCCTAGGCTACATTGAGGATGGTGTGCACCTGGCACCCATTTTACTCTGGATCAAAATTATATCTTCTCCTGAGATGGGTTTCTCATGGAAAGGAATAGGGGGCTGTCTAAATTTAAGCAACATGACAGCGATCCTCTAGCTATCATATGTCAAGAACGCCTTAGGTGACCGTATAAGCCAACTTATTGATAGTCATGATAATGAGGTGGTAAAATCCAGGTTCTCCGTATGGAAGGAGAAAGAGAGAATTATTAAGTCCCTTGATATGGTTTCCATAGCCCAATATGTGCCTCTCTCAACTACTTTGGACATGGAACCTTACCTTTCCTAAATTGAGAAACTGGAATTAAGACTTTATCTTACTCGTTTAAGATTGTGCACGATCCATTATTTGGTTGCCTTTCCGCACAGAGGCACCTGGTTTTCTTCCTTGCCATGTTGCCAATGTGATGGAACGTCCACTCAGTCAACAAAGCACTTTATGCTTTTTTGTACATTGTATAGCACTTTAAGATCTTGCTTATTATGCCCCATGTTACGTGTGATTAATTTGAGTAAACATCAAGAAGGATTAGCTTTTTTACAATGTTTAAATTCACCTGTTTTATGTTTCTCAGTTTTAAGTTACATTTTATCTGCTCTAAAAGTGAGAAAGAATTATGCAAGTGACCCATAAAATGTAACCAAATCGTAGCTTATTTTTTACTCTGAAATCGTTTCAGATATATATTCTGTTTTAAAGCCTCTTTTATGATTTCCATAGGTCGCTTTAAAAGCTCCATTTGTACATTACGATTAATATCTGTTTTTAATTTTGTAGTATGACGAACAAAGCGTAGTCAAAGGGAAAGGCTTCTGGCTTGTGCTCAATTGTCAGTAAAACTAAATTCCATTCTCAACAGATCCCAAGATCCATACAACCAATCACTATGATCTTGGGCCCTGCTTTTCCCCATAGTGCTGCGATGGCCTTCTTTGCTGCACTTAATTCCAATGACATTTGCCTACACGTCAATGAGTGCATAGGGTGTGGCTGTCCTTTTAAAGTTGTGCACCCTAAATATCGAAACCAGAACATCGATGACACAGAACATTGAGATAAAATATCGAATCCAACATTTTGACAGCTAAGTAAGTATAGATTTTCTACACCTAACTCCACGTGTATGTACCAATGTGATATTTATATCTGCAAGGTATGTAGATGTGGAGTAAGGTATATTAAATCTATACATCCCTATATGCACTTACCTTTCAATATTTTGTCCCTTTATATTTTATCCTTGATATTCTTGGACCACAAAATTCAGGAGTAGGGCAACCCTCTTTGAAAGGCCTAGGGGCCTTGTTGCCATTCAAACTGAAAACACAGACTGCACAAACAGATTTTATGTTGGGCTGGACATTATGATGACCTCTTCCTCAGGTATTGCTTGATTTTACATTATTTTCTAGTGAATATATTTTACATTTTTCAACAAAGGACTGTATGCCAACACTCTATACCAATCCACCATTTTACGAGCTTGGCTTTCTGATGACATCACAACTGTAATCTTAATTTCTGCCTACCCTGCTAATCAGTCATTGTATATGTTTGATTGCAATCCAGAGCAAATATGATGCCAGCAGCATAACTAGGCACATAGAACTGTCACCACACCACAGACATTAAAAGACTGAAATGGAAGGAGGAAACTTCAAACTAAATGTTTGCATAAAGTTCCAAATGAATTGAAACTCAATAAAACAGCTTAACTTATGTTGGCATGGACAAACTTATAACAAGCATTGGCATAGCCAATAGGTCTCGCTTTGGGGACCTTATAAGTGTTTAGCCATGCAACAGTTGATGTTGTTGCACCAAGGATATTGTGCTGCTTAACTAAATACTTATAAGGTCCCAAAAGCGAGACCTATTGGCTATGCCAATGCTTGTTTCCTGGGTGCTGTGCCGCCAGGGATTGGATAGCTATACAATTACTATACACTTGGACATGCAGTCTGATTCAGTAATATAGGCTTGCCCCTGGAAACATTTATGGACACATTACAAGGCTTGAGGACCCGTGATGTCTAACTGAAATGTGACTCCTATGGCTTAGAGGGCATAAAACAATAAAATATGCATTTGCCTTTTTCTGTCCTGTCTGGCAAACACCATAAAAGGAGGCCATTTCCTGAAAGTGCTTCTGCTTACTTATGCTTTGAACTGGGGGCTAGAAATACCTTTTTTTTTGCGGGAGGACAAAAAATAGTGCATTATTGCAAAAGAATGAAATGCACATAAAGCATTGTTATTTGAGAGTAAAGAAAGTAAGAGAAAAGGATTTTTAATGAAATCGAAATATTTTACATATTTTGGGAAACAATGAGTTCTGGCTAAATAAAGTGTCCTTTTTTACACCAAAATTGTCTTCAAAAAGGTACGTTTCAGTTTAAAATTGTCATAGTTCAAAGAAGCAAGTTTAATTTTAAACAGGATCCCTTAATTTTGTGTGCATTACCATTCCGAAGAAAGAGATGCTGAAATATGCCTGAGAGTGGCATGGTTCTCTGCCCTTTGAAGTGATCCTCCCAGTTATTGTGTGTGTGGCTGATTCAGCCACAATATAGCCCCCAGCTCACTGATGGCTTTTGATTAACTGTTAATTGTCATATGTGTTTAACATTCTGTCTCCCCAACAACATCAGAGCACAAGTGAACAAACAGGAATATCTGCCTTCCAACCTTTAGGAGCCGGTGTGACACGATGCTTCCACAACTGTGTATAAGTGAGTCAGTACAGAACATTTAGATCTGGTTAAGTTTGCAGTTAGATCAGAACTCAAATGCTTTACCAAATCAGTCACAAAGATGCCGCCTCATGGTCTTTGGTACTCTGCGACAGGTAGTCCTGCATTAAAAATGGACAATTTAAAACTACTAGTTCCAGAATGCCCCAAAAAAATAGATTGTTACTGAATGCGGACATGGAGCAACGGGGATTACAGTGGATGCTTTCGCATTTCAAGCTAACCTAGGTAGCTTCGAGACATGCTGTATTCAGGATATGGGCTTATGTGCACATGTGATTATATGAAACTCCTCTGCTATGATTTAAACTCCCTCCCCCCGAGATCCCTGCCACCCAGATATTTTCCAAGGCAAAGGGATAGCCGCTGCACTATAGCACTGCTAGCTTGCTATAAGGATTTGGAACAACACCATCTACGTAAAGAGAAGCTGCTGCCTGCTATCACGGGAACAAAGAAGAGATTGCAAAAGGACTGAAGCGAGCAGCTAGTAGCAGCATGTCGAGAGCTGCTGTGCCTCTTACAAAAATAAAACACATTTTTGTTTTTGTTGCACAATGCGCTTCCAAACGCGGAGAATGAGGAACAAATCATCTAAAAATGAAAACACCATTTACATAATAAAAATTGGCAGACACCTCTGCTGGGATTTAAACATGTAATGACACAGCTAGTAATCCAAGTCACTGCTACTACTTGCTTGAAAGTGGTGGCTACAAAACTATCTTTGTGAAGACACAACTGTCACTTGCTATCTAGATAACAAAGGAACGCAATCTTAAGGAAGCACCTAGTAGTGTGCATGTCGGGGGCTGCCAAGCCTCAAGCCAAAAAACAAATACATTGGCAAAGACAATAAAAAAAAAAAAAAAAGGCTGCTCAGCAGGCCTAGGAGAGACCTAGAAATGAGTGACCGAAAGGCAACTGAAGCAATGCAGCTTACAGTGGGTTAAGACATGGCGAAATCATTTAACAGTCCTACAGACTCCGTGCTTAATTTGAGCCGGTGGTTGCAGGGGGTGGCCACTGTCACTTATTTTTCGTGGCCAGGACTTATTTTTTATCATCTGTCAGAACATTTTGTTCATTGTCAGACAATGACCAAGAGAGAGAGAGGCAGAAAAGGGAGAATGAAAGAGGAAATGAAAAATAGAAAAACAGTGGCAAAGAGAAAACAGGGATGACAGAACATTCAAGGGAGAGGTACAGAGACAGCAAGTTGGATGAAAGAGGCATGGGGTGAAATAAAAACTAGGCTGCCTTGAAATTAGTCCTCCTCAGCAATCGGCAGCACTGCCACTGCAGCCTAGGCTCCTTAAACGAGTGGCGCGTGCGCGCCACAGCGAGACATCTGTTTCCTATTATCGCGCACGCCTCTGTGCACGATAATTGAAAACAGATGTCGGGTCTGCGGGTAACCGACACCAATAGGCCATGGGCGGAGCAATGCGCCCGCCTTTGGCCAATTGCGTGCTGTCTTTGTTAAAAAGACGCACGCAAAGGCCAATAGCGTGGGGCAAAACGAAAAGCACACGCACGAGCGTGTGCGATTCCTAGGTTAGTTTTGAAACCCCCTACAAGAAGTCTCTCACTGCGCGAGCAGTGCTCCGCACTGCAACGCTAGGCGCGAGACCTAAAAAAGTATCTTGTGGATCTCTGCAAATGTTCCTGAAAGAATTCAGGTGATTTGGACACCTTATTCTTTGGGTAAACTTGCCCACTAGAATGTCAGCGTGGGAATTAATGGGAAAGTATCAATGTTGAAAGGCAATCAAAGTTATTCAATCTTATGAGAAGGATTCAAAAGACAGAGCTGGGAGCCACACATCTATAAAAAGCCTTATCATTTGTTGCCCCCTTTGTGGGCTTAGCTTGGCTGAACAAATGTGAGGAATGGCTGGTCTGCACGAGTGAACACTAGAGGAAGAAAACAATAGAGAAAGAAATTTCAACAGTTAGCTGCATAGTAATTTGTTTAATCCATTAATTTGGTGCTTATTTAACTTTGCTAGTTCAGTTTGTTTGTTAGGTGTGTCGTTTTGTGGTTTTTGCTCCATGCTTTAGTTTCATTTTTGTGACATAACTCCTTAATTTCTGTGGGTTACTCCACCCCAGTGCTCAACCGTTTTTTTTTGTGCTGAAATTATTTTATTGAATCCAAAAATGCCAATACAAACAAAGCTGAATACAAGCAGCAAAAGTATAGAAGAGTGATACAACTGTCAAATGTTATGCATATGAATTCAGCAACAGAGAGGGGTAAATGGGGGAAGGGGCCAGCATAACAGGCAAGAAAGAAAACTAGGAGTGGAGGGAGATGGGGGGTGGAAGAGAGAAAAGGGAAGAGAGCTGGACAAACAAAGGCAGCGCGGACAGCCAAACGCGTCAGTTTTTCCCGATGCTCAGCCGTTTTTTGTGCTTTGGGCACTTTGCGCTTAAGCCTTGATAACTTTCTCTTCCACAAAAGCTATCCATGCCAAATGTACGTCTTCTTTTGCCCACGTGCCGGGGACACTCTCAAGGCACCCAGGGTTTGTGAATGGCTGTGGAGGGCACCAAGAAAACAGTCAAAATATAGCCAATTAAAAATAAATTGTTAGAGGTGCTGGAGCAAGAGAGTGTATGTTTTTTTCTTAAAAATGGCACCAACAAAAGGTTTGCTTTGCTAAGATCATCATCTTCACAGCTTTAAAGAACAAAGAGATTTATAAAAGAAAAACATTTTATACCACATTTTTGGAATTTTTCTAACTGGTAGCACATTTTCCTATTTTTTGGGTTTCAACCTACTTGCAGTTTGCTGTGGAAACAGATGTGAAACTCAGGGTTGAATCCAGAATGCTACAAACTTCTAAAAGACTAGACACATTCTGTATTCAACAAAGGATCATTTGTGCACAATGCTCAAAGTTTTCCAAAAGAAAGTAAACATTGAAATAATAAATTATGAAAATAAATAAGAAAAAAAGCAATTGGTGACCAGGTTTTCTGCTGTCTTTATTTGCCCCAATGGAAGATTTATAAAAGTGATATATTGTTATGGCAGTCAGTCCCTTCTAGTCACAGGGATATATAGTGTTTATTGATTGTCCAAAAACAAGTGATACCCAGAGCTGCTGCTTATACAGATTTTTCAATGTTTACAAACCATGTAACAATTTAATAAAATCTAATGAATGAAAAAAGGGTATGAAGGAAACCTATGCATTTTTAAAATGTGCCCACCATTCTAAGTTTAGGAATAATGGTGAGTTTAGGAATAATGGTTATTTGTACTGCTCTGACTTTGGGATTAGCCATACTGTTATGTGATTCAGAAGGCATTTTGCCAAAGATGGAGAGAAATTCAATTGATAACCCCAAATGTTCTACTAATCTGTGTTTCCACCCTTCTCCTGATGTAAATGGTACCCCCACTTGTATGGTTGGGCCTTTTGGCCATAACAGTAAAGACCCCAAAATGTAACATGAAGAGATCAAGGGGTATATGTACAAGAACTGCCGCTAACTAACGCCAACGCTAGTTAGCTGCAGTTTTCTTAACGCGGCCTATCACCAAAAACTATCGCCCAGTTAGCGATGTATTTACAATATGTTGCTAGATGGCGATAGTTTCAGGTAGCCGCGGTGAAAACTGCCGCTAACACTAGCGTGAAGGCGATACAAATTCTGACGTTAGTGGGCGAAAACTGAGGAAAGGCCCATTAGCAGCAAAAAAACTCACGTTAGTCAGCCCAACGTGATTTTTTTTGCCTATAAGTCCACCTCCAATGAAAAATAGGAAACAAAACCAATGGAATGCAGAATGGAGCAGCCAGGGCCAAGTGCAGCACAGATCAACAAGCCCCCCAACAGCCAAGATGACCAGCCAGAGTCCCAGGGGAAGAGGAAATTCAGGGCTACAATCATGAAAAGAGGCGGATCGCTGGGCAAAACCAGTGATGCATCACTTATCATTGCTCACTGTTTGTAACACCATGGCATTAAAAACCTTGAAAGCGCGGACAGTCCCAGGGGCCCAGAGGCCTCGCAGGGCCTGCGTCTGCGACCCGGAGTGGGATGCAGAGGTGCTGTGGAGTTGCTGGGCTGTGGCGGTAGACATTGAGGTGTTGGCGATCGCCCTTGCCTGGTGGTGAAGTCTGCCAGGTGGCATGGAGACACGTTGCTGCCCTGTGTGAGAAGACCGCCTGGTGCCACTTGGATCTGTGAATGGTAGGGGCGCTCCTGTGCACCAACGTAGGGAGGTCTGCATCGCATACCATGCGCCACCATTACACCGGGGTGCATGGAGGAGATTACCAATGGTGGGCCGAGCCTCTCTGCATCACAGGCCGGAGGATGTTGCCCTGGCCGGACGCTGTGGAGGGTGAGGCTCCTGAGCTGCGCCAAACTTGTGTGGCGGGAGCGCTGCAACTTCACGCCTAAGGGGGCCCTGTTGAATCACCTGCATGGGGAGGTTCCCCAGCGGACTTGTCGGCGACTGCTGGTCCCAGGCTTGTGAAATCCCGCCTGGCTGAGGCTCCTGCTGGCTGAGTCACAGATTTGGAGAGAGTGCAGCGTATTGCGCCACAGTGTCAATGTCCAGGTGAGGAGAAGGTGGGACGCGCAGCGGAGGAGGCCCAGGGGGCGAGTTGGGCCCAGGCCTAGCACCTGTGGGTGACGCACCCCCAGTGGCAGCGTATCCGCTATGGCGGAAGAGCGTTGCCCCACTGCTTTCAAGCAGTGCAAGAAGAGGAAACATAACATGATGATAACTTTCTGATGTACTCATGCTATACTTCCTTTGCAGGCGGGAGGGTGGGTGGAGGTGCTCTACTCACAGAGCAGGGCAGGGCAGGGGTGAATGAATGAAATGAAATTTGTAATTGTAAAGCGCACCCATACCCCCAAAGGGGTGTCCAGGCGCTGTACGCATACCGCTGTGGAACCCTTCCTGGCTTTTCCCTGTGAAATGTCCACTCCTGGGCACCCCCAGGGTGAAGCCAGGCATCCCAGCGCTGTTGGGGCCGTTGTGGAGATTAAGCAAGCTATTGCCCAGAGTTGCAGAGTGGGACCCATGATTAGAATAGGCACCGAGGCGAGAATTATCAGGTCCGAGGAAATTGAGCCCAAGACCCGCCGAGGCGGGAATTGAACCCTGGTCCCGGGCCAGATCTCTGCATCAGGGTCTGCCGCTCTAACCATTGAGCCACACTTCTCCAGGGGTGGAGTGGTATGCCCACTCAAGTGCGCAATGACTGTTTGCTCAGCCCTCTCAGGCAGCCCAAAGCAGTCATGAGCACTTCTCTGTTTGCAATGCAGGCTGTATTACAACCTGCGTGGAGTACATGCCCACCCCTCCAGCTTCTGGCTGAACACCTTGTCACGGCGCTCAAGAACAATCACAACGCCGCATTGCAGCGTTGTGATTGGCTTAGGGGAGGGAGCCTGGCTGCCTGCTTCCTGTTCCTGGAAGCAGACTCAGGAGAGCAGGAGCACAGAAGATGTGGGATCCGGCCTCGAGGTAAGAATTATTTAAAAATATATTTACAACCCCTGCTCCCCCCGTGTCCCCTCCCCCTCCAGTGTCCTTTCCCGTGTTTCCCGCCTCTCAGCTGTCCAGTACCCCCGCAGCACTACTTAATGGCGGCCGCTGTGCGGCCATGCGCAGCAGGCGTACCACTGGTGCGCCAAAGGCAAACCCATCTGCGTCTTTCCGCCCCTGGAACGCTCCCAGCACCAAGCACCCTTCCTCTTGGACACTCCACTGATACGACGCCAACACTCTCCTCGCCATCAACCCTGGACGCCACACTGCCTGCCTTATAGCAACACTGTAGAATTCTCTTGCACCCAGCGCCTGTCGAAACTGCAAACGCACCTTCTGCCACATCAGCACACCAGCGCCTCCTGCCACCCAGCCGACCAACAGCGCAGCCGACCGGCTCAACTGCATCTTCCTCAATGTGCGGTCCCTCCACAAACACGGAACAGAAATCTGGGACGTCCTCAACGCCACCTCTTCAGACATTGCCTTCTACACGGAAACCTGGAGCAACCTCTGCTCCGGACATCGCCATCACCATCCACGACGGCTACAAATTCACCCACACGGACCACCCCGAGCGCCCAGGAGGAGGCATTGCCATTGTCTAAAAAAGCACACTCCGACTGACCACGCACTGTGATGACCCGACGGTGACCAATGAACACCTCCACTTTCAGATCCGGACCAACCCCAACCCCACCCTCCGCAGCACCCTCATCAACAGGCCCCCGGCCCATGAACCCCCATTCACCGATGCCATTGTAGACCTCATCACACCCCAGGCTCTCCCATCCACCGACTACATCCTACTCAGAGACCTCACGTTCAATCTGGACAACCCCAGTGACCAGAGCACCACCCCCGCATGGGGAATCTTGCCAACATCGGACTCAAGCAGCTAGTCACCGCACCAACCCACATAGCCTGACACACGCTCGAGCCCGTCTTCTCCACCAGCGGGAACTTCAACTACAGCCACACCACAGGACTCTCCTGTACCGACCATCATTGTTTACATCACCCCTTCACCATGCCCACCGTACACCATCGCCATCATTGCCCCCCCGTCGCAGCTGGATCAAGGCCATCAAAGAACTTCCCGTCAACTCCCTCAGCACCACCACTCCGCCAACGCTTACAGACGCCAACACCGCAGCGCGCAACATCCACCGAAGGATCTCCAACTGCGCCGACACCCTGGCACCCCTCAAGAAAAGACCAGGCAAACAACACTCCAAGAAGGCCAACTGGTTCACTCCCGCCCTCCACTAGTCCGGCCCCACCTGCAGACGTCTCGAGAAGAGATGGAGCCACAACATCAATCAACTCCGCAACACAGTCACCCTTGCACCATGGCGCAAGGGTGCCTGCGTTGGCGCATGGCAGCCATTGTGCGCCAACGTAGGGCAAAAAGACAGGGGGGCTTATTCATGAGCCCCTTCTGTCAGTTTTACCCCGCCGGTGTGTCATTTTCTTGACGTACTTGCAGCATGATTCTTGCACCACGTTGCGCCAGAATTTGCAAAGTGACGCATCTAGGCATATGTGTGACCTTGTGAAGCCCTGTGCCACATTATACCTGCATCAGGAATGAGGTATGCAGGGTGGGCGTTCCCACGCAACAAAGCCTCATAGGAGTGGCGCAGTGAAATCCATCAGATTTCACTGCAACAATTGTAGGACGCCACTGCGTCAGTACCTTACGCCTGCCTCATGGCAGGCGTAAGGGTGATGTAGTGCCACAGGGATAGGCTGGCCCCATGCATTGCTGGAGTTGCGTCATGCTTGTGACACAACTGCAGCAATGCGTGACAGACGTATCTGTCATTAATTGCGACATGGAGCTCCGTACAGTGAATACAGCGCATCCATGGTGTCGCAAGAAGGGCGTAGTGAAAAGTGTTGCAACACTGTTTTGTCGCAGCGATGCAACACTTTTCATGAATGAGGCCCAGGAATGCACCCTATCTTATTGATGGTGCGCATTCCTGCCCTGTAGTTTTGTCGCAGGGCAGCGCAGCAACGTTCCTTGCAGCGCTGTCCAGCACCAAAACCTTCTGAAATGAGGCCCCAAGTGTTTGCACCATTTTTAAGACAAACTATTTTCTGGTCTTAAAAAACTGCCTTTAACTGGAGTTAGAGACAGTTTTTTTGGTTTTGCACCATACAAGGAATTCCTTGGAAATATCGCGAAGTGGGGTTAGAGGCAGTTTTTGCACGGGAACGACTACCTTGCATCTTATTTTAGTGAAGTCCCGCTAACAGAAGTGGCAATCCTAAAAATTCACGTTTACGCCAGAAAACTGCAGCTAACTGCGGTTAGCGGCAATTTGTAAATACGGTGATAAAAAAAAAGCTGCCGTAACATCAAAACATTGACGCTACGGCGGCGTTAACTCCTTGTACATATGCCCCCAAGTTTCTGCCTTGAAAGTTGACCCCTTTGGAGATATGGGCAGCAGTACTTGGGGATGGGCTTGGCTGCCACACAGAGAAACTTACCAAACCCAGACATTTACTCTAAATACTCACCTGGATCCCACTACTTTTTCTTACCCAGAACGCACTGCAAACATTAAATTTTACATAAAAACACACATTTTCCTCACATTTCTTTGACGGAAAATTCCAGAATCTGTGTGCATCCACAAAAGTCCTGCCTTCCAGCATTCCCAACACTTCTAAAAAAAATAGCACCCCACTTGTTTAGCTGGGCCTATCTCATTGCTTTAGAGCCTGTTTTTACAGTGAATTGACACTAAATTTGTGTTTCAGCTTGATACTGATTGATGAGATAAATTGCTGGTCTTTTATCTCTTCTGATATAAATCCGTCACAAAATCTAGTCTAGACTATCAGGAACACATCTATTTCCAATAATTGCTCCAAATTTATATTGCTCTTTTATATGGCCCTCATACTGCAATGTTCTGACTATGTGACAAAATATAATCTTTCTTTCCAATTGCTTTGTTCCAAATCGTGCCTTCCAAGTACAGTTGCTACCAAGCTCCTTACTGGCAAGACAACATATTTCCATGTTTTCGTTTCTGTTCTCCACAACCTATCACTTTTCCATCTAGTTTGTAAACCCTTTTTAATGTGCTCATGAGGCTGTAGGCTGAGTTTTTCAGGCGTAGAGGCATTAGCCCATAGGAGCTCCGTGCTTCTTACTACAAAACTATCAAGGCTCCAAAATACCACTACATACACTGTTATACCTGCATCCTAAGCAACATGTGACACTGGTACATCAAGCACTACTTTGGCTGCCAAAATACAGATGTTTGTCTTTAAGGCGCTTACATTTTTCACTGAGCCATCCAAGGGACTGGCATATGATAGCCACAAATGAAATTCTCTTTATACTCCCAAAATAGGGCAGTATGCCCAAAATTATTGTCGTGACTCAACCACAGTCTCGATCTTGAATCCTGTTTCTTGATACATGAAATACCACCGGTAGCCCCACACCTGATTCTGTTCTAAATTAAGCCCTAACCCTTGTTGTCTCCCATGATTTCCTAATGTCCCCTCTGCAAATGGGTAGTCCAGAGAAATTCCCACTACAAGAGTCAAGGGCAGCTTGTCGTTAAGGGCTGAGGAATCCCAACCCCCATCTTTTTTCCAGCATGAAGTGTCTGTTAGGCTAGTGTATGCTGTGAATGGGTTTGTGTGTGCATGTGTGAATGCATGGCTGTGAGTGAATGTACACGTGTGTGTGTGGCCCGCCTGCCCCCCCCTCTGCTCTAGTTGCTGGCTGCCACTGGCCAAGGGCTTCCTGCCCCCAGACAAACCTATTCCACTAATTGAGGCTAATAATATGATGTTTACAGAAACCCTTACTCATTCACTCATGTGTCTTCTCACCCAGTCTGTTGGCACTACCAACTCTAGGTTCATGGCAGTACTGTGAATCCAGGGTTCGCAGAAGTACCCTAAGACCGCTGCAAGATATGCAGAGGTACCACAAAACTGGGAATACATTTTAGGTATGGTTGGGCATGGCCTATAAATGCTCCACCAGTGCACAACACATTTAATGGCTTTTGCATCTTAGGAGAGAAAGAGAATTTACCCTGTCTTGATCTTCCTGCACCTATAGATCCTGGACCTAGCTGGTTGGAGAATCCACTCCAAGGCAACACATCTGTTACCACTTGGGGCACGAATCTTGAGACCCCTGCTACCACATGGACTTCTAATAACACAGCACTTTTTTTCAAACAAAAATGCTTTTTGTTAATAACAAGCAAAGCCTGTGTTTAAATAAGTACATATACTAAACCCAAAATGTATATTACGTAATCACACTTAATTATTATAGGCCTAAACGTGCAATAAAAGTGCTGATTTAAGTTAGCCTAACGATCGATGCCATGTTAACTGAAAAATAATGCATTAACACGGAAAGGCTTGTTTTTCACATTGAATAGCTGTTTGCTCATAATGTTTTTCTCTCTTTTTGCACATGTTGTAATTTTCCAGAAGCCATCTGTTAGCTAGTGAATAGTCACTTATTTTGTATTAGACAACTGATAATGAAGTTCACACTGAAAGGAGAAGAGGTAACAGGAAGAATGATTCAAGAGAAGAACAGTCTGGACCACAGCATACCAACGTTGTAACTTTTCAAGGTCTAATGTCTAAAGACTATTGTACCAGTCTGGGAAAATGGTGTGTTTGTCTATTCCCAGGAATTTACTGAAATTCTATTGGAGTACTCAGAAGACAGAGAGAAAAGAATGTTGCAACATAGAATAATATGTGTCTATATTGGTGCGTGTACCTAGAGTAGTGGCCGGATTCCTTCCCTGACTCTCTGACTGGAGACTCACCTTTGAGTTTATGATGCCTTTCTTCCTGAGAGGCTGCTTTACTTGGATTTTATTGATTGTGTGTTGACGTTTGAGCTGAGAATACTTTCCAGCTTAATTGGCAAAGGCTTTATGCTTGTGCATTTACTCTCCCATCAGAACTCTTTATTGGGTATCTGAACTGACACCTTTTTCTCCCATTAATTCAATTTAATTTAGACCAGGGAATTTCCTGTATGGAACACATTTGTTGCATTATTACAATATTAACTGTTATTGTAACGAATATTGTATTCTATTTTATGATCAAATATCGATTGATGGATTATAGTACCTTTTAATGCTGAAGATCTAAAGATTAATAATAAACGATGAAAGACTAAAATTTTAAAAATAAAACTCTTTTAACCCATACAAAACTCTCTTTATTGACTGTACTAACAGTAATTTAATACTTAGCATGTTATTGGACTGATGTAGATGATCACCCCTTACTTCTCTTTGTTGACAGACAAGGGTCCATATGACCATTGGCAGGGGTTATTTAATGATTACACTAGAAGATTGCGATATAGAAAACCCTGCTCCCTCATTTCTATCCCAAAGTTTTCAGAGTGAAGGAAAGAGTTAAGAACTGTAAAAAACAAACTGGTTAGTGGAAATACATGCATACCATACAGACTTTTCTTAAGCTAAGGTTTAGGACTAACAGCAAAAGATCAAGAGGAATGTTTGAGAACCCTCAGAAGTGCTAGAGATGCTAATTGGAAACTAAAACAAGTATCCTGTGTCGTAGCAGGTCAGGACGTCATTTGAGCTAGACCAGGGAAGTAGAAAATGGCACATTTAAACAAAACAGCAATTTAAGAGATTGAACACTTTATAGAACAAATTTCTCTGGATAACAGAATTTTTCACATGAATATATTGTGCAATAACAGGTTAGAGAAAACAGATTCCCAGAAGAAACATATGCAGTGTATCTTGTCAAAGATGCAATTACAACTACGATTTGATTATAGACTTTATTTACAGATGCGCCTTGTGTAACTCGTAAACGTGGCAAAAATGTGAATTATACAATCTTTGTGTTCACAGATAACTTGCATTCTGCCACTGACAAACCAATCTAAAAAAGAAAGGGCCAAAACCAACCTTAAGGAGGTCAGACTACAATCTGGTTCTATCATTCTCCTCTTCTCCCCTATCCTACCCCGAACAGTCGTCCAGTGGACAGTGTGCATTCACCACTGATGACGAGGCAAGGGTTTGGTGGACCCATGTCAATTTTGAAGCATCTTTGAAGAATTGCGGTTAGTGTTCCTTATCAATTAGCACTCAGTCTCATCAGTCCTTCCTGTATGAAAAAGATCATTAGTTGAACAGCATTCTCAGCTCAGGTGGCAAAACTTTGTAACTCCATGCCAGCCAAGATACCAATGTTCAAGAAAGAAAATAAAAACCTGGCTCTTTAAGAGAAAAAAGATGCAGAACAATCAAGACCCCTCATAGGAACAAAGACAGCATTCAAGACGAGAAGAGGAAACTGTGATCTCAGTTTTGGACTCAGCTATAGCTCAGTGTAATCAGTGCCGGCTGAATGACAGTTATACCCTGTCAAACATTTCTAGCACAGAGGGCTATTACCGGAACAGACCAGAACTGCCAAAGGACAATATTTTACTGTCGCAAAGCCACCAAATCACCTAAACCATGCCACTCACTACCAAAGAGGGCATGCACTTAATGCACAAAGAGGTCTGCCACATATGGCTGGCATCTTTGGAGGACTTTAACATAGTTCATCTCTGCAGGATCCACTGTTATCCTTCACTATGGTTATAACTGGGCACCCTAAAGCAGTACCACTCTTTGAGATCACCAACAACTGATGTACGGGATGACTCTAATGCAGACCATCCTGGGGCCCGATTACACAAAGTGTTCCAGGCACATCACCCGCTTTCAGCACCTCTGTGGCACTTTGGTATTGCAGAAGAAGATTCAGGTGCTTGTGCATTCCCTTCAGTAATACAGATTGTGCCAGCGCTACATGTGTGCCAGTGAGCTTCAGGGCATACCTTATTTGCATGGGTGTGTCACCCAATGCAAATGTCAATCAATCAGGGAATTGTAAGCGCGCTACTCACCTGTGAGGGTCTCAAGGCGCTGAGGGGGGGGTCCGCAGATCTGTTTAGCCGAAGAGCCAGGTCTTGAGGGTCTTCCTGAAGGTGTTCAGGGAGGGGCGCGTCTGATGTCTGCCGATAGCTCGTTCCAGGTCTTGGCTGCAATGTGAGAGAAGGATCTTCCGCCTGCTCTGGCTCTGTGGATGCGCGGGGTTTCGGCCAGTGCGAGGTTGGAAGATCGGAGGTTTCTTTTGGGTACGTGGAAGTTGATTCTGTCGTTGAGGTATTTGGGTCCGTTGTTGTGTAGGCATTTGTAGGCGTGAGTGAGGATTTTGAAAGTGACTCTTTTCTCCACGGGGAGCCAGTGGAGACTTCGTAGGTGTTGGCTGATGTGTTCGTGTCGGGGGATGCCGAGGACGAGTCTGGCGGCGGTGTTCTGTACTGTCTGGAGTTTGCGGAGTAGGGACTTGTTGATGCCGGTGTAGAGTGCGTTTCCATAGTCCAGTCTGCTGGTGATGAGTGCGTGGGTGACTGTCTTCCTTGACTCAGGGGGATCCACTTGAAGGTCTTGCGGAGGATGCGGAGGGTGTTGAAGCAGCTGGAGGTGACGGCGTTGACCTGTCGGTTCATGGAGAGTGATGAGTCGAGTACGATGCCGAGGTTCTTGGCGTGGTCTGAGGGGGTAGGTGGGCTTCCGAGGGCGGTCGGCCACCAGGTGCTGTCCCATGCAGAAGGGGTGGTACCGAGGACGAGGACTTCTGTCTTCTCGACGTTGAGCTTCAGGCAGCTGTTGGTCATCCAGACTGCGACGTCTTGCATTCCTTTCTGGAAGTTGAGTTTGGCAGTGGTGGGGTAGGGAGAGGATGAGCTGGGTGTCGTCGGCGTAGGATACGATGTTGAGGCCGTGTTGTCGGACGATGGCTGCGAGGGGGGCCATGTAAATGTTGAAGAGGGTGGGGCTCAGTGATGAACCCTGTGGGACTCCGCAGGTGATTTTCGTGGGGTTGGAGAGGAAGGGTGGGAGTCTGATCCTTTGGCTTCTTCCGGTGAGGAATGATCGGATCCAGTCCAGGGCTGTTCCTTGTATGCCTGCGTCGTGTAGTCTGACGACTAGTGTGCGATGGGAGACGGTGTCGAAGGCCGCTGATAGGTCGAGTAGGATGAGGGCTGCGGAGTGGCCTTGGTCCAGGAGGGTGCGGATGTCGTCTGTGGCGGCGAGTAGGGCGGTCTCTGTGCTGTGGTTGCTTCGGAATCCAGATTGGGACGGGTCGAGGACGGCGTTTTCTTCAATGAATCGTGTCAGTTTCCTGTTGACTGTTTTCTCTGCAACTTTGGCTGCGAAGGGAGGAGCGAGATGGGCCGATAGTTCTTGAGGTCGGTGGGGTCAGCTGTGGGCTTCTTGAGCAGGGGTCTGACTTCTGCGCGCTTCCAGTCATCTGGGAAGGTGCCTGTTTTGAAGGTGGTGTTGATGGTGCGTTATAGTTCGGGTGTGATGGCGGCCACGGCTCTGTGGTAGATGTGAGGGGGCAGGGGTCGGTGGGGGCCCCCGAGTGGATGCTTTTCATGGTCGAGGCGGTGTCTTCGGCCGTGATCGGTGTCCAGTTGGAGATGGTGGGCTGGCTGGTTATTCTGGGGGCGGGGGGCCGTCTGTGGCGCCTGGTGGATGGTCGATGAAGTTGTCGTAGAGGTTTTGATCTTGAGGTGGAAATAGGTTCCAAGCTTGTCGCAGAGGTCTTGGGATGGGGTGATGTCTGTGGCTTCGCTGCGTGGGTTGGTGAATTCTTGAATGACACTGAAAAGTTCCTTGGAGTTGGTGGAGTTGGCCAGGATTTTGTTGTGGATGAAGTTCCTTTTGGTGGCTCTGATCTGGTTGTGGTAGTCCGTCCTGGCGTCCTTGTAGGTGGTGTGGTTTTCGGTTGTCTTGGTGTTTCTCCAGGCGTCTGCAGGTGCGTCTGGCTTCTTGGAGAGCGGTTGTGAACCAGGCGGCTTTCCTGGGGCGTTGTCTGTCGGGGTTGCATAGCGGGGCGAGCTCATCTGCGCAGTTGGAGATCCAGGTGTGGAGTTCTCTGGCTGCGTCGTTTGCGCTGTTTGCGTCGGGTGCCCAGGTGTGGTTGTCTCGGTTGAGGGTGGAGTTAAGTTGCTCGTTGGTAACCTTGCTCCAGTTCCTTCGTGGTGGGCGTGGGGCTGGTTTGGGTGCCTTGAGTTTGTTGATGGCGAAGTGTACGCAGTGGTGGTCGGTCCATGGCAGCTGCGTTGTGTGGCTGAAATGGACGCTGTTTCCTGCCGCGAAGATGGGGTCGAGGGTGTGTCCTGCTCTGTGGGTCGGTGTGTTGACGAGTTGTTTAAGTCCGATGCTGGCGAGGTTGTCACGAAGGATAGTGGAGTTGGGGTCGCTGGGGTTGTCGAGGTGGAAGTTCAGGTCTCCAATGAGTATGTAGTTTGTTGAGGTGATCGCGTGGGGTGCGATGAAGTCGGTGATGGTGGAGGCGAAGGGTGTTCGGGGGCCGGGGGTCTGTAGACGAGGGTTCCTCGGAGTGTGGCTTTGGGGGTGGTCTGGATCTTGAAGTGCAGGTGTTCGGCGGAGGGGAAGGTTTCGCTGGAGGTGGTGAGGCGGAGGGTGCTCTTGTGGGCGATGGTGAGGCCCCCTCCTGGGTGGTTGGGGCGGTCTTTCCTCTGGATCTTGTATCCGTCTGGGATGGCGGTGCTGATGTAGGGGGCGGAGGATGCGTTGGTCCAGGTCTCTGTGAAGAAGGTGATGTCGGGCGAAAGAGAGTGGGAGGGAACACTTTGCCCTTGTGCCTGCAAGGCTTTATAGAAGCAGTCGCAGAGGTGAAGTAGCTATTTGAAGCCACACTAACTGTGTGCCAAGAAGAGGTGGCACACATGCAGAACACTCTGAGAATGACCCTTGAAAGGAGGGAAAAAGGCCCCTTGGACAGCGTCGCCCCCCCCCCCCAAAAAAAACAGCAGGAAAGGAAAAATAAAACGATATTAAACACTTGTTTTATTTTTCCTTTTTCCAACCGAGTCTTGGGGGCAAGGCATGGGAGTGACAGGCACTGAGGGAAGTGGTATGTGCACTCCCATCACTGTACATGATGGTTTGGCGGCCGTTTCAGGCCGGCCAAACCTTCATGCACAGTGAAAACTCTCTCCAACCCAGCAACACAGCTGGGTTGGAGAGAGCAGGCACAGACTCACAGTTTGTCCTGGAGCGCAAATTGAGGGCGCTCGGGCCAATCCTAAAGCTGCTCTAATGAGTGAGAGCAGCTGCAGGATTGGCCTCAAGGCATTCTGGGAGCCTGTGCCCCATGGAGAAGAGGAGCAGATGAGCGTGACGCGGCCGGCTGCAGGTACGTTTTTTAAATATTATTATTTTGTTTTATTTTGCCCCCCCGCGACCCCTATGGCCCCCCCGAACCCCCACCTGCCCCGCCACTCGTCCCCAACACCGGCTGTTACTGCCCTTGGATTTCCCCAGACATCCCCCTGCAGGCGGGTGCAGTAACTCACTGCAACCGCTTAAAGGGGCATCTGCATCCCACTTTGCTTGCTGTAAAGTGAAACCTGGACCAGCTGCTTCAGACAGCCGGTCCAACTTTCTCTAATGCACTACCCTGGGGAAGCATGAGTTCGCAGATGTGCTGGGGTAGCTCATTATCTGGAACAGAGCACAATGGCCAGGCCGGTGCCTGACACATCCAGGGCAGTGCCATCTATACATAACACAGACCCAGATGTCTCTCCATTCTCTCTCGAACCTATGTCTTTCCAGATTTACAGAGCAGTTGTTCAAACTGCTGTGCGCAGCACAGGTAGTTTATTGAAAGTGTTCGGCAAACACCACATTCGCATCATGGGAAATATAAAGTAACTTACAGCAACCTTTCTCCATCACACCGCTAAGTGCTGCAATGCAAGGGACAATAATAACACCACTCTGGTCGCTCACGCACAACACTCAAACGCTTCGCAAATAGTCTCACATCAAATATAATAGCATTCCATGCATTTCCCCACAGTATAGCGTGCTACCTGTCTGATACTGACCTTTGGCACCTTGCAATATGGTATGCAGCTCTATACAAATGGAACTTCATTACAATACAATACATTTCAAGCTAAATCTGTCATGTAGAATATTCACTCACATTTAACTCTGCTGAAAAAAATCATATATTTGATGAACTGTCACCTAAGCCACATTGTGGAAGGAACAACTGATTACGCTGGAATGCAATTGTACCAATAGAATTTTGCTGATAATGTTGTAAAAAACTAGGGGCCATATTCTCAAGAACGGCGATAACATTATCGCCGCTTTAGCGGCAGGAAACTGCAGCTAAAGCGGCGATAAAGCCCCTTATCGCCGCTTTAGCGGCCGTTTCCTGCCGCTAAAGCGGCGATAATGTTATCGCCGTTCTTGAGAATATGGCCCTAGATTTCCAGATTGTGACTAGTGGTTTGGTTAAGAGCAAGAGACCATGCCTTGGTGTGCACCCTTCCACTCAGTGGTTAAGGTTGAAGGATTGTGTTAGGTTACAAAGACTATGTTTGGGATATAAATTACTACTTAAGACAGGCTTGCCTTACCTTTGCTTTAAGCTAACATTGAGTGTGGTGTGCAAGAGTGCCAGATCCTGAACGTTTATACCAAGAATTCTTGCCTGCTAGTTTTATGTGTCTGGTTTGCTAAAGACATCTTGGGGACATTCAGAAAGCTTCCCTCTGAATGCATTCCGCCCATTGCTTAACATTGGCTTTGTGGTTTGTAACTCACATTTGTGTGCTTTCTATTTGCTGGCTTTATTTGGTTTAGGCTGTCCAGCTTGCGTTCGTCCTTCCCATGGAGCATAGCTTATTTACTTTATTCTTCCACAAGTGCTTGTTTTTTGTAAACAAGCCTTTAAATATTGTTCTTATCTTGTCACATTTGCTGTCCATTCAAAGACAGAGGTCAAATGTCAGGCTCTGTCTTCCGATGGAACTCAGTGTCTGCTTTTCTTTCTCTGACTTCATAGTGATAGGATTTATGTGAAATCTTGCTGCGAATTAAAGGCTTTTTTCTAGCACACAACAAGAAATGAACAGTGCAGATATTTCAAAATATATCAGAATTAGGAAAGCACAATGAAGCACACTTTTTGTAATTCTGTGTGGTGGAAACAAATATTTTAATATGATCACAGCAAATCAATACACTAGGTAATGACATTTCCACACATTATTGTTTGTGCGCTGTGTACTTTTAGCAATAAAACTGTATGTCTGTGCAAATGTAGTGGTCATTTCTACTGAAAATGTTTTGTCTGTAATGGCAGTGCGCTACCACGCCATGCATACTCCACTCTATGCTACTCCACGACACTCTACTCCACTCATTGCCATTCTAATGCCCTCCCCTAAGCCACTCCACTCCACGACACTCTTCGCCACTCCATTCCACTCTACATGACTCTGCTCTACACCACTCTATTCTACGCCACTCCACTCTATGCCACTCCACTCTACGTCACTCCACTGTATAACACACCACTCTTCTCCACTCTATGCCACTCCACAACACTCCACTTCACTGTATGACTCTCTATTCCACTCCACTATACACACACTGTACGCCACTCTACGTTACTCTAATGCACTCTACTCCACTTTGTGGCACTTTAAGACCCTCCACTCTATGATCCTCCACTTTATGACACTCCACTCTATGACACTCCAATCTACTCTAGGACACTTTACTCTACGACACTCCATTTGATGACACTCCACTCTATGCCACTCCACTCTATTCCCCTCTACAACACTCTACTTCACTCTCTGCCACTCCAATGTACGACACTCTACGCCCCTCCACGCCACTCTATTCCACTCTACTCTACTCTGTGACACTCTACGACACTCTATACATCTCCAATCTACTCCATCATATGCCACCCTACTCTCCTCCACTTTACACCACTCTACTACACTCTACACCACTCTGTGCTACTCCTAACCCACTCTACTCCACTCCATGACACTTTACGGTCCTCCACTCTACGATCCTCCAAATTATGATCCTCCACTCTATGACACTTAACTCTATGACACTCCACTCTATGATACTCCACTATACGAAACTCCACTCTACACCACTCCACTCTACAACACTCTATTCCACTCCTCAACACTGTACTGAATTCTATGCCACTCCACTCTACGACACTCTAGGCCCCTCCACTCTAAGCCCTCTCCACTCTACGCCCCTCAATGCCACTTTACTCCACTCAACTCTACAATGTTCTACGACACTCTATGCAACTCCCACTGCACTCTACTCCACTCTGGTCTACTCTACAACACACTACTCCACTCTACTCCACTACTCCACTCTACACCACCCCACTCTACTCCACTCTATGCCTCTCCACTCTACGACCCTCCACTCCACGCCACTCTACACCACTCCACTCTACACCACTTCACTCTACACCACTCTACTCTACACCACTCTACTCTACTCCATGACACTCCCCTCTACTCCACAAGACTTCACTCTCCTCTACGCCATTCCACAATCCTCCACTTCACTCTATGCCACTCCACGCCACTCTAGGCCACTCCACTCTACGACACTCTACACCACTTCACTCTACGACACTACACTCCACTCTCTATGCCACTAACATTTAGGCATGCTGAACAGCAGCCACGCTGGTGTACAACATGGCTAAAACATATTGGTAAAGCCAATAGCTCTTGCAGAAGTTAGGACTAAGGCCTATTGGTTTTGCCAATGCTAGTTCTTTCTTGTGATTATCACATTTGTGTTTGGCGCTGTCATGACCACCAGGATTACTTACTAAGATTTTGCATGGGCGATCATGTGGTTCAAAGCGATTCACAGCATTGCATCAATGTACTTACCATTATAAAAACCTGTGGATGCAAGGCAAAATTGGGCAGTGCTGCACGAGTAGTCGTGCAGCCCTTTGTACATCTAGGTATTCTTGTGTCACGATGGCACACTGTGGTTGGGAGTTTTTCAGCTAGGTATGCAGATTGTTACTTTATACCAACATTGTATCCATGTGTTATATCATATAACAAAAATATTGCATCCGCTACATTGACCTAACCACTATATCATATGGCAAGCCTAGTTGACTAGATGTGGGTTTTAGAATATTAAGTATATACTCACCTACACCTTTACAAATAGGAATTATTATTGTTATTATTATTATGGTTATAATATTACCTGGACGATGACACGGTAGGCGATACAGTTGAGGCAATATTTTTTGTAGGCCGATATTATCAAACCACAACAAGGTAGGGGGCCGGTATTTACCGAAAGGGCACAGGACCCCGGATGCGGTCAAGCACCTCCTACTATAAGTCGCGTGGGGCCGTTCAAAACGGGAAGGCCATCCTTAATGGATGAGGATGCCTCATACACACAATACAATAGGGATCCACTAGCCCTGATGAATGCCCCATACCTATTAGGCTTAAGTATTTGATTGGATTTTAACATACTTAGGGTCCTCACGAATAAAGGTGGTAACTGGGAACCCGAAGGTATTTTTAATTTAGCTGGATCCCGTTTTTGTCCAGTAGTTTTATGTAAGAACTCCCTCCTACCGCCAAGTCTTCGGGAGGGAGAGGATGCCGATGATGAAGCATGACACTATTATGTGTGTGAGGCATCCTCTTCCATTAAGGATGGCCTTCCCGTTTTGAACGGTCCTACTCGACCTACAGTAGGAGGTGCTTGACCCGATCCGGGGTCCTGTGCCCTTTCGGCACCTACCGGCACCCTACCAAGTTGTGGTTTGTGAACCTTTTGATTTGGAGGACTGGAGGGGTGCCTTTCTCCTCCTTATCTCTCTTTCGTGGTAACGGTCGATATTATCAACCTCGATATAGTGTCATACAACCGTTGTTACTTCTTTACCATATTCATTATGGATCTGCCCATTAATGATTCAGTGGCATGCAATTATAAGTCATTTTTTTACTCGCCTTTCTCGAATGGCTCGCTATTATCTGGGACAAATTAAAATTTCTCTAACAAAGTGCCATTGATGAACTTCCTACCACAATATCACCTTTGCACTGCTGAACTCAGCTGTAATTGTAATTGGGCAACTTGTCAGCTCCTGGCGGAAGTGAAATAGTGAAGGGGGTTATTGTTCCAGGGCGCTTCTGTGCGCTGTTGACAGATAAGTACAGACTCCGCCGTCTCCACTGGCTGCCATGTTTTGTCTGTGGAGCTCTCCGCCCCAGGGCACACTGCTTCACTAATGTTACTATGAAACATGATTTATTACTCAAGAATAGTGGCTGTCTGAGTGGTTTATCAAACGTAAACACCAGGGCGTTCTCCGCACAATGGGGGTGTGTCACTGCACAGCGCTGCTCTTTATCTCACTGTCTGATCTGCACAATGACGTGACTGTCACGTTTCAAGACAGAGCTCGGGTTTGTGTCCTCCTTTGTACCCACATTACTTTTCGTTTCTCGTGGCCCTCTTGTGCCTTTCATTAGAGGAATCTTGAAGATAATGTTCTTGTATTACACGAATCACTCGCAGATTCTGCAATATTGAATGCGCCATGTTGCCTTCTCATTGCGCATTCACGGTGGCCAACATTTGTGCATGTCACGTTGCTCCCAGTTTATGTCCATTTTGCATTATGTGAATTTGGCTACATTTGCTCTTGTGGGGGCTGGTTTGAGCAGAGCATGTCTCACAGTAACTGTAAAAGTGTTGTCGAGATACATTATCTGTCGTCACCAGTGTCTTCCTGGAATCAACGTTGAATATTTTACAACGTAATCCCTCCCTTGAAATTTTGAATCGAGAAACCAGGCAAGTGTTTTTTTTGTGCACAATTTCATGTAATTTCACGTGAAAAAAAGTAATTTGGCACAACTCCTTGACTCCGATTACAAGGGAGATTGATTTAGGTGTCAGGTGGCTGCAATTAACATTTCTGGCCAGTATCACCGCACCGAACCTCCGATTATTTTGAGTTTTTGTCCCCGGAATTGAAAATAACATGTGGACGGGAATTACTGGGTTGTGATCTGCATTGCAGAGTCGCGATTCCTTGGACAGCCCTCCCGCCACTGAAAGGGAGCAGGTGGCGTGTGGAGGGTGGTGGAGGGCAGGGTGGCAGGAGGCTGGGAGGCTGGTGACAGGTAAGAGGCGCTATCCCATGCTCCCCCTGTGCTGCAGGAGGCGGTCAGGTGGGGCTGGGGCTCAGATCCGGCTCCTCTTGCAGCCTGATCCGCCTATAAGTTTGTCAGGCAGTTTTTACAGGCCGTAAAATCTGGCTGGTGTTTTTACAGTGGACAGCTGGGATCAAGCCCTTAATATTGCGAAAGATAAATAAAAATAATAGTACTGGGGTGTCAGGTTCTTAAAGTCAGATTCCTGGTCGTTCGTTTTAATGCATATTGTGTATTGCAGAATTCGAGGCCGCTTCAGGGGTGGAATAAGGAATTGTTTGACTTGAGTCAATTGGTTGAGCAACAACAACCTGTGACGACAATTCACTATTAATCAGTGCGCAATCAAAAACAAAAGGGAAGTCCACTAATAGATGGCTGGGAGGCATGCCAGTATCACAAGAGGGTTATCATTTAATAATTTGCCTCCCACTTTAGAACGCAAAATGGTCGTACAAAAATACATTTATTTATCATTTTAGGGCGGGCAGTTTTTTTGATGCACTTATTAATCAGTACGCCAGAGCCGGCTTCGTGTTGTGCATTTAGGCCCTGTTTCATAAAATGCTGTGCTGCTGTGCGTATCTCAGTCTATCATAAGAGCACAAAAACACTTGCCAGGGAGAAACTATTTAAGTGAGTCACAATGTTACGAATAGCCGAGTAGTTTCCCACCTTGACAAACTTGGAAAGTCGCACACATTAATTCCTGTGAAGGGCAGTTTCGAGGGTGGAAATTGAGATGGAACACCTCCACGTGTGACGGAGGCACGGGGAAAGGAGTTTGTTTGCGGGAAAAACATGCCTGTCCCATAGAGAAACAAGCATTTGCAATTGAATAGGTCTCGCATTTGTGAGAGAGCTATTGGCGTTGTAAATGACATTGTCTTTTACCGATGCGATTTGGTTTCGCGTGGAGTGGACCTATGGGTGTGGTGTGGAGTGGAATTATGTGGGTTGGATTGGAATTGTTAGTTGTGGAATTGTGTGTGTTGGAATTGTGTGGTGTGGAGTGGAAGTGTGGAGTGGAATTATGTGGCATGACGTGCAGTGGAATTATGTGGATATTAATTATGTGTAATCAAGCGTACTGGAATTATGTGGAGTGGGATTGTGTGTAATGGAGTGTAATTATGTGGAATGGTATTTTGTGTTGTGGAGTGGTATGAAGTGAAATTTGATTATGTGGTGTACTGTTGAATATTGTGGCATGATGTGGCATTTTGTGGTGTGGGTTGGATGTAGGTGGTGTGTTGTGTAATTGTGTTGTTGAGTTGAATTATGTGGTTTGTTGTTGAATTATGTGGTGTGGTATGGAAATGTGTAGAGCTGAATTGTGTGGCGAGGAAGTTTGTGGCACTGAGTGAAATTATAGTGATTGGAATTATGTGGTATGGTGTGGAGTGTATTTGTGTGGATTGTGTTACCAAGATTGCAGTCTGCAGTCCAGAGATAGAGAGTAAAAAAGAAACCACAGGGTGCAGCAGTATTTACCAGGTCAGGTAAACACCCCATATTCCGGGTCTTCCTGGTGAAATAGCGGAATTGTATGTTGAATTGCTGTGAGCAGGAAGGGTGCAAAGGAGGCTGTGGGCACCTCAGGTGGGGGGCCTTAGGAGAGCTCTGGGGCAGTTCTATGCCCTCAGGAGGAGCAGGTCCCCTGGTGGGCACCTCCCCACCACTTTGAAGCAGGACTGGTGGCATGGTGCCGCCGACTGGTGAGGGGCAGAGAGGATGGAGGCTGAAAGGGCACCCCCCCACTCCAAGAATACTGGTGAAAAAAGCTAAATATCAAGAGAGATGGGCAGAGGAACTGAAGTGCCGAGTGGAGCAGCATAGACATGTGGTCAGAACAGCATATGGAGGGGGGAAATGTTTGTGGAGGTGCACAGGATGGATCGCACGCCTGGTGTTGGGGTAAAGCGCCTGGATCACAGAAGGTCACCAAACAGTTATTGGACTGTGTGGTGGACAATGAAGATGGGGCTGAGAAACTGGGAGGGCCCTTTGTTGTTCAAACGTTTAGAAGCGGGCGCTGGAGTCAGGACAGCACAGGTTGGAGGAGAGTTAGTCCACAGTGCCATTGGCGCAGAGTCACCCCATGGGGGAGCTAGCATGGCTTCTGGGATGAAGCGGGTGCAAGGGTGGGCTAGGCAGTGAAGTAGGTGTTGGAGTCAGGAGAGCACAGTTTGGAGCAGCGGCTGCCACAGTGCCATTGGCACAGAGAGCCCCCCCTCAGAGCAGCAAGGGTGGCTTCCGGGAAGCTGGAGCAAGGGTGGGCTAGCAAGGAAGTAGGACAGACAGAAAGAACACTCCAGGGGGGGCTTGTCTGATGGAAATGAGAGAACTCAGAGCAAGCGAACTGACAGCGGAAAAGTTAGGAGGGGAAGGAGTGCATTGGGAAGGAGTTAGGAGGCAGCCCAGGGATTATGTGGAGTTGGATAAAATAACGCGGGTAGAGAGGTTTAGAGCGTCAGGGGTGGTTGAATATATTAAGGGGAGAGTAGGGTTGTTAATGCTAAAATGTTGTTTGTGTAGCTAAACCGACCGATGTTAGACTTTATCGTATAAGCAAAATGTACTTTTTGTCTGTCCTCCCCCAAAGTGAATCTGAAGATAAGGGTGTTCTTCAAAGAAATCAGGGGACATTGTTGGGCTTGGAGTCTCATTCTGCTTTTACGCCATTAAGAGCCACTTTCATTTCACTGCAAAAGGCATTAGTTTAGCTAATCTCCAGACTAATGCCCTCCCCCATGGAAAATCAAATGGTACCTTCGGGGCCTGAGCTAACATACAGCTTCCATGCGCCTCCAAATCACGCAGCCCAAGTTACCTAATTTGCAGAACTCTGGTTGAGTAATGTTCATGCCTCTGGACTACTATTTTCCAGAGTGCCTTTGCTGAAGTACTGGCCTGCCGAGAAGAGCTTCCATCTTGAGGTGGTCACGGTTGCATCCGTTTCACAAAGTGAGCATGGTGTGCCTAAAAATGAAATGCGCACAGCCGCCACGAAGGTCAAGCACAGATTGTTGCGCTGCATAACAAAGTATAATTTTTTTATAAAATGATTTGACGAGCCGCGCTATAAGAAAGGGGCTATTGTTCCAGCTCAAATATGGCATTATAGTGTGCTTGAAAAAGTTTGGTGAGCGGCGCATAACAAAACAAAAAAATGCGCTGCTGCCATTCTTAAAGGTGAAGTGGGCATGGCGCGCTACTTTGCTCAGAGATAGACAGTAAAAATAAAAGGAAAGGCGTGCGCCCTGCCATGAAGATCAAGCACAGCGTGCCGCGCTGCATAAAAAAAATATTTAAAAAAAGGATTTGGGCAAGCTGCGCAATAAGAAAGGCTCACAGCCGATATTGTTCCATCTCAAACAGCATACTATTCTGCTTCAAAAAGTTTGTCGAGCCGCGCATAAGAAAACTAAAAAAAGGCGCTGCCACCATTGTTGAACGTGAAGCGAGCGTGACCCGCTGCTTTGCTCGGATAAAGTAATTAGTAAAATAGTGCTCACAAACTGTAAATAACAGATCCTGAGTATCAACGCATGTAACAGGGGCAGTCCTTATGGGAGGGTACAACAGGAGAAAAGGCGGTACTAAGGCGGGACTAGTAAAGAGAGTAACCAAAGAAACATAAGCATTTGAAAAAGACAGTCAAAGGAGCCAATTAAAAACATGGGCGGAACATGGGCGGAGCTTAAAGCCCATATCCTGAATGCAGCATGTCTTGAAGAGACAGCGCAAGCGCTGCCTAGGCAAGACCTAAAAACATAGCTACTGCACATTTATATTACAACTCCACATACAGAAATATACCCAAGGTTACAATTTTGTTTGTGGAAATACTTGCACTTTCGAGCACTTATTGATAGTTACAGATTCCCATGAGTATTCTTTGTGATTCAAAAAAAATCTAAAAGCTGCTTCAGATTAGGAGTCTGAAAGTTTTTACAAACTTTTGTGAATTGTGGGATCATACTTTCTTAGCCTCTTAAAGCCCACATTAGGAGTGGCCCATAAATATCCCAGTTATTTCCCTCCCTTGGGCTTACCGTTACCAGGTCCTGGTAATTTCAGAAGATAGGCAATAAAACAGATTACAAGTTTTTGGGGAATAACATGCAGAAATCAGATAATGGGATGTTCCCTTGTGTGCCACCCACAGACTTCACCTGCCTGCAGTGGATGGAATATGAGGGTGGAATACCACTCACCAGTGGTGCTCCCACTCAACTCATAATTCAGACGGTTCCGGTAACTCTTGTTACTGAAGCCATCAAAAATAATGGGCCCCTCATCATGAGGGAATTAGTAGCAACAGTACACAAAAAAGTATGTACAAAAGTACAATCTGGGATACAAGAGAAATAGAACGAGTAGAATGTGCACTCAAACAATCAGCAACAGTCAAGGTAACCAGACGCATTTTATTTCCGCCCAACCGATTACGATGTTCGCGTTTTGAAAGGAAACCACGCGGTCATTCCGAATCGGTTCCGACTGGCTCTCGGGGTATCCGTGTCGGTCGGAACCGCATCGTGCACCTCTAAGAACAGCGTTTCCGACCGACCGATTACGATGTCGATTTCCAACAGCCTTTCCGAGTCAGCCTGTCCGACACGAAAAGGCTGTAAGAAAGTGACTTTGGGGGCCCCTAGCAGGGCCCCCTTCATCCTGCAGCCTCCGGTTGGGGGCCGAGGGGTACCTAAGGGACCCCCCTGTAAAACCCTGCACTGTGTGGCAGGCACCATGGGGTGCCTGCAACAGGGTGCAGAGTTTTACACACACACCCCATTTCCCCATAGGAGCCTGGGTTGTCGGGCGGAACATGGGCTCTGATAGGGACCAATGGGACTCCGACCGAACAGTGTTCAGTCACATCGTAATCGGTCGGGCGGAACTGCCGACTGCGAGTCGGTCGGTTTCTGAATCCGAGATGGTGTAGGGCGGAAAGTTTTTGCCCGACATTGTAATTAGGCCCTTAGTAGTAATATCTTTGAATGCATTTTGAGATATGTTAGTAATGTAGAAATGTAATATCCAGAAGGTGCCCCCTAAATATAGTTTTTAGGTCTGGGAGAAGGGGGAAGAAAACAACAACTACATAAGCTACAAGAGCACTCCCACTCAACCTATATCTAATTCACTAGTGGCTTAAAAAAGCTCACTGGGCTCCCCTTTGCTGTATTGTCACAGTAATTACAACAATTTTTTATTCAAATCCATTCTTATTTATTAAATTCATTTTATCAAAAGTTAAAATAGATTTTTAAGTACAAAAAACATTTCTTTTTTCTAATTTTTTGGTCTTTTGTGTGCTGTATTACTATATACAATTCATCATTTCAACATTTCAAATTGGTATACATTATGTACATAGTTTGCATGGGAAACCCCATACTGTGATCCACCTTGCACCACAACTACCTCACATCACATCACAACCTAACCTAACGTACTCATACATACACTCTTCACACACATCCTTCATCCAGCTATGGAGGCATACACTTTTTTAATCACGGATGAGAGTCCTTCATTGATTATTCATGATTATGTTGCCAGCTAGGTATCCATAATGTTGACGCACGTTTCGGTGGGTAAGTAAATACGCAACCACCTTCTTCAGGACCTCTCCTTGTCAATTAAATTCTAATGGAGGGTGTTGGGGAATCTGTAAGCAAAGGAAATATTTTAGAAAGGGGGACGCCCATAAGTACTTAATTTTACAACGGAGATACCTACTACTCTTGCCATAGAACAAGACGAAATAAGACAGAAAAAAGAAGAAAAGGATACCATCCTTCACCCTACCACCCGACGTTATAAGAATTCTTGTAAGCCAAGCTTAAGAAGGGGGAAAGTCACCCCATTGTAGATTGCATGAGTTAAAAAAGTATAGTTTTTTTGCGACATGTTAGAAGAGGTGATAGATCGATTTTCACCTTATATCCCTTCCATTTTTAGTGTGCTGGATAGACCTCATGCTGGGTCCTTTGTATCTTAGTACCACATATGTGCATAATTAAAAAATTTTACTAACCCAGAACAAAGTGACTGTAATCACAATCACTGATTGGAATCTGATGCGCAGTTGGGAAACCTTTTCCACAAATATGGAGTTTTTGTAATCCCTTCAGTAGATATGTTATTTGTCTGTCTCCGTGGCTGTGAATAAATAATGAGACATATTTTGTGTTCACTGTTCTATGCTTTGTTTATTTATACTAGTGGTTGTTTTTTCTACTGCATATGGGTAGGATAAAGAATTCATTACCTTTTTTTAATTATGAGTTATTTTGGTCCAACCTTGTCGTAGGGAAGATCAATAAGGTTTGATTCGCTTTGCCTCATTTTGCCTCATAGGGATATAGGCGAAATTTATGTTGACTTTCAATGTTTGTCCATTGGCCTTTCTGCAGTAAGTGTCTTTAGGAAATAAGAGAAATAGTATCTTCTATTACAATGTGTCCATGTCAAACAGTCGTTTGACTTGGAATACTATTACAACGCTTTGCCTAAGCGTACAACACTAAATAAGATCATATTGGGGCCAATGTTGCTCGTGGCGTTATATCTAACTACACTGATCCTGCTACTTGAACATAAAAACTAGTTCCCTGATACGCTTTTGCTCACCACTATAGGCGTTACGGTAACCTATTAGTAGGAGCATTCCAAATCACGCATTTCTATTGCTATGAACACATGCTCGCCTCTAAGACATGAGCTGAAAGAACTATTACAATGCTTTGTCTAAGCGTGCAACACTACATAAAATCTTATTGAGTCAGATGTTACTTGGGGCGTTATATCTAAATGCACCGGTCCTGCTACTTGAACATGAAAAGTAGTTCTCTAATGCGCTTTTGCTCACCAATATCGTCCTTGCGGTACCCTTTTTAAAGGAGCGTTCCAAATCAAACATTTCTATCGTTATGGGAACATGCTCACCTCCCGACTTTTCACTCACTTTAACACGTAGGTAGTACGGCTACCACTAAGACAAAATACTTGAATGTGGGACAGAGTTCTCTATTTCATGGGTCTCATTTACCTTCATTCTGATATCTTGCTGACCATCGGTGTTTCCGATCTCTTTCGTCCCACTGTGCGTAAAGGAATTAAAACGCGGACGCAAGAGCCGTTTAAAAAACATAGCGTGAAGCGCGCACGTGACCAGAAACAAAGGACTGTTCTTAATTCATTCCTAAAAGTCGCGCCATCTTAAAGAGGCTATTCTCGATGTAAATCTCTGGGATTGCAGTGGATATATCTTGCAATATATATTATATTATAGACACTAGGCTTTGTGAGACAAATATATAATCTGAGTAACAAGTAGTAATAATTAACTACAAGATTCTCGTGGAATTATGACGGCACTACGTTTATATTAAACCCTTTCATTGGTACAGGGAATGCTCAAATAATACGAGAAAAAAGTTTTCTTAATTTTCAGAGCAACGCTACATATGTCATGGAGTTCAAACTGTTTATACAGGTAATCTTAACATGGGCTTCTCTGTGAATTTCATCGGGTTACGCTCGCCATATTTAAATGATGTTATATGGTTACCAGTATACACGTCTGGTTTGTGGCCCTCACCAAATTTTCAGATTGGCCAAGAATGGATACCTGCACTAGATTCATACCTAGCTCAATGAGGCTGTACCGCAATTTGCTATTTTCCCTGTGTTCTGGAGAGAAACCAGTAAATAGTGGTTTTTTCACTACTGTATCTCTTTGTCTACCCTTCAATGATCACGGATGATGTTAGTGTTCCCTATTTGTTAATGCAGGAGGGCGTAGCTGGACTACCAGATTCTCATATGTCCTAAGAAAAAGTTCATGTTGTTTTAAAAATAGGAACAGGGTCCAAATGGACAAAGGTATTATCTATACGGTGCCTTGAAATAGGTAAAAAACCTGATCTGTTCATGTGATCTTCCAAACTATTTCCTCATTTAGGCCCTCTTTTACAGTATTGAGGGTAAAAATCCAATATGTTTCTCTACCTTTGCGTGTATCTGTCTCATTGCGTCCTGGTTTGGTTTTTACTTTCTCCAGGATCAGCCAGCGCAGTTCATTTGCTGTGTGTGAGTGTTCATGGCAGTGCTGTACTAAAGGGGATGTGAATTTTTTATTTTTGATGGCTGATTTGTGTTCAGAGTAACATACCCTGAACTCTCTGCCAGTTTCCCCAACATAGCCTTTCTTGCAGGGTCATATGATAAGATAGATTATATTACTGCTCCTGCAGTTTGTCATGTCTTGAAGCTTTCCCGACCGCCCTTGATATTCCCATCGGTCTGTGACTATCGCTGTGTCGCAGGCTACACATGTGCCACATCTGTGGTTGCCTTTAATGGCAGGCAAGCCTGTCACTGATCTATCTCCCAGAATTTTTGGTTGATAATCTCTGGTATGGACTAACTTGTCTTTTAAATTGGCATTTCTGCGGTACGCCAAAATTGGTTTCTCCAGGATGTCTTAAACATTGGTAGCATTAAGAATATTCCAATTTTTCTAGTATCTTTTTAACTTTAAAGTTCAGTGTAGAGTGGTTGATTACACATACTAGTTTGTCTGTTTGCTCGCGTCTTGTCCCTGAGAGCAAGGCATCCCGATTGTAAAATCTTGCTCTTTTGAAGGCTGTCCTGACCAAACGTTTGGGGTACCCTCTATCTAACAATCTTTGTTTCATTTGTCCTGCATGAAAATCAAATTCTGAAATGTTAGAGCAATTGAGTCTCACTCTTAAGAACTCTCCGAATGGTATAGAGTCCTTTTGGCAGTTGGGATGAAAGCTGTCGTGTTTCAGGATTGTGTTTTTGGCTGTCGGCTTTCTATGGAAGCTGACTTCCAAAGGGCCATTGCTGCCTGAGATGACAATATCTAAAAATTCCACTTGTTGATTACTATAGTTAGCTATAAATGTGAGATTTGCATCGCTCAGATTTCACCAGGATATGAAATCCAGGAGAGTCTGTACTTCCTCCTCCCATACTAGGAAGATGTCATCTATAAATCTTCTCCATATTTTTACGTTTTCAAAATATGGCGCTATCTCGTTAAAAATGTGTTTCTGTTCAAACTCCCCCATGAAGATGTTTGCAATACTGGGAGCGCATGAAGCTCCCATGCTAGTCCCTTTCACTTGTTGGAACAGGTCATTGTTAAACTCAAAGTAGTTGTGATACAAGACTAATTCCAGGCACTCTAGAATGAAAATATCCGGTCTTTCCCCCACAGTTCTGCCTAGTAGCGCTGCCACCGCTTCTATGGCTTTCCTTTGGGGTATATTCGTATAGAGTGCCTCTATGTCTAATGTTACTAGAAGTTCTCTGTTTGGTTCAAATGGCATGTTCTCTATTTTGTTTATGTCTCCTGTGTTTTTGATATACGAGTGGTAAGTAAATGTTAGAGGACACAGGAAGGCATCTACATATTTTGATATGGGTTCTATGCTTGAGTTTATGGAGGAGATGATGGGACGCATTGGTGGGTTGTAGATATCCTTGTATGTCTTAGGCACACCATATAGGGCTGGGATTACTGGATTTTCTTTATTGAGGAAATCATGTTCTTTGCGGAAAATGTCTCCCTTTTCCAGGGCCTTTTTTGTGATCTTTGTAATTTCTGTTTTGTTAGCTTAACTCGATTTACTGGCCTGTAATGTTCGCGAACAGCTAACATGTCTTGGATCTTTGTGGTGTAATCGTTCCTATCCATCCCCACAATGCCATCCCCTTTGTCACAGGGTTTGACAATGATGTCTCTGCTCTCTTGTAGTGTCTTTAAAGCTGCATTTTCTTTTTTTGTTAAGTTGTAATTACCTTGATGGTTATATTTGGTAACTTTCTGTAATTCTTTCAGTACAGTCTGTTCGTAGATGGCCACTTCTGGGCCTACCATGTCTAGAGTAGGAGTGAAAGTAGATTTTGGTTTACAACCTGATCTATTGGGTTCCGTATCTTTTCCACTATTTTCTTGAAAGAATTTTTTTAACCTTATCTTCCTAAAAAAGGAGAAGATATCTAGATTAAGTTGGAACTTATTACACCGATCACCAGGGACAAGTGATAGACCCTTGCTAAGAATGCCCACTTCATCTATACTAAGTTGGTGTTTTGATAGATTGAAAATCGGGATGGCGACTCGTGATAGGCCTAGTTTATCATTACTCACCTCCAATACTGTTGGTTTTTGGTTCTCATGTATAGTTGTGGAGGTGGAGGGTCTGTCTGATGGTAGTTCCCCCTGTTTGATCTCTGATATCTCGGCCTGCCTCTGTTGAAACCTCTCCCTAAAAAAGGGGGTTGCTGTTGGTAGTACTGATTTTGTTCTGCTTGTCTGCCTCCTCTGGGTCTATAGTTGGCTCTGGCGTTCTCTGGTGTATACGAGTTGTCTCCTTCTGAGTCAGACGAGTTAGTGTCTGAAAAGGTTAATATCTTTCTTCTTGGTCTGTATTGATTTTGATTAGTTTGTTCATTTTGCCATTCTTGATAATAGTTAGGGTTCAGATAAGGATACGCCTTTTCTTGGGTATACCATCTCGTATCTTTTTTCAGTTTGTCGGTTTTCCTTTTTGTTAAATATTCATCAAAATCATGCAATTCACTACACAAATTCTCTAGCTTTGTTTTTGCCTCCTCTAGCGCTGTCATACTTTTTAGTTTCTCTTCCAGGTCCTGGATTTCCTGATTGAGGACGACCACTATTTCTCTGGCCGTCTCCACAATCAGGATCATCAGTCCCTGGAACATCTGTTAGATATGTGTGACCATCTTTCTAGGAACTTCCGTATTTCTGTGAATAGAGCAGGGACATTGCGAACTCTTAAGCCAGAGGGAATTACTCCAGATCTAAGATATTCTAACATGAACACCGCATGTGACTCTGTCCTTTTTGCCTTTTTCTTTAAATTTATTAATTTTGTCCATTCTGTGTTGTCCACATTGGAGACTACTACCTTTTTGGTTGTAGTTGGGAGTTCTCCAAACAAAGCTGAGAAGTCTTCATCTGAAAAGCCGAACGTTTTTAACGCTTCCATCATATATGTCTATGTGGTGGACCTATTTAATGAGTTGGTGGTATTGTGAAGTTGCTCAAAATTCAGTAATAAAAGAATATATTTTTTTTATAAAGTATAGGCACAAAGTAGATGTTAGAAGGTTCAATGTTAAAGGTTAGTAACAGGAAAGTTAGAAAAAGCAATAGTTACACCACAATGTGACTCCTTTAACGTATTTAGAGTAGTAGAACTCCACTGAATCCTCAAATTGGAGTAATGAGACCTGTGGTTAAACAACCACAAACACATGTAATATCCAGAAGGTGCCCCCTAAATATAGTTTTTAGGTCTGGGAGAAGGGGGAAGAAAACACCAACTACATACGCTACAAGAGCACTCCCACTCAACCTATATCTAACTCACTAGTGGCTTAAAAAAGCTCACTGGGCTCCCCTTTGCTGTATTGTCACAGTACTTGCAACAATTTTTTATTCAAATCCATTCTTATTTATTAAATTCATTTTATCAAAAGTTAAAAAGATTTTTAAGTACAAAAAACATTTATTTTTTCTAATTTTTTGGTCTTTTGTGTGCTGTATTACTATATACAATTCATCATTTCAACATTTCAAATTGGTATACATTATGTACATAGTTTGCATGGGAAACCCCATACTGTGATCCACCTTGCACCACAACTACCTCACATCACATCACAACCTAAAACAGAAAAAGCAAACAACGGCCGACCACGGTTGAGCACTTCAATTCCACTCGTTTCATATATTTTGGTTTGGTGCAGCTACATAAGAAAACTAAAAAAAGGCGCGGCCACCATTGTTGAACGTGAAGCGAGCGTGACCCGCTGCTTTGCTCGGATAAAGTAATTAGTAAAATAGTGCTCACAAACTGTAAATAACAGATCCTGAGTAACAACGCATGTAACAGGGGCAGTCCTTATGGCAGGGTACAACAGGAGAAAAGGCGGTACTAAGGCGGGACTAGTAAAGAGATTAACAAAAGAAACATAAGCATTTGCAAAAGACAGTCAAAGGAGCCAATTAAAAACATGGGCGGAACATGGGCGGAGCTTAAAGCCCATATCCTGAATGCAGCATGTCTTGAAGAGACAGCGCAAGCGCTGCCTAGGCAAGACCTAAAAACATAGCTACTGCACATTTATATTACATCTCCACATACAGAAATATACCCAAGGTTTCAATTTTGTTTGTGGAAATACTTGCACTTTCGAGCACTCATTCTTAGTTACAGATTCCCATGAGTATTCTTTGTGAATTTAAAAAAAATCTAAAAGCTGCTTCAGATTAGGAGTCGCCCTTCTCAGTGCAAGTGTCTGAAAGTTTTTACAAACTTTTGTGAATTGTGGGATCATACTTTCTTAGCTTCTTAAAGCCCACATTAGGAGTGGCCCATAAATATCCCAGTTATTTCCCTCCCTTGGGCTTACCATTACCAGGTCCTGGTAATTTCAGAAGATAGGCAATAAAACAGATTACAAGTTTTTGGGGAATAACATGCAGAAATCAGATAATGGGATGTTCCCTTGTGTGCCACCCACAGACTTCACCTGCCTGCAGTGGATGAAATATGAGGGTGGAATACCACTCACCAGTGGTGCTCCCACTCAACTCATAATTCAGACGGTTCCGGTAACTCTTGTTACTGAAGCCATCAAAAATCATGGGGCCCTCATCATGAGGGAATTAGTAGCAACAGTACACAAAAAAGTATGCACAAAAGTACAATCTGGGATACAAGAGAAATAGAACGAGTAGAATGTGCACTCAAACAATCAGCAACAGTCAAGGTAACCAGACACATTTTATTTCCGCCCAACCGATTACGATGTTCGCGTTTGGAAAGGAAACCGCGCGGTCATTCCGAATCGGTTCCGACTGGCTCTCGGGGTATCCGTGTCGGTCGGAACCGCATCGTGCACCTCTAAGAACAGCGTTTCCGACCGACCGATTACGATGTCGATTTCCAACAGCCTTTCCGAGTCAGCCTGTCCGACACGAAAAGGCTGTAAGAAAGTGACTTTGGGGGCCCCTAGCAGGGCCCCCTTCATCCTGCAGCCTCCGGTTGGGGGCCGAGGGGTACCTAAGGGACCCCCCTGTAAAACCCTGCACCGTGGGGTGCCTACAACAGGGTGCAGAGTTTTACACACACACCCCATTTCCCCATAGGAGCCTGTGTTGTCGGGCGGAACATGGGCTCCGATAGGGACCAATGGGACTCCGACCGAACAGTATTCGGTCACATCGTAATCGGTCGGGCGGAACTGCCGACTGCGAGTCGGTCGGTTCCTGAATCCGAGATGGTGTAGGTCGGAAAGTTTTTGCCCTACATTGTAATGAGGCCCTTAGTTGTAATATCTTTGAATGCATTTTGAGATATGTTAGTAATGTAGAAATGTAATATCCAGAAGGTGCCCCCTAAATATAGTTTTTAGGTCTGGGAGAAGGGGGAAGAAAACAACAACTACATAAGCTACAAGAGCACTCCCACTCGACCTATATCTAATTCACTAGTGGCTTAAAAAAGCTCACTGGGCTCCCCTTTGCTGTATTGTCACAGTAATTACAACAATTTTTTATTCAAATCCATTCTTATTTACTAAATTCATTTTATCAAAAGTTAAAAAGATTTTTAAGTACAAAAAACATTTCTTTTTTCCAATTTTTTGGTCTTTTGTGTGCTGTATTACTATATACAATTCATCATTTCAACATTTCAAATTGGTATACATTATGTACATAGTTTGCATGGGAAACCCCATACTGTGATCCACCTTGCACCACAACTACCTCACATCACATCACAACCTAAAACAGAAAAAGCAAACAACGGCCGACCACGGTTGAGCACTTCAATTCCACTTGTTTCATATATTTTGGTTTGGTGCAGCTACTCCCAGCATCCGCCGTTGATGGATGCTAATGTTTCACGAAGATTCATGGTTAAGGAAGGTGCACTCAGAGAGAAGCCAATCAAAAAAGACAGGTATAATCCATCAATCTTCTTTTATTAAAGTTGTCATTTAAAAACTGGCACACAGCCAACGCGTTTCGTTCCCTGATGCCAAAGGAGCTTCGTCAGGGCTGCAACAATTACACAGAAACATAACATGAATAAACATATAACACATCACATGAATACATATAAATGACATATTAACATCAAAAGACGACCCACATAACTTCTAATTACACGACTGACTAATACAGAAATTCACATTGAACATGTAAACATACAATAATATATATATATTCGAAATTTCATTGCCCTTATCATTAAAAGATACAGAAAATTAATATAAAGATATCTGAAGGTGGGAACACAAGACAAGAGATAAACATTAAGAAAAAAACAAATACATCAAAAATAAACACAAGATTATATAATATATCAAAAGGATAATCGAGGAAGAGGGAAGGGAAGTGAAAAGTACACCAAACCAAAACCAGAAAATCAGAAAATAACAGAGAAAAAGAGATGAGAAAAACATACAAAAGTTGAACGTGGACAAGAAAAGTGATAACATTAAAATTGAAGAATAAGACAAAATGTAAAAAGTCAAACCAGACTGGTGTATGTAAGGAATGTTTATCTCTTGTCTTGTGTTCCCACCTTCAGATATCTTTATATTAATTTTCTGTATCTTTTAATGATAAGGGTAATGAAATTTCGAATATATATATATTATTGTGTGTTTACATGTTCAATGTGAATTTCTGTATTAGTCAGTCGTGTAATTAGGAGTTATGTGGGTCGTCTTTTGATGTTAATATTTCATTTATATGTATTCATGTGATGTGTTATATGTTTATTCATGTTATGTTTCTGTGTAATTGTTGCAGCCCTGACGAAGTTCCTTTGGCATCAGGGAACGAAACGCGTTGGCTGTGTGCCAGTTTTTAAATGACAACTTTAATAAAAGAAGATTGATGGGTTATACCTGTCTTTTTTGATTGACTTCTCTCTGAGTGCACCTTCCTTACCCATGAATTCACATCACAACCTAACCTAACGTACTCATACATACACTCTTGACACACATCCTTCATCCAGCTATAGAGGCATACACTTTTTTAATCACGGATGAGAGTCCTTCATTGATTATTCATGATTATGTTGCCAGCTGGGTATCCATAATGCCGACGCACGTTTCGGTGGGTAAGTAAATTCGCAACCACCTTCTTCAGGACCTCTCCTTGTCAATTAAATTCTAATGGAGGGTGTTGGGGAATCTGTAAGCAAAGGAAATACTTTAGAAGGGGGGGACGCCCATAAGTACTTAATTTTACAACGGAGATACCTACTACTCTTACCATAGGATAAGACGAAATAAGACAGAAAAAAAGAAAAAAGAAGAAAAGGATACCATCCTTCACCCTACCACCCCACGTGATAAGAATTCTTGTAAGCCAAGCTTAAGAAGGGAAAAAGTCACCCCATTGTAGATTTCATGAGTTAAAAAAGTAATGTAGAAATGTCCACTTAGTTTCAATATCAAGATGCTATATGAAGATGACAACGTTCCAGCTAGAAATTACATTTGAATCACATCAAAATGGATTTCGAAACCATCTCATTCATACTTCAACTTTAAAATGCACTTAATATTTAGTTCAGAAGCAGATTTCCCCAAAACATCTAAAATGGCCCAGAACAATGGTCATGTTATTTCGACCTCTTTATGCTATTTATAGTTGCAGCTTTAGAATTTCCATTATTATGCAGACTGCTAGCCTATAAACACCTTCCGTTTCAGAATACAAAAACCTTTGGCTGCTCTGCATGCCTCAAAAAGAAGAAAACGTGTACATGAGAGAGCAGCGTAATTTAGTGCCCATCCCTTTGTATGCAACTTATATACTTAACATGTGTTTAAATGAATTAATATGTGTGCATTTCATGAATCAAATGTAGTATGTGGCTATTCACTATAATGAGAGCCACCCACATATTTAGCTGAATTATAATCAATGTACTTTTCATTTAGAACTTGTTTTGAATTTAAGGTTGGCCTAACTTGTAACTAGGCCTTAGTGCGCGCATTACATTATAAAATGTTCTGCAAGTGTCTTGTTTTCTCTCCTCTACAGTTATTGTTCAGTTTGTTAAACAATGGGGGACTGATCTTTTTAATTAAAAATTTGCCTGGAATAGATAGACTGAGACAGTGTGAGAAACCATCCTGTACCAGGCAGACCCGACTGATGTTACATCCAAGATCGTCCAGATGATTGCCTCTTTGTTGGAAGCTGAGAAACTATGGAGTCTACCTGCTCCCAGAGAACATTGTCTTTTGATTGGTTTGTTGGGTGGAAACAGATAAAGAGAGGCTTTCTAGAATCATCCTTTATGCTTTAATTGTCAATCAAGCAATCATTTATAAAGCATGGCAATTCCCCCATGAAGGTCTCAAGGCACTGGGGTTTCTAGCTGCTGTGAGGTGATCTGTTCATTCGAACAGCCAGGACTTGCGTTCTCTCCTGAATTGCTAGAGCGATGAGGTGGTCCTGAGGTGCAGTGTAAGGTTGTTCCAAGCTTTGGCCGCCAGATGTGAGAAGAAGCATGCTCCGCGAATGCTCGACGGATCCGGGGGCGTCTGCGAGGTAGAGGGAGGCTGATTTAGGTGTCTGGTAGTGTGGTGGAAGGTCATGTGTTTGTTGATGTGAGCTGGTCCTTCGTTGTGCAGGGCTTCGTATGCATGGGTCAACATCTTGAACTGGCATCTCTTGTGGATCGGTAGACAGTGTAGCTTCTTAAGATGGGGTGTGATGTGGATCCATCTGGAGAGGTCGAGGATGAGTCTTGCCGCTGAGCTTTGTATTGTCTGTAGTCTCTTCAGGAGGCGTGCAGTGAATCCTATTGAGAGTGTGTTCCTGTAGTCAAGCCTGCTGGTGATGAGGGTCTGCATGACTGTCCTCCTGGTGTTGAGTGGGAGCCACCTGAAGATCTTGCGGAGCATGCATAGTGTGTGGAAGCAGGTGGATGAGTCAACGTTTACCTGTTGCTTCATGGATAGCTTGCTGTCCAAGATGATGCCGAGGTTGCAGGAGTGGTCTTTCGGCTCGGTGGGTGGGCCGAGTTCCGCAGTCCACCATGCCTTGTTCCATGGTGATGTATTGTTACCAAAGATGAGGACTTCTGTCTTGTCTGTGTTCAGCTTGAGGCAATTGTCCTTCATCCAGTCGGCGACGTTCATCATACATCTGTAGAAGTTGGCTCTGGTGGCGGAGGGGTCTTCTGACAGTGAGAGGATGAGCTCTGTGTCAGCGTAGGACATGATGTTGAGTCCGTGCGATCTGAGGTGTTGACCTGGGGGGTCATGTACATGTTGAAGAGGGTGATACTGAGGGATGACCCTTGAGGGATGCCACAGATGACCTTTTTGGGATCAGAGGTGAACGATGGGAGACAAATTCTGTGAGTTCTTCCAGTGAGGTATGCGGTGATCCATTTGAGGGCGTCTCCCTGGATTCCGATGTGGTAGAGTCTGTTGATCAGGATGTGATGGGAGACGGTGTTGAAGGTGGTTGATAGGTCCAGGAAGATGAGAGCTGCCTTTCCGCCACGGTCCCGGAGGACCCTGATGTCATCAGTGGCTGTAATAAGGCCTGTCTCTGTGCTGTGGTTGGCTCAGAATCCGGATTGAGAGGGGTCCAGAAGGTTGTTGTATTCAAGGTGTTCAGTGAGTTGCTTGCTGATTGCCTTCTTGAGATCTTTCGCTGGAAAGAGTAGGAGAGAGATGGGTCAGTATGTCATGTGGTTACACTAGGCCCGGGCAGGAACACCACCATTTTACATGATTCACATTGTAAGTTCAGAGACCAAATGACAGGAGTGCACCCGTTTACCCAGTTGAGACCGGGGTGATGAACGTTTGTAACAAGAACAATGTTTCGACAGGTGATATTCAATTAGGCTATTTGATAAGCATGCACATATAGTTGCAAAAAGGACAGACAAGGGAGACTCCAAGGTTAAAGGAAGTGCCAGAGGCACTATGTATTTAAAAGCATGTGTCGGACAACAGTTGTATCAGCACTGTTTACACCGAATGTTACTATATGTGCATGCAGCTATATGTGCATGCTTATCAAATAGCCTAATTGAATATCACCTGTTGAGACATTGTTCTACTCACATTGCAAGTTGACATCTTTTCTTGAACGTTGACATTTGACACACATTTGACATCCAGCTCTACACCAAGATGGGCTCCCAGATGAAACATACCCACAGGTAACTGGGGAGTTAGATAACCCTACAGGGATTCTGGCAGATTCACCTACCTTAGGCACTCTGGGATAGGGAGCGCAAGGTAGGAGCATAACTATCATTATACTTATATGCAAGCATATATTCTACGTAACAGCACAATGGTTGAATTGTTCATTTTCTTTACCATTCTCTTGATGCTGATTACTCTGTTATGTTTCCTTCTATTAATTATTGCAGCACATGTATTTTACACAAGAATCTTATTGCTTTAAAAATATTGAAATGCCAATTCGAGTATTCCTTGTGTCTCTCTTTGGGCATGCATGAGTTACCAAACAAAAGGGTTCTAGATCTGTTTCCACAATTTCCTTGGGGAGTCAGGGTTGTCATGTTCTGAGGTTGCACATACCACCTGTTTTCTTGCTAGGTTAGGGGTACAGATGGTGCACTCTGAGCTAGCCAGGTCTCAGGCCAACATATTCTGATGGTGTGCGTAGAATCAGTCTTTACAGATGGTGCACTCTGAGCTAGCCAGGTCTCAGGCCAACATATTCTGATGGTGTGCGTAGAATCAGTCTTACACAGTTTTGATGTTTATGTTGTCCAACAATTGCACAGTTTTACTGAGAAAGTATGAGCCGTTCGACAGGTAGTTCTTCAGTTCTGTTGGGTCGGCGGATGGTTTCTTCAGGAGGGGCCTCACTTCTGCATGTTTCCAGTCCTCAGGGAAGGAGGCCAAGGTGATGGAGGTGTTCAGGACTTTCTTGAGCTTTTCGCCAATCGTCTTGCTCCCTAAGCTGAAGACGTGGTGGGGACAGGGGTCTGCGGGTGCTCCGGAGTGCACAGATTTTTTTATGGTGATTGTGGCTTGGGTTGTGAGAGGGTGCCAGTGGGTGAGCAGGTGTTCGGGTTCTGTGAGTGTGGGTGTGAGTAGGCTGATGCTGTCGGTGGCAGGGGATTGCACCATTGTGCACTTTTTAGAATGCCAGACGAGACTCCGTCCTAATGCTTGCTGAGAGAAGACTTCTTCTCGACTCTGCTGATTTCCCATGCCCAGAGTGTTAGGCTTCATGCTTGAATACTCAAACTCTTTTCATTGAACCTTATTCCTCATAGAATTTTCCCTTACCACTTTCGATATTTAACTTAGAATAGGGAAGTTCCTTTATGGAACCTTCTTGGGTCAGATTTTGTTTGCTGTATGTAATACTATTTTGCATTTACTTTCTTCTGATATATAAATTTAGACTGCAGGATCATTTGAATATTTACGCTCTTATGATATGTTTTCTCCAATTCTGCTGATTGATTTAATCTGTAATCTGAATTAAATTGTTAATAAACTCTTAAGGTTTGGACACCATCCTCTGTTGTTTCTGTGGCACCACATTGGTTTAACTGCACTTGAAATGCATTGCTGATGATAGATCCTTTCTTATACTTCAAGTTGACAATAAAAGGTCCATACGACCAGTAGGGAATTCTGTTTGATGACTGTACTAAGAGATTGATATTTGAGAAACCCTACTCCATCAATAACATTTAGACTTAGGCAGTGAACCTTCATGTTAGGATACCCCTGCTATGGGAATATAATCCCAGACATCCACTCACAGTTTGGGAATTTCCTGAGGTGAACTCTAACATTATTGGACATGAAAGCCCACCTTTTCAGGAGACTAGCCTTCCCACTGGTAGTCATTTTGGTGAGAGCCAAAAGTCAGTGTTGGTTACTGTGACTTGAGGGAGAATGAAAGGTGTGCTGCAGAGCTGATCCTCTGTTGACCTAGAAGCTTATCTCGTGCTGCCAGTCCAGAAGGCTGAAAGGTGCCTAGCAAGGACTGGACGTCCATGGGATTGCTGTGGGTCAACGCCTTCGACTGGAAAACCAGGAGCCCATTGCTTTCTCTCATACAGTGTGTGCAGCTGTACAGGAAAGCGCACTGGTCTCTATCCAGTGCAGATCATTAGAGACTGTAAGAGTTTTACAATTTCCTTCTGCCCCAACTGAGCACCCCATCCATTTTACATGCATGGGACAAAAAGGCCATCAGCCCTTGGAGGAGTCCCAAGAGACATACAGACTTTTGCACAGTTAACAAATGTAATAGCACAAAGAATGTAAAGGGTACAGAGCAAGCTGTAGTCTTGTAAACACTGCGGATGAGTACGTCATCTCTGCTAATACACAACTACAAGTAGTGAGAAAAACTTTGAACACACCCGTGCGCATTATTGTTAACTGCAACCTGTTTCAGCAATCTTTTCTTGCTCAGGCTAAAATTCCACCTCCCATCTTTGACATTGAGGCAATTTGTATTTTGGCTATGAAGGCATGATAATAATGCAGTAGCTTGCTCAGCCGATAACTCTTTACATTTTTGATACCAGTGAAAATCATTCTGCCGCTCTCATTAGCTGGTCTCCCAATGCCTGTAAAGTAGTTTGATGCGGTCCCTAAAATTTAATTTAGGTTAGCTTCTTCACAGATGTGCAAGGCCTTCAGCTGCGACAGGTGCATTGCTTTACGGGTGGAGGATCACTCCTGCATTGGAAAGGCTTTTGTTATGCCATTACCAGAAAATTGAGCTGAGATGTGATTGTCCTATGGATTCAAATCAGTGCATCCTCTATTCACTATGTGGGAGTCTCTACCATTGCCCACTGATCACTTGCATCCCTAAATCATCTGTGCCAATTCATATCACAGTACACGTAAATAAGCAAGGTACACTCAGAGCTCTGGAATCAATGATCTCTTTGTTCCAGTGGGAGATGCAGTGAAAATATAGATTTGGGTGGAAAAATGCTTTAGGAGCATGTTAAGGGGGAAGAAGGAGGGCTTCCAGAATTCAGATTGGTAGATAGAGCTTCAACAGAATAAATCTAGAGGAAAAGCAAACCCACTCTGGTAAAGTAGCTCAAAGGGTTGAGCACTAGGTGCTGTGCCCTCCGCACTCAGGCGCATATTTTTTTCCCTCCAGCATTCCCTCCTCTACACATGTATAGCATTTAGCTCTCAACATAGCCACCAGCATATACAGACTCCTCCTCTGACAAACAGAGCATTTCACCTTTCTCGCTTCACTGCTCCAGTATAGGCTGTGCTCGGCTAATATTGCTCCACCCATCTTGATTCTGTTCACACCCTAGCATCTTCCTCCTGTTAGTCACCTATTTTACTCTTGCCTTACTGTGAAAATAGACCCGTTTATTGGGAGGAGAGAATCAACTCTCTTTAAAAGCAAGGTAAAGGAACGTCATTCCTTGTAGTCCCCATTCACTTCAACCTTTTGGTAAAACCACAGGATATACGCTTATGCTGGCATCCGACTAGCATTTATAAGATTTCACCTTAAATAAATAAAAACTAATACACCCAAACCCTTATAAATCTTTAGGAGGAGCTCTTTAAATCTCATCTTCAGTTTCAGCCCCTGGGCTTGCAGCTGTGCTTGTACAAAATAGCGGAAGAAAAATATTGTGATAAGAAAATATTGTATCAAGAATATCTGGATGTCCAAAATTTCACTGACAGGAATATTGAAGGTAAAAATATTTTTTTAAGTGTTGTTTTTAATATCGTTCTAAAAAATATCGCTGTAGAAAATACCATATGCAATGTCATAAATGTTAATGAGTATGTCATTTATTGTAGCGTATTTGAATCTATATGTTTAATTTTTTTAATTTGTGATTTTAGTAAAGTAAATTATTAGTTATGAAATCCTTGAAATTTGTATTTTAGTTGTTTTAATGTATATAAATAATGGTTTCAAAAATTTTTTTAGTACCTCAGTCTTCGTTAACATTGGACTTTTATGTCATTTTTAGACTGACGTCATAAAATATATTTATTATTTATAAAAAATGATTTGTTATGTTGGTTTATTTTTTGTGATAGTATTTTGGGAGTTTGGTATATTACTATTTATTTTATAATATTCTTTTAGCTACAATTTCTAAGTAATCTACTCCTTTGTTATTTATGAAGATTTTGACTTTACATTGTAGCATGTTGTACATTCTTTTGTTTTTATGCTAAGTTTAGGGGCAATTTGGCTAAAAGTATGCTCCATTCGTAGTTGTTGGTAGCTTTGCTCTTTGTGTAATGCTTCTATAAATTTATAGAGAGTAGATTTAGTTCTGCCTAGTGTGGATTGGAAGGCATTGTGCATTCCTTCCACCTCGTTGTTTGTTTTGGTTTTCTCTGCCAAGGTGCTGTCATAGACATTCCACTATGATATTTGGAATTTGGGTTGACGTCTGTATCCGGAGAGATGCAGTCTGCCAACCCTAGTGTCTTTGAAATAATCTACAAGGGGCTTAGTTTGTCTAAATTTTGTTGGTAGAAAGGACTTGCTATTCGTACATTGTAGTGGTTAGCTACTTCTGTGACCAGGACATAGGCTAGTGCTCGCATTTTTTTTATTTTAAAGGCAAATTGGCTGTTTGTAGAATATTCTACACTTAGTGCAGATTGTTGGTGGTGTCTCCATATGCTTTGATAGAAATGATAGTAACAGCCTTGTATGGCTGTGTGGGGGTACATTTTTAAAATGGTTTGAATCATGGTTTTGTCAAAGTCTATGATTATTATTTGGGGGTAGTAGTTATTTTTTTTAGGTTTATGGGGGTTTAAAAGTTTGTAGTAAGTGCTGTTTTGTTTATTTGGTAGTAGGGTATATAAAAAAGGGATATCTGTGTTGTGACTTTCATCAGATATGGTGTATATCTAAGGGAATGGTTTGGGGAAAATTTTCAAGGTCCCATCCATCATCCAGGTTTGACAATTGCTTAGGTTTAGTAAGTTATTTGCTGTAGAGCATATTAGGACTTGTTTCTCATTCTTTAGGTTAATTATATAAAAGGAAAGGTTGCTCATTATGTGTTATTGTAAAATGTTCAGGTATTTCTATGTCTTGGTACCTTCTAGCCTTCTTGGGGCAAGAGGAGTGTCGCTGGTGGCTTTTTTAGTTCATGCAATTAAATGTTTTAAAGTTGGTATTGGTGTTAGTTGGTCTGTGATGTGTTCGGGGACTTTAGGCAGTATATCTTTAAAAATTTGGGTTGTGGGTTCCTGGGAGCTAGTGCTTGCCTCTCTTATATCCTGCAATATCTCCCTTATTTCTATTTCTGTCACATTTGGGGGGGCGGTTGTGCTCTCTTACATGAATTACAACATCATCTTTTATAGTGGCCCTTACATAGCATGAATTAGAATAATATTTGGCACAGTTCCAATTTATATTTTCTATTGATGCACTTGACTATAGGTGTAGCCCATGTGATTTAGTAACTGCTTTCCTTTCTGCAATGTTATCTATGTTGCTGTCTCTGTCATTGTGTCTGTAAGTAGTGTAATAGTATAAATATATGCTACATTTAAAGTTTCTACGTTTGGTATTTACACGTAAAATCATGCAACTACTTCTATTTTGAATACGTACATGTATGTTCTGTTGAAATATTTCACACTGTTTTGCAGCTTTTCCGTTGTGGGTGTTCTAATGTTGAGCAGGTGCTTTCTTTTCTGTTGGAAGAAAAAAAATATTAGTTTCATTTTCAATGTTACTTTATTGGTAGTTTGTGGAGGTTGAGGTCATTATGTTTATTTTTACTCGCTAGTTGGGTACGTTTAAAGTTTTTTTATACTCACTTTTGTTTATCTTATTGCTGGTTTGTGATAGTTGTTTTTTCTGGCAGTTTTTCACTTTTCCAAGTCGTTGGGGCATATTATCAAGAACGGCGTTAAAATTATCGCTGATTTAGCGGCAGGAAACTGCCGCTAAAGCGGCGATAATGGGCTTGATAATATGCCCTTGAGAATTCCAATAGAAGCCCAGGTTCACACCAGAACAGTGACTTCTATTGGAATTCTCAAGGGCATATTATCAAGCCCATTATCGCCGCTTTAGCGGCAGTTTCCTGCCGCTAAAGCGGCGATAATTTTAACGCCGTTCTTGATAATATGCCCCGTAGTGTTTTCTTTTAGGAAGTCTATGTAAAGAGATAGAGTCTGGAGAGTGTTTTATTAATTATTTGCTATTTTACATTTTTACTTTTATTAACAAGTGTGTGTTAGTTCAAATATAAGTTTTACTTCACTGGTTATGAAGTTGTTGAGATGTATACATTTCTTCTTAAATGGTCTGGTCAGACAATCCGGCATAGTTTCCTCGTCATGCAGATTTTGAAATATTTAGTTGTTTAAATTAGTGTGCCTTTTGTAATGTTGATTTAATTGTTTGTTTGATTTTATTGGTTGGTTTAGTTTTATTTTTTTTATCAGTTATGTCCTTCTATAGCAAATGCTAATTTAGATTTGATTTATAATGTATGATATATAGTCTGATACTTATGGATATAATTTTATGAATATATATATATATATATATATATATATATATATATATATGTTTCTGGGTTAGGGCTCCTTCTGCCTTCCCCCGCCCTCTGCAGAGGATCGCCGAAAGTTGGCGGAGCACGCCAAATGTCCGAATTCTTACAAAAGTACAATAAGGCGATCACTCAGAGGTCTGCATACACCAGTGGTTGATTTATTCCCGTTTTTTTTTTTTTTTTTTGCATACACCAGTGGTTGATTTATTCCCGGTTACGCGTTTCGCCTGCACAGCAAGCTTGGTCACACAGTGATTCAGGGGAAAAGACAGTCAATACATACGAAATGTGAAAATCAAAGAAGGACCAGAAGGTAGTGGCCTTCCTACAACCAAAGTGGCATCCATTTTGTAATGTGTTGTTGTTGCACATAACTATAAATCAAAATGAACTTAAAGGGTATATTCTGGCATCCATACAATTCCAAAGTGGGTCATGGGTCCTGCCCGTGCATAAAAGTTAAATCACTTTTTTCAACAAAGAGACTAGGTGCGGCAAAAAGTACATATTACATTAAAGACCCAACAAAATGCGGCAGCCATATTATAACGTAGAGTTTTCATCATAGTATATACAGTTAGACATTAATATCCTGCAATTGCAATATTCTCTGTATAAATTCTACTTTTTACCACACATAACGGCAATGGTGACATCTATTTACAATCCTGGTGATTTCCCTATTTAAAATTGAAATTCAATAGTAAATTAGAATACTTTCACTCGGCACAGTGCCTTTTTTACCCTCTAATAGAGCCGTGTTGTATAGTAAGGTACCAAAATGTATCCCTACTAATAATCTAGAGTCCGAAGAAAAGAAAACCTGCGATAGGCTATTTTGGCAGAAAGTGTCCATGTGAACCATCTACCGACACCTAGCCTTTACATTTCACCATGTATTCCGCCTTCCCCATTCCATCAACACTACATCCAGTAGTCCACCAAGGAACAATTAAAAGTTATGTATATGTGAAAATTAATAAAGTTTTGTAGTTAAACATAAGACTGAAGAGAAAAAGATAAACAAGTCTCTTATCTGTCTAGTCGAGCCCTCCACCATAACGATAGAAGAAAAGGGTAGGGGTGGGTTTCAGTAGAGATGTTTCTTAGATTCTGCCCCTTCCTTTTCTCCTGTATAAAAAAAGGAGAGAAAAGAAACCATTAAAATCCATGAATATTCTCATACTAAAGATTAAAACTTCTTTCAAAAGCCGAAACAAAAATTGCCAGGTGTGCAGTATTCACCACAAAGACATATATCACAACAGGAAGAATTATACTATTCATTATTCATGTAGATGAATACTTATTTCTTCATCTTGATTCAGCCCTTCCGGGTTTTTTGTTTGGAGGTTAATTATATGCCAAGATTCCTTTTTACGCAATTGAAGGACTCTATTGCCCCCTCTCTGTGTGTGTTCGATCTGTTCTATAGCGAAGAACGTAAGAAGGGAACTATTAGAGAGATGGTACTCAGTAAAGTGTCTGGCCACCGGGTAATGGACATCCTTGTTCGTAATTGCCCTCATATGTTCCAGCACCCTTTTCTTTGTGGCTAAGGTGGTACTACCCACATATCTTTTCTTGCATGGGCATTCAAGAATATAGATTGTAAATATTGTGCCACATGTTAGAAATTGTTTTATTGTTCTTTCTCCTGTTGGGGTAGAGTAACTTTTCCTCATAGAACTATTCCTACAAGCCTTACAATGGCCGCAGGGAAAGAAGCCTTGAAGGTTAATCTGTGTGTTCCTGCTAGTGTTAGTGATGTCCCCTTTCACTAAGAGATCTCTGAGATTTCTCCCTTTCCTGTAGGTAATCTGTGGTCTCTCCTGTACGGTGTTACCTATAATAGGGTCACTGGTTAAAATATTCCAGTTTCGGGTCAATATTTTAGAAATTGCCTTCGACTCCTTATTATACGTGAGAATCACTCTGGTTGTGGTATCTTCCTCGGTGTTGGTTTTGTCTCTCAGTGTGTCCTTCCTTTCAACCTTATTAATTTTATTTTTTGCTCTATTTAGGACCCAATCCGGATACCCTCTTTCTCTAAATCTTGTCATCATGTTTTCCTGTTCGTTTAAAAAACTTTCTTGTGTACTGCAATTCCTTCTCGCTCTCAGTAGTTCACCAAATGGAATACTCCATTTAAGTGTTTCAGGGTGACTGCTGAGAGCGTGCAGGAGGCTATTTCCTGCTGTTGGCTTCCTGTGGAGTCTAGTAGTCATCCTGTTGTCTAAGACCTCTACCACTACATCCAGGAATTCGATCTGTTTATTGCTGATGGTGTAAGTCAGCTTAAGGTTAAAGGTATTGTTGTTTAATTCTTTGATCATGTCAATGGCACTTTCCTCACTGCCTTTCCATACCACAAAAAGGTCGTCAATAAACGTATACCATTTTATCACCTTATCGTGGGCGGGGTCTTGCCTGAATTTTCTGAGAACTTCCTCCTCCCATACCCCCAGATAAAGATTAGCAAAACTGGGGGCAAAGCAAGTACCCATCGCAGTTCCGAGGATTTGCTTAAACATTATACCATTGAATAGGAACATATTGTTAAGGAGACAAAATTTCATGAGTATTAATAACATTTCAGTATGCTCCAAGTAACAGATTTCTCGTGTGTTAAGAAAGTATTGACAACACCGAACCCCCAGTGAGTGGTCAATAATGGAGTACAATGAATTTACATCCAAGGTAATCATCTGGTAATCTTCTTCCCATACAATATCTTTGATTTTATCCAGGAAGTCTTTGGTGTCTCTTATATGTGAGGGAAGTTTTTCTACATAGTCACGAAGAAAATAATCAATATATTTAGAAATGTTTTCAGTGACACACCCAATAGAAGATACAATGGGTCTGCCAGGAGGTACTCTAGGATCCTTATGTACCTTGGGTAACAGATAAAAAATGGGAGTTCTGGGATAATCACATTTCAGATAACAGTATTCTTCCCACTGCAAGATCCCTTTGTCTTTATACTCAGTGAGTATATTCCATACACTTACTATGCTCGCATTGTACTCATGTGTATTGGTAGTGACATAGAATCTAGTATCTGTTAGTTGTTTGGTAGCCTCAGCAATGTAAGCTGCCCTATCCCATAGTACAATGTTACCACCTTTGTCGGCGGGACGGACGATGATGTTATCATCTTCCTTCAGGAGTTGATAAATTGCCATTGTTTTCTGGTAAAGTTAGTGGAATCTGTATTCCTATTGCATTGGCGTTTTCGGAATTTTATAAGATCTTTGGTCACAGTCTCATGGAAGGCATCGATGTTATCATGTGGCATGAGTGGTAGGAAGACGGATTTCGGTCTAAACTTAGTATTGGCAGGACAGTCTGTTCTGGGAATAGTTTGTTCCTCAAAGTCATCAAGACCTGATTCTCGACATAAGTCCTGCATGATTGTAAGTGTTTCCCTGTCTTTAATACTGAGAAACGTATTGTGATCAATTTCCGGTCTTTCTTCAGGAATAACTGGGGTACATTTTAAACTATGCCATTTTTTAAGTTTCACCTTCCTCACAAATTTAAACATATCTATTCTTGTCTCAGGATAATTAAAAGAATTGGTCGGACAAAAGGTGAGTCCTAGACAGAGAGTTCGTTTTTCAAACATAGAGAGAGGTCTATATGATAAGTTTATGATAGTTCTATTTACCATATCGTCTTCCATCATTTCCGATTCTTCTGGCCCATTTGTCTTGTTCCCATAAGCCGATTTCCTCGTCCTCTGCCTCTTTTGTTCTCTCTGTCGTTGGAACTTTCTTCTTCTCCAGTTCCTTCCTGGCTTCTTCCTCGTCCCCTGCCTCTTCCACGTCCTCTCCCTCGCGTTTTCGGCGGTTGGACAGTCCGCGGTATTTCCCTCCTTGTCCTCAGGACCCGGAATTCGTCTAAAAAAGTCGTTTGGATTCTTTGTCCGTGCTCCCTTGATGTATTTGGAGTTTGTACTTGACGTTCTTCCACTTTAGCATCACTGCTTGCTATTGAGTCCGTTCCGCTTATGTTCTCTGTCTCACTTTCCAGGAGTTCTCCCATTGACAATTTTTCGTACAAATGATCATATTTGTGTGAATAGGTTAGTATACGGCCACTCTCATAATCTATGCAGTCGCGATGGAGTTTGCGCTGCTTACGTGCTTTGATATCTTCTTCGTAAGTTTTCAATCTCAGTTTGAGGTCATCTACAAATTTTTTTATTAACTCTTGTTCTTTGTGATTCTTAAGTTCTTCTTCCAATGTTTTCAATTCTTGTAAGAGTGAGGCCCTATCCTCCCAAGCATACTTCACCAGGATGGTAAGCATTTGTTTGGAGCTCTTTGCTGAGTTCTCTGACCATTCTTCAAGCATCCTGGGATTGGGAGATTCGTACGAGGAGTAATATATATGCGTAATCCTCTAGGTATCATATCTTTTTCTATGTAATCTTGAAGTGAGATCGCTTCCCACCATTTAGATGTTTCTGATTTCTTGATCTTCTCAAGTCTTCTGAGTTTATCTTGTAAGGTGGTATCTTTAGGTTTACTTTCTATTCTTACTTGTCCTTTGTTGGGCGCTCTGGCAAAGAGACTGAGGGCAGCTGCCCTCCTCTCTGATTCTTCTTCCATCTTTGTGATATTCTTTCTACCTGCACACCTATATGCAAAGAAAATGTGGACTGCGTGTCTAACTGGAGATGTCCTGGTGCACGCACCTCCCCTCACCACTTGTGAGGTTCCTGCTGCTGAAAGTGTCGAAATATGTATACATTAACCGCGTGCTCTACTTGCCAGCACGATCTCTTAAAAATGTCCGTTATCAATATTGAAGGTAGGAAGTGGTACTTAACGTGCACTATCTTTACTGATTACTATACTGCAGGAGGAATCCCCCATGCGTCTGCCTTAAACCACAACGTTGGTATATAATTAGGGCAATAGTGCTACGTACTGTTAGTCAGAGATATTTAAAGTATATGTTGGCGGAAATAACCAAACGGCAAAGACCTCGCCGCAGAACGTAAAGATCCAAAATGAGAATTCTCAAATATAAGCGGTAAATCCGCAGAGTTTGGGAGCGCTTTTTAGTATATCTTCTGTGCCCACTGTACTTATTGTGCAAGCTCCGTGACCTGCCACAGACGGGGCGGAAGGTGAGAAGGACACGCGTCCTTCGACCCGTCTCTCTCCCCCTCCCCACACCCCCGGGCGGCCCCAACCGGAGTCCTTACCTGCACAATTCAGCGCTTCTAGGGCTTCAGTACCGCTCGCCACTTCCTCTGCTTCTCTCCTTCGTCTTGCGGACCCGGATATTTGCCTCGATCGAGCTGCATCCACGTTGTTGTCCTCAAATACGTAGATTCAGTATCAGGCAGTCAGCACTGTTATAGTTGACCGGGAGTCTTTTCCTTAGTGTTTCCGCTATTATCATCCGTATTCTTGATCACGCACTGCCAGATCACTTCGACTCTGGTTTTCCGTTCAGTCCGTATTTCTTCAGTTCTCCGATTTTCCTTCCCTTTCCATATGGACACTTTCAGCCGGGAATAAATCAACCACTGGTGTATGCAGACCTCTGAGTGATCGCCTTATTGTACTTTTGTAAGAATATATATATATATATATATATATATATATATTTATTAATATTTAGATTGTTGACTAAATGTTTGTAGTTAAATGTCATTTTTCGCTGCATTGTTATGATTTTAGTTATATAATCTATTGGGGTGAACGGCAACTATTATGGTGATGTAATATATTTATATTTAATTTAAACGTGTACAATATGTTTTAGGTTTATTTCAAATAATTATTTTACATAAAAAGTGATTGTTTAAATATTAACTAATGATAATTTAATTATTTTGGTGATATTTTAGTAGTCCTTTATGTATGTTTATTTAAAGGTGACGATATTTTGATTTCCGATATTTGTGCTTTCGATACAAGTAAAAATCGATATTTTTCACAATGATATATGTGTGCTCAATATTTGTGGTTTTACTAGTTAAGTATAGGAAGTCGATATTTTTGTTATCGATATTTTCTTTCCTATATTTTTGTCTTTCTATATTGTACGCATCAACATTATGTCAGTGATGCCTTGCAGCAACAGAGGCTCGTGTGTGAAGCAGGTGACCCTATGTTATCCATTATGGGTGTGAAGCAATCTGGATTTTGCCTGGATATTACGTTGGAATATATTTTCAGATATGCAGTAACGAGAACATATTATGCAGCAAGGTTGACTATATTATCCGACAAGGAGGGGCAAATAAATTATGCACCAAATTTTGTGATCAAAGGCAAATTATGCAGTACATTCTGTGGTGATTCCCATGCTATAGAAAACACAGAGCTTTCTATAAGAAGTAATGCTAAACAGGTTCTGCAGATCTTATTCTAAATGTTATTCCACAACAAATGATTCTGTCTTGTATGGAAGTGGAAGAACACTGTGTTCTTAACACTTTCCTTTCTGCCTCCCAGAGTAAAGTAGTGTCTGTAAAATATATACCGACCGAGTTGCATCTAGCAGAAAACATGCCTAAATGTAAACACTTTTTCTAATAACAGACGTGCCTCTTTTATTCTGTGCGTCCTGCTATTTTTTAAACCAGCCTTCTGAGTTTCACTTTCAGGTCTACTCTGTTTGGGTTTCCTCTGCAGAGCCTAGGGAGGCGCCTACAGCCATTTAAAAACAGCCCCAAGGAACAATATTAAACGTTACATTGAAAGTGTTTCAGTATTATCCACCTCAAAATTCAAACTGTTGTCAGGAACATTGGGAAAAAACGTGCACTTATCAAGAACAAGGCATGTCTACCAACTGAATAAAATAAAACACACAAGTATAAAATAGCACTAGACTATGCTGGGTTGAAGAAAGGAGTAGAGTGGATAGTGGCAGCTGGGGCACAGGAAAAGGTGTGCTTTAGACAGGAAACACTCAAGGGTCACTCTTACAACCCTGGGTCACCAGAGGAAGCATCAATATAAACTGTACTGCCACTAGAAATTCGGCGTTTGGCAAATTTACCTGTTGTATGAATTCTTGTTGCCACCCATTTTGTATTCCTCACCTGTTTTGTATCCCCTTCCTACAGTTCCTTTAACCCCTTCGCTGCTAGGCCTTTCCCCCCCCTGTGCTAAGCCTTTTTTTGGCTATTTCGGGTACTTCGCGCTTAGGCCCCTGTAACTTTTTGACCACATAAGGTATCCACGCCAAATTTGCGTCCTTTTCTTCCAACATCATGGGGATTCTAAAGGTACCCAGGGTTTGTGGATTCCCCTGGAGGGGAGCCAGAAATTAGCCAAAATAAAGCTAATTATTTTTTTTGTTAGGAAAAATGGGAAAAAACGGGCTACAGATGAAAGCGTCTGGTTTTTCCCTGCAAATGGTATCAACATAGGGGTTGTGGTGCTGAAATCACAATTTTCCCAGATTTCAGGGACAAGCAGACTTTTGTCAGAAAACCAATTTTTTTACACAGTTTTGGCATTTTTCTGGGACATAGCCTATTTTTGCTATTTTTTGTGCTTTCAACCTCCTTCCAGTTAACGGTAGAAATGGGTATGAAAGCAATAGTGGATCCTGGAAAGCTATACATTTTAGAAACGTAGACAAAATTCTGAATTCAGCAAGGGGTAATTTGTGTAGATCCTTCAAGGTTTCTTTATAGAAACTAACAGTTGAACATAGGAAAAATTGAAAATTAGTTGGAAAAAACAGCCATTTGTGTCAACGTTTTCACCTGTAACTTCTTCTAATTATGACAGCTGTTTGAAAGCAATATACCTTTACATCCGCTGGACCTTTCTGGTTGTGGGGATATATAGGACTTGTAGGTTCACCAAGAACCCGACAAACCCAGAGCCAATAACTGAGCAGTGTCTTGCAATGGTTTTTTATTATGTACCGGGTATATAGCAATTAATTTGGGAAAATATATACATGGAAAAATCGGTATGAAAGACACCTATGTATTTCTGAAATTGGAACAAAATATAGAGTTTAGAAACAGTAGATATTTGCACATTTCCGAAATTGTGAGTACCCATACTAGCATGAGAATTATAGGTCATTTTTCAAAATGACTTCTTTTACACATTGTCTTTCATTTGGAAGGAGAAATGCATCAAAAGTCAATAGGTAATAACAGTTGCTCTACAATTCTGTGTTACCCTAAGTCTCCCGATAAAAATGGTACCTCACTTGTGTGGGTAGGCCTCGTGCCCGCGACAGGAAACGGCTCAAAACGTAACGTGGACACACTTTATTTTTACAGTGAAAACTGACCCTTTTTTTGCAAAGTGCCTAGCTGTAGATTTTGAACCCTAGCTCTGCCAGCACCTAGGGAAACCTAGCAAACCTATACATTTTTGAAAACTAGAGACCCAGGGGAATCCAGGATGGGGTGACTTGACTGGCTCTCACCAGGTTCTGTTACCCAGAATCCCTTGCAAACCTCAAAATTTGTCAAAGAAAAAAAAATGTCCTTACATTTCTGTGGTGGAAAGTTCTGGAATCTGCGTGGATCCACAAAATTCCACCCACCCCGCGTTCCCCAAAGTCTTCCGAGAAAAATGGTACCTCACTTGTGTGGGTCGGCCTAGTGCCCGCGACAGGAAACGGCGCAAAACGCAACGTGGACACACCTCAGTTTCGCACTGAAAAATGACCCTTTTTTGGCAAAGTGCCTAGTTGTAGTTTTTGAACCATTGCTCTGCCGGCACCTAGGGAAGCCTAGCAAACCTATACATTTTTGAAAACTAGACACCCTGGGGAATCCAGGATGGGGTGACTTGTCTGGCTCTCACCAGGTTCTGTTACCCAGAATCCCTTGCAAACCTCAAAATTTGTCAAAGAAAAAAAAATTTCCTTACATTTCTGTGGTGGAAAGTTCTGGAATCTGCGTGGATCCACAAAATTCCACCCACCCCGCGTTCCCCAAAGTCTTCCGAGAAAAATGGTACCTCACTTGTGTGGGTCGGCCTAGTGCCCGCGACAGAAAACGGCGCAAAACGCAACGTGGACACACCTCAGTTTCGCAGTGAAAAATGACCCTTTTTTGGCAAAGTGCCTAGTTGTAGTTTTTGAACCATTGCTCTGCCGGCACCTAGGGAAGCCTAGCAAACCTATACATTTTTGAAAACTAGACACCCTGGGGAATCCAGGATGGGGTGACTTGTCTGGCTCTCACCAGGTTCTGTTACCCAGAATCCCTTGCAAACCTCAAAATTTGTCAAAGAAACAAAAAATGTCCTTACATTTCTGTGGTGGAAAGTTCTGGAATCTGCGTGGATCCACAAAATTCCACCCACCCCGCGTTCCCCAAAGTCTTCCGAGAAAAATGGTACCTCACTTGTGTGGGTCGGCCTAGTGCCCGCAACAGGAAACGGCCCAAAACGCAACGTGGACACACCACATTTTCACAGTGAAAACGGACCCTTTTTTTCAAATTGCCTAGCTGTAGATTCTGAACCCTAGGTCTGCCGGCACCTAGGGAAACCTATACATTTTTGAAAACTAGACACCCAGGGGGATCCAGGATGGGGTGACTTGTCTGGCTCTCACCAGGTTCTGTTACCCAGAATCCCTTGCAAACCTCAAAATTTGTAAAAAGAAATACATTTTCCTCACATTTCTGTGGTGGAAAGTTCTGGAATCAGCGTGGATCCACAAAATTCCTACCACCCAGCATTCCCCCAGGTCTCCCGATAAAAATGGTACCTCACTCGCGTGGGTGGGTCAAGTACCCGCGACAGGCAAGGGCCAAAAACCTATTGAGGCGACATCAAAATTACCTATCACAAAACAACCTGGTTTTGCAAGGGGGGTCCCATGAGTTTTTGGCCCCGGGCTCGGTGGCCATCTAGGGAAAACTACCAAACCCACACATTTCTGAAAACTAGACACCCGTGGGAGTCCAGCAAGGTATGACTTGCGTGGGTCCCCCAACATTTCCCTACCCAGAATCCCCTGCAAACCTCAAATTTTGTTGAAAAAATCAATTTTTTTCTCACATTTCTGTGTGAGAAAGTTGTAGGATCACCGGGCTGACACAAATTTCCTACTACCCAGCATTCCCCCAGGTCTCCCGATAAAAATGGTACCTCACATGTGTGGGTAGGCATAGTGGCTGCAACAGGAAATGGCCCAAATTATACTGTGGAGACTTCAAAATTACCTATAACAAAACTACCTGGTTTTGGGGGGCACCTGGTTTTTTGACCCGGGCTCGCCGCCATCTAGGGAAACCTACCAAACCCACACATTTCTGAAAACTAGACACCCTGGGGAGTCCAATGAGGTATGGCTTGCGTGGATCCCTGTCAGGGTTCACGGGAGGTTTCCTCCTCGTGACCCTGTTGTAGCTCTTACTTATGTCCCTCCAACCCATCATTCCACTTTAAAAACTCACTGCGCCTTTAGTTGGCGAGCATGCTGGCGGCGTTGGTCATCCAAGATGGCCACCAGCATGCCCGCTGTGTTAGCAGTCTAGTTTCCTTTGCAATTGGAACTCAGGTGAAGCGCGCACCAACGTTCCATGGCGCACTTCACCGAGAGAATTCCCGGGTATGGACGTTACCTGCACAGCGTCGTTGAAGTTAGTCAGGGGGCATTCGTAGTCGTCGGGTTCAACTACGTCGGTCCACAGAATTACCAGAGTTCCAGGTTAGTGGTGTTGAAGTCGCATGCTCTATCGGATATCGAGAGGGAGTATTGCGCATGTCTTGGAAATAGCGTTCCTCTCTGACACGCCTAATTTCTGATTAGGGAACCCTCAAAGAATTCCTTGTGAGGAAGGGAGTAGTGTTTCCGTTGCACGTAGCGATGTAAGAGTGCAGTGGTGTAATTATTTGTGTGCTGCATTTAAGGTTTGAAAGATTGAGTTGATAAGGAAAGGATTATTTCCTTAGTCACAAAACTTAGTACGAAGTATTGTGTAGAGTCGAGTCTTGGCAATTGGGCGCGTGAGAAGTTATCACGCAACGCAGCTCCACTGACTCTTGGATTTGCAAATTATAAGTAAAAGTAAATAAAGGTTGAGTTTCGGTCTTGCTCTTAAGAACCAGAGTTCTCTTGCGAAGACAATCCGTTAATACACACTTAAGAAGTCTAAGGAAGATTCACTATAGGTTCTCCCGCTCTCACAAGTAAGTTTAGAAATTCGCAGAGCAGATAAAGGTTAAGGGCAACAGTGAATAAGTTATAGACTTACCATGTGTTTCCTTGTTCTAAGCAGTCATTGAAGAGTCCAGGCAGAACCTATAAAAGAAAAGAGAAAAAGTTAATAAAATAATACTCTCATTAAGGAACATAGTGAAACAACATATGAGAAGCTAGAAGAGAAGCAAACCCCGAGATGTTTCTGGTAAGATAAGTTATTTAATTAAATATACACAGTACAGTAAGTGTAAATAGAAGTGATATTCAGAAATGTCTTTGTAAAACAGCCCAGAAGAAGAAAGAAGAAGACGAGGCAGAACTAGCAGAAGAATGCTCTGGGCTGTCTCTTCTCTGTCCCAATCCCCTTTCCCCCCTTGTTACTTACCTGTGAAGGAACACTCAACCTAGCAGGGACGTATTAAGAGGGGCGTTGGGAATTAGCGTCGTTCTGCTCCTGTGCGGTCAAGGAGACTTGTAACAGGCTCTAACAGAGTGAAGTGCCCAAGTTGGTACAAGCACCCGAGCAGAATGGCTGAAGGGTTCGATTTAAAAAATTTAGGAGATATCCTTGGTAATATACAGAGGGATTTGGAGTCAGTTAGGGAAGAAAACAAAATTCTAAGGCAGGAAATAATTAGTTTTAAGATGGGAGAAACAGCTTCAGGAATCAGTCATAAACCATCCACTTTTGAGACTCAAAGACCAAACACCAGCCCCTTATCTTTTGCTTCCACACAAGTAATTCACTCACTGTCTCCTGTAATTCGCCTCGCCCCTCCAGAGCGATTTAATGGGGACTTGCAAAAGGCCCAAATCTTTTTAACCCAATGCTCCCTGCATTTTATGTGTCGCCCTACGATTTTTCCCGATGCTCAATCTCATGTCGCATTCATCTTGTCCTACCTCAGTGGGGCTGCTGCCTCCTGGTCGATGCCCTTAGTAACCAAGGATGATCCGATCCTGTACAATCTTGAAGATTTCAAGAGAGAATTCCTTTGAATCTTCGATAGAAGAAAGGCGACGCAAGCCACAGACAATGAACTGCTGGAGCTTCGACAGGGTAATCGTGAATTGGTCGCTTATTTAGCCCAGTTCAACAAGCTAGTGGTCGAGACGGACTGGCCGGAAAACAAGAGAGCAGCGGTCTTCTACCGTGGCTTACGAGAAGAATTGAAGGATGCTCTATCACAAATTCCCAACCGCCCTACTGAGATATCTGCGTTGGTGGATCTGGTGCTAGAAATATATTTCCGGCAGAGCGAACGAAAGGGAGAAAAAAGAAGAGAGTTTAGACCCAGTGTCCCTCGTTTTGATCGGATCAAGTCGGAAAACACACGAGCCACAGAAGTTTCTTCTGGAGTGGAACCTATGCAGATAGGCGCAATCGGAGGACCCTTATCCAAAGAAGAAAAATTGAAATGGCGGCAGAATAAGCTTTGTATGTACTGCGGAGGTAGTGGACATTATGTAAAGACCTGTCAAAAAAGACCAAAGACGCCTTTGAAGGAGAAGGAAAACTTGCAGCACCACCAGTGAATGGAGTTGGCCTGGTGGATGCAAGAGAAGAAACAACTCCAGTAAATCATCAACTAGCTAACACTCTGTAAGTCTCCTCCCCACATTTGACTCTTTTGGTGACCTTGAAATTCAGGAATGTCGTTTTGACAGAAATCATAGTTATGGTTGACTCTGGAGCTACAGGTAACTTCTGTGACCAGAATTTCGCAAAACGCATTGGTTTACTAGCCATCAAAAAAGAGAAAAGCGAAAAGGTCAGAGCTGTCGATGGCACAGATTTAACCTCAGGTCCAATAACTAGTCATACAGAACCCGTACGAATGGTTACTACCGAAGGGCACCAAGAGATTCTACAATTCAACCTTATAGATGCTCCCCAATTTCAATTAATTCTTGGACTACCCTGGCTAACAGAACACAATCCGTTAATCGATTGGCGGGCCCGAACAATTCAGCTAAATTCGGAATATTGTGTTAAACATTGCTTTGGAGAAATAGAAATCCAATCAGAGTCCAATGTTGTTACTCAACTCGCTGAGGATGGAGCGTCAGTGTGTCTGATCCAAACTACCGAGATTCCAGAGGAGTTCCAAGATTTTGCAGATGTATTCGATGAAATTAAGGCAGACAAATTACCCCCGCATAGGCCTTATGATTGCAAGATAGATCTGGAACCAGGGACTAATTTACTGTGTAGTAGAGTCTATGCCTTAACCGAAAAGGAAAATATCCATCTGAAGGAATTTTTGAAGAAAAATCTCGAGAATGGTTTCATCAGACCGTCCCAATCTCCAGTTTCTTCACCCCTCTTCTTCGTGCCCAAAAAGGGGGGGGATCTCAGGACTTGCATTGACTACAGGGCAATCAACAGGATAACAATTAAGAACTGCTATCCTTTACCCCTTATTTATGTACTCATCGATCAGGTGAAGGAAGCAAAGATCTACACCCGATTAGACCTGCGGGGCGCTTACCACCTGATTCGACTCCGAGAAGGCAACGAGTGGAAAACGGCGTTTCGGACCAAATACGGCCTCTACGAATATCTAGTAATGCCATATGGCCTGTGTAATGCGCCCGCCGCCTTCCAATACTTTATTAATGATGTATTGAGCGACTTCATCGACCAATGTGCCATAGTGTACATAGATGATATTTTGATCTATTCAAACACAGAAGAGGAACATCGAACACAGGTCCGTGCCGTGCTTCAGCGTCTAAGAGAGAATTCTCTTTACGTGAAACTGGAAAAATGTCTGTTTAATACCGATACTGTGGAATTTCTTGGATTTGTGTTGTCACCCGCAGGAATCACTATGGATCAACAAAAGGTGAAGGCGGTGGCGGAATGGAAATCTCCTACAACCATCAAAGAAGTGCAAAGCTTCATTGGATTCTCCAATTTCTACTGACGATTTATTCATGAGTTTTCACAGAAAATCCTCCCACTTACTCGTTTGTTAAAGAAAGGAGTACCATTCAAATGGTCAGAGGAAACTGAAACTGCATTTAATCTACTGAAACAAAGCTTTACTACTGCACCAGTCTTGTTACAAGCAGACCCCTCTGAACCCTTTTACCTGGAGACAGACACCTCAGATTCAGCTATCGGAGGTATACTTTCACAACGACACAAAGACACCGGGCAGTTGCATCCGGTAGCATACCGCTCCCGTAAACTGAACCCAGCCGAATGTAACTATACAATCACTGAAAAAGAACTTTTGGCCATCAAGGATGCCTTTAAGGATTGAAGGCACTACTTAATGGGTGCTAAACATACGGTAACGGTGTTCACAGACCACCGGAATCTCAAATTTTTACGCTCTGCTCGTACTCTTACCCCTCGTCAACTCCGCTGGTCACTCTATTTTGCAGACTTTGATTTCATTATCACCTTTCGACCAGGTTCAAAGAATGGGAAGGCGGATGCTCTCTCCAGATTGGATACGGACAATCCCAAAACAGTCATCGACAACCAACAGATCATTCCTGACGATAAAATTATTGGAGCTATTTCTCAAGCACCCTTTGCGGATCATGTCCGACGCGAAATGACTGCCACAGCTATGGAGACTTGGGCCATGGAAGATTCGCAACGCCTTATCCGGAATGGCTTACCTTATCAAGGAAACACCCTGTTTTTACCTACTAAAGACCTTCAACTACAAGCTATGCAAGAATGTCACGATCATCCGCTGGCAGGCCATAAAGGTGTACTGAAAACTGAAGATTTAATTAAACGTCGATTTTGGTGGCCGCACATGTGCCGGGACATTCGCCAGTATGTCTTGCGATGTGAGATTTGGGCACGGGGAAAATCAGACAGGCAAGCTCCTAAAGGTCTTTTACAACCTCTACCCACTCCTCCCTACCCTTGGCACACGGTTTCTCTAGACCTCATTGTGGACTTGCCCTCTTCTCAGGGGTTTGATACTATCCTTGTATGTGTAGACACCTTTAGTAAAATGTCCCATTTTGTACCCTTCAAAGGCACCCCCACAGCAAAACAACTCTCCCACCTTTTCAATCAACATATAATTTGTCTCCATGGAATTCCTAAGGTTTTGATCACAGATAGGGGTTCTCAGTTTTTATCCCGTTTCTGGAAAGCCTATACCAAAAGCCTAGGTGTTGACCATCGATATTCTACTAGTTTCCATCCGGAAACTGATGGTCAAACTGAGAGGACTAATCAAGAGTTAGAACAATACCTCCGACTCTATTTATTGGACGAGGAAGGTGACTGGCCTGATTACTTATGGACCGCAGAGTATGCCCATAATAATGCCAAAAATGTGTCCACAGGCTACTCCCCTTTTTTCATGAATTCAGGCAGACATCCAAATTCACAGATTGAGTTGAGAGATATTGAAGTTCCAGCAGTACATGACTTGGCCAAACACATAGCTAGAATTCATCAGGCTGCCACCCAGAATTTGAGTATAGCAAAACAACGTTATAAACTCTTTGCTGATCGGAAGAGAAAGAAAGAACCTGCTCTCCAAGTTGGAGATCACGTTTGGCTCTGCACTAAAAATTTAAGGCTGAAGGGTACCCGTAAGTTCCAACCACGTTTTATTGGACCTTATCCCGTAGAAAAGATCATTAATCCAGTAACCTACCGGTTAACCCTCCCCAGTACTGCCAAATTCCATCCAGTCTTTCACATCTCTTTACTTAAGAAGGTCCACCCAGAGTTACGCCACTCAGATCCTCCTACCCCTCTGGTTCTTGATGGTGAGATCGAATACGAAATCAAGAGAATTTTAGATTCCAAAAAGGTTCACAATGATCTCTTTTACCTTATCGATTGGAAGGGTTATGGACCTGATGAACGCTCCTGGGAACACAGCTCTAATGTCCATGCTCCCCGATTGATCAAGGCCTTCCATGCTAAATTCCCGACCAAGCCATGGCAGGAGGAAACCCCGTTGTGAGGGGGTACTGTCAGGGTTCACGGGAGGTTTCCTCCTCGTGACCCTGTTGTAGCTCTTACTTATGTCCCTCCAACCCATCATTCTACTTTAAAAACTCACTGCGCCTTTAGTTGGCGAGCATGCTGGCGGCGTTGGTCATCCAAGATGGCCGCCAGCATGCCCGCTGTGTTAGCAGTCTAGTTTCCTTTGCAATCGGAACTCAGGTGAAGCGTGAACAACGTTCCATGGCGCAATTCACTGAGAGAATTCCCGGGTATGGACGTTACCTGCACAGCGTCATTGAAGTTAGTCAGGGGGCGTTAGTAGTCGTCGGGTTCAACTACGTCGGTCCACAGAATTACCAGAGTTCCAGGTTAGTGGTGTTGAAGTCGCATGCTCTATCGGATATTGAGAGGGAGTATTGCGCATGTCTTGGAAATAGCGTTCCTCTCTGACACGCCTCATTTCTGATTAGGGAACCCTCAAAGAATTCCTTGTGAGGAAGGGAGTAGTGTTTCCGTCGCACGCCGCGCTGTAAGAGTGCAGTGGTGTAATTATTTGTGTGCTGCATTTAAGGTTTGAAAGATTGAGTTGATAAGGAAAGGATTATTTCCTTAGTCACAAAACTTAGTACGAAGTATTGTGTAGAGTCGAGTCTTGGCAATTGGGCGCGTGAGAAGTTATCACGCAACGCAGCTCCACTGACTCTTGGATTTGCAAATTATAAGTAAAAGTAAATAAAGGTTGAGTTTCGGTCTTGCTCTTAATATCCAGAGTTCTCTTGCGAAGACAATCCGTTAATCCACACTTAAGAAGTCTAAGGAAGATTCACTATAGGTTCTCCCGCTCTCACAAGTACGTTTAGAAATTCGCAGAGCAGATAAAGGTTAAGGGCAACAGTGAATAAGTTATAGACTTACCATGTGTTTCCTTGTTCTAAGCAGTCATTGAAGAGTCCAGGCAGAACCTATAAAAGAAAAGAGAAAAAGTTAATAAAATAATACTCTCATTAAGGAACATAGTGAAACAACATATGAGAAGCTAGAAGAGAAGCAAGCCCCGAGATGTTTCTGGTAAGATAAGTTATTTAATTAAATACACACAGTACAGTAAGTGTAAATAGAAGTGATATTCAGAAATGTCTTTGTAAAACAGCCCAGAAGAAGACGAGGCAGAACTAGCAGAAGAATACTCCGGGCTGTCTCTTCTCTGACCCAATCCCCTTTCCCCCCTTGTTACTTACCTGTGAAGGAACACTCAACCTAGCAGGGACGTATGAAGAGGGGCGTTGGGAATTAGCGTCGTTCTGCTCCTGTGCGGTCAAGGAGACTTGTAACAGGCTCTGACAATCCCCCAACGTTTCCCTACCCAGAATCCTCTGCAAACCTCAAATTTAGCTGAAAAAACCACATTTTCCACATATTTTTGCGTGGAATCACCGTGCCGGCACAAATGTCCTACCCCACAGCATTCTCCTTAGTGTCCCGAGTAAAATGATACCTCACTTGTGTGGGTGTCCAAAGCAGAATTGGCTAAAAATGTCTTTTTTTTAAAATGTAGCGCTTAGAATTGTCGGTGCTATACCCTAAATCCCTAAGTTTTGGGCTCCTCCCAGTCACAGGCCCTTGCCCCACCCACACAAGTGAGGTATCATTTTACTCGGGAGACTGAGAGGAACGCTGTGGGGTAGGACATTTGTGCCGGCACGATGATTCCACCGAAAAATATGTGGAAAATGTGGTTTTTTCAGCTAAATTTGAGGTTTGCAGGGCATTCTGGGTAGGGAAACATTGGGGGATCCACGCAAGCCATACCTCGCTGGACTCCCCCGGGTGTCTAGTTTTCAGAAATGTGTGGGTTTGGTAGTTTCCCAAGATGGCCTCCGAGCCCGGGGCCAAAAACCCAGGTCACTCCCCTTGCAAAACCAGGTTGTTTTGTGATAGGTCATTTTGATGTCTCCTCAATACGTTTTGGGCCCTTGCCTGTCACGGGTATTTGACCCACCCATGCGAGTGAGGTATCATTTTTATCAGGAGACCTGGGGGAACGCTGGGTGATAGGAAATTTGTGGATCCACGTAGATTCCAGAACTTTCCAAGACAGAAATTTGAGAAAAAAGTGTTTTTTTCAGCTAAATTTGAGGTTTTCAGGGGATTCTGGGTAGGAAAACTTTGGGGGACCCACGCAAGTCATACCTCGCTGGACTGCCCCGGGTGTCTGGTTTGTAAGGGATTGTGGGTAACAGAACCTGGTGAGAGGCACACAAGTCACCCCATCCTGGATTCCCCTTGGTGTCTAGTTATAAAAAATTTACAGGTTTGCTAGGTTTCCCTATGTGCCGGCTGCGCTAGGGCCCAAAATCCACAGGTTGCCCCGATATGCCCCCAAGGGGGGCAGAAAGACTGTGGCTATGTTTTTGGGGGGTGGGGGCATTGGTATGCCCATTCTGGGCAGCCCCCACGCATAAAAAAAGCCAATGTAATCGCTGGCGCCTAGTGGGCTTTCTGCCCCCCCCGGGAGCAGATCAGGGGCCACTGCCCCCATCCGCCGCTGAGGGGGGGCAGAAAGACTGTGCCATTTTGTTTGGGAGGTGTGGGCATTGGCATGCCCATTCTGGGCTGACCTCAACCCTGAATAAAAAATCAAAAAAAATCCTGAGGCCTAGTGGGCTTTCTGCCCCCCCGGGGGGCAGATAACGGGCTATTGCCCCAATATGCGCCCGGGGAGGGGCAGAAAGACTGTGGTAATTGTTTTTGGGGTGGGGGCATTATCATGCCCATTCTGGGCAGCCCCTACCCCTACATTATAAAAAAAAAGAAATCCCTGGTGCCTAGTGGGCTTTCTGCCCCCCCCTGGGGGCAGATCAGGGGCTATTGCCCCCAACTGCCCCCTGGGGGGGCAGAAAGCCTGACATTTCTCGGGGGGTTGTGGGCATTGCCATGCCCTTTTTGGGCAGCCTCCACCCCAACATCAATTAAAAAAAAATCCTTGGTTTCTAGTGGGCTTTCTGCCCCCTGGGGGCAGAAAGACAGACATTTCTCTGGGGAGGGGTGGGGGCCCCAATGTCAATAAAAAAAAAATCCCTGGTTTCTAGTGGGCTCTCTGCCCCCCCAGGGGGGCAGATTGGGGGCTACTGTCCTCATCTGCCCCCCAGGGGCAGAAAGACTGAAATTTCTCTGAGGGGGGGTGGGGGCATTGCCATGCCCTTTTTGGGCAGCCCCCACCCGAACGTCAATAAAAAAAATAATCTCTGGTTTCTAGTGGGCTTTCTACCCCCCCCGGGGGGGCAGATTGGGCGCTACTGCCCCCCAGGGAGGGCAGAAAGACTGACATTTCTCTGGGGGGGTGGGGGCATTGCCATGCCCTTTTTGGGCAGCCCCTACCCCAACGTCAATAAAAAAAAAGAATCCCTGGTTTCTAGTGGGCTATCTGCCCCCCCCAAGGGGCAGAAAGACTGTTGTGCCCCAAAAATATGAGGGGAGCAAAGGCCCTTGCCCAAGGGGCCGCTCCCCCCTCCCTGGTGCTAGTGGGTGGATCCCTGCTTGGGGATCGCCCTCCTGGGGTGATCCCCAAGCAGGGATCCACTAGGGAAGGGTACCATTGGAAAGGGGAGATTCTCCCCTTTCCAACGATACCTCTTCCAAGTGTTTCGGTGCTCGGGGGGCTGAGATAGCCCCACGAGCACTGAAACACTGAAACTGAAACTTTTCATTTTCAATCTAATGACGACAGCGCGCCATGCGCGCGATCGTCATTAGATTGAAAATGAGGAAGGGCCTCTGGAGGTTGGGGAAGCTCTTCCCCACCTCCCGAGGCCCCAAAAAAATGGAAATCCCTCTGCTGTTTACAGCAGAGGGATTTCGTGCCCCTGTCCTCATGACGGAATAGTTCCGTCATGAGCAGAGGAGCACTGGTGCTCATGACGGAACCATTCCGACATGAGCACCGAAAGGGTTAAGTTAGAGTTTTCAACCAATTGCAAATCATTGTAGGCTTTACCAGACTCTATTTTGGGTATTGAGGTCTTCCCAGAGACAAGTTACAGCCAACTCCATTAGCCGCAGCCCGTGCAGGTAAGAGCGGTGAGGCGGTGGGGCCGGGTTGGGGGAGGGATTTCGACAGACGATGACGAGGGAAAATTAATTATTTATTTAATTTTCCCTTGTGGTCGTCTGTCGAATCCCCCCTGAACCCGGCCCCACCGCTCTTACCTGCACGTGCCGAGGCTGCACTCCATCCAGGACCTTGTAATTTCCAAAGCCTGTGATTCTGTTGACCCACCTTTTAGCCGGTTTCACCAGCCCAAAGACAGTTGTGTGTGCTGTATTCTCTCGTTCCCTTTTCCTCCTCTTTTCCCTCTTTGAGGTCTATCCATACACTGTGGTTTTAACCCAGATACGGATCTTACCTTAGGACTGAAAATTGAAAATACAGCGGGTATTCTTTGTAACCTTCTTGAAAAAACAGCTGTTTAGAGAAAACTGTAATTAATACAGGCTGTTTTCATTAACAGTGAAAACACATTTTCATGTCAAAGAAGGAATCATTCTTTCCACCATATGTGAATTATATTTAAAGTTGTATTTTATGCCGCTGCAAACAAATTGCTTTTCACTGTCCTTAAATTGGGAATTTTAGAACCATCTTGGAAAAAAGGTCACCTGTTTAGTCCTTGAATACAGCAATTAACGGTGATGATTTAACTTTTATCAAACTGCCTGCCACTTCATTACATATTTATCAGGAGAAATCTTGCTGCTAGAGAATATATAAGCATTAGTCAGGGACGTTACTACTTTCTCCATCATCTCCTTTATTGTTTTTCAAGGAGACATGGCTTTGTTAATTGTGGGAAGGTACCAAATGTTGCCTTTGCTTGTAAAATGGACGATGTTGGAGTAAATGGGATAAACACATTAATTGTTTTGGTAGAAAATTATCTGCAGAGTCTTGAGTCAAGCAAGGTTAGTCTGGTTAATACCTGCAACTGCCTAGGAAAAGGGAAGAGGAGTAAGAAAATATAAAGTAATCGTGTCTGGATCGACTGACCCAATCTTGACCATTTGACTGCAGTCCACAAGAAATGCTATGGATCCAAATACTTTTCACCAACTACAGTCAAAAGGTCAGGATCAGGTCAGTATAGTCATCCACGTTCCCACTGTATTGTGGTGTTCGACAGGGATCCTCCCTCTTCTGAAAATGATCAACACTTACTTACCCGGCCCCCCCCTCCGGGGCAGCGTCTACAGCTGTCACAGATAAACTTACAAATCTACTTAGATAAACCAGAAATCTACTTCCTGTTGGACAACAGAACAGAAAAGTCAATCAACATCATCTTCTGCTTCGACCATATTTACCACTACATGAACAACAGCTTCCTCTGTATGAATGGAACCAAGACAGATTTTAATACTGTGAGTATCTAAGCCTATTTCATTGCCCTTTGAATGGCCCATAGACCTTGGAACTGCTCCTCTATCCTCTAGGAAGTATGGGACCTGAGATACTTTTCAAATCGAATCTCTCATTCATTCTCAAAGTCAATGGCGAGGTTAAGAGAGTCAATCTGCAACTTTCTGTACTCCTAAAATGCTTAGACTACTCCAGTCCAATCATCCGGTGTGGTTCACAAAGAGCCCTTGCTGTGGTGGGTCTTGTAATATCTTCTTCACTAGACCCTCCAAGAAACTAATTGGCCGATTAGAAAGGCTGAAGAGTCAGGGTCCCAGAAAGTGCTTAAACTTCTGCGCGGATACATCAACCCCTTCTCTCCCTGAAAACACTCCACTAGCTTCCTGCTGCACTGTGATCAAATTCAGGGATCTCTGCAACCTCCAAAAAGCATACTGTGGGAAAGGCCCAGAATAGTTGTAAAAACAGACACTTCACTACACCCCAATCAGAAACCTCCTTTTTGTGTCTATTCGTTTGGTTAACTAACAATCTTTTAAGAGGCTAAAACACCCAGGCAGACCTCTTGGTATACAAGGCCCAAGACAGCGGAATGCTCTTAACCCTTTGGTCAGCTGCTCTCCTTCTCTGCGGCCAACCGGCTCATTCCAGTTCCTCATTCCCGCCTGCCCTCCCGCCGCCAGGGCTGACCCACCCACCTCCCATAGCTACTTAATGGAGGCCACTAAAGGCAAGCCCATCTGCACTCCTCCGTGCCTGGACTGTGCCCAGCGCCAGCACCCCTGGACCTACAGCCCGCCTCTGATACTCCTCCGACGAGATCCGCAACCTCGGACACAAACCCCCGTCACCAACTGCCACATCGCCTCTCCACGCTCCACCAGAAGACCATTCACCAATTGCCACTGCTGCTTCTCCTGTGATGTGAGTACCCCCCATGACCACCACCCAGCAGACACCCAGCCACATACCTCAGCTTCACTCCACTCTACTCAACATCAGATCACTCTGCAATCACACCGCAGAAATCTGGGACACCATAACTTGGCTCACCCCGCCTCAGCACCCTGACATCGCCACCGCAACTCCCCCCCAGCTACAAGCTGATCCACCGTGACCGCCCTGAAAGACTCGACTGAGGCATCGCCATCATCAACAAGGACTCCTTCAACTGCACCGCCTTCGACGATGACATGGAACACCTCAACTTCGAGATCAAACCTGACGCCAACACCACCATCAGAGGAACCCTCGCCTACAGACCTCCTGGCCCCCACTCCAGCTTCTGCAACTCCAACCCAGACGTATTAACCCCTTTGGACATCGACTCCAACCACTACATCTTCCTGGACAACCTGAACTTCCACCTAGAAGACCCTGACGACTCCAATTTGACCACACTCCTCAAAAACATGAGCATTATCTGCCTTTCTCAACTGGTCACCACCCCCACGCACAGAGCCGGGCACACCCTGGACCCCATCTTCTTCACTTTTGACAGAGCCAAATTCTCCAACACCACTGAATTGACCTGGACGGACCACAGCATTGTCCATTTCACAACCGACGGTCCACGAGATCCTCCGACGAGACTCTTAACCCACCCTCACCGCAACTGGGGCAAGGCTACAGAACCCCTCTGGACCACCGCTCTTAAAGTAACATGACCCGCACCTTCAGACTCCTTTGAACACGATGTCTAGAACTTTTCCAGCTGGATCTCCTCTGCCGCCGACACCATCAACCCCCTGAAGAACTCCATCAACAACAGACTCACCAACAAGGCCAGCTGATTCACCCTGGAGCTACTGACCCTCAAGCAACACTGCAAGAAATTAGTGAGACACTGGAAATCCAACAAGACCTCCACCAACCTCTGCTCCTACAGATCCGCCCTCCACAACTACCACCACCATCTCATAGAGACCAAGAAAGAAGCCCTCAACACCCGCATGGAGGTAAGCGCCAACCCCACCAAGGAGCTGTTCAGCATCATCAGAGAATTCTCCTGCCCCTTCGCCATTTAGAACACGATCCGCCCCTCCCAAGCCCTCTGCGATGACCTGGCAGACTACCTTCACCGCAAAATCACTGACATCTACTGCAACTTCGACCCCCAACCCACCGGCCTCAACCACCTCAGCACCCTTGCCTGCCCCTCCCACCACCCCAGGACCACCGACTGGAATCAGCTCTCCACGGAAGACACCATCTCTATCATGTACTCCATACACTTCGGATCTCCCACCGACCCCTGCCCGCACCACATCTACCAATTAGGAAGAGAAGTCATTGCATGCCCCCTCACCAAACTCCTCAACACTTCCATCACCTTCACCACAGCCACCATACCCAACATCTGGAAGCACGCAGAGGTCAAGCCCCTCCAGAAAAAACCCTCTGCCAACCCCAATGAACTCAAAAACTACCCCCGATCTTGCTCCTCCCCTTTCCTACCAAAATCTTGGAAAAAGCCATCAACCGCCAGATCACTGACTACCACGAGACCAACATCCTGCTCGGCCCTTCCCAATCCGGCTTCCGACCAAACCTCAGCACCGAGACCGCCCTGATCGCAGCAACTGATGACATCAGATGCCTTCTCGACCAAGGCGGAACAGCAGCCCTCATCCTCCTCGACCTTTCAGCAGCCTTCGACACCGTTTCCCACCACACTCTGATCACCACACTCCACCACATCGGCATCCAGGGCAACGCGCTGAACTGGATCTCTTCCTTCCTCTCCGGCCGAATCCAGAGGATCTACTTACCTCCCTTCTTCCCCGTACCCAAAAACATCTTATGCAACGTACCCCAAGGATCCTCCCTCAGCCCCACCCTCTTCAACACCTACATGACACCTCCGGCAGACATCGTTCGCACCCACTGACTCAACATCATCTCCTACACTGACGACACCCAGCTCGTCCTATCCCTCACAGAAGACACCGGCTCCATAAGGGCCAACTTCCAATACAGCATGGCAAACATTGCAACCTGGATGAAGACCTACTGCCTCAAGCTCAACTCAGATAAGACAGAGGTCATCATCTTCGGAAAGAAGCCCTCCGTGTGGGCCGACACATGGTGGCCCGCCTTTCTCGGACCCTCACCCACCCCCACTAACCAAGCATGCAACCTCAGAATCATCCTGGACTCCCACCTGACCATGAAGCAACAGATTAACGCTGTCTCCTCCTCCTGCTTTCTCACCCTCCACATGCTCCTCAAGATCTTCTGATGGATCCCTGTCTCCTGAAAGACAGTCACCCAGGCCCTCATCGTCAGCCGACTCGACTACAGTAATGCACTCTATGCCGGAACCACCAAAAAACTCCAGAACCGCCTCCAGACCATCCAGAACTTGGCAGCACAACTCGTTCTCGACCACCCAGAAAGACCAACATCACCCCCCACCTCAGAGGTCTCCATTGGCTGCCCGTTCAAGAAAGATGCCTCTTCAAGCCCCTCACTCACACCTACAAAGCACCCCACAAGTCTGGACCCGCCTACATCAACAACTGCCTTACATTCCACCAACCGATCAGGCACCTCCGATCCTCCACCCTCGCGTTAGCCCTCATCCCTCGCTTTTGCCACAGCCGATGTGGAGGACGCTCCTTCTCCTACCTCGCCTCCAGGTCCTGGAATGACCTCCACCTTGGCACCGACGCTTCTCTGAAGGACTTCAAGAAGCAGCTCAAGACCTGGCTCTTCGACCGAGGCTCACACAGCCCACCACCGCCTGGAGACCCCCTGGGGTGACAATCCAAGCTAAACAAGACCTTCTGATTGATTAGTGCTTAACGGTGGGAGACACAAATAAATCCATGATTTTTGCTACATATTCTTCTATTGATTAGGTCTCTGGCTGAAGAGGCCAGTCCCTCCCACACCCATTAGAAACAGTGCTGGAATATAAGGTACCTGTTTCTATGGGGTGTGCATCTGAACAGCTACTCTACTCTTAATAGAGTAATAAAGTTGAAGCATTGTACATATAGAATAGCTTTCATGTGTATGTTAAGTGCAGGGAGGCACTGTGGCTTATGCGTCGAGTCACCCTTCTTTAGGCAATTGCATAGGAAACAACAAAGAGCTACACTGTATCCAGTCCTTGACAATCATTTGCAAGACCTTATGCGTGAGTAGGATTAGCAGAGCTGGTAACTCCCTGAGATTCAAGCTGGCTAATCTATTGGAGTGAGGTAACAGCAAGATGGCCAAACAGAAGTATCAGGGATTCACACCCAGCAGCACAGGCTGCATAGCTACAGGTAATGGTGCTGTGTCTGTGTGAGACTCTGCAAATAGTTGCTCCATCAGTTGCAAGGCCGTGGGCTGCAGTGGGTGTTCTCCCAAAGCCAGTCTGGCAGGGCACTCAACCCTAGCAGGTACAAGCTGGCAAGACAAGTGGGGCGCCCAGAGAGCATGCCTTACTCAGAAGTCGCATAGGTTCACTTTCTGCAATACAGACTGGATAGCCAGAGGTAGTCTCTTCCTGTTTAAGGCTCACTGCCCCACCAGGAATCCTGAAAGGAACAGAGACAAAGTTCATGTTTGAAATACCCATCACACTACCCTACTCTAAAACAAGAAAAAACATGTATTTCACTTGTCTGTTGGCAAGTCCCAATCCCTACCTGCGCCAAGAGGTGAGAGTAAAGGTAACATCCATAGTAAACCTTGCCATCGACATTAAATATGAACAAAACGGGAAACAGCCATAACAACGTGGTCATTACCACGCATGACCGTTACAACGATTGCAGTACCATGCATATGCCTTTACCACGCATGTCTTTAGCACGCATGTCTTTACCACAAATATGTATTTACTACGCATTCCTTTACAACAAATTTCGTTCTAAAGGCATGTATGATAAAGGCATATGTGTGGTAAAGGTTTTAGAATAGTAAAGGCATATGAGCAAACTCGACTGGAAAAACAGGGAATGTTGGTGCAACAAGGGACCGCAAACCGCATTCATGCTGATGTTTGGCTGCATGAAAATCAAGGACCAGTCGGACTCGAGAAGTGGCTGAGCTTGCAGGGACAAAAGAGGGAGCTGGCATAAAGAAACATGATTACATACAGTGTCATGGAAGTTTAGTGTTGTTATTGTAGTGTTAGCAAAAAAAAAAGGCAATTTATTTTGTTGAAAATACATAAAAGAGCTGCTTTCCATGATGCCTACCGGAAGTCCCGTCACTCGCGCACCACCTGTGTCTGCGTTCACTGGGCCCTTAGCTACTCCTTATTCCTGCCTTAGATGACGTGCACTGTGACGGAGGTGGTTGCTCCAAGTTTGGCCCTGATCTTGACGGTTGCTGCTGCAATGGGAGACGGTGTAGCCCGGCCCGGGACGAAGTTCAATGCAGATCTCCTCCTGCATAAATGGACAGCAGTTACAGAGCCACTGCAGTAGCTGGGGTACTCTCTGCACACCACCAATCCACTCCACTCCAATCTACCTAATCTAACTGACTCCACCCCAGTCGACCCCACTCCACCTCAATCTACCACACTCCAGTCCAATCTACCTAACTCCACTCCAATCTACCCCACTCTAATTTACCCCACTCCATTCTAATCTACCCCACTCCATTTCAATTTACCCTACTCCATTCCAGTCTCCACTTCACTTCAATTTACCCAACTCCACTCCAATCTACACCACTCCACTGTACTCAACTCCAATCTACCACGTTCTACCTCACTCCAACCTACCACAATCTACCCCACTCCAATCTATCCAAACCCAATCCAGTCTCCCCAACCTACCCCACTCCACTCCAGTCTACCCCACTCCACTCTACTCCACTCCAATCTACCACATTCTACCTCACTCCAACCTACCACAATCAACCCCACTCCACGCAGCTCCACTCCAGTCTACCCCACTCTACTTCAATCTCCACTCCAAACTATCCCACTCCACTCCAACCTACCCAACTCCACTTGAATTTACTTTACTCCACTCCACCTCAAAATACCCTACTCCAATCTACCACAATCTACCCCACTCCAATCTACCACCATTTACCCCACTCCACTCTGCCCTATCTACCCCACTCCAATCTACTGCACTCTAATCCACCCAAACTACCTCACTCCAATCCAATCTACCCCACTCCACTCTACCCCAATCTACCACACTCCACTCTACCCCAATCTATCCCACACCACTCCAATCTACCCCAATTAAATCTACCACACTCAACTCCAATCTACCCCACTCCACTCCAGTCTATCTCACTCCACCCACTTCACCCCACTCCAAACTACTCCACCCCAATCTACCCTACTCCAATCTACCCAACCCCAATCTACCCTGCAGAAATCTACTCCACCCCAATCTACCCTACTCCAATCTACCCCACTGTATTAACTTCAATCCACCCCAATCTACCCCACTCCACACCTCTGCATTCCACTCCACCCTAATCTATGCCACTCTGCTCCACACCAATCTACCCCATTCCACTCCAATCTACCCCCTCCATTCTTCCCCAATCTAGCCCCTCCACTCCAACCTACCCTACTCCTCTCTAATCTACCCCACTCCAATGTATCCAAACCCACTCCAGTCTCCCCAAACTACCCCACTCCACTCCAATCTACCCCACTCCATTCCAATCTACCCTACTCCACTGCAATCTACCCTAATCTACCTTACCCCACTTCAATCTACCTCAGTCCACCCCAGTCTACCCCAATCCAATCTACCCCACTCCAATTTACCCCAAACCAATCTACCCAAATCGAATGAACCCCACTCCAGTCTATACCACTCCAATCTACCCCACTCAACTCCAATCTACCCCACTCTACTCTACTCCAACCTACCCCACTCTACACCGTTCCACTTCACCCCTATCTACCCACTCCACTCTACCTCAATCTACCACACTCCACTCTACCCCAATCTATCCCACTCCTCTCCAATCTACCACACTCCACCTCACCCCAATCCACCCCAATCTACCCCACTCCACTCATTCCAATCTGCCTCAATCTACCCCACTCCACTCTAATCTACCCCACTCCACTCTCCCCCAATCTACCACACTCCACTCTTCCCAAATCTATCCAACTCCACTTCAATCTATCCCACTCCAATCTACCACACTCCACTCAAATCTCCACCACTTCACTCCACTCAATCCAACCCACTCCACCCTGTCTACCATACTCCAATCTACTTCACCCCTATCTACCACACTCCACTGACTCCAATCTACCCCACTCCACCCACTCCACTCTTCCCCAATCTACCTCACTCCACTCTAATCTACTCCAATCTACCCCACTCCAATATACTCGAACGTTCTGCTCTTACTCCAAGCCTACCATTGCCTAATTTGCACCAGAGGTTGATTGTGATGGGCAACAACACTCATTTGTAGGGACCAGGACTCATTTTCCATGATGAAACTGTGATCCATCGCCAGAGAAAGACAGGCAGAAAAGGGAGAAAGAAGAAGAGGAAGTTTGGAAAACAGTGAGAAAGCAGGAACGAAAAAACCTGAATGCGTGGGATAGACAGGAAGGGTAGGGAGGTGGAAGAAAGAGGAATCTAGTGGAATCAAGACTAGGCAGCCTTGATATTTGGCAGCCTCGGCATTGAGCAGCGGTGACGGAGCGCTTCTAAGGATAGATTTGGCCTCCTGCACATCTTACACCCGACAGGCTGCTATGACTACTCTCTCGTAGCTAAGTTTATCTTCAAGAGGTGAGAACGCAGAATTGCCAGGAGAGCACACAGTTTAATTAGTGTTAATAGTGAACCTCGTGTTCGCACAGGTCAGGGTCCCCTTCCCTGAATGTCCTCTTTCTAATCTTCTCAGGCCACTTCAGTTTCTTCAAGGAGGTTAATGTCAGAGTGTCTCTTTCACCACATGAACAACCGTGTTTGTTACAAAACAAAAGTGAAACTAAAACGGCATGGTCTTCTTCCCCAAAACCAAAACATGAAATTTGCACTAGGTCAAAATCCCAGCACGGCAGGTGTTGGTGGATTCGCCACTTAACGCTGACAAAACACCCAGCCGGACCAGGAAAAAGCAATCTATTCTCCCTGGAGGTGCCAAACAACAGTAAACACAGAAACAACCTGCGTGAATGAAACAGAAACCTGCCGACCCCATCACTCGCGCACCTGGAGTGTGTGGTGACGTAGGTAGGGTATCAAAGTCAACTCAGGCACATAGAAGCACCTGTGTTGGTCGTTGGGAGGGCCAGCGCCTCATGACCTCTGAATGGAATTGATATGTTGTAGGCCAGCGTTGTTTTCATTGGTTCAACACAATAATACATGGTTAGAGTGCCTCATTTGCTTCTGAGATACCAAAGTGCCTTGTAACTGCTGTAATGACAACGTTAGTTTTGTGTGACGCAACTTTCGTAGAAAAATTAAAAAATATTTAGCTTTTCTCAAGCAGCCTTGGTAACATCAATCTTTAAACTAAATTATACAAAGAAAATGATAACAAAAAGCTCCTGGTTGAAACAGCCCCTGTTGCATGATCAATACACTAAAAAACAAATACAATTTCACAAAAAGCATACAAAAGGACTTATACTATGTTATAAGGATATGAAATCTAACTCTTAATCCCACTTTCCTATGATTTACGGTCTCCTTCTATGCACAATGATTTTTATTTAGTTTTGAATTCATAATAACAATATTTAGTTACAAAATGTTTCCTAATTTTAATTCCATATTTACCAAATGCAAACTTCACCTTATCATGTGTATCTGTCAGCCAGATTTTGAATGACAGACTGGTGTGCCCAGCATTGCTTGGGTAATATAAATAACGACAACAATAACGCCAATAATAATAATATTTCATTTGGGGGGTTTCTATAAAACGAGACTCACCAAACGGTGTAGAAACATAGTACAGCACCCTGCAAATCTGTTTTGCATTCAATTTGATTGTTATATTCTGCCAAAGTCAATTTGTTGGCCGTAATTACTCCTCAGACTTATGTCTATGGGTTGTTGGAGTGAAAGCTTCCCTAATGTGCTTTGAATACTTCGAAAAATGTTTCTCAAAACGTGACATTTTTACTGTTACTCCCTCGAGGAGAAGCTCACTTTGTAAGAGCTCTGAGCGGTACCTCGGTAGCTTGCTGTGACGTACTATTATGTTTAGCTTCTACAGCAGTGGTCTTCAAACTTTTTAATGCTGTCCCCCCCCGTGTAAAAAATAATAATACCCCCCTCAAAAATGTTCACAATATTCTATTAAACTGGAAATGTTTAAATATGTCTAGACTTATTTAAACATTGCAGTTAAGTTCTGTTACAGTTTTAAAAATGCAATCAAATACATGATTGCCAAACATACTGTTCTGGTCAGACAGGCCTTACTAAGGTGTAAAAGTATCCACAGTGTGATTATTAGAAATGGGGTGGGGGTTTTGAAGACTATTTGGAGTCCCTTTGCTTTTGACACCTTCTCCCAGCCAGGATATCAATGACAAAAGATGTTAGTGATGGCCCGTTACCTGGCGACTTATTGAAGCTCATTTTTTTCTGCTGAAAACAAAGCACTGTTAAAAGCATAATTGCTTTTTTTGGGCCAGAGCCTGGTGCCCCCCCCTCCCCGGGGGGGGCCCAAATCCCAGTTTGAAGACCCCTGTTCTGCAGCATAGTTTGCAGCTTGTCAGATGTCGGCACAGCAATAGATCAGTCACCTCTATTCAGAAGACGCAATTCTCCCTCACACGCTCTGAAACCTGGGCAGAAGAAAGAAAAGGACACAGCTTATCGTCCGCTCTAAGGTAAGGCCTCAACGTTTCATTGAATGGCTGTTGGGTAGAAAGTCCTTCAAGGCACTGTGGACTCTGTCCTCCTGTCTTGGATATGTGTGTTCTGTCTGTCATATAAGCTTAGTTGCTCAGTGGACTAGGGGGCAGATTTACTAAGCACTTTGGGTGTCCTTGCATCACCAAAGTCGACACAAAGCAAGTGCTTAATTGGCCTTTTTATAAAGCCACGCAAATTGATATTTGCTTGACCGTGCGTCACTTTTCACCCGCAGAGTAACACAACACAGCACCTTGCGTTCCCTTGTCTTACCCTGCGCTGGGGGAGGCGTTGCTGAGTGGAGCATGGACGTGTCCGTGCATCCATCTGAGTATTTCAAGTAAACCCAGATTTACTAAAGCCAGTAAAACTGGGCTTGCGCCAAAATTGTGCGCCTACCCGACCTTGGCAGAACGAGGCAAAATATCTCTATTTCTAGCTGTTACTTCCTGCATGCATGTCTGCTGCATTCTGTAGCACACACACAAAGGGGAATATGCCTCTAAGGACAGTTTTTGTGCAGGAAGGTATCCCTTCCTGCACAAAAACAATCCTGACCATCTAGTAAGGGTGCCTGCTTTGGCGCTGGGCTGCCACAAGTGCGTCAGCACAAGGAGAGAGCAGAAGTGTGTCATATCTTAGTAAATATTGCTAACTGTAGCAGAGTTCTATGCTTTGCTTGAGTGGGGTAAACCTTAAGTGCTCCTTCACCACTGGTTGAGGGGGGCTACAGGCCCCTCACCAGGCTTCGTTTAGAAGGGCACAATTACTGAGATTCAGAAAGTAGGTCCCAAAGCTGTGAGTGAAGGCCCTGGTGAAGCTCCTTACTGCATCCACAGTGACCATGTTTCCTCTCCCTGGGTTGTCTCTGTCTGACTTTGGGCTTGAATACACAAAGCACAAAGGCTTCAAACTCTAGAGCTCTAAGAAGGACTGGTGCAATTATGTGAGTCAAGACAACACCATCTACCTAGCAGCAGGTACCTGGATAATGGTTTGTGTGTGATGTGAGGATCCGGTAACCGTTCCAGCCAATTTGATGCTTTTTTATTGTACATTTACCTGAATTTCAGAGGGACCACTCCCAGTATTTAGGCATCACTTTTCCCTCCAGAGTCATTAACTTTGACTATATTCCTGCATTCCTCAGTGAGCACCTTAGTGTCACTCCGACCTTTAGAGAACCCCTTTCACATGCATTGTTTTTGAGGCTCTTGGGGCATAGAATTGTACAGCTGACAGGACTGCCTAAGCAAGAAAGAGTGGTGTGTGCCTGATCCTTAATATATAGACCAGGTTTGAGGCCCAGCTGACTGAGACCTCCTATGTTGCTTGCTTGGTCATAGAAAACACAATCAATATCAGTGAATCATATACACAACTGCCTCTGACCTAGAAGCAAGAATGCTAACAATAAAGACATGCACCTCCAGAGAAGCCGCCACCAGACAACACCTGCCGGATGAGCCAGCTACCCCACTGTCTACTTCTACAGCCATCTCTTTCATTCTGGAATTTGTCAAGCTGAGCTTACGTCTCTTGTACATAAGTACAGATTAAAATATGCTGGATTCACTCCAGAGACTCCATCCTCAACTCTCATGGCGTAGGCGCAACCCTGAGACCTCTTTGGGTCCCTATTTCACTTGTCCTTCAGCCCCAGAGTAACACCAAGACAACGCGCCTTGCGACCAGATCCTCTTGGGGTGCTATCTAGTGTGTGGATCCTGTCATGATTACTGTAAGACCATTGGTTTTATCTCTGCCATCCCACTGGTGCTTGAAATATTGTATGTACATTCTTTATGGCCCTCTACCCTAAATCAAACTCCAAATCAGCCACCTCTGGTAGCTCTGAGGCTTTGAGGGGTGACTCCTTTTAAGATATTGGCCTCTGAATGTTCTCAAGATTGGAAAATATTACATATTGTCCTGACCTTTAATTTGCGATTAGCCAAATCCTGATATCTCATTAGCAACAATAAAGGGAGAGGATCCGTGACTGATTTGGGTGTCAGGTGTGTAATGGAATTTGGGTTGTTTAAAAATATCAAGTTCTGCAATATTAACCATGATTATTAAGCGAACTAGAAATGATTTGGCTCAGAAATCACAGTTCCCCTTCGAAGTCATGGTTAGTAAGAAATCTAAACTCTGATTAGGAACCTGTATAGACTTGGGAGTTAGAGTGATGCATAGTATTATGCCCCAGGGGCATTCAGAAGGTTGTTCTTATCTTCAGTATTTACCTATACTTAATGTAGAACATAGGGCCCAATGTTACAGCATGAGCAGCATCTAGACACTGTAACTTGCAATAAAATGTGCAAGGTCCTGTCTCTCCCCCTAAGTCTCATGATTTGCGAGAGTTAAATCCGCTGCACACAGACTCCCCATTTTTTTTTTTTGGAATCTTTTTATTGATTTTCTTATGTTTCATTGCAAACAAGCAAAGAATAAGCATCATTGATTATAGTTACAAACGGGATGTAACGCGTTATTGGCAAGTCGGGTGCATTGGATAAAGTATTTGTTCAGCATCAAAGAGGCGTCCCAACTATGTGATCTAACAGGTTACTTATAACTGTCGGACTTAAGCGTTATGGTTTTGCAACATCTGCTTGTATTGAGCGTCTTTCTTCATACTAAACACATGTATAACACACGTTAGTTTGTGATTTTGCAACATGTTATGATTTCTAACAATAGAAGGGGACAATTCCGTGTTCCTGCCATCTACTTCTAGCTGTGTTCAGCGAGGTGTTTAGAATTTCGCAGTATATTATACATCTTATTTGACCACTTATGTATCTCACAATACATCAGGCATTTTGACTAGGGTATGTGTCTGTGGCGTTACCGTTAATTTCGCTTCTGCAACTTACGCTGTGCAATTATACTATGTGCTTGTTGGGCACGATGTGTCCCTTAACTGTGGAGGAGGGTTAATAACGACAACTGTGACAAAATAATACCTAACGGGTACGGGATCTGAACTGCGGGACTGGGGCCCAAGAACACTGGGAGCAACTGTGCTGGTGCGGGTGTCTATTATTTATGTACTGGCGCTGATCATTAGCTGGGCCTGGGGCGTGCTCATGACTTCACTTGTTTAGTAAGTTGACAGCTTTCATCCCTCTTCCGCTCTGCTGCTCGCTTCCGTGAGCCCCCTTCTATGGCAAGCGCTTTGGAGGTGCGTCACCTATGAGGGTTTGCGAGGGGGTGGTGCACTCTTGTGCGTGGGTCAATGCAGTGAGTATTGTATCCCAACTGGCAGCGAGGGGGATCTTCTGGATACCAAGTGTGTCCTCCCGTCTGAGTGTCATGCTTTCTGCCTTAGCCCAGTTGAGCATGGAGCGTCTCCAAATTATTATGTGTGGTGGGCCGGGGCCCTTCCACCTTTTTGTGATTAGTCTTTTCGCTACTGCCATCCCCAGATCTAAAAATCTAGACGTGGCTTTAATTTTGCGGCTTCTGCAGTGTAAATGTTGAAGGTATATGTGCCATTCAAAGGGGAGCGTGCAGCCTGTACTTTGCGCTAGTGCGTCTGCCACTGCCGACCAATAATCTGCCAATGCGGGGCATCCCCACAGCATGTGTAATAAATCTGCATCTAGATGCATTCACCTGGGGCACTTAGCGTCTTGGCGTCTGAAATATTGGTTGATCTTCGCGGGCGTGAGTTATGCTCGATGGGTAATGTAAAATTATATTTGTCGTAGGCGCGCATTCCTGGGGACCTGAGTTGGGCTTGCCAATAACGATGCCCATTCTTTGTCTGTGAGCTGGCAGCCTATGTCTACCTCCCAGTGCTGGCGGAGGGCCGCTAGGTTTGTCGCCGTATGTTGTCTGAGTGACGCTGCAAACCATTTAGTGAGATGCCCGCCTTGTCCCATGACGTGAAGATATTGTATAGTAAGGTGTGTCTCTGGTTCGGTAGTCATGTCTCCCCATTTGGCTGTGATGGATGCTAGTAGGGAGCGGTGTAGCAGAAATTGGCCGGGGGGCAGCACGTCTTCCTCTGTTAGTGTAGTGTATGGGACTAGTGTGCCCTCCCGATATAGATGTCCCATGTCTTGGACTCCGGCAGTGTGCCAGCTTCTGAGCTCGGCTGCTGTGGTTACTGTGCCTCCTCTGGGTGTTCCCTCCAAAGGCAGAGCTGAAGCGTATGGTGTGGTCATGCGGGTGATATAAAGCGCTCTGCGGAAGCTCTTATAAGCCACGTTCAGCAGTAGTGAGTTCGGTGGCTTGGTTCTTGAGCATGGGTGAAATAACACTACCAGCTCCGCAATCTGCGGGGAGGGTTGGGTGGTAACTGTATCCCCTCTATGACGGTCAGCGAACCATCTGGCAACCCATTGCATTTGGGATGCTAAGTAGTACTGTTCCAAGTGTGGAACTGCCAGGCCATCCTGGTCCACAGGCAGGTAGAGCTTACTGATCGCCACCCTGTGCCTGGAGTTTCCCCATATGAAGTCTTTTACTAATTGTTCAAGGGGCTGGAAGAAAGCCGGGGTAATGTAGTGTGGGAGGTTCGTAAAATAGTATAATAGCCTGGGTAATATCACCATCTTTACTATGGCCACTTTACCTGTTACTGATAGTGGGAGCGTGCTCCAGAACGCCATCTGAGAGCGGTATCCGGTCAGTGTTCTGCCCAGGTTGCCATCTTGTGAGTATTTTGGGCTTCTATATATGCAGATGCCCAAGTACAGGAATGTATCTGTGCACCAACGGACCCACGTGCCGCTGAGTGCGTACCCTGGGTCTCCGCATTGCTCGCTAAAGGAATATAGGCAGGATTTAGTGACGTTTACCCGTAGTCCTGATATGGAAGCAAAGTGTTCCAATATTACTTCTAATCTCTGTGGAATGCAGTGGATGTATCATATGTATAACAGGAGATTGTCCGCGTACAAAGATATTGTATGCGTGTCATCACCTAGCGTGATGCCGTCTGAAATCTCCATGCGTATTGCTTCCGCTAATGGCTCAATTGCCAGTGCGAAGAGTAGTGGAGACAGGGGTCAACCCTGCCTAGTCCCTCTGCGCACTTCCACGAGGTTGGATATGTAGGGGCCTGTTTTAACCCTCACAGTTGGGGCACTGTATAGTAGCTTCACCATGTTAATGAAAGAGCCCCCCAATTGATATTTGTCTAGTACTGCAAATAGGAATCCACACTTCAGAGAGTTGAATGCCTTCTCTAGGGCTAATATGAGGTAGCCTGCTCTCGGCCATTGGGTTTGCGAATACGCAGCGATCCTGAAAAAACGCCTGAGGTTTAAGGAGGTGTTTCTCAAGGGCACAAATCCGTTTTGGTCACGGTGAACCAAGGTGGGGACCGCCTGCGCCAGTCTAACTGCTAAGAGCTTTGCTAGCACTTTGTAGTCTACGTTAAGTAGGGCGAGCGGCCTGTATGCATCCAGTTCTGTGGGATCTTTATCAGGTTTAGACAGGGACACCATGTTAGCCTCATTCATGGTTGGGGGGAGGAGCTGTTTGCTTATGGCTGTTGTGTACAGCTCGTGCAAGTGGGGAATGAGTATTGTGGCATAGGCTTGTTAGAATTCCGCTGGGAATCTGTCTGGGCCTGGGGTTTTCCCGCTCAACAGCACCATAATTGCACTATGGATTTCCTCGAGCGTGAGGGACTCGTTAAGCGCCTCTCTTTGCTCTGATGTGACTTCTGGCAGGTGTATTGACTCCAAGAATGCAGCGATTTGGCTCCCCGTCTGGGGCGCCCTGGATTGGCATAGCCGGGCATAGTGCTGCGTCATTACCTTGTGTATTTCGTGCTGTGTGTACACCATTGAGCCCGTATCTGTTTTTAGGGCGGTTATGGGGTGGTACGTCTGGTCTTGACGCAGAAGCCACGTTAGCATTCTTCCTGCGCGATCTGCGGTAGCGTGTGTGCACGCAGAGTGTGCCGCGTAGTTGTGGCATCGGAGTTGCTCTAGCAGGTCTGCGTGTTCCGCTCGTAGGGAGTTTAATGTGTTCGTGTTTCTGTTCCCCTCTGACTGTTGTGTCTCATACCTCAGTAGTTTCCCTTCTATTATGCCAAGCGCCACAGTTAGCTGTTTACGTATGTTCCAATTGGCTCCCATGCAATGCATTCTGAGTGTTGCCTTAAAGGCGTCGTATTCGAGGAGGTAGTCGTTTGCGGAGTGGTCATTATTTTCAAAGTGATCCAATATTGCTGTCCCTAGTGAGGAGTAAAACGCTTGGTCTTCTAAAGCCGCTGGCTGCAGGCGCCATGTGGGGATTGGAGGGCGTCCTGTGTCCCATGTGAGCTGTAGTAGTTGGGGATTGTGATCTGAGTGCGTTCGTCCCAGGTATTCAGTGGGTTTGATAAATGGGAGCAGGGCGTGCGACCCAACGAAGCGGTCAAGTCTAACGTGTAGGTCGTGGACAGGGGAGTGAAATGGGTATATGCGTGTCGTGGGGTTGTGTGCGCGCCGGATGTCTATTAAAGTCCAGTTCGTGAGCCACTCCTGCAAAGTTTGTGCGTTGGAGATTGCCTTCGTGCGCGTTAGGGGTGGATATGACCTGTCTAAGTGCACATCTAGAACTGCATTGAAGCCTCCCCCTATAATTCAGGGGAGTCCACTCCATCTAGCCAGCACTTCTGTGAGTTTGCGGAGAAACGCGGGTTGGTCTACATTTGGCGCATACACCGAGCCCATAAGCAACGCCTGTCCATTCAGTTTACCTTTCATGAAGACGTACCTTCCCCCCGGGTCTACTGCCACCTCTTTCACTGTGTGGGGGACACCCACCTTAACCCATATCAGTGCTCCTCGCGCTTGGGATGAGTAATTTGTACTATACACTTGTCCTCGCCAGCGTTTATGGAGGCGCCCCGCTTCAGTCTGGGTAAGGTGTGTTTCTTGCAGGAAACCGATCTGAGCACGCCTGCGCTGCAGGTATGCATATTCCGAACTACAGGTCAGCGTGTGCATGCCCCTCACATTCAATGGTACTACGTTAACCTGCACCATGAGTGCTTTTTGTGGTCCCCTGTGTGAGGGGGTTGGGGTTGCCCACAGTGTCAGGGGTGCCAGCCAGGGTTTTTTGGGTTGGGGTGAACTGAAATGGGGTTGAAGGTGTGTCAAAAAGACACTTAACGACATGAGAGCGAGTACGTAGTCGATGCTCGTCCAAACTATGAGGCCAAACAGTGGCAACTGGTGTGTGTAACATGTTTAGCTATGGGGTTGTGCGATGTGTGATTGTGCGCTGTATCGCTTGCCAAGGTGTCTACTGGAGAAAAGGATATTGTGGTGACTTATCCTGGCCCAGACGCGCCGCGAGTGCCCGATGTACAGATTTCATCGCGACCGGGGAAGCAGAGCAAGATTCCTTATACTAGGCATGTCTGTTGGTCATTTTATGCAATGGATGTGCAGTATGTTAAGATGCGTGCCTGCCGAGGTGCAGTGCATGATTGAGATCGTGTTAGTGGAGATTTTTATAATAAAAGGATACTCTAAAGCAAGTATTTGTCCAATGTTCAAATTATCTCGTTGGACGTTTGCGGGGTGATGTCTGGTAGCTGGAGGGATTCTTGGTCTTCAGACCTCGCCGGCGACGATCCAGCCAGGCTGCAGGATTGCGGGGTGCGTGCCCCGGAGTCACAGATTGGAGGGCGGGCCTGCATGGTAGCCACTGCGTGGAGAGCCTTGCGTCGGTCCATCTCCCTCTGTTCCATATCTGGTATTGCTGTCTGCGGATGTGACTGTTTGGGGCTTTTCCCCCCTTCCACGGCGGCGGCCTCTTCTGCTTTGTCGGAGCGGCTGCTCGCTTGTCGGTGGTCTAGGCCTTGTCAGCCGGCCTGTTTCCTCTAGGCAGTCCCAGACCTTGGATGGCATTTCGAAGAATTTTGTTTGGCCCTCAAAGGCAACTTGTAGCTTCGCAGGTAATATGAGAGAGTATTGTATGTTCAAGGAGAGTAGCTGCTGCTTGCTTTCAAGGTAAGAGCCCCATCTTTTTTGAACTTGTATTGTGTAGTCTGGGAACATCATCAACGATTGGTTTTGCACTCGTACCTTAGCAAGTTTGCGTGCTTCCCTCAGTACGGTGTCCCTGTCCCTGTAATTGAGGAGCTTGAAAAGCAGCGGCCTGGGTCTGGCCCCAGGGGCGGGCGTCGAGCCGGCACCCTGTGGGCCCGCTCCACTACGAAATGTGGTGAGAGTACGTTGTCCGGGAGGATTTCTCGCAGCCATTGCTGTACGTATGCCACCGGGTCTTGCCATTCCTCTTCCTCGGGAAGGCCCACCACTCGTATGTTGTTGCGTCTCGAGCGGCCCTCTGCATCGTCCAGACGATCTTCCAGGGTGTCCATTCTGTCTATGAGGTTCTGCAGCGTCGATGCATGGCTGTGCGTGAGTGGCTTCAATTCTGCCAGGGCTTGGTCGTTGGTTTGGACTTTCTCGGCCAGTTTACGGTGATCCGCTTTCAGTAAGGTGAAGTCTGATGCAACCTTGTCTATCTTTGCCTCCAGTGAACTCTGAGTATGCTCCAGCACTGTGCCGATTTTTCCTGCTGCCGCCAGTACTGTTTCTAGTTTTGTTGAGATCGCAGTATTTGGAGCTTCGCCTGTGCCCGCTGCTTCCATGCGCTTAGTGTCTTGTGCCTTGGGTTGTGCTGCTGCTTGCTGTGTGTTAATTCTGAGGCGCCCCATGACCAGTTGCTGCGCGGTGGGCATGCGGGTTCGCTTCAGGGTCGGTGGCTATGTGATGAACAGGGGGCCCAGGCGGGTCGCCGCCGTACGGGGAGCGAGGCGTCCTCAGTTTTCTTGGCAGTTACGCGTGGGCGCCGCTCAGCGGACAGGCCTCCGCGACGTCCAGGCGCTGCCCGTGTGTCTCTCAGCAATATATTGCTACTGCCTGGGTTTTCAGGGCCCTGCCATTCTCCCGGGAAGGCTCTTCAGCTTCTCCAGTTGGCTGTGTCTCAGGCGTTGTTTGCCCACAGGGAGCCGCCTCCCGCTGCCAGAGGGAAGGCACCTGGCCGAAAGTCCAACGCCTGTTGTCCTACAGGACCGCCGGCTGCCTCGTTGCGCCTCCTACTGTGCCTCCGGTTGGCTGTTTGCTCTCGGGGGGTAAGATTGTGCCACCTTGCTGTCCGCAGCTGTGAGTGGTGCGCCCCAGTCCTCCAGAGGGGGCCCTCTGTTGCTGGAGCACCTTGCTTCTTAGGATCTTCCCACCTAGCGACCTTGTCACATCCCGTGCTCGCGCTGTGTCCGTGCCAGTCAGCCGATTTGCTCAACTAACGCCTCCGTGCACGGTTGGCCTCCTGGGCGGGCGAGTGCTTGTATACTCAACTGCTTGCATCCGAGGTTCTACAGTCTCTGGGTGAGCCCCAACTGGGCCAGTTGCGCAATTTGGTGTGCACGTTTGCTTCACTTCGCACTTCACCTGTCATGCTCTGCGGGTCGGTTCTTTGGGTGTCGAGCGGGCCCTCGCATTGGTCCTTGCTGCTGTGAGCACACTTGCTCTTGTTCTCCTGTGGTGGGGTTAGGGCCGAGAAGGGTCGCACGCCCCAGAGGGCTCACACCTTCCGCCTTTCACGTGTGCTAGTATGCAGTGCTCCAACCAGCTCCTATCTCCACCGGATTCCTGCTTGCCGCGCCCATCCTTCCGACCTTGTAGCGTCTCGTTGCGGCTTCCTATTCCCGTTGGGCCTCAGCCAGCCGATCTCCAGTCCCGGGTACACAGACTCCCCCATGAGGTCAGGGTATATGAATGTCTGCTCCGCCTCCCCCATGTCAGGGTGTATGAATGTCCGCTGTGGGAATCTGCGTTGAAAGACTGATAATAAAGTGAGAACACTTTCAGCAAAGAAATTAAAGTGAGAAACATTAAGTGAGATAAATATATAATTTAATGGAAAGTGCAAAGAGTGAGAAAATAGTTTAGTGAGAAATTTTCTACGCGTTTAACCAACCTCATTTCTGTCTTCATTTTTTTGTAAAACCTTCTTTCTGACACAAAAATGTAAGAACATTGGTTTCACCTATCTGCTTTAGGTAACATATAAGTAAGACCCCCTAACCATACCCTATACCCTAACCCTAACCAGAGGCTTCTTCTAACCCTAGCTTACGGGATTTCCTTACCCTGTTCCAAAACCTACGTCTTTATCTACCCCATCTCAAGACCTAAACTTAACCTTCTTCTTCTTACCTTCACACTATCATTATGCCTAACTTTGGACCTCACCTTAACCTCAGCCATTACGCTAACTCTTAGCCTAGTCTGCTATGTGTCTGGTATGTAAATCCTAAGCCTAGCCTGTGAAGTATCTTGTATCCTAACCATAGCGTGGGTACTTTCCCATACCCTACTCCAAACACTAACACTATCACCAATTCTAGCCTTTCTATTTTGCTAACCCTAATGATTTGTTTGTTTTTCAAACTTTTACAAACGAGCTCTTTTTTATTTCTTCCTTTTCCATTCTCCCTTGTTATTCTCCTTTTTGACCTTAAAGTAGCTGTGGCTGAGCTGAAATTGTGTGATTATCATGATATTACACAGCAGTCACTGGGCCCTCTAAATAATGATAGGTCTGCTTGTTACAAAACTTCAGTAGCCCAGTATTTCAAATAGGAACTTTCCCCAAATGTTGTACCTTCGGAAATAAAAAATGATTGTGCTCACCGTCTATCCCTCTGAGCAAACCCAGAACCATAAATCGCAGTCACAATGTATATGCCTAAAATACTATGAAGCCAGCAGCTAGCAACCCACTATGAGGGGTGGGACAGCAGAAACACTGGATATCACAAGCAGCTCAGGTTCAACCACCAATGAGCAGGGGAAGATAATAAAGGAGCCAGGCACAGAAGAAAAGGGCGTAACCAATCATATAAGAGAAGAAACTGGAGTGATGCACCCATGCTTGTCAATGGACTGGGATAGAGATATATGGCTGCAAGTTCACGGAGAGACGAAGAGGAAATAATAATAATAATAATAATAATATGATGATGACGACGATGACGACGATGAGGAAGATAATAAAAAACGTATTTTATATAGTGCTTAACACCATTGCTTTTCTATTAATGAGCTGTGTAAGTTGTAATTGTTACTATTTCTCCGTTTAATGGGACTTGTGATAAGAAGGAACAGCATCATCAGAGGTCACGCTAACTAGACCTGTCCTGCCGGGGTGAAGCGATTCTAGGGCCTAGAATAAAATGATGGATACAAAAGCCTCTACAGAGAGACCGTTATCACTTGTGCCTCAAAGAGCTATGCAGAACAGAGGTGGCAGTCCAGAGGCTGAATTACCGACTTTGGAATTCAAGGCCTGGAATTACTGAATTTATGCCTGCAATTTCCTGAGTCTGGGGCCTTTAACATACACATTTTCCAGTAGATGGGAAATGTGCAGGGTAATGCAGTGGGTCGGACAGGGCGTTACCCCCTGTGGAAGCCACTCTGCCTGACTTAAAATGGGGGCCCTCTACCTAACAAAATTGCAACGTCAATTGTGATGTAATGTGTGTAAACTGAAATTCTGTAATAAAAACGACAGTTGATGTGCTCAGCCTTGAACTGACTTCATCACACACTTTGATGGTACATTGCTTCGTTGCTCCCTAGGGTCAGAAGCTGTGACAGGTTTGCAAACACAGGTCTCTGCAGCAGGTGCATTAACCCTTGAGGACTAGCATACGCGTTGCTCAGTGATGGCACGCCACCATTCTGTCACTTACAATATGCTGCATGGTTTGAAGAGCTTTGACATTCTAACAACTTTATACCACACATACATGAAAACGAGTATATTACTAAGCTAAGCTGCGGCTTTGTGTTTGCTGCGGTCGGGCGCTTAGCTCTCGATACTTGGCGCGAACCATCGACATCTGACACAGATGCAGACAGAGGGTGGGGAATGAAGCTCAAGGCATTTAAAGTTCAAGGAGTTAGACTTCTGAAGGAATGATATATCTCTTCACTCATCAATCTGTCTCCTCCCCTCAGGATATAACCCCGGAGGGATCAATGCTTTAACTCAGATGCTAGCCCAATCTCCGTGGGAAAATGTGCGCCCCTCAAGTTGTGACTGGCCTGACAACTGCTGGTAAAATGGCGGCGCGGCTCCGCTGTGCCCTGCCTACTCCCTTCTCAGCAATGCGCCAGTTAACCCACCCCCACCCCCTAGGAGTAGGAGGTGCTCTGCTTGAGACCTAGGGCTTCATTAAAATAGCTAGCATCCCCAGACAAAAACATACCGAGAGGCTCAGCCGTGCTCTTCACAGAGTTCACACACTCGGAATACCTTCGCACGGGAAATTGTTTTATAAATTATTAAGCTGTTTTCGTTTCCCTTGTTTTCAACATTAGAAAGGCAGAGAGTCGGATAAAAGATATGGACTCTGCTGTATGCTTGAATTTACATTACGATCCATAAAAAATACACAGCTGACCGTAAACATTGACACATAAAATGACAAAAACTCAATTGAACTTGAAAATTGTGTCAGATATAATAGAAAATCATATATCGTATGTGATTTATAAATATATAATGAACGACAGGACTAATACACAATGTACATATTCAAAAACAGAACAACAGAAAAATAGTGGTCGTGACTGAAAAATTATACAAATATCAACGAAAAATAGAAAATCTAAAATATTATACATAGGTAACACATGAGCAAAGACTTATTTGCAGCATCAGTATAAACTGGCTCACTCTAGATAGACATGCGATTTTTCATTCCAAACATAAATGTGTCTATTTGGGCAACAACGCTTATGCAGTTAACGTCGACGTTTCGACCCCCTATATACGTGTGTAGATAGGCAACATCACCATGGGGTCTTCATCAGGACTATAAACCAGGAGTGTACAGCCTGTTGGAGAAAATATCTCATGGAGAGATGCTGAAAATGGATTGCGCACTCTCCCTCAAAGTCAATCACGATAACCTCAAAGCCTGGATTCTTTAGACCAAGGACAAATCAAGAAAGGAGCCAATCAAAGGCATTCCTCTACTGCAGACGTCTTCTGCTTAACAAAATTACTACAAAGAGCAACCAGTGCTTCCTTGTATCCTCCGGCGTATCGTGGTCGGAAATATCTGGCAGCGCGTCCTTAGAGGCTGTACACTCCTGGTTTATAGTCCTGATGAAGACCCCATGGTGATGTTGCCTAACTACACACATATATAGGGGGTCGAAACGTCGACGTTAACTGCACCAGTGTTGTTGCCCAAATAGACACATTTATGTTTGGTATGAAAAATCGCATGTCTATCTAGGGTGATCCAGTGTATACTGACGCTGCAAATAAGCCTTTTCTCATGTGTTATCTATGTATAATATTTTTGATTTTCTATTTATCGTTGATATTTGTATAATTTTTCAGACACTTTTTATGTCACGACCACTATAGTTTCTGTTGTTCTGTTTTTGAATATGTACATTGTGTATTAGTCCTGTCGTTCACTATATATTTATAAATCACATACGATATATGATTTTCTAATATATCTGACACAATTTTTCAAGTTCAATTGAGTTTTTGTTATTTTATGTGTCAATGTTTACGGTCAGGTGTGTGTTTTTTATGGATCATTAATTGATAGTCCTACCTCAGTGAGGACAAATTGATACACAAAACGATTTTCTTCTTCGTGGCAGAACCTCTGTCCATATACCGTTGACTATCCCCAGGTTCTGCATGTGACTGGGATACCCCATTGCTATTAATAAATTTACATAACAACCACAAATTACACTGGGTGACAGTCACAAAACGATTTACTGCGATAAACATTTGCAGTTGAAAATGGCTCAATTTAAGCCAGTGATTCACAAAAGGATACCTGCCTACGTGTACACCACATGTGCTTACAAGTATGCAGTATTAAACAGCAGCGGCCCGTGCAGGTAAGAGCGGTGGGCCGGGTGGGAGGGGAATTTCGACGGACGATGAAGAGGGAAAATTAATTATTTATTTAATTTCCCCTTGACATCGTTGGTCGAACCGCCCCCCCCCCTCACTGGGCCCCACCGCTCTTACCTGCAAGGGTTGCGCTTGGTAGTAAAAGCAATGCAAGGGGGGAGGGGAGGTGCAAGGTACGATTTGCCTTGAGCCTCCACACATCCACTCCTTGTTACCTGACAGACTAATGTAAGCTATTTGGAGGCTCCAGACCATCGTGAAACACTAAAGCACTGCTGCTAGAACCTCCGACCTTTAAACAGGAAAGACTCATGGCACAATGCTTCTCAAGAAATGCGACCAGAATATGGCACTCCCTACCTCCGAGCCCAAACACCACCACCTCAATGGTGATCTTCAAAACTGAGTCAAAAACGCTTCGCTTCCAAAGTCATTTTAGTCTATGATATCTCAGCTTACCTCTCCAGTGGGAACATGCGCTCTCACCTCTATCGCTTAGTCTCTGACCATTGCCCTGAGATTAACTGCACTACCTCCATTTCTGTAGACATTATTAGTTGACAGCCTATTCACTGCTAAACTTACACTACGCCCTACAAACAAATATAATTGTGCCCTGTGTAAGTATCAGCTCATTTATAACTTTGGTCCCTATGTAACAACCGTTGGACCTGTCTCTCTCTGAAGGGTCACCCCCGTACATTTTGCCTTCACTAATCCTTGCTGAGTTAGTTTTTGTTGACTTTAGGACTCTACACACTTCACCACTGCTAACCAGTGATGAAGCGCTTGTGCTCTCTCCTCTAAACATGGTAAAATTGGCTGACAACCAATTGGCATACTTAATTTACTTGCAAGTCCCTAGTAAAGTGGTATACCATAAACCCAGGGCTGGTAAATTAAATGCTACTAGGGGGTCTGCAGCACTTATTGTGCAACCCACTTAAGTTGCCCTTTAAAAACATGTCTCAGGCCTGCCATTGTGACCTATATGTGTAGTTTTAAACTGCAATTTTGACCTGGCAAAATAAAACTTTGGGCAGGCCTAAACCATCCCTATGGTAGGCCCTAAACAGCCCATAGGGCAGGGTACGTTGTATTTAAAAAAAGTTGAGCATGTACTTTTAAGTTTTACATGTCCTGGTAGTGAAAAACTCTCAAATTCGTTTTTCACTATTGCAGGCCTACCTCACCCATACAATAAAATTGGGCTAACTTATTATAATTAATAAGTGATAACTTTTGTTTGGGAGCAGGTAGGAACTTCATATTTAATGTCTGAGGAATTGCAATTTAAAACCCTCTTTAATGTAAAAGTCGGATTTTAAGTCCCAATTCTGAAAATACCACGTTTAGAAAGTTGGCGTTTCCTTGTCCTAACCATTTGGTGCCTGCAGCCTGTTTCCTGACCATTGGCAGTTTGCCTTTGTGTATTCCTCACAGACAGCCACAGAGTAGAGGGCCTAGTAGTTGGCAGGGTGGGCCATCCAAGGCAGGATGGGGGGCGGAGCTGCGCACAGTCCTACTTGCACTTCAAAAGCACTGCTTCAACTCATACACAAAGAACTTCACACTAGTCTATTGTGACTGCAGACAGACTGGGACCAGGACAGGAAGGCAGGAAATTCCAAACACCTCTGTGTGGGGAAAGGCCCTAGAAGCTTCACCCATTTCAAAGTTGGCACCAGGTATAAACATAGGACCCTCAGACCCACTCTTCAGGACACTCCTGGACCTGTGGATACTACAGAAGAAAGACTGCCTTGCTGTTTGAGGCCTGCCCTGGTGTTTGAGAAGGAAGACTGGACCTGCACCCTTCATCCCAGGCTTAAATGACACCAAAGGTCAGCTGACTGACCTCCTGTTCTGAGCTATAGGGACACAACAATCTCCAGAGGTATCTCTGCAACTGCCCAGCTGACCTGCTGCACTTGACCTGCCTGGACCTGCAACTGGACCTGTCTGAGCCCTGCTGGCCTCTGCTGGAGTGAGCTCCTGATCCCCAAGAGGTGCCTCCCAGGCAGTAGCGGCCCGTGGTGGGAGTGCTGCCGGGCGCTGACGTGGGGCGGGTGAGGGGCAGGGTGGGGGGTAGTAAACTACGGATTACGGCCGATTAGAGGTAAGAAGACATATAACCAAATAAAACGAATTTCGTTGCGCGCGCTGCATCGCCAAATGCGATGCAGCGCGCGCAACGAAATTCGTTTGATTTATTTATATGTTTACTTACCTCTAATCGGCCGTAATCCGTAGTTTACTACCCCCCGCCCCATGTCAGCACCCGGCAGCACTACCACCACGGGCCGCTACTGCTCCCAGATCCTGGACCCTTGGCGTGGCATAGGGCTGAGCTCCTCCTAGAAGGAAAAGAGAAATTCTGAAGTTTTAGACTCTTCGTGACCGCAAGCGAACTTGTTTGCTACAAAGTCTTGCCGCCCTCGCAAGATCGCCAGTGCAAAGGTTCGGAAGCCAGACTGTTCATGCTACAGCGACTGCTAGCGACGACCGGCAAAGCGAGATCTGCACTTCGCACTATAGCATCGACAACCCGTGGTGACCGCAAACGTGAAGCTCCAGCAACAAGCATCCATGACACCCGATAGGATCTTCGCGTTACAGCCGTGATGCCAGGCCTGCCCTTCCCCTTCGCGCTACAGTGACGACCATCCGCAACACTCTTTCTGCTCCTCACAGCCTCCTACATCACAAACTGGACTCTTCGCGCTGGACTTTAGAAGGTAAGTTTTTCAGCGGGACTAACCTCGTCCCTATATCCAGCCTGCGCTCCATCGTGGTTGGCCTGACCTTGCGACCTTTACCCGGTCTCGCATAACCAGATACAGCGAGTGGCATTTTGCGCTTTTAGGTGCTACACTTACCTTAAATCTTTAAAGTTGCATATCTTTGATTCTACTGATTGGATTTTTGTCATTTTGGTGTCAAATAATGAACATTTTACTTCTAAATTTTGTCTACATTGAGATAGGATTTTAGTGTGCTATGTTTTCACTTTATTACTGTTAAGTGCTGCATAAATACTTTGCACATTGCCTCTAAGTTAAGCCTGACTGCTATTGTGCCAAACTACCAGACAGTTACGCCTCCCCCAACCAACAACCCAATTTTTCACAATGGCCTCTTGTAATCATCGGATATTTTGTAATTTTGGACCTTTTGTAACCAACCTATGTTTTACCGTTAAGCGCCTTATGCTATGTTTTAATGTAACAACTTTATGTAAGAACCTTTTGTAACGATTGGATACATTGTTATTTTGGCCCTTATGTAACGACCTATGTTTTATTGTAAATGTCTTTAACACCTTTGGGTAATGTCCATGCTATATAAAAATGCATAAATAAATAAACAAACAAATACATAAATAAATGAAGTTTGTGAACTCCTGTTTCCCACACTAGTGAGTTTGTTGGCAATTATAAAGCAGATTTGTGACCCCATTCTACCCTGGAAAGAGGAAGGGCATGGGAGTGAAGCGACTCATCAGGGGCAGGAGCCATAGCACAGTGGTAAGATGGCACCAATGCCAAAGTGGGAGCTGGGAGGGACAAAGAAACCAGGGCACCAAGAATGGCACCAACACCAGTGACAAGGCGGGCCCGAGGTGAGGCAGTAACTCGGCATTGTGTGGAGCGCACAAAGAGGGATGACCCATATTGGGCAAAACCGTATCACTGCAACCCGTCATGGCATTTAAGGGGCTACGAGACCCAGAGGTTTACTGTTTCCCCGTCCGCCCACGGTGCTCCAGAAGCCCCAGGATTTCACGGCCCACACATCCAAGCCCAAAAAGGTCACAAAGGTGAAAGTGGGTGAGGCAGGCAAGTTGTGGATGACAACATGTGGACGTTAGTAGCAAAAGAAGCAAGAAGTACCCTTTGTGTAGGCCACAAGGGAGGCCCGAAGGGTGCACAACCGTGGATTTAGCAGGCATATGCCCAACAGCAGCGCTTGTTGGCTGGAAAGAAGGGTACCTCACAATCCCTCAAACACATGCACTGTTCACAGCTCAAACCCAAAAGTTTGGACGGACACGCTGACAGTTAATGAGGCAAGTCTGTGTTGAAATGCGGGGAGGTACCCAAAAGGACAGAAGAGCTACAAGGCCAAAGTGCAATGCTAAATCCAGAGTTAGGGACAAGAACAATAAGGATATGGTTATGTTTGGCCCAAGATTTAGCCTGTCTGCTTGACATTCCTTGGGTTCGTTGGGCTGGCAGTCATGCAGCTTAGTGTTCTAGTGTACTACGCCCCTACAGTGTTCACCCGTCTTTGGGCACACTATATTGAAGTTACTACACAATGCAGTGCAGTCAATGCACAGCTGTACAGATTTTTTTAAAATTCGATTGTAATCACGTTTAATTTCTAGTATCTTGATGTGTCCAAATTCACAACTCTTTTCTGATTTTTCATTATACTTTTAATTTTCCATTTAGTATTTATTTTGTTTCAGTTGATTTCTACTCTATGACAGTAATTCTTTCTTTCATCACAGTGTTTGTTTTTATACCCACTTTCATTATCAATTCCGGTACACTTTTGCGTTTAAATAGAATGTGGCCTAACGGCTAACGGCTAGAGCGGTCGACCTCGAAGCTGGGGAACCTGTTCGAGTCTCAGCAGGGACACTCAACATCCTGTGATTCTGGGCAAAAATCACTTAATCTTCCCTTGCCTAACTAACAAGCATTTGCAATGCAATAGGTCTCGCATTACTGAAAGTTTGAGCTGTTGGTGTTACCAATAATAATGCAATGCCAATAGCTCAAACTTTCAGTAATGCGAGAGCTATTATATTGCAAATATGTTTTTCTATTTATTTTTATTTTTAAGCAATCGAGGCACCCGCTTTAGCTTAAGATGTTTAAAGCTAAAGCGTGGGTGCCGTGATTCTAAGAAAAGTAAAGAAATTAAGAAAAAAAGAAAGGTGTGCAGCACATAAGAACCTAATGGCATTTTGAGGTCAAAAGCATGCTAATGCACTGGCCTATAGGGTCCAGTATGTATTCTGTTTAGTATGGAGCTAGTCGCGGACCAAACTCAAATCTGTGACTGCGATGGGTGCAGCACAAACTGGATTTTGTGGCCATGCTAGAATCAGATTAAGAGTGCCGATACCATCCACTGGGAAGAGAGTTACTGAGGAAGTGGGATAAGAGTGCAGGGCACAAACAACAAAGAGGTCCTTACTCCTTTCCAAGGATGTGAAAAGAGATCACTCAACCTCCTGCTAGGCAATGTACAGACACCGTACATATCCACAGACACAACCGCACTGCGAAAGGTACTGTCTGGTTGTTAAAAGGAGGAGAATTTGGAGAGCTGATCAACCAGGCCAATATGTCACCTGAGTGACCTCATATTGAGAGACCACCGTGGGGGTGGGGACATTACAAACAGAGGAACTTGAATGAAAGTAAAATGTAACATGATGCTACAGCTGCGACCTCAGCAGTGGTCTCTCGCTCTTGCAGTATAGGAGATTGCTAGTTCAGGGGTGCTTGAAAGCAAGATAGTTGAAAAGATGAGTTAAGGAAAGAATTGAAAGAGGAGACTAAATAGGGCAATTGAAGGGTGCTGAAAACACGAGAATGGTAAAAGGTGCAGTCAATTTACAGGATGGGACAGAAAAAGAGGCGGCTATAGAGGCCAAAGAGTAACCATTTATTTACGACTCGCTATAGCGTTACTGGGACGAAATGTATCTCCTTTTCTCGTGCAATCTGCAGAAAACAAATCTGCCCAGCATAGAGACACTCCGCAGCCATCTGCCAGGGGTTGCAGTTGCAGGTATGGTCGTAAAGTTGTAGCAAAGACTACTTCAGCAGGACAAACATGATTGAACTGTCTGAACAGCTTGCTGCAGTCACATGTTTTAGCCATGTAACATACATCTGTGGGACTGGTTTCCCGGGGAGTGAAAGATCGAGAGGAGCAGCGCTACGATAGCGCTGGCCGACACTCTGAGCTGTGTCATCTTCAAGGCAACTGACTGCTGCCGTAATACTGTGAGCACCCTTGCTGTTGTGACACGGGTGGCGGGAGCGGATCCCAGGGTTATGGCGTCGAGCGGCTGAAAGCAGTGGGGAGAGAACTGTGCAGCAGCAGTGAGTGGGTGTAGCATGCCGCTCCCAGCAGAGGAGGACCTGTGGGCTATAAACCACACTCTCTGCATGTTAGGTGAGTGGCTGGGCCAGACATGCCAACCCTCCCGATTCAGGCGGGAGACTACCGATTTCAAGGCTAGTCTCCCGCCTCCCGATTCCTCCAAGCAAAAACCCGATTCCTCGGGGTTTCAGCTGACAGGGCTTGGTTGTGTAACTTGCTAATTCTTCCAGCAATAGTCACAGTGGCGATGCAGGGGCTCTAGAAGGGGTGAAAAAAACCAAAGTCTCATTAACAAGTGAATGGTCTTGTAAAGACCTGTGAAGTACTCGGGTGTGGCTGTGTGTGTGCCGGGGAAGGGAAGCTGTCTCAGTCCGGAGGGGGGGGGTGGGTGGGTGTTTGTAAGGTGAGAAAAAAGAAAAAAACGTTTCAAATGTCCGATCCTGCAGCGGTACACTTCCATAGCCCATACATGACAGTGACCCGATTCAAGGCCCCATTCTCCCGATTTTTTTTTTTTTTAAATCTCCCACTTTGCTCTTCTGAAATGTTGGCATGTATGGGCTGGGCTACTCGATGACCCATATTTGGGCGTGATCTTGTCTATTAGACTGGGCATGTGTGGCGAGGAGTACTGGGGTGCAGTGCCCAGCTTGCAAGGTTGTTTGGTTCGCTACCCTTGTGGTAGCTGATTGCTTCACTATGCTGCTAAATAATAAAAGCGGGCGCTGTGCTGCAATATAAAGCGCAGCGCCCGTGTTGTTAATCTGAAAGCAGGTGCCGTGCTCAAACCTAAAGCACGGCGCCAGGGGGGTGGGACGAGGATCAGGGGCTGCAAGCTGCTGGCGCCATTGTTGGCATGCGTTGATTGATTTCGGAGAGCCGCACATAACAAAAGAAATGCGCAGCCCCCATCCTCAAACCTGAAGCGTGCCTCCAGTTTAAAAAAACAACATAAAGCGTGTCTTAAAACCAGAGTGCTTTAAAAAAAAAAATATATATATTTATTATGGCATTAGCAACATTAATGGCACGGCCGCCATTCGAGAAGGAAAGCACATACGATAAAGCGCGGCTGCGCTGCTTAAAAAAAAAAAAACAAGTATGTGCAGGAAAGCATGTTGTGCGTGCAATAGGGGAAAGACATTTAAGAAAATACTGCTCACAGACTGTAAATAAAACACCACAAGTAAGAGGGCCAGTCCTCATGGGTGGTTACAAAAGAAGAAAAGGCGGTACTAAGGAGGGTCTACTAAGCCTATTCACGAATCAAAAGCAACCATTTAGAAAGGACAGTAACAGGAGCCAATTGGAAAGATGGGCGGAAAATGGGCAGAGCTTCAAGTCTATACCTGAGTACAGCATGTCTCGAAGAGACAGTGCAAGCGCTGCCTAGGCGAGACTTAAAAAAGTAGCTTACTAAATGTGAATAGTGGAAGAACACAAGTCAGCCAATCAAAAGGATAGTAAATAGGCTATGGTCCAGGGGATGGACAAACACATGAAGAGGATGGCAAGCCACTGAGTAGTATAGAAGCAAAAGAGTGACGAAGCCAACCAACAGCAAGCAGTGGGCAGACTGCATGCCCTCTGAATATTTTTGGTATGGTCCACAGGAAACTCACTTACAAACAGCTAGAATCTGTCTGCATGGTGAAACTTAATCAGGACCACAACTCCCAGCATATAAAGTGAAAACCTGAACAGGATGCGATACTCATGCTGGAACTGGGAAACCCGAGAGCCCTAGGTAATGGAACTAGGATGACTAGGGGAGCCAGATGAGGACTGTAACCCCAGCTCCATTCCTTCTACCCCACCACCCCCAACACCAAGGCTGTTGATAGGATATATAAAGTAGGTGTAGGCTTTTGACAATTGCCTGTTCTGGGTGCCCCTTCTAGTTTTATATGAGCCCATCGTGTGCGCCACCTAAAAATCACTTCTAGTGAAGCCACTGGGTAAGGGAAGAGGGCAGCTAACTAGTAAAATGGTAGGCCGGTGGAAGGAGTGGGCGAGCACGGTGACCGGGTGGCTCCATGTAACCAGAATACCCCTTTTCTGTTCCTGGATTTTGCTTTCACATATAATTGTTACCCAGTGTTGCTCCAATTGGCACATTTAAAATTAACCAAGAATTCAATTCCCACAATGCACCGATTTGTAAATGCAGAGACATGGAATGGAAACGGGGTACCCCTGTGCCTGTGACATGGAGCCACAGGGTGCTACCAGGAAGGCGCTAGAGGCTGGAAAAAGCAGACAGGTGGGGGAAAACTGCCTTACTGCCATACGCAATACCTCTAGTAGGTTGTAGATTTTAGTCAGCGACTGTTGCATGCCTAATGGGGCAGGTAAATTTACGTTGACGTATGAAATCACCGGCTCAATAACTACAAAGTGCTGTTGACTAGAGGGGGCGTGGCAGGGCCCCTGGGCACCCATGGGACAGGTGAGGGGTGGGGCTGAGAAGGTTATTTATTAAAAGGGGGCGGGTGGGAGTTAGAGGCCAGGACACCGGTGGGTGATGAGTAGAGAGTAAAGTATAAGGCAAGGATGTATTGAGATTGCGGATATTGGGGGCTGTTGGGGTATTTGGGATGGAGGGCGATAATGATGGACATATAGGAGCTGGGGGCGGCGGGATGGGATAGCAAGATGTATGGTCACAGACACCATCTCGGTGAGGATTATACACTGCATATTCTTATAATTTCTATTTGTTTTTCGTATTTTCTTTTACAGCGCCTCGTGCTCTTAAGACGCTTTTAGAGGCTAACCTCGCAGGACTCCGGATTCGTCCTCAGTCTGTATTCGCCGAGCAGCTGGCTCGGTCCCTTGAGAATCCTCCACCTGTACCGGGTCCCCAGGGAGCCAGGCAGCCAATGACAGGGCGGGGTTGGGGGACACGGTGTCCTTGAACCAACGGTAGCACGGGGAGGTGGTGGGGGGTGTTCAATTTGGAGCTATAAATACTTGGAGAAATAAATGTTCCTGAGGGGGAGGGGCTCTGCGGTGCTCCATCCGCCGCAGATTGGATGCTGGCGGCACAGAGATCTCCCAGCAACTGGAAACTGAAAGAGGCAGAAAAGATTCAGGGTGGGAGGTGGCAGCACCGATGGGGGCGAAATTAGAGGGGCGGGAGGACAGATGGGTTAAAGAACAAGAGAGGGTAAATGAGGCGAGCGGGAGAAAAGATGGAGAAAGAGACAAGGGTAACTTTACGGTTCGGGATGGGATGCAAGCGAGGAAGAAAGGAGAGGTGATTGGGGGAGGGGGGACAGGCAGCTAGTAAAAGACAATAATACAAAGTACATCCGTGCTGGATTGCTGCCAGAGAGAACGCAGAGGGCAGCAAAATATACGCGTCACCGAAAGCAACATGGCGTAATTCAGCACGGACTGCGGAATAGCTTGGAGACCATCGCGTCAGACAGGAGTTTATGCCCCAAACCCGCAGCCCACCCTATGCTGCTGCTCCCAAGAAAGGAAATGTGCCTACATATACATTCCTGATGTCCATTTTTTTCAGCCACCTCTTGGAACAAGAGAAGAAAATGAAACTAAACAGTGGTGCGCGCGCACCACAGAGGAGCGGGGGGAGGGAGCACGGCAGCGGCAGCGAGGTGAACGCGCGCTACTGCGCGTGCTGGCCACCGTCGGGAATGGGAGGAGCAAAGGCGGGACATGCGCCCGCCTTTGAACAATCGCGTGCCGTTTTTTAAAAAAAAACGCACGCTCCAGCCAATGTGGGCTTCTCAAAGCAAAACCACACGCACGAGCGTGTAGGCAGCTTTCAGAAGCCCTTTCTAGAGGTCTCGCGCTGCGCGAGCAGTGCTCCGCACTGCAACGCTAGGCGCGAGACCTAAAAATGAATGTGTCCGTCTGTAACGCAACTGGTGCTCATGTAAAGCGCTCTGATATCTTCGGGTCAAGTTCGCGCTATGTAAATCTCCCCAAAAAATAAAAAATGCATTATTGACACAGCGCCGTCCACTATCCAATGTCAGTCTGATTTGCATTGCTTTTTAACTTATTAGCATGTTATGTTTTCAGCCTCCTTTCAGTTTTTGTTTTCAATCTCCATTTGGTAATTTCCCAGTCCCCCTCCTTTCTATGATAGTATTTTCACACTCTCATTTCTGATCATTTTGCAGCTCTTGGGGATGGTACTCTCTGGTTGTGAGACATACAGCGTGCATATTCATCAAAAAAAGAAACTAGTTATGAACCCCCCCCACCCCCCCAACCCCCCTCTCAAAGCTCTTAAGATATCTGTTCTGGTGTGTTGCATCTACTGAGAGTTCAAAGGCAATTGTCAAAAACATGTGTGAGAGAGTGCATCTCTGTCTCGCCCCCCCCCCTTAATTGGAGAAGACACCATTTAGTTTCGCATGAGATGATAGGAATGAGTTTAATTTCTGAGAGTTTTTATTTCATTTCATTTGCTTTTTCAATTTTTCCACCCGTCTCTCAGAGAAATGGTTGCTCAACACAGTTGTAAGCTCTGTGTCAGCCATCGCCACCACAGTCTACCAAATGTGGATCAATTAGGGATCATTTTAATCAGAGTTGTATCTAGTGGTAGGGGACAACAGCAAAATGCCTGGACAGCCCACAACAGAATCGACAGACCCTAAAGGGGCTCATTGAAAGTTGGATCAACTAAAGGGCAATCAAGCACAGCTATGTATAGCACCTGCACTGGTAGATAGGCCAAGTAGGTGGGAATCTCTAATTATGGCACACAGTGTTCTGCCGTGTGGAGGGGTGGAGGTGAAGGCAAACCAGCTGACGGGGAGGGGGACTGCCCAACAAACTCCAGATATGTCCGTTAGTGTTTGAGTAGCCCATTCATCCACCCACTTGTGTAGCAATGCTGAGCACCTTTCACACAGTGGAGGAGGAGATGCCAAAAAAACAGGAGATTGAAGACAATACTTAGAAGAAAGAGGCAAACCTACCACCAATGTTACTTGCTCCCAACCCAGGGCCTTCATGTCTCCTCAATTTACCAACTTTCTCAACACCATTTTCTCAGAAGTGAGGAACCTATCTAGTAGATGCTGAAAGGAGCTCTAGGGAAATTGAGGTGAGTAAAACATCTGAAAAATAGTTGTTGTTAGGAAGCTGGGCTGGAGGTGCCGCTTACAGTTTTGAAGGATTAAATCACCTGGAAATTGTGTGTTAGGCCCACCTGCGATGGGTATCTTGCAGTCAAGGAGAGAGCAGCAGTCATTGAGGAGTGCTGGTGTGGTGTGGACTGAGGTGGCACAAGCATGTAGGACGTGCTACGCAGCAGCACACTAGAAGTAAACAACGGCGGCTCCTCCGCTAAGGTGGAGGAGCGTCGCCCCACTAATTCAACTGCAAGCTCAATACAAAAAATAAAATGATAATAACGTTCTGTTATTATTATTTTATTTTTTGTACTGAGCTTGCAGTTGAAGCCAAGTTAGGTTAGGGCGGGCCGGGCTCCCTGACATCGAGGGTGGAGAAGTGGTGGCTGCACCTTAAGTGCGCTTGGACGATTTGGACAGCCGTCTCGGGCCAGCCAAACCGTCATGGGCACTTTGCATGTTCTCCACAGGCTGTATTGTACAGCCTGGGTGGAGAACATTCACAGCCTCCCAGTCCCTCTCTGAGCGCCGAACCGCGGCACTCAGACCAATCACAACGCTGCTGTAAGGCAGAGTTGTGATTGGCTAGGGGATTCTGGGAGGCTGTGTGCTTCCTGCTGCAGAGAAGAGGACGGAGGAGAGGTTGGGCCGGTGGTATTCAGGTAAGTGCTTTTTATTTTTTATTTCCCCCGTCCTCCCCCCCGCCCCCTTGTTCGGTAGCAGCCGCTACTGGTAAACTATAATTCCCAGCAGGCCAAACTCTCTCATGTTCCAAAGGGTTGGTGGTCATCTTGGATTACAGGGTATATCTTGCCTTGTGGTTGACAGCGTCCTTGCTAGGCAGTCATGCTCTGTGGTTGCTGCACCCTGCACTTGCTACTTCATTCCGGATCTCTTTTTGCAGAGATCAGTTGGCGATTGAGGATTGTTTGCATCAATGAGAGGATCAGAGAAGTATCCCGAATCTGTATTGTTGATGAAAACAAACTTTGAACTTGAATACATTTTGTACTATTGACGCTGGTGTTTAAATAATTAAGGATTGCCGTTAACAGCTTTGAAGTTATCTTGTGATGAAAAATTAACTTTCAGTTTGAGCTATTTTCGAACTATTGAAATTAGGATTCATTCACTTTGGTGTTATTAGGAATATTTAAAGTTGCATTATTGAAGAAAACAAACTTTGAACTTGAACTACTTTCGAACTATTGAAATTGGGATTCAAATACTAGAAATAAGTAGTGACTAGTAGTGACTATTCAAAGCTATTTTCTTGAAGGAAACAAACTTGAATCATCTCGAACACTTAATGACATTTTTGTTCATATTTTCATATTTCAATTAATAAGATATTAGAGCTTTTAGTAAGAAAATATCCTTGTTAGGTTTTGGTAGACCAGGATATTATTGATATCAGTTATCGTGCTGGTTTGCAGTTCTCCAGTAGAAACTCTATTCATCTTCAAGAGAGAGAGTGTAGCAACAACATTTGAGGTTGCTGTGAAAACCATAGCGAGATCTATGTACATACATGTGTCACTATTAGCATACTTATTTGTATGATCGTTTCCTGTTTCATGTCGAACTACAGACAGTCAGTTACACAGAGATAGCGTTCAGCCATATCTATTTACATTTGTAATTATGTTTAATTCTCTGAAGGCAGAGCACTTAAGAGAGTTCTTTGTTTTATAGGAACTACTTATCACAGACCTCATAGATCAAGTCAAGTGAGGAGGAAGAAATGGTGGAGTCCTGTTTCTCTGTTTACTCTCTTATCCCAATCCCCTTTCCCTGCTTCTACTACGGGCTCTCATGTTTCAGTATATGTGCTTAGCGGTGGAGGTGAGAGAGGACGCCCTAAGCATTGCTCCCATTGGATCCTGTGCAAATGTTGGTGCAAATCTTACAGTTGCAATCACCAGTCACCCTCACCACATAGCCTCCGCTCCTGTGGAAGTCTTCATTGCCATTACACCAGTCCCAGAGGTTACTTGAAAAGTCTTAGGTGGTGGCACCTTCAAAAGAAACTAAACTCTATGACAAGAAAATTAATTGGGCTCAAACTTGCTTTCAGGAGAAGAAAAAGTGCCCCCCTGCCAAAGCTCAAGGAAAGCAGACCGCTCAAGCCATAGCTCCAAACCACCATTGAAGGTTCTAACAGTAACATTGTGAGCCAAGAACTGAGAAAGGTTTCAGCTCCCTGTGTCACTGTAAAGGGAACCTTAAGGAAACCTGTAGAAAACCGTTATATACTCCACCCTCCTCCACGCCTCCGCTCTGACAGAAATACCACGGTAAGACTCAAATGTTCAATGCCACTGCTGAAAGAACCCAAGATGCAGTGCCTCCTTCAAGACAGATGAACGCTTTAGTAACATTTTCCCAAAATGCAAAAGCTTGAAGTCACAAAGGCCCACGGCGGAACAAAATCATATATTGGCGTATTGAAAGGGTGCTCTATGGCAGTGGGTTGAAGACACTTGCGGTTAGGACCTGGATTTGATGAATGGCTGCATTGGTATAGGCTGGTTCCATGTTAAAATATCGATTACAAAAATATAGTTGACAAAAATATCGATGTAAAAATATCGATTACAAAAATATCGAATTCCTATACTTAAACAGGTAAGTACAATAATATCGACTCAAAAATATAGATGTAAAAAATATCGACTTTAAAAAATAACATAAATTAAAATAAATTAATTACAAAAATTTAAAATTATTAACAAAATAAATTAAATTTAATATATATTTAAACTAATTATAACAAATAAACTTAATTTATTAAATATAAACACAAAAAAATATTTACATATACATATATTTACTTAAATACATTTTATTAACTATCTTTATTTAATTTATAAACTTTTTTAATTAAATAAAAATAAAATAAACACATATATAAATAATTTAAAATAAAATATTCTATATTTAATTAACATATTAAACTATTTAAAAAAAATAATACATACATTTAATAACAAAATAAAAACATTACTAGTTAAAACGTTGGATAGCGAAGGGGTAAAAATTACTATTCCCACACCAGTGAGTGCAGCAGTAGAAAAAGCGCTGGATAGCGTAGGGGTAAAAATTACTATTCCCACTCCAATGAGTGCAACAGTAGGGAAAGCGCTGGATAGCGGAGGGGTAAAATTTACTATTCCCACTCCAGTGAGTGCAACAGTAGGGAAAGCGCTGGATAGCGTAGGGGTAAAAATTACTATTCCCACTCCAGTGAGTGCAACAGTAGGGAAAGGGCAGGATAGCGTAGGGGGAAAAATTACTATTCCCACTCCAGTGAGTGCAACAGTAGGGAAAGCGCTGGATAGCGGAGGGGTAAAATTTACTATTCCCACTCCAGTGAGTGCAACAGTAGGGAAAGCGCTGGATAGCGGAGGGGTAAAAATTACTATTCCCACTCCAATGAGTGCAACAGTAGGGAAAGCGCTGGATAGCGGAGGGGTAACATTTACTATTCCCACTCCAGTGAGTGCAACAGTAGGGAAAGCGCTGGATCCCAAAACAATAAAAAATAAAACCATCAACATTTTTATTAAATTTAATTTCCAATATTAACATAATTAATATATAAATTTAAATATATTATTATTAACAAAGATAATAAAAAAATTTAATTACCCATTATTTAACACTATAAAATCCACAACACACACCTACAATTAATTACACAATTAAATTTAATAATTACTAATTAATTAATGAAAATTAATTTATTATTTATTAATTAATCAATAAAAAATTAATTACTTACCACCTTTCACACCATTTACACATATTAACACCAAAACACACACCTAAAATTAATTACACAATTACAATTAATAATTACTAATTAATTGATGGTAATTAACTTAAAAGTATTTAATAATTAATCAATAAAAAAAATTAATTACTTACCACCCTTCACACAATTTACACATATAAACACCACAACACACACCTAAAATTAATTAAGCAATTAACCTAATTATTTATTAATTGACTAATTGAAATTAATTAACAACTAATTATTAAACCATTATTAATTAATCAATTAACACATTAATTATTCAATAAATCTTATAAAATTAAATTACTTCCCACCCTAATCCCCTATAAACCCACAACCCGCTACGGAACTAAAAACGCAGAATTAAACTTAAAATAAATTAATAACTAGTAAAACTCTAAAACATAATAAAATAACAAACAATTCTCATTAAAAACACTAAAATACATAAAATTATTAATAAATCGATATTTTTGTAAACTACATTTTTGTAAACGATATTTATTACAAAGATATTTATGTAATCGATATTACTTACCTGTCAGTCGATATTCTTGTCAACTATATTTTTGTTCTCGATATTTCTTCTCCACGATATTTTTGCGGCGATATTTCTGTCCCGCGATATTTTTGCGGCGATATTTCGACTCTGCACCGTATAGGCTGCTGCAAAGGCAGTCTTCCCAAAACAGTCTGATCTTTTTGTCAGTCAAAGCCTAAATTGGAAATGTTCATCCTGTGGCTTAATACTAGACTCTCATGAAGGTCAAAATGGCGCTCTTTACATTAAGAACAAATAAATACTTGGTTAAAATGGCATGTCCTAAAGTTCTGAGAGGCTCTGTGACTGAGCAGAAAATTGTGGCAATTATTAAACCCATTCCAGACGCAATCTTGGTGGTGATATTTTTTAACAAAAAGGCCATGCTAACAACCTCCACTACACTTGTTTCCAATCCTCTATATGTCTTCTATTTCTAAAACTAGTAATCATCATTTTCAGTACTATTTCCTCACCGGACACCATATGACTTGTCTTGCTTCTGATATGTGTACCTTTCCTTTATGTTTTCTAGTGTTGTATAATCCTACCCGTCTTTCATTCTGAACATCAAGGCAAAGTTAGCCAATTGTCGGTTAAATAAAACCTTGAATGAAACCTGAACATTGCAAGTGCTGAAGCATACAAATCAAGGTGAAACATGTCCACTAAAAGAAAACTCCTGGGTCCTGGGACATAACTATCAATGCGTTGGATGGCATGCACTTGAGATCGCACACCTTCAAACAACATAAAGGGGCATGTTCTATTAGCACCAACCTTCTCCTCTGCAGCACTCTGACAAAGCAGAACACCTATCATGAGGCAAATAACCTCAAAGAAGGCATAAATGTTATGTGCATACAGTTTCATGTGGCATGTGTCCTCACACCACTCAGGAGCAGAAGGAAAGCCCACAAGGACAACACTCCAGGGCAACACTGACAGGGAATGCACACAAAAGATTCCCACTAGACAAGAACACCACCAGTCACCTCCTAATACTCAGAACACATCACCCCCAAGAAGAACACGCCTCACTCCTTGGCTGTATACAGGAGCGGACCGTGAAGGTAAGAGCGGTGGGGCAGTGGGGCTGGGTTGGGGATGGGGGTGGGGGGGATTCGACAAACGACCACGAGGGAAAATTAAATAAATGCTTAATTTTCCCTCGTGGTCGTCTGTTGAAATCCCCCCCACCAGGCCCCACTGTCCCACCACTCTTTCCTGCATGGGCCGCTGCTGGCTGTATAGACACAGTACTGTGGTATTACACCACTTGGGGGCCGATTCCGATTCAGGCCGGAAATCTCCCCGACTGAGCCGGACCCGGAGAGATTTCCGACCGAATCGGACTCTAGCAGTCCGACCGAACGAGTACGATGCGCACGTATGCTATCGGACTCGATTCGGTCGGACTCCCATTGAAGTCAATGGGAGCCAGTCGTACGACGCGTGCACGGGCTCCCATTGACTCAATGGGCACGACGCGAACAAGGGCGCCCCCTACAGCGTGTTTGCGTCGATGCGGGTCGCGCCGTACATGCACGTGTAGGGGGGACCCATGGGTCCCCCCTGTGTGCGACTCGCGCGCCTACGCTTCCAGGGGGGTCCGACACGGACCCCCAAAGTGCGGCTCCGACAGCTCCTTGGAGCCGGACTGCGCGAGTCGGACGGAGCGGTCGAGGTGCGCATCGTACTTACCCGGCCGGGGAACGTCTCCATTGCGCGGTGCGCGTCGTCCCCGTGCGAGTCGGTCGGAGCGGTCGGGTCCTGCGAACGAGTCGGTCGGCGATTTTGCGAGCGCACGCATCGTACTCGCTCGTCCGGACGCACGTACGAATCGGTCGGGAAATAGGGCTCCGAATCGGATCCGGTTAAGCCGAATCCGATTCGGTGCCCTACCGGCCGAGATCGGAATCGACCCCTTGGTCTCTACAGAGAGTGGCCGGAGGCACAATTAGCCTCTCATATCAATCTGTTTAAAGTACTCCATGGCTAGCTGCTGAGCTACTTAAACAATAGGTGGCATGCCATCTTACAAACACCCCAAGCAGTGGGGCAAGCCCAGAGAGAGAACAACGGTGGCTTCACGTTTTACTGTAAAGTTTGTCGATTGCACACACAAAGCCATCAAGAAGCCCCTTCCCTTATTCCAATCACAAAGAATACCCAGATCCAATTAGTCTGCAATGCTAACCTTTTCTTAATTTTATTTTATTTGAGCAGATTTAGCGCTTAGAAGCAGCACAGCACATTAAATAGAAAACAGAATATATTGCTCCAAGCAATCTTCTGAGGTGTGGTAGGTTATATGTGATAGTTTGACTAAGTGTTTGCCTGGGGATGCAGGGGTTACATGATATCATTATAAACACACATATATATGTATACAACATATAGATTGTGCAGAGTCTCTACAGAGAGCTTACAAACCTTTTCAGAATGTACATTTTCTGCAATTACCTTTAGCTTTCATAATTTCAAGTCAGTGACTGGGAATTTAAGGGATCGGGGAAGATGTAGCGAGAAGAGTAGGGTTTTGAATCCCTTTGAAGGCTGGGAAGGATGGTGTCAGTCTTTAACAAAGTGGAAGGTGATTTTAGAGAGTGTGGGTGAAGGAAGTGAATGTCTCTTTCCAATTTTTTAATTTTCTGGGTTTGATAATTTACAAGATCAGTTGGGTAATGCCATTTGTGGTACAGAGAGGCCAGCGAAAGAGAGTTTATCTGACTGGTATTCTGGATTCTTAGTGTATGTGACTTATGAATGATAGAGATTTGAACTTGATATGTGGTGGTAGTGGGAAACAGTAAAGGTTCCTGAGTGTGGGTGTGATGTAGTTACATTTTGCCTCTCCCATGATACCGAGGGCGACTGGATGGAAATTGGTGTGAGAATGCAACCTGAGAGGCCAGCAAGGAGTGTGTTGCCTCTGCCAATATGGAATAGAACGAGAGTGTAAAGTGTATTGAAGAATGTGTTGCTTGGGAGGAAGGAATTGAATATGTATATAAGGGAGATCTGGAACAATGCTGACTGGATTTTTTGGACTCAGCACTGCTCACTGATAACTCTTCCCTGGAGCACAGCATGATGCAACTATCCTGAACACCAGTCGAGTAAGGATACAAAGATACAGAAATTGTGGAAGTTGCCCACATAGCCACTTCTACAGCATATTGCAGCTACGGAGGACTCCCCTCCTACCCCTACTGGCTACAATGGATAGCCCTGAAGTCAGAACCTGACCAACAGGGGAAATGGAATAACTCTATTGCCTTATATCAAACAGGGGCACATTTGGTTTGGGCATGATGCACCACCGAGCTGAAGATTCATGTGCTTGGATCGGGTCAGATGTTATGTTATTGGCATTTTGCAGAGCACATGTCCTGCCAATGCATAAGTAGGAGCCAGTTTCACCTGCACAATGTGTTTTACAGGTCTGCCTCATTCTCCATCACATGACCATCAACAGAATACACCCTACACTGGAGGAAATGGTGAACCTCTTCCAAACGTAGCACAATCACATAGAATGGCCAGGCAACCACAACAACATTATTGTCCTGAACCAACAGGTGACCACACTAGGACAGCACATGCCAGGAGGTATGTGGTAGAAACACCCACGCACACACACACACACACATGCACGCGCACACACACAAGCTCCACAGGTCCCTAACAGTAACACGCACACACACACACACACCCACCCCATAACAGTGTTTATAGGAGTTCAGAAAGTAGCGGCAGCTGCCAGGCTTCTCCTGGTTGCCACTACCAATTCTACACTCACGACTGGTTGTGCTTACTTCCAAGGATCCTGGGCATTACAACTGTCTAATCAGGCTCCCCCATTGAGGGATGAGGCGGCACTCAGACCCTGTCAAACATCCCCACTGGACTTCTGTCTGATCCTGCTCACGTAGCTCTCCAGAGAGCGTCACTACGCACTGTTTCCATGACCTCATCTCGCCCTTTCATTCACCTAATACCTGCACCGGGCCCCTTGAAATGCCACCTTGCCATCAGCCCCATTTGCACTAGGACCATCGTGCATAAACGTTGGTGGTTTCTAGTACTCGATTAGGAATATGACAGGAAGTGCTGGGTTCTTGGTTACAGATGCTGTTGAATTTAGGGTAAATGGAGAAACAAAGTCCTTAGTACACACTCGCTTCATGGATTCCAACAGCAATCTTGCAGAACTGATCCAAAGCTGTGATGGGGAAATGAAGGGGAAAGAGGTCGCTCCTCCACGGTCATCACACACTGCTAAATATATTTCTCTGGTATTTCGGCCCCTTGCACATCAAGCTGCCATCACAAAGAGTGCACCCCTGCGGAGGCGTGGAACATGCAGACACCCTGCACTCCTTGTGACTGCAGAATCCCGCTTTGGTGTATGTTGCTGTAAAGCAGGGTCAACCACCCACCTAACCCTATCTAACACGAGCTTCCAAAGTACCAGAATTTTTTTTCCAATTCTTTTTATTGTACTTTAGACAAAACATGAAACAATAACAACCCCCCCCTCTCCCCCCCCGATGCAGAAGGCATGTGGACAGGCATGCATCCACCAACATACAATGCTTCTCATTTTTACAAGTCTGGACCGCTGCTTATTGCAAAAACCACAAAGTCTCTCTGTGGATCTCCACCTCCTTGATATTGTGTGTAGAGTCCGAGACAGATCCCCATCCCAGCGCACCTCGCCTCCCAGGCATTCTATGCTAAACCTTCCTTCAGTTCCATCTATGAACCTCAGATTCTTTCGAATTTCTGGGGACATCCTCGTGCCCGGTATATTTGCTGCTCCGCTCCCATGCACCAGTCCGCACCTTCCTCTCATTCCCGCCTAGTCGGCAACGTCTTCGCTCCCCAATATTTGAGGAGGTCTCGACGGGCTACCATCAAGGCCAAGTTACTAAAAAACTGTGCATATCTATCTAAGGATTGCTCCCCCTAGATGCCCAGGGCGATCAGCTGTGGTGTGAGCTGTATCTCATGACCCAGTGTCTCCAATATTCGTGTACGAATCCACTCCCAATAATCCCGGACATTCCCACAGTGTGTGAATCAGGGTGCCCCTCCTCCGCAAGCATCGCAGGCAGAGACAAAGTCACAGACTTCACTGGGACATGAAGTTAGTCTTCCTAAGTTGTTCATTCATACATCTGCATGTTGTGTCTGGTAGCATCTTTATGCATCTCAGCACTACCATGGAAATTGCATCTTCCCTTTTTTCACCCAATGGTTATTTGACCCTGTTCAACCAATTGTTTTGCATTGGAAAAAAGAGCTGCTGGAAAAATATAAATGTGCCAGATATTCCGCTTCATCTCAGCTATGGCGATTCCTGTTTTTCTGATTTGTTCCCCGGGAGTCTAGATGCGATACCACTATCCTATTCATCATGTCGTCGGAGGTCTGCTGTACAGTCCCAACTGCCATCAACAGTGCCTGACTCTGAATGAGTAATTACTTATATGGCAGACTCATCTATAGGGTATTTGACCTTTAATTATGCCATAGTTGGACTCTGTTGTGTCTGGCCACAGAAATTCTGGCATACTTCATCCATGTGGCTTTCAGAATGGTTCTCTGTTTTTTGCTGGAATGATGCCTTGCATGACTTTATAATGGCAGTGGAATGGCAGTGCACGGTAGATGGAGTCCAAATCTACATGGGTGGGTGAAGCTTAATCGGCAGGCAAAGCTTTATGTGAAGGTAAGGTGGGAATCATGTAGGGTCAGCTGTTCGTTACTCGATTTTGCTGCCGGGCCCTGGCTCCTACTTTGTCTATACTAGGCGTGGTTTCTGTAGAGTATTGCAGAGGTATCATTTTGGTGAATGTTGTGTCACAGGGACATTTACTGTACCCTCTTAGGGGCTTATTTACAAGCACCTTGCACCCCCCTGGTGTGTCATTTTGTTTGACGCACCGCCAGCGCTGCGTGCCTGCCCATATTTACAAGACCAATCAAAGCCACCCTGCATGGCTTTTCATGGCCTTGTAAATATTTTCACGCATTACTCTGCGTGAAAGGGGCGTTCCATGGGTGTTGCTGTGGGTGTTTCCAGGCAACATCCATGGAACGGGATGCATTCCCAGGGGAGTCGTAAGGGAGGCGCAACGAGGAGAAATACCTTTATTTCTCCTTGTTTTTCCATTTTCTGTGTGCTGAATTCTGTTCCACACATAGAAAGAGGAAAACACCTCTTGTGATTGTTTTTGTGCAGGAAGGTGTCCCCATACAATGATTTTGTGCAGGAAGGTGTCCCCCTACAACGCAGACACCCTTGCATCATGGCGTAAGGGTGCCTGCGGTGGCACTTGGCAGCCCATTGTGCGCCAGCGCAGGGGAAACGGACAGGAATATGCCTTATCTTGTAGATACGGCACATTCCAGCCCTTTTCTTTTGACACACGGCAGCTCACCAGGAAGGCTTGCTGCGCTGCTGTGCATCAAAATACTGTAAATCAGGCCTTTAGTCTTGAGGTTGTTGCTGTTGGCCTGAGGTTTTGGTGGATGCTGCAGTATGATATGGGTGTGGTCAGATATGTGAACATTGATATCTGTATGTTTTGTTGTTGTATCCATAGGATCAGCTGCAGTGGTATTTACATAATATCCTGTTGGATGCGTGTCTGAGGTACTAATTCCACAGTGTTGTGTTGTGGTTCTGATTATGCTGATGTGCTGCTCTATGTTTTTCCTGATTTCGTCTGTTGTGAAGCTCTGAGATGCCTAGTCTGCCATCCTGGCAGTGAGTGATTTTTTACAATGCCTTTAAACATTTTATGTATGTTTTCAAATGTGCATGCTGTGCCATACTATTGTAATAATGGTATTCACTTCTTAAATATGGGTGCACTGCTACCCATACCCATCTTCGAAAGTGGGGTGTCACAATATTGTTATTGAAATATTGGCCTGCAACAATATAGAGTCCATTATATCAACTACCACTATATCATCAAGATGTAGATGTGGAGTTAAGTACAGTAAATCTATACTTCCTCAAATATACTTAACTTGACGATAAAGTGGTCAATGCTGTGGACTCAATGTAGTTGCCGGGCGATATTGTTGTAGCTAGTATTGTGACATACAACAATCAACTACTTTGGTCCTGATTTAGAGTTCGTTGACGAGTTACTCCATCACAAACATGACAGATATTCTGTCCACCTTATTCCAAGTGCCATTAGATATAATGCACTTGTAATACAGCGGACGGGATACCCGTCATGTTCGAGATGGAGTAACCCATTCGCCGAACTCTAAATCAGGCCCTTAGTTCCTTTAAGTTATATGCACATGGACTTAAGAGGAGGGGAAGGTGAATAACGTCGTTTTTTTCCATCCTCTTACTAACACACAGGATGACAATATTGTTTTCACTGTTGCATTACGAAGACACTGTGTTTCAACTTGCCCTGGGGGGCATATTAATGGAATAGTGGTGCAGTGCATCGCAGCAAGTCACCTTGCTTCACTGCACTGTGTCACTGGGAAAGGGCAGAAGTGCATCGTATTTAAGGCATATGGCACATTCATGACTTTTCCCTCTGCACTGGTGCCCTTTTAGCACCCTAGCGCCTTGAGCAGAATGCAGCACACATAAAGGAGTTACGCCTCACCTGGGGAGGAGTATCTTTTTTGCGCATTCCCAAGTTTACAAGGTCTTGTAAATCTGGGCTGCATTAAAAAACATGGGAGTTGCGTGGGAACACCCACGCAACGCCCATGGAATGCCTACCCAGGGCAGAGTAACGCAAAGCAGCGATTTGCGCTGCATTGCGTTACTCCAGATTTTTGGAGCCACTCCAAGCCACGCAAAGTGGCTTTGCATGGCTTAAAAAATCTGACTTAAGGTTTGTGTCACTCTCGCACCACGTTACATGGTGCAAGAGCGACGCAAACTGGGTCGTAAATATGGCCCTTAGTGTTTTTATGTTTTAGCTTGATATTAGTTACAGACAATTTCTTTGCCAAAGTATTCATGCCTGTGCTCCTTTTCTGAAGACCATATATGTTGTGCGACGTGTTTGGGTGTGCTGTCCCGAAAAGTATTCTGAGGTATTTTCTTATGGGCACATCGTTGATCGATATTTACTATGACTTTGTCGTATTGTTCGGGATCTCCTTGTGTGCTTTGCATGGACTTAGGGTCCATGCACAGTACACAACCCAACCCTAACCTAGGACATGGCTCCTTATCTAGACGTCTGATTTTGACTTTGGTGAAGTGGGTACTCTGTCCTTACGTCGATAAAGTACCCTCTCCGCCAAAGTGAATTTCCGTCCACCTCATTCAGAGCCGGGTCGAACTTTGGGATGCAGACAGCGGAGACTACTCAGTCTCCGCCACCTACATACACCTCCAACAGTCCGATGGCGTAAGGGCCATTGGAGGTTTGGCTATGTGATCTTCTGCCCTATTTAGAGTCGGCAAACACATGTACAGTGAAAACTGTTAAATGACCTCCACACCATGGGAAAGGACTTTCATAGCGAGGGTGATCATTGTTTTTTATTGTCAAAAACAGAGTTTGTTTTTGAAAAAAAAAAAGTTGGATGTTTGACGTAGGGCTCCATCATGTTGATGCAGCCGTCTGTCAAACTTGCAAAGCATTTACAGATACAGTGACGCCAGTTCCTGTAAATGCAAGAGATGTCAGCTGGGCTGGTGGGTAGAGTACCCTTACCATGGTGGGAGTAAAGTACTCCTCCGGGTAGACGTTGCTCAACCCGTACTCCAAAGTGAAAATCATGAACCTTCGCCATCGGTGTGCTTATTTGTATGATGTAGGCCTTCTGTCCTTATGGTTTGTTTGGCAGACTTCATCTTTGCAAGTCCTAGTGGTCTTTTAAGTTTGCTCAGTCGGGCATATTGTGTTTGCTAAGGGTTGAGTACAGTGCTAAAATAAAAATAAATAAAAAAAATCAAGTACAGGGCCCAGTGTTGTGGCACTGCTGAAGGCCAGGCTTTCCGAATGCCTAGTCTTGCTTTCCCCTTGTGCCTCTTTAGTCCACCACCCTACAATTCCTGTCTCTTCATCACACTCTCGCAGGTTCTTGTTAATCCCTGCTTTCTACTTTTCTTACTGGTTTCCCATCTTTTTCTTCCTGTTTCTCCCTGTTCTGCCTTTCTCTCTCTCTCTCTCTGGGTCAAAGTCTAATGAAGAAAAATAAGTTCCGGTCCCAAACAATTAGTGCCACTATCCACCACCTGTATATCTGGCGCACATTAATGACTGCTTGCTGGCCATTTTGTGCATGGGGGAATACACACTTAATTAAGCTTATCTGGGATATACATTATCAATCAGCAGATCCATTGACCAAAGGAAACAAACAGTCTGGAGCATGTAATCCATTATTCTTTTGTGAGCAGCAAATACCTGTTTCTCTATTAAAAACAGTGGGGCAGATTTACAAGCCCCTTGCGCCACTTTTGCGTAATTTTTCCCATGTTAAAAATGACGCAAAAGTGGCGCAAGGGGCTTGTAAATCTGCCCTAGTGTCTATCGTTTTGGAACCTTCGTAATTTTGCCGCTCTTCCCATATTTTGCCATGTGTGTGATTTAGCCAAATGACTTGTTATTGTTTGGCGTTTCTCCGGTTGTCTGTAAACCAACCTTGAAGGAAGTGACTGTTCCGGGTGCATTTGTGTCGAGTGCCGACAGACAAGCCTGTGAATAAATGTGCCTTCTGCTTCACTTGCACCGTACGGCGTTGCTGGTGACACAGGGTGCGCATGTGTGCGTCCTGCCTTGTTAATTATTTACTTGGAACAGGATTTACCTGTCTGGAGATGCCGGAAGCGGGTATATCGAGTTTTCCAACCGCCGTGGAGTTTACTCAGAGTTTCTGAGGCCTGCTAACAAGGAGCGAGTGCAAACCTCGATTGCTTTCAGCAACAATCACAGCTTTGTGCTTCTGTTGCCCTACAGACTGCCAAGTGAAATTTAGATCACAAACATATGTATTTTGATTGGACGGAGCATGCTTTCCAAATGGTGTGCTTGGTGGTCAAAAGATCAGAAGGATGCACCGTAACTCCAAACAATACATCCAAATAGATTTCAGGTTACCTCATAATCACTTACCATGTCTGTAACACTGGGTTTACAAGTGGAAAAAAAATTCAACTATGTTAAAATAAAAATCACAACTGGAAATGAATACAGAGGCAGGTGCTAAGATCAGGGCCGGCTTTAGGACAGTGCGACTGGTGCGGCCGCACTGGCCACTGACCTGTTGAGGGGGCGCTGACCTCAGGGGGAGGGTGCTGTGTCTAGCAATAACTTAAGATTGGAGAGATGAGGGGCACTTTTGGCCAGTGGTAGTGAGAGAATCTGAGGAGGCGGTCATGGTATGTGGGGGCTCCAAAAATTATTGTCGCACAGAGCGCCACCAGCGCTAAAGCCTGCCCTGGCTAAGATGACTGTGTGTAGTGTGGTACACAGACTCTCTATACACAGGCGTGCCTCCTGTGCTAGTTATGCAGCTATGCCATAGCATCCCAGCTGCGCTTCACTGATGAGGCGCAAAATGGCTGAGACAAGTGTGGGATCACTTTTGTACCCGTTCAGAGGGGGCGTGGCCTGGCAGTTTGGGCTGAACTGTACCTATTGGAGGAGGACTAACGCTAGCTCCCATTTGATTGTTTCCAATGGGCAAAAAACAATGGACTACAATGTAGCCTGAGAAATTTCTGGTGGCAGAGCCATTTGCAAACATTCCACACACCACTGCTTGCTATTTTAATGTGAACTGTCTCCGCCTAAGACAATAAGCACTGTTTGCACCTTAGGTGGCTTAAGTCATCTTAAGCATTGTCTGGGTCAGTGCTTGTCATGTGCTAGCTTGGGGCCCCTTTGGGCTCGTCTTGGTTCAGCAAGCAAGTACGCTACACCTGATGAGGTGCTACCGAAGGATGAGGATGAACCAATGGTGCAAACCAATAAATGGATAGATGAGCACTCTCTGTGGTATATGGTACATCAATCTCTGAACCAATGATAACATACATTGAAAGGGAGAAAACTGGCATCACTGACCTGGAACTCCAGATATCTAGATGAGGAGCAAAGTCCCAGGTTAGGGGTGCACCAACTTGATATAGGTTACAGGCTTATTGCTGGCCCATATGGTCATGATACAGCAGTCAAGGGGACTACTGGTCGCTCCAATCACATTTTTACCCTAGTATACAAGCATTCCAGCTTCTGATGGAAACTACTGAATGCCATAGGCAGGACAAGGATGGGTAACGCAGTTAGCGTGGAGGAGTGTGTGATGCACATTCTACACAGCATATTTCAGCACCCAGATCAGTAGCATATTTTAGAGGTTCCTGAGTTACGCCTGGTGATGCAGTAACCAGGGGAATGGGCAGACTAGAGGAGTGTGTTCACCTTTATCTTCCATTAATTTTTACTAGCTGTAAGAAAGCGAAGTATTAGTTGGGGCGGATGATAGTCCACCACAAGTAGCAAAGTCACTAAGCTGTTCGGTACCAGAAAAGATGTCAGTAATGTAAACCTGAGCTCAATCCCTTGTAGCAATGGTGTAGAGCAGACAGGCTTAACTTAGTGAGAATCTGTAATTCATTTTGGAGTACCAAAACAGTTAAAAAGCCAATAACATAACATAATAAAAATAACACTCCAATTCATAAAAATAGAGGAAAATGTAATAAGTAAAATGACACCAAAATGACAAAAATCCAATATGGGGAACCATAGAAAAGTTTTTTAAAAATTAACATTAAAGCGCCAAGAAAAAGTAAAGAGCCAATCAGAAGTCACTGTTCGAGACCTGTGAGGAGACCCGAAAAGCTAGGCCTGCATTTCAAAAATATTATTTAAAAATTAAAATGGCTAATTAAAATCATCATACAAAACTGTGAACTGGTCTAATATGTTCAGCGCCATCCTTCATCCTGACTCCCCAAGTCACGAGACTGCTCGTCGTGAGTTTGGCCATTGAGATAAGATATTTTTAGGTAATCTTTCTAGGTATTTCTAGGTAACCTTCGAAAGTAATTAATAAAGTTCACTGTACTCATGGGGGCATGCACTGTACTGGACACTAGTCCAAAAAAGCTGTACTACAATGCAATGGCAGTTGCCGCCTACCTAAAGTGGTAGAGCGGCTGCGGTTGGAGAGGGCAGTGGGTTGGGGAGGGGGGGGAATAAAATATAGGTTAAAAAAAAAAGACTTACCTGCTGCTACGCTCCTGCTGCCACCTCGCTGCTTCTCTCGTCGCCATCGGGTCGGAAGGGGATGGGCCCTCGGTGCACAGGCCCCACACCCACTCAAGACGCTCCTCTCACATAAGAGCAGCACCAGAATTAGTCTGAGCGGCCTTGTTTGCTGCTCAGACGGTGCATTGGAGCTTGTGCTGTTTCTCCAGCCCTGCTGTGTAACACAGCAGGGTTGGAGAAACATAAGTACGCATGTGTGTTTGGCCGGCCTACGACAGCCGGCCAAGCACACATGCGCACTTCTGAGTGCACAGTACTCCTCCCTGCCTCGGCCCGGCCCTATACGTATTGTATTTGGGGGGCTCAGACAGCATAAATAAAATGATAATAACAATGTCTTATTATCATTTTATTTATTGTCTGCTGGCACGGGCTGTGGTGCGACTCTACTACACCATTACGGAGGAGCCGCCCCTACTACAATAGAGATGTCAACAAGCAATGTGCTCTAGTGAAATACAAGGGGTGGGCGCGTCAGGTATAGCTGGCAAATAACTTTGGACTAGGAACATGGCATAACATTTGATATGATTTAAATTCCAATTTTACTGGGCCAATTTAAAGGTCCTCATCTGTCTCCCCTGGGAGGCTTAGCCAATTTTAGGGACAACTAATGCATCTTAAAGCACATTAACCAAGCAATATGGCCTGAGCTTGATGTAAAATCCACTTAGCTGAATTCTCTTGAGGCTCACTGGGAAATCATTTTTGTGAAGGTAAGTGGCAAATTATGCCCATTAAAGGAATCATCCAGTGAATGACGTCACAATATGTCTCAAAACCAAAGGAGACTTCATCAAACAAAGGAATATTCTAGAATCTCAATTGTTGGTTATTGTTAGAGATGCAGGACTACATTAAAAGAACTGTTCTTCTTACTCAATGCCCCCCGTGAAGCATGTTAGGCCCACAGAATTGTTGGAAGCTTAAGAGACTTAAAATACCAATTTAGTGGGAATTTGGGTTTCTCACCCAGGAATGTTTTGGAAAGTCATTAGCAAAGGTTGCATTTTATGGTACATTAGAACAGCAATATTAGTAACAACCTAATGGGATTTGAAGGGCACTGTATTGAGTGGAATGTGTGTCCCCCTAAAGGGAAGGTGTTGAGATTTTAATGACAAAAGCGCTCCTTGCAGCCATTGGCCCTGGAACACACGTCTAAACAAACTTGATAGACCCTTAATGGGTGATTTTTGGGTTCCCTCCCAATAATTCTATAAGGAATAGGGTAACAATTGCAAATTGAGCATTAAATTCAAAGTTCAGAGGTCCGACAACATTGTTTAAACGTTGATGATATTTAGATAATTTGCTAGGTGATTTGTGAGTTCTAACACAAAAGGATTTGGGGACCAATGCCGCAAGTGGCACAAGTTTTAGCCATTTGGGTGATTATGTTGCTTAAAATGTAATATGTTTAAAAGATCTTTCTGGAAAATTGGTGCTACCACAGGGTACTTTTCTGATCTCCAAGTCAATCTTCCTAAAGAAAGTGTCAGCGACAGGACCGACAAACGAACCAATGCACACCTCAAATACGCTTTCCTCATTCCATTCCCAGCCTTCCAAGACAGTACTCAATCTACCTTCCACCCATGGCTGTCAGCCATGACAGCCACAAGGACATACTCATGGCCAGGAGAGGACACAGCAAGGGTAGCCTCTTGGACAGAAATTCATGCTTGCATTCCGTAGAGCAAGGACGGACGTTCAACTAGTCTGCACTTCCTTCCACTATCTCCCAAGATTAATCCAGCCAATCTCAGAACAGGTTCCTTCCTGTTATTTTTCCCTGATTTAGCTCAACTTCAGTCCCCTAGAGCAGCACCCCAGGGAACTGGCCACTCCCCCATTTACCTTCCCACACACACTGTCCGCCCCATAGTAAAGTGTCCCCATTAGGACAACATCTGCAATGCCTCACCCTTCACAAGGGAGCTCCAGGGGTATTCCTCTCTGTTTATGTTCTGTCCTCGACTGTCCAGAGCAGTGACTCACCCCTCAACTCACCTGATGAATATCCCTACGACATGGTTCACAGTTCCCCAGAACAGCCTTGTCTGAAAAGCAACCTGCATTTCACTTTCTGCTCTTCTTTGCTCCATTAGATCCCCACTATCTCAACAGGACAGGCCTACCTAGTCCCTTCCCTCAAGGCATCAACTCTCAAAACTTCCACAGGTCATCCCTGCTCATCTTCCTTCCATTTAAAGTATGCAAAAAGTGATGGATGGAATGCTTGAATTAATCTCAGCCACTGGTAATTACTCTGGGCTGCATTCTTGCTCACCATGCCACCTCAGTTTGGACCCAGCCATATGCAAATCAGCCTTGACCCTGATCCAATGGGAAAAGTCCAGCCTGAACTGCCAGGCCAGGTCCTCCCTGAACCGGAACACAAGCATCCTAGGACCGATTTCAGCCTAGTTAGGCTCATCAGCTAAGTATAGCTTGGTTCTAGTAACACAGTGTGCACAAGACCCACATCTGGGCATACCCTTCCCACTTAGGGCAACACACTAATGTATACAAAAAAAGCGATGGATGGAATGCTTGAATTAATCTCAGCCACTGGTAATCACTCAGGGCTGCATCCCAGTCCATGGTTATTTCTTACACCATGTCACCTCAGTTTGGACCCAGAAATATGCAAATCTGTCTCGACTCCATCCCGCTTTGGTGTATTTTGCTGTAAAGCAGGGTCAACCACCCACCTAACCTCCAAGTCACAGACTTCACTGGGACATGAAGTAAGCTTTCCTAAGTTTTTCATTCATACATCTTCATATTGCGTTTGCTAGCTTCTTTGCGTGTCTCAGCACCACTATGGAAATTGCATCCTACCTTTCCTCTCTCACTGGTTATTTGACCCTGCTCCATCAAACGGTTTGCATTCGAATGAAGAGTTGCTGAATAATTTATATGTGTATATATTCTGATTCCTCTCACCTCTGGCGATTCCTGTTCCTCTGATTTGTTCCCCAGGAGTGTGAATGCCACACCGCCTTCCTATTTCATCATGACACTGGAGGTCTGTGGAACAATTCCAGTGGAAATCATCAGTTCCCGTCTCTAAATGAGTAATTCCTTCTATGGCAGTCTCATCTTTCTGTATTTGATCTTTCATTATGCCATAGTTAGACTCTGTTGTGCCTGGCCACAGAAATGCTGATGTGTCATCCCATGTGGCTTTCAGGATGGTTCTCTGTTTTTGCTGGAATGGCGTCCTGCATGAATTTATAATGCTGGGATATCAGTGCGGGAGTACTGGGTGTGGTTGGCAGGTGCAAAGTAGATGGACTGCAGGGGTGGGTGAAGCTTAACTGGTAGGCAAAGTTCTATGTTAGGGCAAGGTGAGGCTAATGTTGAAACTTTATCAGCTGGTCCTTACTCCATTGTGATGCCTGGCCCTGGATCCCATTTTGTCCATGCTAGGCGTGTTTTCTGTGAAGGGGTGGAGAGGTATCATTTCGGGGAATATTGCATCACAGAGACACTAGCTGTACACTCTCCGTCTCAAGGCTGTTGCTGTCGACGTGAAATTTTGTAGATGCTGCTGGACGAAGTGGGTGTCAGCAAATATGTGACCATTGATAACTATACGTTTTGTTGTGTTACCCATAAGATCAGATGTAGGGGTGTTTACATGATATCCTGTTGGATGTGTGTCTGAGGTACTAGTTCCATAGTGGTGTGGTTCTGATTGTGCTGATGTGCTGCTCTATGTATTTACTGTCTCCTGGTGTGTAGTTCTGAGATGCCTGGTGTGCCATGATGGCAGTAAATAATTCGATATTTAAGGTTTTTCCCATGATTTTTTGACAATGCTTTTAAACTTTTTATGTGTATTTGCCAAAGTGTGCTGTGCCATATCACTGCAATCATGCTTGTTGCTTCTTCAATATGTGTGTTCTGTTACCCAGACCTATCTTCGAAGGTGGGGTGCCACAAAATCATGGTTGAAATATCGACCTGCAGCACTATAGAGTCCACAATATAGAATACCACTATATCATCAAGGTATATATGAGTTAAGAATATTACATTTATACTTTCTTTTATATACTTCCCTTGACAATATAGTGGTAGATATTGTGGACTCGATATAGTTGCTGGTCGATACTTTTGTAGTCAGCATTGTGACATACAACTATCTTGGACTTAGTTCCTTGTAGTCATGTTCACATGTACATGGGAGGAGGGGGAGATGAATAACATGTTGTCTTGTTTCTTATTTACACTTTATAGTTTGCATAAAGATCTGTGAGTTGTTTGAGTGTGGTCTGAGCTGTGCTCTTATGGGCACATTGCTGGCCAATGATTGCTATGACTCTGTTGTATTTTTGGGATCTCCTTGAGTGCTTACTATGAACTTCGTCATGTGTCTTTTTACTTGCGTGATGTAGGTCTAATTCTGTTCTTTGGCTTTTCTGTGGCGAAGTTCATCTTCGAGAGTCCCGGTTGTGGCACCACCACTCGCGTATGCCCGATCAAAATGCCCAATTGTTGGGACATGTTACTGGGTGCTGGCAGAGTGTGCAAGAAACCCACCAGCGGGTCGCAGCATCAACACCTGCACTTACCTTACAGCGGCTTACCTGCCAGTGTAGCCATTCCTCTTCTTGTGGCCTGTGGGGGGCTGCCTATGGAGGATGTTATTGGGGTCTCCATTTCCCTAGGCCTTTTTCTTCCCAAAGTTCACTAGTGGGGAAACTCTGAGCTTAACTTTAGCCTAATCCAAAATGACCAATCCTGAATGGGAACTCATTTGCTGTTCCCAATCCAAGATGGTTCCTATTAACTTCTTGTTTCGAGGCCTATATAACGAAGCAAATCCAGTCCACTCCTTGCGTCGCAATGCTTCGTGCTTCCAGCCATAGTGTTCATCGCTCCTGACCTTCCTGGTTGTTTTTCCTGCTATTCAAGTCCGTCTTTCCGAAGCCCTGCATTCCTACCTTTCAAGTGTCCCCTTCTGCATATTTCCTCCTGGGGCTTCGCTTTGCATTTTACTTGTGGAATTCCACTGCCATCTTGGAGTTTTTTGTCCCTCTGGCTTTTTTCTCTGTTGGGGTTCCTACTAGAGGGCACTTTTCTGCTTGGAAGAATCCTGCATCAGCAGCAACGTGGCCACTAGAAGGTGTCACCCTTACCTCTGGCAGACCAAAAGAGTCAAGACCTGGAATCCTCCATCTGTCCGCAGCCAGAGATCCTTGATTAGGCGTCTGATTCCTGACACTGGTGATCTTTTACTCTGTTTTAGGTTTGCCCAGTCAGGTACTGTGGGGTCTATTAGGATGGCGGTCGGAAAACCACCCCGACTGTCATGGTAGCGGAAATCAACCGCCCGCTGGTACCGCGGCAAAACCGGCGGTCAGATTAGGATCAACCGCCATAAAAACCCGACCGCGGCGGAAAGAGGCAACGAAAACCCACCTGCAGCGGGCGGAGCCGGTTATAAACCGTCCGCGACGGTCGGATTCGCAGCGGAAACACCCAAAACCCCCGGCAGGCACGCGGAGTAAGCGCCCGTGAAATTAGGATTCCCCCGATGTGACAGCGGTACGTTCCGCAGTTCCCGACCGCCGCGGTCGCAAACAGTGAGGAATGGGAGAGCCGGCGGAAGGGCCGTAGCATAGCCACCGCTGCGGACGCTCCGTGACAAATATGGCGGTCGACAGAAAAAACCCACAACAAGGCCAGCAAGTGCACACAGGAAACTAGCCCTGCCCCCAAAAACACATAACACACCCCAATGACCCACCCCCATGGCAACTCCTAAACTACAAATCCCAGGACAACCCACACAACACACCTGACAGCAATACCCCATTCTGACACACCCACATAGCTGAGTATAAAACCAGCCCCTTCCCTGACAACAATCCTTTGCAATACTCCAGAAGTGAAGGGCCAAACACCACAGCTGAAAGGAGAGGCAAATCAATACACCATCACTACACACACACACCACACACATCACCACCACCACTCCCACACCTGCACCTCCAACCCCTTTGCACATCACACACCATACACATCACCACCACCACCACCACTTACACACCTGCACCTCTAACCCCTTTGCACATCACACACCATGTCACCACAGAAAATGCCCAAATTCACAGACAGTGAGTTGACAGTCATGGTAGATGAGATAATCCGAGTAGAGCCACAATTGTTTGGTAACCTCGTCCAACAGACACCATTAGCCACCAGAATGCAAATGTGGGTAAGGATAGTTGACAAGATCAATGCAGTAGGGACCACCCCACGCAACAAACAGGAAATCATGAAGCGGTGGCATGACCTGAAGAGTGTCGTCAAAAGAAGAGGAACAAAAACCATCAGCTGGCTCAGAGGACTGGCGGTGGCCCTCCCATTCCACCAAGAACATTCACTGCATGGGAGGAGAAGGTGCTTGCCATACTGCATCCAGAGAGTCTCACAGGAATAGCCGGGGAGTGGAGGCTGGTAAGTACCAACAAATGTCTCTCATTACACTGCTATGTACTGTCTTGCACAACTACTAAGCGACACCTCCCAGGCCCAAATGCATTCATGTGCACCACAATACCCAACACAGCTCTCACAGATGTAACATGCACTCCATCTTAATCACCCCAAAGGCAGCCAAAATTAACAGGATTGTATGTGACCAGGCAACCAGCACAACAACTCCCACAAGGTCTCCCTTACCCACCCCTGAGCAGGATGTAGCACTCCCCCCATACCCAGAAGCATGTGGCAGCCATTGCATTGTTCAACTTGACCCAACAGGTAGGTAGTCATCTTCCCAGGGAGGGCTGTTTGGGGGTGGGAGGCCTGCACAACAACTCCCACCAAGCCCCCCTGTCCCACCCCTGAGCAGGATGTAGCACTCCACACCCACCCAGAAGCATGTGGCAGTCATTGTAAGGTTCCCCCTCACATAACAGGTAGGTAGCCATCTTCCCAGGGAGGGCTGTTTGGGGGTGTGAGGCCTGCACTACAACTCCCACCAGACACCCCTGTCCCACCCCTGAGCAGGATGTAGCACTCCACCATACCCAGAAGCATGTGGCAGCCATCGTATTACAACAACCAAACTTACAGGTAGGTAGCCATCTTCCCAGGGAGGGCTGTTTGGGGGTGGGAGGCCTGCACTACAACTCCCACCAGGCACCACTGTCCCATCCCTGAGCAGGATATAGCACTCCCCCCACACCCAGAAGCATGTGGCAGCCATCGTATTACAACAGCCAAACTTACAGGTAGGTAGCCATCTTCCCAGGGAGGGCTTTTTGGGGGTGAGAGGCCTGCACTACAACTCCCACCAGGCACCCCTGTCCCACCCCTGAGCAGGATGTAGCACTGCACACCAACCCAGAAGCATGTGACAGTCATTGTAAGGTTCCCCCTCACATAACAGGTAGGTAGCCATCTTCCCAGGGAGGGCTGTTTGGGGGTGTGAGGCCTGCACTACAACTCCCACCAGGCACCCCTGTCCCACCCCTGAGCAGGATGTAGCACTCTACCACACCCAGAAGCATGTGGCAGCCATCGTATTACAACAACCAAACTTACAGGTAGGTAGCCATCTTCACAGGAAGGGGTGTTTGGGGTTGGGAGGCCTGCACTACAACTCCCACCAGGTACCCCTGTCCCACCCCTGAGCAGGATGTAGCACCCCCCCACACCCAGAAGCATGTGGCAGCCATTGCATTGTTCACCTTGACCTAACAGGTAGGTAGCCATCTTCCATGGGAGGGCTGTTTGGGGGTGGGAGGCCTGCACAACATCTCCCACCAGGCCCCCCTGTCCCACCCCTGAGCAGGATGTAGCACTCCACACCCACCCAGAAGCATGTGGCAGTCATTGTAAGGTTCCCCCTCACATAACAGGTAGGTAGCCATCTTCCCAGGGAGGGCTATTTGGGGGTGTGAGGCCTGCACTACAATTCCCACCAGGCACCCCTGTCCCATCCCTAAGCAGGATGTAGCACTCCACACCCACCCAGAAGCATGTGACAGCCATTGCATTGTTCACCTTGACCTAACAGGTAGGTAGCCATCTTCCCAGGGAGGGCTGTTTGGGGGGTGGGAGGCCTGCACAACAACTCCCACCAGGCACCCCTGTCCCACCCCTGAGCAGGATGTAGCACTCCCCCCCACACCCAGAAGCATGTGGCAGCCATTGCATTGTTCACCTTGACCTAACATGTAGGTAGCCATCTTCCCAGGGAGGGCTGTTTGGGGGTGGGAGGCCTGCACAACAACTCCCACCAGGCACCCCTGCCCCACCCCTGAGCAGGATGTAGCACTCCACACCCACCCAGAAGCATGTGGCAGCCATTGCATTGTTCACCTTGACCTAACAGGTAGGTAGCCATCTTCCCAGGGAGGGCTGTTTGGGGGTGGGAGGCCTGCACAACAACTCCCACCAGGCACCCCTGTCCCACCCCTGAGCAGGATGTAGCACTCCCCTACACCCGGAAGCATGTGGCAGCCATTGCATTGTTCACCTTGACCTAACAGGTAGGTAGCCATCTTCCCAGGGAGGGCTGTTTGGGGGTGGGAGGCCTGCACAACAACTCCCACCAGGCACCCCTGTCCCACCCCTGAGCAGGATGTAACACTCCACACCCACCCAGAAGCATGTGACAGCCATTGCATTGTTCACCTTGCCCTAACAGGTAGGTAGCCATCTTCCCAAGGAGGGCTGTTTGGGGGTGGGAGGCCTGCACAACAACTCCCACCAGGCACCCCTGCCCCACCCCTGAGCAGGATGTAGCACTCCCCCCACACCCAGAAGCATGTGGCAGCCATTGCATTGTTCACCTTGACCTAACAGGTAGGTAGCCATCTTCCCAGGGAGGGCTGTTTGGGGGTGGGAGGCCTGCACAACAACTCCCACCAGGCACCCCTGTCCCACCCCTGAGCAGGATGTAGCACTCCACACCCACCCAGAAGCATGTGGCAGCCATTGCATTGTTCACCTTGACCTAACAGGTAGGTAGCCATCTTCCCAGGGAGGGCTGTTTGGGGGTGGGAGGCCTGTACAACAACTCCCACCAGGCACCCCTGTCCCACCCCTGAGCAGGAAGTAGCACTTAAACACACAACCAGAGAGATGTGTTAGAAACTCCACCCCAATGTGACAACAGAACAGGTAAGTAGACAGTGCATGCACACCACCATTCCTTCCCAAAAGCATGGATCCATATGACAACACCAGCCCTCACATCCCAACAAAATTCACACAGATACAATATCAAATTACAGTGTGCAAACAGCTAAGCGTATGTAACTGTCACAGAAACAAAAGTTTGACTCACCAAATACCATGTTGAAGTGAATCCGGGCCCAGACATGTACAGCACTGAATGCTACCTGTAAGATCCATGTGGGCTGAGCTTGAAGGACCATATGAAAACAAAGCAAGCATGGTCTGTAGAAAAAATAAATCAAAGCACAGGACATGACAAAGGTATGCATGAGATGACAATGGCCTTGCTGCCCCTGATTGTGCTCGTTTTTTCCTTTCTGTGCCCCCCTTGCTGCCCCTGATTGTGCTCGTTTTTCCTTTCTGTGCCCCCTTGCTGCCCCTGATTGTGCTCGCTTTTTCCTTCTGTGCCCCCCTTGCTGCCCCTGATTGTGCTCGCTTTTCCTTTCTGTGCCCCCTTGCTGCCCCTGATTGTGCTCGTTTTTCCTTTCTGTGCCCCCTTGCTGCCCCTGATTGTGCTCGCTTTTCCTTTCTGTGCCCCCTTGCTGCCCCTGATTGTGCTAGTTTTTTCCTTTCTGTGCCCCCTTGCTGCCCCTGATTGTGCTCGTTTTTCCTTTCTGTGCCCCCTTGCTGCCCCTCATTGTGCTAGTTTTTCCTTTCTGTGCCCCCTTGCTGCCCCTGATTGTGCTCGTTTTTCCTTTCTGTGCCCCCTTGCTGCCCCTCATTGTGCTAGTTTTTTCCTTTCTGTGCCCCCTTGCTGCCCCTCATTGTGCTAGTTTTTTCCTTTCTGTGCCCCCTTGCTGCCCCTGATTGTGCTCGTTTTTTTCCTTTCTGTGCCCCCTTGATGCCCTGATTGTGCTCGTTTTCCCTTCTGTGCCTGTTTCCCGCCGCTGCGCCCTGCGGCCCCGCCCCCTCACTGCCCATTCGCTGTCCCATTCCCTGCTCCTCCCTCCCACCTCCCCATTTATGGCGGCCGCTGTGCGGCCGCGCCGCTGGCGCGCCGAAGCCGCGCCTAAGGCAAGCCCGTCTGCGCCCGTCCGCGCCGTGACCGCGCCCAGCGCCAGACCCCCTGGTCCGGGCATCCCCGCGCCCGCCACATCAACAGACGCCGATACGACGCCAGCACCCTCCACGCACTCAACCCCGGAAAAGATCACGCCTGCTACCAGGCCACCCCGAAGCGCACCCAAGGGCCCTTCACCTGCCGGAACTGCAGCTTCGCCAGCACCCGCCCCGCCAAACCACCGCCCAGGAAAGAACCCAACTACCTCAGATGCATCCTCCTCAACACCCGCTCCGCCCGCAAACACGCCATCGAACTCTGGGACCTTCTCGACTCAACCTCCCCAGACGTCGCATTCCTGACGGAGACCTGGCTGAATCCCGCTTCAGCCCCCGACATCGCCATTGCCATCCCGGACGGATACAAGATCACCCGCAGGGACCGCACCAACGGAGTCGGAGGAGGCATCGCCATCGTCCACAGGAACACCCTCAGAGTCTCAACCAACACCGACGACACCCTCAGCACTGCCGAACACATGCACTTCCAGATCCACACCGATCCCAACACCACCCTCAGAGGAACCCTCATCTACAGACCCCCGGACCCCGACCACAGTTCAGCGATTCCATCGCTGACTTCGTCAGCACACACGCCATCGCCTCCACGGACTACATCCTCCTCGGGGACCTGAACTTCCACCTCGAGAACAACAAGGACACCAACTCCACCACCCTGATCGACAACCTCGCCACCCTCGGACTCAGACAGCTCGTGACTACACCCACCCACGCCGCCGGCCACACGCACGACTCCATCTTTTCCGCAAGCCCACACGTCTCCTTCAACCACACCTCCGAACCCCACTGGACTGACCACCACTGCATCCACTTCACCTACAGGAAGCCCACCACGCACCACCGCACCGAACAAATGCCTCGCCGCTGCTGGAGCAGAGTCACGGAAGACCAGCTAACCACAACCCTCGCCCTGAGCCCACCCGCCGAACCCTCCGACCCCGACACCGCCGCCCGCAACCTCAGACAGTGGATCGACGACTGCGCCAACACCCTCGCCCCGCTCAAGAATCCGCCCAACAGCCACACCAGCAAGAAAGCCACCTGGTTCACCGAAGACCTCCAGGCCTCCAAACGAACATGCCGAAAGCTGGAGAAGATCTGGCTCCACGAACGGACAGCGGACAGCTACGCCCCCCACAAGAGCGCCACCCGCAGTCACCATCACCTCATCAGATCCGCCAAAAGGACCTCACTCAAAGACCGCCTAGACAACAACGCACACAACAGCAAAGAGCTCTTCAACATCATGAAGGAACTCTCCAACCCCAGCTCCAACACCAACGACATCCAGCCGTCGCGAGACCTGTGCGACTCACTGGCCACCTTCTTCCACCGCAAAATCGCCGACATCCACGACAGCTTCAACACCACGACCGCCCCGGCAACCACCGAGACCACTGCCCCCACAACCACCAACCGCCTGCTCTCCTGGACCAACATCAACGACGAGGACACCAGCGAGATCATGAACACCATCCACTCCGGTTCACCGCTAGACCCGTGCCCTCACCACATCTTCAACAAAGCCAGTACAGCCATCGCGCCCCATCTCCGGAAAATAATCAACATCTCCTTCGAGACAGCAACCTTCCAGGAAAGCTGGAAGCACGCCAAGATCACCGCCTTACTCAAAAAAACCCAAGGCAGACCCCAAGGACCTCAAGAACTTCCGACCCATCTCTCTGCTCCCGTTCCCCGCGAAGGTCACAGAGAAAATCGTCAACAAACAACTGACCCGCTACCTCGAGGAGAACAACATCCTGGACCCTTCCCAGTCCGGCTTCCGCAGCAACCACAGCACCGAAACCGCACTCATCGCCGCCACCGATGACATCAGGACCCTGCTAGACAACGGAGAAACAGCAGCCCTCATCCTCCTGGACCTATTAGCCGCCTTCGACACGGTCTGCCACCACACACTACGAACACGCCTTCACGACGCCGGGATCCAAGAGAAGGCCCTGGACTGGACCACATCCTTCCTTTCCGGCAGAACACAAAGCGTCCGCCTCGCCCCTTCCGATCCAAGGCCACCAAGATCATCTGCGGCGTACCCCAAGGCTCCTCCCTCAGCCCAACGCTGTTCAACATCTACATGGCACCCTCGCCCACGTCGCCCGACAGCACAGCCTCAACATCATCTCCTACGCCGACGACACCCAGCTGATCCTCTCCCTCACCAAAGACCCTCACACCGCCAAAGCCCACCTCCACGAAGGAATGAAGGCCGTCACCGAATGGATGAGGACCAGCCGCCTGAAGCTGAACTCGGACAAGACGGAGGTCCTCATCCTTGGTTCCAACCCTTCAGCCTGGGACGACTCCTGGTGGCCAACATCACTGGGAACAGCCCCGCCACCCACCGACCACGTACGCAACCTAGGGGTCATCCTCGACCCCACCCTCTCCATGACTAAGCAGGTCAACGCCGTTTCCTCATCTTGCTTCAACATCCTCCGAATGCTACGCAGGATCTTCAAGTGGATCCCCACCGAAACAAGAAAAACAGTCACCCAGGCCCTCGTCACCAGCAGGCTGGACTACGGAAACGCCCTCTACGCAGGAACGACGGCTAAGCTCCTGAGACGGCTGCAACGCATCCAGAACGCCTCTGCACGTCTTATCCTCGACATCCCCCGACGCAGCCACATCACACCCCACCTGAGAGACCTGCACTGGCTCCCTGTCAACAAGAGGATAACCTTCAAGATCCTCACCCACGCACACAAAGCACTCCACAACTCCGGACCAGCCTACCTCAACAGACGACTCAGCTTCTACACCCCCACCCGCCAGCTCCGCTCGACCAGCCTCGCCCTCGCCACAGTCCCCCGCATCCGGAAACGACCGCCGGCGGCAGATCCTTCTCCCACCTCGCCGCCAAGACCTGGAACACCCTCCCCACCAACCTCCGACAGACCCAAGACCTACTGGCCTTCAGAAGACTCCTCAAGACCTGGCTCTTCGATCAGTAGCAGCACCACCCCCCTCTTCCCCCAGCGCCTTGAGACCCTCGCGGGTATGTAGTGCGCTTTATAAGTGACATGATTGATTGATTGATTGATGGCTAGTTCATGCGCAGATCTAGCGCATGCCAGGCAGAGTAATCAGCAAAGATGCTGCACATCAAGTCGTATAGCCGCCAGTTGACAGATGACAACATGTCCTCGTAATCACAAAATTTGCACGTGGGGCATGGTATCCATTGACATGTCACACTGTTGAATATTGATGTATGTACCTCCACATCATGTCAAGATGCACCTTACTGTGCAGACATGCAATGTGCAAACTAGTAAACTGTGTGTTGCATGACCTGTAAATAAGATACATTGAACAACAAGCCTGAGGGGTGCCCATCAGTTACCATTTCCCCTCTGTCCCACAGGTGACCAAGGACTGACAGCAGAGGATGACAACACCAACCTGCAGAGCCAGCCTCCACCCCCGGAACATGGACTCACTGATGATGACTCCCTGGAGTTCGAGGATGCGGAGCTTGAAGCCGGCCCATCTGGCATGCCAGGGCGCAACAGGTCCCAGGTCCCCACTGTCCCCCCCACCACTACATCAGCAACAACAACAACCACGCTGACCCCTGCTGGAACGACCTGTGCGGCCTCCACCACCACAACCACCACCACAACCACCCGTGCTGCCTGCAAACTCGCCCTGCCCCAGAGGATGACCACCCCACCCCAACAACAGAGGAGGGCAGGGAGAGTATGTGGGTGCGTGCAGTGGTGAGGCAACAGGTCCGTCACAGCAGGGCAGATGGGAGGGCAAGGAGGAGTTTGAGCCAAACGGACAATGGGACCGAAGCCCTGGACAACATCACCAGAGTCATTGGGGTCTATGAACGGGCCCAGGGACAAACGGGCCAGGCACAGGAAGATTCCTGTAAGCTCCGCCTGCTGCTGAGGTCCATAGACACCCACTTGGGCCAAATCGTGGACCTCTTGGGCCAGCTAGTGGCGGTACTGAGGGCCAGGCCTGCGGCACAAACAACACCTCCACCTCCCTCTGGTGGCCCGTAGGATGACAGTTCCACACCCTCCCCTGCCGCCACGGAGAGGGGGGACTCTTCAGACCCCACTGGCCCTGCAGCAGAGGCCCCCCTGCCAAACGATCAAGGGGCTGTCATAAGAAATCCCTGGGAGTATCCCGTGGCAAAGCACCTGCCAAACGCCAGTCAAGGAGCCAGCCATGATGGCACTCCTCTTCACCCTGCCATAGACTTCGTAGACTGTCCTTCCCCACACTGCCATGTGAATGTCATCCGTCTGTTGGACTGGGTCACCACATCTATGTGGTGACTACTTGATTGTCTCACCTTCCATCACTGACAACTCATTGCTTCACCATTCACCTTTTGGTAAATATGCACTCCACTGTCACATGTACCCATTGTAAATAAACACTCCTTACACACCAATGTTGTTGTGTCTGCTCCGTGTTTTAATCACAGGATGTGCAATGTTCACCATGAGTACAATGTACCAGGAGCACAGATTGTTTGTAGGCAAGGAGAGGCTGATGGGACCTGGAAAAACACAACATAACAATATTCACTAGTCACGCGGTGGCATCACAGCCATCACACAACGCCTGTCATCAAGGTACTCCAACATGCACACATCACAATGAGCAACAGTACCGACAGAGACATCCTGGAACTGTGCAAAACTACCCTGTCCAAGAAACGTTGGCAGCCAGCACTGAGTCAACAACAGGCTGCAGTCACAAAGCTCACATAGACCTTTTCACCAACAACAACATCAGAAGACAATGGGTCTGTTGTACATTGTCACTCACCTTCAAGTGAAGTAGCGGTTGATGAGCTGTTGACGCAGGTCGACACCTTCCTCCTCTCCACTATCCTCGTCACTGGACATGGGTTGGTTTGCAGGCGGGGGCCTTGGCTGATCATCAGCGTCCAGGAGCAGGGGGATCTCCTTGCGCAAGGCCAAGTTGTGGAGCATGCAGCATGCAACTACAATCTGACACACCTTTTTTGGGGGAGTACATCAATGCACCTCCGGTCCTGTCCAGGCAGCGAAACCTTGCCTTCAGGAGACCAAAAGTACGTTCCACCACACGACGTGTCCTCCCATGGGCATCATTGTAGCGGACTTCACTTGGGGTCCTGGGATTTCGCAGTGGGCTCAGCAACCAAGGACGGTTGGGATATGCAGAATCACCTAGGTGGGAGATACACAGACCAACTTTGTAATACAACTGTGGCAGAGACAGCATGTCACACACACAGCACGCTACTTGACACTGCGTACTCACCCACAATCCATGCACGCTCCGGAAGCAGATTATCCATCAGCTGTGGCACAATGCTGTTACGCATGATGTAGGAGTCATGGGCGGAGCCAGGAAATTTGGCACAGACGTGTGATATGATCATATCGGCCTGGCACATCACCTGCACATTGATGGAATGGAAATGTTTCCTATTCCTGTAGATGTGCTCCCGTGCCTGTGGTGGAACCAGGCCAACATGTGTGCAGTCAATGGCACCAACAACATTGGGGATGTGCCCAAGTGCATAAAAATCGCCCTTCACAGCCGCCAATTCATGCCTCCTGGGGAAATGGATATATCTGTCCTTGTATATCATCATAGCGGACAGGACATCCCGTAACACCATACTGAACATAGGTTGTGACATCCCACCTGCGCTGGACACCGTGTGCTGGAAAGATCCAGAAGCAAAAAAATGCAGGGCCACCATCACCTTCGACGTTGCTGTGAAAGCACCCGGATATGTCCTGCGAGGCTGCAGGTGGGGCTGCAACATAGCGCATAGGTCTTGGAGGGTGTCTCGATCCAGCCGGAACTTCCGTATTACCTCCTCATCCTCCATGTCTGCCAGCACTGTGAAGGGACGATGCAGATTTGGTCTCCTCCTAGGTGAGATGAAAGAGGACACATGTCAACGCAATACACCAGGAGATGTGTCTGACATCTTATGTTTTGACTGACACAATGGAAACAATGACTAGCACCACAGTACACCTTACAAAACAACTTACTTGTAGGGACACCTTCAGATACACCATCCGTACACCTGTCCACTTTTCACACAGCTAGCGTCTCACAAACAATATCCGACTATGTGAATGCACAAAGGGACATGGCCACATCTTGCATGGGCAGCCCAGAGAGTAGTACCAAAAGCATATGTGTGAAACTGCAACACTACTGTCTTCTATATAGCTGCTGTACCTGCCACACCTTCTTGTGTAAGTCACACAGGGCACACATCAACCACACAATGACCCAACACTGTGCGTTTATTGACAAGTATGTGCATGAGCCAGGAAAAGTAGACAGTCAAATCTGCACATTCTGTAGTGAGACATTCATCACTGTAAGTTGCTCAGCCCTTTCACAAATTGACATGTGTACCCATTGTAGAGTCCATCACAACACTGTTCTGTGTACATGCCCAGAAAACCACAAGTGACATGTGAGTGAGTACATGCCAATGTTCCTAGTCATATACAACAACATGGCATGTGCAGTCAGCAGTGGGGTAAAGGTCAAATTGGCATTGAGTGCACAATCTTGTGCCATGAATCATGTGTCTACTGTGCAGTGTGGAGGACTTGCCTTTGGCCATTCACACTGCATGACGTGTCCATAAGTTCTGTCAAGGGGATCTGATACCCAAATCAAGGTCACTGCCTCAAATGCATGGCACACATATCGCTGTGGCTAATGCCTGTCCCCTGCGGTGTGTCACCGCCAATGCCCCCACCACAATCGCGGTAGTGTCTGGCATATACACATGGCCAAATGGCGGTTGGCATGCTCCGCCACCCCAATCCCGGTCATTCTCAGCAAGGCATGGCACACATATTGCGGTGGCTACCGCCTGTCCCCTGCGGTGTGTCACCGCCAATGCCCCGCCACAATCGCGGTAGTGTCTGGCATGTACACATGGCCAAATGGCGGTTGGCATGCTCCACCACCCCAATCCCGGTCATTCTCAGCAAGGCATGGCACACATATCGCGGTGGCTACCGCCTGTCCCCTGCGGTGTGTCACCGCCAATGCCCCCGCCACAATCGCGGTAGTGTCTGGCATATACACATGGCCAAATGGCGGTTGGCATGCTCCGCCACCCCAATCCCGGTCATTCTCAGCAAGGCATGGCACACATATCGTGGTGGCTACCGCCTGTCTCCTGCGGTGTGTCACCGCCATGGACCATGCCCTTACAGCCAATGGGACCCGCAATCGCGGTAGCCTAATGCTATTTTGAAAATCGCGGTAGGCGTGCTCCGCCACCGCGGAGCCGGTCATTGGATGCAATTGAAAGATACACGACCACGGTAGCACCAGCCTGGCCCCTGCGGAGTGTCACCGCCATGGACCATGCCCTTACAGCCAATGGGAACCGCAATCGCGGTAGCCTAATGCTATTTTGAAAATCGTGGTAGGTGTGCTCCGCCACCGCGGAGGCGGTCTTGGATGCATTTGAAAAAGGCTGATCTGAAACACCAATTGCAGCAGCTTAGAACCACTAAAACTACCCCAGGGGGCTATATATGTGTGGGCGAGAGCCTCACATTTCCACAGCTTTCAGAGCCTGCTGCCTGCCACCCCTCACCACCAACTGCTGCTGCTCCTGTCTCCAGAGCCTGCTGCCTGCCACCCCTCACCACCAACTGCTGCTGCTCCTGTCTCCAGAGCCTGCTGCCTGCCACCCATCACCACCAACTGCTGCTGCTCCTGTCTCCTGGACACAGTGATGTCGAGGACTGAGAAGATCCGTGCCAGTCCCTTCACCACCGAGGAGCTGGAGGTCCTGGTGGACGAGGTGCTCACACAGTATGGAAGGCTCTATGGTGCTCCAAATGTCGTGGTAAGTGTTTCAGAGTAGAAGTGAGAGTGCAGTGGGTGCACACATGACGTTGATGTGGTGCAGTATGTGCCTGAGAGTGTGGGTTTGTGTCATGCACTGCCTAGCATGCTCTCACCAGGTGAAAGGGGTGTGTAGCCTATTTCACACGTTTCCCTGCCTGAACATCAGAACTGGAGGGACATGTATTGTCTTGTCAGCCATACAGTGACGCAGCAAGTTGGTAATGCAGGAGTCAGGACAGTAGTTGCTTGTGTGACTGGCTGTGTGGGTCCCTGATGTCCTTCACAGGCTCATCTGTGGCCTTAGCAAGGCTTTTCGTCCAGAGGGTAGTGATGGAATTGTGTCTGACTCACAATTGGCATCATCTATAGTTCAGCACTATGCTCAGGACGTCAATACCCGAGGGTGACACTCTTGGTGGTCATTCACCTATGACACAGCTGATTGCCGTACTATTGTGCAAAGCCCCTTCCATTTCCACCAGCATGTGGACAGACTGGCATGTGTAGGCACTGTTCACGCTCTCAAATTGTCCCTTCATGTGACATTTCTGATACCCCACGTTGGACCTCAGTGTGATCACACCTGGCCTGCACAGTCACTGCCCAAGCAGACAAGGACACATCACTGAATGTACAGAGTGTCACATGTGTGTTTTTTCCAGGACTCTCCATCAAAGAGCCATCTCAGCCCTATAGATTGCACATGACAGGCCCTGTGAGAGTGTGTGGGTTTGTAGGATCAAGTCCCTCAATGTGACCTCCATGACACAGTGAGCCATTCACAGGGAAGGACATTGAGGGCTGCGCAGTGTTGGACACAGTGAGTTTTCCCCTGAACATATATTGAAATGTCATGTATGTCTTGCTCACCCTCAACATGGACAGTAGATGTGGGCAGCCTACACATAGCTTTCTGTGTTGGCATCCTGCATGTGTATGAGATGTGCAGGTACTGTGTCCACCCTCATACCTGCATGCATTTGCGTATGATTCTTCCATGCTAATGTACCATGTGAGATGCATTATTGTCTCTGCTACACATATCTGTGAAGTTGGGATGAGTTAGTATCATGCTCCTGTACTGTGAGATAGTGGTACATAACACTGTGGCACTGATTTTTTCCCTCTCTTGTCTCCCATGCCTGCAGCTCAAAGTCCACCAGCGTAAGGCCGTGTGGAGGGCTATTGCATGCAAGGTGCGGGCTCTGGGTGTCTCCAACCGACGGCGCACGCACTGTCACAAGAGGTGGGATGACATCTGCCGGCTCAGCAAGAACGTGGTGGAGATGACGCTGGGGCTGATCCCTCGGACTGGCAGGTTGGCGCGCAGGAGCATGACACCACTGATGGCCCGCATCTTAGCTGTGACACAGCCTGAGCTGGATGCACGTTTGAAGGAGCATCAGCAGCAAGCTGGGGGTGAGTATTCTGGGAAGGGTGACTTTGGTTGTGAGTGGCTGCATGTGTTCACAGCCTGGGCCAGCGCTGGGCCCGGTGATGTTGGTAGTGTGATGCAGTGGCTTGTAAGTGGCCTCTGTGTTGGGTGCAGCTGTCATGCATTTTCCCTACCTGTACTTTCTCATGTCATTGGGGTAATGTCCCTTGACATTGCATTCTGAGTCGTGGCCTTCTGGCATCGTCTGCATTGGGGTAGTCATGGAAATCCCATGGAAGGGAACGGCAGTGTGCATCATCTGAGTGTTCTTTCATCAATGTGTGCATTGCCTGACCTCAGAATTGTGAGGACTAGACATCTGACACCAATGTGCAACTGTATTTGGGCCCCAAAGTATGACATGGTGGATGGCATGTGCTCATGGCCATTGTGGACTGTTATGTTGTAGTCTGTATCTGTGTTGTCCCCTTCTGCTCCCTCCAGATGTGACAGTGGCAACATGTTGGGCCCGAGGTGTGCTCAGAGGTATTTGTGTGTCTGGGTAAACGGAGCCACCGGCAGGCAATTTGGCTGTGTGGTCATCACATGGCTCACTTATGCCACGTTTGCTTGATGACACGCAAAATTCGAATTCAGAATTGAGGTTGCACAATGTTACTGCACAGGGTGGTGTGCAACATGGAGATATCATTATCTTGTTTAGTGCTTTGCTTGCATATGATGGTTGTGTTGATGCCAATGAACTGAGCCTACATCTCTCTCTCTCATGCAGCATCTCCCGTGGGCACGGAAGGACAGGGGACGGACACCAGTGGTGAGGCATCAAGCACTACTGCTACACACGAGCACAGTGACACTGACGTAACCACCGCGTCGGAGGGGGACAGGAGTCTGCTTGAGGAATCACAGCCAGAGACACCAACCTCAACGTCAACTAACGCCAGCGGTGACACATCTCTGTTGGCGGGCACAGGGAGCGGGAACTCTGCCTCCTCTTCCACCACACAGCATCCAGCGCCCACCCTCCCAACTACTTCCACTTGTGCTGGCCGTGTTCACACCAGTAAGAAGGGAAGAGTGTCCTTCACCCCAGGCACCGCTGCCCCTGCCCCTGTCTCCCCTGCTGCCCTCAGTGTTGAGTCTGTGGACCTTTGCGCCAGCTGTGTGTGGGCCAGACAACTCTCATCAACGCCTTCCTAGACCACGACAAAAAATTGGCACAGGTCGTTGCTTTCATGGAGGGCATTCATTCAGACGTGGGTGGGCTACACCGGACTGTCCAAGCTTTGTCCTCCGTAGTGACGACAGCCATGCAGCTGGCACAGTCACAGAGTCCAGCTCCAGTCCCTTTGGCCACCCCCGTGCCAGTGGCTACATCTGACGATAGTGACCACACACCACAGAGCTCAAGGGCAAGATACAGCACACGCAGCACACAGCAGCAGCAGCCCAAGCGGTCCAGGGCACAGACACCATCCCCACAGAAAACTAAAGCCACCCCAGAGCGCAAAGGCAAAAGCCCGTCAGGCGACACACAGGGCCATAAAGCCAAGAAGCAGGCCTCAGGCTCACATGCCTCAGTGGCATCCCCAGCCAAGGACTGTCCTGTCCCAAAAGCGTCTCGCAAAGACAAGCAGACAGTTTCCGTGCCCGCTGAGAAGCTGGTGCCTGCTAAGAGTACACATAAGAAGAGCTCCAAGGCAGATTCACCCACAACCTCAACTCCCATCCAGAGCCCTGTGAAGCAGGGAAAGGAGGGCACTGTAGGGGGGACACCTGGTAAACAGGGGATGGAGGGGCAAAGGCAAGGCCAGGCCAAGCGTACCGCTGGATCCAGCATGTCCCCAGAGGGAGGGCCACCGTCTGCACCTGATGCAGCTTTGGTGGTGAGTGTGCCTGTTGTGTCCGCCCCACTTACCACTAATACCAAGACAGGGAAGCCATTTAGAATCCCCAAGAAGTGGAAAGGCACCCCACCACAATCTCCCACCCACACTGTGTCTCACGGCAGCATAACTCCACCTCCACGTGCCACCACACCACCTGGTCCAAGCAGCCCTCCGGCTTCAAAAGCCACTGATGGCTCTATCTCAGCTGGGCCTCTCTCTCTCCGGTCCAGTCCTCCAACTGTCCCCGACACTCAGCCACCTCCCAGTCCGACTGACAGCCAAGTCTGAGTGGAAGTCCCCTCACACACCTGTCTCTCCCACAGCGGTGCCTGGACTGCACATTGTTAGCCCCCTGACTGTGTTGCTGACCATGGCAGGGTACGGTCACACACATTCCCTGTGCATCTTCTCATGTACCTCATCTGCACTTTGTGCTGGCCACTGGCCTTGATGTTCACTGCTGTTTGCCCCTTCCCTGTGCAGCTTCTCATGTACCTCATCTGTACTTTGTGCTGGCCACTGGCCTTGATGTTCACTGCTGTTTGCCCCTTCCCTGGGCAGCTTCTCATGTACCTCATCTGCACCTTGGACTGGCCACTGGCCTTGATGTTCACTGCTGTTTGCCCCTTCCCTGTACAGCTTCTCATGTACCTCATCTGCACCTTGGACTGGCCACTGACCTTGATGTTCACTGCTGTTTGCCCCATCCCTGTGCAGCTTCTCATGTACCTCATCTGCACCTTGGACTGGCCACTGGCCTTGCTCTTTTCTACTATTGGTGCCTATCTGTGTAATATGTGAATAAAGACAGTTACTCCTGTTGTCTGTTTTGTCAGTGTCCTTGCTGAATAAAGGGTTTTCTGTGGGTATGGTTTACTGTGACACATGCTCTGTATGCCACTTCAACATTGCCAATGGCTTGTCTCACTTTTTAAGGGTTTTACAGGGGTGACAGGCACTTCAGTTCTTGTTGACTCTGAGGCTTGGGTGTGCAATGATGGTGGTTTGTGATGGACTACTGTTATCATAATCATTCTTTTGTCAGGTTAGCTATGATGTACACATGTCATGTTTGTATGCACTGCCAGCACAAGGTGGGATTCTATCCACAGGATTGCAGGCAGGCTGGCCGGGGTCATTATGTATGTGTGATCTTACTTGATGTGTGCACAGCAGTGTTGCTGTATGGTCATCTTGTGATGGCCAGTCATCCTAGTCACATGGGTTGATTTCTATGTGTGCATTTGGGTGGTCAAGAAGTGTGCAGTGTGAAGGGGGTGACTTTGTCTGTAGTGTTGATGTGTGTATGCCCCTGCAATGTCAACTGCACACATGTGTCAGCCAGGATTTGAGTGCCTGTTTGTTTGATTGGTCAGCCCTGTGCTTGTGATTGTGTGCACATGTGGGAGTTGTAGGTTGTGCACTGTGCAGTGTGTTCGTGTGTCCTTGCACTTCTGGGGGACTCCAACTTGTTGTTGGTGGCAATTGTGGGTATGCAGAGTGTGTGACTGGCAATTCAGTGTTGTGTTTTGTTGATCAGCCATGTGTCTTGATACTCTTTGTGGTCACTGTGCAGACCTGCTCGGCCACACTGACATTGTGGGTGTGTTTTCTCATGCATTGCTGTCACTTGGTACTTTTTTGCCTCCAGTATGGCATGTGGGGTGTGGAGTCATACCATCCCCTATCTGTGCTTCTGATGCCTACCCATTGTTTTTTTTTTTTAATCCTCGTTTGCCTCAGACCTCAGTTGACAAAAAAAGTAGGATGTCTATTACCGTTACTCGGTTTTGAGGAGACGTAGGCATCAAAATTGGAACCGGGGACAACACCCGCCTACCGGTAAAGAACTATCCCACATAATGTCACTGTCCCCGTTTTTTAGTATAGAGGTAGGTCTCGCTCTCTTCTGATAACCTATGACCGGGGACTGTTTATGTTGGCCAGCTGAATGTAGGAGCTTCGGGGAGGGCCCAACACAGTCAAAGAGCATCCAGGAGGCTTAATCATAGGATCCAAGCAGTTTTTATTGAAGCAATTAATGCGGCTGAGACCACTTCACTAGACAGTCCCATATTACTTTTTTCCTACTACTCTGCAATCTGACCAGATCAATCTTAGAGGTCTTATATAGGGAGGACAGCCATTCTGTGTGTGTAGGGGTATGACCTCTACCCATTTCTTACAAATTTCTCTCCTGGCCAACAGTATTGCGTAGAACAGGAACCCCCTAGCAGGCTCTGTTACTTCACTAGCTATACCGAAAATGACCAAAGGGAGAGAAAAGAGGACAGGGAGCCCCAAGATGTCTGATATAGTTGTACCTACTTTCCTCCAATATTCAGTTATCGCAGGGCAGTCCTTGAACATATGGATATCTGAAGCATTTACCAGACCACACTTCTTACAGCAAACGGGAGGACCCTTCGCTATTTTAGATAATCGTGCTGGAGATAAGTAAGCCCTATGGGTGGTAAAATAGTGATTCCTTCTCAACCAAGCTGGTTTTACAGTATCATATAGAATGTTGAAGGAGGTTTTCCATAGATCTTCCAATTGTTCATTTGGCATGAAGGTTCCCCATTGTTCTTCAGCTAGTTTAAATTCTCCATCTACAGCTTCTTGTATGGCCCAATAAAAGAAGGAGACCTCCTTCCTCCCCACTGGCCTAGATACTAGTTGTTCCTCCAAGATGTTTCCTATGCCTATGGGTTTTTTAAGATTCTGGAACCAACTCTGCAGCTGTAGATATTTAAACCTAGACATACCTCCCTCTAATCTGTTATGGAGTGATAACCATGGTTTTAAGGTGCCATCAGAAGCCAAATCCCTCCACACTTTTAATCCCGCTGTCCTGAGTGGTGTGGCTAGTTTGTCTTTTAGACAATCTGGAACCCCTGGAGAGTCCCACAGGGGGGCCATGCTCGAAAAGTAATTTAGGCCAGTACATTGTTTGATTCTAGCTCACATACGCGCCATCCCCTGCAGAACTTTCAGCCTGATCTTTTAAAAAACTTCTGGTCCCCATACTTAAACAGAAATCCCTCCTGGGGGAGGTCCCCTCCTTTTAACATGGCAGAGAACATGGCCCCCGTCCCTGTATGATCTGGAGTTTTTAACAGCATTCTTGCATGCGATAACTGAAATGCCCAAGCATAATACTGCAAGTCCGGTAGTGTTAGGCCCCCCTTCTCCCTCCTTCGCCTGAGCTTCTTCCAAGCTATCCTCGTGGCCCTATAAGCCCATACAAATGCATTAATTGCTTGCTGAAGTTTGTCAATCCCCCTTTTATCAAAGTGTAAAGGAATAGTGTCGAAAAGAAATGTAATTTTCGGAAGTATGGCCATTTTAATCTGATTAATCGTGCCCAAGATGGTCAGTGGGAGATGAGCCCAAGATTTCATGAGCCTCTGGCATTCTTTAGACCCGTTGGCAAGGTTAGTCCCTGAGACCTTTTCGATATTTTAGACAATCCTGACCCCCAAATATCTCATTTCACGCTTGGTTTGGTACTGACAATCTGGCAGGTTCCACGTCATAATCTCGGTCTTTCCAGCATTGACCTCATAACCAGAAACCAGCCCGAAATCTTGTGCCAACTTAATAACCTGAGAGAATGATGTCTCCAAGTCGGAAGAAAGAATCAAAACATCATCCGCATAGAGAGCTACCTTCCTCTCCCATGCCCCAAACCTGAAAGATGGAATACCCGGCTCGTCCCTCAAGCGCTGAGCAAAGGGCTCAATATAGAGGTCAAAGAGAAGCGGAGAGAGGGGGCAGCCCTGTCTAGTTCCTCTGGTGATTTTAAAAGGGTTAGTCAGTTTGCCATTGACTAGAAGTCTAGCCGAGGGATCATGGTAGATAAGCTGAATAACTCTGCAAAAGTTTGCTCCGAAACCATACCTATCCATTACTGCTGCTAGATATGCCCAATTGACCCTATCAAAGGCTTTGGTTGCGTCCAGCGTCATTGCTGCAAGAGGTAGTGAGAAGGTTGAGGCCAGGTCGATAGCGCCAATAAAATCATGGGTAAGATTGGATAAATTCCTGCCCCTCACAAAGCCCTTCTGATCAGTGTGGAGCAGTTCACCAGCCACTGCACCCAACCTGTCTGCCAAAATCCTTGCGAAGACTTTATAGTCTGTATTTAAAAGTGAAATGGGTCTATAAGACCCACATTCCGCTGGATTTTTTCCAGGTTTTAGAATCAGTGAGATGGTGGCTTCTCCCCATGAGACGGGAAGCTTAGCGCCTTCCGATAAGATCTTATTAAAAAGTGTGGTCATTGTCGGAATTGCTGCCTCTCCCAAGAATCTATACAGTTCGGCTGGCAGCCCATCAGGCCCTGCGGCCTTTCCTCCCTTACAAGCTGATATTGCCTTTCTGACCTCTTGCTGGGATATATCTAACTCCAAATTTTCTCGCTGGGAAGAATTCAAGGAGACCAGCCTACTTCCCATTAACCACTCACTGGCGCTAGTTTTATCAACTGCATTATCTTCTTCATATAGATCTTGAAAGAAAGCAAAAAAAGCATCCCCGATCTCTTGATCAGTAGACACCGAGGTACTGTGATCCTCACTGTCTATTTGCTTTATTATGTTTCGTGTCCTATCAGCCTTGACCTTCCATGCCAAGAGTTTACTGGCCCCCTCCCCGTATTCAAAATGGGCAATCTTGCTAGCCTCCCATCTCTTAGTGATCCTTGATTGAACGATAGTTTCCAGCTGGTCCTTCAAACTCGATAATTTCGCCAGAAGTTCTTGGCCGTTTGCGGGTGCCCTTTTCTTATTCAAGCTCATCTCCACTGCCTTCATCTCCGACTCTGTCTGCGCTACCTCTTCCCTGTACTTCCTATTTTTATGGCTAACCATGCTCATCACTATGCCTCTTATAAAAGCCTTCCAGGCATCCCATACTACAGAAATCTCAGCAGAGCCTATATTCGTGTTAAAGAAAAACTCAGATTCCTGTGATAAGTACTTAACTTCAGGTTCATTGAATAGTAGAGAGCGGTCGAATGTCCATGTCTTGGACTGTTCTTTCTTTTCCAGAACTAGATCTAACCATACAGCCGCATGGTCCGTCAGATGTGGAGTCAAGTAGCCCATATCCTTGATTTTACCCCTCAAGTCATGACTGACCAATATGTAATCAATTCTGGACTTATGTCGGTACTTATTATTATAAAAAGAAACACCTAATTGAGAGCCCGATCTCTCTCTCCACACATCGCATAGTCCCATCTGTGCCATCATCGTTTTGAGATATGTCCGGGATTTAGGTGATGTATTCGCCCGACTGCTTGGAGACTTATCTAATAAAGAGTTAAAAACTATATTAAAATCGCCTGCCATTATAATGGGCTCTGGAAATTCCAGAAGATTTGAAAATATGGTTTTCAGCGAGGAGGGGTCATCTTGGTTCGGGCCATAGTAGCCCACCACTGTCATCTGAAAGCCTGAGATGAACATTTTAACGATGACCCACCTGCCACCTGGGTCTACCATGAAATTTAATACTCGAGCCTTAGCTTGCTTTTTAACCAAAATAACTACCCCTCTGATGTTAGCACTCTGATTAGAGCTAATAAGATGTTCAACCCATTTTACTCTTCTGAAAATTTCAGACAATTCTTCCTTCAGAAGATGAGTCTCTTGCAGAATAATGACCTGAGCAGGGGAATCTTTAAGATCTGGCAAAATCTTCGCCCTTCTGGCTTTTACCCGCAGGCCATTTACATTCCAAGATAAGAACTGAATGCTACTCATGGTGGTTTGGGTACCAAAACCTTTAGCATGCTGCATCTCCCACCATGCTGATCGCAGGATGAACACATCAAACATGGCCAACATAACAGGTGTAAATTAATCTGACTAAAAGGCAGATGAGGATTTTTTTTCTTCTTTTTTTACCCCTATGCTCCCCACCCTGTGCTCCCTCTCTTGCCCTACAGGAGCCCCCACCCCTATTTCCTCCCTGGAGAACCCAACCCCCATTTACCTGGACTAATAGTCCAGATTCTTCTACCGGGGCACCCATAAAATCCCTCTATGCTCAAAATACTATACAAAAGAAGGGGCGATGGGCCGAGACCCCCATAGAGAAACCCTATCTCCTATTTTCTTTGAATTTAGGCTTAAATTAGGCTTCTGGATGCATGCTCCACAGACTTAAACTTAAACTTAACAATGGTTGGCTAATAAGTCAGTATATCCTACCTATTCTTCTGAAATCTAATCTCTCAAAAGCCTATACACTAAAATAAGATTGAGATTACCCCGCAAAAAGAAAAACAAAAAAAACCTTATATAGTGATAATGTGAAACTCTAAACTAAACTATTTAGTGGTCTTGCCTAGGCTTTCCAGCAGTTCGTCTGCCTCTTGAACTGATTTTAAATTGTACATCTTATTGTTGTACATAACTTTCAAGAGTGCCGGGAACTTCAGCTGGGCAACCGCGCCAAATTTCTTGAATTCGTCCATTTTTCTCCCCAGCTCCCATTGTCTATCCAACGTGACACGAGCTAAGTCAGAGCGAATTTCATAAGAAAAATCCCTGGGTTTCAAGGTTTTTGCTTCAGAGCACAATTTAAGATCTTTTCCTTCAGGGAGAACGTGAGAAAGTTTATGAGGATCTTCCTTGGTTTGGGCCGATTTGGATGTTTCCTAAAAGGGTCCCTGTGGATCCTCTGTATATCCTTTTTCAAGTCCTCCTCTGATTCTTCTATCTGTATTGAGTCTTTTATGAGAGTCACGATGAAGGACTTGATGTCGTCTCCTTCTCTTCCTTCCGGGACATTCAAGAGACGCAGATTATTTCTCCGTGAATTGTTCTCTAGCATCTCGAGCCTGTCCCGGAGTGATACCTCATCTTTCTTGAGTTGTACAATTTCTGCTCTGGCAACTCCCAAATCGTCCCTTATCTCTTCCACTGAGCTTTCTAGGGCCACTGTCCTAGAATTTAGGAGATCGATTTTCTTCTCCAACGATTCGCAAAACAGCCGGATCTCCCCTTGATTTGCCTCGGAGACAGAGAACCCCTTCCTGATGTCCACAGATAAAGAAGAGAAAAGAGCCTCCATAGAAGCTGCTGAAGGTCCTACCATTCCCTGCTCGTACGAGGCTGTAACTTGCTCTGTACTGTCATTGTCCGCTCGGACTTGATTTACCTCTTGCAATTCACCATTGTCTGTACCCGGGGCCCTAATTTGGGCTAATCCCGAAACTGCCAAAGCCATTTCAGGAGAAGACTGCGACGCAGAAGGGGGACTGTTCTGTGCTTCCATCCTATCTTGAGAGGGGGCTAGCTCCCACTGCTCCTTTGAGCACTTTCTCAGAACCTCCCCCTGTTTAACCACGTCTAACACTACTGGCTGCACTTTGAAATAGGACCGCAGAGACGGAGTAATTTTAGTCCTCGAATTAAAAAGAAGGTTTTTTAGCTCTAACTGACTTAATACTCCTGCCTTTAACCTCACAAAACTGAAAGGTAGAATGGCTCTTAGCAGACACTATATCTGGGGTCACGCCGTCTTTTTTCTCCTCCCCCTGACTTAGGCTATTACTTGTGCCTAATTTTCCTTCTTGAATATGCTTATTAATTTTGCTAACTGACTTTGCCTTAATCCCCCCACCACCTCGCCTTTTCCCTCTTTTGTTGCCTGTCGTTGAAAGGACTGTGGGGGCAGTTTTGTTGCTGATAGGGCTGATAGACCTAGTACAATTGTCTCCCCTCCTCTGTGCCTCCTGTTCCAATTGTTTAGACCCCCGCTGTGGCTGTGGCTGTGATTGTAATCGTATGGGCGTGAGTACAAGCTTACCCCCCTCCGTGGACAGCGTGGCACTTGCTGGCCCTACAACCCCCCCTGCTTGCCCCCCCTGCACCTGATTTTGTCGGTCCTGCTGCGGAGGTAGTCGCTGTTCTGGCGAATATGATTGCTGCTGCGGCGATATTGGCTGAAGTCCTTCTTCCTCTGGAGACAGGGGTATGCACAGCCGCCTCGAAGAAACTCCCCGTAATACCGGTGAAAGCCGTCCTGTGCTGCCTCTGCCAGTGACGGCCCGGAGGAGGCCGCGAGCCGCTGCTCTGCGGCCCCTCCTCAGCTCCAGGGCGGCGGCAGACCAACGTGGCAGATCCAGGGACACGCCGACACACATCCCACGCCGCAATGACAAGGAGAAAAGGAAGGGGAAGGAAGTATCTAGCCCAAGGACGTTAAGGCGGAGGCGCTGCGGGTCTCGGATTCGCCTACATCAAATTACGGGACATGCGAACCTCCGATAGCAAGCGACCGCTCAGCTAGCGGCCGCCATGTTCTCCACAGCTCAGTATCTTCTCAGCCTGGACTCTTCCATGCCTACCCATTCTGAGTCTGCACTCCATCTATTTGTGTATGGTGCACTCCTGCCATGTCCACTACTGACGTACACAACACTTCACTCTCAGGTCAGCTGTCCCCTTGTGTTGACAGTGTGTGTGCCTCCCCATCACTTCATTTGTTACACTATGGTTTGTGGTGCTGATCTGTGCACAGGACCAATGTGCCACTCATGACAGTTTCCCTATTGGTTATATGTGATTTTCTGATACTGTTTTGCAGCCATGGTTGCTCAGATGCAGTTCAACTGTTTGTGCTGCACAGTCCTCTGGTCATGTGGTTTTCACCTGGATGTCCCAGACTTGTGCATCTGTGGGTGTTGGGTTAGCTGTATGTGTGTTTGCTGAGGTACTGCTTCACTTCCTGAGTGGGATGTTGTCTGTGTGCTGTGCTGATTGGTGTTGTGGGTGTTCATGGTGTGTCACTCATGTCTGTGTGGAACTGGTATGTCTAGTGTGCACACAATGCTTGTCGTGCATGCAGTGCTGTGAGTGTATGTTGCCTTGTCCTTGCCTGGTGTGCATCCCCTGATGTCCTGCTGTGTTTGCAATGTGATGTATTGGCATGTGCATCTGTTGTGTGTTTGATGTGGATGTGGGCAGTGTTTGGGCTGTGTTGTGTCTTGCAGCTGACAGATGCTCTGTGTGTGTTGTTGTATTTTCATGTCAGTGTGTGTGTTTTGTTGGTGTGTTGTGTTTCAGTCACTTGTGTCTTGCCAGTGTAGTGTGCATTACTTGTGTGTCTGTCACATGCACTTAGGGCTATTCTTGTTCCTGTGCTTGTTTTGGGTGCGTCCTGGGTGTTTTCTCCTCTCATATTTGAGCTGTCAGTTGTCATTATTGTGCATGTGCAAGCATGTCGTACATTATGACACCATGTTGACTTTGTGGGTGGTGTGGTATGTCTGTATGTGTATCATTGTAGGCCCATTTCTCCCAGTTTGTGTCCATGATTGTTTTGTGGTGATGCACTTCTTGTCTGTGTTGTGGTATGTTGTCTGTGCATTGTTTCTGACTGATGAGGTTGTGTACTCCTGTTCTGTCTGGGCTCCCATTGCCTTCCCACAGTTTTGCTGTACAGGTCAGGTCTGGTCTGGTTGTACTTCTGTGTGTGTTGTAATGGAGTTTTGTGTTTGGCTGTTGGTTTTGTGCAAGCATTGGTTCAGGCATCCCTGGGTGTGTGTGTGTGATGTTTGTGGATACCCCCCAGGGAGTGTGGTTGTTTGTCAGTGTGTTGACTGGACATTATTGGCACCCTTCTGTGTGTTGGACACTGGTGTTGTGTGCTGCAGGTGTGAGGGGGTGGGGGTGGGGTATGTGTGAAGGTTCCTACTTGTGTTTGACAGTCATGGGGTGTTACAATGGGCCCTGTGTGTTGTGCTGCTGACATACACCTGTCAGGTAGTTGGATGCAGATATGTGGCTGTTCACTGTTGGACTTCAGACCCTTCCTTTCATCCCTGTGCCTGTCCATGGGTTGCCTTGCTGTCTCCATGAGTTGTTGCACTGAGGTGACTGTGGTTTGACTTCACGCACTGTGCCAGCCATGTGTGAGTTGATGGGCTGAGGGTGTTGTTATATGTTCCTTCTCTTGCATGTGGTGTACACATGCTTAGTGGTTAGCTCCTTGGCCTACCATTTGTGTGCACCTCACTTTAGATTTCCTATTTGTTGTCCTCCATTGCTGCTGACATCTGGTCTGTGTATGTGGCTGTGTGTCAGTGTGGGGTATGTCTGTGTGGCTTGGCAGGCTGTGTGTCCAGTTGAGTGATTGTTCCTTATCTGTATGAGTGTTCATTTTGTGCTTGGACTCAGTTTTCTTGCTATGAGTGTGGTGTAGGTGTGGTGTGTGGGTTGCCCTGGCACTGTGCTTCTGTGCTGTGTGTTCCTCTGCAGCCCCACCTGCTGTGCTGTCTCCCTAGTTGTTTTGTGTGTGGTGCAGGGTGTGGGTTCACCTGGCTGGTTATTGTGCATGGGGCAGCACAGGAGAAGCACATGGCATGTCCCTTCATGTTTGGGGTGGGGGACGGTTGTGTGGAGGGTGGAGGTGATGCCCTATGATCTTTGTGCACTGCCCATGCCTGTCGCTGGCCCTGCCTTCTGCATTGTGCGCATGTTTTCACGCGTCTTCACCGCTGCGGTGACGTGACCGGGACATTACATCACGATCGCGGTTGGTGGGTGACCTGGATGCGGAGGGGTGATTTGGTGAGAGGTAGGACATGTGTGGGTACTATTGTGGATGTGTTCCTGTCCCCACCAGGGTATCTGGTGTGGACAGGAACTGTATCTGCCCATGCATTGTGTGTTGTTGTTGTGTGCGGAGTTGTGTTGTTGCGTACCTGCGGCGACGTCCGCGACGGTGCATGAGTTGCTGGTGTTGTATCAGGTACAGCGCCGGGAAGACGTGTAAAGCTGGATCCATTGCGCTCGGGACCGGGCGGTTGGGACCGGGGATCAGGTTTCGCGCTTCGCTGTCGTGCTTCCGCCGTCTCTGGTTGGCCGGTTTCTCCGCTGCGGTGCAACTGGCTGTTTGGGGCATCCTAATTTGTACGGCGGTCGGGACGTCATTCCGCAAGGCGGGGGGTCTCCATTGGCTACCACCGCCGCGGTGGCGGGCGCATTTTTCTGGCGGTTCGCGTCGCACCGCGGCGGATGGGAAATGGGCTGTGTTTGACCCTACTAATATGGCGGGCGTGGAGACCGCTGCTGGTGTGCGGAAAATGGCATTTTCCGCCAGCACTGCAGTGGTGCCTCCGCCCGCCATCGTAATAGGCCCCTTAGTTCGCTAAGGGTTCCTGACAGTGCTTAATTTTGTTAAAAAAAAAAAACCAATATTAACTGCGGGGTCCAATGTTTTTATTAGGCCACTGCTGTGGCACTGCTGAATGCCGGGTTTTCCGAACACCAAGGCCGCCTACTCTTGATTTCACCTTGTCCATCTTTATTCCACCACTCTTGCAGGTTCATTTTTATTTTCAGCCCTCCTTTCTTCTTTTGCTACTGTTTTCCCATTGTTCTCTAACAACGTTATCACTTTTATGCCTTTTTCTCTTTCTCTGGGTCAAAATCTGATGAAGAAAATAAGTCCCAGTCCACGAAAATGAGCGTCATTGTCCACCAGCTGCATCACTGGCTCACATTAATGACTGCTTCCTGAGCATTTTGTGCATGGGGGAATACACACTTGAGCTTATCTGGGATATACATTATCAATCAGCAGATCCATTGACCAAAGGAAACAAGCAGTCTGGAGCATGTAATCCATTATTCTTTTGTGAGCAGCAAAAACCTGTTCCTCTGTGAAAAACACAGTGTCAGGTATGAAACCGTTGTCATTATGCCCCTCTTCCCATATTTTGCCATGTGTGGGATTTAGCCAAATGACTTGCTATTGTTTGGCGTTTCTCCGGCTGTCTGTAAACCAACCTTGACGGGAGCGACTGTTCCGGGTGCATTTTTGTCCAGTGCTGACAGATAAATAAGCCTGTGAATAAATGTGCCTTCTGCTTCACTTGCACCGTACGGCGTTGCTGGTGACACAGGGTGGGCATGTGTGCGTCCTGCCTTTGTTAATTATTTACCTGGAACAGGATTTACCTGTCTGGAGATGCCGGAAGCGGGTATATCGAGTTTTCCAACCGCCGCAGAGTTTACTCGGAATTTCTGAGGCCTGCTAACAAGGAGCGAGTGCAAACCTCGATTGCTTTCAGCAACAATCATGCTTTGTGCTTCTGTTGCCCTACAGACTGCCAAGCGTAGTTTAGATGACATATCTAGTTTGATTGGACGGAGCATGCTTTCCAAGTGTTGTGCTAGGTGGTCAAAAGATCAGAAGGATGCACTGGGCCCAAACAATATATTGTAATAGATTTCAGGTTACCTCATAATCTTTCATTTCATTTATTGACTTTATTTCGGTTAAAAAAACATAAAAGTACATACTACAGCCAACACAGTAATAAATAAAAACACTAGTTAAATATAACATTCATAATATAACAGCTCATTATAGTGCAAAATTCAATAGTTCCACTCAAGTTATAAAAGAGGACTCCTAGATAAAATACAATTCCTTGTAAAACCCACATTACAACACAATATAGATAAAACCATTTTGAAACGAGTAAAATAGAAATGGGCACCACAGTACTTAAGCAAATTCCTAGAAGACAAAGGGCCAGTTGTACGGCCCTTTTTTGCGCTCGCAAACGGGAGATCGGCCCGTTTGCGACCGCAAAAAAGGGTAATGGCATTTACAAACGCTATTTTGTGAGTTACTGACTCGCAAAATAGCGTTTGCGACTCTCGCTATTAGGAAGGGGCGTCCCTTCCTAATAGCGAGACTCACTGCCATGTACTATTGTTTTGCGACCGCATTTGCGGCCGCAAAACACTTGCAGTTTACCACCTACTTCAAGTAGGTGGTAAACCACTCGCAAACGGGAACGGGTCCCCAGGGAATCCCTTCCCCTTTGTGAGTGTGCAAGAAAATATTTTTTAAGAGCAGGCAGTGGTCCCAGGGACCACTACCTGCCCTTAAAAGATGAAACTGAAAAGTTAAATTTTTCTTTTTTAAATGCATCCCGTTTTCCTTTAAGGAAAACGGGCTGCATTTAAAACAAAAAAACTGCTTTATTTAAAAAGCAGTCCCAGACATGGTTGTCTGCTGACCCCAGCAGGCCACCATCCCTGGGAGTGCTAGCCTTTCCCAATGGGGTCGCAAATTGCGCTTGCCTCATGAATATTGATGAGGCATGCAATTTGCGAGCCCATTGGGAATCGCTAACAGTGTCTGTGACACTGTTGTACATTGCATTTTGTGAGTCGCAAATTGCGAGTCGCAAATTGCGAGTAGCAAAGCGATTCAATTTGCGAGTCGCAAAATGTAAGGGTCGTACATCTGGCCCCTAGACCTTCAGTGGAAGCCTTGAAGATGTACACCACAGGAGTCCGCCTTGCATGGTAGACTATCCTTAGGTAGGCGTTGGATAAAAACTGCTCTACTTTACCTAATATGGAAAAGCACGGAATGCACAAAGCCTAGAATCAAAGTGCATCAACATCTTTTGAGAATTAAGCAATCCAGGCTTTTTTATGCTGCACTAGGAATAAAATAAAACACTCAGCTTTAATTCTTGAATCGCCAACATTTACATGGGGATTGTCACTTGTTATATTTGGCTGGAGAACAAATACCAAGTGCAGAGTCCTGACCATGGGCATAAAAACATAAATGTAGTCATAAAAACCTTTTTCGTGCACACTAAGTTGTAAACAAATATCTCGAAACAGCAAAAACAATAGGTTGATGTGTATCATATTTTAACCTTCTAAGTGCCAATTTGGCAGTGTGGCGTTCCTAGGTTCCTACACAACTGGACCAGCCATTTGGACCTATGATTCTTATAAACTGGGCAAAAAAAAAAGAATACGTGCCTCGGTTTTCTCTGCTACACCACACGATGGACATTTCTGTCAGATCACCTCTCCAGTTATTAGTAAATGAGCGCAGAGGAAGGTACCCATGTCTGAACTGAATATAAAGTTTTCTAGCTAGGGCGGACTGTACTTATACGTATCTTTTATCCCAATAAATCTTGCTGTCAGGGTGCCCAAAGACGAACTAGTCAAAAGAGAAGAAGGCATATGCCCCTTATAACAGTTCACAAGGTCCCTTCAGGGCGTTGACAAGCAAGTCACAGCAGGATCGGTCCATAGGCTCATTTTACCAATGCTGTTTAGAGTATCCCTAATATAATTAAGCCATGGCAGCCTCCTTGCCCCAGGTAGCCCCAAAATCTCCTCCACTGCTAATCTGTAGGAAGTCAGCTCGGGAGTGGCCCAAATCCTTCTAAAAAAGAGAAGAGGTCTAAGTTTAATTCCCTTTGAAATAGGTTTAACTCCTACATCTAGTTGGAGCGGAATTAATGGAGTACTAGCAGGAAGACTCGCTAGCTGCCTAATAAAGTTGATCTCAATTTGCAAAATGCCTCTCACAGTTTTGTGCCCCCAAAGCTCAGCACCTAACAGCACCTAAGGCTTGAGATTTATAAATCTCAACAGTGGGGCTAATAGGCTTATAAAAAGACACCCTGTACACCCTAGCAAGGCCACACGTTGTTGGTGCTAGTTTGAGCCTTTGCTTGGCAATATGGAGCGACCAATCTTCGTGCTCGCTAAGAGTTAATCCTAAATAATCAAGGGTGGATGTCCTCTTGAGGAGAATTCCTTCCAAGCAGGGGTTGGAGCGGGTAGAATGAGATGGGTTAAAGACCATAAATTTAGTCTTACTAGCATTGATTTCTAACCTAAAAATTATCTAGTATCCTTTGAATGCCCATTGGAGAGTTTGACAGAAGGAGCGTATCATCGGCAAATATCAATGCTGGTACTTTATTGGATACAATCCTGGGGCCATCATTGTTGTTAACCTTGTTTAATGAATCCACCAATCCATTGATGTACAAATCTCATAATCACTTACCATGTCTGTAACACTGGGTTTGCAAGTGAAAAAAAATGAAAATATGTCATAATTAAAATAAATGAAATGAGTGTAGGTGCTGGTGCTAAGAAGATTGTGTGAAGTGGTACGCAGGCTCTGTATGCACAGGCGGTCCCCGTGTTCGGTATATGGCTGTACCATGGCATCCCAGCTGCACTTTCCTGTTGAGGCCCAAAAAGGCTGGAACCATTCTGGGATTACTTTTTTACCCATTCGGAGGTGACGTGGCCTTCAGTTTGGTCTGAACTGCTCCTAGTGGAGCATGACTAAGGCTGTCTTCCGTATGATTGTTTCTAATTTAGTGTGGCACATTAGGCAAAAAACACAACGGAATAGACTACAGCCTGAGCAATTGCTAGTGGCTGAGACATTTGCAAGCCTTCCACCTATCATTGTTTGTTGTTTTAATGCGGACTGCCTTCCCCAAAGATGGTAAACAGTGTTTCCACCCTAGGTTGCTGATGTCATCTTAAGTGCTGTCTGAGCCAGTGCTTGTTGCTATGGTGCTGCTAAAGACTGAGGATGTGCCAATGGTACCTTCGTTGAAAGGGAGAGAGCTTGCATCACTGACCTGGAATTCCAGAAATCTAGATGAGAAGCCATGTCCTATGTTCTGGTTGCACATACTTGATACAGGTCACAGATTTATTGCAGTTCAATATGGGAGAAACAGCAAATATCACGGCCGCCGAACAATGCGTTGCCTTTGCAACGCGAGTGGAATGACAAATGTGTCTGAACCACGCATTCCATTTACAACGCAAGTCGTTACAACAACATGCTGTAGGTAGAGCGGCATTCAACCTTAAAGTCCAACGCTTTCCCTTCTGTTGCGGGACTAGAATTGGAATAGTAAATTATACTATTCCAAAGTCCAGCGACCCCTAAGGCAAGTCATTGTAACAACTTGCATTGTAAATGGAATACGTGGTTCAGACGCATTTGTTGTTCTGACTGCGTTGTTAAGGAACGCGTGGGAAAGGAAAGCGTGGTTGTGTCATACAACCCAGTATGGTCATGGCACAGCGTTAGGAGGGACGAGCTTCTGGTTAGCCCAGTCAAATTTTTACCCTAGCATTCAAGCGGTCCAGCTTCAGATGGAGACTACTAATGCCATAGGCAGGCCAAGGATGCGGAACATGGCTAATGTGGAGGAGATGCGTGGTGCACATTCTCCACGGTATATTAGAAGATTGGAATGTTGAGTGCTCCATTGAAAACAATGGAGTGTCCGGACTTCTAATGGCCGGTAGAAGCCTGGAGCATCAACATTCCAATGTTGCAACAGCTGTGAACAAAGGCCTCATGGAGCCCGAGGGGATTTCAACCCCCTCGGGCTCCGTGAGGCCTTTGTTTTACAAATTAGAACATTCTGCCCTCTAGGGACAGAATGTTCTAATAGCCTTAGAACCCTCCGTAGCGGGCTCTACCGGCCTTTAAAGGCCTGCTCCATTGTTAAAGGCCCTCGCCTTTGACTCAAGCCTTTAACGCTGGAGCAAGCCTTTAATGGCCAGTAGTGCCCGCTATGGTGGGCTTTAAGGCTATATTGGATCATTGGAATGTTGGAAGCTCCATTGAAGACAATGAAGAGGCTCATTGCTAATAATGGCTGGTATAAGCCTTCTGCTCCAACATTCCAATCTTTGACTTTCTGTTTCTCTCTTTTTAATTTACAACATTCTTCAGTGGGTGAAATGCTCTAATAGCCCCATAGCCCTCCGCCAATGGCTATACCAGTTGTTGAAGGCCCTCCTTCTTGTTATAGGCCCTAACCTGTGGCTTAGGCCTATAACTCTGACTCTGGGCTTTTAACAACCAATAGAGCCCTCGGCAGCGGGCTATATGGCTATATTTCAGCACCCAAACCAGTGGCACATTTTAGTCACCTGATGTAGAAAGCTGGCTCGGTATATACTATACCAAAAAGAGGTATAGTGTGCGCAGAGTCCAGGGAGTCCCCAAAGGTATGGCAGAGGTTAAAGTAGATAATACCTTACTCTCAATTTAGTGGTAGCTGGGCTGATCAGTTAGGCTTATCAGAGGGTAGTGTGAATGCATTTGTTGTACACACTCATGCCAGACAGGAACACACACTCAATAATTAACTCCAGACCAATGTTTTGCGAAAATATTACTCTAGTTACTTTTATTTTAGGAACCAAGTTGAACTCAGTTACAGGCAGGTAATACTTTCAAAAAGGCAGTAGGAATATTTTATGGGCTTGGAACTACTTCGGAATTGTCAATTCAAAACAGTAACATTTAGTACTGGAGCAGGATAGACAGTTGCAGGTAATCGATAGAGCTCAATGCAATCCTAAGGAAGGTAACCAGTGTTATGCATCAGCGAGTAAGTTGGACTTACATTGCCAGTCTTCGGGGGATAGTCTGACCCTGGGCAAGGGTCAGTTTGAGCTGGGTACTGCACCACCACCGGCACTGGGGTGGCCGGGTGCAGAGTTCAGTATCTACGCCGCGGCAGTCGATACCGGCAATGGTGTTTTGCTCTTGTGGTCAGCAGAGGGTAATGGGGGTGAATGGGAATCAGTAGGCCGCCAATGTCGGGACTGTCCCGGTCGTCGTCAATGAGTCACTGTAGGTCGAAGGGAGGCATCACTAGCCCAGCAGTCGCGGTCGAGGGGATGAAGATGCACAGGGGATGGAGGAGTCCCGCCAAGGTTGAGCGGTCTTGAAGAAGCCGCAATCGAGCAGGCGGGCAGGAGGAGGCCGACAGGGCCACTTGGAGGAGAGTACAGGCTCTTGGGAATGGAGCTGTGATCAGCTTGGGTCGAGAGAATCCCTCTAGGTCATGGAGGCCGTCCAGCTGTGGTGCTTTCTTCTGGCAGGGCAGAGTCATGTCGACACAAGTGTTGGTCCTCTACCGCTGCAGTCTTGTGGTTCCTTTTGCAGTAGTGAGTCACGTCGACACAAGTGTCGGTCCTTAACTACTGCAGTCTTTGTACCAGTGGATGCCGGGCACTAGCGCCTCTTGCTCAAAGGGAGGTTCTTGGAGATTGGTTGAAGGCTGGAAGGTCTCCGGGGTTTCTTGGAGGCCAGGCAGGGTTTCTGGAAAGACAGCAGGTCCGGTTGTCGATCCGGCGGCGGGGTTCTTGCCGGGTTCTGTCTGCAACGGTCCAATTCCTGGCCTGGCAGATGTCTTCTTCTTTTGGTCAGTTGAATCTGAGGGACAAGGTCCAGGGGAGCCCTTAAATACTAAATTGAAGGGCTTTACTGAGGTTGGGGGTGCAGTAGCCAATGACTAGTGTTCCCTAGGGTGACCACACCCTTTGGGTGTCCCCTCCCTTTGGGAAGAGGGGGCACATCCCTGTTCCTATTGGTCCAAATTCTCCAGTTCAAGATGGAGGATTTCTAAGAGCGGGGTTCACCTCAGCTCTTGGCGACCCTAGGGGTGTGTATGGCTAAGATTGACACTCCTACTCCGCTTATTAATTTTCCCGCCTGTCATGCTGCCAAAAGTAGGGCCTGGACAGAGAGGTGGGCATCTCCACTAGTTGAGGTGCTCAAATCCGCACACCACAAGGGGAGACCCTTTGAGGCTCACCGCCAAGTGTTGCTGTTCCTGCCAGGGGGCGGTGTGAAGTACCTCCACGCAGTGCAGGCTTTGTTCCTGACCTCCGAGAGCACAAAGGCTCTCAACCCATGAGGTCAGAAACCTGTCTGGTGGTGGCTGGCTGGTGGGGTCCAGTCAGCCAGTACACTAGAAGTTGGTCGCTTTTCAGGGGGCAACCCTAAGATGTCCTCTGAGTGCATTTTATAATAAATCCAACACTGGCATTAGTGTGGGCTTATTATGCTGAGAAGTTTGGTACCAAACTTCCCAGTTTTCAGCAAAGTCATCATGGGGCTGTGGAGTTCGTAATGACTACCTCCCAGCCCATGTACTCAAAATGGCTTCACTACACTTACAGTATCTGTGAATGGCACAGACACGGCAGGGGCATATTGCTCATGCAGGTATGCCCTCACCTGTGGTATGAGGCACCCTGCCTTAGGGCTGTAAGGCCTGCGAGAGGGGTGTCTTACCCATGCCACTGGCAGTGTTGGTGGGGATGGCACACAGGGATATGTACTGATTCAAAAAATATAGGTATGCGGTGCACTCCTTTTTGAACAATTTCTCCCATGGCTTTTTTTAAGAACTTTGTTGATTAGAACAATTTCTATTCGTACTACTCAAGTTTCAACGTGCTACGTAGTGTTTTGTGGGTTGCCTGTCCCACATCTAACTCAATGAACAAAATTTTATCAAGCAAGCATTCACTTGAAAAACTACGTGCACAGTAAATGTATGTTCTGAAAGTTTTAGTGAAATTTAAACAAACTCAACCGATGAAAAAATAATTATTCATACACAAATCATGATCTTCAACAATGTATTCTTGTTGTATGATTAACATCAGTAATTGCAGCAGTATTGATTCGTCTGTGTGATTATGTTTCAGTAGATTATATCTTTACTTTTTGCATATTCATCCTGCAGTAATACTGATTCGGTGTTTCCGTATATAGAATCTGGTGACGGCAACTTTTTCGACCTATAACATCACAGGATATTATTCTTATAAAACTGTTGGGAGTGGTCTCACGTTGCTGGTAGCAAAATTTCGTACCACCCATGTTATTATTTGTCATTGATGTAACAAGCATTTGAATACATATATTTTTTGCATTGCAGCTGCCCCTGAGGAAGGGACCAAGGTCCCGAAATGCATTGGGCGGATTTACAATCAGTTGTTTGTGAATGCAAAGTAGCGTTTATGTAGAATTTTGATGGATGGATTGAATTCTGTCAGATTTGTTATGAGACAACAAAGATATCATTATCTCATGTATACAATTCGATGTATTGATATTGATATTATGTGAATTACTGATGTTAATCATACAACAAGAATACATTGTTGAAGATCATGATTTTGTGTATGAATAATTATTTTTTCATCGGTTGAGTTTGTTTAAATTTCACTAAAACTTTCAGAACATACATTTACTGTGCACGTAGTTTTTCAAGTGAATGCTCGCTTGATAAAATTTTGTACACAGGGATATGTGCCATGTTGACTCTTCAGTTTGGTCTGCACCAAAACATGCAGCCTGCAATTGCAGTGTGTGGGTGTTAAGGTGAGGGGTCTCTGAGGGTGGCATAATACATGCTGCAGCCCTTCAGAGACCCTTTCTGGTCACAGGGCCTTCGGTACCAGGTGTACCTTTTACAAGGGACTTACAGGTGGACCAGAGGTGTGCCAATTGTGGAGACTAAGATACAGTTTTGGAAAAGAACACTAGTGCTGGGGCCTGGTTAGCAGGGTCCCAGTACACACTCTGTCAAATTGGCATCAGGCATCTGGCAAAAAGATAGGGGATAACCATGCAAAAAGGGGCACTTTCCTACACAACCTCCCCACCCAAACCAAAGAGGATGAGACTAACCTTTCCCAAGAGAGTATTCATTGTCTTAGTGAAAGAACCTGGAAAGTGCATCTGCATTGGCATGGGCAGTCCCAGGTCTGTGTTCCACCGTAAAGTCCATTTCCTGTAGGGAGATGGACCACCTCAACAGTTTGGGATTTTCACCTTTCATCTGCTTTAGCCATCTGAGAGGTCTGTGGTCAATTTGGACTAGGAAGCGAGTCCCAAACAGGTAGGGTCTCAGCTTCTTGAGGGACCAAACCACAGCAAAGTCCTCCCTCTCAGTGGCACTCCAACGCTGTTCCCTGGGGAGTAGCCTCCTGCTTATAAAAGCAACAGGTTGGTCTTGGCCATCATCATTGGTCTGGGATTGGACCGCTCCTATCCCTAGCTCAGAGGCATGAGTCTGCACAATGAACTGTTTGGAATAGTCTGGAGCTTTGAAAATAGGTGCTGAGCACATTGCCTCTTTCAGGGTGTCAAAAGCCTTTTGACAACTAACTGTCCAGTTCACTTTCTTTGGCATTTTCTTGGAGGTAAGTTCCGTGTGGGGTGTCACAATGGATACATATCCCTTCACAAACCTCCAGTAATACCCAGTCAAGCCAAGGAACGCCCTCACTTGGTTCTGGGTGCTTGGAGTCTCCTAGTCCAGAATTGTCTGGCTCTTGAGTTGCACTTGGCCTCCACCTACAAGGTGGCCCACGTATACAGCAGTTCCCTGCCCTATCTGGCACATGGATGCCTTGATAGTTAGGCCTTCAGATTGCAGGGCCTGTAAAACCTTCCCCAGATGGACCAGGCGACCCTGCCAGGAGGAGCCAAAGACAGCAATATCATCACGATATGCTGCACTAAAGGTCTCCAACCCAGCAAGGACTTAATTCACCAACCTTTGGAAGGTGGCAAGGGCATTCTTTAAACCAAAGGGCATAACAGTAAACTGAGAATGCCCATCAGGTGTGGAGAATGCTGTTGGCAAGGCTCCTGGGGCCTTGCCAATCAGCCAGTACCCTGCAGTTAAGTCAAAGGTGCTGAGAAATTTGTCTGCCCCTAATCTGTCTATCAACTCATCAGCTCTGGGTATGGGGTGAGCATCTGCCTTAGTGACAACATTGAGTCCTCTACAGCCCATCAAAACCTCATTTCTCTCTTTCCCTCCTGGGAGTGAGGTTTGTGGACTAAGGAATCACTGACAAAATATCGACGACCACAATATCGAGGTCCCAAAATATCGGGACCTAAATATCGATGTCAAGAATATCAACATCCTATCTACTTCATGGTAAGTACAAAAATATCGAAACAAAAATATAGTTGTTAAAAATATCGATGTAAAAAATATCATTTTTTTTATATATAAAAAATAATATAAAATAAATTAAATAATACATATAACTTAAAAATAAATATTTATAATTATTAGAAAATGTTAGAAATTATAAGTAATAAATGTAATGTAAAAATGAATTAAACATACATATATACAATATAATATATATATTTACTTAATAATTAATAAATAATTATTTGAATACATTATAAAATATAAATATATTATAAAATTATAAATACATATATATATACATACATCTGTAACATCAAAATATATATATATATATTATAAATTAAAATATTTATTAATTTTTAAAACTACATTTTACACTACATTAATTGTAACAGTAAGGAAAGTGTTAGATAGCGGAGGTGAATAAATTACTATTCCCACTATATCAAGTGCAACAGTAGTGAAAGTGTTGGATAACGGAGGGGAATAATTTACTATTCCCACTCCAGCGAGTACAACAGTAGGGAAAGTGTTGGATAGTGGAGGGAATTAATTTACTATTCCCACTCCAACAAATGCAACAGTAGGGAAAGTGTTAGATAGCGAAGGGGAAAAAATTACTATTCCCACACCAGCGAGTGCAACAGTAGGGAAAGTGTTGGATAGCGGACGAGAATAATTTACTATTCCCACTCCAATGAGTGCAACAGTAGGAAAAGTGTTGGATAGCGGAGAGGAATAATTTACTATTCCCACTCCAATGAGTGCAACAGGAGGGAAAGTGTTGGCTAGCGGAGAGGAATAATTTACAATTCCCACTCCAATGAATGCAACAGTAGGGAAAGTGTTGGATAGCGAAGAGGAAAAAATTATTATTCCCACTCCAGCGAGTGCAACAGTAGGGAAAATGTTGGATAGCGCAGGGGTAAAAATTACTATTCCCACTCCAGAGAGTGCAACAGTTGGGAAAGTGTTGGATAGCGGAGGGGAATCATTTACGATTCCCACTCCAGCAAGTGCAACAGTAGGGAAAGTGTTAGATAGCAGAGGGGAATAATTTACTATTCCCACTCCAGCGAGTGCAACAGTAGGGAAAGTGTTGGATAGCGGACGGGAATAATTTACTATTCCCACTCCAATGAGTGCAACAGTAGGGAAAGTGTTGGATAACAGAGAGGAATAATTTACTATTCCCACTCCAATGAGTGCAACAGTAGGGAAAGTGTTGGATAGCGGAGAGGAATAAATTACTATTCCCACTCCAATGAGTGCAACAGTAGGGAAAGTGTTGGATAGCGGAGGGGATAAAATTTAAGATTACAGCTATTGAACCTAAATCCTGAAAAAAAAATTAAAAAAACAATTAACAAAAATATTTATCAATTAATAAATGAATATTAATTATCAACTAATGATTACTTTATTTAAAGTACATTACTTTTCACCCTCTACCCCAAAAATTCACCAAAACACACACATAAAAATATTTACACATTTTCCATAACTAATTTAACATTAATAAATTAATAACAATTATCAACAAATCATTAATTATTTTAAAAAAATGTTTCTTCCCAACATATACAACTAAAAACCCCACAACTCACACATCAAGATTATTCCACAATTAGCATATTAAATATTTTATTACTTAATTATCATTAATTTACAAATATTTAAATAATTATAAATAATTTACCTCCCACCATATTCCATTATAAATCACACCAACAATGTTGCAAAACATGATACAGTTAACATAATTAATTAATCAATTAATGAATTGATATAAATTAACAATCAATATAAAAACAATTAATAATAAATTAATTCACACAATTAACACTATAAACTAACATTATATAAATATATAAAAAATATTAAAAAATGTATTAAAATTAAATCACTTCCCACCATACTCCCCTATTAACACATAACCCGCTCCTAAAAAAGGATACAATTAACATAATTACCAATTAATTAATAATAATTAACAACCAGTTAATAACTAATTAATAATATAAATAAATTATCACAATTAATAATAAAAAATATTAAATACATAATTAATAATTATTAAAAAATATTAATGAATTAATTACAATTAAATTATTTCCCACCCTACTCCCCTATCAACCCACAACCCGCTCCTAAAAAAAGGACACAATTAACATAATTATCAATTAATATTAATTAACAACCAATTGATACATAATTAATAATAAATTAATTACCACAATTAACAATATAAAATACATAATTATTAATTAATAAAAACATATTAATTAATTATATTTAAATTACTTCCCACCCTATTCCCCTATAAACCCACAACCCGCTACGGAACTAAAAAGCTAAATTTATAATTAAAATAAAATTAATAACTTCTAAAAATTATTAATACATTTATTATAATTAAATTATTTCCCATCCTATTCCCCTATAAACCCACAACCCGCTACGGAAATAAAATGCAAAATTTACTTAAAATAAAATTAATAACTCCTAAAAATGTAATACATATATTAAAAAACAAATGCAATACTTAAACAAAAGATATAGAACACATACATTTAAAATACATACTAAAATACATAACACTAATATAAACATCGATATTATTAACAACAATATTTTTACAAACGATATTGCTAACTTCGATATTAACAAAAACAATATTTCTTACCTTAAAGTCGATATTCTGGTCCACGATATTCTTGCAGTCGATATTCTGTCATCACGATATTTGCAACTCGATATTGTTGTATGTCGATATTTGCAACTCGATATTATGTCTGTGCACCTGGACTAAGACCACTGGGCTGGCCCAAGGAATTTCAGAGGACTCAATATCCCCTAACTCCAGTATCTTGCTTACTTCAACTCTGAGCCTGTCCTTAACTTGGTCAGACTGCCGATAGATCTTTGTCTTGACAGGCAAGCTGTCCCCAGTGTCCACATCATGGGCACACCAGTACATCTGGTCCGGGGTTAAGGAGAAGAGCCCAGCATAATGTTGCAGGAAATGCCTACAGTCAATCTGCTGTTGGGCAGTGAGGGTTTCTGAATAGATAAGAGAGGAGGTCAGAGAGATGTTCACTCTCTGTCTCCTGATCATCATCTGTGACCAACTGCATGGTCACATCATCCCTGTCACAGAAATGTTTCAGGCGGTTCACATGGATCCCCTCTTAGGGTGCCTGCTAGTGTCCAGGTCTACCAAGTAGATGACCTCACTTTTCTTCTCAAGGATAGGGTAAGTGCCACTCCATCTGTTCTGGAGAGCCCTTGGTGCCACAGGCTCCACAGCCAACACCATTTGCCCTGGTTGGAACTCCACCAGTGCAGTTTTTTTTATCATACCACAGTTTCTGGAGCTGTTGGCTGGCCTCAAGGTTTTTGGATGCCTTTTCCATGTACTCTGCCATCCTGGAACGGAGGCCTAGTACACAGTCCACCACATCTTGTTTAGGGTCATGGAGAGGCCTCTCCCAACCTTCTTTTACAAGAGCAAGTGCTCCCCTTACAGGATGGACAAACAGAAGGGAAACCCCTACTCCCTTCTGAGGCACTTCTCTGTAAGCAAAAAGCAGGCATGGCAAGAGGACATCCCATCTCCTCTTGAGTTTTTCAGGGAGCCCCATGATCATGCCTTTCAATGTATTGTTGAATCTCTCAACAAGGCGAATGGTTTGTGGGTGGTAAGGGGTAGTGAATTTATAGTTAACTCCACACTCATCCCACATGTGTTTCAGGTATGCAGAGATGAAGTTGGTACCTCTGTCTGACACCACCTCCTTAAGGAACCCTACCCTGGTGAAAATAACGATGAGTGCTTTAGCTACTGCAATCAATCATGTCACTTATAAAGCGCACTACATACCCGCGAGGGTCTCAAGGCGCTGGGGAAGAGGGGGTGGTGCTGCTACTGATCGAAGAGCCAGGTCTTGAGGAGTCTTCTGAAGGCCAGTAGGTCTTGGGTCTGTCGGAGGTTGGTGGGGAGGGTGTTCCAGGTCTTGGCGGCGAGGTGGGAGAAGGATCTGCCACCGGCGGTCGTTTTCCGGATGCGGGGGACTGTGGCGAGGGCGAGGCTGGTCGAGCGGAGCTGGCGGGTGGCGGTGTAGAAGCTGAGTCGTCTGTTGAGGTAGGCTGGTCCGGAGTTGTGGAGTGCTTTGTGTGCGTGGGTGAGGAGCTTGAAGGTTATCCTCTTGTTGACAGGGAGCCAGTGCAGGTCTCTCAGGTGGGGTGTGATGTGGCTGCGTCGGGGGATGTCGAGGATAAGACGTGCAGAGGCGTTCTGGATGCGTTGCAGCCGTCTCAGGAGCTTAGCCGTCGTTCCTGCGTAGAGGGCGTTTCCGTAGTCCAGCCTGCTGGTGACGAGGGCCTGGGTGACTGTTTTTCTTGTTTCGGTGGGGATCCACTTGAAGATCCTGCGGAGCATTCGGAGGATGTTGAAGCAGGATGAGGAAACGGCGTTGACCTGCTTAGTCATGGAGAGGGTGGGGTCGAGGATGACCCCTAGGTTGCGTACGTGGTCGGTGGGTGGCGGGGCTGTTCCCAGTGATGTTGGCCACCAGGAGTCGTCCCAGGCTGAAGGGTTGGAACCAAGGATGAGGACCTCCGTCTTGTCCGAGTTCAGCTTCAGGCGGCTGGTCCTCATCCATTCGGCGTCGGCCTTCATTCCTTCGTGGAGGTGGGCTTTGGCGGTGTGAGGGTCTTTGGTGAGGGAGAGGATCAGCTGGGTGTCGTCGGCGTAGGAGATGATGTTGAGGTTGTGCTGTCGGGCGATGTGGGCGAGGGGTGCCATGTAGATGTTGAACAGCGTTGGGCTGATGGAGGAGCCTTGGGGTACGCCGCAGATGATCTTGGTGGCCTTGGATCGGAAGGGGGCGAGGCGGACGCTTTGTGTTCTTCCGGAAAGGAAGGATGTGGTCCAGTCCAGGGCCTTCTCTTGGATCCCGGCGTCGTGAAGGCGTGTTCGTAGTGTGTGGTGGCAGACCGTGTCGAAGGCGGCTGATAGGTCCAGGAGGATGAGGGCTTCTGTTTCTCCGTTGTCTAGCAGGGTCCTGATGTCATCGGTGGCGGCGATGAGGGCGGTTTCGGTGCTGTGGTTGCTGCGGAAGCCGGACTGGGAAGGGTCCAGGATGTTGTTCTCCTCGAGGTAGCGGGTCAGTTGTTTGTTGACGATTTTCTCGGTGACCTTCGCGGGGAACGGGAGCAGAGAGATGGGTCGGAAGTGCAGGGGCTGTAGTAGACCTAAGGGGAATTGCCTTAGGATATCCAGTAGCATGATCCACTAGTACCAGTATGTATTGGTTTCCTGATGCTGTGGGTACTTCTAGTGGACCCACTTTTTCAACACCAACCCTTTCAAAGGGAACCCCAACCACTGGTAGTGGAATTAAGGGAGCCTTTGGGTGTCCACCTGTTTTGCCACTGGCCTGACAGGTGACACAGGAGCTGACAAACCCCTTTTCGTTTGGGACATCTGGGGCCAGTAGAAATGGCTGACAAGCCTTTCCCATGTCTTGGTCTGGCCCAGATGCCCAGCTAGGGGGATGTCATGGACCAATGTGAGTAAAAACGCTCTGCACAGCTGAGGCACTACCTCTCTCCTAGTGGCACCAGGTTTGGGGTCTCTGGCCTCAGTATACAAGAGTCCCTCCTCCCAATAGATCCTGCGGGAGCCACTGACCTCTCCTTTTTCCTGTGCAGCAGCTTGCTGTTGCAGGTCTTCAAGAGTTGGACAGACCTGTTGTCCAAGGCACAGCTGTTCCCTAGAGGGTCCCCCCGGGTCCAGGAGCTCAACCTGGTAAGGTTCAAGTCCCATAGGCTCAGTTCCCTCTTGGGGTGACAAGTCCTCTGCCTGAGAAGAGGGGTCCTGAGTCTTTTGCTGTCCAGAAGCTGGTCCCCCAGCCTTCTTACCTTTCCTCTTGGAAGGTCGGGCCATTCTTCCAGTCTCCAACACTTCTTTTTCACCCTGTACTCGAGTTTGTGCTCTTGTCTTCACACACACTATCTCAGGGATTTGCAGCATAGCTGCATGGGTTTTCAGCTCTACCGCAGCCCATGCTGAGGTCTCCAGGTTGTTTCCAAGCAGACAGGCAGCTGGAAGTTTTGGAGAGACCAGTACATGTTTCAGGCCAGTAACCCCCCCGTCTAATGTCACCATATCCATGGAATGATCTGTAGTGACACTGTCAGCGTTGGTGACTGGATAGGTTTTTCCATCAAGTATTGCCCTGGGGAAACCAGTGTATCTTTCACCATAGTGACACTGGCACTTGTATCCCCCAGGGCTACTGCTCTAGTTCCATTCACTAAGGGGTACTGTAAGTATTTTTTTAAGTTAGGGGGCAGACAGTCAATGTGGCCAACTCTCCCTCTCTTTCAGAGACTAGAACAGCTTCAGTGTGAGCCCTGGTTTGGTCTGGGCACACTGTTGATCCAATCTGGAGATTTGCCACACCAGTGCTAACTGGAGGTGGACTAGGGGTATTCTTGCTAGGACAGGCAGAATCTCCAGTTTAGTGTCCTACCTTCTTACAGGTGTGATACAAGGCCTATAGGGGATCAATATTTTTACCCTCATAGCCACCCGTGGGTAGGGAAGACTTCAGGGGCCCACCCGCCTGAACAGGTTTTTGGAGGCCTTTAGAAGACTTTTTTTTATCTTTGGGGGATCACCCCCTTTCCCCTGGGGAGGGTTTGTAACCCCTTTCTTTTGGTCACGCCCAGAGGAAGTTTTGGTCACCCTAGTCTTGACCCAATGGTCTGCCTTCTTTCCCAATTCTTGGGGAGAAATTAGACCTAGGTTTACCAGATACTGATGCAGCCTCTTGTTTGTGTAGTTACTTAACGTGTTCTTTCATCAACAGATTATTAAGCTCAACATAGTCATGCACGTCAATTCCAGTTACCCAACCATCTAGTGTTTTTACTGAGTAGTCTATGAAGTCAACCCAGGACAGCTTGGGGTTTTATGAGCCCCCCTGAATCTAATCCTATACTCCTCAGTTGTCAGTCCGAAACCCTCAATCAGGATGCCTTTCATAAGGTTGTAGGACTTAGCATCTGCCCCACTAAGGATCAGAAGTATGTCCATGCAGTTACCAGTGAACAGTTCCCAAAGCAATGCTCCCCAGTGTGACTTCTTTACTTTTCTCATTCTGCAGGCCCTCCCAAAGGCTGTGAACCATTTGGTGATATCGGTCACCATCCTCATATTTGTGGACAATCCCTTTGAAGATTTTAGGGTCATAAGATTGCTCTATTTCCCTATTTGATTTGCTGCCACCCTTGATGGGAGGTAAGCCCATCTCTGCTCTCTCTTTTTCCAGAGCCAGGAGTCTGGACTCTAGATCTATTCTTTTAGTTAACCTTTCTAGAAGGATGTTCTCTTCATTGAGGCTGTCCTCAATGATTTCATCAGGACCCGACCCACCTGTGTGGGACATAGGTGCTGGGAGTACTACCCTTGGAGTCAGGGGGTCAGAGACCCTGTTCTTCCTATTTAATGAGGGAGTTTGTGGGTTGTCCTCCACATCACTAGAATCATCATCTCCTGAGTCAGGATCTCCCCCCTCAGAAGGGTGGTCCCTTGCACACTCTGCCAAGAGCTCCTGGAGCTTTACCTTGGGGGCACAGGGCCCCATGGAAATCTTTTTAAGTCTACACAGAGACCATACCTCACTCATCTCTAGATAGAGGTAGGCAGAGTTTGCATTGGAGGTTGGAAGACCAAAGGTGATTGGAGGTACCTGTGGAGTGACTGGAGTGACTTGTGGATGAAGGAAATGGTCTTGCATTCAATTATCTGTTTAACCAAGATCCAATGGATTTACCTGACGGCAGATGAGATTTGGCTATTGTTTCTTGGGTTAAATATGGGCTGAGTGGCATGGTTCTGGCCCCCTTGTAATTTGGCAAGTCTTTTCTCAGATATACCATACGTAACATCAGAGTAATCATATCAGTTTTCGAGAGACCTAGTTTTGTCACCCAGTTTGATTAATGTAATGTGTTTCCACTTAATACAGCTTTAAAATATGTTGGCTTATTTTTATTAGGATTATGTTTTATATTTTTTGCCATTTTAGTGATATCCACCCTAGGTAAGTAGTTTCTTGCAAACCTGCTTAACAATGCCAAAAAATGTATGTTTAATTGATGTTGCTTCCTGTGGTGTCACGTCCTGTGATGTTACATCTTAGCGGGGCTTCGCATATGCCTATTCTACCCGGAGCCCCACAAATCCTAGAACCGGTCCTGGCTTTGATGACTTGAAATGTTTGATAATGAAAGTTCCTATTACCAGTTTTTCTGCAAACTGCAATACCTTCCCTATATGTGCATCTTTTGATATTTCTTTTCACAGATCTATGCAGGCCTATATGCACCATGTGTTTTAGCGGTATGAGACAATTCTGGACTTTAAAGAATTTTGCGAAAATCTATAAAAAATCATCTTCAATCAGTGTTGGACGAGCCTATTGGGCTCTTTGAAACTTCAAGATGGGCTGGCTTGAAAGGACCAAAGTGTGGGGGCTGGTTTTTTTTTTGGTCTTGTAGGCCGTGATAGGATCAAAAAATCCAGGCCACAGCTGGCCTATCTGGCAATACCAGAGTGCCAGACAGGTCAGCCCAAATCTGGTGTACAAGGTTAATGAAACATGTCAAATTTGATTATAAATGGAGTAAAAGATGTTTTCAAAAATACGCTTTGCAAGAGAAAAATGCACGTCGATATTTTACAGGCTCCTTTCTCTTCAACAATCTCACCGGAAGCATACATAAATAACATTTGAAATTTAATTAAATTGCAAAATAAAAAAGATCAACTAAATTTTGTGAAATTATAAATTTATGCACCCTTCGATTTTATTGTATGTTACATTTTGAAGATGGCATTTTTTTGGATTTTCCCTTTTTGAGCCCCTCAAGTAGCTGGTTTCCTGTAGGATTTATCAACGCCACTAGAAAACGTCGGTGATTCTTGCATGTGAATAATCTGACTTCCTGCGGTTTTCAGAAAATGCTGAAGTATTTTCTTATCTGTGGTTGAAATCTGAGAACACAATCTTCAAAGGTGATTGAGTTTCTTCTGGCTGAAGATGGCCACAGTTAAGAAATCACATTATCTTTGAAGTCTTCATGCCGCATAAAAATGTGACATGCAAAACCGGCTTAAAAAGAAATATCCCAGAAGGGTTACTTGATTTAAGACGGGTCAGTTTCCTCGTTCACATATAAAAACACATGTCCTGTGCTCTGAAAGGCTCTCTCTTCAGCATGTAATATTAATGCACCTCAATCAAAAAAGCAAAAAAAACAAAATACATATATTTTCCGCTTTTGCTCAGTCTAACTTAAAAAAAGAATACTCAACCAAGCAGTGGAGGTAAGAGGCCAGGAGCCATATCAGAGAATATTTGCACTAGTACAAGACACAAAGACAAAACAATGTTGCACTATTTTGCTGTTTATGAATTACGAGTTGGAGCCAACAGATTTTATCTCATAATTCGACTTAACCTGTTTCAAATGTGCAGGAACTTATTCTATAATGATAGTATTCTCCACGATTTATTATGTACCCAAAACAAAGAAGTGCAAAAATATTTTCCCACATTTGTTCAATGCTTTAAATGTTCAGGTACTGTCCGGTACTGAATACATGCACTCCTTTAATTTTGAAAGGGAGAGTACCTGCACTTCTCAGCAATGAAGCAGTACATTTAATAGGAATGTACCGGCACTTCTCAGAAGCAAACGGGTACTCTAAAGAGTGAGGGCCTCATTTATGAAAACTGTCGCATCGCTGCGTGAAAACAGCGATGTGACAGGTTTCACTGTGCCCACCTTGCGACAGGATGGATGCGCCGTATTTAATGTACGGCGCTCCATGTCACAAGGAGTTACAGATGCGTCAGTATTTCTGACGTGTATCTGTAGGCGCAAAAGTGGCATATTGCTGGGGTGTGTCTGAAAACAGACGCAACTCCAGCAATGTGGGGGTCCCATGTGAAAGGGCCTGTGTCAGTCTTACGCCTGCTGTGAGGCAGGTGTAAGATATTGACGCAGTAGCGTCCTAGAAGTGGCACACTGAAATCTTATAGATTTCAATGGGCCACTTCTACGAGGCTTTTTGCGGTGTAACGCCCACCATGCATACATTATACCTGGTGCAGGTATAATGTGGCACAGGGGTTTACAAAGTGACGCATCTGCCTAGATGCATCACTTTGTAAATATGGCACAACATGGCGCATTATTTAAGCTGCAGGTGTGTCACAAAAAGTGATGCAACGGCGGCGCAAAAGTGTTGCAAGGCCTCATAAATAAGGCCCTGAGTACCTGCACTTCTTTAATTTTGAAAGAAAGGGAGGGTGCCTGCACTTCTCAGCAGTGATGCAGTACATGCAATGGGAAAGTACTGTCACTTCTCAGAAGGAAACGGGTACTCTAAAGAGTGAGTGCCTGCACTTCTATATTTCCATTCAAAGCACTGGTCCTGGGAAACATTGAATGTTTCATCCATGCTACCCATGCAGCAAAAATGGGACAGATGGATTTGCTCTGTTTACATGCACCGGTGGAAATTTTCTGAAATCTGACCACTATTGCCAGTAATATTATATACATACTTAAAGATATTCACACTTTCAGTAGATATGTAATTGTCACATTTAAAGCATTCCTAGTGGTAATGAGGTACATGTACATCAAATGGGAGAGACATTTCAGGAAAGTAAATTCAACTGGCCCCAATTGTTAAATTTCCTCGGGGCTGTAAACCAGCAAAATACACAACTGATAACTTTAAAATCAAATGTGAAAAATTATATTAAAACATTTATTCATTCAGTGGTGAATGAATGTTTTTAAAATATTTTTTCAAGACCTCTCCTATTTGAGATTCAGAATTGTTGCAAAATCCCTTTTACTTTCCGGAATCATAACAGAGCTTATGTAAATAGTTAAAAAGCATTCTGGGAACCTTACTCTGTGATTTTGTGAGGCATAGGCTTTATGGCTGCAAAATAACTTTGCACATTAGGCCCTAAGTTTGCAAAGTTTTTAAAAAGTGATTAGTTTACAATTTTTTTTGGGCCAATTCATAGCCGCTCCTGATTCCATGAGAGGCTGCGGGCAGACTGTCCCTGCCTTGTGGCATTACCCATAAACTTTGTACCCTAGTACTTGTCTCATATCAACACATTGTTGTCCCATCTCTCCCTGCAAAAAGGTCCCGAATTCCTCGTAGATCAGTGCTTGCCCCCCCCATTATGCATAGTCCTGGAGCACCAGAGTTCTCCACTCTTGCACCCCTAACCCCCCTATCCTCCTCTCGCGGCCATAGCCTCTTCCAAAACACATCACCAGCTATGTCCCCCAAAATTCATCCTTTTCCACTGTTATGCAAGAATCCTCATGTCAAAGGTATCTGCGTCACCACCTCACATACCAGAAACCCAACTGCTTCAATCTTCAGTCAGCCCCCTTCATCCATTCGTTAAATATAACTCAAATTTTAATTCTGCTCACCACAGCATACATAATGGGCCAGTTCTCAGCCACTGGACGTATTGCATTTTGGTTGACGGTATATTTTGCGGTGCACAATTCAGTGGCAGTCAGGAAGTGTTGGTACAAGAAGGAAAGGAGTGGCTGATGGAGAAGATGGCGGCCGGCTAAAGTGACCACTTGGGAGTTCCCTGCTCTCCAAGCGGTATCAACGTAGGAAGCGCTCACTGAGAAAGGACAAAATGCCACAAATCCCATGAAAACAGGGATGTGCTCGTCAAATATAATACTTATCCCCGACGAAATAAGAAAAGAAATTAGACTTACTGAGCTGCAAGGGAACGGAGCGGAGGAATCAGCTGGCTGCGATACACGGCGCACCCTCTCTGGCATGTGGGCGGGAGCGCGGGAAGCAAAGCGGAGCTTTCGCAGGGCAGCCGCTAGAATCTCCTTCCGGGGCATCCGAGGCAGAGTGATTGCGGTCCCCAGTAATTCACTGAAAGCGAATGATGCACGGGGGGAAAAGCGGAAAGTGAAGGAAAACGATGTGAAGCCCATAAACGCTACGTATGGAGCAGTAGGAGAAAAGGAAGGGGAAATAAAAGAAAAACATATGAGCAAGGTAAGCAAGTCTCCAGGGGATGAGAACCTGTGTAAAAATTTACAGGCTGGGGGAAAAGATCCACAAATACTCGAAGAGGAGGGGAGGGAAGGCATCGAATATACTAGTTCCTCTAAGATAGCTACAACGGCAACCAGCGAGAAAAATAGAGGCACAAGTTATTGCCTAAGGAACAGGCAATTTCTGGGAAATACCCCGACTGTTTCATCTAACCCCAGTATTGTCCCTCTAGCAACAAGAAAAAAGGGAAGAAAGCAGGATACGGATGTAATAACATCCCAGAATACTAGAGGGAGAAAAAATAAAGGGAGTGGACCAAGTACGGGCAAAGCTTCCAACGTTAAAGTTACTCCCTCACTAAGATCCTTTTTTAAAGTGCAAGTTCAAAAGCAACTTCAAGTAGATCGTAAGGGACACGACTTACCTGAAGAACAGCCAGTAAATAACCTACTTAAAAACAAAAGTGAGGGTAGGGCAGTGGAAATGGAGGAAGATACTCTGCAACCCTTACATGCACAAATAATAAAGAGTAATATAATAGAGGAAAGTCAGACGTTATCAACAAAAGCAAAAGGTGATAATCCAGGCTGTAGTAAGCAACCCCTCAATCTCCCAGAATCACAGCAAACCTCGACAGAAAAAATGCTGGAAAGAATGCTAGAAGAAATGAGAGCTAAGTTTGCGATTTCTGAGGATAATCAAACTAAAATACAAGAGGCTTGTGAGATGTTAGACACCAAATTGAATGCACTAGGGGAGAGAGTAACAACAGTGGAGGCAGTGGCAAAATCACTAAGTAAGGAGGTGGAATTGCACCAAAGGGAGATCAAAACGCTCAAGTCTAATGAGGGGAGCCTTAGGGATAAGCTTGAATCTTTGGAAAATCAAGCAAGGCGAAACAATCTAAGAATTCTGAATGTGCCGGAAGGATTGGAAAAAGAGGACATAAAAACCTTTTTTAATTTCGCTATTGGAGGAAAATTTCCCCTGGGCAAAAACTGCAGCGCTAGCTGAAGATATACAAAGGGTGCACCGAGATCCTTTCAGAAAAAACAAGGAAAGAAAGACCCCGAGGAAAATTTTGATAAATTTTAAAACCTATACCCTCAAAGAAAAACTTTTGAGTGATGCTCTCAAGAAAGGTTCTTTCAACAAAGATGAGTGGTCGTTCAGAATTCGATCGGACATATCAAAGGCAACACAAGATAGGCAGTGGGAGCTTGGTCAGCAGATGCAACATCTAAGATCCTTAGGTGCAACGGTTCAAATGCGATTCCCTGCAGCTCTGAGAATTATGTGGAAGAACAAAATGCATAATATAAGAGAGCCGAAAGAAGTTGAGCGATTCATAGAACAAATGCGAGAGCAACAGGAAACATAACTCAGCCGCAAGGAGAGCAGGGGTGCTCGAAAGGGCCTTAATACTGCCCAGTGAAGAGGAAAGGGAGGCTTCTCCAGGGTGGGAGAAATCAATAATGAAAAAAGTAAAAAATGTATACACATGGGTAGGGAGCATAGTAGGGGAAAATAAAAAAAATAAAAAGTCCTCAGTAGACAAAAAGATGGAGGTAGGGACCAGTAAGGTGATGGGAAGGATCCGATTCGATACAAGCAATAAATCATGAAAAAAGATTTAGCAGTAGTCAATATATTATCTTGGAATGTAAATGGCCTTAGAACTAGGAATCGTAGAAGGAAAATATTGGAATATCTGAGAACAATTGATAGCGAAATTATCATACTGCAAGAAACACACCTCCTTAAAAAAGAATGGGAGGAAATAATAAAGAGTCAGAGGTGGGTGGACTCATATGCTTGCACCAACCAAGAATGTTGCATCAAGGGGGTAGCTATATTATTGAAAAAATCTCTCAAAGCGAGGATTGAATCGTTTGAGGCTGATAGGAAAGGGAGATGGGTGGTAACTAAAGTAAGAATATCTGATAAACAATACATGATTGCGGGTTACTACGGGCCAAATACAGATGACCCAGAACCTCTTCAAGATCTATATACTCAGTTATTAATGGCCTCATCCCCAATAATTATGGGGGAGATTTTAATATAATTCTAGACCCAAAGGTGGATCGTCTTCCAGTTAGAAAAGAAGTGAATCTTCCAAAAATGAGAGAGTGGCTAGGCATATGTCTTAGAGATTTGGGTTTAGTGGATATTTGGAAGGTGAAAGGTGATAAAGGGCAGCGCTTTACTTTCCAAAATAAAAAATTAGGGCACTCCTCTAGGATAGATTACTTTTTACTGGACAGAAACCTAATCAAAGGTACACAAGGTGTAGAACACCTTTCAGCTCACTTATCCGACCACTCTGCAGTCTTGTTAAAACTACAGATGAGGCATGCTATTGTATCTCCAAGGTGGGCAGCAGATCGCACAATTCTCACAGATCCTTTAAATATAGAAGCTCTTCAAATAGAGACAGAGCAATTCTTTCTACTAAATAAAATGGGAACATCTATGCAAGTTAGATGGGATGTCTATAAGGCAGTAATTAGAGGAAAGATATTAAGTATTGCTGCATACAATTCCAAAAAAAAGAAACTTAAAATAAGTCAAATGGAGGAAGCCATAAAATTCCTCGACATCCAATTAGAAAAAGAAATCTCAGTATTAGAGAGGAAAAGATTGGAGACAGAAAGGAAAGGAAAGAAAGAAGCCCTTATAGAAACTCTGGAGAGCATAGTGAGAGAGAAATGGGAGACAAGTAAATTGGCTCACTATGAATATGGTGAGGGTTGGGGTAAGATGCTGGCCTGGAAGATAAAAACAGATCAAACAAGAAATAAGATAGTAGGTATCCGGGTCGGTAACCCCGCAGAAATAAGCTCTGAAGATTCCAGGATTATGCAAGAATTTGTGAAATTCTTTGAAGAATTATATGCAGAAGAGATTACTCCAACAAAAGAGCAACTTCATAACTACCTAGGAAATCTAGATCTCCCCCCCTTAACACAACAGGAAAGGGAAGATCTGAATGAAAGGATCACCAAAGAAGAAGTAGAGGAAGTTGTCAGAGGCTTAAAGAAAGGAAAAGCTGCGGGCCCGGATGCCCTTCCAAACGAACTGTACACTAAATTAAGAGAAGTTCTGGTTCCCCCCCTGACAGAGTTGAACAATGATATTTTTTTGGACAAGGGAGACCTTCCTGAATCTTGGAATGATGCAGTAATTAGTATCCTTCTAAAGCCCGGTAAGAACCCCGAATTATGTGAATCATACAGGCCTATATCCCTCTTGAACTGCGATTATAAAATATTCACGCAGATAATGGCAAAGAGGCTAGGCAAAATTGCGAGATCTCATATAAATATAAATCAAAAGGGTTTTGTGAAAGGAAGACAGATCCAGGAACTGACTCATGAGGTGGTAGGAGCAATAGATATAGCTACACAAGAGAAGATACCCCTATCTATCATTACTTTCGATGCAGCCAAAGCATTCGATAGGGTGAACTGGTTGTTTTTGAATAGTGTCCTGGAAAAATACAAACTTGGAGATAATTTTCAAGAAATGGTTAAGAGATTATATAAAGACCCAAAGGCCAAAATCCTAATCAATGGTAATCTAACAGAAAAAATTAAAATCAAGAGAGGTACGAGACAGGGATGTCCATTGTCTCCCCTGCTTTTTAACTTTTACATCGAACCCCTAGCACAAAATCTCAGAAACAATACAGAAATTCCCCCTTTTTCTTATCTAGGGTGGGAGAAAAAAGTCGCTCTTTATGCGGACGACCTAATGATTTTTACGAATGATTTGGCAGGAGCTTTTGAACCTATAGGAAATACTCTGAGGCAATATGGGAGAGTGTCTGGTTATATGATTAACCAATCAAAAACGGAAATTATGGAGTGGAATACTCATAGTGAAAATCAACTCGTCAAAGAGAAGATAAGATATCTAGGAATAGAATTGGTTAAAGACATAGACAAAATAGCCCAGATAAATTTTAATAGGATTTTAACAGAAGTCAGAAGACTACTCAAAGTATGGGGAGGTCTTCCTTTGACATTTATGGGAAGATCAAATATCATAAAAATGTCAATCCTACCCAAATTCACTTATATTTTTAGTGCAATCCCACTTGAGTTCAAGAGGGAACAAATCAAGAAATTACAAGGGGAACTAAATAGCTTTATTTGGTCATCCAAAGGAATAAGAATAGCATGGAAAAAGTTAAGGAGGAAAAAAGAACAAGGCGGGATAGCAAGTCCAGACATTTTTGAATATTATAGAGCTTTTCAGTTTAAATATATGAGGGTTCTTTTAAACAACTATGAATTGTACCCCACTTATTTACAAGCTATGACAGGCTCCGAAGGGAACTATCTATATAAATTTGGTCATCCTAAGTATTTTAAAAAGGTCAAACTGAAGGTGCTCAGGTCTGCAGCAAAATTATGGTACAACATAAGAAACACTCTAAAGATACCTTATTATAGTGAAAACGCTCCCATATGGGACTCACCAGGGACCCCTGAGTGCCTAATGGACAGGCTAACAGTCCCTTTGAGGCAAGCCGGATTCCTGAAATGGGGCCAACTGATCATAGAAAATAATATTATTAGCTGGGATCAACTAACAATTTCGACGAACGGATCAGTATCAAAATTTAAATACTACCAACTTTTAAGCTGGATAAAGACCCAAACTGAATGTAAACAGGGAAATAGCAATCTGGAAATCACTATGCAAGAGAGCGGAACCCTAAAAAAAGAAGTTTCACGATGGTATTGGGCCCTGATACTAGCTGGTGAGGAGGACTATGTAATTCCAGAAGAGATCTGGGGGAAAGACCTGCCGACGTTGGACGTACAGAAAACATGGCAAGTATCTATGGAAAAATGTTGGTCTGTGGTAAAATCTGCTGCTTTAAGAAGAAACCATTTATTTTCCGCACATAGAGCCTACTGGTCCCCGAAGAGGTTATCTAAGTTCAGAGGACAAAGAACAAAAAAATGCCCTAAATGTGGAAAAGAAAAGGCGGACGACTTGCATATGTTCCGGCAGTGCCCCCAGCTCGAAGAGTTCTTGTACGAAGTGGGTAAGGTATTAGAGAAATTGCTAGAACGACCAATTGATGTAAGTATTGACCTTGTTATATTTGGGGTGGCCAAAATAGAAGTAGGCCTTTATAAGTTAAATAAGAAACAAGAAAACCTTCTCTTTCTGTTGATTTTATTGGCTAGAAGGGAAATTTGTATCAAATGGATAAGACCCGCACCCCCTACACACTGGGAATGGCTAGCATCTATACAAAAGATAAACAGGTTGGATAGAAGTGGGAGACCGTGTAAAAAATACAACTTTTGGGAAATTTGGGAACAGTTTATCCAGCTATAGTAGTTAATGAAATGAAATTATATTGACTTATATGCATAAATATACAAAGTCCTATGATTATTCGATAGCAATAAATAACAAGCATAATGCTTGTTCGAGTAGCCAGGATGGCTAGCTCCCCTCCTTGGAAAATATTTTATTGGTAATGAAAATAAAGGGACCCTTGCCGGAAATTCCAAGAAACCAACTCCCTAAACAGTGAAGGGTCGGACTCACTGCCGCAGGGGTCCCTGACAACTCCTTACACAATCTATTGCGGAATGAGGACAAAAAAAAAAAAGAAAAAAAAAAAGAAGGAAAGGAGTCTGTTCTATCATCATCTGTGTTTAACAACAGCTGCATATGCAAATCTTCCTCTAGATCAGAGGTCTTCTTGGGGGGCAAATTGGTCTGCAATTACATGTAAATGAAGATGAGGCTCCAAAGCCGTGCTCTAGGCTGTCTGTCTTCATTTACAGACAGCAGTTAAAGCCCATAAAAAAGTGTGAGGAAGGTACTACTGAGTGGCATGGGGCAGGGTCAGTGAGTGTCAAGTCGAGGTTAAAGACATGGCTAAAGAGAAGAAAAAAATCAGCATTTTATTGTTTTTTTTCACTTTCGGGTAACTGCGTATAAAAACATGCACACACCTCAAATGAAAAATAAATACAAGTTAAACTGATCATAGTGAAATTTACTCTTTTACCTTATGAAACCTATGTTGGCGAATGTGATCACTGCAGATGTCTTTGTGAGTGGCCAGAGAGTCACACTAATAAAATTGATTGCTGCAGTGAGGGATAGTGACTTGCTTATAGTGCGACGAGGTCCCAGTCTGTGACAGAAAGCACTGTGAATGTCATTATTTTAAAATTGTATTACACTGTATAAAACAGGATGCTGCAAAATACTGTTTAAGATAAAACGTGCTTTAAAAATATACATTTTAGTGATAAGCATTCAGATTATATCTAGTGTAAATGTTTTTGTGTCCATTAAAAGGGTGCACTCCTTGAAATGGACACATGTATTACCTCTAAAAAAAAAATACATATTTGTTCCCATGAAGCTGAGTGACTCCATTAATTAAAAGCTACACTGGCTCCAAAGCAGCCTTTATATTTGGCGATTACCCATGGTACACATTTACATTTCTTTCAGGCAGCAGGCACCGTGGTGAGAAGGCATGTTTCTCTTTAGTTCTGTACTATCTGCTTCACAGCACAGAAGCAGAGGAGACACCTTGATTTGGGCATCAGAGAGATGAGAGGGACGCTGAAAGATGGGAGGGGGAGGGTTAATGGGAGATGGGAGGGAAAGGGATGGTGTGAGATGGGAGCCCATGTTGTTACCAAACGTCAGCAAGGCAGTACCTATCATTAATAAAACAGATGCAGTGACACTTTTGCCCAGTGAGCCACTGCATCACAATTATGAATGTTTTACGAAAAAAAGTAAGATGGGGGGCTCATTTTCCTTGCTAGTATTAGGGCAGATGGCACCTGTTGCACAAAAAGGGGGCAGCATGCAGTATCTCATTTTCTTTCAGTAAGAGACGACTTATTTCTAGATGGAAGTGACGGTCAGACATGGTGGGGAAGGAGCGATAGAAGAAGAGATAGCCTGCTTCTCAGGCCTACAGGCATCATTAGTGCAGCAGGTGGAGTGCATTGGGGCCCATAGCAGCACCCCAATTATGGGGAGTAGTGTTTTTGGTCAATTCTGTTTTTGTTTGATGCCATTGCTTGTTTATAAACCCCACATTTAGTGTGGCTTGCAAGATGCAGAAAAGCTCCCCTGAAATGATCTCACGATCCCTTCCCCCTGTGATCATTTCTCCCACTCCCCAAATTTTTGCCATATAGTTTTGGAGGGGGGGGGCCCAACTTCAAAGCATTTTGCTTAGGGGAGGGGCTCAGAACAAAACAGTTTGAAGACCTGTGCTCTAGATTTTTTTTTTTAAATAAATCTTTTTTTATTAATAAAGAAAAAAGGCATATTACATTAATAAGGCACTGATAAACAAGGTGTAATTATAGGTTATACATTATATGGTTCTTTGTGGTGCACACATCTCAACAATTAGTTGACAATGTTCATTATGTAGTGTCAATTCCCCCCTATGATGCCCTCTCTAACGCTCGGTGGTTCACAAATCTCCCCCCTGTAAGCATTCCACTGCCCCCATATTTGCGTCCATTTATTCGGGCACCCCCTGGCTTCATAGATAGATTTTTCTGTCACCATACACCAATCCATATCATTGGCCCAATCTACTATCTTTGGTGGGTTCGGAGCCCGCCACAACCGTGCAATATTTCTTTTTGCGACCATAAGCCCAAGTGTGACCCATGTTCGCTCCCTGGAGTTCAGGTCCGTGGGGTCCCAAATATTCAACAATGCTAACTTAATATTACAGTGGATCTGTTGCCCCAATGCTTCCTCCATTCGGCGTACTACCCGCTCCCAGTATCTCTGGATCACTGCACATTCCCAGAGGGTGTGAATAAATGTGCCCTCCTGCCCGCATTGTCGTACGCAGCCACCATCCAAGGTGTAACCCATGTTAACCAACAAGGGCCCTGACAAATAGGATCTGTGAAGAAGTTTTAATTGGACCAAGCGGAGCCGGAAGGAGATGGCCAACTCACGGGGGGAGGCCACCGCCGCCCGCCACTCCTCGTCATCTAGACTCGCAACATCGTGATCCCATTTAGCTCTTAATCGGGTCAGAGGATCCGCCATATTATTGATGAGCTTTCTATAGATAAGCGAAATTGCCTTCTCCGGCAGGTCGCCATCAAGTATCCTGTCTTCAAGCGGGGATGTTTCAGGGAGAACGCTACCCCTAGGGAGAACCGCGAGCAGGGCATGCCTAATTTGAAGATATCTAAAATATTCGGACTGAGCTAGTTCGTACTCTTGCTGCAGTCGGGTAAAGGTAACCACCTCCCCCGATTTCCATAAGTCTCCCACCCTAGAAATGCCTATAAGGTCCCATCTGTCGAAGCCCTTCGAACGTATCAGTCTACCTAATTGCTCACAGTGCCAGAGTGGCGTGGCATGCGTGAGTCTACCTTCCCAGCCCAGGCTGCTGGTGGCTACCCTCCATATTTTCACTGCATGTCCGGTCGGACCGGTCAAGACCGGCCTCAAAGATCGTGAGTATAGCGCACCCTCAAAGCAGCCCCCCGGGAGGAGCCATCTGTCCATTCAAAAGGCCAGGTCGTCCTGTGGTCTATACGTGCATTGATTAATTGCTGCGAGTTGCGAGGCCCAGTAATACTTTTTGATATCTGGGAGCCCAATACCCCCATCAAACCATCCCAGCGTAAGTTTGTGTGTTGCGATACGGGGTGGTTTACCCTCCCACAATAGATCACGGACAGCACTCTCAAGGTCCCTAAAGTACGTGGCAGTGACTGGGAGTGGGGTATTTTGTAGTGTATATAGAAGTCTGGGAAGGGACATCATCTTAAACAGGGCTGCGCACCCCAAAAGAGTCAGCGGGAGCGACTTCCAGTGTTGGACGTCCGATCTGAAACGTACCAGAGGCGGCAGAAGGTTATTGTCGTAAAATCTGGATAAATCTTTGGAGACCCAGATTCCCAAGTATTTGAAGCCATCCGCAGCTGCTGCCAGCTGACAACCCCGGGGGAGTAAGGGCCGCTTGCCATAGAGGACATAGCGCACTGATTTCGACCAATTTATCGTATATCCTGCGAACCTACCAAACACACAGAAGATGTCCAAGACCACATTGAGGGATGTCGCCGGGGAGGCCAAATAAAGCAGAATGTCATCCGCGTACAGCGAGATGCGGTCCTCCCATCCTGACGTCCACCTGAGGCCCCTAATGGCGGGGTGTTGACGGACCCACGTCGCCAAAGGCTCCAGGGCCAGAGCAAAGAGGAGCAGTGACAAAGGGCAGCCCTGTCTGGTGCCTCTGCCGAGAACAAAGACGGGGGATTTCCTATTGTTGACAACCACTTGAGCTAGCGGATGGCAGTACAGGAGCCGCACCCAATCGATAAATTCAGACCCAAACCCCAATTTGCGGAGTACGGCAAACAAATAGGGCCACTCGATGGTGTCGAAGGCTGATGCAGCATCCAGGGACACCACGACTGCATCTTCTCTGATCGTGTCGACCCGGCCCAGCACTCCGTGGAGCCTGCGCAGGTTGAGGGAGGTATTTCTCGCAGGCATAAACCCTGATTGGTCCGGATGGACCAGGCGGGTGAGGACCCTGAGCAAGCGAGTGGCCAAAATCTTCGCCAGGATTTTCACTTCACAGTTAAGCAGTGAGATGGGTCTATAGGACGAGCATTTGTTGGCTGGCTTGCCCGCTTTATGAATGACGACGATATTTGCTAGTCGCTGATCCTCAGGAAGGATACCCCTCTCCTTGCTTTCTCTATACATTTTAGCAAGAAAGGGCGCCGTCGTGCTCGCCGTGAGTTTGAACAGTTCTATGGGGATACCGTTGGGACCCGCGCCTTCCCCCCACGCAGGTGGTGTATGGCTTTTTCCACCTCCGCCACAGTATTATCAAGGTCAAGCTCGGTGCATTCCTCCTCAGTAAGGAGTGGCATCGAGATATCCTGTAGGAGAGATGCAGCTTCCTCCCCGGTGTGTGTCGTGCGGGACGTGTACAGTGACTGATAATATTGGCCAAATGCATCTGCTATTGCTTGTGGCACAGTCAGCCGGGATTGTGAGTCTGTTTCAATCTCCACCACAACGCGCTGAGCCCTGTCCCTACGGTCCAACCAGGCCAGTAATTTGCCCGCCTTGTCGCCCACGTCATAAATTCTACTGAGTGTAGCCCGGTAGTGTGTCTTGGCAGCCTCCGTAGCTAAATCAGAGAACTCCTTGATTTTAACACAGAGTTTCTGGCGTGCTTCCGCAGAGTCTTGTGTTCGGTCAGCGTTCTCTAAGTCTAGTATTTCTCCCTCCAGACGCGCCATATCGGCAGCCCTTTTCTTACGCTGACCGGCGATCTGCGCCAAAACCACCCCCCCGTATGACCGCCTTATAGGCCTCCCAGAGTATCGTCGATGAGTCAACTGAACCCTCGTTTTCCTGGAAATTAAGATTCGACTCTCTCAGGACCTTGTCTCTAATGGAGGGATTCATGAGATACCAGGGATTGATCAGCGCCACCTGGCCAACCGCAGGCTCGCCCACCTCCAGACGACACTGAATGGGTGAATGGTCAGAGATCCCCCTAGCCATATGTTGTACGTCTTTGACAGTGTAAAACTGGTGCGCGAGTGTCAACACGTAGTCTATCCGGGACATACTGTGATGGGGCCCCGAAAGATAAGTGTATTGAAGATCAGTCGGATGCAATCCCCTCCACACATCCACAAGGCCCATCGCTCCCAGAAAGCTATGGATTCGCTTGCGGGAAGGCAGCAAGTCCCTCCGGGGCCAACGATCAAGGGAATCAGAGACAATGGATTAAAGTCACCCCCGTTCAATAATCTGCCATCTGGTAAACCGAGAATAAGATCGCCGAGATCGGCAAAGGTTTGAGTGTGCAGGCCTGGTGGTATGTAGACCGAGACCAGATTGAGCGTACATCCCTCCCAAGACCCGGAAATGGCAACAAATCTACCCAAAGTGTCAGTGCGGACCAAACCAACAGCTAGGGGGAACGAGTTCCGGACCAATATGCCCACACCCCGGGAGCCAGAGCCAAAAGCCGAGTGGGCCACTAAGCGGAACCCCCAACGGGACAAGGCCTTGCATGCATTCCCAAGCAGGTGGGTCTCCTGTAGCAGTACAACGTCAGGAGAGTGTCGCTTTAAGAATTGGAGTACCACAGCCCTCTTGATTTTGTCGCCCAACCCGTTAACATTCCAAGACATTAGCTTCAGCCCCTGCCTAGTCGTCGTGCCCATTACTCCGTATAAGAGGTACACATAGTTCCGGAGAGGACCATCCAGAAAGGCCTCCAGAGACCAAGATAATTCAGACGCAGCCATCAAACCCTTTAAGATGTCATGAGCCTGCAACAGAGGAATCCGGGAATCATGGAAAGTCACATTAAGTCAATTGTTCAAAAGTCCCCAAAAAACCCCCCCCATCACCATTCGAGTGCAAGGTCCATAGCACTGAGAGGGAGCCGTCACCCCGGTGCATCCCTCAGTTGGAGAAGAGGCCCACCACCCCCAAGTGATTAAACATACAGACCAGTTACTCGGTCCCTCCCGTCGCCTCTTCCTGCTCCTCAGGCGGGGTGACTCTGCCGGATCCACCAGGGTCCTCCTCCATTCTTGCCCTCTGGGCACGGTTATTCTTCCGACCTGCCGTGTGCCATCCGTCCAGCCAGTCCCAGGCCTCCTCGGGGGTAGTAAAAAAACAGGTCTTCCCCTCCGATTCCACCCGCAGCTTGGCGGGGAAGAGCATGGCATATTTCAACTCCATTTCATGAAGCGCCTTCTTCACATCCAGGAAGCTGCGTCGTTGTCGTTGCACCTTGAGAGTGAAATCCGGGAAAAAGGTGATACAGCTGTTTTGATATCCCACCAGAGGCTTCGACCGGGCACGTTGCAGGATGATGTCTCTGTCCCGGAAGTTGAAAATCCTGGCTAGCAAGGGCCGCGGGGGGCCCCGGGTTTCGGCCGGCCGCCCGGCACTCGGTGCGCCCTTTCCACGGAAAAGAAGTTGGAGAGACCTGCCGGCTTGAGATGAGTGGTGATCAAATCCTCCACAAAGAGGTCCGCTGATGGCCCCTCCGCCCGTTCCGGTACCCCCAAAATACGAATGTTGTTTCGCCTAGAGCGTCCCTCGTAGTCATCCAGCTGCGCCTCCAATTTTGCGGTGTGAGCCTGCATGTCATCCATCCTCTGTGCTCTAGATTAGATACTCTCCTGACTAATGATTTGTGCATCTCTGGCCACCAAACCATATTTTCTTTGCTGCCTCCTTTAGTAGATAGTTCTTCTATGGCTTGCACTTCTGTTACAAGCTTTCCTTGCACACAGAAGATGAAGCAGACGTTTAAGCATTTTGTTTTGCACAGCATTTTTTTTAGCAATGGAAACCTCACTCACACAAAGAACATATGCAGGCAGCTTGAAGCAGTGCAAGCTTCCCTGACACCCAGAGAAGATAACGCACAAGGTCAGCAGCCAAGAAGGCTTGCTATACAGAGAGTGTCTGAACAAACAGAGCACTGTGCACAGTGCTTCCAGGACTGTGCATTAAAATGCACTTGGATTTCTCGCTCACCTTGTAGGAATACTTTATTTAAGGCATTAACATGTAGAGAGATAAGCTTCAAGAAAACATTTGTGGTCTGGAAACTCTTGCTATGGTAGCGATTGCATGCCGCTTTTGCTTCAAAAATCTGTGCAGTGCACTAGTTGAGAATATAAATGTATCTACATCTGATATTCAGAATACCTGTACCTGTAACTAGTTCTGCACAGTGTGCATTTTGCATTTTCAGTGTTACAGATCTTTCTCGGTAGTGTTGCCATAAATAAGCTATGCTGCAGCCTCCCTTTTCTTTACTTGAGTTTGCATTATGTATATCAGGGGTCTCCAACCTTTTCTGTAATAAGAGCTACTTATGTTCAATGAAAATTATCCTGATCTACCATAAGTGATGTGATAGTCAGACTAGTAATAATGCAGCAGTGACCACATCAGTGCATTGGGCAGGGTTGCCAGCAGTAAAGTAAAAAAAGAAGATCAATTTGGAATACATCTACATGGGTAATACATAACAGCCACAGCTGCTATTCCCCGGCACCAAGGTAATAATGTGAGTAATAAATGTCTACAAGTCAAATAATAGCTTAACATTTATTTTGGGAAATTGAACCATATTTCTCCAAACACCAGCTTATGAGTTCTAAAAATACTCACATTTTCATCTCAATACATGCTTTTTAATGTTGGCATACAAATAATAATATAACCAAGCAAAGGCTTTCATGTTAGTAGTCTGAGATGCACATGGGCGAGCTACTTACAGGTAGCTGGAGAGCTACTGGTAGCTCACGAGCTAGTCGTTGGAGACACCTGATGTATATGTTGTCCACTAGAGCAGGTAGTGCTTGTGTAAACAAGAAACATGCTTGTTAATGTACCACCACCACAGTGGCAAATGGTAGCAAATTATTAGCAAATTAAATCCAGGTCTATTAGGTTTGCCAGTGCTTTCTTATTTTATTACATTGTCTTCAGTATTTAGCTGTGCTGATTCCTATGCTTGGTTGCAAGCCATGGCATTCTCACCCAGCAAGTATATTTCGTTGCTACTGCTATTAGGAGGGTGTATACCATCACGCATGTGGTCACCTAGTAGTGTGTATCTGCGAAATGTCAGCACCATTCTCTTTTCTTTGTACTGCTTATTGTTCATAATTCTAGGATACTACATTTGGTTCCCTATTATGTAAAGGGCGCACTTTTCCTGTTTGTGCCCTGGCACACCTCAAAACAGGTGCGCCAGGCGCAAACAGGGAAATTGTGCCCTATTACATAGAATGCGCTGCCCCCAGGGCAGCCGCAAACTCGTGCTGCCCTGGGGGCATCGCTTTCAAGTGAAATACGTAGTGGCTTTAAATCAGCTGCTCCGTGTTTCACAGTGCAGGCGGTAAGCCGAATAGCACTCGTTACTTAGCATGCGTTTAGTACGCATGCCATTACAACGCGGTCGTTAGAACGACCGCGTTGTTAGTTCGCATACCTTTACTATGCAATTTGGAACAACAAATTGCAGTAGGGGGCGCTGGATGTTGGAATAGTATAATTTACTATTCCAACTCCAGTCTGTGCGGACACTAGGGAAGGTGTTGGATTTTAAATCCAACACCTTCTCCCCCCTAACACAAGCTGTTGTTCCGACTTGCGTAGTAAAGGTATGCGAACTAACAACGCGGTTGTTGTAACGACCACGTTGTAATGGCATGCGAAGTATCGCATGCGAAGTAAACGCTGTTTACCGGTAAGCCACCTGCACTTTTATGGTTTAATTCTTTTTTATTAAGAGCTGCAGAAGGTAAGTGCACATTATAAGGGTCACGCAGGACCCGGCTGGGATATAAAGCAACGTAACAATATCTCAAAGTAAACAATTAACATACGCCTCCCACCCACCACCCGAAGAAGCGAAAGGAGGAAAGGAAAGGAGAAAGCGTAAGCCACCCCCCACCCACCCATGGTCCAGTTTGGTGATAGAGCACTAGGCCAGGTAGTGTGTTAGTCCTGGTGTTCGTACAATTTACAAAGCGGGTTCTGGTGCTGTTAAGCGTAAGAGACGCAGATATCTCGTGCAGGTCAACTCCCGAAAGTCTTGTGCGAGCAGAGTGAGAAATGGCTGCCATAGGTCGCTGAAGGAGGAACCTTTCCCGGCCAAAGTAAGAGAGATCTTTTCCATTCCCAAGACATGCCATAGTCGTTGGTACCATCCCGTGTGTGCAGGAATGCGGGGGGTCTTCCAGTGAATCAGTATGTTCTAGACGGCTGTGCCTAGAGCTATAGCTATCTGTTTCCCTCGCCTAGATTTTAGGGGATAGGTAAGGGGGTTGGGCACCCCTAGGAGGACATAGGCGGGGAGTCTAGGGATCTCTGTATCAAAGTGTTTGTCCACTTCGTCCAGTATGTGTGTCCAGTAGGCCCGGAGATGTTCACAGTCCCAGAGCAAGTGGACCAGTGTACCCCTCCCTCCACATCCCCTCCAGCAGTCAAGGCTCTGTGTCGCGTCGGCTTGGTGGAGTCTCTCTGGGGTGTAGTACCAGTGATAGACTAATTTGGTGAATGTTTCGGTGAGACCTACGTGTGTTGCTGTGTGGCGTGCCCTATAGCATGCACCTTCCCATTCCTCGGGGTTGAGGTTGCGCCCTAATTCCCGTTCCCAACGGGCCCGCCCCGCCTGGTAAGTGTGGGTGTATCTGGATTGTAGCATCTTATAGAGATCCGAAATCAGCTTCTTGTCCGAGGACCGTGTTATAAGCCAACGCTCGTATGGCGTAAGGAGCCTCGCCGCCTGTGGACGGTTGTCAGGGTGCATAGCCCAGTGTCGTACCTGGAGGTAGCGCATGCGTTCCGTCTCTGGGAGACCATAGTCGGCCCGGAGCTGTGGAAAGGGGATGATATCACCCTTGGCAAATAAAAGACCTAACGCGCGACATCCAGCCTCTCGCCACGAATGAAAAGATTGTGAGTCTGTCCCGGGACTAAAATCGGGGTTATCCAATATCGACGTGAGTGGCGAAGGGAAGGTCGTGAGGTCGTGGCGTATGTTCGTCTGGTCCCAGACCGTGAGGATTGTGCGTGTCACCTGCGAGGCATATAGATTGGGGGGGCGGTGGGCCTTCAAGAGAAAGGGAATCTTCATGAGAGAGGTACCTGCAACGGCTCGGTCCTGGAAAAGCCAGTTTTTTTCAGATTCGGCCCGGCTCAATTCAACCAGATATCTAAGCTGAGTGGCCTTGTAATAGAGCGCGAGGTCCGGGATCCCGAGTCCCCCTTCATGGGGTGGGAGAAAGCCGACCGCTCGTTTTAGTCGTGGTTTACGTCCCTGCCAGATGAAAAGGGAGAGGTCCGATTGCACCTTCTGAAGCCAGCCAGTGGGAGGTGGCAGGGGAAGTGTTTGAAATAGATAAAGGATTTTGGGAAGGACTGTCATCTTTATCACAGCGACACGCCCCAGCCAGGAGATTTGTTGATGCTTCCACTTCCGGAGCTCAGTGCGGATGTGAGTGTGGAGAAGTGAGAAATTAGCTAGTCTCATGTCCTGCAGGGTTGGGGCCAGATATATACCCAGATATGGGACGGTATCATCAGACCACCACAGGAGGTAGCGGGCCTGCAAGTCAGCTCTCTCCTGGGGTGGCAATGAGAGGTTCATCGCTATAGATTTAGTCAGATTGACCTTGAACCCAGAGGCTCCGGCGAAGGTGTCTAGTTCCTCCAGAAAAGCGCCCAGTGCTCTCTCAGGGTTCGCTAGGGTGACAAGCACATCGTCCGCGTACAAGCTGATGGTATGGGTGTCCCCACCAAAGCGGATGCCTGTGATCCGAGATGGGCTCCATGTAGAGAGCGAAGAGTAGAGGTGACAAGGGGCAACCCTGTCTCGTTCCCCTATGAATAGGGAAGGGAGCGGAGGTGTGCCCGTTAATTCTTATGGTCGCGGGTGGGAGATCGGTAGCAATTAAAAATATGTGTCCGCATTTTCTCCCCCAAGCCGATACGGGCCAATACCTGCTCTAGATATGGCCAATGGACCCGATCGAAGGCCTTCTCTGCATCGATCGTGAGAAGCATGTACTTCCCTGGTATGCGGGAGGCTTTTTCTATGAAGTGAGTGACACGTTTTGTGTTGTCGCTTGTCTGCCGTTGCGATATGAACCCAGCTTGGTCGGGGTCCACTAGCCCCTGCATATAGGGGGCGAGTCAGCTTGCCAGAATGCTGGTGTAAAGCTTCAGGTCTACGTTTAGGAGTGAGATAGGCCGATATGATCCGCATTCTGACTTGTCTTTCCAGGGCTTAGGGAGGACGACTATCGCCGCTTCCAGCATGGAGGGAGGGATGGCCCCCGACGCCGCGAAAGAGTTAAAAAGCCGGGTGAGCAAGGGGGCAAGTATCGCGCAAAATTGTTTATAAAAGGCCGCTGTGTAGCCATCTGGGCCAGGAGATTTACCCAGTTTCAGGCGGGCGATGGCGGTGATAACTTCCTCCGGCCTGATCTCCCTTTCGATATGGCTGTCTGGTCCGATGTCAAGGTGGGGAGACGGGCCTCGGTTAGATAAGAATCGATGTCCGCCTCATCCAGAGGCTGGTCATCGTAAAGGTGGGTGTAAAACTTGCAGAAGGTTTCAACAATAGCCGTGTCATCGGAGCATGCTTTGCCCGTACCATCTCTGATTTCCTGGATGCCCTCGCGTAAGCGAACCTCACGGAGCTTGTGCGCAAGGAGGTGGCCACATTTATCCCCGCCAGTGTAGAAGGAGTGTCGTAACCGCATTGCAGCATATTCTGCCTTATCCCGGTCTAAAGCCGTCAGTTGTGTCCGAGCGGCCGTGAGCTGTCGCCATATACGGGGGGCTCCGGTTCACTGGTGCATCTGCTCCATCCACGGAAGAGATAGCGATGACCTCCCCCCTGATGACCGCTTTAAGGGCCTCCCAACGCGTGGAGAGAGCGGTGTCTGGGGTGTCATTGTGCGAGAGGTAATCCTCTATGGCGCGTTTTATCTGGGTGACCGTAGCTGGCCTGTGCAAGAAAGCGTCACGAAAGCGCCAGTGTCTGGCCGGGCGTCGGATCTGTGGGAGAGCCAGCGTGATTTCCACTGGATTGTGATCAGACAGGGATGCCGCTAGTATGTCGATTGAGAGTGTGGCCTCGCGGAGGGTTTTAGTACCAAGAAAGTAATCGAGTCTCGCGTAGGTTTTGTGGGCGTTGGAATAGTAAGAGAATGCCCGTGAGTGAGGGTGTTGATGTCTCCAGAGATCTGTGAGGTCTAGGTCGTGCAATCTCGAGAGCCCTGTAGATGAAAGAGCGCCCACCTGGCTCGTGCGTTGTGCCGACCTGTCAAGGTCATTGTCAAATACTATGTTGAGGTCCCCCCCTAGTAATATGTGACGTTCCTGAGTTGCAGTGGCAGCTGTAAGAGCTTCTTGCAGAAAGTGTTCCTGTCCATCATTGGGGGCGTAAACCGAGCCCACAACCACAGCGTGACCCCCTATAGTAAAGTGGTAGGTGAGAAGTCTGCCTTTGATCTCGACTCCCTTCTGGATCGCCTTCCCCTGGAAAGCCCTGGAAACTAGAATAGCTACCCCTGCCATCTTAGAAGATGTGGAAGAGAAGAATTGGGTCGGGAAAGCGCGGGACCGAAGTCGGTGGCAGTCCTTGGAAAGGAGATGGGTCTCCTGAAGGAGGCTGATATCTGCCCGCGTACTCTCTAGGTAGGAGAGAAGTGCCCTGCGTTTGATGGGATTGTTGAGTCCTCTCACATTGAAAGTGAGAACCTTAATTGAAGGTGACAGCATCTTACACCTAAATATGGGTTAACGCCAAGCAAGAGCAGCAGAACTACCAGAGCTCCTTAACGCTAGCGCGAGAGTAAAGACATCGTAGCGCCCTCTGGACCGGGCCCCCCCCAGAAACAAAGGACAGCGAAGAGAGATAGGTAAAGAGAAGAGAGGAATAAAGACCCACAAGAAGTGAAAGAGAAAAAATAAGGCACAACTGGCGCCAAAAGTGAAAAATAAAGAGTTCGTGAGTTCAATCATTAGTCCGTCATCCCAGGATGAACAGGAAAAAAGTCTTTGGGGTCGAATGGTGGCTGATGGGAGCTCCCCCCCTCTCCCTCCACCCCCGAACATCTGTGAAAGACCGCTTCAGGGCAGCCGGAGTCAGTTACGTGCTTGTCGTGTTGGCCAAGGCTCCCGGCAACGCCGCCAGAGCGGCCTGCTGCTCCTTCTTGACCTCCTGCGGGTCCGGTCTTCGGACTCATTGCCGGTGACGCTGCTGCCTCCACCTCGGGCGGCCGTCGCTAGAGCCCTGGTCCGAGCGCTCTCCATTGTCGTTGTCCCCTGGGAGAGGGATCCCCAGAAGTTTACTCACCTCAGACAGGGAGCGAAGTTGGAACAACTTCCCCTCGTGCCGAAATACAAGGCGGAACGGATGTCCCCAGGAATAGGAGATGTTTCTTTGGCGCAGGGCCTCCGTGATGGGCCGGAAGGTCCGCCGTTTTTGGAGTGTGATGGTGGCGAGGTCCTGATAGAGGGCCAGCGGCTGGTTACGGAAAGTGAGCGGTTGCAGCGAGCGGGCTTTACAGAGGACATCTTCCTTGGTGCGGTAATCTTGGACGCAAACCAGTATGTCCGCCGGAGGAGCCGTCGGCGCCCTGGGGGGGCCTACTCTGTGCGCCCTGTCCAGTTTAAAATCAAAGTCTGGAGGATTGCCCAAGACAAAGTTGAAGAGTTCTCGAACATAACCAAAAATGTCGCCTGCCTCTTTGTCAGTGCTCACTCCCCTAATACGAATGTTGTGTCGGCGGGAGCGGTTCTCGAGGTCCTCCAGGTGAGATTGGACATCCACTTGCTGCTCATGTATCCGCAAGACCTCCTGTTGCATGGCTGCAAGTTCAGTGTCCCGGGTATCGCTTTTGGTCTCCAGAGACGCCACTCTTTCTGCTATATCGTCCACATCCTTGCGGATGTCTTTGATCTCTGCCGTGAGATCGCGTTTCACCGTCTGGAGGTCGTCCCGCAAGGCTGCGAACAGTGATTCCAGGAAGGCCCGAGTCACAGGCGCCTCCGTGGTGGTGGCCATTTGTGCCGTCGCTCCCTCCCGACCGGGCTCCGCCGGCCCCACACTCCGTGCCCGGGCGAAAAGATCCTTGAGTGAGTTCTCTTTCGGGGCTTGTTTGTCCTTCCTGCCCCGGGTGGATGTCATACTCGGTTGTTCCCGCAATGTCGTCCCCTCCGGCCTCGGGTCAGGTCCCACGGGCTGCCCCCGCCAACCAGCGGCCCCTGCTGTGCCAATCCGCGGCCCGTGGTGTCTGGGCCAGATGCAGACGTGCTCACTCTGCCGCTCACGAGGGGCAACGGTGCGGGCTGTCCACTGGTGGTCTGTGCGGCTTCCTCCGGTGAGAAGATCTGCCTCCGGTCTTCGGGTCTGTGAGAGGCACTGGCTGGATGTGCTTGGGGGCAAGGTGCGGGGGGGAGGCAAGAGCAGCTAAACGGCCTGCTGGGAGGACCACCCCTCAACGTATGAGGCCAGGGCGGTAGGCCCGGCGAGGAGGTTGGCAAGGTGCTGCTTCTAGGGCCCGATTGCCTCGCTGAGCCAAGTAATCCTACTGCCCAGAACAGATCTGAAGCGACCAGAGGAGTCAGGCCGGCCGAGTCTAAGGAACCCCCGTGGTCTGTCCAATAGGTTTGCCAGCTGTGTAAGGCGGCCCAGGGGCCCCCGTCGGGTCCGGACAACAGGGATTGCTACGAGGGCGGGGGGTACAGCAGGACTCACCGCCGTAGGTCACTGGGTGCGTCTCCGCGGTGGGGGCCGGGGTGCCCCGGGATGGCTCGTTCCGCTCGTGACAGCCCTCCCATACCCTCCGGGCTCACCACATTCTTTGACTGCCCCCAGATGGGCTCTCGTCCACGTCCCGTGGGCCTCAGGAGCGGGCCCGTAGGCCGCAGCAGGAAAGGCCGGTGCGAGCGGGCCCGCAGCCGCAGGGTGCCGGGTTGCTGTCCCCAGGGGCGTGTGGATGATGTCGCCTCCTCCGGCCTCGCCCCCACGGGCCGCGACCCCAACGGCGGTGGGTGGCGGCTGCAGCGACGGAGCGCGGCACGCCGGGCCCCGCGGCTATTGATCTCCGAGCTGCTGCTGCGTGGTTGGGTCAGGGCGCTCCAGACGGGCCGCCGCCGCCAGCTCCAGGTTTGCTCCGGGCCCACCCTTCTCCTGGGCAGCGATTGCCAAATCCGTCATTCCCAAACAGAAAATGGCGGGCGCCGTGTCTCCGGACGCCCGCATCTGCCGCGCACCAGGCTTGTGCGAAGAGAAGAGGTCCCGGGAACTGATCACAGCGCCCGAGAGCACCGCAGCACCTCGTGGTCAGCCGCCGGCAGATCGACCCCCGTGGCTGTGGCAGCGCCTCCGACCGTGGCGTGCCAGCGCCTCCCCGCTGGGCCGGCCCCCGCCAGGAGCCAGGCGCAGCACCACCGGGGCTCCGGTAGCTCCAGAAATCGGGTCACCGGGAGACCCAGGACGCCCTGAACTTCAGGTCAGTGCTTTTTGATGGGCTCCGGTACCGGAATCAGTGCTTATTTGTCGGCGGGTGGAGGAGAGGAGAGAAGGCACGCCCTAACTCTCCGCCATCTTGGCCACGCCCCCCACCTGCACTTTTAAAGGGGATTAGAGAGTCCCTTACAAGCGGGTGTAGTCAGTGACTGCATCTGCCTGCAAGGGGATGTCTGGGAGGTCCATAGGGCCCCCTTTCTCCCCTCCAGAGGGCTGCTATCAGGGGGCGCACTGACAGTGCGCCACCTTTTAGGTGAGAGAATTCACAGCAAAAGGCAAAACAGAAACTACAGAAGCAGAGAGGGAATCATGAGTGAGAGATGTGACAGGAGGAAAAATGAGAAAGACGCAGCTAAGAACGAAGAGAATTAGGGGAAGAGACAGGTGTGACAAAGAGAAAGTCTAGAAGGAGAGCAGATAGGGTGGACACATGAAAAAGAGGCATCTGAGAGAAAGGGGTGATAGGAGAGAGAGAGGTGAGACAGAAAGTTCAAAGAGAGGGATGTAAGGAGACAGCAGTAAGAGTAGTAATAAAGAGAGACTGGAATGAGAGAATTCAGAAAGAGACAGAGGGGGTGAAAGGGAAATATGCAAGCAAGCAAGTGTAATGAGGCAAATGGGACAAAAAGAAGAGAAACGGGTGAATGAACAGCGAGTAGAGATTATCAGGGGTCGCAGTTGTGGGTATCGGGGCTCCACCTCCTTGTTTTCTGTCCATTTTTAGTATACTAATCATTAATAGTCTTTATTCTCTGTTAATGTAATACAAAATGCAGAATAAAGAGCTGGAAAAAGAAATTCGCTGATAACTAAGGCAAGTAAATGTTTTTAAATGTATGTTGTGTTTGAGTGTGCATGTAAGAGTGTGTTTGCGTGAGATAGAGCATGTGTGAGCATGTGTCTGTTAAAGTAAGAGAGAGTGAGTGACTGATAGTGAGTGAGAACAAGTGAGACAGAGTCATTAAGTGAGTTAGAGTGAGTGGGTATTAGTTTTGACCCTGGTATGTGGGTATTAGTGGGTGAGAGAATTACTGGAAGTGAAAGTAAGTTAATGAGAATTAATAAGAATGAGTGTATAGACTGTTAGAGACTGTAAGGCAGTATTAATATGTGAGTGCGTGACAGTGAGTGAACGTAACTGTAAGTGAGAATGAATGCTTCATAGTGAGTGTGAATAAGTGTGAATAAATGAATTAGAATAAGACTGCGTGCAAGTGAGTTTGAAGGGGTGAGAAAGTATGAGTAAGACTAAATGTGAGTGAGAATGCGTGCAAAAGAATGTGAATGCGTGGGACTGAGTGAGAAAGAATGAGTGAGTCCAAGTGAGTGTGTGACAATGTATGAGTGTATCCGAGTGAATGTGAATGAGTGAGTGAATGTAAGCGAGTATGAGAGAGAATGTGGTGTTATGCTTTCTAGTCCATAGTTGGCCATGGCATTCTGAAGGTAATTCTTGGTTTATAGAGGCCCCATCAGGCAAAATGCATGTGCTAGCATACTTGAGACAATTCTTAGCATGATACTGAGACTGACAAGCTAGAGTTATACCTGACATATGGGAACAGCTATGGAAAGATTCTGTCACTGAAGTACTGGAGGAAATTATTGGCATAGGTGTACACATTGTAAAATGCAAGCAATGCCTAATGGTAATTCCTTGCTTAATGAAGGACAACTGTGGTATACTGTGGGGAGGGCAACCATGACCAAATTCTGGTCCTAACATACAAGAGGTAATTTTCGCCATAAGGGTCAACCATGGTATATGGATAGCACTAATGGAAGAATTGTGGCACTGGCATATTGTATGGTGTTTTTTGGCCTAAGACGGCACCCATAGTATCTGGGGGGAGGAGCATCATACGAATCACTGTTTATTTTCTGCCGCTTTCACCGGGACCAGGGTATTACATTTAGGATTTGTAAAATAAATAATGTCAGCAGCGCAATGCATATTCTTCTAATTACATAAAAAATAAGTACAAAGTAAACATATTTTTGTACAAGTTACTGTTTCGTTTCATTATTGATAATACATGAAAAAGTATGTGTGTGAATAAACCTTAGCCTCTATGAATTTGCCTTGTAAATGATCAGGAATCAAAATTTATTGGCAATGAGGAATTAATATTGTTCATTTTCAATATAAGGTGTATATCAATTTATACATGTGAACTTAAATATTCCCTATGATCTATTAATAGATATCCCATTGTGCTATACACTAGGGGAACCCTTGACTCTTTGTGGTATAAATAATTCAGGTTTCCAGTTCTGTTCATTGTTCTGTATTACTATATTCTCTTCAGACAAACAAATACGGTTTTATATATTAAAAAGAGAAAGGAGTAGGGTTCCCAGGGCATGACAAATAAGTGCCATAAAGGTTGTGGCCTCACTTTCTGTAAATATCCAAGGTTAAAGATCATGATGATGTCACTTCCCGTGTTGTTATTAAGGTCAAGGATGTGTGATGTCACTTCTGCTACCACAGGCATTTTGGTGAATCGACGTCCATGCCTGAACCCAAAAACCCCACAGTAGTCCTAAACTCCACCCAAGTTTAATGTATCTTTCCTTTGAAATGTTTCCTTTAATTTTTAATTTTTTTGTATTTCCTTAAAATTGTCTTTCCAATATTGAATATGAATGCACATGGGATTTTTTTGCAATGATCCAATTAATAACGCTGTTCTTCTTTTCTCGTAAAATGTTGTTACTATGTAATACATTGTGGTCTTACTTTTCCCACAAAGAACTTGGAGGGTTATTTAGTTTGGCAGATGTCCTACATCCATCAAACTCTAAAGAATCCCCTTAGTGTGTGTTCATGGATCCTGGTGGTAGGTTGTGGTTCCCGGTGGAAATGTTGTGACTTGCCCCAAATATGGCCCACTGTCCCACTAATGTGAAACAAAATTCACTAGAACTCTTCAAGTCATTTTGAAAATACAGGTGCTCACATTATAGAAGGGCGTTCACCACTCGAAATTTAACTTCCAGAGCGTATATATAAACGTCTACTTCTGCTGCTGCCAAATCATACCATTTTCTTGGCAGGGTGTCTGTCTGTGTTGCTTTATGTAAGACTCTTGTTACTGTGGCTGCTTCTTTTACTGTGAAGTGTTCTATTGTTTCAGCATCAGGTCAAATTTCTTTCAGATGAAAGGACTTTTTTTCTTCTACGGTAGGTATTTGCATGGGACTTGGAGATGTTTGGAACCCAAGGCCATGCAAATATTCATTGACTGTTTTTGGCTCTCTTGAGTTACAGTTTTAAGTCGTTGGGATTTCAATGGCATTTAAAAAATATGACAATTTTCTCTTTAAAGTATACAATAAATTTGCCTAATGGGTTTGCCAAGTGCATTTTCTGTCCAACAAGGGAGGACATGATGATTTTGGCTTCAACAAAAACCTGAAAGAAACAGGAACAGTTTACCAGACATTTTTTCAATTACCAACAGTTCAGAAATGTCGATTTCTACTGTTCTATACAAAAAGTATTTGGGTGTCTGCTCCTATAAACTGGGATGTTCCTTCTGGAAATGGCTTGAAAAGAAAGTTTGATATGTTGTGGTAGTGGCCTGAATGTCTCTCTACAAGATCAGCATACTAAATTGAACATAAATGTATAAAAAACATAGGTAAATAAAAATCTAAAAACAAGAATTAAACTTTCTTTTCCTAACCTGTTTAAGTGGATAGTTGGCCACATACTATTCAAAGTTTGCATCAAGGCCTACCGGGCATCGATTTCCCACCACTGCTTCAAACCTTGCATAAGTACTGGAGCTCTGAAGTCAGTACCTTTCACTTGTTTTAGCTCCACAATAAGTCTATTCTATTCAGTGGAGAAGAGCATTGTCAGGATCAGGATGCTTTGTCAATCCGTTCGAGGCTAGAACTAAGCATAAAGGTCCTAAGGCACTACCTGAAGGTACCATTCTTGCAGTGATAGCACAAGTATAGTGATGGTTAGGTTAGAGTTTACTTAGGAAAGGCGTTTTTCGCTTTCTTAGCTTTGTAGAAGTTTGAGGAATCTGCACAAAACTTCCCAAAAACATAAATCAATTTTCGGCTCTTCATGGCAAGTTTTGTGCAGATCCGTCAAGCAGGGACTGAGAAAAAGAGGGTGAGGGGGTCCCAAAAACTGGATTTTCTATATTAAGGGGCCGATTCTGATTCCGGCCGGAAATCTCTCCGACCGAGCCGGACCCGGAGAGAATTCCGACCGAATCGGACCCCAGCAGTCCGACCGGACGAGTACGATGCATTCGCATGCTATCGGACTCGATTCGGTCGGACTCCCATTGAAGTCAATGGGAGCCGGTCGTACGACGCGTACGCGGGCTCCCATTGACTCAATGGGTGCGAGGCGAACAAGGGCGCCCCTACAGTGGGTACGCGTCCATGCGCATCGCGGCGTACATGCACAGGTAGGGGGACCCATGGGTCCCCCCTGTGTGCGACTCGCGCGCCTACGCGTTCAGGGGGGTCCGACGCGGACCCCCAAAGTCCGGCTCCGACAGCTCTTTCGAGACGGACGGCGCGAGTCGGTCGGACTGCTTGCGGCGCGCATCGTACTTACCCGCCCGGGAAACGTCTCCATAGCGCGGTGCGAGTCGTGTCCGTGTGAGTCGGTCGGAGCGTGTTGAAGCCGCGTACGAGTCGGTCGGCGATTTCGCGGGAGCATGCATCGTACTCGCTCGGCCGGACCCGCGTACGATTCGGTCGGGAAACAGGGCTCCGACTCGGATCCGGTAAATCCGAATCCGATTCGGAGCACTACCGGCTGAGATCGGAATCGGCCCCTAAGTGTCATAGAATTCTTTGCTCCTCAATACAGAAAAAAATGGGTGAATGGAATTATAAAACAATTGACATGGAAGTACAAGTGCCTTTGCTTAGTTTGGTGTTAATCCGCTCAGTAGTTTTCAAGAATTTAGCAAGTAAAAAGTGTTCTGGTTTGGGCATCAAGAGGTTACATTTTAGAAATATCTGGACCATTATTTTGTGAATCCTCTGTGAATTCGCGAATCTATGTAGGATTCATGACTCCCTTTAAAAAACATAAAGGTACAAATTAGAGTAGAGAGCTTTATCTCCCTTTGTGCGTTGCAAATTTGCAAATCTGCCACATTCTGATTGGCTGGCCATCACAGAAACATTTCTGTTGCAGCCACCATTACACAAGATGATGCACTGAGCATCATTTTGGGAGACAGAGAAACAAAAAAAGGCATAAGGGTCATGGTGAACCTACCCTCACCCCTAGGCCCATGTGGGAGGGGTGCCCAAGGCACCACACGGTATGAAAAATAATTTCGTTTAGCATAGGCAGGGCCACTGGAATTATGCTGCAGGAGAGGGCCAAATTATGTGGCAGAGTTGAGTAAATTATGCAGCAAGAAACTGCAAATTATGCAGCATAATGCGGCACCTTTTGCAATAGTATTACTTCATTATTTCATCATTTTTAGGTCGAGCCTAGCGCAGCGCGCATGCGCTGCTCTATGGGGAGGCTTCTTGTAAGCACTCCCAACTTCCTAGAGACTTTTCCGTGTGGATTTGTTTACACCCACACATTTTATTGGCCATTGCGTATGGCTTTCACAAATGAAAGCACGCAAATGGCCAAAGGCGTGGTATGTCCCGCCTTTTCTTTAAATGTTCACTCCCATAGCCTATGTGTCTCGGGAGTGAGCGGAGTGAGCAGCGGCGCGCAGTGTGCCAGCTGCATTCCAGGCTGCATTCCAGGATCAGGTTACTGTTACTAATTTACCCAGCGCGGGCGCTTTGACTTTCGCGACCGCGCTGGTTTTGAGTTCCATAAACAACTTTGGGGCTATCTTGGGGCTGCATTCCAGGATCAGGTTACTCAAATAAAACTTGATACTTTGCGAAACATCAATAAAAGCACTTGTTTAAGCTAACACTGAGCATACGGGATGTAAATTTTCACAAGGCACAAGTTTAAAAAAGAGGTAATTGCGTAGTCTATCAGCTTCTCTTTCTTGAACATCGTAGGCACGGGGGTGCTCAAAAAAATGAGAAAGCACCCTGAGGCTGAGGCTGTAATGAAAATAATTAATTTTTACCGTGCATGGACGCTTACCCTCAATATGAAACTTCGATTTTTATATAAACACAAGAGCCCAAGGCCCGGCGTTTCTATGGTTTAATCGCAACAAGGGGGGGGGGGGCCGCGTACGAAAACTGTTGTCAGTGGGGCTCCGCATTTTTTTCACCCACGCTTTCACGCACACCACACCCACTTTTGGGGAAATTATTATAACCCCTCATCGCCCCACACAGACAGCCACTATGTTTTTTATATCTTTGGAAAGTTAATGAGAGGTTGAAACAGGATATAGGTTTTTATCGGTAACATGAGATCCCCCCCCTCGAAGTCTCTCTTCCTAGCCACCCCCCACCCCACCCCACCCCACCACCACAACATCAGTTCACGCATATTTGCCATGCCGGGGTCACAAAAGGGAGGGAGGGCAGGGGCGAGACACATGATTGAAAGCAGAGGCTGGCTTGAGTACCCTCGCTGCCGGCTCTTTCCCGGCTCCACCGAGGCAGGGAAGAGGCTGAATTACTGATTTTAATTGAAAGCAGGCCAGGGAGGGAGGGCCCTGCGTGGGTCTCTGACCCCCCTGTCACCCTTCTCCAGTTCCAAGCAGCAGCAAGAGTTTTTCAGGGAGACTGGAAAATTATACATTGTCTTTCAATTGGAAGGAGAAAAGTGAGCTCTTTCAGAATGCTGAAAGGCGGAGTTTGGGAAGTACAGGGTGCACCATGGAATTTCACGTAGTTGAGGTCTACACTATAAGGAGGGGGCGACTCCACTAAACGCTCAATACAAATCCCATCCTCCTCTCTCGTCTGCCAGGGCGTGCATGGGCAAATTTACATAAAACCAAAAACGTTACAGTAAATCTACACTACAATAAAAATATTGCCCACTTTCCCATAACCCCATATTTTACAACTGCTTTCTGTGTGTTTTGGGGTATACTACGCCAAACTGTTAGGTCTTGCAACATACACTCCACATACTACCACTCAGTGCCACATATTTACACGCCACATATTTACACTCTACTCAATGCAACATAAATACACTCCTCATAATACCACTCAGTGCCACGTAATAACACGCCACATAATTACACTCTACTCAATGCAACATGAATACACTCCACATAATACCACTCAGTACCACATAATTATACACCACGTAATTTCACTCTACTCAATGCAACATAAATACACTCCACATAATACCACTCAGTATCACATAATCACACTTCACAATTACACTCTATTCAATACAACATAAATACACTCCACATAATCCCTCAGTGCCAAATAATTACACACCACATAATTACACGTCACATAATTATACTCTATTCAATGCAAATTAAATACACTCCACATAATAACGCTGTACCACATAATTACACGCCACTTTTTTACACTATACTCGATGCAACCTAAATACACTCAACATAATACCACTCAGTACCACATAATTACACGTCACATTATTGCATTCTATTTAATGCAACATAAATACACTCCACATAATACCACTCTGCCACATATTTACATGCCACATAATTACACTTGATTCAATGCAACATAAATACACTCCACATAATACCACTCAGTACCACATAATTACACGTCACATAATTATGCTCTATTCCATGGGTACTCACAAACTTTCTCTCGGGGGCCAAATTTACAGTGTGGTTTGTGGCTGAAGGCCGCACCGGTGGGGGCGGGGTCATTGGGGGAGGGGGCGGGGCTAGAGCAACAAAAAAAACTGTGACCATGAGGTGGAACACAGGCCCCTGCAGCGGACGCCTTCGTCCACTGAGCCACCAGACCCGGCATACACATCTCTCTCTCTCTCTCTCTCTCTCTCTCTCTCTCTCTCTCTCTCTCTGTCTCCCTCCCTCTCTCTATCTCTCCCTCCCTCTGTCTCTCTCTGTCCCCCTCCCTCTCTCTCTCTGTCTCCCTCCCACCCTCTCTCTATCTCTCTCTCTCTCTCTCTCTCTCTCTCTCTCTCTCTCTCTCTCTCCCTTCCTCTCTCTCTCTGTCTCCCTCCCTCTCTCTCTCCCTCCCTCTCTCTCTCTCTCTGTCTCCCTCTCTCTGTCTCCCTCCCTCTCTCTCCCTCTGTCTCCCTCCCTCTGTCTGTCTCCCTCTGTCTGTCTCCGTCTGTCTCCCTCCCTCTGTCTCCCTCCCTCTGTCTCCCTCCATCTGTCTCCCTCTATCTGTCTCCCTCTATCTGTCTCCCTCTATCTGTCTCCCTCCCTCTGCCTGTCGCCCTCCTCCCTCTGCCTGTCGCCCTCCTCCCTCTGTCTGTCTCCCTCCTGTCTCCCTCTGTCTCCTTCCCTCTGTCTCCCTCCCTCTGTCTCCCTCTCTCTGTCTCCCTCTGTCTCCCTCTCTCTGTCTCCGTCTGTCTCCCTCTGTCTGTCTCCCTCCCTGTCTGTCTCCCTCCCTGTCTGTCTCCCTCCCTCTGTCTCCCTCCCTCTGTCTCCCTCCATCTGTCTCCCTCTATCTGTCTCCCTCTATCTGTCTCCCTCCCTCTGTCTCCCTCCCTCTGTCGCCCTCCTCCCTCTGCCTGTCGCCCTCCTCCCTCTGTCTGTCTCCCTTCCTCTGTCTCTCTCTGTCTGTCTCCCTCCCTCTGTCTCCCTCCCTCTGTCTCCCTCTCTCTCCCTCTCTCTGTCTCCCTCTCTCTGTCTCCCTCTGTCTCCCTCCCTCTGTCTCCCTCCCTCTGTCTCCCTCCCTCTGTCTCCCTCCCTCCCTCTGTCTCCCTCCCTCTGTCTCCCTCCATCTGTCTCCCTCCCTCCTCTGCCTGTCGCCCTCCTCCCTCTGCCTGTCGCCCTCCTCCCCCTGTCTGTCTCCCTCTGTCTCTCTCTGTCTGTCTCCCTCCCTCTGTCTCCCTCCCTCCCTCTGTCTCCCTCCCTCTGACTCCCTCCCTCTGACTCCCTCCCTCTGTCTCCCTCCCTCTCTGTCTCCCTCTCTCTCTGTCTCTCCCTGTCTCCCTCCCTCTGTCTCTCCCTCTGTCTCTCCCTCTGTCTCTCTCTCTCTCTGTCTCTCTCTCTCTGTCTCCCTCGGTCTCCCTCTCTCTGTCTCCCTCTCTCTTTGTCTCCCTCCCTCTCTCTCTGTCTCCCTCTCTCTCTGTCTCCCTCTCCCTCTGTCTCTCTCTCTCTGTCTCTCTCTCTCTGTCTCCCTCGGTCTCCCTCTCTCTGTCTCCCTCTCTCTCTGTCTCCCTCTCTCTCTGTCTCCCTCCCTGTCTCCCTCCCTGTCTCCCTCCCTGTCTCCCTCTATCTGTCTCCCTCTATCTGTCTCCCTCTGTCTGTCTCCCTCTCCCACCCTCTCCCTTCCCTGACTCCCTCCCTCTGTCTCCCTCTGCCTCCCTCCCTCTGTCTCCCTCTCTCTCTGTCTCCCTACCTCTGTCTCCCTCTCTCTCTGTGTCCCTCCCTCTCTGTCTCCCTCCCTCTCCATCCCTCTGTCACCGTTCGTCACCCTCCGTCTCCCTCCCTCTGTCACCCTCTCCGTCTCTCTGCCTCTCCCTCCCTCCCTCTGTCACCCTCTCCGTCTCTCTGCCTCTGTCTCTGCCTCTATCTGTCTGTCCCTGTTCCTGTCTGCCAATATCTGTCTCTGTCTGTCCCTGTCCCTCCCTCTGTCTCCCTCCCTCTGTCTCCCTCCCTCTGTCTTCCTCCCTCTGTCTCCCTCTGTCTGTCTCCCTCTGTCTGTCTCCCTCTCTCTCTGTCTCCCTCTCTCTCTGTCTCCCTCTCTCTGTCTCCCTCTCTCTGTCTCCCTCTCTCTGTCTCCCTCTGTCTCCCTCCCTCTGTCTCCCTCCCTCTCTCTCTGTCTCCCTCTCTCGCTGTCTCCCTCTCTGTCTCCCTCCCAGGCCTGAGCTCCCTGGCCTTGGCTCAACTCTCTGACTACAGGCTGGCGGGAAACATCACATCACAGGCTCTTAACGCACACCTCACCCGGCTATCACTCCCTGCTGCCCTCTGTCACCCTCTGCCATCTCACCCGGCTCTCACTCCCTGCTGCCCTCCGTCACCTTAACCGGCTCTCACTCCCTGCTGTCCTCCGTCACCTCACCCGGCTCTCACTCCCTGCTGCCCTCTGTCACCTCACCCGGCTCTCACTCCCTACTGCCCTCTGTCACCCTCTGTCACCTTACCCGGCTCTCACTCCCTGCTGCCCTCCATCACCTCACCCGGCTCTCACTCCCTGCTGCCCTCTGTCACCTTACCCGGCTCTCACTCCCTGCTGCCCTCCGTCACCTCACCCGGCTCTCACTCCCTGCTGCCCTCTGTCACCTCACCCGGCTCTCACTCCCTACTGCCCTCTGTCACCTCACCCGGCTCTCACTCCCTACTGCCCTCTGTCACCCTCTGTCACCTCACCCGGCTCTCACTCCCTGCAACCCTCTGTCACCTTACCTGGCTCTCACTCCCTGCAACCCTCTGTCACCTCATCCGGCTCTCACTCCCTGCTGCCCTCCGTCACCCTCTGCCATCTCACCCGGCTCTCATTCCCTGCTGCCCTCCGTCACCTCACCCAGCTCTCACTCCCTGCTGCCCTCTGTCACCCTCTGCCATCTCACCCGGCTTTCACTCCCTGCTGCCCTCCGTCACCTCACCTGGCTCTCACTCCCTGCTGTCCTCTGTCACCCTCTGTCACCTCTCCGGGCTCTCACTCCCTGCTGTCCTCTGTCACCCTGTGCCATCTCACCCGGCTCTCACTCCCTCCTGCCCTCCGTCACCTCACCCGGCTCTCACTCCCTACTGCCCTCTGTCACCCTCTGTCACCTCACCCAGCTCTCACTCCCTACTGCCCTCTGTCACCTCACCTGGCTCTCACTCCCTGCTGCCCTCTGTCACCCTCTGCCATCTCACCCGGCTCTCACTCCCTGCTGCCCTCCGTCACCTCACCCGGCTCTCACTCCCTGCTGCCCTCCGTCACCTCACCTGGCTCTCACTCCCTGCTGGCTCTGTAACCCTCTGCCATCTCACCCGGCTCTCACTCCCTGCTGCCCTTCGTCACCTCACCCGGCTCTCACTCCCTGCTGCCCTCCGTCACCTCACCTGGCTCTCACACCCTGCTGTCCTCTATCATTCTCTGTCACCTCACCCTGCATGTGTGGCAGCCCGGGCTGAGACAGCTTCCCGGGCACACACACAGCCGCACCCGAGTACTTCACAGGTCTTTAAAAGACCATTTGCATGAAAATGAGGCTTTGTTGTATTTCACCTCTTCTTAGCGCTCCTGCAGCTCCACTCGGACTCCGTCACCTCACCCGGCTCTCACTCCCTACTGCCCTCTGTCACCTCACCCGGCTCTCACTCCCTGCAACCCTCTGTCACCTTACCCGGCTCTCACTCCCTGCAACCCTCTGTCACCTCATCCGGCTCTCACTCCCTACTGCCCTCTGTCACCCTCTGTCACCTCACCCGGCTCTCACTCCCTGCTGCCTTCTGTCACCTCATCCGGCTCTCACTCCCTGCTGCCCTCCGTCACCCTCTGCCATCTCACCCGGCTCTCACTCCCTGCTGCCCTCCGTCACCTCACCCGGCTCTCACTTCCTGCTGCCCTCTGTCACCCTCTGCCATCTCACCCGGCTCTCACTCCCTGCTGCCCTCCGCCACCTCACCCGGCTCTCACTCCCTGCCCTCTGTCACCCTCTGTCACCTCACCCGGCTCTCACTCCCTGCCCTCTGTCACCTCACCCGGCTCTCACTCCCTGCAACCCTCTGTCACCTCACCCGGCTCTCACTCCCTGCTGCCCTCTGTCACCCTCTGCCATCTCACCCGGCTCTCACTCCCTGCTGCCCTCCGTCCACCCGGCTCTCACTCCCTGCTGTCCTCTGTCACCCTCTGTCACCTCACCGGGCTCTCACTCCCTGCTGTCCTCTGTCACCCTGTGCCATCTCACCCGGCTCTCACGCCCTCCTGCCCTCCGTCACCTCACCCGGCTCTCACTCCCTACTGCCCTCTGTCACCCTCTGTCACCTCACCCGGCTCTCACTCCCTACTGCCCTCTGTCACCTCACCTGGCTCTCACTCCCTGCTGCCCTCTGTCACCCTCTGCCATCTCACACGGCTCTCACTCCCTGCTGCCCTCCGTCACCTCACCCGGCTCTCACTCCCTGCTGCCCTCCGTCACCTCACCCGGCTCTCACTCCCTGCTGGCTCTGTAACCCTCTGCCATCTCACCCGGCTCTCACTCCCTGCTGCCCTCCGTCACCTCACCCGACTCTCACTCCCTGCTGCCCTCCGTCACCTCACCTGGCTCTCACACCCTGCTGTCGTCTATCGTTCTCTGTCACCTCACCCTGCGTGTGTGGCAGCCCGGGATGAGACAGCTTCCCGGGCACACACACACACAGCCGCACCCGAGTACTTCACAGGTCTTTAAAAGACCATTTGCATGATAATGAGGCTTTGTTGTATTTCACCTCTTCTTAGCGCCCCTGCAGCTCCACTCGGACTATCGCTGGAATCGCCCGCCCCCATAGAGCAGAGACTGTGTTTGCTGACACTCTGTTAAAAAAAACAACAACACAGGTACGATGTCTGCAAGGTCCGTGGGCCGCCAAGGAAGGCTTGCCGGGACGCTGGCGGCCCGCGGGCCGTACTATGAGTACCCGTGCTCTATTCAATGCAACAAAACACTCCACATAATAACACTATACCACATAATTACATGCCACATAATCACACTGTACTCAATGCAACATAAATATACTCCACATAATACCACTCAGTGTGACATAGTTACACGCCACATGAAATTTGTACTTGTAAAGCGCACTTATACCCCCAAAGGGGTGTCCTGGCGCTGTACGCATACCGCTGTGGAACCCTTCCTGGCTTTTCCCTGTGAAATGTCCACTCCTGGGCACCCCCAGGGTGAAGCCAGGCATCCCAGCGCTGTTGGGGCCGTTGTGGAGATTAAGCAAGCTATTGCCCAGAGTTGCAGAGTGGGACCCATGATTAGAATAGGCACCGAGGCGAGAATTATCAGGTCCGAGGAAATTGAGCCCAAGACCCGCCGAGGCGGGAATTGAACCCTGGTCCCGGGCCAGATCTCTGCATCAGGGTCTGCCGCTCTAACCATTGAGCCACACTTCTCCACCATTGAGCCACACTTCTCCACAATTACACTCTACTCAATGCAACATGAATACACCCCACATACCACTCAGTACCACATAATTACAAGCCACATAATTACACTCTATTCAATGCAACATAAATACCCTCCACATAATAACACTGTGCCACATAATTACACGCCACATAATTAGAATGATTTTTTATAGAGCGCATAGAATAGAATGATTTTTATAGAGCGCATGGCTACCCGGAAGCATCCCAGCGCTGAGAATCACTAAGAGAGGGCCGGCCCTCTAAGGAAAGAGCCAGGTTTTGAGCTGTTTACGGAAGGCTGAATGAGTACATTGACTGCGAAGCTGCAGTGGGAGGCTATTCCACAGCTTGGAGGCATTGTACGAGAAGCGCCTGCCTCCACTTCTTGCCTTCTTGACCCTTGGTACCACTGCAAGGTGTAGCTCATCCGAGCGGAGGTTTCTATTGGCTTTGTAGGGGCGGATCAATGATTCAATAATACGAGGACCATTTCCTCTCAAGGACTTGTGGGCGACACATAGGGCCTTGAAATCAATTGTTTCCTTCACTGGCAACCAGTGAAGCATCTGTAGTGCCGGTTTTGCAGAGCTATGTTTCTGGGTGCCCGTTAGGAGCCTGGCCGCAGAATTCTGCACGGTTTGCAATTTGGATACAACATTTTTGGGGGCACCAAGATAAAGAGCATTGCCATAGTCTATTCTTGACAAGATGAGCGCTTCTACCAGAATTCTTCTAGCTTGGTCTGGTTATAATTACACTCTACTCAATGCAACATAAATACACTCCACATAATACCACTCAGTGTGACATAGTTACACGCCACATAATTACACTCTACTCAATGCAACATAAATACACCCCTCATACCACTCAGTACCACATAATTACAAGCCACATAATTACACTCTACTCAATGCAACATAAATACACTCCACATAGTACCACTCAGTGCCACATAATTACACGCCACATAATTACACTCTACTCAATGCAACATAAATACACTCCATATAATACCACTCAGTGCCACATAATTACATGCCACATATTTACACTCTACTCAATGCAACATAAATACACTCAACATAATACCACTCAGTACCACATAATTACACGTCACATAATTACACTCTATTCAATGAAACATAAATACACTCCACATAATACCACTGTGCCACAGAATTACATGCCACATAATTACACTCTACTCAATGCAACATAAATACACTCCACAAAATACCACTCAGTGCGACATAGTTACACGCCACATAATTACACTCTACTCAATGCAACATAAATACACTCCACATACCACTCAGTACCACATAATTACACACCACATAATTACACTATACTCAATGCAACATAAATACACTCCACATAATACCAATCAGTGCCACATAACTACACACCACATAATTGCACTCTACTCAATGCAACATAAATACACTCCACATAAATGCACTCTATGCCACATACCACCAATCAACATAAATGCACTCCACACCATGACACAATTTCACTAAGCATAATTTCACTGAACACCACAGTTCCAGGCCACACAATTCAACTCCACACATTTCCAATACACACCACATAATTACACACCAAACAACATATTTCAACTCCACAACTCCACAATCCACAACGTACCTCCAATCCACACCATATAGTGGCATCACCTGAGCACCAAACATCACTCACCACCACCATTTTGCATCAGCGCACCACCTAAGCATCACCTAAACATCACCTAAGCATCACGTCAGTCTGCCCTCGGAATCTGGCATCTGTTGATTCTCCCCTAGTGTCCGTCCGCTGCTCGTGTTCTAATTAAATTACTGTTTTCCAACCTCCACTCCCCCGTTATTTATGTCCCGCTCCCCCATAACAAAAAAAATTATAACAAACAAGCATGAGAACAGGCAGGAAGAAGTTGCCAGCAGTGCAAGTAAAAAAACTAGAAGACATTTTTTATCTTAAAAACTTTTTTTAATCAGGTTGTTCAGTTGTATATAATGTCGTCTTGGTTTGTATAAAGGTAACAAAAATGCTTAACACTTTTTATTATAACTTTTCAACATGATGCACAGCAGCCACAATGCTCTACAACATAGGCAAAAGTTCTGGCTAAACACATAAGGTCCCAAAGGCGAGACCTATTGGCTATGCCAATGCTTGTTTAACTTGGTAACACAGTATGGGCATTGATTGCATACGGTTAGTACCAGGTTAACTCCCAAATACAGCAATAAGTACCATAAAAATGAGCAGTCCCGCTTTGTAAAGGGCCTTCATCTGTGTGGCAACAGGTGTCACTGCATTTTTAGTAACTTTTAAACTGTTTGAGCTAGAAATAACTTTTTTGTGGTTAGAATCTGCAGATTATGCGGCAGATGATGGATTATGTGGCAAATGCAGCAAATCACCACGGCCGCACAATCATGTAATTCCAGTGGCCCTGATCATAGGATTCACATATCAAATACTGGATTTGAGGATCATGGACCTTCCCTGGGTCCCGCGGACTCTCCTTGGTCTCTGGACTCGTGAATCCAGCATAGGATTCGTGAATCCTGTTTAAAAAAAAATGGAAAAAATAAAGCATTTGGAGCACCAATGCTGTGCTTGGCCAACGGCCACACATCCGGATTGCCACATGACGTAGGGTGGAAGCAGGGTTTGGCTACGGTCTTGGAGCTGCAGCCACCTTCCCGCAGCACATCGTTGAAGGCAGTGCTCAGCAAGGGTTGGTCACACATGGAGGGTAAAACACAGTGTCTGGCCAGAGGCCAGGTCCTGTGACCAACTCCGCTGTGTGCAGCCAAAGGCTGTACATAGCAGTGGCTGGCCACCAATAGAGAGTTGGCTTCAGGAGCCAATGCTGCTGCAGAGGGCTGAAGGGCTGAAGGTTTTGCCACCTTTGGTGAATAGGGCGCAGGGCCTGGCTAAAGGCCATGCTCCATGGCAAACCCCTGCTGCTCACAGCCAAAGACTGTGTGTTGTGGATGTTTGCCACCTGCAGAGGGTTGGGTGGAGGGCTTGGATAAAGGCTAGTACCTGCAGCCAAACCCCACTGTGCAAGGCTGAAATCTGTAACTGCCAAAAATCACTGTCTGTGGGTGTTAGCTACCTGTAGAGAATTGGGTGCACAGACTAGCCAGAGGCCAGGGCGTATGGTAAACCTTCCGCTCATGTCTAAAGAGCAAATGTTCCTGACCATAACTTGTGATTTTCAATAGTTTCTCCGTTTTAATTGGTTCACTGACACAACATCGATCTAATAAATATCGATGTAAAAAATATTGAGTAAAAAATATAGACAACAAAAATATCGACTCCTATACTTAAACAGGTAAGTACAAAAATATCGATGGAAAAAATATACATGTATAAAATATCGACTTTTATATAAATATAAAATAAAATAATATATATTAAATATTAAATTTTATTTTAACAAAATAAAATAAATGTAATATACATTTTAATAAAATATAACAAATAAACTTAATAAAAAAAGATAAACACACAAACATAATTATATATATATATATATATTTACTTTAAAACAATTAATAAACTATTATTTTTAATATGTTAAAAGTTTAAAATTATATAAAAATTAAAAATATATATCAATGATTTAAAATATCAAAAAACAAAAATCTATAATAAATTAAATCTTTAAACTATTAAAAAATATTTAAACTTAAATTTCACAATACAGTCAGTGCAACAGTAGGGAAAGTGTTGGATAGCGGAGGTGTAAAAATTACTATTCCAACTCCAGTGAGTGCAACAGTAGGGAAAGTGTTGGATAGCAGAGGGGTAAAAATTACTGTTCCCATTCCAGTGAGTGCAACAGTAGGGAAAGTGTTGGCTAGCGGAGGGGTAAAATTTACTATTCCCACTCCAGTGAGTGCAACAGTAGGGAAAGTGTTGGATAGCGGAGTGGTAAAATTTACTATTCCCACTCCAGTGAGAGCAACAGTAGGGAAAGTGTTGGATAGCGGAGGGGTAAAAATGACTATTTCCACTCCAATAAGTGCAACAGTAGGGAAAGTGTTGGATAGCAGAGAGGCAAGAATTACTATTAACACCCCAACAGTTAAAAAATATATATATATTAAAAATTAAGAAACCAAATAAAAATAAATAAATAATATTTTAAAAATAGAAAAAAATATGTTACATATATAAAAAGAAAACATATTATAATATTAATTAATTATAACAAATACCTACAAATATTATATAAAATTCAATAATAAATACAATTAAAAAAATTCTTTTAAACTAGAAAATATTTACAAACAAAAACATTAATTAAAACATAAATGTATTTATTTTATTTCCTACCTTATAACACCACACCAATAACACTTCAACATTTTAAATTAAATGTACTTCCATAATTAACATAATTAATAATCAATTCCAAAAATATTATTTAAAAAAACTAATAAACATTAACTAACTACACACACTATAACACTATAATGTCCACAACACACACCTAAATTAAACTATAAACTAATTAAACACAATTAAAACTTATTTTTAAATTAAAAACTATTACTATTAACAACTAATTATAAAGTATTTTAAGTCTTTTTAATACCCACCCTTTACCCCTTTAAAAGTAAAAACAACACACAAAAAATAAACAATTTCCCAAAATAAATATCAAATAATTAACATTAATTAACAACTATATATTAATTAATTAAACACAAATTACTTCCCATCCATTACTCTTATAAACACCACAACACACACCTAAAATTAATTACACAATTACCATAATTTATTACCAATGAATTAATTATAATTAATTAACAACCAACTATTAATTCATCAATTAAAAATAAATTATTTCCCACCCTTTGCACCTATAAACACCAAAACACACACCTAAAATTAATTACACACTTACCATAATTAATTACCAATTAATTCATTAAAATTAATTAACCAATTAATAATTCCTATATTGAAAATAAATTACTTTCCACCCTTTACACCTATAAAATCCAAAACACACACCTAAAATTAATTACACAATTACCATAATTAATTACAAATTAAATAATTCTTATTAATTAACAACAAATTACAATTAATTAATAATAAATTACTTTACACGTTTAACACTATAACATCTCAACTAAACAAATATTAATAAATAAAAAATAATCAATTAATTTAATATAATTAAATTACTTCCCACCCTATTCCCCTATAAACCCTCAACCCGCTACGGAACTAAAAATGCAGAATTCAAATAAAAAAAATTAATAACTACTAAAAATGTAACACATATATTAAAAGTACAATAAATTCTTATATGAAAAACATACATCACATACATTTAAAACATGTACTAAAATACATAACACTAATTAAAAAATCGATATTTTTAACAACTATATTTTTGCAAACGATATTAAACACTTCAATATTTTTAAAATCGATATTATTTACCTTAATTCGATATTCTTGACCACAATATTCTTGCTGTCGATATTTCTGAACCACGATATTTCTGACTCGATATTTGTGCAACTCGATATTTTAAACTCGATGTTCTGTCTGCACACCGTTTGAATTCTGTCAGTGGCCATGTGTGGTACTTGACAAACTCCAAGGCTGGGCTGGAGTACATTTGAACATCTTTTTACACCTTTAGTGCTGCAGTAATTTTAGAAGTGTAGTTTGTGAATAGCAGTGGTCCTGCTCCGTTGTGGGTGGGTGTTTGTAAGCCTTCCTGAGTCTGTGGACAAAACCAAGAGGCTTCTACCAACTGCCAATGCAAGAGAATTTGGGGAGCATTATATGAGTTTTTGCATGACCCATTAGATAGCTCTATGACTGTCATGTATAAGAATATCCTCTATTGAAATTGTTAAAGGTTTATAACTATGATTAGAGAAACACAAATTATTAGTTTAACGGGTGGGAGGGATGCAGAACAGCAGTATCATCAATCTTATTATATATGAGTTGGTTTCACTAAGTTCTTGTGATTTAAGGAAGTAAAAGTTTGGAGTGTGAAAACAGTAAGTATGTCTACCCCTATGTAAGTTTTGATCTTTCCATCCATGGCTGCTGCTTAATCTTTCCCGTTTTGCGTTACCCACCATGGGTGAACCCAGAACCCAATGTATCACCTTATGATACAGCTGTTATTTTCTTAAATATTCAGTACCGGGTGTGCGTCAAGGATCAGGGCATGCATCAAAACATAACAAGTTCTGGGATGTTAAAGTGAACCCACCACTACCTGAATCATTATTAGAGCTGGTGCATATGAAACTGACAGCCATATAACTGTGTGCTGCTCAAAAGCATGGAATCGCAGGAGACTCCATTGAGAAGATCTATACGTTTTGAAGGTGCGAGGTCTCGTCAAACGTTTAGGTCATATGTAACTCCACAGTATAATCCTTTGAAAGAGCCAGAGATTTAGCTGTACAGATCCTCGGACATGGGTGTCCAAAATGGGACAGACCTGAAGCTGTTTGAGTGGGTTTCCATATCCCCACACTCTCCATTTAGAATAAAGTTCATGCTTGAGCTAGACCTTGCCTTGCAAAGAGAGAGTGCACAGGACTGACCAGGAATGAGAGACTTCATCCACATGCCAAGGTATGTGTGTCACACCTCCAAAGAAGGAAAGAGAGAAAAGATGTTTTGAGTGTTACTCGGTGAGGTAAACAAGTTCAAGAATATGCCATGTGTGAGCAAAATGCAGGAGTGCATGAACGTGGTGAAATGATGATATTCAGAAAGCCCTAAGGCCCAGAAATCATATCGGATAAGGTTGGGGAGGATCCCTAATGATGGATGAGAAGTTATATTGATCAATATTTATCGGTAGATGGAAGAGTTGCATTGCTGGACCTCTGGATGAGGTCAGAAAAGCTGTCAGCATAAAGTACGGAAACTCACCCCAATGCAGAACAATCTACACACATCATGTTAAGGTAGGAACAGTGAATTAAGGGTGGTAGAATACAATTCCAAGGACCAGCTTCCAAATGGCAGGAATGTGACCAAGCGCATTCTAATGATACCTATTGCCCCCAGTTGAGCGCCCACAGTCAGGAAAACTGCGAAGATCAGGCCTGTATGTCAGGAATATTTGGATATCCATTTATCGTTCTGTTTGCGGGGCAGGTTGTTATATTTATTTTGGTCAAGGCCCCAGACAAAATTTGAAATGTGAGATTATCTTTTCACCTAGTGCCTGTGAAAAACTTGAAAAGGTATAAAAAATGTACTGTGACAGGTTTCAAGCTTGTGTTTTCTTCCAAGCAGGAAATATTTTCATTTGTTGACCTAATCTTACTGTGTGGATGAGATTCCGTGGGAGACAGAGAAGGAGACTCCTTGAAATAATGTTTAAGTGAGATCATTGGTATGTAAGTTGATGTTTGCTGGTGCTTGTAAAGAGAAGTGTAGGGCTGCTGCAGGGGTCACTATATTCAGGCAGGGATTGGTCTTAGGCTGCTGGGAAACTTGTTTGTGGTTTGATGTGGCCGCTCTGTAAATCAGATGTTGGGTTTCAGAGAGCCTGTTCGATGACCCACTGAGTGCAAGAAGAGTGACTATAGAGTGGCAGTGAGGTTGGATAATGGTAGCTGTGACTGACATGGTAGTTTCCATAAGATTGAGTGTTTTGATCCAACTAGGGAATTGTTTAGTTGTAGAGGACTGATGATGTTACAATGAGGATTGTTAGCTGCAGCATATGTATTTTGTTAAGCTTGACCTAGGCCAAAAAATGGCACCACAGCACTGAACAATATTAGTGCTTAGCAATCTTTGTTAGGAGAGAGAGAGAGAGAGAGAGAGACCTAAAAATGCACGCAGTGAGTAACAAAATTTAAATAACTGACAACCAGTGATGATTTCATACATATACAGCACTGAAACAGCAAGTTGGAGCATGGTATTTAGGGAAATAAAAATCACAAACAGTACGAAATTATAAAAGTAATAGACAACAGTTATTACATCATGAGAACATAGGTAAGAATATCAATATATCAATTAGAGGCAGAGAAACAAGAAAGAGTGGAGAGTTAGCATTATCATGCAAAAGTAGAATCATTGTAGGGAGAATTAAGTATACAAGTATTAAGAAAGCAAAAGAATTAATAGTACAAAAGAACGGTGCATGAGAACATAAAGAAAACCATGAGTAGGGCATTCAAAAGTTGAAGTGACTCAGGCAGAAGGGAGAGGAAGCCCCAAGACAACAACTTCTAGTACTCGTCACTAAGGTGAAAAAAGCAGCACAAGCAGGTGATATACAGCAATGAGTCAGAGTCATAACAAAAAGAAACTATATAGAGGGGGTGAGCTGCTTGTTTCAGGTATCTTTTAAATACTAAATGCGAGGAAGTCAATTGAAGTTCCCAAAGGGAAGAGAGTTCCAGACTTTGGGAGCCATACCTGAGAATGATGGCCTTAAGATGCATTGTTTCCTGAAAGGGGGATCTCACAGAATAGTAGGCCAGAGCTTCTCAGATGTCTCTGTTGGCCGGATACAACAAATGTGTTTTCCAGCTAGGATGGTATTGTAGTAAGTTCCCTTTAGGGCCCACTTTGGTTCTTCGTTATTTTAGCTTAACTACACGTTTTAGGCCGCCTTTGGTTTGCACAGCCACACATAGGGGTCGATTCCGATTCGGGCCGGAAAAAGCACCGACCGACTCGGAGCCGGAATTTATTCCGACCGACACGTACCTGTGGCGCCCGACACGCCAAGTACGATGCAAGGCGTGCAAAATCCGACCGACACGTACCGAACCCAAGCCGAACGACCGAGCCGCACGGAAAACAGCAATCCGGCCGGAAAAACACGCGAATTGAACCGACCGACACGCACCCGGAACAAATCCAACCGAAACGTACCCGCGAACTCCAAACCGCAAAGTACGATGCAAGGCGCGAAAACCACGACCGAGTCGTACGGAGGACAAGCCGTACGACCGACACGCATACAAAACCGAGCCGAAGTAACACAAAACACCGCGACCGACGCGAACGCAGCATAGAAAACTGCACAAACACAGCGTGAACGAAACGGAGAAGACCGTACGAGACAAATGCAGGGTCCGACTCTGTCACAAGAACGTTTCCAACATGCACAGACAGTACAAAGGAAAAATTACACAAAAAAAGGCCAAACAAGCAATTACAAAGCCAATAAATACTGGGGGTGGGGACAGAGAACAAAGACACACCCACAACTCCACCCATATAAAGGACACAAATCCCAACCATGATCCTTTGCAAATGCCATTCTACTGCCAGCACCCAACAGACAGCAACCACACACCCACAGCTCATCCCTCACACAAGCCACACACCATCAGCACACCAACAAATACCTACCTCACATACACCCAGCAAAACACACACCCACACACCCTCACCTGCACACCAACACACACATCACTCACCATCACCACCCATCACCATGCCCCCCAAGAAGAATCACAAGTTCCTAGATTGTGAATTGGAAGTCATGGTAGACGAGATCCTCAGGGTAGAGCCACAGCTGTTTGGCACACTGGTCCAACAGACCCCCATCTCCCAGAAAACCAAGATGTGGGAGAGGATCATCAACAGGGTGAACGCACAATCACCATGTCTGCACACAAAGACCGACATCCAGAACAGGTGGTATGGACGTGCGCAGGAGGGTCCGGGAGCTGCTCAAGAAAGACTACATCCTGAGCCAATACACCGGCAGTGGCCCTCCTGCCAAGCCAGTATACCTCAGGCCCTGGGAGGAGAAGGTGCGGGCCATCCTTCCGCCAGTGAGCGTATATGGACTAGAGAACATCCCAGAGCCTGGTGAGTACACAACAAATGTACACAATATTCTGCCACAATACACACACACATCACTGTCAAGGGGAGAGTCAAACCATGCACTCATAGCAATTACACAGCAACCAGAACAGAATCATCCCAAAATGTGTATGTCAGTCAGATAAACACAACACATGCCATCTCAAAGTTACATTTAACCGTGCCATCACATGTACAAACACAACTACAACTACAGCTAGGCAGTGGCACAAATAGAACTAACAAACACATCCAGACATGTAGCCACCACTACAACACCAACACACAGTGAAGACCACTGAAAGAAAGGAATTCTGTGTATGCTGGGCAAGTCAGCGTAGCCAATAGCATCATGGGAGTCGTAGTCACACATATTGCCCCCCCCCACAACTGTCCCATCAACACCACCATGAACCATGCGCACATCACAGGGAGTGGAAAAGGACTCACAAGATGGCTGACACTGGCTACTGCTGTGGGGAGCACAAGGGCATGCTGGGAACTGCACACCAACCAACAGCAGGACACCACTGTCAGCCATCTTGCCATTGCCCTCACACCCACACACACTGAAATCCCCACAAAAGCAAGTAAGTATGGGAATGCTGGGAAGTGGGGTGGAGGCAATAGCATGATGGGAGTCACAGTCACAGACATAGCTCACCCCCACAACTGTCCCATCAACACCACCCTGAACCATGCTCACATCACAGGGAGTGGAGAAGGACTCACAAGATGGCTGACACTGGCTACTGCTGTGGGGAGCACAAGGCCCTGCTGGGAACTGTGCACCAACAAACAGCAGGACACCACTGACTGACATCCTGAGAGACAACTTCCACTCCCTGCAATGGAAGCACGTTCCATGGTGGGATATCTGGCTGGCTGGGTGGGAAGGAGGACTTGCAGCACTGACCATAGTCACAAGCACCTCCCCTCACACCCCCCTCAACACAAACTCCACAGAACCCACCTGGGAGAATGCAATGCCTCACATCCTAACTCAAGATCCCACAAAGAACCACCACCCTGGGTTATGTTGTGTGAAGCACAGGGACACTCTTGGGACTTTTAGCCAAACAACTGCCAGGACAACACTCCCAGCCATCCTGTCAGCACAGGCAGCCCACCCCACAGGGAAGCAGAGTCAAAAGGAAGGAAGCATGGGCATGCTGGGAAGGGGGTGGAGGCAATAGCATGATGGGAGTAGTAGTCACAGATATTGCTCAGCCTCACAACTGGCCCATCAACACCACCCTGAACCATGCTCACATCACAGGGAGTGGATAAGGACACACAAGATGTCTGACACTGGCTACTGCTGTGGGGAGCACAAGGGCATGCTGGGAACTGCACACCAACCAACAGCAGGACACCACTGTCAGCCATCTTGCCATTGCCCTCACACCCACACACACTGAAATCCCCACAAAAGCAAGTAAGTATGGGAATGCTGGGAAGTGGGGTGGAGGCAATAGCATGATGGGAGTCACAGTCACAGACATAGCTCACCCCCACAACTGTCCCATCAACACCACCCTGAACCATGCTCACATCACAGGGAGTGGAGAAGGACTCACAAGATGGCTGACACTGGCTACTGCTGTGGGGAGCACAAGGCCCTGCTGGGAACTGTGCACCAACAAACAGCAGGACACCACTGACTGACATCCTGAGAGACAACTTCCACTCCCTGCAATGCAAGCACAGTCCATGGTGGGATAACTGACTGGCTGGGTGGGAAGGAGGGCCGGCTGTCAACCAAATACAACCAATGCAGACCATGTTCACACCCCAACAGATACATAGAAATGCCCAAATAATGCAGGACAATGTGCCACACCAATATCAACCCCTGACTGTGACGACTTAGGACAATGCAATGTACAGGCCCGCACCCAGAGGCACAGTCACAACTGTCAGGTGTGTCAACCATTGATGCCTGCAGAAACATAACATACATTGTGTGTGTCTCCCAAAAACAGGTGATGATGGGGACACAGCAGCAGACGCTGAGGAGTCCCAGTCCCAGGCTCAAGAGGATGCGGAGCTCACTGGTGTCGTACAGCCTCTGCCCTCCTCGGATGAAGAAGACCAACCTGGCACATCTGGTGCAAGTCTACATGCAGCACCAGCAGGACCACCAGCTGCAGCACCAGCAGGACCACCAGCTGCACCCCTGCACCCACCCCTCCAACGACTGTCACCACAAATACCATCCCTGCCGACATGGACAGAACAAGGAGCAACACCAGCACAGGGACCCTGGACCAACGTGGGGCCATGGACACCACCACCAACCCCCAAGGTGGACCAGGGTCATCTGTGCGTGCCACTGCACGTACTGCACATGTCGGCAGGGGTGGTGGGAGGGGTGGGAGACAGAGGTCGCTGCTTGCAGAGGTTGCTGGTGTGCATGATGACCCACAACTGGTACGCATAGCTGATGCGTACCAGTCCAGCACCGGAGATCTCAGCCAGGTAGTGGGGCTCCTCAGAGACATGAAACAGCAGCAGGCTGCCCATCATGCCCGCTTGGACTCACACATGTCCCGCGTGGAGTCCAAGTGGGACGCACTGCATGAGATGATGGTGGTGCACAGGGACATTTTACAATGCCTCCGCCAGATGAACAGCAACCAGTCCACACCTCCCTGTGTGCCAACAACATCTGGTGCTGAACAAACTGCAACTGCCACAGGGAGGGAGGATGACTCTGGCGGAGAGTCCCCTGCACCGCAGCAGCCTGTACTTGAGGGGCCCCCCCAAAGAAGAGGAGTCGTCCGAGGAGGGGCAAGTGAGAGGCCGATGGCCAAGCGCAACTCCCAGGAAGCCTGAACCTGTTCTGGATGTTCACCTTTGTGCACAGACTGTTCACCCTGTTGACGGCAACACAACTCCCACACATTGCATGGGGAGTACAAGTTGGACCAATGTCTCAGACAACTGTGGCCCCGATACTGGGGATTTTGTCTACCAGGACTTTCAATTCACCTAGGAACTTCTGATTGCAAGATATATGTACAGCACTACCCATCCTATGCACTATTCACACAAATGTATCACAATAAACACACTAATACACCATACTTGCCTCTGTTGTGATTCCAACGTGGGTGCTGTTATGGGGATGATGAACTGCAAAATTACACTGTGTATGCGAACTGCAACAGCAAGTACAACACAGGCATGTGAGTAAAGGCAACGTGACACATATGAGGGAGACACACCACCAGGGCTACACAACACATACACACCTAGGCCATCTGACTCATTGCCTACACTGATGTTGCCAGGGAAGACGGTGCAATGCACAGACACCACACCTATTCCCAGTTGTAGTCAAGTAGCCCACAGGTGCAGTAAGCAAATGGCAGTCAAATGTGTGACCACAGACAACGCACATCACAAAGTGAAGCACAGGTTTATTACACAGTTGCAACATGTCGTAACCACTACAGATGCAAGGTAATCCCACCTGGCAGCGGGCACACAGTCAACAACTGTAGAAGGAAGGAAGTCCATGGGTGTGGCGCACATCACCTGTAGGGACACAACAGCTACCACCCTGGAAGTACAATCATGTCGTCGGTGGACACAGTTGACCAAACGAATCTGAAAGTACCCTGTGAAGGACAGAAATGACACACAGTCAAAAGCAATGGAGAACAGGACAGAACAGCAAAACTCATGCACAATACATGTTACAAGATACCCATCCAGAACCAAGTTAGCATGTCAACACTGTTGGGGAGTACAGACCACCTGTAAGCACACATCGCTACACACACCCAGTCAAGTAGCCCATGGACACACTCCAACAGCACCAGAGCACCACCTACACATATCATGCCAACTCACATCATTGACATGACACCTCAGGATACTCACATTCAGCTAAAGAAGTTGGTGATGAGCTGTGTGCGGACATCACCCTCATCATCATCATCATCACTGGCATCGTGGTCCAGGCCAGGATCCTCCACAGGTGGCGGATGTTGGTCATTGTCATCCTGGATGAGAGGCAACTCCTTCCGCACTGCCAGGTTGTGGAGCATGCAGCAGACGATGATAATCTTGCACACTTTCGCAGGGGCATATGGGAGGGACCCTCCGGTCTTGTCCAGGCAGCGGAAGCGGCTCTTCAGGAGACCAAATGTCCGCTCAATCACTCTCCTGGTCCGACCATGTGCCTCATTGTAGCGCATCTGGGCTGGTGTCACAGGGTTCCTGAGGGGTGTCAGCAACCACGGCATGTTGGGGTATCCCGAGTCACCTACGGACAGACAAGTGCACATTAGCTGACTTGGAAAAGTGGGCGGAATACTACAGATTAGATCACACACAATGGCACAAAGTCAGTACACACCGACAAGCCAGGCACGCTGGTTCTGCATCTGTGCCATCATCCTGGGGATGCGACTACTCCTCATCACAAAGGCATCGTGTGCTGAACCAGGGAAACGGGCACACACGTGTGTGATGGTCATATCTGCAAGACACACCACCAGTGCATTGACCGAGTGGTAGTGCTTGCGGTTACGGTAGGCCTGCTCCTGGGCCTGTGGTGGTACCAAAGCCACATGTGTCCCATCAATGGAGCCAATGACATGCGGCATCCTCCCCAGGGCATAGAAGTCACTCTTCACGTCAGTGAGTCGTTGCAGTCTAGGGAAATAGATGTACCGGTTCAGGAATAGCAACATTGCCACCAAAACATCGCGGAGCACACGGCTCAACATGGTCTGTGACATCCCACCAGCAGTCGCCACAGTATGTTGGAAGGTACCGGTGGCAAAGAAGTGTAGGGCTGCCATCACCTTCACCTTGGGGGTCAGCGCTGTAGGATACGGCCGGCCAGGCTGCAAATGTGGGGCCAACTGCACTGCCAAATCCTCAATCAGCTGCCTGGTGAAGCGGTACCGTCGGATGCTGTCCCGTTCCACCATCGTTGCCAGTTCTGGGAATGGTCTATGGACAGCAGGAGCCCTGCAGTGCAGAGGAGAAGAAAGCAAGATTGTCAGTCACCCCACATATGTGGCATTGAACACACTCAATATCACATCATACATCATTATGAGGCACAACTACATGAAGTGTGCAGTTCCGTAAGGACATGTATGGTACATACATGGCCAACATCTGTCATCACGGTTCAACAAGTGGCATCAATAAGTCCCAGGTTGGCCCATTGGATATCATGAGGCCGTGTCACAGTTCCCATCTCCTGCTGCCGTGTCACAATCACCCCCACAGTGACATGTGACGACAGATGTGCCCCAGGCATCACAGCTCAACGACAGGTACATTCCCAGGGACCCTGTATTGCCACATGGACACTGGCATTACATGGAGTATCATGTATACACCACAGCAAAACAACTATGACCCCCACAGGTAGTGGTCCCACTTGCCACTGCAGGACAGACATGGACGTCTGTGACACACACACGCACAACATCAAAGTCCATGCACACACAACGTGGATGTGGAGACTGTCTCCCATTGTGCACATGAAATCAGAGACATTGTAAACACTACATGCACACAGACTGTGGAGGACCATCACTATTGTGCCACTGGGACACCCTGGCTCAAACATACCGTCCCACATGGGACTCACGGGGTATGTAACATGACATACACATACACCACCGTGAAATGTGACCATGGCACATGCACAGATATGAACAGTTGCACATCACAGTGGTCATGTACACGTAACACCCAGGATCCTGTCCCCATGAACACGTGCACAGCCTGGGGGTGGCTGCCCCCAGGTGACACCCACAGGACAACATGTACACCAACATACACACAATAGGAAATGCAGCCTTACATGCCTTATCATACAGTTTGGACAGGCTGTCGTGTTGTAGGTGTGCCCCTCACTCCCTGGGAGCTATCTGTGGCTGGCATATGTCCATCTGAGACAGGCATTGTGACATATGCCAGTCACTTGTACAGGGATGCGTTGAACAGCAATGGACCGATCGGTGCCCCCGGCCGGCCCATTGCATTCAATGTGTGCCGGTACGCGTTGTACCCCTGTACGCGTTGTACCGCAATGGACCGATCGGTGCCCCCGGCCGGCCCATTGCATTCAATGTGTCGCGGTACGCGTTGTACCCTTTGTACGCGTTGATCAGCAATGGACCGATCGGTGCCCCCGGCCGGCCCATTGCATTCAATGTGTGCGGGTGCGCGTTGTACCCCTGTACGCGTTGATCAGCAATGGACCGATCGGTGCCCCGGCCGGCCCATTGCATTCAATGTGTGCGGGGTCGCGTTGTACCTCTGTACGCGTTGATCAGCAATGGACCGATCGGTGCCCCGGCCGGCCCATTGCATTCAATGTGTGCGGGTACGCGTTAGTACCCTGTACGCGTTGATCAGCAATGGACCGATCGGTGCCCCGGCCGGCCCATTGCATTCAATGTGTGCGGGTACGCGTTGTACCCCTGTACAGCGTTGTACCGCAATGGACCGATCGGTGCCCCCGGCCGGCCCATTGCATTCAATGTGTGCGGGTACGCGTTGTACCCCTGTACGCGTTGATCAGCAATGGACCGATCGGTGCCCCGGCCGGCCCATTGCATTCAATGTGTGCGGGTACGCGTTGTACCCCTATACGCGTTGATCAGCAATGGACCGATCGGTGCCCCGGCCGGCCCATTGCATTCAATGTGTGCGGGTACGCGTTGTACCCCTGTATGCGTTGATCAGCAATGGACCGATCGGTGCCCCCGGCCGGCCCATTGCAATCAATGTGTGCGGGTACGCGTTGTACCCCTGTACGCGTTGTACCGCAATGGACCGATCGGTGCGCACCCATTGACAATGGCCTAGCCTGGCAACGGACGCGTTTTCGAAATTCGAACGAGTCGGTTGCTGGAAATTCAGTTGGTCACCCACAACAATGTTGCAAAATCATGTATGTCATGAAGTTGAAGATTTGAAGGATGCTGTGGGGGTGTATTGGTGCTGCTATTCCATGGATTGGCCAGATTCAGAAGATGCAAACGACTTGGACCTATCACTTTGGACACAAGGGACAGTATCTGCCTCTCCAGCACATATATATTGCTGGCTGTTCCCCTGAGAGCTCACTTGCCTGCACTACATGCTCCAGGACGACATCTGCCACTGCACTGCTGCTGTCTCTGCCCCTCTGGACCCTGCAATGGCACGTACTGTGGAGAGAGCCCCAGCCTTCAGCCTTGAGGAGAACCAGGCCCTGCTGGACAGCCTACTTCCACAGTACAGCAAGCTGTATGGGACACCAGGGGAGCAGGTGAGTGTTCTGTGCACTGCCTTTCTGAATGTGCATTTTGTCTGACTAGCAAGGCTGAAAGTCTGCACGCCACTGGCTAGCAGGCTCACTGAGTAGTTGTCACCCCCATAGTGTGTAGTGACATGCACTGGACAAGTATGGTGCAGTGACAGTGCATTTGAACAAGGTTTTACTTCCCATGCAATGATACCATGTAGTGACGTCTGGCAAACTGTCCATGGGCAGCGTTGCACTGCCTGTGTACATCATGTGCCCCTGTGAATGAGACATGTATATACAACTGTGTCATGCACGGATATGTTGCATGTGTAGTAATGGCCTTTTCACTTTGTCATCCTGACAGGTTAATGCCCATCGGAAGCAGGAGATCTGGAAGGACATCGTCCGGGCTGTCCGGTCCGTGGGGGTCTACAAGCGCCGGATCCGCAACTGCCAGAAGAGGTGGCAGGACCTTCGGGGCTGGACCCGGAGGATTGCACGGGTCCAGCTGAAGCTGTCGCCTCCTCGCAGGAGGGGCGGAACACGGACCCTGACCCCCACATGCTCCAGATCCTGGCGGTGGTGTTTCCAGACCTGGATGGGCAGCTGAAGGCCAGACAGCAGCAAGGAGGGGGTGAGTCAAAGACTGCACTGTGAACTCTGTATTACATGCTATGTGCCCTCCTCTGGCCTGGTTAAACTGCCACAGTACAGCAGTCATGTTGTCCAGGAGCCATGTCCCTCTATTGTGCACTGCCCACTCCTCATCTGATACCCAGGTGTGGCCCTTACATTCAGGGAATTGTGTCACTTGGGACTGTGTCCTTGCAGTTTGCTTCACTAAAGGTGGGGGACAGCATCTGTTTCCCTAACTCTGTTGTGGGCATCATGGGTGGGTCCATTGTTCACACAACGCCTGTGTTCGGACATGTAATCTGCGTGTTGCTTTGATATGCGGTCCACTTGCTGAGCTGAGCCACCACATGTGCCTGGGGTATGTGGCACACACCCATGCAGCGGGTGGGAACAATGTTTGGGCCCCAGGAGTGTGCAGATTACGTGTGTCACACATACATAGCCAGCTATCCACTGTCCAGGGCTCATCCCTCATTCATGTGGGGCAGGACAGTCATGCCTACTCCAGGCCATGCAATGCACTCTGTACTCCCACTCCCGTGTATCAGCTGACACATTGTGCGCAGTGATTTGACCCCTCAGGTGTCTGCCTCTGTGTCAGTGTGCTGTGGATTTGTTGCCAGGACTGCTGGGGTGTTTCTCGGTAGGGGCTCAGCATGCCACTGGAGATGTGACCATAGGAGACGATACTTGTGTGTCACATAGGTGTTTGATCAGCTGCCCGTGCAGACTGGGGTATGCGAATGTGAAGTTCAGGCAGCTGTTCCCCATTCACAGCAGATTGTGAGGGGCTCAGGTTCAGAGGGTAGTGTCACAGGTCTCCCATATGTCCAATCGGTATGACCTGGACAGATGAGGGTTAAGATGATGTGTTGTGTGGGGGATGTACATGTGCACTTGTGCAGCTCCAGGACTTGCATTCCCCATGACCTACTATTGTGACACAGTGCAGAGTGTTGTTGTCTGGCTGCCAAGTCATACATCACTGAGACAGTGATGTATGACTTAGCAGTCATGCCTCCGCCATGGCATGTGTCTACTTATTGGTGATCCTGCAGGGGAGTGACATGTGCTACATGCACACCATTGTGGCGATGGCTATCAGGACATGGGTGCATCATAGTGTCTGTCGCTGGTATGCATCACATGCATTTCCTATTTGACTCTGGGCGTCCCTTTCATCCGGAAACCTGTACTGACTCAGTGGCAAGAGTTGTGATGTGTGCATGTCCACATGCTACACCGTGTCCTCTGCACTGTCCAACTACTGTGTAGTTGGTGCATGTGTCCACACTGGGGTGTTGCTATCCAACAGACACCAGACAGATGGGTGCAAGGCCATGTGGGATGTGAGTGCCATGGTTGGCATCAGACTGACAATTGGCTTCTCCTGTTCAGTTAGGGCACTTTTAGCAATGTACAACTAATGATGCCAGGGCTTGCTCTGTAATGTGCTGTGCTCACAGTGGTGTGTGTGTTTGGTGCAGGTGACTGATGTCTGTCTGTTTCCCCATTGTTTGCAGATACATCCACGGCCACGGAAGGGGACAGCTCCACGGACCAGGAGGAGCCGGAGAGCCAGACTGGGTCAGCAGCCGAGGAGTGGTCGGAGGGACCCAGTGGCACAGAGGGCGAGGGGAGCCACATCGAGGAGTCCTCAGCACCATCCACCTCAGCTGAGGACCAGAGCAACTCAGAGGATGACTCCCTTATGGAGGCGGGTGTCAGCAGCCACCACACCCCAGCTAGTGTTGCTGTCCCCGCCACCACCAGCACCACCACCGCCCTCCCATCGGCTCCCATTCCCCAGATCCGTGGAGGCTCCCATGTTCGGGAGCGTGTCTCCTTTGGGCCAGGCACCGCACCCCCTGCCCCTGTGTCCCCTGCTGCCCTGAGTGAGGAGTCTGTGTACCTCCTTCGCCAGCTCCATGTAGGGCAGACAGCCATGCTGAGTGTCCTCCATGCGCACACCGCTCTGTTGACTCAGCTGGTGTCGTTCATGGAGGGCATCTCATCGGGCATGTCTGACCTACAGAGGGGCAATAGGTCCATGGACTCCTCCCTGACGGCAGCAGTGTCCCTCCTCAGACAGTCCCTCACCCCTCCTGCCTCTGCTCCATCCACACTCCCCAGCACCTTACCCGTCCCAAGCACACACACACCGGCACAGGCACACACCAGCACACACACATCCAGCACACAGACACACACGCCACAAACAAAACGCACACGCACGCACAGTCAGGGGACTGAAACCAGACTCACAGGGGATGGGGCCCTGGAACACACACACGCATCCACGAGCACTGCGCAGTCCTCAGTTGCCTCTCCCTCCAAAACACCCTCCCTTGCCTCACCTGCAACCCCAAAGACCCAGCGGCTCTTCCTCAGTGACCTCGGCCTCTTCCCCTCCGATCCAGCTGATACAGCATTCAGGGGGAAGAGGAAGCCCACCCACACGGAGCAGAGTGCCCCTCGCCCCCGGACACCCTCCTCCAGGCGCAGACAGACTGAGGCCCCCACCCGCAAGTCCCCCCGGAGTCGTAAGACGAGCCCCGCCGCCGCCCTGCAGCGCAGGCACCAGGTCCCCTTCCTCCATCCCTCAGGCCCCCACTCCACAGGTGCCCCCACCACACCCTGCCCCAGGTTCCCCCACCCACAGATATACCATCCCCAAGAGGATCCGGCCTTCTCCCCCTGCCACTTGATCTCCCGGCACCACACCCCCGCTGCGCTTGTCTGTGCCACTGATGTGGTGAGGGTGTCCTCCCCCTCTGTCCAGCCCACCTTGCCTGTTCCCCATTCTCCTCCCCTGGTGGTAGGCACTGCAGTGGAGTCCACTACCACCCTGTCTGACTTGGGCACTGCAGTGGCGGACCTGTCCACTCCATCTGCAGGGTCCACTGCAGTCGTGCCGGCACCCACAACATCTGAGTCATGCCCCCCAGTTGTGCCGGCACACACCATGTCAGACACCTCCACTGCAGTTGTCAGTGGCTCTCCAGCACCCACCACCCCTTCCCTGCTTCCTCCTGGTGAGCCCTGATCCTGTCCCTGCGGTGCCTGGCCTGCCCCCCCGGTTGCCCCTCCTAGTGGATTGTCCCTGGTTTTGTGCAGGCATGCGTAGGGTGACATCTGCCACTGGCACCCTGTTTGGACTTTGACAATGGACTGGCCATTGGCCTTTGTGTTTTTTCTGGACTTTCAGTTTTCATTGCACACATATGCTGAATAAAGCAACTTTCTGTTCTCTAGTGCTTATGCTTCTGATGTACATGTTGTTGATGATGCTAACCATGCCCTTGCTGCAGTGATGGTGATATTTGGTCTCATGATAATGAAGTGTTACTGTGCAGGAACCCATGTGGTCCAGGGGGAATGTGTCCTATCCTGTGGTGTATCCATGTCATCCATAGCAGCATCTGAGGGTGTCATGTGTTCAGTATTTGGCAATGGGATTTCCTACTTACATTAGCAATTTCACATCTGTGGCTTCCACCCCTGCACATCTGTTGTGCCTGCCATTGTTCAATTCGTCTACTTCCCTGACCGTGTGGCCATCTCCACTGGACATGAAGGTTTGGGCATCAATGGGGAAGGACTCATCTGTGTTGTCAGTGCAACATTGCTATACAAGTGTGTTGGATCTGTGCTGATGATTTTGTTGGCACTTCCATGACCAGGCTGATGTGACGGGAGCCCTCATTTGGTGCTAATTGTTGATTGTGTGACCAAGTGCTCAGCTGACATGATGGGGCCCTACTGAGGCAACATATGGCACAGCTTTCCTCACACAGGAGTGGAGTCCCCTCATGGCAGTGTGTACTCCTGTGACATTGCCTGCGCCCAAGGTGTGTGTTGTATGTGCATGTCTGTGTGTTCACTTCCGTTTAGCTGTGCATGCTGTGATCCCTAGTGTTGTACCTGTTTGTGATGCTTGCTGAGTTGACCTATGTTCCCCCAAAGTCTTCTCCCTGGGTTCTCTGTGATGTGGGTGCATGGCACATTACTGGTCATCAGGGTGTCACCCATAGGTGTGTTTGCTGTCAGGGCTGAGTTTGTGTGCAGACGCAGATGGGTCACAGTCAGGTTTCCCCTTGGCACTTGTTGTTTGCCCCTGTCATGTGATTTCCAGTTTGTGTTATCTTTCAGTGATTGTGACACGTTGTGTGTGTGACTGCTGGCACTCCTCAGGGTCCGGGCTGCAATGTTGGTTGTTGTCTATGTGAGTTCTTTGTGGGTGACCTTGGCTTCTTCATTGGTGTGTGACTGTGGCTGGTATCCCATTGGTTGGTGTGGTATTGCCGTCATGTCCATGTACAGCGTAGTGTGCAGTGTGTCAGACATTCAGGAGTCTTGTTGAGTGGCCATGTGTGATGTGTTTCTGCACCTTGGTTCCCACCCACCACCCTGGAATAGTCATGGGTGCATGTGCAATTTCACCAGTGCATGTGTGCTTCACTGCTGCACATTGTTGGAGGTCGAGGGGTGTGGTGTTGAGTGTGTGCAGATGAGAGTTGTTGCCCGGCTAGGCCCCTGCCTCCATGTTGGCCTTGGCTTACTGGCCATGCTGATTGATTTGTGCTTGTGTAGGTGTGATGGTAGTTTGTTGCTCAGGACACATGACTGTGGTTCACAGTGTGAACAACATTTAGCTTTGTCATCACAGTGGGATTGTAATGCAGCCCAGGGTCACCACATTGTGGGGGCCCTGGGGGTAGTGCTGTGGTGTGTCTGTGTCTTGCTGTGTCAGTTGCTGTTCCTACGTGCCTGTGTGACATGTGTGATTTGTGCTCCCTCTCATCTGACAATGCCTGCTTGCCCACTTAGGGGATTTGGATCCATGAGTTACCTTTGTGTGGCACTGTATGCACATCTGTATGATTGGTATTCAGGTCTCCTCATGTGTTGTGTGGTTGCCTGGGGACACTGGCACCCCCTCCCTCACCTGTTGTGTATGATGTGCAGTGTGGGTCTGCCTGTTTGTGTTTGTGCATCTGCACCACTGCATTGGCATGTCTTGGGTGTGCCATTGGCTGTATGTAGTTTGGTGGCTTTCCCCTGCTGTCCCTGGGACTCCTAGGTCATCGGTCAGCACAATGATCATGGTTTGTGTGTCCCATTGCTGCCATGGTATGGTATCTGTTCACCTCACATCTACAGTCTCCACAGGGTATCTGCATTTGTGTGCCCATTGGTGCAAATATGTGGGTCTGCATTCTGATGGTCACTTCTGTCATTGTGTCATTGATGAATGTTGACAGTGTCAGCCCTCATGGGTGTTGTTTGTCTGCACATGGCCAAAGGTATGTCTTATTTGCACTGCAGTATTTGGCTCCCCCAATTTATGTTGCAATGGGACACATGCACTACTTTGCCACTGATGTGTTTTATGTTCTGTGACCAGGAATCATCCATGCAGTTTGGCAGTTGCAGCTCTTTCTTTGTCAACACTTACATTTTGGTCACTGTGATGATGGGGTTTTGGACCCCATTGCCACAATGTTCAAAATGTGCTTCAGCTATGGACCCCACACTTACATTTTGGTCACTGTGATGATGGGGGTTTGGACCCCATTGCCACACTGTTCAAAATGTGCTTCAGCTATGGACCCCACACTTACCTTTTGGTCACTGTGGTGATGGGGCGTTAGACCCCATTGCCACAATGTTCAAAATGTGCTTCAGCTATGGACCCCACACTTACATTTTGGTCACTGTGGTGATGGGGGTTAGACCCCATTGCCACAATGTTCAAAATGTGCTTCAGCTATGGACCCCACACTTACATTTTGGTCACTGTGATGATGGGGGTTTGGACCCCATTGCCACACTGTTCAAAATGTGCTTCAGCTATGGGCCCCACACTTACCTTTTGGTCACTGTGGTGATGGGGCGTTAGACCCCATTGCCACAATGTTCAAAATGTGCTTCAGCTATGGACCCCACACTTACATTTTGGTCACTGTGGTGATGGGGGTTAGACCCCATTGCCACAATGTTCAAAATGTGCTTCAGCTATGGACCCCACACTTACCTTTTGGTCACTGTGATGATGGGGGTTTGGACCCCATTGCCACAATGGTCATGGCCTGCTTGCATTGTGGGGGCCACACACATATATGTGTGGCACATGTGATAGGGGGTCACATTGTATGTTCAAAGTCATGTTCAGTGTTGTAGGCATTTGACACAGTCTACACACGCTTGTCATGGTGTTGGGGGATGTCTTTTCTTGCATTCCCTAGGTTGTGGTGTGCTGGTTGTGTCATGCATTGTCCATCCTATGAGTGGGGGTGGTGTTGGTGGTAGGCATCCAGCCCCCCCTGGGTCAGGGTGGTAGTAGTGGTAGGCATCCAGCCCCCCCTGGCTAAGGGTGGTAGTAGTGGTAGGCATCTGGCACCCCCATGGCTAAGGGTGATAGTGGTGGTGGGCATCTGGCACCCCCCTGGCTAAGGGTGGTAGTAGTGGTAGGCATCTGGCACCCCCCTGGGTAAGGGTGGTAGTAGTGGTAGGCATCCAGCCCCCCCTGGGTAAGGGTGGTAGTAGTGGTAGGCATCCAGCCCCCCATGGGTAGAGGTGGTAGTAGTGACAGGCATCATGCCCCCCTGGGTAAGGGTGGTAGTAGTGGTAGGCATCCAGCCCCCCCTGGGTGAGGGTGGTAGTGGTGGTAGGCATCTGGCACCCCCCTGGGTAAGGGTGGTAGTAGTGGTAGGCATCTGGCACCCCCTGGGTAAGGGTGGTAGTAGTGGTAGGCATCCAGCCCCCCCTGGGTAAGGGTGGTAGTAGTGGTAGGCATCCAGCCCCCCATGGGTAGAGGTGGTAGTAGTGGTAGGCATCCAGCCCCCATGGGTAGAGGTGGTAGTAGTGACAGGCATCCAGCCCCCTGGCTAAGGGTGGTAGTAGTGGTAGGCATCCAGCCCCTGGGTAAGGGTGGTAGTAGTGGTAGGCATCTGGCACCCCCTGGGTAAGGGTGGTAGTACTGGTAGGCATCCAGCCCCCTGGGTAAGGGTGGTAGTGGTGGTAGGCATCTGGCACCCCCTGGCTAAGGGTGGTAGTGGTGGTGGGCATCTGGCACCCCCTGGCTAAGGGTGGTAGTGGTGACAGGCATCCAGCCCCCTGGCTAAGGGTGGTAGTAGTGGTAGGCATCCAGCCCCCCTGGCTAAGGGTGGTAGTAGTGGTAGGCATCTCGCACCCCCATGGCTAAGGGTGGTAGTGGTGGTGGGCATCTGGCACCCCCTGGCTAAGGGTGGTAGTGGTGGTTGGCATCCAGCCCCCTGGCTTAGGGTGGTAGTAGTGGTAGGCATCTGGCACCCCCTGGCTAAGGGTGGTAGTAGTGGTAGGCATCCAGCCCCTGGGTAAGGGTGGTAGTGGTGGTGGGCATCTGGCACCCCCTGGCTAAGGGTGGTAGTAGTGGTAGGCATCTGGCACCCCCTGGGTAAGGGTGGTAGTAGTGGTAGGCATCCAGCCCCCTGGGTAAGGGTGGTAGTAGTGGTAGGCATCCAGCCCCCATGGCTAAGGGTGGTAGTGGTGGTGGGCATCTGGCACCCCCTGGCTAAGGGTGGTAGTGGTGGTTGGCATCCAGCCCCCTGGCTTAGGGTGGTAGTAGTGTAGGCATCTGGCACCCCCTGGCTAAGGGTGGTAGTAGTGGTAGGCATCCAGCCCCCTGGGTAAGGGTGGTAGTGGTGGTGGGCATCTGGCACCCCCTGGCTAAGGGTGGTAGTAGTGGTAGGCATCTGGCACCCCCATGGCTAAGGGTGGTAGTGGTGATGGGCATCTGGCACCCCCTGGCTAAGGGTGGTAGTGGTGGTTGGCATCCAGCCCCCTGGCTTAGGGTGGTAGTAGTGGTAGGCATCTGGCACCCCCTGGCTAAGGGTGGTAGTAGTGGTAGGCATCCAGCCCCCTGGGTAAGGGTGGTAGTGGTGGTGGGCATCTGGCACCCCCTGGCTAAGGGTGGTAGTAGTGGTAGGCATCCAGCCCCCCTGGGTAAGGGTGGTAGTGGTGGTAGGCATCTGGCACCCCCCTGGGTAAGGGTGGTAGTAGTGGTAGGCATCCGGCACCCCCTGGGTAAGGGTGGTAGTGGTGGTAGGCATCTGGCACCCCCCTGGCTAAGGGTGGTAGTAGTGGTAGGCATCCAGCCCCCCCTAGGTAAGGGTGGTAGTGGTGGTAGGCATCTGGCACCCCCCTGGCTAAGGGTGGTAGTGGTGGTTGGCATCCGGCCCCCCCTGGGTAGGGGTGGTGGTGCGCATTCAGGCCCCTGTGTGCATATGTCCCTATGGTGCTGCTGTTGCAAGTAAATTCTGCATCCCTCTGTGTGTGTGTGATGTGTCGCGTACGTGTTGTATGTGTTTTGTGGTTGGTGTCTGACTTACCTTCTGCGCCGTACGCGTCCGTGCCTGTTCCGGTAGTAAATGTAGAATATTGGTATGATCGGGATGAAGGGATTCATGGTTGGTTCGTGTTGTTCGTCTTTCTCGTTGCTTCGCGTCGTCCTCGTCGCTGGCATGTTCGCCTCGTAGCCTTGGATCGTGTTGTGGCGCGAATCGGAGCTTATGTGCGCCTCTCCCGGATGCTTTGACGTGCCGTGTGTAGCGACGGGTTCGGCGCGTACGGAAAGCGCATCGTACTTGTTCGGCCGGACGGAGCTGCATTTTCCCTTCTGTGCGACTCGATTCAGCGTTTCCGGATTCGCCTCGGTCGGAGAACAGGACCTGGATTGGGTGAGTACGACTCGGCCGGATTCTGTGCTGTTGTGCGCATCGTACTTACTCGTTCGGTCTGCTGTACGGATCGGTCGGGAAACAGGCATTCGCATGGCTTTTTTCCCGACCGAATGGTATTGGGTGCGCCTCCGACCGAGATCGGAATCGGCCCCTTAATGTTTATTTTGTGCTATGATATTATTTTAGAAATATGCTGTACATGTTATTATTCAGTTTTTCTTTCTGGGATTCAGTCTGAACATTTTGTACAAGGTCGAGCAACATGGTGCCTTGCGTTTTTGTGCTCGGTTATCAATATCTCCTAACGTTTAGACACAACACAGAGGCACAGCTGCTGTTTTCCAACACAGCACTTCTTATCATATAAACCGAAACTTGGCCTTTGGAAAACAGAGAGGAGAATTCCAGCAGAGGGGAAAGGTCTTGGAATGGGAGCACCAACATTGCACAACCTCAGATGTGGACCACCTAACTACAAATGCCAGGTATGGGGTTCAGTGCTAATCCCTGTGCTCATGCAGTGAGGGTAGGCTTAGGCATATATATCATTCACCATGATAGGGCTTTTCATTGTGTACAGTTTGCTAGTAATGCTGATTACTTTGCTTAGTTGTATATGTTTTCTAATCGCAGCACAAATGCTTCATCATAGAGTACAATAGTTTCAATAAATATTGTAAACTTTCTTCGTGTCTCTCTTTCACTTATTATGGAAATGAAAGTTAGTGAGAAACGAAAGGTGATGATCTGTTTCCTTGGTTCCCTTTGGGACTAGAGAGTCGTGTTCTAGGTTGCCAATTCACCTGTTCCTCAGGGAAGGTTAGGAGGGCAGGTGAGGCACTGTGAGCTAGTCGGATTTGGGCCATAGGTACTGATGTGGTATGGTGACCCAGTCCCTACATAATGACGTCATGTGATCCAAGGCACAGTTCTTTTTCTAAACTGAATCCCTGCAACAGAATGAGAGTAGTGAATTTTGTGGATGAAGCAAGTGATTTTGATAATGCTCCCTGCATCTAAGTGGAGACAGGTTTAGGATATCATGGCAGAAGTAATGTAGACAGTGTTTTTGGTCCCACTTGCAAGACAGTCCACAGCTTTGAGAAGAACAAGATGGATCTTGAGTAGGCCTGCCAGGAGGACGATTTACTATAGTCAAACTGGGAGAAAAGCAGTGCTTAGATGGGAAACTGAAAGTTCAAGGCTTAAATGTTGCTCTTTATGCCTTTTAAGAGTCCTAGATGATAGCAGGCACTTTTCATTGCCTGCTTTGTATGGCACTGTGGAAGTAGTTAGTCACCCCCTGAAGACCACATTGTCAAAGAAAGTGAAAGTGGAGTTCATATTTGTGAATGAAGAAAGCTCTGTTTATGGGGGAGACCTGGGGGAGAAGTGTCAAAGAGAAGAAACTCTAGAGCATATATTCAAGTCCTTAGCGCTACCGGAGCGTCACTTTTTTTGACGCTCCGGTGGCGGTAAGCCCTGTACCATATTTACAAAGTGGCGTTAAGCCACTTTTTGTGGCTTAACGCTGCTTTGTAAATATGCTACCCTTTCACGCTGGGATCTCCGTGAAAGGGGCATGCAATGGGTGTTGCTGTGCATGTTCCACCGCAACACCCATTGCTTTTTGATGGTGCCCCAGATTTACAAGGAGGTGTAAATCTGAGGCAGCACCAAAAACTAACGCCATGCAAGAGCAGGCGTTAGAACGGCACAACCAGGAGAAATATTTTTATTTCTCTTTGTTTTTGCATTAATGATAGTTTATGTGCAGGAAGGTGGCCCTTTCTGCACATAAACAATCATTCCCTGCAACGCAGGCACTCTTGCAAGCGGGTGCAAGGGTGCCTGGGTTGGTGCTAAGCAGCTAATTTCAGTGCCAGTGCTAGGGAAAACACAGGGTGGGTCGTATTGTTATAAATACAGCACATTCCTGTGATTTGGAAACGTCAGAGCACAGCGCTGCCAAATTTGGCATAGCTCCGCCCTCCAACATTTATTTTGTGAATATCCTCCTCTATCTTTTGAGAATTCAGCCTTTGGTTATGTTGAACCATCCAGCATTGGAGAGTGTTCAGGATTTTTGAGGATTTAAGTTTATCACTTTCAAAGTAAGCTCCTAGGAAGGGTTATGTGTCATCAGTGTATTGGTGGTATGGCAATTTGGAGTCATGTAACACTTTCACCCAGCGATTTCCTGCAGAGGTTCAACAGTGTGGGCCCAAGATGGATCCCTGATGTACTCCATGGAATAAGAGAATGGGCCAGAAAAAGGAGTGATCAACATTGATTTGTTGGGACAACATATTCAAGTAGGAAGAAAGCCAATGGGAAACCATCCTCAAAAACTCGGGTGGGGGGGATTTCGACAGACGACCATGAGGGAAAATTAAATAAATAATTAATTTTCCCTCATCGTCGTCTGTCAAAATCCCCCCCACCCAGCCCCACCCAGCCCCACCCGGCCCCACCGCTCTTACCTGCACGGGCCCCGGCTGCTCAGAGGACTTTATGATCAAGCGTATCAAACAGTGAGGGTTAATCCAGGAGGAGCATGTCATGGTTTGCAACAGGTGTTTGCCCCCACTCTCATCCAACTTTGGTCCTTGGCTTTATTGGCCACACATTCGACCCATTGCTTAGGGCATTATCACTCAGGATATTGTCTGTGCTAGTGTGCCACACAACATAGTGGTTGCCACGTGTGGTGCCCAGTTTCTTCCCCCCCCCCCCTTTTTTGCATTGCCAATACTGTCCCCATGCGGGCACACAAATGTCTTCACAGTTTGCCCCATCTGAGTGGAAGGCTACAGTGGAATTCGGGGACCTGCCACAGGATTAGAAGATACTGGGATTCCAGAATCTACTGCAGGATTTGAGGATCCACAGTCAAGTTAAACCAACCCAGGGCTTGGAGAGGTGCTTCGCTTTACTCCTTCTTGATGAGAGGAAATCTCTGCTTGGGCTCAACTCTTCACCTGTGTGCCTAGTTCTTCAGTTGAGACAATCTTCAAGTGGACACCACGTTAATCTTCTCAGAGGTTTACTCCTTGCAACCCATCTTCGAACTTCTTCTGCAGCGTCACTTCAAACTATCTTGCATCCTTGAAACTCTTCAACCTCTTCCAGCTCTGTCTTCAGAGGCCTAGGTTAGGGATTAGCTAGGGAGGGATGCATTTATTTGTTTGGATTATGAAATCACTGTTGGATTCTTGAACAGCCCCTTGCAACTACGTACTGGAACTCTGCCTCGCTTTCTATGTTGTTCTATAACAACTGTCTCTTGGGCCTTTGCACAATTTACAAATCCTGATTGAACCTTAGTTTCTGTTTGGCGTCTTGTTGTGGAGCTTTAACAACTGTGTATAGGTCACTGGAAAAGGACCAGTCCCTATGGCTCTAGTAAGTAAAAGGTACTGTGCCACTGATATGTTGAGTGTTTATTATAATGAACATGTTGTTAGAGGGATTCTTGGATCTTTTTTTTGTTTCTGGAGAATGTTATCATTCATGTGAAATCCATCTAAACCAAAAAAAACTACATGCAAGTGAAATTGATGTGGAAGCAAAGAGTAACAGTAGTATTGTCTTCTGTTTAGTACAAATGTGCTGTCAGTCATGTGAAACTGCGGGACCCCCGAGAGAGTCTCTATTTGACGAGACTGGCTGTGTGCCTGCAACCTGATATCTCTTGTGTATCTTCTTTCATATCCTTATCCCTATTCCCCTTTCCGCCTTTTTGCCATCAGTATTGAACACAGTCTTACAGTCTTGGATGTGTTCAGCACTTTCGATATGGAGGTGGACTGATGGGTTCGATATCAGGTTGGAGGTAACTTGACTCTCACAAGCTGATGACAGGAGTCTCTTTTTTTGCAAGAGTGTCATCTGTGAATCTGATTATGGTGATTTCAGTGCTGTGGCCATTTCTGAAGCCACACTGGAAGAAATCCTGAAATTTAGTTTCAGTGATGTACTTTTCAGTTGTGAGGACACAGAGATTTCATCTCACCAGTTTCTAGTCATTCTGACAAAATGCTTTGGTCCCTGGGCCAGAGAGAAATTTCTGAGGGTGGTGCAGAAAAGGGCAATTTGATGAATGAGGGAGTTGGCTAGAGGGGCTGATATTTGGTCTACACAGTAGTTGGAAGCTTTGGTACAGAGACTGTCTGCAGAATGTTGTCTTGAATGACAGATTTGAAGGCATGCCACCTGGAGTGTGTATTCTTGTAGTGGTTATTAGAGCACTCCAGAGGGCGGCTAAGTACTTGTGGAGGCACCAGGGGTGTTTACATTTTCTTTATAATGTTATGCAAACTCTTTGCTTTTTGCCAATGCGTGGCAATCAAACAAACAATGGTTTTAGGCCAAGATCTGTGACTGCGTTTGAATGTTTGACAATGTTCACCATTCCGTCCATCATCCTTTTGTGCTGCAATTTTCACCCTAAGTGAGATAGGTATGCCCAGACGTGGGTCCTGTACTCGCTACTCCACCGGATTTAAGCTCGCCTGGCTGATGAAGGGGGATGCCCCGAAACCGGTCCCAGGATGCTTGTTTTCTGGTCCAGGGAGGACCTGGCTTGGCAGTTCGGCTGGACTGTTCCCATGGGGAGCAGGGTCAAGACTGATTTGCATATGGCTGGGTTCAACCTGGAATAGCGTGACGAACAAAAAAATGATGGACTTAGGATCAGGTCTGTGACTGGGAGTGAATGTTTGACAATGTTCAGCATTCCTTCCATCATTTTTTTGTGTTTCAATTTTCGCCCTAAATAGGATGGGTATGCCCAGACGTGGGTCCCGTGCTTGCTACGCCACTAGATTCAAGCTAGCCTGGCTGATGAGGGTTGATACCCTGAAACAGGTCCCAGGGTGTTTGCTTTCTGGGCCAAGGACGACCTGGCCTGGCAGATCGGGCTGGACTGCTCCCATGGAGAACAGGTTCAAGACTGATTTGCATATGGCTGGGTACAAACTGGAATGGCATGGCAAGCAAAAAAACGATGGATTTGGGCCCAGATCTGTGACTGGGAGTGAATATTTGACAACGTTCAGCATTCTGGCCATCATCTTTTTGTGGCGCAGGTTTGGTGGCATGAAAATGATGAAAAGCTATCTTGGATGGTTTCTGGCAGAGTCAATCCGCTTCTGACAAAATCAGACTTTGCCTTTAATTATATCATATGATATGAAAGGCCAGCTACGATGAGGTAACAGAATTCCTCACAGACTATGGGGCCGATTCCGATTCGGGCCGGAAATCTCTCCGACCGAGCCGGACCCGGAGAGATTTCCGACCGAACCGGACTCTAGCAGTCCGACCGAACGAGTACGATGCGCACGTATGCTATCGGACTCGATTCGGTCGGACTCCCATTGAAGTCAATGGGAGCCAGTCGTACGACGCGTACACGGGCTCCCATTGACTCAATGGGCACGACCGAACAAGGGCGCCCCTACAGCGTGTGCGCGTCGATGCGGGTCGCGCCGTACATGCACGTGTAGGGGGACCCATGTGTCCCCCTGTGTGCGACTCGCGCGGCTACGCTTCCAGGGGGTCCGACACGGACCCCAAAGTGCGGCTCCGACAGCTACTTGGAGCCGGACTGCGCGAGTCGGTCGGAGCGGTCGCGATGCGCATCGTACTTACCCGGCCGGGGAACGTCTCCATAGTGCGGTGCGAGTCGTCCCCGTGCGAGTCGGTCGGAGCGGTCGGGTCCTGCGTACGAGTTGGTCGGAGATTTCGCGAGCGCACGCATCGTATCTCGCCGCCCGGACGCACGTACGACTCGGTCGGGAAATAGGGCTCCGAATCGGATCCGGTAAAGCCGAATCCGATTCGGAGCCCTACCGGCCGAGATCGGAATCGGCCCCTATGTTTTTAGCTCCAGAAGCCCAGACTGAGTTTTTTGGGCTGCGCAGAGATGGTTAGTTTCTTGAGAGCGAGTAATAAGGGAATATGATGGTGATCTGACCATTCCACTAAAGGGAGATTCAGCCAGAATATAGTCTTGATTTTAGTTAAGAAGCTCAGCTTTACAGTAGTTTCAAAGTTATTGCCTATTAGAAATACGGCCAAGAGGGAGATGTTTGTATCATCTTTTTGGGAGGACAAGAAGACAATGCATTGCTCATCATAGTTGATGTCATTAGGAAGATGATAAACAAGAAGAAAAACTGGTTGAAAGTGAAAAGGTGTGTTTGACAACACCAGGCTTTCAACAGGCGAGTACTGCTCAGACTAAATAACCTATCTGGTCGCCTGTTTGTTATAGATATAAAGAGTGGTCCAGGCCAGGTAGTGAAAGGACCCAAGCCTTTTTTGGTTTTGCAGACTGAACACGTCTGCAGTCAATGGTATTTTTGTCGATGAGTGCAACACCACCTCCATTTTTAGGTCGAAGCCTACCAGACATCACAGCTGTCTCGTCAATAAAGACTTTTAGGGGACATTCTAAAAGCTGGCCTAGGAATGCATCCTGCCAATTGTTTACCATTGGCTTTGTGGTTTGTAACTCACTTTTACTTGCTTTCTATTTGCTGGCTTTATTTGTTTTAGGCTATCCAGCGTGAGTTTGTCCCTCCCATGGAGCATAGCCTATTTACCACCTCTCTGACTCGCTCCTTTTATTCTTCCACAAGTGTTCACTTTCTGTAAACAGGCCTTTAAATTTTGTTCTTATCTTGTCACAGTTGCTGTGCATTTAAAGACAGAGTTCAAATGTCAGGTTCTGTCTTCCGAGGGAGCTTGGTGTTTACTTTTATTTCTCTGACTTCAAAGTGAGAGGATTTATGTGACAATCTGGGGGTGTGAAAGGAAAGGCTTTTTTCTAACACAACAAAATTTAAATGTATGTAATGAACTGTGCAAATATTTCAGAATACATCAGAATTAGGAAAGCACAACTGAATCACATTTTTTAAAATTATGAACTGTGGTTGGACCAAATATTTTAATGAGATCAAAACAAATCAATATACTAGGTGATGCCATTTCCACACAGTATTCGTTAGTCTGCTGTATAATATTATCAGTAAAAATGTATGTCTGTGCAAATGTAATAATCATTTCAATTGAAAATGTGTTGTCTGTAATGGCAGCATTATCATTTGTGCACTGTATAATTTTATCGGTAAACTATATGTCTGTGCAAATGTAATGGTACTGGACATTTCAGTTGGAAATGTGTTGTCTGTAATGGCAGTGTGCTACCACACCATGCATACTCCACTCTACATCACTCCACTCTACGACACTCCACTCTATGCCACTCTACTCCACTCTATGCCACTCTACACCAATCTATTCTATGCCACTCTACTCTACGTCACTCTACTCTACGACACTCCACGATATTCCACTCTATGACACTCTGCTCCACTGTACACCACTGTATTCCACTGTACACCACTCCATTCCACTTTACCCACTCTACTCGACTCTCCGCCGCTCTGTCACCTTATTCTATGACACTCTACACCACTCCACTCTATGACACTTAATGCCACTTCACTCTATGCCACTCTACTCCACTCTACACTCTAGGCCACTTTACGCCACTTCGTTCTATGACACTCTACGCCACTTCACTCTATGACACTGTACAACACCTCACTCTAGGCCACTCTACCCCTATCTATGCCACTACACTCTACGACACTGTACTCCACTCTACACCATTGTACTTTACTCCACTCTACTATCCTCTATGCCACTCCACTTCATGCCACACTACGTCACTCTACTCCATTCTATGCCACTCTATGTCACTCCACTCTACGACACTCTATGCCACTTAAATCCAGGCCACTGTAGTGCAGTCTATGCCACTCTACTCCACTCTATGCTACTCTACTCCACTCTATGCTACTCCACTCTACACCACTTCACTCCACAACACTCTACTCCAATCTATGCCACTCCACTCTTTGATATTCTACTCCTCTCTATGCAACTCCTCTATGCCACTACACTTTACTCCCCTCCACTCTAAGACACTCTACTCTATGCCACTCCACTCCACGACACTCAACTCCACTCTACTCAACTCCCTCTGTACCACTTCACACCACTTTACTCCACTCTACGTCACTCCACTCTACTCCACTCCACTCTAGTTGACTACACAAAACCCCACTCTACTCCACTACTTCACTTAACAACTCCACTCTACACCCTTCTACTCTACTCTCTTCTCCTCTCCTCCGCTCTACTACACTCTCCCCCACTCTACTCCATGACATTCTACTCTACTCCACTCTACTCCATTCTACTCTACTCCATTCTACTCCACAACACTCCACTCCGCTCCACTCTATGACACTCCATGCCACTCTACGCCACTTCACTCTATGACACTGTGCTCCACTTTATGCCACTCTACTGATTGACACTCCACTCCAAACCCCGCCGCTCTCCTCCACGCCACTAACTTTTAATCATACTGAACAGCAGACATGCTGGTGTACAGCATGACTAAAACACATCGGCAAAGCCTATGTCTCTTACATAGATGAGACCTAACAAGCGGAAGAAGGCATGCAGCATCAGCTTTGTCTTAGTAAGAAATTAGATGTTTGTAGAAAGAGAGGATATTGTCATCTGCTTTAACACGGTGGGCATGAAGGTGAGCATTGCATGTGGTGTTGCTTTGTCTTCAAAATAGTAAAGGATTTATCTACAGGAGAGTGAAGAGACTGGCAGGGTTCTTGTAGCATGGGGAGGAGGACCTTGAGGTAGGGAGATGATAGGAATGAGAGACAACAAGGGAATCTCAGGAATAGGTTATAAAGGCCTAGTTTTGTGGGTTTTCTTAACACATAACATAGGAAATGCTGGCTGAGTAGGGAGAATGAGAACGTACAAAAGGCAGGGAAGATAGAGATGGTAGATATGCATTTGACAGTTTGAAATGGACTTGGGTGATAGAAAGAGCTGGAGCCAGGTTGACAAAGAGTGGACCTGAACTGGTCAGAGAAAAAATGTAGGACAAGCACATTAACTTTTTGAAGAAGGGTTAAGGAACATAGAGTTATACTTGAGATTTCCAGGTACAGCAGCAAGGGTGGTAGAGATTGAGAGTTAAGGAAGGCAGAAAAGGCCTATAAACAGTTAGGACCAGGGTCAGAGATTGGCTGGGTAGGAGCAGTAGTGTGGGTAGGGAGGGAAGTGTGGGAGAGGTAAAGTACAGAGGGAGGGAAGAAGAAGACAGAGTTGTGGAAAAAGGAGGGTGGGTTAGAGAGACAGAGAAAGATGAGAAGGGGAAATGGGGAGAGCAAGAGGGGTAAGAGAGAGTGAAGAAGAGATGAGAGGGGCAGAAGGAGAAGAGAAGGGGACAAGTGAAGGGGAAGAATGAAGAGGTATGATATTTGGGGAAGGAAAAGAGAATGTAGGAGAAAACAGAGAAGGGGATAAGAGGAGGAGATGAGAAGTAGGAGGGGGGAGTGAAAGAAGGAAGTAAGGGGAGATAATATGAAGGGAAGCAGAGAAATAAGGGGATTGGGTTCATGAAGGGCTTTAAATGTATTAGTGAAGTAGGGTAAAGGAGGTGGAGAGGAAGTGGATGAGACTGGAGAGATGTTGAGACTAAAGGGTTATGAGATTTTTGGAGAGCGAGGAAGAGAAAGTCGAACTGCTTCAGCTGTCCCTCATTGACCCGAATCAGAATTTTGCCACTGACTCTAATGAAGATAGTGAGTAAGGTTTGAAATGGAGCATGCTAAGCTTTTGGAATAGTAGATTTGTGGAAGATATTCATGACTCTACAGAAGATGTCACTCCACGAGAGAGTGTTAATAGGGAAGCTGAGGAGATTGGTTGTTGGGGACCCATCCTTAATGCTGAAGTGCTGGTCTGCTCGGAGGATTTCGAGATATTCTTCAAATACATTATGTTTAAAGTGTTTAGAGGTCTTCTTGGTGATATTATATGGAAAGGTATTGACATGAAACACTAAACCCAAATGTTATAGAGATACTGAAGGAGGGTTGGATCAAATGGAAAGGTGTGAGACAATGTGGAAGAAGAGGAGGGATGCATCAGGCTCACACTAGCTGACAAGTGAAAAAGCAGTCCCAACTAATATTTTCAAATTGCCTTTCGGCGCCCAGTTTGTTGGGTGGAAATGTCCGCTGAATGGTAAAAAATGTGTACCCCTACCCTGAGTGCCCAACTGTACTGTTGTCTGGATCCCTAATGCTGATTTTTTGTCATTGGCGAACACAGAGCAAATGCGAGCGCCTTGACATAGGCCTGTCTCATGGATTGCATTCTTGTTGGACGTGGAGGGTTGCCAAACGCGTTACCCTCATAGTGGTGGAAGTCTGCTGCCTTCACCAAGAGTTATGCAGCTCAGGTGCGGTGGTTGCAGCGAACTGTGTAGTGATCAGTGGTAGTGAGCAGGACCTTTTTACCCTGGGTAACTGAAGTGAGACCTACGGGCTCACTCACCTTTTTTTTTTAAAGTTCAGCTGCTGTGTGCTTAACTCCCCTTGGCCTACATCAGATAGATGTGGAGTGCTGCTCAGCGCAGGAGTAGTGACTCTGCGCTGAATGTATGTGTGTCTGGGAAGGGTACAGTACAGGGATAGAGCAGTACTGTGTGGTACTTGTGCAGTTAGTACATGTGCTGAGTGTATGTATGCCTGCGAGGAACACATGACATGAAAGATGTAGTCCTGTGCAGTGCGTGTGCAATGAAAGCATGTGCTGGGTCTATGTGCGATTGTGTGCAGTACAATACGTGAAGGGGGAAATGTTGTGCGGCGCACACTGGTGAGTGCGTGTGTGTTGGCAGTGTATGTTTGCAAATCGCACACTCTGGTACAAGGCAGCTAAACTACAGTACTGAGTAGTACACACAGACTGTCTGTGTGTGCTGAATGTATGTGTGAGAGTAGTGGCACAATGCATGGAGGTAACAGTGTTGTAGAGTAAGTTTGCTGTTAATGTACACTGAGTGCAAGTGTGCCTGCCATGGTACATTGCATGGGGGACCGTGGGTTCCATTTTTGGAATCCCAAGCCTGCCTGGTGAAGACCTAGAAGAGTGGAGGAATGTCCCCAGAAAGATTTGTGTATTGCTGCATTCCTGTGAACTGGGAGGACACACTGGAGGGAAGGAAGAGACTCCATATACATCTCAAAAGACTGCTCTTTGATTCAGTGATAGATCACAAGGAAAGGGCCTGGACATATCTCAAGAAAGGAGATGGGGCTGATAAGGGAATCATAAAGAGTAGGGCTGGGAGCCTGGGATTAACCTTTTGATGCACATATCACTGTGGCTGACCTCCAGGTGTGAACTCTGGTCACTCCCAGGAATTGTGTTGTCAGTCAATCAGCTCTGGTGTCTTGCCTGCTGACACAAACATCCTTTCAGGGGGAAAGAAGAAAAGGAGAAGTGTACACTTTAAAAGAAACAGAACCAACATAAAACTTAAAATACTCAGACCTTAAATCACATTTGGCGTCTGGAAATGGACTATAAGAAGGGGAGGTTGAGACCCCAAATATTGGTAATCTGTTAAGCAGCCACATGGAGTGTGTGAGGAGGGAAAGCTCTGCAAGATGTCTACCTGGGACCAGGACTGGGGGCAAAGGCCTGCTAGTCTCCCTGCTGGGTGAGAGGACATCACCCAGGAAACCAAGATCACCTGCCCTGGAGCCTGGAACACCAGTGCTTGCAGAGTGCCCTGTGAGGAATATGATAGAGTTGGAGGGAGCGAGGTCCAGTAGGGAGTCCTGCTGAGATGACTCCCTGAGCGAGGTGTGAGAGAACGGCTGAGCACTGATCGGGTCATTGTCCATGTGCAGTGTCGGGTCGGTGACCCCGTATAGCAGGAGAGGGCCGTTGTTCACAGCCGTGAGTTAAGTTCCATGCGGGACTGGACAAGCCTGTATCGCTGCGCTGCAGTATGCTAGAAGGGGCCCACCAGTAAAGTCGCTTCTGTGAGAAGCGCTGAGACTTTGTAACCGTCTTGGCGGTGGCACTTGTACCAGAGGAGCCTGCGCCTGTATTGTCCAATACCATGACAACTCTGTATGCCTGGAGGGGCTGCTGGTACCAATGTTGCTGAAGGATTTGTGCTGCTGCCCGAATGAGAGACTGAGGGTAACTTTGGCAGTTTGGACTTGCACTGGGAGGGAACTGCCCCTGATTGACCTCTGAGGAATGCCGAGGATAACGCAGACGTCACATCCTCGCGGAGCTCCAGTTGGGAGCAGAAGAAAGGACGTGTCTTCGTGAGCTTGGAGCTGCTCCAACAACTGAAAGAACACCAGAAGTACTGCTCAGGAGGGGGCGAAGCTAGCTCGTGACCAAGATGGCCGCTTGAGCCGCAAGCTCCGATAAACTGTTTACAAATCCGCCAATTATCCTGCAACTGAGTCACTGCTGCGGAGTGGGGAGGCGATCCCCTGATAGCTGGTTGCGTGGGGCTTCGGAGGGGTGAGACGCCTCAAATTGAGCTGCCCCCTGTGCGGCGTATGGACCCCCGTGGGCGCTGGGCCGAGCGGGCCCTGGGCCGAGCTGAAGCGAGCGATCGGCTGACCTGCGGTGAGGCTGCCGCAGCTGTGGAGGCGGCGTGTGGAACCGGCGGCCGCGCTGTACTGCGGTGGTGTCTGGTGCGGAGTCCCACCTGGCGTGGTCGCGCCCTCCGAGCGTCTACGCTTCCCCCGGCTGGGGTGCTGCGCCGCGGGCGCTCCCGGTGCGAAGGGCCCGCTGGGGGCTGCGGTCTGCGGGACGGCCGGGACTGGGCACCTGGAGCGGGACCGAAGTGAGTACTGCTGCTCCTGAGGAGGCGCTGCTGCGACGCGGATAGAGACACATTGGGCCTGATTCACAGAACTAACTTACATCAAAAACGTAAACGTAAACGTAAAAGTAAAGTTAGTACTTTTTAGGTATTCACAGAATACACTTACTCATTTGGCATTCACAGAATGAACTTACTCATTTCGATATTCACAGAAGTAAGTAGTCCTAACTTTAGGACTTCTAAATGCCTTCTGTGAATACCGAAAGTCTTAAGTTAGGATTTTCTCAGTTTAGGAGCTAAACTGAGAAAAATCCTAACTTTAAGATTCTTCGGTATTCACAGAAGGCATTTAGGAGTCCTAAAGTTAGGACTACTAACTTCTGTGAATACCGAAATGAGTAAGTTCATTCTGTGAATACCACAATGAGTAAGTGTATTCTGTGAATACCTAAAAGTACTAACTTTACGTTTACGTTTACTTTTACGTTTTTGACGTAAGTTAGTTCTGTGAATCAGGCCCGAGGTTTCGGGCGACATATAGCCCGGCCGGGACCCGGTGAGTGGAGGGGCGCCTGGCGCTGCTGTGCCCCGAGAGTTTGGCGCTTCCCCCTGGCCGTGGGCCTGCACATCGGATACCCTTGGGGAGCGGGGCCTACCACGCGAAGAGGACTGGTGGCTGTGCCCTGAGTCTACCTGGGACATTGCTGCGCCGCCTGCACTGCCTGGAGCCCGGGCTGGTCGGGGGAGCTGTTGGCCACGCGACACGAGAGCTGCCCTCTGCCCCCAACGAACTATAGGGCCTTGCGATCCCTTAGCGCCCCGATTGGAAGATGGCCGCCATTTTGTGTTAGATGAGCTGCAGGGGCTACTCGCTGCTCCTTTCGGTGGTGGAGGGCCTGTGGGACGGATGAGAGCGGAGACCCCCCTTCCCTCCCCCTGTGAACAGTCTTGGGAACACGCTGCAGTGGGCCGAGGAGGCCCTTGTTGTTGGCTTGTCATGATCCTGGTGCGGAACCGGTGCACGCTGCCTACTGCCTCTTGAGCCCCTGTTGCCGCTGGCTCAGGACCGGGCTGACCGGGTCGTTGTGGTGCTACTCCTCCTGGGGGGCGAAAACACTGCCTAACTGGAAGGGAGGTGACCCTGTTCTTCGGGACCCGTGATGTGGGGGGGCCCACTAAGAAGATTGCGGCGGCCGCTATTGCGCTGGATTGCGCTATCGGAGCCAGGACTGTCGAGACGAGGCATTCTCCGCGTGAGTCAGGAGGGGTGCCGTCCTAGTGAGGACTGCCCTGGCTGAGAGAGAGCCCGGTGCCATCACTGGGAGGCACCCACTCTCTCCTCTGTGGTGACGCGGCATTGGTGCTGCAGCTGCCCTCACGCACGGGCACAGAGACGCGAGTGAGAAGACACTTATGGGTGGTCAGGATGGGACGAGTGGACAGAGCGCAACCGAAGCTGTCGTTCGACCAGAAGAGGTCTAAGTCCAGCGACGCTTCCATCGAGGATGGTGCTAGGGAGCAGGACCAGTCTACCATAGAATCACGCCAGGACATCCGCGGCATGCTGCTAGCCATGGAGAAGAATCTTCAAGGTGGTATCACATCTCTTGGCACCAAGATGGATGCGCTGTCCTATAGGATGGACCGTATGGCTGAAAGGCTGGATAAACATGCCGAGAGGCTTGATATGTCGGAGCGCAGGCTAACGGAAACGGAGGAAGCGCAGACTGCCCTAGACACTGAACATAAACAGCTGGGCAGGGTCCTGAAGGTGCTGCAGGACAAAACGGAGGACTTGGAAGCGCGTTCCCGGTGCTGCAACCTCCGAATTACGGGCCTCCCGGAAACTACCCCGACGGGCAATATGGAACACTTTACGGAGAGGCTCCTGAAAACCCTGCTTGGCGAGGACTCGTTCTCCAATATGTTTATGGTGGAGAGAGCGCACCGCTCTCTGGGCCCGAGGCCGCCGCCAGGGGCGGCCCCTAGGCCGATCATAGCGAAGTTGCTCAACTACCGGGATCGAGATGCTGCACTGAAACTGGCCCGTGAAAAACAACCACTACGATTCGAGGGGTCCACGATATTGCTATTCCCGGACTTTACGATCCGGGTCCAAGAAGCACGACGCCTGTTCGCCCCCATGAAGAGACAACTCCGTGAACTGGGGGTTGACTATGCTATGTTATATCCAGCGAAACTTCGAGTGAACAGGCAGGGCCGCTCTCACATTTTTACAGACCCGAATGCATTGCAGTCGGCGCTAAAGGACTGGACCAGGGAGGGGCGCCACAGCCCGGAGAAACGCCTGCTCGACGAAGCGGCGGGCGGCCTGCCGGAGGACTAACCACTCATTGGGGTCATTGACTGATAAGTATGACATGATAGTTCCTGGGAGGGAGGGAGTGTAGATATGATGGCCCTGGGTGTAGGGCTGTGACTCTTTGCTCTTCCCTCCTGATGCCTACGTTAGATTGACTCTATCCTTGGTGGTCTTCACTGCCCAACGGGGACATGCTGGGCCCTCTCTCTCCTGGGGGGGGCGGATCTGAGGATGTTCATGGCTATCGATTAGTTCGGTCCCCTACTCCCCATGCCGACGGGGATTACACTGAACTTATGTGACGCCTCAGGTTGAACTTCCGACAGGGCATATCATAGTGTTGTGGGAACACTTGCTGTTCCATTCTTGGGGTTGTCCCAGGGTCCTGGTGGTAAATACTGTTAATCAGTTGCATACTATTCACTTGACGGTGTTCGGGGTGCGGCCTTGCATGGGCCAACCATTTTTCTTTTTGTTTGTCGAGCTACATCCACCCTCGCGTGAATCACACTGGGGAGTGTTCTTACTGTTGGGGTTTGGGTGGGGCAGTTTTACTGGTGGGAGGGATGGTCCTGCGGCAAAGTTGGGGTGGGGCAGGCGTGGGCGGGGGGAGGCTGGGGTCTGCGTTGCGAATTGATGTTGTGTATGATTGATGCGCTTGATTTTGCGTACCGAAATGTATGTTATGGGGATTCGAATCGTACAGGCTCTGTTGGGATAGGCCTGGCGTGGGTGGGGGGTGGGAATGTTTTGAGACTGACTTCTGACACATTTTTTTGCTGTGATAACACGAGTAGTGCGACACCATGGCTGTGTAGGCCCGACGAAACTGACACGATGGAACCTAGGTTGGATACTCCCTCATGACGGATAGGGCTGAGACACGTTCTGACAACTCTTCGGACTCGGTTGCGGTGCTCATGTGGAATGTACGTGGCCTTAATGATTATAGGAAAGTCCAGAAAATTTTGAGCTACCTATATAGGCATAATATTGATATTGCCCTCCTACAGGAAACACACCTTCCTCTAGATAGTCCCATCTTGCGCACTAAAGGGCTCCTAGGCAATGTGCATGCGGCCGGCTTCACCACGCATCCTAGGGGGGTCCTGACGTGGGTCAACCCAAAGACGGCGTTCCGCCTGTCGCCTTTGGAGACGGATAGGGAGGGTTGGTTTGTTCTTACCAAATGCTGCGGTAAGGGAATGGAGTTGCTTTTCCTAAACATTTATGGACCTAATTATGATCACCCAGACTTTTATAACAAGTTGACTGACCTATTTCACTCTCCTGCTCATGGACAGATTCTATGGGGTGGGGATTTCAATTTTGTTAGGGACCCCGCTTTGGATAGGTCGGACGGCCCGGACAGATGTGCCTCTGCTTCGTCGAGAGTCGTTGAGACAGCATTGATCAGGTTGGATATGTGTGATGTTTGGTGCCACAGGCACGCGGACCAGGGCGGGTACACGCATTACTCTGCGTATTACAATGTCCATACCAGAATTGACTATTGGTTCGCCGCCAGACCTCTATTGCCTCATATCCAGTCTTGCACGATTCTACCGTGCACATATTCTGATCATTCACCCCTGCTTTTGGTTCTCACTTCCCCCAAGAAGCGCATCCCCCCCTTTATGTGGCGCTTTCCACCCTACTCTCTCCTGGATGCTGTTTTTAAGGAAGATATCGCTACGGCAATCGAGACATTTTTCGAAACCAATGTGGGGTCAGTGGATTCCTTTCAAACGATATGGGAGGCCTTTAAGGCATACATCAGAGGGGTGGCAATATCTAAACATGCGGGGGTTGTTAAATCGATTCGTAAGAGATTGACGGATCTGAAACGTAAGATAAAGGTGCTAGAGGTTTCCCTGATCGATGGTCCGACTGACGCGCTTAACCTAGAATTGACGCTGACCCTACAGGCATATCATGCAGAGGCTGATAGTGAAATAAAGCATCTAGGGAAGTATGCCACTGCTCGTACTTATGGCGAGGGCGAACGGCCGGGAGTGGTTCTTGCGCAGCTCCTCAGGCAGCGTAGAGATAATACGGTGATCCCAGATATTAGAACACACACTGGAGACTCTCCGCTGACGGAGGCCCAAGTGGCGGACCAATTTCGACAATATTATGCGGACCTATATGCCTCACGAGGCTGCAGTCCTGACGAGCAAATATTAGACTACCTGATGCATATAAAACTACCGTGGCTGTCCAATGACCATCGTGAGTTTCTGATGCGGCCGATCAAAAGGGATGAAATAGTCCTAGCTCTCTCAGAAATGAGGGCAGGGAGTGCGCCGGGAGGGGATGACCTCACGGTCGCCTTTTACAAGGCGTACATCGATCTTTTGCTGCCACACCTGCTCACGCTGTTGAGGACATGTGTACCACAGGCGAGATGCCCCCCACTATGCGGGAGGCGATCTTAGTGGCTATACCTAAGCCGGGTAAGCCTCCAGATGAATGCGCCTCGTATCGACCTCTGTCCTTGATGAATGTGGACACCAAAATTTTTGCGAAACTGCTTGCCAATCGTCTGACACCTCTCGACACCGCCGCCCGCAACCTCAGACAGTGGATCGACGACTGCGCCAACACCCTCGCCCCGCTCAAGAATCCGCCCAACAGCCACACCAGCAAGAAAGCCACCTGGTTCACCGAAGACCTCCAGGCCTCCAAACGAACATGCCGAAAACTGGAGAAGATCTGGCTCCACGAACGGACAGCGGACAGCTACGCCGCCCACAAGAGCGCCACCCGCAGTCACCATCACCTCATCAGATCCGCCAAAAGGGCCTCACTCAAAGACCGCCTAGACAACAACGCACACAACAGCAAAGAGCTCTTCAACATCGTGAAGGAACTCTCCAACCCCAGCTCCAACACCAACGACATCCAGCCGTCGCGAGACCTGTGCGACTCACTGGCCACCTTCTTCCACCGCAAAATCGCCGACATCCACGACAGCTTCAACACCACGACCGCCCCGGCAACCACCGAGACCACTGCCCCCACAACCACCAACCGCCTGCTCTCCTGGACCAACATCAACGACGAGGACACCAGCGAGATCATGAACACCATCCACTCCGGTTCACCGCTAGACCCGTGCCCTCACCACATCTTCAACAAAGCCAGTACAGCCATCGCGCCCCATCTCCGGAAAACAATCAACATCTCCTTCGAGACAGCAACCTTCCCGGAAAGCTGGAAGCACGCCGAGATCACTGCCTTACTCAAGAAACCCAAGGCAGACCCCAAGGACCTCAAGAACTTCCGACCCATCTCTCTGCTCCCGTTCCCCGCGAAGGTCACCGAGAAAATCGTCAACAAACAACTGACCCGCTACCTCGAGGAGAACAACATCCTGGACCCTTCCCAGTCCGGCTTCCGCAGCAACCACAGCACCGAAACCGCCCTCATCGCCGCCACCGATGACATCAGGACCCTGCTAGACAACGGAGAAACAGCAGCCCTCATCCTCCTGGACCTATCAGCCGCCTTCGACACGGTCTGCCACCACACACTACGAACACGCCTTCACGACGCCGGGATCCAAGAGAAGGCCCTGGACTGGACCACATCCTTCCTTTCCGGCAGAACACAAAGCGTCCGCTTCGCCCCTTCTGATCCAAGGCCACCAAGATCATCTGCGGCGTACCCCAAGGCTCCTCCCTCAGCCCAACGCTGTTCAACATCTACATGGCACCCTCGCCCACGTCGCCCGACAGCACAACCTCAACATCATCTCCTACGCCGACGACACCCAGCTGATCCTCTCCCTCACCAAAGACCCTCACACCGCCAAAGCCCACCTCCACGAAGGAATGAAGGCCGTCGCCGAATGGATGAGGACCAGCCGCCTGAAGCTGAACTCAGACAAGACGGAGGTCCTCATCCTTGGTTCCAACCCTTCAGCCTGGGACGACTCCTGGTGGCCAACATCACTGGGAACAGCCCCGCCACCCACCGACCACGTACGCAACCTAGGGGTCATCCTCGACCCCACCCTCTCCATGACTAAGCAGGTCAACGCCGTTTCCTCATCCTGCTTCAACATCCTCCGAATGCTCCGCAGGATCTTCAAGTGGATCCCCACCGAAACAAGAAAAACAGTCACCCAGGCCCTCGTCACCAGCAGGCTGGACTACGGAAACGCCTCACGCAGGAACGACGGCTAAGCTCCTGAGACGGCTGCAACGCATCCAGAACGCCTCTGCACGTCTTATCCTCGACATCCCCCGACGCAGCCACATCACACCCCACCTGAGAGACCTGCACTGGCTCCCTATCAACAAGAGGATAACCTTCAAGCTCCTCACCCACACACACAAAGCACTCCACAACTCCGGACCAGCCTACCTCAACAGACGACTCAGCTTCTACACCCCCACCCGCCAGCTCCGCCGACCAGCCTCGCCCTCGCCACAGTCCCCCGCATCCGGAAAACGACCGCCGGCGGCAGATCCTTCTCCCACCTCGCCGCCAAGACCTGGAACACCCTCCCCACCAACCTCCGACAGACCCAAGACCTACTGGCCTTCAGAAGACTCCTCAAGACCTGGCTCTTCGATCAGTAGCAGCACCACCCCCCTCTTCCCCCAGCGCCTTGAGACCCTCGCGGGTATGTAGTGCGCTTTATAAGTGACATGATTGATTGATTGATTGATTGATTGATTGGTGGCCCCGGAACAGGCTGGATTCGTGCCAAGCAGAAATCTGACATACAACCTGCGCACTGTTTGCTGCTCTTCAGCATACGAGATCGGAGGTGCCGGCTATTGCGGTCTTTTTAGACATGGAAAAGGCCTTCGACTCGGTCGAATGGCCCTTAATGAGGCAGGTCCTTAGACACATGGGGGTGGGGGAGGTGTTTCTACAACTCCTTGCCGTACTGTATTCCTCTCCTACAGCGCGTATCAAAATAGGCTCACTGGTCACTAACCCTATACGAATCTACAGGGGCACAAGACAGGGCTGCCCCTTATCTCCAATTCTCTACGCTCTGATCGCTGAGCCCTTGGCGTGTGCCCTACGGGAGTACCATAGCCATAGAGGCATTCGCTTTCCGAGCTACCGCCTCATAGTCTCCACTTATGCGGACGACACACTGCTTTATGTCAGAGACCCAGAGGCCAATCTTTCTCCGGTTCTCCGAGAGGTGGTGCGTTTTGGCTCCCTGTCTGGCCTAAGGGTCAACTGGAACAAATCCATCATGTTCCCCCTGACCCCAGCCACGGCGGCCTTTGAGCCTGAATACCCTCTGCAGTGGTCTACAGAGGCGGTGCGGTACTTGGGGATCAAACTGCACGCTGACCCCGAGGTGGTCCTCAGGGAGAACTATGGGGTCGCTATTTCCAAGTTGGAAGAGGATATTAATCGATGGGTATGCCTCCCTTTATCGTTGATGGGCAGAGTGTCCCTTATGAAAATGATCGTGCTGCCGCGCTTTCTCTTCCTTTTTACGAATATTCCCATGGTACTCCCCCGTGTATTTTTCCAGGGTCTCCAGTCCCCAATGGTACACCTGGCCTGGGCGGGCAAGCAGGCTCGCGTTGCCTGGCAAATATTGACATTGCCGTACTCGATGGGGGGATTGGGTGGTCCCGATTTGGATTTATATTATAGAGCTGCTCAAAGTTCTCAGGCATATCATTGGATGCATGGCCCATTTGACATTCCGCATGTACGAATAGAGACGATAGTCGCTGCTCCTAGGCCTCTTCCTGCCTTGCTGTTCACACCCCCTGATAGACGTACGGGTATATTGGATTCCCTTAACATGGTCGCTCATGCCTGGCATCATTTATTAGCTATCCAGGCGGGCAACATATTGTATTCCCCAGTGGCCCGCCTTGACTGGTGCCATTGGCTTGCACCTTGCAAAGATAGGGGAGTTATAGCCGCTTTACAGACGCTAAATGTCCATACCATAGGGGATCTTTTCGCAGATGGCGAGGCGCGCGCATGGGGTGCTGTGAATGGAGAGCAGGCCCGGCCGACGCCCTTGCCCGCTTCCAATTCCATAGACTTAGACACGCTATCAGGGACTTACTGGGTGAGGATATGGCGGAGCCCCCTGAGGTCGTGGCCCTAACTGCTGTCATTAGAGCGCAAACACCTGCTAAGATGGTATCTAGGATTTACCGCATCACACTGTCTTCTCAGGGAAGTAAATATACCAAACCACGGCTGGCCTGGCAGCGTGACCTGCAGGTAGACCTTACGGATGATAAATGGCTCTACTGCTGCATGAGCACTAAACGTGTCTCGCTAAACGGCCGGCACAGACTTGTTCACTTAAAATTTCTAAACAGGGTTTACTACACGCTGGAACGTCTACATCGTTATGGGCTACGGGAGGAGTCTCAGTGTGAACGATGCGGGAGCAAATAGCTGACTTTTTCCACTTAGCCTGGACATGCCCGGGGGTTGCCCGCTTCTGGAGTCTGGTATTTTCTGAAATAAATCATGTCACAGAACTGACGTTGGCCCCTGACCCGTTCTTAGCGTTGCTGGGGTACTCCAAGCCTCTCCCTAAAGCGCTGCAAAGACTGGTAGACATGGCACTACTTTTAGCAAAGAGATGTGTGGCGATCTGTTGGCTTCGTGGCCCGACGCCTACAATAGCTCAGTGGTCTAAAGATATGATGTTCTGTTGCACCCAGACCGAAAACTACAGTGAACTGTTACCGCCTCGCAATAGACCAAAGAACTTTTGGGCCCTGTACATGACAGGACGGACAAACATGGTGGATACTGACTCTGGCACTGCCTCCTCTCCACGTCGCCCTGCCCCCCCTGCCCATTAGCTCCCCTTGTAACAGTACACCTGAGTGATCCCAACTACGCTGACCGTCCGGCTCTGCCCTTGGACGAAATGGTTACGACAGTTGAGGGGATTATGATACCGAGGGGATTGGGTCTTTCAAATGCCTGATGTGCTGTATCTTTACTACCAGCATGGTTCGGTGATGTTTATTTCTGAATGTCACACGCTGCTAACATCTTGAGAAGAATGTCTATGTCTCTTGTTTGTTGTGTATAAACTTAATAAACAAAGTTAAAAAAAAAAAAAAAGAAGTGCTGCTCAGGAGAGAGAGGCTGCGCCGCCGGGTGCTGCGGCGTGGGCCACAGGCAGCCCGACTTCTCTGAGCAGAGCAGGTTTCGCAGGAGCTTGCGCAGAGGGCACACCCTGCACCGCTGAACTCATCCGTACTGTGAGAGCAGGTAAGACGTGAACCGGGCCGGTTTGGCCCCGGGGGACTCGCTGTTACCAGTGGTGTGGCACTATAGACATGTTTGACTAAATCCTGAAGAGTCAAAGTGGGACTCTTGAGTACGAGCTATAGTGAGCATTCCCTGGATGCGGCTACCAGTGAATGGAAAATAACCTTGAATACGTTACACGAAACAGGGTGGGACAGGGATTTGCCTGACAACTACTAGAGCCGCTACCTCAAGGGGATTGTGTTGTTGCTTCTGAATGTCATATTCCTTCGCATGTACAGATTTTGAAATAAAATACTTATTTTTCTTCTAAAAGCAAGTATTGACTGGACATTGATTTATTGTTCGTACTGTTTGCACTTTGAGTTATAAGTTGTGTTCATTGACCTGTATCTACACTTTCACCCCTGAGGGAGCATTGACTGCTCGTCTACAGCTACCACTGAGAGTCAAGTACAGAAGGGGTGCTTGGCCCAGTTGAGTAGGATCTGTAGAAGGCTGGGCCCCGGGACATTAGGAGTATAAGGCCTCACTCACCATGGTTGGGCACAGTAACCCCTGCGTGCCCTTTGGCCCTCTGAAAGGGGTTCTGACACAGTTCAACAAACAATCTGGCTATACTCTCTCCCAACAATTTATTTTAGGTCCCTTAATGATCTAGTGTTTTGTTTTCACATCCATGTTTCCCATTCACAAGCCTCTTTAAATCTGTCGCTGAGAGAAACTCTTCTGTATGTCACTCAGGGAAGTCGATTCCTCTATGATTGTTATTGTGAAATGCACAGCAGAAGATCTCACTTAGGTAAGCCCCATTACATCTGGCATTGAGTGAAACCACTCTGTTTGTTAGTGAGGGAAGTACTTTTGTATCAGTCACTGAATGTAGAACATCATGGGGCATATTTACAATAGAATGGCGGAACACAGCGTTAAGCTAAAATTGCTAATGCCGCGCTCTGCCATTCTGAAAATGCAGGGATGCGCTGTATTTACAATGATACGGCACACCCCTGCGTTTCCCTAGCGATGGCGCTAAATTCAGCTGCCTAGCGCCAATGCAGGCACCCTTGCACCATAGTGCAAGGGAGACTGCTTTGAGGGAATGATGGTTTATGTGCAGGAAGGTGTCCCTTCCTGCACATAAACAATCACTGATGGTGATTTGTAACTCCTATGTGTGCTGCATTGTGCAGCACACATAGAATTTGCAAACCGTCATTTTTTTAATGATTGTTTATGTGCAGGAAGGGACACCTTCCTGCACATAAACAATCATTCATGGTGATTTGCTCTTTCTATATGTGCTGCACAATGCGGCACACATAGAAACAGCAAAAACAAGGAGTTTTTAATCATTTCTCCTCGCTTCACCATGTTACGACCAGGTTATTTTTGGTCTTAATTTTGGCGCTGCCCCATATTTACACCACCCTTGTAAAAAGGGGGCAGTGTCAAAATCAATGGGTACTGCGGTGGAACACCCACTGCAACACCCATTGCCCGCCCCTTTCATGCTAAGTGTAGTGTGAAAGGTGGCCTTATTTACAAGGCGGCGTTGAGCCACGTTAATTGGCTTAACATCGCCTTCTAAATAAGGCGAAGGGTTTATCGCCACAGGAACATCACCAAAAGCCCTTGTAAATATGCCCCCTAGACTGACTGAAAGTGAAATCCATCTGGTTGGTAACTAAGTGAAGTTCTTCAGTGTCTCTAACAAACTGAAGTGCTGCGGTTTATATCACTGATTGAAGAGCGGCTTAATCTGTCGCTGAGTGTACCACCTTTAGCCCATCACTAAGTGTAGCCTTGGAGGTGTGTCACTGAGGGATGCAATGCAGTTTATATCACTGAGTGAAGCAATACAATATCTGTCACTGTAGTGTCTGCCAATGAGTAAAGAGCTGTATTGTCTCCAGATTAGTACAGCTGCAGGAGATGCTGCTGCTACTGGCACACTGAAGGACTGGCTGGAGCTTGCTGCTGCTCTGTTCCCACTCCCCACTTTTCTCCGGTCCCCTGCTGTTTTCCCATTCTTCCCTCATGGTTCTCAACACTTGTCTTTAACCCAATGTCTGTGTTTTGTACTGCTTTCCTTTCCTGCCTTAGCACTTGGCACTTGAACCTTTCTGGCACCCACCTGCATGTGTACAATTGCACCACAGCAATACTTCATTCATCCTGCTTCCATAAAACCCTGTAGTGCCTGCGACAATGGCGCTAAGCAGGACACTGACATTCGCTGGTGTTCTTACATGTCATTTGATCTTGTGCGCTCAGGCAGTAGATTATTTACAGCCTGACACTGCACCAAGCGTCACAGTGCGTTAGTGCATATCCAGTGTCACTATTTTCTACACTTCATTCCTCCTCAACATGGGCTATGAGCAACATTTAACATGAGCAGAGTACCCCACCCTATCAGTCTACAGTAGGAATTGCCATAGTCACACAGTGTTTGTGATGGCTGTGGTTTGACCGGAAGTGGCATTGGCCTGTGCCCCACCCAGAGGACATGCTTGGTCAGGCCCGTGAGTAGACAAGCCCAGGTCTCAGTTGTTCCTTGTCTTCCTTGGCTCCTGACTCAAAGTGGAGGAGACCAGCCGTCTTTGCAAAAACCTACAACACCACTGTTGACTTTTGACGCTTTGAAGATTTATGTTCTGTGGTCTGCACAAAGAACGTCTAAGTAAGCATTAGGTGGGTAGGGCTGTGTCAGGAGTGTCTGTGGTCCTAGGCATAAAGCCCCAGGTCCCGAAGGAGTCCCTATGAACCTTCATAAATTGGAGGTGGATCTGTGGGCTCCTGTTAGTTCCAACTATGCAAATGTGTGTAAGAGTGGCATCTCCGAGTCATAGCACTCAGCTATTGTTGTGCCTATCTTTACAAATGGTAACAGGACTTCCCCAAGCTGATATAGGCCCATCTCCTTAATTGTCTCTACTGTTAAGGGCAATGGCAGGGTCATTCTTAATAGAATCATGTCTTGGTCCACTGATAATCGTACTATCTCTGAAGTCCAATATGACTTCAGATAAGGTTTGGGGACACTAGAACAGTGCCTTAATTTACATCTGCTAATCAATAAATATATATCGTAGCGAGAAGAGGTCCAGTTTATCTAGCGTCCATGGACCGGGCCTGCGCTTTTGATAGTGTAGTCAGGTCCAAACTTTGGAAGGTGTTAGAACTAATGGGGCTGGATTCTGGCTTGGTGTCTTTCCTACAAGCCCGCCACATAGATCTAGCGGCCTCAGTCAGATTTGGACAGAACGGCGATTGCAGCAAGCACTTTAGCCTGGGACAAGGTGTCCGGCAAGGATGCGTTTTGACGCCATTTTTATTCATTCTGTATTTTAATGATTTAGATTCCATACTAGTGGGTAAAGGGAAGGATATGCCTACCTTGAATGGGCGGAGCGTCCCTGTTCTTCTTTACTTGGACGATGCCGTTTTATTGTCTTGAACTCCTAACAGCCTTCAGTTACTGCTATACATTTTAGTGAGTTTTATGGATGGCCAAGGCCTGGTAACAAACTTGGGTAAAACTTTTGCTATGGCCTGTGGCCCTAAAAACCCGTAGCAGCGAAGTATTGCGCTCCAGGGAACATCTATCACTAGAATCCATGAATTGTCTTATCTGGGGGTTACGCTTGACACGCAGGGAACCTGGGGCACCTGTCTGTAACAGGGGAGACTTCAATTCTGGAATTCAGTCAGCTATCTTTTCAGTCTTGCCTCTAAAATTGGTAATAAACCTATTGCCCCTATTGTTGAGATCTATAAAATATATGGCTCCGGTTTGTGGGGTTTCATGGCAGCCAAATCCCAGCAGGACGAGGAGAACAGAGTTTGTAGGCGTATTCTTGGTGTTTTGCCGGGGTCCCCTACTTATGCTGCTCATGAGGAAATAGGGCTCTCTTATGTTGTTGATGACATCAACCTGGCCCAGCTGCTGTCATGGTATTTCATTTGGCCTAATTCCGAAGCTTCCTTGAACAGGGAGATCATCCGGGATTGCCTTTCTTGTGACAAGGATCTCCTTATTCCATTGTTAAAGTATATCAGAGACACTGCCATAGGCTAGGCAGACCCGACATCTTTTCCCTGCCAGCTAACATTACTATAAGGGACAAAAACTGGATTAAATCCAGCTATAGAGACTTCCAAGGGAGGGAAAGAGAGGTGCTCGAGCTGAAGAAGCCTGCTAATAGGGAGTATTTGTCAGTCCAAACTACTCTAGGGCTGGAACCTTGTCTGGAGATGGTGCCCAAAACTTGGAACAGGGTGTTGTTGACCAGATTCAGGTTGGGTCAGATTCGGAGTCAGCTTTCGTTCCCTTTGGGTCAGTTCGATCCTAAATTGATTTTTGTCTATCTTCACCTTGGAAATCGGTGTGGGTGTGGCTACTCTCCTTAGGTTTGCCTTGCGGCGCAGACAAACACTGTCGCTGACCTGTCTTGATGTTCTTTTTGAATCACACCATTGCTAGACCGCTGCAGCATTCTTTTGGTGCGCTCATGGTATTATGGCGCCAGTTGGGTTATCTCTGCTTTATGTTGTGTGGTTTTAATTATCTAATTTGTATTATGCACTTTGATGGTTGACATAAGTTTTTAGATCCCTTCAGTCAACGATTGATCTTTGATGCTGAGTTTGTCAGATATATGTTGTTTGTTTATGTCTGATTTTAGCTGTTTTTTTAAATATACATACATTTATATGTATTTCTGTGCTGTTTTAATATCATGTGCTTTTAACAATGTGTATTTTGAACCGAATAAAGAAATAAAGAAGAGTGTGTCTGTGCCAGAGGTGCTCCTGGTCCAATGTTATTTAAACCCACTTGGAAAGAAAATGAAATAAGATTTTTGGCAAGCCTATTGGCTTTGGCAACACTTTTTGCCAATACTGTTCAGCAATGGGATTAGAGAATTTTTTTTATGGTTATTGCTGGTGCTGAACAGCACTGGTAAAAAAAAAAGTGTGATGATGTGTGCACGAGTATCCATGAGACAGGCTTGCGTGTGTCTCATCACAGTACGGCAGCCCTACCTTTATAACATTTATGCATGCTTGAGTCACCACAAATGCACATGTGTACATCATGTTGCAGTGGAAATTTAGTTTTTTGTTTTTAATTTACTATTGCAATGTGGCAGGTACCGTTCTTAAAGAAGTAAATTAAAAAAATATATAACAAAATGCACCAAAGTGCATAAAAGCTCAGCCAACCAGCAAATTGTAGCTGCTGGGTGTGCAAAAGAAATGTAAAGTAAAATATGACAAGGGGAACATAAGTGGAGCGGGCAGAGGAGTGTGGCTCACATTAAACACCGTCAAGCGGCTGATGCAGCGGGAGCGAATGGAGGAGCTGGGGGACCAGTAAATTTTTTTAAAAATGTGTGTGATGGATGGGGTAGCAACAGATTATCTAGGTGGTGTGAGCAGCAACACAGAGAGAGCCAAGGTGGTGATTAGAGCAGGGAAGCTGCACAAGATGAAGAGATTAAGAAAACATATTAATTCCCATGGAGTTTTGAACAAAAAATAAACAAGCATTGGCATAGCCAATAGGTCTCGCCTTTGGGACCTTTATAAGTGTTTGGCTAGAGCTATTGATTTTGCCAATGTTTGTTAGATATGTCTATTCCTGCAACAAGCTTGAGTAAATGCATTGCCAGAGTAGAAATTGAAGTGAGCACCCCCTTATTTAATGGGATGCAAATGAAGGAGTTTCTCGACGAGGAAACGTATTTTTTTTTGTGTGGAAAAAGAAAAAGATGTGCATTGTGTAAATGTGCAGCTCGGCCATACTCCGCACATTGCAGCCGCTGTGGACAGTCCTCTGCGGACAGGCCGTAGGAGTGGGTCAGCTGAGGAGAAGCCATTGACACCTAGCTGCTCAGAATGTAGCACAGACTTCTGGCTTCCCCTGAACCGGCTCCATAGTGCCTAATGCTGTCGTGCCCCCTTAGAAGCGCCTCGAGTCGTTGAACATGGGGCCTGAGGTACAGGGAGGAACAAGGCAAGAGCAGCTGCTGCATGTGGGCTGCTCTGAAATGCTGGTGCCTTTTGTCCAGCAGAAAAGCCCAATTAAAGTTTTACTTGTGAAATGCAAATGTTTACAGGAAAAAAAATGGAGTGTTTCATACTGTTGTTAATAGCAAAGTACGCTGATTAAAAGCCATGTCTGGGCCATGGAAGATGCAACATTAAATGCTGGCTGCCAGCAGCACGGGCAGAGGTGTAACTAGGCTGCTGTGGACCCTACTGCAAAACCAGTTCCAGCAGGACATCCTCGTTACCCACGTTCATGGTGGCTCCTTATAGGGGAATCCTTCCGATCCAGGACTTGAAAAGCACAACAGTCTGATCAAAGCTGGGGAGGGAGGTGCCCGGGGGTGGGGGGAGGAAGAGGCTCTCTGGGAGGTAGGTGGGTGAGCTGCTAAAGGCAGGAGGACACTGTCAGGGCTGGGGAGAAGCGGTCGCTAGACCCTAGTAGGAGAGACACAAGAAGGAGGGTCAGTGGTGAGGAGAAGCCTGACTCAACAGTATATGAGGCTGCCCGGGTGGAGGAGATGAGGCAGCCAGTGGTGAAGAGAACGAAAGGGGAGTGAGGCGGTAGTTAGAAACCAGATAGAGGATCAACGGTGAAAGTAGCGGGCATAAAGAAAGAAAGGGTGCGGCCATGCTGTGTGACTAAAAAGAGTAAGGTAATATGATTACACATCCCAAGCAAATTGTGGCGTCCCTGAAGGCTCCGGGCTTCTACACAGCCGAGGCAAACAAGAAAAGAGTGCCCAAAGGACCATAAATTTAAACAAGCGCACGCATTTACCGGGAGATTTAAGGGTCCGGGAGCGTCTGAGGTTGTGCACGGTGGACAAGCACAGTAATGTAAACAAGACGCGCGGCCAAGAAACGCGCTCTCTGGTGAGGGAGGGGGAGGAGGGGTGAGGAAAGGCAGATGGCGCCTCGCCAGCGATGCGAGGAATGGCGCGTGCACGCTCGCGTGAACGCAAGCTGGTCGCCAGCAAACTGCTGTTTGCACTTCCAAAACCCGCTTACTAAAACTCTCGCCAGTGCAGCGCATGCGCTGGCTCAGGCGAGACCTAAAAAAGCAATTCCTTGAATGTAAGCAGTGGAAGCATTGAGTCAAAAGGATAGTAAAGAAGCTGTCCTTCAGAGGGGGGGAGAAACACACAAAAAAGTAAGGAAAACTATTATACAAGATGCAAGCAAATGAGATTGACAAGAATGCCAACAAATAGTAAGCAATAGCAGTGATTAATTTGAGCCGGTGGTTTCCGGTGCTCAGCACTGGCACTTTTCATGAGCACCAGTTAAGGACACATTCATTTATGGTAGCACAGGGAGAGTAAGTGATTTGCCCAGAATCACAGGATGTTGAGCAGTGGCGTAGCTAGGCACTCTGCCGCCCGTGGCGGTCCCTGCCTTTGCCGCCGAGCGCCTAAGAGCCGGGGGGAGGTGCTGGCGATAAATTTACCTGCCGCCCCGAATTCTCGTGCCGCCCGGGGCGTACCGCCCCCTCCGCCCCCACCTTGCTACGCCAGTGATGTTGAGCCACACTGAGACTCAAACCTGTTTTCCCAGCTCCGAAGTCAGCAGCTCTTGCCATTACACCACATCCTCTCCCTACTTTCATGGCTAGTAGTTGGTTCTATTTTAGGCGGCGCTAACAGGAAAAATGGGCTGGTGCAAGCTGCCTCCTGACAAGAGCTCCGGCACTTATTTTTTTACAAATTAACCACTGAGCAATGGGCTGATATAAAGTCCACTGTAAATATTGACAATGTCCACTTTTGGTCTTCCACACCAGACAGCTAGAAGCTGTCTGTAGGTGAGATCTAAAAACAACACCTTGCACATTTCCTCCCCCTGCTTCTTGCACATGCCCATGTGCTATCTGTTCTCTAGAACTTCGCGAAGGCCTTTATTGCTGTATCATACATAGGATTCTGCATTCCCTGTATAAATGGCAGTCTCTATTTTCTTTATAATTGGCGCCTTGTGACTCACTCAGTCGCCGATTATAGAAAAAAGACGTCAGAATTCGACTATTATACGTTATTACAGTCGAGTTCTTACGTCACAATGCCGCAGCCAGAGTCAGCAGCTGAGGTGAAAGGCAGGTCAGGTCACGGAGCATAATTGAAGCAGTTGTTCAAATCAGCAAATACAGGACATTGCTTTTCTTTCTTCTGCTCTATTTTAATAGCTTACAATGACAAGCAGAGAGAATGTGTTTATTTTATGCACTCCTTAGAAAAAGCTAGTCTTTCTTTATGTTTCTACACATTCCGAGATACAACTTTTTTTTTAAACTGACTTGTATTGAACTATTTCTAATGTCTGTTCGCAAAAAACATCTAACAGGTTTTTGACGTGTTAAATTATGCCCCAGAGATTTTATTTTTATTCTTCAATTTTGCAAACATGCTTGCTCTTTCATATGAAAGAGCTACGCACCAAGGTTTTAAAGTTGTTTGTGGGAAAGATGATAGTGTGGCCAGGTATTATATGGGATAAAGGACCTCCTGGTGTACATGACAAGTATATTGCAAGCCTCCTCTGAGTTCCATAACCTTATAAAGGAACTCCGCCTTCTACCTCGTTCTTCTATATGGTTATGAAACTCCTGGGTGACTTGCAACATCCTCATAATGTTACGGTAGGGGGTACTTTATCCCTTATATAATAGCCACAAGACTAGCATTGCTAATATCTATCTGTGTTAGTATTGACTTGATGGAACACCCTTACTGCTGGCTTTCTCCTCACTTCGTCTTCCATCGAGTGTTTTCGCGCTTTCTACCTAGCTTTTCTTCATCCTCAGAGTGGGATGTATTGGTTAAGTACCATTTTGACATATTTTGTTAGAACAGTCCCCTTGCCACGCTGGAAGGCAGGGTCAACAAAACTTACATTACCTCATCCACGAAGAGCATTCCTTATCACACACGGTTCCTTTTGCTCTCCTCCGCGCACAGTTGGTTGAAGAAAAATAAATAGAAACCGACTAGCAGACATGTGGAAAAGTGTGGAGTAATTAATTCTCTGAGCATTGAGGAGATCTTCATAGCTTATCGAATGAAGGTTAAGAAAACACGAAGGGCCACAGCACTGAGGTGAAACCCGATAAGCGCATCTCCTTCAACTCCCACTGCTCCCAGCTCGAGCCACAAGGCGAATGGAGGGAGAGGCGTTGGGTTCTCCTGACCATACGCGCACACACCTGCCTTTTAAATGAAACCAGTGTGCCCTTGAGTACAATTTTAACCTGGCATATCTTCAAAAGACCTTTAACAAAGCCAGAGTATGTGTTAATGGATGCCACGCCCAGGGACGTTTTAAGGATTTTGGATGTTGCATGAAACAAACACATTTTGTCCGCAAAATGTCTAAGTAGACTCTCACACATTAAAAATAAATGATAGAAAAACGCTATCTACAACAGTCGCTTAAAAGTTATTCAAGGTAATCAGGACAAGACTCTCTGCAGAACAGAGATGGCTCTATCAGGGGGTCCCCTGGAAGGCTAGGGCCCTGGGCCAGAGCCCACTTTGCACATGCCATAAAACGTCTCTGGCCACGCCGCAAAGGCCACTGCATGGAGGAGACAGGGCATAGTAGAACTGCATACCTTGGAACATGGCAAATCCAGTTTGAATCCTGGCCTAGCCAGGTTCTGTTGTAGATCGCTCAAAGTTCTCGATCTAAAAAACAAAAAAAAACTGCTTCAAAGAGAGGGGCGAGGAGGTGGTAATGGAGAAAGAAATGAGCAGAGCTTATAAACAAGCGACTGCCTAAATGAATACACCCAGGGCATTGAGTGGGCCGGGTCTCACCGGTGCTGAGCACCGGCAGTTTTTTAAAGGGGGCCTCGAAACGGGTCTCTATCGGGCTCTGTTTTGTGCCCTGGCACAGGCGGTCCGTTTTTTCACGGACTGCAGTGACAGCAGACACATCGATGTGCGCGTGCTCACACTGCTCACTTCTCACTAGTGGAGAAGTTATGGCATGACGTTATGCCAGGTGAGCGTTGCAGGGGAAGGGAAATCCTTTAAAGAGAGTCATTTTCTCTCTTGATTTCCCTTCTCTTTTTGAAACTCAGGAGCAGCAACATTGTCGTGGTGTCACCAGGGTTTTAAGTGGAAGCTTTTTCAATATTCTATACGAGCCATAGTTGCTGCTTATTTATCTTATGCAACTAACAACCATTGACAAAGCCAATAGTCCTGACTTGTAGGTATGATGTTACTTGTTGTATCATATATCTGGATGCAATGACGGAAACAGCAGAATACAAGTCGGGCCGCACACTATGCTAAGCACAGATTTTTAGCTTACATGTTTTTAAGCCACGCCCTTAATTTCATTGGCCACGCCCCTTTGAGAGACCCCCCAGTTTTTTCATCCCACTTAAAGCCCTGAATACACCCAACGTGTGGGCACCTTAAAAGCCTGTCTTTCAGTGGTACCCTACTTGTGCTTGTTTTGCTCTTCGCTCATGAATGTTAGAAAGGAATATGTGCTAAAAAGTCTTCAGTCTTCTATCTGCCGTTCTTAAAACTGTTACCATAAAGGATCGGCCCTATATCTCAAGGAGGGAGCCTGGAAAGGCGTAAGGGCCAGAGCTGCCGACCTTGGAACCTTCTTTGCTGCTTTGACCACCGCCGCTGCCCGTGTTTGGCTCTGCTGCAGGGGAGAGACTCCCAGGACCAGGCTGCTTCGCGGCAGGGGCCGCGTTGACATTTCGCGCCATCCGGAGCTTTAAAATCCTGCCTCATCTCCCGCAGCGCGGGAACCTTCTTTGCTGCTTTGACCACCGCCGCTGCCCGTGTTTGGCTCTGCTGCAGGAGAGAGACTCCCAGGACCAGGCTGCTTCGCGGCAGGGGCCGCGTTGACATTTCGCGCCATCCGGCGCTTTAAAATCCTGCCTCATCTCCCGCAGCGCCTGTGCCCGTCCGAGCCTGGCTGAGACTGGACTGGGCCATCCTCCATGCTGTTAACTCAGGGCTCCCCACGGCACGACTGAAGGTAAAGTGAACTTTATTGCCCCACATGCTAGACTGTGTGTTACCGAGCCATAACACAGGTGGAACGAACTGACCCTCAGAAATGTCTAACCGGAAAGGGGTAGTCGGGACTTTGGATGCCTTCATTGTGAGGGCAGAGTCTCTCCTGACCCATGAAATTGAAATTACGGAGCGTCGATTGTCTATGGACCCTGCCACACTGTTCTCCAGTTTGTCACAGGGCGGCCCAAAAACTGTGAATACGTCTTGCGCATCTCCTCGTAGGTTACCATCTTTGGAAATTTGCGCCGTATCACCCGCCCTGTTAGATTTATCATCCTTAATGTCATGCCCGGGAGCTGTGAGTCAGGTCGCATCAGGTATTAATACCAGAGCACGAGCAGCATATTCCCATAAGCCCGCCAAACTGAAAACACAGCCACCTAAACGTAAGAGGAACACCGGGAGTGATGGGTTGCCTAAGCCCGAGGCAAAGCCTAAAAACTCTAAAACCGATCATGACAAAGCCAATAATCCAGGAGCTATTTGCACAGTCTCAGTGGGGACACAGACTGATCCCGTTACCGACTCCGCCTGTAATGACATTAATCTAGTCGCCAATACAGGCGTTGAGGGAGGCATCGCCGTTTCTCCTTCGGTTACAAGGTATATTAATACCACTTTGAGCGACATTAAGACTGCACTTGATAAGATCTTTAATTTAATGAAGGCGGAGTTTGAATGTTTAAAATCTGCACTGATCAATGTAGCCGACAGGACTATGACCTGTAATGTAGTACCCAATAATGATGTCGGAAGTTTATTGCCCTCACTAATTAGTCAAATGAGTAACATACCTGGGTTAGAGTCTCATCCTTGTCCTGCTATTCAAAAAGGTCCCATCACTGCTACCCCGTGCCTTAACTGTAGTCATGTAAATACTATTCACAAGATAAATGCACATAGTAAGCAAGGGGATAGGGGGGCCATCGCACCAAGACACATAGATAACTTGAATTCTGTATCAGGAAGCAGCTGCCCTATAGATCAACGTCCCAGTATACCCACATGTGATGTTAGACTAGCTAGGGATATCCCTAATCGTTCTAGGAACGGCTCCTTGAGATCTAACCCCGATGTACTCGACTTACCCCCAGCCTCATGCCCATATGTGTTAGTCCTGGCTGGGGTCCCTTACCTATCTGGGGAGCAAAAGGAATCTTGGGCAGATCTGCGCAATAAGGCTGTAGAATGGCTCTGTAAACAAAAGGGGTTCCACCCTTCCAAAATGAATGATATTATCATGGTTAGAAGAGTTGGGTGGGTTGGCCATTCTGTCAAAAACATAAATGACGACTGCATCGTTCTTAATTTTCGCAGACCCAAGATTGTTCGCCATCTATTGAATATTTTTGAACAACCCACCACTCAAAACACTCACATTAGTGCGCTCCCCTTGAGCTATTTTTACAAGCCACTTACTAATCCTTTTAGGGATTCCCCTGTCTTGCCTTTGATAACAAATAGGTTTAACTCGCTATCCAACCTAGATACACAGGACTGACAATTATTAACTATGGACGTTCAGCCTTCCCACCAGTCTCTTCTGGAGCAGCCCCCTGCTAGTACAGTTACAACCATTACCGACAATGGCGACAGCCCACCCACTAGTATTAATAATGGAGGTGATTTGAACATCCTCAGCTGGAATGTAGCAGGACTGCACTCCAAGCTCGATGACCAGGATTGGTTGCGCCTGGTCCAAGAGCAAGATATCGTCATGTTCCAAGAGACCTGGGCTACACACGATTCACATATTGAAGGGTTTCATTGTACTTGCGTCCCGGCCTCCAGCCACAACACAGGTCGACCATCTGGGGGCCTTCTTATTGGTCTTAATGTAGCGACTGGTGGTAGTTACAAGATATTCCCAACAAACAGCCCTAACTTCCAAGTAATACTCTTTAAGAGAAGATTTATTTGGTAAACTTTTATAATAATGATTTCGCATCAGTTCCCAATAAGAATTTTATTGAGCTTTTTGATTTCATTTCCAATCTAGACTACCAGGCATCCGGATGGAATACCATTGGGATTATTTTAGGCGGGGATTTTAATGCAAAATTTTATGACAGGCATTGTGTCATGGAACCATACACTATGGGCCCATCTTTTCGCAGGGGAGCGGAATTGGCAGCTCTACTGAGCTCGCTTAACTTAGTTAATGTCATGGAGCAGTTGGGCACACCTCATGCGACCAACAACCACCTCCCGACCTTCAGAGGTAGGGGATATTCGTCCGTAATAGACTTTGTTTTCATCTCTTCTTTACTCACGGATTACTTAATTACTGCAGAGGTTGTTGCCCCCATTCAGGGGGATCACAACCCCATCAGAACCGCTTTCAGATTAGCACCCCGACACATGTTCCCAATTGAATGTGGGGCTAAAGATCTAACTCCATCTACTGACAATCTAACACTGTCTTGGAGGGGCATTGATAACGGGGATCCGTTTAAATTACTAGTGAAGGACAATTTACCCCATATCACCTCCTGCTTGTCGTCTGAAGCCCCTCATCAGGAGGTAGTTGGTGGTTTTTCTAAACTCTGTCAGGCAGTTAAAACCCTCCTGTCAAAGCCCGCCTCCGTGAGGAAATCGGGCCCTAGATGGTTTGATTCGGCATGCTCTGTTGCCAACAGGAACCTGCGTATGTTTTTGTCAGCTGACCCCAGGTGCTCCTATGACGTAAAACAGGCCAGACAGATGTATAAATTAGCTATTACTAACCGGAAAGAGGCACTTTTAAGGGATCGCTGGGAAGCCCTATCACAGGCTGCTACGGAAAAAAGGGGCAACCTATTTTGGACTGCTGTAAGGGATCTCAGATCCACGGGACAGCAATTAACATCAATTAGCTGTACAATCTCGAGTCAGTCCTGGGAAAATCATTTCTCAAATATTTATGCCACCCCGCAGGGAGAGACTGAACAGTTGGAGTATAGTCTCCGGAATACTGTTGAAATTACACTCCCTGAAATAGAAGAGGCCATCCATCAGTCTATCGGGAATAAAGCCCCTGGCCCGGACGGTCTACCGTTTGATCTCATTAAATGGATCCCGGATTTCTGGGCTCCCCTTCTCCTGAATGTTTTCAATCACTGTATGTCGGGCCCGCTCCCTGATACTTGGGCAAAAAGTATCATAGTCCCAATATTTAAAAAGGGGGACCGGTCACAGCCCATTAATTATAGACCAATATCGTTGATTGATAACACTGTCAAAATATTGGGTAGAGTCCTATATAACAAGATCCTGGAATGGTCAGAGGAACATGGCATTTTAGAGCGCTGCCAGTTAGGCTTTCGTAGGAAGGTTGGTACCATCGAGCAATGTCTCAATCTTAGCCTTGTAATTGGGAAATATACCGTCGCCCACAAAACCCCTGTCTAAGTGGCCTTCATGGATTTGTCCTCAGCCTTTGATTTTGTCAACAGGTCAAAGCTGTGGGCTATCCTGTTGGGCCATGGTTTAGACGCTCCCCTGGTTCATTTCCTGGCTTATCCCCATAAGGACCTTCAGGCACAAGTGAGAATTGGCAGAGGTGGTGAGGTCTCAGGGCCCATCAAGGTAGGAAGGGGGGTCAGGCAGGGATGTGTTCTGGCCCCCCTTCTTTTTATTATTTATATTAATGGCCTGAATAAATCATTGATAGCTGCAACCAAAGACGTCCCTATGAATAACGGCAAACCTTTGCCGGTGCTACTTTATGCTGATGATGCGGTGCTCATAGGCCGCACCCCAAACTCACTGCGCATCTTAGTACAGTCGTTTGTTAAACATATGGACAATCTGGATTTAAGAGCCAATTTAAAAAAATCATTTTTAATGTCTTGTGGCCCACGAAAACACTCTCTTACCTCTATCACCGTTGGCAGCCAAAAATTAATGTGCACTGGTAAATTCCCTACCTTGGTGTGGTCTTTGCTGCGAACGGCTCCTGGACTGAGCATCTTTCTCACTCCAGGAGCAAGTTCTCAAAGACCATCAACTCAATTTTTAGCTTTCCCCGTCCTAAGAATATTGGCGTTATTTTAGCCATCTTAAATTTTTTTAAATTGCAATGCGTCCCAGTAGCCACTTATGGAGTGGAGATTTGGGGCACCATAAACAGCTCCTGCATTCAGCGGGAAGAAAACAGATTTTGCAGGAAACTGTTGGGCACCCCAATCTCGACATCTCACTATGTTTGCCATAAAGAATTAAACTTAAATTATGTCACTGATTTTATACGTGCTCGTCCGGCTCTCTTCTGGTTGTCTGTCTGGAAGAATGAGGAAGCTATTCTGACTAGAGATATCATCATGGACTGTTTGAAGTGTGAGAAAGGGATGGATATCCCCTGGCTATCCGGAGTTTACCAGAGCTTATGCAGTATTAATCAGGGTTGCATTTTTAGAAACCCCTGTAAAGCTGAAACGCTACGGAAAAAAGATCTTAGAAATGCACTCTATTTATCCTACAGTACCGAGCGTATAGCTCAGGAATCACAGAAAACCCTTGTCTCTAGTTATATGTCACTAGTCCGATATTGTTATCCCCTACCAAACTACCTCACCTTACCTATGAGTCATTGGGAAAGAAGTCTGTTATTCCGTCTCAGAGCAGGGACACTCAAGTTTGCATTATGTTTTCCCCTCGGTTACCATCCCAAAATTGATTTGGTACCCTGCCCATGTGACGGAATTAGCGGACAGACAACTCTGCACTTTTTATTCTTTTGTAAATACTATATGAAATATAGCAAGGGGACACTTTATCCCTATTTTAAAAAGAGGAAACCTGTTAGCCTGGAATTGGCTTATACAAGCGTGTTTGCTTTGATTGATGAGGAGCTTGTCTTTCGCTTAAGTACTTTTCTGAGAGCTGCTATTCGGGCACGTAAGTCCATGTTAGACTCTTGAATTCATAACTGTGATTGGTTACGCTGTAAATAATGTATTTTATTTATTATATTCTAACATGTGACATTGTGTCTTATAATTTTAACAGTCTTTTTATGGTTGTACTTTCATGGATATACTGTTTATCCGAATAAAGATCATGAATTGAATTGTTACCATAAAGGATCGGCCCTATATCTCAAGGAGGGAGCATGGAAAGGCGTAAGGGCCAGAGCTGCCGACCTTGGAACTAGAGATCCGGGTTCGAGTCTCCGCATTGGCTCAACATTCTGTAATTCTGGGTAAATCCCTTAATCTCCCGGTGCCAACCAAAAAAAATAAAAATGAATGTAACCTAACTGGTGCTCATGTAGAGGCTCCAATACCTTTGGGTCGAGTTTGCAAACTGAAAAAAAAAAAATTAACTGTTGGTTGCAGATGGGGCTCACCGGCACTAACCTTTCCTCATCAGAATTTGGCCAGAGCAAGAAAGTGGGAGAGACAGACATAAAAAGAGGAACAGAGGAGGAAGAGAAAGACAGAATAACAGTGACACGTGGAGAAACCAGTGAAGAAAAGGAACCCTCAAGAGTGAGATAAAGAGGCAGGGAGTGTCTGGTGGTGGATTGAAGAGGCAGGAGGTGGAATCAAGACTATGCAGCCTTGATATTCGACAATTCTGATATTTGTCAGCACTGGCTATGGCCTTCTGAGAAAATCTTTGGGCACCAGCACTTATTATTTTACAGATTAAGGGGCCCATTACGATACCCGGCGTAAAAAAATCCGCCAGGCATGGAAGCGGCAAAAATCCGCCCGCACACACCGTCTGAACACCGACCACGCCATTACGATTACACAAACCGAAAACCGCCATCGGCGGAAAAAACACACAAAATACCGCCCGCCAACGTCCGAGTCGGAGTCAAACCGCCCGCCACGGACGGAAACACGCACGACAACACAAAACCGCCCGCCCTCACGGCCGACACACCGCACGTGAAATTACGATCGCACCGCCATGAGCGCGGAAAAACCACAAATATACCGCCCGCCAGCGCAAATAACGCCGATGAGAATCGACACGGCAGAAGCCATGGCGCCCACGTACCTGCACAGAAACCATCCGCTCACAAAACCAATAGCACACAACATGGCCAACAAGTCCACACAGCAAGGCACGCACAAATACACAAGCACAGTACACATCCCGAAAACACCCCCCGGACAAACAAAAAATACAAAGGCCAGAACCCCAGACACAACACACCTGAAAACAACAGACCATGAGGACACACCCACATAGGTGAGTACAAAAGCAGCACTCCCACAGACCACAACCCCTTGCTACATTGCAAACCAGAGAGGAGAGGAGAGGACACAGTGACACAGCAAGGACAGCAGCACACCACAGAAACGCACACATCACAACCACCACCACCACCACCACCACCACCAAACACCTGCACCACAAACCCCCTGCACATTACACAACACACACCGCACCAGCACCACAAACACCATGGCACCACAAAGAATGCCCAAGTACACGCCCATTGAGCTGACGGTCATGGTCGACGAGATCATCAAGGTGTACCCACAAATCTATGGGAACATGGTCCAGCACACACCACTAGCCACCAGAAACAGAATGTGGAACCGGATCGTAGACCAGGTCAATGCAGTCGGGACCCTGCCCAGGAACAGAGGTGAAATAAACAAACGTTGGAATGACGTAAAGAGCCTGGTCAAGAAGAAGGAGGGCAAAAACAGAGAGCTGGCTGCCGTCACTGGCGGAGGAAATCCCGCGCTCTTTAAGACCTTCAAAGCGTGGGAGGAGAAGGTGCGAGTCATAATACATCCGGAGATCCTCGCCGGATTAGCAGGGGGAGTGGAGGCTGGTAAGTACAAACTAATGTATACCAGCACACCGCTATGTACTCACATGCACTACCACCATGCCACAGCTCCCAGGGACAAACACCCCCATGTCCAGCACACAATACACAACACATCACACACACATGCAACAGACACCACCACACACAGCCCAAACCGAACAACTGTAACATACGTGGGGACATGTGTACACTCAGCCAGCCACGTAACCACCAACAGGTCCCCAAATATGCCAGAAGCGCCACAACGAGCACCCACCACACCCATGTGTCCGCCACAGCTGCACTAACCGACAAGTAACAGGTAAGTGGCAGGAACACAAAGTGCAGTGGGTGGGAGGGTGGACAGCCCAAGTACAACACACACCAGGCCCCAGTCCCACAGCACAGCAAGGAGGAGCATCCCCCACACCCCACAGCCACGTGTCAGCCACCGCAGTGCACAACGACAGCCGAAAGGCAGACATCACGGTCCACAGCAATCGGTGTCAGTGGGTGTCCAGCCACCCCCACGACCCACACCACCCCCCCACCCCCACAGACCTGCAACATGGAGCACCCCCCGCTTAGAGCCATGTGGCATCCAGTACAGTGCACGCACGAACAACTTGCAGGTGGGAAACTGGACAGGGCTGGATTACTGGAGGCATGAGGACCATAACACGACCAACACATGGGACATGTCACGTAGCAGACGAACACGCAGCACCGCCCACCGTCACGAACAAGTGAACAATGTGCACACGGACATGAACAACAGACTCACACCCCACATGACCCATCACAGACATAGCAACACCCAAGGAGCCACGTCTGCATGCACAAGCCACACTGAATATAGTACCACACGGCAGCCACTGTGCAACTCATCACACACAACCGAAACACCATTGAAGTCCTGTCCATGTAGCCCCTACTGCCTGTCAACCACACACCCCACAACTACGCCTATGTAAGACAAACAACACTAGACGCAACAGAGCGGAACAACATAAATGCACACGAACACCACTGAACCCATCAAACACACAGACACACCATGCACATACAACATACCATCCATCCCATCCGTCAGCCCCAGTCTCATGAAAGGCATGTCATCCGCACAGCTGCCACACATACAGCAGTCACGCTAAGATACATGCCCATGACCAACCATGTGCCAGAAGTCAATGAAGCGCACGACACACTGTGAGCAACAACACACAACATGGGCCACACCCCCCGAGCACTGCAGTGATGCACATGGCACAGGGCAGCACGCACACCAAGGAGATGGGACAACTGCAATACGTTGGCTGGCACACAACCATCACTCACTCATAACGATGCGTCCAATGCCATGTCCAGTAATCACAACAGACAGCAAATATGCAGGCCATGTCAAGCATGCACACACCTCAAACCATGCACTGTCATGCTGCCACAACACATGTCACGTTCGGCACCCATGGCTCACAGCATGTACCCCAAAAGCATATTCCCTCCCAAATGCGAATCTGGGGCATGGCCCCCATGTTGCCATATGCGTTCCCAAGCGTTCCATTTGAACCCCAAAAGCATATTCCCTCCCAAATGCGAATCTGGGGCATGGCCCCCATGTTGCCATATGCGTTCCTAAGCGTTCCATTTGAACCCCAAAAGCATATTCCCTCCCAAATGTGAATCTGGGGCATGGCTCCCATGTTGCCATATGCGTTCCTAAGCGTTCCATTTGAACCCCAAAAGCATATCCCCTCCCAAATGCGAATCTGGGGCATGGCCCCCATGTTGCCATATGCGTTCCTAAGCGTTCCATTTGAACCCCAAAAGCATATCCCCTCCCAAATGCGAATCTGGGGCATGGCCCCCATGTTGCCATATGCGTTCCTAAGCGTTCCATTTGAACCCCAAAAGCATATCCCCTCCCAAATGCGAATCTGGGGCATGGCCCCCATGTTGCCATATGCGTTCCTAAGCGTTCCATTTGAACCCCAAAAGCATATCCCCTCCCAAATGCGAATCTGGGGCATGGCCCCCATGTTGCCATATGCGTTCCTAAGCGTTCCATTTGAACCCCAAAAGCATATTCCCTCCCAAATGCGAATCTGGGGCATGGCCCCCATGTTGCATATGCGTTCCTAAGCGTCCCATCTGAACACCAAAAGCAAAGTACAAACCAGACCCAGGATGGGCCAGGAGCCCGCATACACCAGAGTCACAATAAGTAGGGGCACAGCAACACACCCATCGGCATGGCCAATCCGTCCCATGCCACATGTGCACAGCACACAGTCCCATTGCCAAGCACACACAACTACAGATGCTACAGCCACACACACGCCTCCGGGAAACCCATGTACGAGATTGCACGAACTGTTAATGTCAGACGACAAATACATACTTCGCCAGGTGCAACACAATAACAGATCTCATTCTCTCCACAGGTGACGAACTGCTGGATGCTGGGGATGGAGCCAGCAGCCAGCACAGCCAGCCTACAAGCCCCCAACGAGGACACACGGATCTGGAGGATCTGTCCTCCTCTTCGGACACGGACCACCAAGCAGGCCCATCTGGTGTGGCAGGGCCCAGCCGCTCCCCAGGACCCCTCCTACCCACCAACCCATCATCCAGGGCTGCTGAACATTCCCAGCCCCCTGCTGCCACTGTCGTTGCGGCCACACCCACGGTCATTGTGGCCACTACCACTGCCGCAACCGCCACCATCGCCGCACCGACCACCACCGCCGCCACCACCACCACGTCTTCGCTGGCACCAGCCCCAGCGCAGGTGGTGGCCCGGCCGACTGGATCCACCCTGGGAGCCACAGCGAGGACCGTGGTGAGCAATGTGGCTAGTGGGCAGGCCGGTGGCAGCAGGACTGGTAGGAGGAGCAGGGTCAGGGAAACGCCAGCCTCCCCTGGGAGCCATGCCCTGCCTCAAATGGCCAGAGTCCTTGGGGCCTATGAAGAGGCCCAAGGACAATGGGTCCGGTCTGCTTCAGACACGCGTGAGGTGCTGGGGGTGCTGAGGTCCATGGACGCCCGTATGGGCCAACTCGTGGACCTCATGGGCCAGCTGGTGGTGGCGGTGAGGTCACAGCCAGGGACAGCAGCTCCCCTCCGCCACCACCTGCCGGGGCGCAGGGTGGAGCAGCAGTGTCCAGTTCCCCTGCGTCCACAGCCAGTGAGCACACCTCAACCACCAGCATGTCGCAAGCAGGCACCCCCTCGCAAACGTGGAAGGGGCCGTCCGAAGTGGAAACAGATCTCCCGGGAGGACTTCGCACGCTCCAAACGCAAGTGAGGCAGCCAGCCAGCCTTCCGCCAGCCTTCCTTGACCAGCCACTGCATTGACTTGGACTACGATCCCACTCCACACAGCCATCTGGATGGCATGTGTGTGTTGGACTATGGACATAGAACCAGTGGGTACACCCTGAGCATCACGCAGCCATGACCGACAGCTCATTGTCACTGCACGCACCACTTTTGTCATCACCTTACACACAATCACATGTCACAGTTTGTAATAAATGCACCTTTTACACTAACTGCTGTTTGTGCCCTGTGTTTTATTTGTACGGAATACAACGGCCACCTTGGGCGGAAAGGCACCTGATGCGTGGCATGGCAATTGAATCCGGAGGGCCTGTAGGGACCTAGGGGTGGGAGACAGAACAGGAGCACATTCAATGAGTGTGTCACACACCCATCACACAGTACATGTCAACAACTACAAGCAATGTACACACATCGCACAGAGCAATAGGGCACAATGCCACAGCCACCAACAGTGGCATACTACCCTGGCCATGGAGCGTTGACACACAGCACGCAGTGAACAAACGGCCACCCTGACACAGCACACACACACCTGCACAGATACAGCCACATCAGCCGTCGTACATGGACACTCATCGTCAAGTGAAGTAGCGGGCGATGAGCTGCTGCCGCACATTACCAGCTTCCTCCTCTCCGCTGTCCTCCTCACTCGAGCTGTCCTGGTCTGCGGGCTGGGGCCCTGGTTGATCTCCGTCATCCACGATGAGGGGGATCTGCTTCCGAATGGCCAGATTGTGCAGCATGCAGCACGCCACCACTATCCGGCACACCTTCTGTGGGGAGTACGCCAGCGCACCCTCGGTGCGGTCCAGGCACCTGAACCTGGACTTGAGGAGGCCAAAGGTACGCTCGACCACACGTCTGGTCCTCCCATGTGCCTCATTGTAGCGATCGTCTGCTGGGGTGCGAGGATTCCTCAATGGACTGAGCAGCCATGCCCCATTCGGGTACGCAGAGTCACCTGGGTGTGAGGGACACAGAGAACCGTTGCAATTCCAACTGGACAGGGGACAGCATCGCACAACCAGCACGCTACACCACTCCACATACTCACCGACAATACAGGCACGATCCTGTTGCATATTGGACATCAGTCGTGGCAAGATGCTGTTGCGCATTATGTGTGCGTCATGGGCCGAGCCTGGGAACTTTGCACACACGTGGGTGATCACCATGTCCGCAAGGCACACCACTTGCACATTCAGGGAGTGCGTGTGCTTCCTGTTGCGGTACAGGTGCTCAGTGGCCTGTGGTGGAACAAGGCCGACATGTGTGCAGTCAATGGCTCCAACGACGTGTGGGATTCTGCCAAGGGCATAGAATGCACCCTTCACTGCCGCCAATTCACGAGCCCTGGGGAAGCGGATGTACCTGTTTCGGTACAGCATCATGGCTGCCAGTACATCCCTCAGCACCTTGCTGAACATGGGCTGGGACATCCCTCCTCCAATGCCCACTGTGTGCTGGAATGACCCAGTGGCGAAGAAATGCATGGCGGCCATCACCTTAGCCGTGGGGGTGACAGCAGTCGGATACACCCTGCGGGGACGGAGATGGGGTTCTAACATGGCACACAGTCGATGCAGGGTTGGCCTGTCCAGCCGAAACTTCCTAATAACCTCTGTATCGTCCATGTCCGCCAGCAATTGGTATGGGCGGTCAATGTTCGGTCTCCGCCTAGGGACAATGGCAGAGGACACATGTCAAAGCAACACGACACATAGCAATTTCGCATACACATCACTGACATGACTGAGCAAGCACATGAGCCACAGCCCAGCTGTCAAGCTGGGACGGCACGGCCACAATACACTTACACAGGTCTCCCAACAATGGCAATGGCTAGTGATACAAACCACTGCCATGTGCATGCACATGGGGATCTAGGCCCCAATGACTTGCGGGGCGTGCTGATGGGGACTGACTGCATATCCGTCAAGCGGCAACGCCACGGCAACATGAATGTCTGCTGAGCATGGAACTGCTTCCGCGGCTGGATGAGTATGGCACACGACGACGACGATGTGGGCACAGGCTGAGCGGCCAAAACAAGTGGGACCTGTGGCACGAGGGGATATGAGACAGTAGTAGGTGTCAGCACTGCACCCTATGTACAGCACTGTACGGATCACACCTCCCGAAACATTGACAGGTGTCCACATTGACAGCCCCATGCCAAGACGGCTGTGTGCTTGCAGTCACACGTCACAGGTGAGAGGTTACATTGCACGTGCCAGGTGGCAGACGTACATAGTGGGAGCTGGCATGTGTGTGCATGTGTCTCCTGTTCAGGATCCACCAGATGGGCGCTGACTCTGTACTGACCATTGGACACAGCATGTTCCGTGGAAGGCTTGTGTGTGTGGGATGGTGGCACTGGATGTGCCTCCGTTGGGTGGGGGCCATGCACAGGGCGGGTACGTCGATGATTGCGCATTGTTGGTCACGGTGGGTGCACCAACTGAAGATGTGTTGCCCTGTGTTCAATTCCTATGTCCGCATGATGATGGACTGTAGATGTGGGCAGACTACACATTGGTCGATGTGCTGTCTATATGCATGTGCCTTCACACCAGGCACAGCTGCCCCTGCACATGTGACCCCTGCTGGACTCGCTGCTGGGTCTGTGGAGCTGATGCACCTTCTGCGCGTGGGCGGACAGCTCTCCTCACTTCCCTCATTGCGCATGTCATGACTTTGCCGCAGGTGACATGGATCATGGAGGGCCCACATGTACGCGTGGGTAGGCTACACATGATTGTACACTGGTCGCCACCCCCAGTCAGTGTTTCGAATGGGAAGGTTGTCGTGCTGGTGGTATGTTCGATGTGGCGGATGGGCGGGCCTAGGTGCGGGCTTACATTCCGGACATGGGGGTAGTTGGATTGGCGACTAGTTGCAGTACACACGGGACACGTCTCTTCCTTTCCACATCTGGGTCATCCCTTGTACTAACTGACAGTGATACAGTCATCTTCGCCCCAGCCCTCATGTCCTCCCTCGCTCCCCCAATATGCATGCTCACCTGCGAGGCTAGCGCTTGCACAGGCAGCCCCAAGCTCGCACCAGAGAGGGCAAGGAGTGTATGTGTGGGTCCAGTTGCACGAGTGGGCTGTCTCAGGGTATGATGTGTTGCGGGACGCCGTCCACCTGCGTGGTGCCCCAAATGGAGACCCGGCCTGCATGGACTATGCATCACAGTCTTCGCCTTCCGGATCCGCCACCTGCGACACCCAGTGGCTGTGGCTGCCCTTGCGGCCAGGCCGCGTCCGTCTGTGGCTGATGGCCCACACATTCACTCTTTGGCCTCTCTGGGGAGGGCTCGGGGGTGGTGGCGCACGCGCTTGCACTTAGTCGCAATGGCATGTGGCGTGGTTGGTATGATGGGCAATGGATGGGATGGTGCGAGCCACCTCCCGTGACGTCAGTGCTGCTCGTGCTGTGGTGCGTCCCCCTACACTTCCATTTGACTTGTGCCATGCTAGACGTTGAGGTTCTATTGCCTGCGTGATATGACCAGGAGGAGCGCGAGGAGACCTCTCACACACCATGCTCCACTGCCATCCCGTGCCCTGTATCGCCTGTGCGGATTGACTATGTTGGGGTTACACCTGGTCGACTGGGGCTGTGTGTGCCTTGTCAAGGGGCATGGCGGGCGCACAACAGGATCCAGCTTGTCCACAGAGGGTGGGCTGAGGTGCGCCTGGTACCGCTTTGTACGTGTGCCCGGCTGCTGTGCACACACGTGTTCACTCCCCCGACAGGTGTCCTCTCACAATGCCCAGGGAAGCGGTGGTGTACTGTTCATGACCCCTCCCAACACGGCGTGCTCCAACTTGGCATGTGCGCATCTACCCGTCGCACCCACCCACCTGAGCACTGCGTCCATACGACTTCACACGACACATGTGTGTCTTCCACAGTAGTGCTACTCATTTGCGTTGACATCCAATACCAGTGGACTACATGGTCATGTCACGACTGCCGTGTACTTCACATACTCTCATCCTCTCTCATTCGTACTTGTGAAATGAGTCAGCGGAGACAGTTTTGGTTTCAAACATTATATTGAGTCTTCTGTCCTCTGTGATGCAGTATAGTGGACACTACTGGCAGCGGAATACATGTTGAGGATATACTGAGCATGATTGCAAATGGGATAGGGTGTGGGGTTACATGTGATTGGCTGTTGCATGTGGGATGTGGGCTTCAGAGTGACATCTGCTTGGCCAAGGCTGTGCTAATGTACATTTACGTATTGCTGCGGAGCTGCGGACTTTGACACAGACGGTATACATGTAGCCTACCAGACCGCTTGGCATCATGGGCACAGTCCATCTCAGTTCCATGTGACAGGTTTGCTGCGGTTGTTCCTCATGCACGCGTGCATGTGAGATGACATCAGGGCATGTGCTTGCGTGCATGCAGCGGCGTGCCACTTGTTGTTGCACTGTGGTGGTTACTGGACATGTCACAGTCACTGGGGTCGTGTTGTTGTTGTATGCACTTGTCGTCCATGCAAAGGTCCTGGTATGGGATTCCCGGGGCGGGGGTGGGAGGGGTGCAGCACCCACAGACTCCAGGCGACCTATTCATGTCCACTGAGCGGTGTGTGTGTCCATGTGCGCTGGATCCATGTCGTGTCCTGGTTGTTCGTGCAGTTCCGTCCATGTGGGTGCGATACACAGAGCCCATGCCACTGCCTCCCACGATGCATGCGGTGTTCCTGGATGTGATGGGGAACAGTGTGCATGTCCCGGTCATATCCGATGTCATGGCGATGTCGTTGATGGTGTGGTTACAGTTGCCGGTCGTTTGGTATGGCTGTTGTGGTGGTGACTGGCCAGTCCGTGCGGAAGCTAAGCATGGGTGCGGGGTTGGACATCATAGGTCACTCGGGAACCTGCGTTGTGGTCCGACGAATTTACAGGTTGTCAGGTATGCGATGCCGTCCAGCAGGGCTTCCATGTCATTGGTGGTGTACATGTTTGCCAGCCAATGTAGCGGATGGTGGCTGTCAAGGTGTTGTTCGTAAGTTGTCCCTTGGAGGACCATGATGGGGCATGCTGGGTGACATTCGATGTAGCTGTTCTCGATGATCCGTCGTGTGGAGGCACAGTGGTCCCATTTCAGTGCGCGTGCGATGTTGGCCACATACGCCATGCCCCCATAGGCAGAGCAGGCCCTGTCGTGTGCGTCCAGAGGGAGGAGTAGTGGTAGCAGGTCCGCCTTCAGACATGCCGGGTTGGAGAGGCATATCTCCACGGGATGCTGGTAGGGACACCTCCGACAGTAGAAGACGGGCATGACGCAGCTGAACAATGTGATGCGGTAAGTCAGTCGGTAACTTACGTTCAGCAGGGACAGGAGATCGCATCCCAATGTATGGAACAGGTTGGTTTTGTACAGCTTGAGCTGTTCGGCGTAGTTGGGTAGGTGTGTTGCGGTTGCCATTTCGCAGCGGTGCGTTGTGGTGGCGTGCTCCGGCTGTGTGTGCAGTCTGCAATGTGCACGCTCCGAGGTTGCTGTGAGCTCTGTGTAGTCGTAGGGAGACAGGACTTGTGTTCTGTTGGCTTGTTTGGAGGACACGGGCCCTCTTCCCACATGCTTCTCAGACAGTTCAAGGTCAGTGATGTGTGACTCCTTCCAATTAACTTGCATGTGGCCGACATGGGGGAGTGTTTTCTTCTTTCTTCCCCGTCCGTTGTGTGCTTCTGTGATATGCGCTATCTGCCCTGTGGTCGGTCTCCTCGGCATGCCTGTGTTGGTCTATTCTTGGACAATGGCTGTATTCACCGGCTTCTGTCGTAGGGCTGTGGTTTCGGAGTTGGAATGGAAGGTCATTCAGTGCTGTCTGCTCTCCCTTGTGTGGGCGGCAGGCTGCCTTTCCGCTCTGCGTTGGGCCTTGTGTGTGAATGTTATTCTTGGGCCACCTGTTGTCGGTCCCCGGGCTCTTTGGTGTTCCGTTTTATATGTCTTGTTCATATGTGCAGGGTGGTATGGGTGTTTCAGTGTGGTACTGGCGTTCCTCTTCCCGAAGGGGCCCTGCTTCTCCTAGTTGGTGTTGCCGCCGCTGTGTGCTACGCCATGTTTGTTACACTGGGGTGTGTCCTGCTGTTGCGTGTCTTCACTGACATGTGTGCGTCGGTTGTGTGGCGTTGGGTGTTGTCCGTGAATTGGGCGTTGGGGACATGTCTGTGGCAGGCCTGTCACGTGTCATGTGCGTTCGGGGTGGGGCTGATGTGTGTGCTGCTTGGTTGTGTCCCTGTGTCTGTGTGCGACGCATGCATGGCGCTGCGGTTGGCCTCTGCGTTGTGCGCATGTGTGGCGGCGTCATCGGCGCTTTGGGGCCGTGACGGGGTGGTTGGTTCCTAGTCCCAGGTGGTGTGTACACATGTGTTACGCGATGTTACGATTTGGCCTGTGTGTCATATGTGGATGCAATGGTGGATGTGTAGTGTACACGCGCTGGTGGGGGGTTGTCCGCTTTTTCCGCCCTTGCACTGTGTGCGCTGTTTGCGTGCACTTGTTGTGTGTGTGCCTACCTGCGTCTCCGCGGTACGTTGCGTCCTTGGTGGTGCATCAGCAGGAGCATGGGGAGGGCCTGCAGTGCTGGATTCATGCTCGGGGAGCCGCTTCTTCGTTGTCCGTGCTCGGCATCCGTGTTACCGCTTCGGTTTGTCGTACGGTATCTCTTGGCCGTGGGAGCCGTTTGTTTGCGGCATCGTAATTTATGCGCCGGGCGGGACGTGTTTCGTCGGACGGTGTGTGTCAGTTGTGCTGCGCCGCTACGTGAACGGGCGCACTTTGATGGCGGACGGTGTTGCTGGCTTGCCGGCGGTGTTTGGCCTACTTTTCGCATCGTAATTGGGCGGGCGTGTGGACTGCTGCGTGCCGGCGGTAACTGGTGGTTTTTGCATCCGCCAGCACGGCGGTTGTGCTTCCGCCCGCCATCGTAATGAGCCCCTAAGTAACTGAAGCCTGGGTGTACACTACTCCCTCTGGATTTAATGTTGAGCAAAAGATGTGTTGAGTGGTGTAGATTTGTGAATCATAAAACTATGCGGCCCAAAGCTAAGGGTTTTAGTTGGTGCAAAAATGTCAAAAGATGGCAAAAAGACCTGGAGACTGTGTATTTGCAATTTATTTGTTAACAGAAATAGTAGACAGAACGACTGCATGTGTTTAAATGTTGAATAGAGAAATGTTATTTCCAAAACGTTGAAATAAAAAAAAGTGAGGAATGGATTGATTTGCATGTGAATGAAGGAAATATCCCTTTAACAATGTTGTCTTTTTGTTCTTTTCTCTGTGCCAAATTGCTTTATCATTTTACTCCATTTCTGCTGCATTTCTAATTTTTGCTTTAGTTGATACCTGAGGCAGGGGGACTGAACCTCATTCGTCAACCTTTCTCTGCGGGGACATCCATGCACTGTTTTCCTCCTGTTTTTTGCCCATTCCTTTGCCCTCTCCTGCCCTTTTCCCATCTTCATTTTTTTTTTTTTTTGTCAGGGGTAAACCCCTGAGACCCATTTTGAGCCTTTCGATCAAATTCCTTTCTAGCCAGTGCCCACTTTTCACCCCTCATTTATGCGACTGTCAACCATTTTCTGTAAATTGTCCTAACCACTGCGCTTCCGGTTTCTGTTGTCTCTTTTTCTTTTGCTTCAGGCCTTACAACTCTAATTTTGATATGCTCCTCCACTGCTGTTCTCGTCTTTTACATGTTACGTATTTACGGAAATTAGCAAAACAAGTTGTACTAGCAAAGTGATCAAAAATGTAAAGGGCGATGGGTACAGTAAAGTTCTAAAGTGAATGAATAATCACAATAATTTGTCTTGCCAGGTTACAGTAGCACAACAGAATTTCAGTTTTAAAACAATGTTCAAATAAGGCATGCTTCAACGTTTCAACTTCCTAATCGGAATTGGTGGAGGCTTCATCAGGACAAGAGGAAATTCCAAACAATTTTTTCAGCTATAAATAGGTGCTTGAGGTTTAGGGCATAAGAATAAATCCCCAAAAAGGGCATTATTGATTCAGGAACTCAGTTATCAGCTTGTGAGACAGTTTATTCAGAATGATTAATTAGCTCTAGAGGCAGCGGTCAGAAAATATCCAGTAATGGAGCTGGGGTGCTCGGGTCAAAGTGATCACTCAGACCGCAAAGAGAGGCATCTCTCCATACCCTTCGGCTGGAATTTTTTGATCCATCTGTCTGGATCTAATTGCCCAGCCTTGATAAACTACGTTCTTGTAGTTGTTGCTTAGTTAGTTCAATCTTGGCAACCCTAGAGAGCTAGGCATATGCAGATTTTGTCTGCCATGCTGGGAAATACATTTTGTGCAGATATTTAAAGTAGTCTAAACAAATTTGAAATTGGCCCATGCTGAAAAGAAAATTAATGACAGCACATTTGATATTACCATGCTAAAGTACTAGTGGCAGTCTGTCGCACACATAGCACTGGCCTTAAGAGCCATAATTGCAAGTACCTATAAGTGCCTATGCTGCTGATATCCATATTGACAGTGTCTCAGTTAGATTGCCATCATTAGGTCGAGCCTGGGCAGCGCATGCGCTGCTCTGCAAAGCATGCTGTATTCGAGTATGGACTTAAAGCTCCGCCCACTCTCTGCCCATATTTGTCATTGGCTTGTGTCATTGTCCTTCGTAAATGCTGGCTTCTGAATTGTTAATAGTCTTGTTAGTCCCTCCTTAGTACCACCTTGTCGTCATTTGTAACCTCCCATGAGGACTGGCCCTTTTGCTTCTGTTGTTACACGGTACGTCTTATTTAGTCTGTAAGCACTATTTTCTTTAATGGGTTTCTCCTACTGCAGGCATGACATACTTTCCTGCAACATTCAGCGCGCCATGCGTGCTTTCCCTTTCCAAGCAGCCCGGGACAATGGCGGACGCTTCTTTGAAATGAAATAGGTCTCGCATTTTCGAGAGTTTGAGCTATTGGCATTGTAAATGACAATGCCTTTTATTTATGTGTTAATTATCAAAACAGATAAATAAAAAGCATTGTCAATTACAATGCCAATAGCTTAGGATTCCTGACAGAAACCTGGACCAAAACCAGCTCTAATCCCGCAATAGCGGTGGCCCTTCCAGAAGGATATCACATACAAAAACTGGACAGGCCACTCAGAAGGGGGGGGCATAGCCATTGTATACAGAGACTCCATTAAAATCTCCATTCTAGACCAAATCAGCAATGACCTACAGGAGACACTAGTGTTTAGAATTGATTTACACTCACGATCCAGCTGGAAAGGAGCCCTAGTTTATCGCCCCCCGGGACCACTCTCCAACTTCACCCCACAACTCATGGAACTCATATCCCCACACGTTATCTCAGCCAGGAATTTTGTACTTCTCGGCGATTTCAACGTACACAGCGAAAACTCCACCAATCTAGAGGCGGCCTCACTTCTGGCAGATTTGTCCTCACTCAATCTTAACAGAATAAATAATGAACCCACACATCTAGCAGGACATACGCTAGATCTAATCCTAACTAACTCCCCCAACATCACATGCGGGGCAACCTGCCCCTTGACTTGGACAGACCACTCAATGATTGAATTCCGTATTAGTGGTCCCAAAGAACACACCGCTCCCAAACCATTCACTAACAGAAGCTATAGACAGTGGCATAAAATAAGGCCTCTCAAAGAACAGATTCAGATTTTAAACACTCGGAACAATCGGATTCAATTCACATCTAGCATCAGTTCCACGTGTTTTCCGTTTTTGGATGTCTTGGTGCAAAAAACCAATTCCACCATTCTTACTAGTGTTTACATCAAACCCACGGACCGTAATAACACGTTATTGTTCCGTAGCTTTCACTCCCCTAAACTCATTCAAAACTTACCGTATGCTCACATGATTCGATCTAAAAGAATTTCATCTACAATAGATAAATTCCAAGAGGAACTCACTAGGATCAAAACCAGATTCATACAACGAGGATATCCTTCTGACATTATTCAACAAGCAGAACAGCGGATTCAAAGCATTGACCGGTCTACACTTTTGACCATTAAAGAAAAAACACCCACCAAACGAATGGTGTTTGTCTCTAAGTTTTCCACCAAATCTAAAAGCATTAAGAAAATTATCCAGAAAAGATGGGAATTACTAGCACACGAACCCGACTTTGGCAGTTCATTTTCTCAACTACCATTATTTGCTTACACAAGAAGTCCCAATCTCAAAGAATGTTTGACAAAAAAAACCGACACGATGACCGTGAAATACACGGGGATGAAAAGATGCAGCAACTGTGTACACTGCAATAATGTCATGCAACAGAACTTTATTACTCACCCTAGAACAGGAGTAAAATTCAATTTACATCATTCATCAGATTGCAATACCACCCATGCAATTTATTGTATCAAATGTCCGTGTGGCTATCTTTAAGTTGGTAATACTGAGCGTAAAATAAAAATACGTATTGGAGAACACAAAAGTATGATTAGAAACAGAAATACCAATTCCAACTTAGTAGTACACTGGCTGGAACAAGGTCACAATATCACTCAAGTACGGTTTCTCATTATTGAGAAATTGTCACTTAAAGAAGGCATTGATTGGAGCAAAAAACTTTTACAAAGAGAAGTGTTTTGGATTAGAAAACTCAATACCATGATGCCATGTGGTCTCAATGACAAATTGGATTTAAGTTTCTTTCTATGGTATAATAACGGTAGAGGGGTTGCACTCATCAGATATTTGTGTTTCCTCACCACTTCAGGTTATTCATTTATTTTTTATTTTTCTTAGTTTTACTATGTTATATTGATGGGGTTCATATAGTTTGTACATTGTGGATTTTTTTACTTGAGAAGTTGCAATCACTACATTAGCATCTCTATAGTATTTTTGAGAGGTCTATGTTACGTGTAATGTACTGTTGCTTTGATTATTTTGTCACTGTATTATGGTGTTTACACAATGGTAAATGTTCACTGTATCGTACTGCTGCATTTTAGATATTGATTGATTCTTTACCCCCATTTTCTTTCTGTCTTTGTTCATTTCTATCCTTTTCACTTGTATACTTTATCGTCACACCGTTATTATTGGTACAGGGCGTTATGCCGGTTTTTTCTGATTGTGGTCTACGGTTCTGCATTTTATATTTTTGTTTATTCATCGGACAGTGTGTGGACACATTAGGTTAGCGTTAACTCTTTGTGGCTATGTGTTGTATATCATCGACATCTTTCATTTCATCGCATATTTCATTGTACATAGAACACAGTATGTAACTCTGGGCATTAAATTTAACAAGGAGGACGCACATGCGCACTGTTGAAATTTGTTTTTATTGTTCGTTTTTACGTTAGACGCGATTTACTGAAACTTCCAGTAATGACCGCCATTGTTGAATTGGATAACTCATTGATACGTATTGTTTGGTTGACTCGGTACTAGGAACGTCAATATGTTGATGTAGTCGTGATTCCGCAGCTTACGTTCATAAGTTTTGTTTTCAGGTCTCGGTTTATCATGTATGTGTAGATGAGGACAATGTCTTTGGGCACTACATCTTTCGCATTTTCACCGCTCTAAGATGGCGGCCGCAGTTTCACTCTGTTTAGCGTATGGTTGTAATTGCACATCACATGCTTGCAGCGCGGGTGCTTTTTAAATCGCAGACATGCTGGACGTTTCACCGAGACAGCAACTCACTGATAGAGGCTCTAGATATTTTGGTGAGTAATCAGGTGTATTTGAGTATATCGTAGTCATGCACACAGTGCAGTTCGGGTCTTATATTAGTTATGTTTTGTATTTTCCTCAGATTCGTTTACCGGAATCACATCAGGTAATTAGCATGGAACTATGTTGTGTGGTTTATTTTACGAGTATTAGCACGGGTACGCGTTCAGGTATGTTCATGTTTTTTATTTCATTTCATGTTTTTAGGAGTTGGTGGCATTTCGCATCTAGCAGGTACTCTTTTACAGCACTATGCAGCAGTTCATGTACATTTGGCGTAAAACCATTGTTTTTAGTATTAAGTTCTGGATTTTTTGTTGTAGCGTGGAGCTGGTGTCTAGTGTGGTACATTAAATAAACAGAGCTGCGTACTTGCAGTCACTTCTCAAGTAGGTGGCTGAGTGTTTTTCTGTGTCTATGTCACTACTTTTATTATTTCGGTTTTCGTGATAGCTTAGTGGCAAGAATTTGCTTTTGTTTCAGTGGATCACTTTCTCATTATTATTTTTTACTTCAGTTGTTTTGTAATCACTTTAGTTCGGTGTTTTCACACTAAGGGGCCGATTCCGATCTCGGCCGGTAGTGCTCCGAATCGGATTTGGATTTACCGGATCCGATTCGGAGCCCTGTTTCCCGACCGAATCGTACGCGGGTCCGGCCGAGCGAGTACGATGCGAGCGCACGCGAAATCTCCGACCGACTCGTTCGCAGGACCCGACCGCTCCGACCGACTCGCACGGGGACGACTCGCACCGCGCAATGGAGACGTTCCCCGGCCGGGTAAGTACGATGCGCATCGCGACCGCTCCGACCGACTCGCGCAGTCCGGCTCCAAGGAGCTGTCGGAGCCGCACTTTGGGGGTCCGTGTCGGACCCCCCTGGAAGCGTAGGCACGCGAGTCACACACAGGGGGGACACATGGGTCCCCCCTACACGTGCATGTACGGCGCGACCCGCACCGACGCGAACACACTGTAGGGGGCGCCCTTGTTCGCGTCGTGCCCATTGAGTCAATGGGAGCCCGTGTACGCGTCGTACGACTGGCTCCCATTGACTTCAATGGGAGTCCAACCGAATCGAGTCCGATGGCATACGTGCGCATCGTACTCGTTAGGTCGGACTGCTAGGGTCCGATTCGGTCAGAAATCTCTCCGGGTCCGGCTCGGTCGGAGAGATTTCCGGCCCGAATCGGAATCGGCCCCTAAATGTCTGGTGACGGTAACCTTGTTCTACCCTTTTTCCACCTAGAATATCACAGGTTACCATTCTTTTATATAACTGTTGGGAGTGGTCTCACGTTGTTGGTAGCGAAAAATTTCGGATTACCTATGTTACTGCATGTGAGTCATGCAATATGTATTTGAACACATATTTTTTGCATTGCAGCTGCCCCTGAGGAAGGGACCAAGGTCCCGAAATGCATTGGGCGGATCCATTATCAGTTGTTTGTGAATGTCAAGTAGCGCCCATTTAAATGTTTGATGGATGGATTGATTTTTGTTAAATCAGTTATGAGACTACAAAGTTATTAGTAGCTCATGTATGTAATATGATGTATTGATATTGTCATTATTTGATTCGTTGATTCTAATTACACAACAAGAACATTTTTTTTAACATTATTACTTTGTGTATTAACTATTATTGTTTCATTGGTTGAATTTGGTAAAATTTGTGTGAAACTTTAAAAACACACTTGTACTGTGCACGTAGTTTTTCAAGTGAATGTTCACTTGATACAATTGGTTACAGATAGGGAATGTGGGACAGGCAACCCACAAATACTACGTAGCACGTTGAAACTAGAGCAGCTTGGATAGAAAACGTTTCTATCAATAAATTGTTAAACTAATTCATAGAAAATTGTGAAAAAGGAGTGCACCGCATACCCAGATTGTATAAAATAAGGCCCACCCAGTTTCAAGATACTTTCATCTAACCACGAAATCTGGAATCTGACAGTGTAGTGAAGCGTTTAGCTTCCTTTAATACCAGCTTGCTAGCCACCATAGACCACCTTGCCCCTCTGAAACAATGCCCTACCATTAATAAACGCCAGCAGGCAGCTTGGTACTCGGTCTCCCTCCGGACCGAAAAAAGACAATGTAAAAAACTCGAACGAAGATGGCGCCACTCACACGACCCACAAGATAAAGACAGATTCAAGCAAGCTCTGTCCCTGTATCACAAAAACTTGAAAAACGCCCGCAAAACACACATTGCCTCCCAACTTGAACGAGAAGGTAACACTTCGAGAACGCTCTATCAGATCTTAAAAACTTTTACTAACCCCAAGGCCTGCGATATTGAGGCGGCCCCATCTCAAGCCCTGTGTGACAATATAGCTAACCACCTAACCCAGAAAATTGATACAATCTACGACAAAATCACTGCAGCTAAAGGCTCACAGATAGGCCCAAAGGTGAATCCCCCACCAGCTATCCCTAATGGTACCACTCTGGAGAACTACCCGACACTCACTCCGGAGGAGACAGAGGCTTTCCTTAAATCTGTAAAATCAGGGTCACCATTAGACCTTATCCCCGCCAGAATTGCCACAATTCTATCCAAGGAATTAGCCGAACCAATCTGTTCGATCTTAAATAGTTCCATGAAGGAAGGCACTCTCCCACCAGAATGGAAAGCCGCTCAAAGTCTTCCTATCAGGAAAAACCCCAATATCCCCATGGAGGTTGTTTCCAACTATCGCCCCATCTCTCTGCTCCCTCTACAGAGCAAACTCCTTGAAAAACACATTAACAAGCACTTGTCTGATTTCATTGAATCCTCAAATTGTCTGGATGCCTCTCAATCTGGATTCCGACCCAGACACAGTACGGAGACTGCGCTGGTGGAAGCTACTGACAACATCAGAGCGCTGCTGGACAGCGGTCAGTCAGTACTTTTGGTGCTGCTTGACCTGTCCGCAGCGTTCGATACCATCTCCCACCAGACTCTACTGGGGAGACTAGAGGATATAGGCATTAAAGGGATCGCCCTGAAATGGATTAATAACTTTCTGTCCGAAAGAACACAAACCATTCACCTTGGCCCCTTCCGCTCACAGACCACCAAGGTGTCCAAGGGAGTACCACAGGGCTCCTGTTTGAGCCCCACTCTCTTTAATATTTATGTCACCCCTCTGGCTAGGCTTCTGAGAAAGTTGGGTTTCTGTCCTATATCCTACGCTGACGACACCCAACTTCTCCTTTCCTTCGACAAAAATTGCTCCAACATTCAGACCACCTTTGCGGAGGGCATGAAATCAATCGCGGACTGGATGAAGGATAATTTCCTCCAACTAAACGCAGGAAAGTCAGAAATAATGCTATTTTGAGAAGCAACAGTTAGATGGTCCCCAAGCTGGTGGCCGGAGGTTCTAGGCCCTGCCCCTTATCCAAAACTGGTAGTAAAAAACCTGGGTGTTAAAATAGACCAGAATCTTACATTGGGGGAACATATTTCCACAATAGCGGGAGCCTGCTTTCATAGTCTCAGTCTTCTTAGGAGAGTCTTCCCCTTTCTACCACTGTCCACTCAGAAGACCTTGGTACAGGCATTGGTATTGAGCCGTCTGGACTACTGCAATGCACTAATGATTGCAGCTAATGAAAGCTCCTTGAACAAATTACAGGTAGTCCAGAACACAGCAGCCCGCTTGGTGACCAATGCTCCCCCAAAACTGAGTCTCTCCCCCTCCTCCAAAAACTGCACTGGCTCCCAGTGCGAAAGAGGATCAAATTTAAGATTTGTTGTATGGCTTATAAATCCTTAAACAACCTAGGCCCCAGTTATCTACAAGACAAACTTGTTAGGTACATGCCCTCCAGACCCCTCCGCTCCGAATCCAAAGCTCTGCTCCAAGTCCCCCGCTTCAAAAAAGCGCGTTTAGGTGGCAAAGCCTGCTATCACCTGGCCCCACGATACTGGAACCAACTCCCCATCCACTTACGACTTTGCACGGACTATCTAAAGTTTAGAAAGTTGTTAAAAGCGACTTTATTCTAATCTAGTATCCCCTTGGAGTCCTATAGCAGTTCAAGCACGGAGATACCCTGATGAGGTGATTCGGGCGCTTTATAAATTGTAAATTAAATTAAATTAAATTAAACTCTTGCAAATGTGAGACCGATTGCATTGCAAATGCTTGTTTTTTTTTAGTTATTTGGTAACTGGTGTCCCTTGGCTGCTGACTTCATCCCCCCAGATCAAATCCAGTTCTCAGGTTATGCATGATGACAATGTGGAAGAGGGTCCTATGTCTGTGGATTCATGAGCGGTTGGTGGGGGATTTGGGGGGGTATTTTGGAGGGTGTACAGACAGAATAACGAGTTGTTTATTTCAAACTACAAAAATATCGAGTTTGAAATATCGAGGTACAAGAATATCGACAGCAAGTATATCGTAGCACAGAATATCGACAGTAAGGTAAGAAATATCGTTTTTGTTAATATCGAAGACATTAATATCGTTTGTAAAAATATCGTTGTTAATAATATCGATATTTATATTAGTGTTCTGTATTTTAGTATGTGTGTTAAAAGTATGTGATGTAATTTTTTGGTATAAGTGTAGTTTTTTTTTAATGTATGTCAACTTTTTAGCAGTAATTACTTTTATGAAAATTAATGTTTGCGTATTTTAGTTCTGTAGCGGGTTGTGGGTTTATAGGGGAATAGGGTGGGAAGTAATTTAATTATAAAAAAATAATTATTAATTTTCTTTATTATTATGTATAATTAATGTATTCTTAATTAATTATTAATTGGTTATTAATTAATATTAATTAATAGATAATGATATTAATTGTGTTATTTTTTTAGGAGTGGGTTGTGGGTTTATAGGGGAATAGGGTGGGAAGTAATTTAATTATAAAAAAAGTAAATATTAATTTTTATTTATATAATTAATTTATTATTAATTAATTATTAATTGGTTATTAATTTTTATTAAATAACTAATTGATAATTATATTAATTGTGTTTTTTAGGAGCGGGTTGTGGGTTTATAGGGGAATAGGGTGGGAAGTAATTTAATTATAATAAAGTAATTATGAATATTTATTTATTAGTATTTATAATTTATTAATTAATTATTAATTGGTTATTTAATTATACTAATTATTTAATTGATAAGTATGTTAATTTTAACCCTCTGCTATCCAACACTTTCCCTACTGTTGCATTCACTGGAGTGGGAATAGTAATTTTTACCCCTCCGCAATCCAACACTTTCCCTACTGTTGCACTCACTGGAGTGGGAATAGTAATGTTTACCCCTCCGCTATCCAACACTTTCCCTACTGTTGCACTCACTGGAGTGGGAATAATAATTTTTTCCCCTCCGCTATCCAAAACTTTCCCTACTGTTGCACTCATTGGAGTGGGAATAGTAATTTTTACCCCTCCGCTATCCAACACTTTCCCTACTGTTGCACTCACTCTAGTGGGAATAGTAATTTTTACCTCTCCGCTATCCAACACTTTCCCTACTGTTGCACTCTCTGGAGTGGGAATAGTAATTTTTACCCCTACGCTATCCAACTCTTTCCCTACTCTTGCACTCACTGGAGTGGGAATAGTAATTTTTTCCCCTCCGCTATCCAAAACTTTCCCTACTCTTGCCCTCACTGGAGTGGGAATAGTAATTTTTTCCCCTCTGCTATCCAACACTTTCCCTACTGTTGCACTCTCTGGAGTGGGAATAGTAATTTTTACCCCTCCGCAATCCAACACTTTCCCTACTGTTGCACTCTCTGGAGTGGGAATAGTAATTTTTTCCCCTCCGCAATCCAACATTTTCCCTACTGTTGCACTCTCAGGAGTGGGAATAGTAATTTTTACCACTACGCTATCCAACACTTTCCCTACTGTTGCAATCTCTGGAGTGGGAATAGTAATTTTTACCCCTTCGCTATCCAACACTTTCCCTACTGTTGCACTCACTGGAGTGCGAATAGTAATTTTTACCCCTACGCTATCCAACACTTTCCCTACTGTTGCACCATCTGGAGTGGGAATAGTAATTTTTACCCTTACGCTATCCAACACTTTCCCTACTGTTGCACTCACTGGAGTGGGAATAGTAATTTTTACCACTCCGCTATCCAACACTTTCCCTACTGTTGCACTGTCTGCAGTGGGAATAGTAATTTTATGCCCTCCGCTATTCAATATTTTCTCTACTGTTTTAGTTAATGTAGTGTAAAATGTATTTTAAAAAGATTTAAAAAAATTTAATATTTTAATTTGTTATATATGTTTTTAGTTTTTAATTTATATTATTGGTGTATGTGTATATATATGTATTTATAATTTTTAATATGTTTTTTAACAATTTATAAGTTATTAAAATAATTATTTATAAACATTATTAAGTAAGTATATATATTATATTTTAGATATATATATGTTTAATTTATTTTTACATTATATGTATTACTTATATAATTTTAAACATTTTCAAATAATTTTAACTATGTTTTTTTTAATTATATGTATTATTTACTTTATTTGACATTATTTTTTTTACATTAAAAAAACGATATTTTTAACAACGATATTTTGTTTTCGATATTTTTGTACTTATTATTATGTAGATAGGACTTCGATATTCTGGACATCGATATTTTTGCGACGATATTTTTGTACCTCGATATTCTGACTGTCTATAATCTGTCAGTGATCCATTTTGGAGAGTATGTGTCCTTTTTTACTATTGCAAAATTTGAAATCTATGCTCTTCACTATGTCAGAAATTTTAGGCGATATTTTGTGGCCTCTCTGGTGAGCAATGGGTTGATAAGTGACTTAATTTTTTGTTTTGCTTTTCTAAGTGTGCTTGATAAAAATACAGTTGAATAAAAAATATTTTTCGTGATAGAATCTGGGATTTGTTATGGAATTATGAACATTTCATTTTATAGGGCTGCTCACTGTAATTCATAAATAATGCTACACTCTGTAGCATCTCTAACGGTTTTATAAAATAATAAACACTTACATATTTAGATATGTTATTGTAAATGCAGGAATGTTTTAAAAACTGATTACCTTTCCACTGTGGAATAGGCGATTCTAAACTTCACCTCTGATCACTTTAGAATTGCCACATGCACGTACGATGGGGCAAAATCTTCCAAATTTTTCACACTTCTAAATTTAGGATTATGGGTGGCAGTATTTCAGGTTGGCCATGCAAGAGACACGAAATTCGCAAGTTTTTGGGTATCCACAAACATTTTGCATGACCCTTGGTACCATTCAAAAACTTGGAAATTTGTTAGAAAAAGTTTGGAAAAACTGTAGTCCCATGAAGGGAATAGACAGGGAGTACACATGTTTGTATGTCAGGATATAGCTAGTAAAAATTTCGCCAGTCAGAAATATTGTCCCAGATTTACAAATAAATCAAGCAACGCTACGAAGCGCAGCACGTGTCATTGCTGCACTGCGTTGCATGCATGGTAGAGAGCAGAACAGCGCCATATCTACAAAGAAGTAGCATTGTTCTGCAATCATCCTGCGCTGGCGCACTTTATGCTGCTGTGTCTCAACTTAGACACCCTTGCACTATAATGCAAGGGTGCCTAGTTTGTACTAAAAGACAATTTTCTTTTGTATGTGTGCTGCAGAATGCAACAAACATACAAAGAGGAAAAAACAAGGAGAAATATTAATATTTCTCCTCGTAACGCCAGCCTCAGGGAGGCTCATGATTTTGGTGCAAATCTAGGTCTACAAGCCTTTGTAGATATGGATTTGTGTCAAAATGCATGAGTGGACGCACGGGAAAGCCCATGCACCACCCAATGGAACACCTCCTTGACGCAAAGTGGAGCAAGGCAATGCTTTGAGCTGCTTTGCATTATTATGGGTTAAAATTTAACGCAAATCACGATTTGCTTTGGATTGAAAATACCAACCCAACACTTTGTGTGAGATCTCCATTAAAAAAGTAACGCAAACCAAATGCCAAGTGTTTGCAAATCTGGGCCATTGTAGCTTATTATTGCTTGCAAAAATATCATCTCTCTAGATATTTAGATTTTCTCCAATCATCCAGCTAACTCCAATAAGGAGACATTTTGTAAACAATATTTAGGATACAATAATTTCAGTCAGCCGATATTTTTGTTACGATATGCTGGTACCTTACCCCGCCCTTGGATGCTGTAGACGTTTGTGTAGGGGCCGATTCTACAAATTTGAGAAAATAAATGAAATGTGTAAATGCACATTTCTGCCTGGTGTGCTCATGCAGATTCTCTTTGTGAATAGATATTGTGCCATATGTGTACTCCTTGAAATCAATGATTGTATTTTTCCATGGCTAACCCCTGGGAGTGTTAATTAATTCCCGAAAAGTCAAAAATCTACCCATTCTTAGGAGGAAGACGTGTAGTAGACTTCAAAGAAGGGTCCAATATTCGAATCATGTGTTCTGAATTAAAATTCATGAACAGTGTTTCATATTTTTTAAGACTCCCTTCTTCGCCTTTGAAATTGAGATGGTGTTTAGTTTTCTTACTGGGTTATGTCATCCTTACACCACCAGTCGCTCCCCCCCCCCACATACACGACTACCTTTCCCCATTCCTTCCTTGTGCAAACTCGGTGTTATTTTAGGGAATGTTTGCTCTGTTTAATCCCCGACGGGTTAGCTTCAGAAAACGAGTAAGGCCACACTCCGCACATTGTGCTCGGTTGACAATGGGGTGAACTCTGAACAGCAGGCCCCCTCACCCGTAAATCCTAAATAAGCATGCAGCTCGGCGACTCTGGCCTTTCTGTGCGCGGCTAGTTAGTTCATTGGGCGATGTGCCAAGAAAATCCGCCGCTCTGGTCTCCTAAACAGGGCCAACATGTTTATCCCTATCTTCCAGCTCTGTATTTTTCTTGTATTGAATTATATGGCAGAGCACTGTGCTTGTGAGCTTGTGACACCTTTTGTCCATTCCTTATGCACAGAAGTACTTAAATTGTAGGAGGAATAGTCTGCAAAATTGTGCATAAATTTGTGATATCTTGCATAAAAATTCAATATGAGGGCTCAAAAGTCTTGTGAGATACTGTCAACAGGATTGGTCCGAGGAGAAAAAGTCTCCCACAAGACACTTTCAGTTCATGTTTATGTCATATTATGCAGATTTGTAGAGCACCCCATTACCCGGAAAAGTATCCTGGGGCTAAGCATGTGTGAATCTAGCCACACCTAAGGCCTAATGGGACTACTCAAAAAACCAGGTCTTCAGCTTCTTGCGGAATTCAAGAAGTGAGGAGGAGGTTCTTATGTGTGGCGGCAGGTTGTTCAACACTTCTGGAGCGATGTAGGAGAAGGCTCGATCGCCGGTTCTGGTTTTCCATAAGTGTGGGATGTGTGCAAGTAGCAGTCCAGATGAGTGGGGATTTCTGGAAAGTTGGTGAAAACAGATGCAATTGTTGAGGTATTCTGGGCCAGCTCACCTAATGCAACAAATCGCTGAACTTAGAAATGAGGTGGGGGGACTTAAAACCATTTATTTTTTATTTATTTATAAAGTTTTATATAGAGTGAACAAGATACCGAAGGATATCAGAGCGCTTTACAAAAGGATGGAAGGAAGGACATAAATGCAATATCGGCATCAAGTAAGAATAAGAAAACAGGAATAATCGCATAATTACAAGACAAATGAGTCAAGGAGAGTAATACAATAAACAGGTATATAGCGGGTTACGAAGGGGGCACACTATGCGGTAAAGAAGAGCAGCACCATGGTATCGCTCCTTTCCATTTTGCTAAACCAGCTAAATAATGATAACATTAATGCTGTCAGAGTCACAAGTAGCACACTCCGCCCAGAGACGTTGCCTCTATTTAGGGATCCTAAACTTATGCAGATTGGTAAATCTTCCTGCACAAATCATAGGCCTGTCTCTGAACTGTCCGAGAAAGTAAGCAGGGTGGGGAAGCGGGGCATTACTAAGATGGCCCAGAGAGAACACCATACACCTCGCAACACGCATTCTTTACTTGAACCCAGGGGGAAGTTGGGTCGCATCAAGAACTCCCTGGCACCTCCCACTAGCGTCATCCCCAAGGTGGGCTTCCCAACCTCACATCACAGATGCCCAGCCTTTATGGTTAATGTCTCCAAACTCAAACATATGCAACACAAAGAAGAGGAGGACATACTAATTAATAAATCCATACACTAGATTTGGAAGGTGAGAGGCTGTCGCTCACTCATCAGAGAGGATAATTTGTGGGCTACTAGGTATTCACAAGCTAGCTCCAACTATGACACCATCGAGCTGATCCTCCCTAGCAGAGACCTAGTGGACAACTTAGTGGTGCTTGATGTACGGACATCTTTGTTGTTCGACACAAATATCCGCTTTAAATACAGGGGCCTGGTGTATAACCCTCCTAAAGACTGGTGCCCTCCTCTCTCCCATCGTGCAGATGAATCACCTATCCAGGCAGTAGATTGACAACCAGCACCTTCTCTACACCTTTTCTCCACAGATGATCTACAAAGGGACAACAGCAAGCAGTATGTAACAACTGTCCTCCTAAATCTGATGGCTCTGCCTTGGCTGACCCTAATGCCCAACCCAAAGGCCATCATACTCTAGGCCCATCCCCCATGATAATATCTCATTGAACCGTGAGGTTAGGGTCTCAGAGGGCTCGTGCTCTTTACCTATCAATGCTCAAGTCTCAGGTACAGTTTCTCTCACCTCATGGAACATTGCTGGCTTAAAATGTAAAATGGCCTCCCCCGATTAGAATGACTTCATTGAGCTGAGTGACATCTGACTGTTTCTAGAAAGTTGGTCTTTAGAACCTGTCTTCAAACCCAGCTATTTAAACTTTTTTCGATCCCTGCCTCACGTGGCCTTTCAGGGACACCAGCTGGATGCCTGACGATATGGATTTGTCTAGATCTGGACTTCAAAATTAAACAACTTGCATTAATAGCCCAGACATTTTAGCAGTTCGAATCACGACAGGTGACTCAAGATTCATTTATAATGGCTACTCTAGGGAGGTCAAAGGAGGCCTTAGGTCAACAACTATCTCAATTTTAGAGGAGTTCATAGGAAATCATCGTGGTGAATTGTACCTAATAATAGCGGGAGATTTTAACACTACACCACATTTGAGCCCCTATACAATAATGATGATAGCCTGGAGGTGGAAGAGGACAAGACCTGGGGCATTCCGCAACTTGACTTACCCCCGATCCGTAGATGGACTGAGGCTGCCCTTCAGCTAAAATCACTTGCACTAGAATTTGGGATGAGATCCACAAATAGAAGCTCTAAATCCGACAATAGAGGGCACCTGCACTTTTGACAACTCGACCCCTACCAGTCGTATTGATTATAACTTAATTGATCTTTATTTGTGGTCATACATTAAGGACATGCTCATTAAACATAGGGTCGAAAGTGACCATAATCCGTTGTGTCTTACCATGATACCTTTTTGCACTAAGCTAGAAAACAACCAACCTACTGTTAGCACCAGAGACATTATCCATCCAATGATACAGGTCATATCAAATGATCACAATTATTAGAGATCCCTGAACATCTGATTGCAATCAGTGCTGACGCTCCTCCAAAGATTCCATCAAATTTTGGACCCATGTCAAATGGGGAAGGGAGGGCTGCCTGCCCACCCCCATAATCACATAACCGCTTCAGTATGGGTTGAGCACATCTCAGCCCTGTACTCACCCAGCTACCTTACCATCCCAACAGAACATGAAGTGAGCATCTTCTGTCCTGACGAACCGATAACTGTATCTAAATGACTGTGTTCAGAAAGTCCTTGCACATTTTCTCCTGGGTAGGATCCTGAATTGGATTGATGATAAAGATGTGCTGTCCCCTTACCAAGCCGGCTTTCGTAGTAAAACAAGCACTATGGACCAGGTCTTTAATATCTTGCTCCTGTATTGGAGAACGATGGAGATCGTCAGAGGCAGCATGTATGTTGCTTTTGTCGATCTCAAATCAGCTTTCGACCTAGTCCCTCGAAAGAAATTATGGCAGGTGCTGTTTGATATAGGTATTCCACTGGCTCTTCTATTAGTAATAATTCACTTACATGTGGGCAAGTACGCCCAGGTTCGCTGGTGAGGCCAAGGAGAACTGATGGAACCTTTTCCCATTCTGAAGTGGGTACACCAGGGCTGTGTCCTGGCTCCTCCCTTATTCTCACAATTCCTTAATGACATTGTCCATTTTCTTTCTAGTTTTCCAACTGACGCCCCTACTCTGGCTTGTATAAAAACATCCATCTTGCTTTTTGCGGATGATACTCTGCTGATCTCTAAGACCCCTAGCGGGCTACAGCAAGTAGTATCCCACTTTGAAGATTTGTGCAATGCCTGTGGACAGGGCCGGCTTTAGTACTGGTGGCGCCGTGTGCGACAATGTTTGTTGGTGCCCGCCCCCCCCCAATGACCACCTCGCCACAGATTCCCTCACTACCACCATTTGACAATGGCCCCCAAGTCTCCATAACCACAGTCTCTTAGATTCATTTAGTTGTATAGCACCACTCATACCAGTTTAAGGTGTCAGAACACTTTACATCACACATACATTGCATGGAGGCAATCATACGTGTGTAATTCAGTGTATAGGAAATGTTACATAAGACAGGACAGCAAGGTGTAGGAGTCACATGTCAACCATACAGGTAGGCAGTATAGTTTAAGAATCCTTGGTCTGGATAAGCACAAATTAAGAATTTAAAATGTAACACCATTGTTAGGGGTTTTCTTTAATATTAAGAACCGTATGCAAAAAAGAGGCTGTGCTTGGTCGGAACGATGCTGGAGTGTAGTGTGGCCTCACTTGGAAGTGTTTTGGTATTTGGTGCATTACAACCAGATTTATGCTCATATCCTTTCAACTGTTACTGCATTACAGTGTGGTGGAGCGAAGAGGAGTGAGGGATTGAATGTTTGAGCTATATATTATTGTTCTATCTGGTTGGAAGGGCGTGGGTTGTGAGTGTTGCCTCTTTAGGAAGTGTTTTGGGGTCGTGCATGATAAGTAGACAATTGCTTTTCTCATATAGCTGTGATCAGGCAGGTCTGCTTCTGCCTGGAGTGGAAAGTAGAGTGAGAAATAACTGTACATGTGATTATTCATTCTTGTGGAAAAAAGTATTCAGTCATTTGGTGGATATTATTCTGAGTCATCTCAATGCTTGAGAGACTTGATTTGTTTTTTTGTCAGTGTGATCCTGGCAGGGAAATTGCTAGAAAGCTAAAATACTCCCCTACTTTAAACCATATCTCAAATGGCACTAAGTCACTGAGTGAGACGAACACGTCTGGCAATCGTTTGATTGATGTCCAAATAAATTCTGAAAACAATATGGCCAAATTGTGCCTTTCACACCTAATTCTCAATGAAGTTGGTTGTCCTTCCTTCACATCCATCCATCCATCCATCCATCCATCTCTCTTAACCTTCACTCCATCCATCCACCTTAGCCTTACATCCATCCATCCATCCATCTTAACCTTCAATCAATGTATCCATCCATCCATCTTAACCTTCGATCGATTGATCATCCATCCCTTCCTTCTTTCCTTTCATGCTCCCTCGTTTCATTTATTTTACCACCCCACATCTTTTGCAGTGGCATTTATGACCTTGTGTTTGGAGACCTGTGTCTCTGATCAAAATCTATGGTGCCATAAACACCATTTTAAAGGCTTTATGATGCATGCACTGCCCAGTGGCATCCACCCCCAATCTACAAAGTACAACAGTCCTTTAAGTCGTCTCACTCCCTCATTAGTGTGATAGATACCTTTGTTATACCTGTCCTATATGTGTGATAGAATTGTGTGATGTTCCTCCTGCTACTGCTACCTGTCCTTTACTTAATCTTTGTGCTGGGGAAGATTGCGCTGCTGCTGTCCATGCTGTATTTTTTTTTTTTTTGGAGATGTAAAGCTCGGTATTAGAATGTTCCAGTGTACACAATATAAAAGTAGTCTCATTGCCAATACTTGCTTTAATGCTTGATGTGAATGAAAGAGTGAACCCTCAAAAAAAATGAGAGCAGGGTTTACTTTTGATTTTATGTGTGAAACAAGCAGATTTTAAAATGGACTAGATGACTTTGTAAAATTTTGAAACATAGCGGACAACAGCTCCATGTCACGTGTAACACCTTCGGCCATTTCTAGTTGTTTAGCCAACAGCACTTTGAATGCTGGGATTTTGAGCCCATAAGGACAGTCTTATAAGCACATGGAGAAGCCCCACAACACAACATGGGGGATATTCTCAAGAACGTGCGATAATCATCGCCAAAATAGGTTAACGCAAGTCATCATATTGCAGTCTAGCGCGGGAAAATAACCCTGTGTTAACGTGGAATTCACAACACGGCAGTAACATGCGATAGTACCCCGATAACGCGGCAAATTTCGGCGATAACACTACCGGGACGGCGATAAAAATCCCAACCCGAACGTGAAAAAAGTTGCGATGTGCCCAACCGCGATAGAAAAATCGGCGACAAGCAGCGGCAGGCTTGCAATTCCCACGTCAAGCGGGTAAAATCACCATAAGAGCAGCAAAGAAAACAGTAAGAAATAAAAAAGACATAACAACTGCGAAGCACATTGGAGGGAGCTGGAGCAAGTACAGAGGACAACCCGAACCCCACAAGCCCCACGGAGGACCAGCCTGGGACCTCGGGGCCAGGGAAGGGCAAGGAGAAGAAGAAGAGGAAGACGCGGTTCAGTCCGCAGGAAAACAGGATCCCGATAGCGGAGGTGACATTCCCACCATCCAATTGCCATTGGTGTAATTGACAGCACTAAATGTTGCACATACACTTGTCCGAGCGATGTGCCAATGCAGAGGAGTGACATGCACACAGGGAATGTGCCTAGGAATGAATTTATTTGCACATGATGTGCCTGTTGTCATTCTGACCTGTCCCATCACTGCAAAGGACAGTCCCCATGTGACGTGCCTATGTGAAGAAATTGTGAATGATAGTGTCCCTTCAGGCTATTCCAGCTGCTGCTGCACTGGGGTGTGGTCCACCTGCCTCATCTTCATCATCATCGTCCAGTGCATCAGGCACTTGGATCCATGGGGCATTGGTGCGTACACATATGTTGTGCAACACACAACATGCAATGATCATCTTGCACACTATTTGCGGGCTGTACAGGAGTCTTCCACCTGTGATGTCCAGGCACCTGAAACGTGACTTCAACACGCCAAATGAGCGCTCCACAATGCCCCTGGTGCGTATGTGGGCCGCATTGTACTGCCTCTGGGCCTGGGTGTTCGGGGCTCAGAGGGGTGTCATCATCCACGGGCAGAGTGCATATCCTTGATCACCTGTGACAGGGGAGAGAGATGTGTCAATCGGTGGTTCGGCATTCTGTGTTGGCAGGCTTATTAGTATATTGGTGTGTGACGTGTGGGACTTTGAGATACATGTCTGACATGTCTTGCATGTGGCAAATGAGTGGCATCCATGTGTAGTACGTTGCCTCACAGCTGCTCCTCACTCCCCCGAGCCCATTTACTTGTGTGCGCTGCGCGGTTGCAACACTTGCACTCCTAGGACACACCATTATCATGACTGTCTGCGCATGCCTACGAGCCTGACAACGACACTGTGACATTGGCCGTTGAAGGTGGTCGGCCACGTGTGTGTAGGCCTATGGTCAGGATATGGCGGGAACAGAGACACACGCAGTAGTTGCCTTGGTGGCCATCCCGGAAGTGAACCACGCCCTGAGCCCCGGGCTATTGATTGCCACTCCTACGCTGGCCCAGCCCACTCCACTTACGCTTACAGGGCAGGACGACATGGCTACATGTCCAGGGTCTACCCCACTGCCTGAGGTAACATGGTAGCGCCCACTGTCTACGACACTACAAACACCAGCAGCATATGTCCACATGGACATGTCTGTGCCCTGCATACTTAAGTCTGTCCAGCACATCCCCTCCACACTTGGCATTGTGTACATTCTAATTCATGGGTCACTTGCCTCCCTCGCACATACTTGGTTCCCGCCTCTCACCACATCCTGCTATTGTGTGGCAGAGGTGCCATTATGTGGATGGCTTGTCTGGATGTCTGGCCCCTGTTACCACATTTCCATGTGTTGTCATGTCCGGTAGGTGGGCATGTTGTTGGCATTTCGTATGTGATGTTTAAAGTGTGCATTCCCACAGTTGTGAGTTGTCTGCTTGTGGAGTTGAGGTGTGTGGTGTGTTCCGTTGGTACTTACCGACGAGCAGTGCATTTCCGTAGGTGCCATCCTGGAAGCGCTGGTTGATGATGGACTGTCGGAAGATGTAGGAATCATGCACACTGCCTGGGTAGTATGCGATGACATTGGTGAAGAGTCCCCAGTGGTCCACTATTGCCTGCACATTGATGGAATGCGTGTGCTTCCTGTTGCGGTAAATGTGTGCAGTGTCGGCAGGGGGCACAAGTAGGACATGTGTGCAGTCAATTGCCCCCAACACGTGCGGGAAGCCAGCTATGGCGTAGAAGCCTTGCTTGGTCTCCAGCTGTTCCTGCGCAGTGTGGGGGAAGTGAAGGTACTGGGGTACCAAGCTGACAATGGCATCCAAGACAGGTGTGAGGAATTTTGATAGGGCTGGCTGTGAGACTCCTCCGACTCTGGCAGTTGTTGGTTGGAAGGTACCAGAGGCCAACAGGTGCAGCACAGCCAGCAGCTTTGTCTGCGGAGGGATGTTGGTTCTCCGCTGTGTTGGTACCGTCAGCCTGTGGGCAATGTGGGTCATGATGCGGAGGATGGTCGTCCTTTTGAGCCTGTAGTGGGCAATGACTTCCTCTGGCGTTAAGTCTCCGAGGCTGGTGCGTTTTCGGAAGGACCGCTGTCTCATTCTGCGCTGCCTCGGTGGTAGTCCGGGGGGGGTGGTCCTGGGGAGGGTGGGGGGCCTGGGGGTGGTGGCGGTGGGTGTTGTGGGCCTCTTGGGGCTCCGAGCTGCATGATCAGTAGCTCCATGACATGTGTTGGTCTGCCGATGTGGCTCTGGGCTGGGCTCCCTTTCTACTGCAGGTTGTCGTCCTGCCTACCACCAGTAAAAGGCAGGTGTTGAATCCCTGCTGCTAACGCGCCTTATCGCCTGTTTTTGGGTCGCATCGCAGTTCTGGCTGGTCGTTGTGAATATCGCAAAGTGGTGTTTTCGTGTGTTTTTGCACGGGAACGCCTACTCTGCATATCATTAGCGTTAGTTGTCTCTCTCATCCGTGGCGCTGTTTTTTGCCGCAGCTATCGCTGGTATACTGGCGATGTGGGGAGTTTGCACCAGCTTGTGAATGGGGCGATGATTCTTTCGCCACTTTTGCTGCGCAAAAGTGCCGTTGACTCGCCGATGAGTCCTTGAGAATATGCCCCACGATGGTAGCTGAAACGTTAGGAACGCTGATGGTATCATACGCCGTAGTGCCATTTGCAGACTTGTGAGATGGACAATAAAATGCTGTTCCTGGCCTCCCACCTTTTTTTGATGGAGCCCAGATTGCACAGATCCGTAGGTAGGAGGGCAAAGACAGACCTTCAAATGCATATGTGAGCATCTCACTGTTCTCACTGCTAATAGGCTAACATTAACACTTTTTGGAATAAGAATCCAGCATGCTAGAAGCAGTTACTTAGCCCGACAATGCCACAAGCAGAACTCAAAAAAGACAAAAAATAATGTGCTGGCGCTCCTCTTCCTGACCCGGTCCTCAGCCTGGAGCTTGGTGTGAGTTAAGTTGTTAAGAGCCTGCAACACCACTGTGATGTGCCCTGCCTTGAACCATTGGAGAACGTGCTGCGGGTGCAGCCCTGCGAGCTTCGCCAATGAGAAGGGCTTTGATACTGTTAAAAAGGTGTCCACACTCTAATATATATATATTTTTTTAATAACATTGTTTCCCTGTCTTTCCTGTATTTCTCTTCACAACTATCAAGGCCCCTGTGATTTATACTCATGATTTGCACATTTGTTTTAAAGAAACCATGGCGTGAATATGGGTGCGCTCTGTGTTCCTCTCTGGCAACGATGAAAACAATGAGCTGTTGCTGAGCATAAAACGTGTCTAGTGCAAAATACCCATAAAACTGCTGAACACAAGCAAAAACATGTTCAGAGGAAATAATGCACTAGACAGCAGGGAGAAGCTCAGCCTGTGCCCTAAAGCCCTGATTATGAGTGCCCTAGAAGAAAGGTGCTATTTATTGCGACTGATATAATCTGAATCCTCACTCATCCGCACCCCCTCAAAACTCCCCCCCCCTCATTACCTTCTTCCCACGTCTTTCTCATCACAGTCACCCAGAAGCACTATGTGTTCGGGGCACAGCATTCACCCATAGAAAACATCCCACCCACAACATGGCGGCCTGACAGGAAGTACCTGTCACCTGACCTATAAGGGTGGGGCAACCCAAGACCATATCCTGTTTTTTTCTCTGTGTTTCGGCTGGAACACCCACAGACGTGCCCTACTGGCTTTGATGCGTTGGTGAGTATGTTTTGTTTTGTTTGCTTAGATGGGACTGCTATAGCGTCTCCATTTTTTTGGTTCTTTATTTATTTTTGTACCTTTTTCTGGACTGCCGTTCCTGCGCTGTGAGTTAGGTGCGGCGGTGTCCCTTTTCATTTCCTGGTACCTCCGCTCCGGCGCTGAGCGATTGGGAGCGGCGGTGTGTTTTCCCTTTTTTGCCGCCACTCCTGCGCTGAGCGACTGGAAGCAGCGGTGGTGTGTTTTTTCTTCCCTGGTGGGCCGGCCCTGCTCCTGCGCTATAGTGGTCAGGATCGGTGGATACTGATTTGTTTTTGTAACCTGCCTCCATTCCCGCGCCGAGCACTGGGGGGGGGAAGACAGGAGTGCATGTCTTACGCAGCTTGTGCTGACTGCCGCTCATTGTATGGAGGCTTACCTGGGCAGTGGTGTTGTATCTACTGAATTTGGGCTTGTGCCTGCCTGGCAGACCTGCGAGGCGATTTTCCTGGTGATAAATGGATGGGGGATTTCTGTCCTCGGCGTGCCATGTCACTGGGTCATCGCCGGTTGCTTGGCAACTGTGTTTCTCGCCAATATAGGAGGAAGTAGTTCTTCCACCATGTAAGCAGTTATTTTTTGTATGCAGCCGAGGAGGGCAAATGCTCTGAGAAGCGTAAGAATCATTCTTCTGGCTCTGAGTCAGAGCCTGCTTCCTCCCATCAGCCTGTGGGCATGGATAATGATGTCCTTCAGGCCATGAACAATAAGGCTGCGGATTCCGCTTTTGCGGCACGGGAGGGCCTGGTGCCTAAAATCCACAGGATTTCTTGCCAGCCTGACCCAGACTCTTATGGTTCAGATGAGGAACATCGGGGTCACTTTGTGAAGGGCGCAGAATTGATGGAGGTGATGACCCACTTAAAAGACAATTTGGCCTTTCCAACTGTGGTTCCTCTGGATGAGGAGGAGGATTTGTTTTCTCAGTACCGCCGGAAGGAGCCTGATGCTCTTCTTATTCATAAAGCTGTCCGGGGGCTTTTGTCCAGGGAATGGTCTGATCTCGAGAAGGCTGGGTTCCCTCAGTTCCTTGCAAAGAAGTACCCTCTTTATAATTTCCTGGATGAGTTTCCCCCTCAGGTGAAGGTGGACTCTCTGATTGCATGTCTGGCTTCTAGTGGTTTCATCATCTCGGAGGATGCCTCGCATGGTGACATGGTTGATAAAAAGGTGGACAGTGCTGCTAAGTGGGCTTACTCTGCTGCTAACTTTTCCATCAGGGGTGGTTCATACGCCTCATATGTAGTTCAGTCTCTCCTGCATGATTATCAAGCCTTGTCGGAAGAGCTTCAGCAAGGGAATTATGTCAATTCGCGTTGGTCTCTTATGGAGTTGCAAGTGCGCTTCATGTCTGACATTACCTTTGACTCTGTCTGTTGCTGCGGCCATTTCAGGCTCTGTTATTTCAGCCAGACTGCACATCTGGATGAGGTCGTAGAAGGTGGAGGCTTTCCAGAAGGCCCTCCTTTCTCGTTTGCCCTTTGATGGAGATAAATTGTTTGGCCCTCAACTCGAGGAACTGTTAAAGAAATCTGTGGAAGATTGTAAGCTCCTGATGCCTCTGAGGCCTGCAGTGAGAGGTCGAGGTTTGGTTATCGGTGGGCGTTTGGGAATCTCCCCTCAGCTGGGAAGGGGCATTCCCACCCAGCCCTTCCGTGGGAGGGGACATGACCGTGGCACCCCCTCCTCTGATAAATCCTAGCACTCGTCTGCGGGAGCCGGTCTTGCCAATTCCACTCCAAAATCATGACTATCTAGGAGTGCGTGGCTGAATCGGACAACTTTCTTCAGCTTGGGCAAGTGACGTCACCGATTCCTGGGTTCTTCACCTGGTGGTAGACAGTTATTCTATCGACTTCTCTTCTCAGCCTCCAGATCTTTTCATCCCGACCCCAAATCCTCTAGATCCTCTGAAACTTCGGGGTCTGCAGCAGGGGGTCTAGTAGCTTCTGCAGAAGGGTGCCATCATTCCTGTCCCGGAGTACGAGTTGGGTCAGTTTTGTTACCCACTCTTGTTCTTGGTCCAGGAGGCATCGGGGGGTTTCCGCCCTGACCTGGATCTCAAGAACGTGAATTCCTATGTGCCTTACCAGAAATTCAAGATGGTGAGTTTGCAGAAGATTTTGCCCTTTAGTTCTCCGGGGGCCTTTCTGACATCCTTGGACCTTTTGGATGCTTCTTTCCATTTCCCTGTGCATCCTCTTTCCCAGAGGTATTTGCGGTTATTTGTCCTGGGGCAACATTTCCAATTCTGTGTCCTTCCCTTTGGTTTGGCCTAAGCCCCTAGGGTGTTCACGAAGGTCCTTCTCCCCTGGTGGGTCTGTTGCATGCACGGGGTGCTTCTGTTTCCCTACCTAGATGACTGGCTAAATTCTTCCTGGTTCTTTAAGGCTCAGGAGGATGTGGCGTTGGTGCGGAATTGCCTGAAGGCCCATGAGTTTCTTGTGAATCTCAGCAAGTCCCACCTCATCCCGTCTCAGGAGCTCCAGTTCATTGGCGCTCTCTTCAATACATGGTTGGGAATGGTGTTTCTTCTGCCGACTCGCCAGCTTCGGCTCAGGTCTCGTCTGGAGTCCCTCATGTCTGCCCAGTCAGCTTAAGCAAGGGACTGGTTGAAGGTTCCCTTTTCCTGGTTCCTTAGGCTTGCAGGCACCTCTTCCATCTGGTGTATCACCTTCTGTCTCACTGGAATCCGAGGTCCCAAGATTATGATGCCTCAGTTCCGGTGACTCCTGCCATTTCTCTCCAACTGCAGTGGTGGTTGCTGCCAGAGAACCTGGCGAAGGGGGTGCCCCTGGATTCTCCCATGCCCTGTTCCCTGATAACCGATGCAAGCCCTTGAGGTTGGGGGTTCACCCTCTGAACTCTTTCTTCTCAAGGTCCTTGGACTCCCACAGAGAGCTTGATGTCGTCGAATTGGAAGGATCTGGTGGCAGTGTTCAAAGCTCTTCTGCACTTTACCCCTTTTCTGAAGGACAAGTGGGTTACACAAGCCTATTTGAATCATTTGAGGGGGCTCGTTTTCCTCTTTTGGCTCTCCTAGCGGATCAGATTGTGGCTTGGGCGGAAGCCAACCTGTTGTGTCTGACGGCGATTTATCTGTTTATGAACGACACTGGAAGAATTTCTCTGGTTGGTGTTCTTCGAGGGGGTTTGTCCCTGACTCTTGCGAGGGGGGTTCTGTTCTTGAGTTCCTCCGGGATGGTTTCTTGATGGGGCTTGGTTTCTATGCTCAGTAGCCAGTGGGCCGCCATTAAGCCTATCAGGGTGGCCCCTCTCCTCGCTTTTGAGTCCTTGGCTTCTCTCCTTCTTCGAAGTTTCTTTCTTCGGAGGCCAGTGGCAGCTTCTCCTGGGCCCTCGTGGTATCTCCCTCTGGTCCTTCATGCGTTGCAACACTCCCTGTTTAAGCCCCTACCTTCTGTGTCTCTGGAATGTCTGACCCTGAAGGTGTGTTTTCTGGTGGCCATCACCTCAGGGAGGCGTTTGGGGGAGATTGGCACCTTGCTTTGTCACCCTCCCTTCTTGCGTTTTTTTCCTGACAAGGTGATCCTTTGCCCTGACCCAGCCTTGCTTCCCATTGTATCCTCTCCTTTCCATTTGTCCCAGGATATTGTTCTTCCTGCCTTTTTTCCTACCCCCTCTACAGCAGAGAAAATTCTGCTTCATTCGCTTGATTTGACAAGGGCTCTTGTTATTTACCTTCAGCGGACCGCCTCTTTTCGCCAGGTAGATTTTCTGTTTGTTACTTTTGGGGTTGCCAGGCGGTGTCATCGCCGTACGACGGCTACTCTTTCTTGTTGGGTTAGATCTACTATTTTCTTTTGCCTCTCTTCATTCAGGGGTTTCTCTTCCTCCTGTCATTCAGGGGCGTTACACCAGGGTGGTGGCCTCCTCTTGGGCTTCTTTTAAGGGTGCTTCCTTGAAGTATCTTTCTGTGGCAGCAACTTGGTCCTGCCCTCATACCTTTATCTCCCATTATAAGTTACGGATGGGGAGGTGTTTTCTGGGGATTTTGGCTCTGCTGTTCTTGCTGCTGTTTACTGATTGTGCTTATCTGCGAATACATTTTCTTAGCATCATTGTGGTTGTTGGTTTTCTTTTTGTTTCGTCTAGCGCTTGGATATATGCTCCTGGGTGCCTGTGACGAGGAAGACAGAGGAGGTAGGTAATGACTTGGTTACTTACCGGTAATCTTCATTACTCCGAGGCAAAGTCTTCCTCGTCACAGTCCTGGTCCCTCCCTTCCGCCCTTGGGAGTTGGGGGACGAACAAAATAGAAACTCGTCTTTCCGGTCGCTGCACTGGTTGTGGGTATTACAGGATATGGACTGGGGTTGCCCCACCCTTATAGGTCAGGTGACAGGTACTTCCTGTCAGGCCGCCATTTTGGGTGGGGAATTTTTTCTATGGGTGAATGATGTGCCCCAAACACATAGTGCTCCTGGGTGACTGTGCCGAGTAAGACTATGACTCGGAGTAATGAAGATTACTGGTAAGTAACCAAGTCATTCCGAGGTTTCACATTTATCTGCTGCAATAAATTGCACCTATTCTGAGTTTTTGGGGAGTACAATGAGGAGTTTGACCTGCCTAAATTTAACGAAGGATGTGGACTTAATAGCAGTGGTGTAACAAAACTTGAGGTGCCCCCCCTGCAGAGTAGTCGGAGGGGGCCCCTCTCCCTGGCCCACCACCTAGCACTTTTGCTGAGGGGGGGGGCTGGAGCATGGGCCACCCGCTCCGCGGGGGCTGCGGGGACTTATGTTACGCCAGTGCTTAATAGCACCTTGTAATTACCGGATGTGGTAAATGCCACACACCTCAGAAGTCTGACACCTACATGAACAGTGGTTTGCACATGGGCCAGAGCGCTCTGGCATACTCATAATCAAGGACCAGGTGTCAGTTAGTAATTCAGTAGTTAAGTGGGTTCATGTCTCTGTTGCACAGATGCCATAATACATTAAACATCAGGACATAAAAATACTACAGAATGAACTGTAGAGATGCATTACATCAAATTTCAACAAACACTTGCAAAGCCAACAGGTCTGGATTTTAGTGAGGAGAAATGGTTGGTAACAGCTGGGTAACTTTGTGTGTGTTTGTTCCTAGAAGGAAAATCCCGTAATGAAGCAAAATCTTGACTACAACAATATGGAAGATGGGAGAAAGGCTCCTTTGCTGAACATACTGCATAAGCAGAGTTAAGCTGTATCATCAAAGAAGAGAGTATTAAACAGGAGTCATAAAATTATGTTTGCATGATAATAAGGGATCTTGAAAGTCATATACATCAAAAAATTGCATGGTAGACTCTTCTCACAAAGTTCCATTATTTTTCATTGCATGTTTAAGTAAGCCTGTAAGCATTCGTGTCCTTACTCCGTGAACCAAAAAAGCCTCAAAACAAAAACACATTATCATGACAGAAAATGAAACAAATTAAAGAAGAAGGGTGATTACTGAACAGAACTGTAATTTTGTAGCAGGCTAAGGCATCTAGGAAGCTGCTCTGTCTAAACAAAAAATACCTACATAAATCAGCAATTAAAATGTCATGTACAGGAAGTAAATACAACAAAGAAGTCACTCTGGGTCTCAATTACAAGCCACATGTCACATCTGCAGTCGATACAAATAACTACTTTGTTCCCCACCACCAAAACTTAAGGAGAACACAAAGAAGACAATATAAATATCCTCAAATGGGCTAGTCCCTAAGGTCCTAGTATTAAATGCTAGCCCATTCAAGCAATGGCAACCTCAGGGGTGCACGCACAGGGTACTATTTCCTATGTCAGTGCGCCTCCTAGCCGCCTCTTTGCTTCCACTCCTGCATGGGTAATACAGCAAGGGTACTGTCTCATACAAATGAGTAATGGTCAGTCGCGGCCGGTGCAGGTAAGAGTGGTGGGGTGGGGGCGGAGGGAAGTCAACAGACGACGACGTAGGAAAATGAAAACCACTTACCTTGCGCTCGCCGCATCGCGACTCAGCGATGCGGCGAGCGCAAGGTAAGTGTTTTTCTTTTTTTAAATGTTATTTTCCCTCGTCATCGTCTGTCGACTTCGCCCCGCCCCGCCCCCGCCCCACCGCTCTTACCTGCACCGCTCACGACTGGTAATGGTGCGTCGAGATTCCACAGGCACAGAATGTTTACTACGCTATCCGTATTACATAAGTGGCTGCACAAGCATCTCCTGGCTCTTCTCCTGCCCCAAAATGCTGTGGGGCAAAACAAAACTTGTGCTTACACGTGTTGCACTTCCAGGGCACTTCAATGATATGGCCTCTAGGGGTGCTGCAGCCAAGGCAGGCCAACGTGTTCCAACATCATTGGAAAAAATAGCCAAACACTTGGAAATAAACAACTTCCACTCCAAAAAAGGCAAGCCATAATTGGAAGAGGACTCAGGTGGGATCCTCTTTTTTTATTTTCAGATTCTGAGAACAAAACAGATAGCGACTGCAAAATGTGCAAAATAGCTTACATGGATCACTGAAGGCATGGTTACATACTAGGCTTGGCTAAATAACAACTAGGAGAGAGTGCTGGTTCATGGTGACCATTCGGGGAAGATGGAAGTGACAAGAGATCAGTCATTTATACATTGTTCTTGAATTCATTTAGAAATGACATTACCTCCTCATACGTCTTCCCGTCCCATTCCAATACAATGAACAGCTTGTCTGCTCTACAGAAACCTATTACCTACAAAGTCGAATACTTTCCCGAATATGGCGCCCCCTACCTGGCCTAGCATGCATAAAGGGGAAGTGCGTCACCCACACATCTTGTTCTTTTTTTTCTGCATGCTGCAGACCGGTTGCCTAGCTGAGTCGGGTAAGGTTTTTTAGGTCTCGGCCTGCACCAGCGCTTGCGCTGGTCTGGCCGAGAGTTTTAGTAAGCGGGTTTTGGAAGTGCAAACCCACTGGCTTTCGGCTGGCAACCAGCTTGCGTTCACGATAGCGTGCACGCGCGCAGCTGCCATCTGGGTTTCCTATCTCTTCCTCATTTCCTCTCATGGCTCATTAACTCTCTGGACTCTGATGTTTCAATCGCAGCAGCAGCTCACATTACCAACTGACGGCCCTGGACTACAGTCACATGAAAAACAACAGCGATTAGCATTGAAATGCAAGCTTTTTTTTGTCTAGTTAGAAATATTGCTTCGGTGGGTTGATCTCACCTTATATCGCTATTTGATTTATATTGGGAGTCACAGCCTAATTACCAGTAGTTTTGTCTCACTCTGTTTTTTTTAATTATATTTATTCGCGCAAAGCACAAAGCTATATTTAAGGTTACTTTTTCCGCGTCACTTCTTCACTCTATTTAAACTCCACACCCCCCACTCTTATTGTCTCTCTCCTTCTCTCTCTCTCCCTCTCTAATTCTCTCTCTACTTAATTAACTCTCCCCTCTCTATCTTTTTTAGCCTTTCATTCTCTCTCTCACCCCTTTATCTGTTTCTCTTTCAAACTCCTTCATTCACTCTCTCTCCCTTCTTTCTCTCTCTCTATCTATCCCGCTCCACTCTTTATTCTATGTACACCCTTTCTCTCTCTTTCTCTCTCACCACCCTCTCTAATTGGGCATTATATCTTCACTCTATCTCTCACTCGGCAACACCACAGCATCACTCAGCATCACCACAGCATCACTCAGCGCAACCACAGCATCAATCAGAGCCAGCACAGCATCAATCAGAGCCAGCACAGCATCACTCAGCACCAACACAACATCTCTCAACGCCATCACAGCATCACTCAACGCCATCACAGCATCACTCAGTGCAACCACAGCATCACTCAGTGCAACCACAGCATTACTCAGCGCAAACACAGCATCACTTAGCGCCACAACAGCATCACTCAGCGCCACCACAGCATTACTCAGCAGCACCACAACATCACTCCGCGCCACCACAGCATCACTCAGCACCACCATAGCTTCACTCAGCGACACCACATCATCACTCAGGGCCAACACTGCATCACTCAGCACCACCACAGGATGACTCAGCACCACCACAGGATGACTCAGCACCACCACAGGATGACTCAGCACCACCACAGCATCACTCAGCGCCGCCACAGCATCACTCAGCGCCGCCACAGCATCACTCAGCGTCGCCACAGCATCGCTCAGCACCACCACAGCATCGCTCAGCACCGCCACTGCATCGCTCAGCACCGCCACAGCATCGCTCACCGCCACCACAGCATCACTCAGGGCCACCACCGCATCACTCAGCGCCACCACAGCATCACTCAGCGCCACCACAGCATCACTCAGCGCCACCACAGCATCACTCAGCGTCACCACAGCATCACTCAGCACCACCACAGCATCACTCAGCACCACCACAGCATCACCACAGCATCACTCAGTGCCACAACAATATCACTCAGCACCACCACAGCATCACTCAGCACCACCACAGCATCACTCAGCGTAACCACAGCATCAATCAGAGCCAGCACAGCATCAATCAGAGCCAGCACAGCATCACTCAGCACCAACACAACATCTCTCAACGCCATCACAGCATCACTCAACGCCATCACAGCATCACTCAGTGCAACCACAGCATCACTCAGTGCAACCACAGCATTACTCAGTGCAACCACAGCATTACTCAGCACAACCACAGCATCACTTAGCGCCACAAAAGCATCACTCAGCGCCACCACAGCATTACTCAGCAGCACCACAACATCACTCCGCGCCACCACAGCATCACTCAGCACCACCATAGCTTCACTCAGCGACACCACATCATCACTCAGGGCCAACACTGCATCACTCAGCACCACCACAGGATGACTCAGCACCACCACAGGATGACTCAGCACCACCACAGGATGACTCAGCACCACCACAGCATCGCTCAGCACCACCACAGCATTGCTCAGCACCACCACAGCATCGCTCAGCACCACCACAGCATCGCTCAGCACCACCACAGCATCGCTCAGCACCACCACAGCATCACTCAGCACCACCACAGCATCACTCAGCGCCACCACAGCATCACTCAGGGCCACCACAGCATCACTCAGGGCCACCACAGCATCACTCAGGGCAACTACAGCATCACTCAGCGCCACCACAGCATCACTCAGCGCCGCCACAGCATCACTCAGCGCCGCCACAGCATCGCTCAGCACCACCACAGCATCGCTCAGCACCACCACTGCATCGCTCAGCACCGCCACAGCATCGCTCACCACCACCACAGCATCACTCAGGACCACCACAGCATCATCAGCGCCACCACAGCATCACTCAGCGCCACCACAGCATCACTCAGCGCCACCACAGCATCACTCAGCGCCACCACAGCATCACTCAGCGCCATCACAGCATCACTCAGCACCACCACAGCATCACTCAGAACTACCACAGCATCACCACAGCATCACTCAGTGCCACAACAATATCACTCAGCGCCACCACAGCATCATTCAGCGCCACCACAGCATCACTCAGCGCTGCCACAGCATCACTCAGCGCCGCCACAGCATCACTCAGCGCCGCCACAGCATCACTCAGTGCCACCACAGCATCACTCAGCGCCGCCACAGCATCACTCAGCACCGCCACAGCATCATTCAGGGCCACCACAGCATCGCTCAGCACCACCACAGCATCGCTCAGCACTACCACAGCATCATTCAGCACCACACACAGCATCATTCAGCACCACCACAGCATCACTCAGGGCCACCACAGCATCACTCAGGGCCACCACAGCATCACTCAGGGCCACCACAGCATCACTCAGGGCCACCACAGAATCACTCAGCACCACCACAGCATCACTCAGCACCAAGACAATATCACTCAGCACCACCACAGCATCACTCAGCGCCAAGACAATATCACTCAGCACCACCACAGCATCACTCAGCACCACAGCAGTAAAACTCAGCAAGACCTGAGTATCATTCAGCATCACCTCAGCATCGTCTCCGCAACAGTCACCACCACCACCACCACTACCACCTCAGCATCACTCAGCACCACCTCAGCCTGCTCTCGGAATCTGGCATCTGTTGATTCTCCCCTAGCATCTGGCCGCTGCTAGTGTTATAATACAGGTACTAGTTCCCAAACTTCACCCTCCGATTGTTTATGCCCCCTCAAAAAAAAAGCTTTAACAAACAACCATTGCAATAGGCAGAAACAAGTTGCCAGCATTGCAAGAACAAAAGAAAACTGAGGAAATGTTTTATTGTAAATACTTTTTTAATATGGTCGTTCAGTTTTACATAATGCCTTCTTGGTCATATATAAAGTAACAAAAATGCTTCTGACACTTTTTTATTATAACTTTTCAGCATGCTGCACAGCAGCCACACTTCTCTACAGCACAGCTTGAAGACATTGGCAAAGTCAATAGCTCTGGCTAAACACTTATAAGGCCCCAAAGGCGAGACCTATTGGCTATGCCAATGCTTGTCCTTTTTTTCTTGTTTATGTTTCGCGGCTTGCTTTAGCAGCCTCACGGTTATTCTTATGTTTGTCATGTGAACCCTGCTCAGCGGACATTTGATCTTTCTGGCGGCGCTGAGCGTCCTGATGCCCGTTCTTATCCCCCACAGCCAGGAGCTGTAGCTCAGAGGCAGTGTCAGCGTCTTGTGCCATTGGTGTAGCAAACCCCTCCATTGCAAGGGTTCGAGTCCCACCACCGGCAGCAAAGTGTGAGATGGTTGTCTTTTACTGTGGTCTTGCTTACTCCTCAAGTGCAAGGGTTCAAAACCACTCTAGGAGTCAGCAGCAATCTTATTGCAGCTGCTGAGGGGGTTTCTGGCTCCTTTCCTGCCAGATCTTCTGGTTTGGTGTGCGTTTTTGCTCCACAGGAGCTGCTTGCCTCTCTCTGCTGGAGCATTGCCACTGTTGTGCCCTTCGCCCTGCTATAGTGGGCCGGGCTTGCTGAGTGGAGTCCTCTGTGGACACCAGTGGTCGAAGTGGGGAAAAAAGTAGGGGAACTGTGGGTGGAGCATCAGGAGGCGGGAATAACCAGAGGATTGGGTCAGTGGGCGGAGTCAGAGGTGTGGCTAAAAAGAGCAAAACATACCAATTTTTAGTATGTTTAGCATTTCACTGACCAGTTACAGCTTATAACGTTATTTAATACAACTAATGGATACACGTTTATTTGAGGTTTAATATATTAGTTAATGAAATTATAATACATTTACAATGTGGGATACGTTTTCAATCACAGAATGTCCCAAATACGCTTATAAGTGGAACCAGGTGCCATTTGTCTCCGAGCCATGCAGGTTCTTTCATCAGCACTTCTCCTCCCTTTTTCTAACCATGTCTGAAAATAAAATTTGGGTTTAAATTCTATGACAGGAGGCCCCACATGTTGGGGAGCACTGTTGAGTACATCAATCTGTGCCCCTCGGTCAATGCAAAATTGTAGTCCTACGTTTTTTATGTGCTTCACGCAACATGTCATGAAGCCAGCATTAGATGCCTCCTGGTTTCCTGTTATTGTAGCTAGAGATAGCACTCAAAAATGAATATATACACCTAAAACAACCCAGGCCTGTTGATTTTGCAGATGCTTTTAGCAATATCAGATGAATGAGATACAATTATTATATTAGTAGTTTGTGTAATTACTACTCAAGTTAGTTAGCAATGAGAATTGCAAATGCATCAATTCTGAAATTATGGGACTCAAACAGTGGTAGAGTCAGAAATAGGTAGTGGTCCTCGGATTATCTCAATCAGTTATTTTCTCCCCTTCAGACTACTATCCTCTGCAATCACTATTAGACACCTTCATCCTTTGTCTCTCCACAAGCACTGTAGGTGTCTAGAAATACCACCCAACAGAGACTGCATGAGGAAGTTCAAACATGAATGGCAAAATATCCTAGTTTGCAAATGTTTTCCACATAATAATAGCTCTGTCATATTTTCCACATAATACATCATCGGCTGCATAATCTCATGGTTTTAACTAAAACATTTTTTTTTTTTTACAGAGCTTTATATAGCGCATATTTGACCCGAATCGGGAATCAGAGCGCTTTACATAGCACCAGTTGCATTACATGAGGACACATTCATTTTTGTTAGGTACAGGGAGATTAAGTGATTTGCCCAGAATCACCGGATGTTCAGCGTCATTGCCGAGACTCGAACTCGGTTCCCCAGATTCAAGGTCGACCGCCCTAGCCGTTAGGTCAACTCCTCTCCCCAACAACAAACGGATCAAAACACGCGACTTGTGTTGCTGTGAAGTAGAAGGCCCTTTCCAAAGGTTGACTGGTCACCGTTCTCACTGCTGCACTTGTATGTTAAACTGGTGTTAATGAGGCAAAAGCTTTGCAGAGACTGTTAGTATGTGTAAAAAAGTCAAAATAATAAAGTATCAGAAAATGTACCACACATTACGCAGCAGCTTTTCTTTGCTGCATAATTTAGCCAACACTGCAACATAATTTTGTCCTACATTGCTGCATAATTGCAGTGGCCCCAAAGCAGGCAGCACATGTTAAAAGTGCTTGTGCATGAAGCAGAGAGACTGTGAAGTTTGCAAACTTAGAGGTATATATACAGGAATGGTGACACAGGGCTGCGCAGCAAGTTATTTTGCTATGCTGCCCTGTGTCACAGGGAAAAGGGCAGGAATGCACCGTATTTATCCAATACGGTCCATTTCTGTCTTTTCCCCCTGTGCTGGTGCCGTTCCGTCAGCCCAGCGCCAATGCAGGCACCCGGTGGCATGCAGGATTGTTCATGTGCAGGAAGGGTCACCTTCATGCACAAAAACAATCCTGAGAGGCTTTTTCCTCTTTCTATGTGTGCTGCACATACAGAAAGAGAAAACAACTGGGAGAAATAAAGATATTTCTCCTTGTTGTGCCTCCATTGGGGAGGCGTAAGATTTTGATAGATTCCCAGGTTTACAAGTCCTTGTAAATCTAGGAAAGCATCAAAATCCATGGGAGTTGCATGGGAACACCCACCGCAACACGTCCCTTGTGCAGAGGAAGGCAAAGCGGCGATTTCTGCTGTGTCGCATTACTCCATATTAATGAAACCAGTCAAAGCCATGCAAAGTGGCTATGAGTGGCTTCATAAATATGACTTGGAGATTTGCGTCGTGCATTTACCACGTTCCGTGCGCAAACAGGATGCAAGGTCCTCGTAAATATGCCCCTTAGTTTGGTGTACGTGCAGGAATTTGACTCAAGACAACAAAACTCTTAACATCAGATTAAAAACCGGCACTGGCTAAGCTACTTTTCTCTCACTGTTCATCCATTAGACACACTGCTAAATCCTGCGTCCCATAACTGGATAACCGCACCTCCGAGGTCATCACGCATGACAAGGAAGCACTTCCCACGTGGCATCAAAACAGAGATCACACTCTATCAGCCACACAGCCTGCCAGGCGTGCCTGCAGGCAAGTGCTGCAGCACCCCCACACACACAGAGTGATAAAAGTGCTATATAAATGCTACAATGTGACGCAATACTCTATCTGCACGTTTTGCAAATTGCACTCCGTGCAAGGTTTCTTGGCTTCGATGTATTCCTGTTTCAAAGCTGGGCTGGGGAAGATAACATTGATTTGACCAATAACATTTTATGATGATAAATAATAGTGAATTTCAGGTAAAACGGCACTGAAATTCCACCGACCATATTTAAGCTCAGACACATGGCACTACGGACTTATAAGCAGACCCAATTTGCAGTGCTAATGTTAGCACTACAGATCCCAGAATGCATTTATTGTGTATACTAATGCAGCTGGACTAGTTACCATTATTCTCTGGCGGGCCCACCTTTTAAATATATTTGATTACAGGCTATTGCTGGTCTCCCTAAGCAAGTGAGGGTGACTATGAGTGTCGCAAACCGCGGCCAAGATGCATTAGGAAAGCAGTGCGTGTCCCAGAGGACAGCAGAAGATGTCACTCATCTGACTTATGGTGATACAGCAGCGTAGAAGGGCAGAAGGAGTTACGGGTTATAAAGCATACTTGTCTAAATTAAAATTAGAAATTATGCGGTATAACACAGTGCATCCTGTGACATTATTAGTTTCCCATGCTGTTATTTTAACACTAATGAATTCTGCCAGGGTGTAAATTTCACCAAGTTAGTACCAGTGTAATATAATCCGAATGCTGCAATCAGTAACTAAAGTTGATTGGTTAAGCTTTCCAATATGTCTAACACTTTGCGACACCACATTGGGTGCTTTCTCTTACGAATCTCACATCCGCTCGAGCTAGAAACAAAATTGTTTGGGTCACAGCTATATTTTATGCCGGAGATGGTCAATTATTATGCAAGTGCAGCATATTCATAATTATCAGGGAAATCTCCACACAAGTAAAATCACACACTTCCAGTAGCCAGCAAAAATGAACTGGATTGAGTAGTAATGTAGTTGACCTCGACTTTATATCCCGGGCAGGTTGAACTATGCAATTCTGCGGGCGTGTTTTTTCCGCATAATTATGGATTAGCCACATAATCCATAACTTGCAGATTTTATCAAAACAAAATTCCGTTTCCATCGGGAACGCATCAAAATTTACTAAAAAAACACAGCGACGTGTTGGCGTACGTGGGGGGCTTCGCAAAAGTTGACTGGTCACCTTTTAATTGTCTATTTCAGTATTTGAGTGCTACACTGTTAGGAAGGAGGTGGAACCTTTTCCAAGTATTAACATGCACAAAAAGACATAATAATGTAGTAATACTGCCGCATAACGTAACGTGCCTTTTCTTGCTGCATAAGTTAGTCAACCCAGTTGCATAATTCGTTCCATCATTACCGCATAATTCCAGTGGTCCTGTCTATATCCCACGGTGAATGCACACAGCCCCATATACAGATCTCTAAATTTGCACCTGGTTTGTAATTAGCAGATAAACACCCGGGTTAAAGGGAATTTTACTCCACACAACCCAAGTCGGGGCCCAACAATCTATGGACACAAAGTAGCTGCGATCTAGGCCCAGATCCTAACAGCTGCAAGTGAGCAGACAGATCACATGACGGTTGTGGGTCAAGCAGGAAAATCATGGACTACAACCTTAATGAGATCCGTGGAATACTATGCATATGAACCTTTGAATAAAGAGCAATCAACCCAAAATGTCCTCAAAGAATTTCAGTGTGTGACCCATTTGCACGCCCTCACGTAATATCAGTCTCCCAACGCCTCCTTAAACCTTTCATAAACTATGACTATTCTGATGGCCCTCTCGAGTTGACCAGCAGTTTATTCATGTGATTTTAAACTGACAAAGCTATTGTTTTTGAATTGTTAAACACACCTCAAATGTTATACCTGATTATCTTCATCGATGTACTTGTGCATATAATGCCAGCTCCTATAACTTTGCTGTGTATTTTGATTCATATTTGTTGGTTCCCTGGAGCAATGCAGGCCCGAGTGCCGAAATGTGTTTTTACTAAATGTATCAGTTAGTTGCACGAATACAAAGACATTATATATGTGGTGAGTGAGAGGTGAACATAGGAAACATACCATTAGAGTAAATTACATATTTACAGGTTGCGCCTGCTGATGCACAGTTTGGTGAGAGGGAAGAGAGGTATTCCCAAGTTATCAGTTGTCAGTAGGTGAGTTCTCAAGCCTGAAGAATGAAGTTAGAAGGATGACTACCCACAGGTTGGCAAGGCGAGGACTCCACAAAAGGGGCTCAAGCAGGCTGGAAGGCCAAAATAGTGGTTTGGGGGAAACAAAAGACAAAGCATAATATGCGATGGGAGAGACACACATTGGCACACCTTATTTGGGCAATGTTACAAGCATCTACATGCTACAGGAAATTCCTGGGAACACACCTTATAAGAGAGACCTGAACATACCTTCCAACGAGGGCAGTAACTTGGGCATATATTCCAAGTGTGGCATGTGGGGGCACAGTGCAAATATAGATGTAACCGGTAACACTGTGGCTGCCTATGCTATCTGTCACTGATATGGCATTGTAGAGCTTTGGTGGCCCACAGACGACTTTCCAAATGGTCTCAGGTTTCCATCCCAGAACGCATCAGTTTTGACTGGTAGAAATGTCAGCAGTATCACTGGCACTTCATTTCTATTCTGCACCATGACCAACTTCAACAAGCATTTGCAATGTAATAGGTCTCGCATTTGCGAGATTTTGAACTATTGGCATTGTAAATGACAATGCCTTTTATTTATGTTTAAAAAACCTGCAGTAATAAAAGATATTGTCATTTACAATACCAATAGGTCAAAGTTTTGAAAATACAAGACCTATTGCATTGTAAATGCTTGTTTTTTAAAGCGCCAAGGTTTGGGCATAGTCTGCCAGGAATTCTACACTGGAGTGCTCTTCCTTTCCTTGTGGCGTCGTCAGTCTGGGTGAGCCCGAAAATAAAGAGCAGATGAGGTCAAGGGTGGTGCCTAAAATGCATCCTGATGTGACCATTGTATCGGTCACAGTGGGGGCAGGCAGGGGGCCTCCTCACTAAATGAGGTGTAAATCACACTCTAGCAGCAGGGCCACCAAAGGTAGCCGTTTTCGCTGCTTATTGATTGCTCCTACAGTGTTGCTTTGTAGGCCCCTGCCCCCAGATACAGAGGGGAAGGGGGAGGAGGTCGTGGCAACTGCAGGCGCCTTCCTTAATGTGCAACACACAGGGCTGGACGATCACGCAATATTTTTTTAATTCGGACTATTCCTGCCGTCCTGGGACGCATGTCTAAAGTAAAGAAGTAGGGGAACGGACTGTGTTAAATTAAAAAAGTAGGGGCACGCCGTGCCCTTCCGATCCCGCCCCCTTCTATCACTGGTGGACACATGCTTTCTGTGCACTGCTTCTGCCTGATCGTTCCTGCCCACGGCGACCTGCCTCAGCGGGCGGGGCTGGTGCGCGGGCGTTCTTGCACGGTGATGTTGCGCTGTTTCCAGTGTCACCGGTCCATGTTGCTATGCATTCGCGAGCATGGCTTGGAGTCTCCGGGTTGGCTCCTTATAGTCCCTCATCTGATGGGCTTGGCATTTGTGGGTGGGGCTTGGGGGTGGCCACGTAAGGTTTGCCCTGCTATCGTGGGCATGTTGGTTGTTTCCCTCTCGCCGGGAATCGCACATCGGTCTTGCGGCGAGGGGGCTGGGTTTGCTGTGGCCTGATTTGTTTCCCCCGCATGTCTTATGGGGGTTACATTGGGTTGGCTCTGCCCCTAGTCTGACCTCTTGGGATGCCTTCATGTGGTTTGGCGCAGGAGGTCGCCTTTGCTACCTCATGTTTTTGGCATACAAGTCACTCGGTGTCGTGGGGTTGTTGGTTTGTGGCTGTTGCTACGATGGTGCCATTGGAGGCTCTCAGTCTGTTGCGGCTGATTTTGGTTGTTTGTTGCCTCATTCCAGTGGATCCCCTAGGCCTTTCATTCTTCTCTGGTCGATGATTTGGGTCCACTTGAGTTGGGCTGTGATACACTTCTGTTTTTCGCACCACAGTGCCCTTCTGCGTGTATGTGTGCTTTGCAGTTACACATGTTATATTGTACGGGTGCTGTTGAATGTATGGCATGTGGCGGACAGATCCTTTTTCCAGTGGCGGCCAATGCATATAAACATTTGTGGGGCGGGTGGAGGAGGCACGGGGTGAGCACAGGAGGGGCAGGGGAGAACGCGGGAGCGGGGAGCACGGGGGAAAGCACGGGTTAAAAAAAAAAACTTACCTGATTCTGCTTCTGCTGCCTTGTGCCTCAGTTCTCTGATTCTTCCTGGGTCCCGGCAGCCCCTGGGCCAGCATCAGAGACTCCCTGTGCAATCCCTGTGCTGCTCTCAAGCATGAGAGCAGTGCGGGGACTGGCCTGAGAGGGGTGCTTTGAAGCTCCGCTCAGGACAGGGAGTCTGTGCTGTTTCTCCAGCTCGGCTGTTCAATACAGCCAGGTTGGAGAAACCTAGGTGTGCATGTGTGTTTGGCCGGCCTGAGACGGCCGGCCAAACACACATGCACACTTACTGTGCAGGAGCCAATCTTCCTCCCTCCTCCCATGGCCATGGCCCCACCCCTTCCTGCACATGCTGGCTGAGCCAGCAGGTGAAAAATAAAACAATAGTAAAACATCGTTTGATGTTTCACCTGCTGGCTCTAAGCCAGTGGGGCGATGCTCCTCCGCCATTGTGGAGGAGCCGCTGATGCCTTTTTCCCTTGCTTTCTGTCATGGTGCTCTGCTGTGGACGTGTTTGCAGATGCTTCTCCATCGGTGGCATCTCTTACATTGGGGTCCTGGGGCTCTGGTTTTGGAACATGGGTTTCACTCGCTCGCCTGGTTTGGCATGACGTGCAGTGGTGGCTGCTCCCGGATGCTCTCCCCAGGGGTCCTCAGTTAGGTCTGTCCCTCCTGTGAGGGGCTTTGGTACGAGGGGATCTCTCCTTTTTTCTGCCTGGTGGGATTTGGCCCAGATTCAGGCTTTGGTTTCCTCCCGTCTGTCGGGGGTCACAGGGAGTGTGTTCGGATGGACGCCCAGGTGACGTGGTTCTTTTTGTGTGTCATCAAGTGGGGATGTTGGTTCCCTTCCTTTTTGTTTGATCCCAGTTACGGATCAGGGGCTCGCGGTTCTGCTGAGTCTTCAAGGGCCTGCCCACGCAGCTCCTGAGGCTTGCTTCCTCGGATCCCTCGTCCTTATGGATGCCTGCCTGTGTATTTCCTTCCATCTGGCTGGTCCGCTGTGGGCCCCGTCTTCATTTGTTTTCTGTTTTCCGGCTTCTCCTGGATCAGTGGTTTCATTCCTGGGCCCCCAGGGTTGGGGGTTTCTTTGGTGGTGGTTGTCACCTCTCACTCCCTCAGGGGCTTGTTCCTTCTCCCTCTGTGGTCTTGGGGACCGATGCGTGCTCCTGGGGAGTAGCACTGCTGAAGTATTCCTGGCCTACTGATCGCGTTTTTGGGCTCTCCAGTCTTCGTACTGATGGGTATTGATGGTGTTGTGGCGGGCCCTGATCTTTGTTTCGCTCCTCTCTCCTTCGGCCCGTGCTGTCTGTATTCGGTCACCAGTCCTGGTTGTTTGTGCCTTGGTCGACCGGGAGAGGGAGATGAGCTGGTCTCTGTTTTCTGATTTCTCTGTAAGATTGGCCTATTTGTGAGCCTTGGGGAGTCTCCTCTCTCTCTCGGCGGTCTCTCTTCTGGGGTGGTGAAGGGCCTGCGGTTTCTTTTAAACTGGGTGTGCACCTTCTCTTGCAGCTGTTTTACTCCTGGTTTGGCCTTCCCTGGCTGGGTCTGTTTGCCGTGGTGGAGTTGGCCCTTCTCCCTCTGTTTGCGGCTTGGTTCTCTCGTGGTTTGGCCTGGGCGTTCGCTGCTTCCTTCGTCCCATGGTTCTTGCTTTCCAGGTTTCTCAATGGGATTTGGGTGGTTCTGCTGGCAGTTCTTCTATTTGTTCCATCCTGGTCTTGAGACCGTGGTTACCCCTTCTTGTAGATTTGACTGCTTGTCTGCCTTCGTGGGTTCCCGTACACCCATCGCCACTGCTTGCTCCTCTCTTCAGCCTGTCCTCTCTCCTGCGCCTCAGGCTGGGAGTTTGTCGCTGGGATGGTTGTCACTGTTGGCTCGGAGATATTCGCTTGCGGTGTCTCATTCCATCCGGTTCTCTCAAGGACCTTCGACCCTGGCATCTTGCAGTCATCATTGGTGGTGCTTTGGCTCTTGGTGTAGGGGGACGGGTCTGTCTCCTGTTTCCATTGTGGCTCACTTTTTGCGGGGTCTTTTTACTTCTGGATCCTATCCCCTGCGATCCCTGCCCAGGGTCTTCCATTGGTGCTTCTGGCGCTGCCTGGTCCTACTATGCACCCCTAGTTTCCGTTGGTCTTAAGGGTTTTTGTCCTTCTGGTATTTTCTCCTGCCTCGTCTTCTCCGGAGATGGGGGTTCTCCGTTCTCTGGATGTGTTGTGGGCGTTTTGCATCTGCCTGGGCCATTCCTGTGCATTCGGGCGGTGGCTTCCTTATGTGTTGCCTGTGGTCTCTCTGGGTGGGGTCTTGTGCCTTCCTTGTCCATTCTGACTCATTGGGTGTTGTTTCCCTCATCCTGAGCCATGTTTCAGGGTGCCTCCTTCCATGATGTTTGTAATGCTGCTACATGGGCCTCTTCCCATGCTTTTGTTTCCCCTTATCGTCTTCAGTTGGGGATGGCGACTTCTGCTGCTTTTGGCGCTCATGTTCTGTGTGATGTACATGTTTTGTGATTTGTACTATTTTCTTTTGTCATTACACTGGTTTTTGCTGCATCCTTCTGATCCTTGTGTTTCAATCACCAGGCGCTTGGGTATGGGCTCATTGTTAGGGAATGGGACGGGAAGACAGACGAGGAGGTAATGCCCGGTTACTCACCGATAATCTTCATTACTCCGAGTCCTGGTCTTCCTGTTCCATTCCTGAGCCTGTCCCTTCCTCCCTGTTTCTGATCATGGTGTTTGGTTTGTGCTTTTCTTCTTCTTGGGTTTCTTTGGTATTCTCAGGATGTGTGGGTGACGCACTTCCCCCTTTATGCATGCTGGGTCAGGTAGGCGGCACCATAACGGTGGAAGTATTCGACTTTGCTAGGTAATAGGTTTCTGTAGAGCAGACAAGCTGCTCATTGTTAAGGAATGGAATGGGAGCACAGAAGACCACCCTTCACATTGGATGAAAGGTATCAGCTAAAAATGTCATTACTGAGGAAGAGGAAGTGGATTGTCATGTACATAATTAAGCAGGCATTGGGGAGACTATTCTAAAAATATTTAGATCTCATTAAAAATAATTTGTATACTGACAGAATATCGACCTCCAAAATATCGCCATACAAAAATATCGTGACCAAAATATCAATGTCAAAAATATCATCATCCTATACTTATAATGGTAAGTGCAAAAATATTGAAAAAAAAATATTGATGTCATTAATATCATTGTATTAAATACCGTTTTTAAATAAAATAATAAATATGAAATATATTAACTAATAACATTAATGTAAAAAAATAAAATAGATTTAATATATATTTTAACAAATATAACTAATAAACGTAATTTTAAAAAGTTAAACACACATATATAATAATTAATATATACATTTACTTATATCTACTTAAAAACAATTATTAAAGTAATAATTTTAATGTATATTATATTTTCAAAATTTTTAAATAATATAAACATATATAACAAATAAATATATATATATATATATATATATATATATATATATCCAATTAAAGTTCCGTGTAGTACACTCTCAGGAAGAAACAGACAGAGCACAGGCTAGGTATCCAAGATTTAATCCACACAACGCGTTTCGGCGAGAGCCTTGATCACGTGTGAAAAGTGCACAGTACAAGCCGTTACTAATAAAGTTTTTGGCCACAATCATCAACATCAACAAAGGACAAGATGTACTTCGTTACCACCAGTTTTCATGGCCGCCATCTTAGACTAGCAAACAAATGTCTATATCAATACATTGCAGCCTAGAAGTAACGGGCAATTTATCCGATACAGTGCGAAATAATGACACTGATGATTAATTGGTTGCCACTCAACAGAATAAGTTATTGTGATCCGTGTAGGAAAACGAATTAAACATCGACTTGCTAGGCTACCGTGATGCAATATCAAAGCATGATTATTAATGACAAACATAGTGCCACTGCGACAGTATATATATATATATATATATATATACACATACATATACCAATAAAATAAAACCTTTAAAAAATGAACCGTTTCTAATTTAATAAAAAAAGTAAACAAATTGAAATTCATTAAATTTAGAAAAAAATATTTTACACATTAAAAACATCAGTAAATAAAAATATTATAAATTTAAATAAACAAAAACATAATAATTAAATTATAACAATATAAAATAAAATATAAAATATACAATTTAATACATATACTATTCCCACTACAATTTATACAAAGCTACACAAACTATTATAGTAAATATATAATAAATGTACAACTCTCACTTCACGCAACGCAAAAATAATAAAACTTGGTAAAATTTACAAATCTCGCTCCAGCAAATGCAACAGTAGTAAAAGTGTTTGATTGTGGATAGGTAATATTTACTATAACCCTTCCAGCCAATACAACAGTAGGGAAACTGTTGGACTACAGATGGGTAAAATGTACTAATCACACTCCAATCACAACAACAGTAGGGTAAGTGTTGGATTGCAGATGAATAAAATGTACTATTCCCACTCCAGTCAGTACAACAGTAGGGAAAGTATTATATTCTGGAGGGGTAAAATTTACTATTCCCACTTCACACTCCAATGAGTGCAACAGTAGGGAAAGTGTTGGATAGCGGAGGGGTAAAATGTACTATTCCCACTTCAGTCAATACAACAGTAGAGAAAGTGTTGGATTGCGGAGGGGTAAAATGTACTATTGCAAACACAAGGAGATGATGGACGGAGCGCTGAAACTTTGCAGACACTCACCCCCAGTCTCAGATCTGGGATGAATCCATCATTGTTCTTTAGCTCACTTCACCACCCCAGTTCAGACCCAACCATGTGCAAATCAGTCTTGACGCTGTTCCTCATGGGAACACTCCAGCACAAACTGCCAAGCCAGGTCTACCCTGGAACAGAAACAAGCATCCTGGGACCGGTTTCGGGATAACACCCATCATCAGCCAGACTAGCTTGAATCCAGAGGCAAAGTGAGCAAGGGACCCACATCTGGGCATACCCTGCCAACGTAAGGCGACCAAAGCAAACACAAGGAGATGATGGACGGAGCGCTGAAACTTTTCAGACACTCATCCCCAGTCACAGATCTTGGTTGAATCCATCATCGTTCTTTAGCTCACTTCGCCACCCCAGTTCAGATCCAGCCATATGCAAATCAGTCTTAACCCTGTTCCTCATGGGAACAGTCCAGCCGAACTGCCAAGCCAGTTCTTCCTTGGACCGGAAACAAGCATCCTGGGACCGGTTACAGGGTAACACCCCTCATCAGCCAGGCTAGCTTGAATCCAGTGGCAAAGTGAGCAAGGGACCCATGTCTGGGCATACCCTGCCAACTTAGGGCAAACAAAGCAAATACAAGGAGATGATGGACGGAGCGCTGAAACTTTTCAGACACTCACCCTCAGTCACAGATGTGGGTTGAATCCATCATCGTTCTTTAGCTCACTTCGCCACCCCAGTTCAGACACAGCTATATGCAAATCAGTCTTGACCCTGTGCCTCATGGGAACAGTCCAGCCCGAACTGCAAAGCCATGTCTTTCCTGGACCGGAAACAAGCATCCTGGGACCGGTTTCGGGCTAACAGCCCTCATCAGCCAGGCTAGCTTGAATCCAGTGGCAAAGTGAGCAAGGGACCCACATCTGGGCATACCCTGCCAACTTAGGGCGAACAAAGCAAACACAAGGAGATGATGGGTGGAGAGCTGAAACTTTTCAGACACTCACCCCCAGTCACAGATCTGGGTTGAATCCATCATCATTCTTTAGCTCACTTCGCCACCCCAGTTCAGACCCACCCATATGCAAAACAGTCTTGACCCTGTTCCTCATGGGAACAGTCCAGCCCGAACTGCCATTTAATTTTAATTCATTAAAATGAATCAAACTCCCACCCTTCACCCCTATAAACCCCATAAACTGCACCAAAAAGTAAACATAAAAAACACAATTAAATAATTAATTGCCAATGAAATAATTAATAGTATTTAACAATTAATTATTAATTAATTTAAATTAATTTACTCCCACCCTTTACTCCTATAAACCCCCCAACCTGCACCAAAAAATATTTTTATTAAACAATTAACATAATTAATTATCAATTAATTAATATTAATTACCAACTATTAATTAATGAAAAATAAATGACTTCCCACCCTTTACCCCTATAAACCCCACAACTAAAAAAATTACACAATTAACATGATTAATTAATAATTATTTAATTAATATTAATCAACAACTAATTCATAATTAATTAAAAATAAATGACTTCCCACCCTTGACCCCTATAAACCCCACAACATGCACATAAAATTGACATTAAAAAAAGATAATAGCACAAAAAGCATAATTAAATATCAATTTAATAAATAATATTAAATAAAAAATAATCATAAATATATTATAATTAAATTACTTCCACCCTATACCCCTATAAACCCACAACCCACTATGGAACTCAAAAACACAAAATGAAATTACATTAAATGTAATAACTACCAAAAATGTAACAAATATATAATATATATAAACAATATTTACACCAAAAAATGACATCATATACATTTCAAATATATACTAAAATACATAACAATAACTAAAAAATTATATTTTAAACAACAATATTTTTGCAAATGATATTAATTACTTTGATATTTTGAAAATCAATATTACTTACCTTAAAACCGATATTCTTGACATCGATATTCTTGCTGTCGATATTCCCATATTATGATATTTTTGACTCGATATTCTGGTATGGTGATATTTTAAACTTGATATTTTGTCTGAATACAAAAATAATTACTAGGGAGTCTCTTGTCTACTATGTTGCTATTCATTTTATCTCACTTCCTTTTGCAACTTCTCCATTGTTGTGTGTTGTTCATTAGCTATTATCACCCAAAAATTGTGAAATGACTATTCAAACAGCAACTTTCCGAGAGAAGTAGTGCCAATGTGGTCAGGGAAAGAATCCTATTTTCTTTCCAGACCCCATTTGATTAGAAGGAAGAGTAGGACATTTAACAAGAAGAAAATAAAAATCATGATCAATCAATCAATCAATCAATCACAGAATTTGTAAAGCGCACTACTTACCCGCGAGGGTCTCAAGGCGCTGGGGAAAAAAAGGGGGGGGTTGCTGCTACTGGTCGAACAACCAGGTCTTGAGTAGCCTCCTGAAGGTCAGCAGGTCTTGGGTCTGTCGTAGGCTTAGTGGAAGGGTGTTCCAGGTCTTGGCGGCGAGGTGGGAGAAGGATCTGCCGCTGGTGGTGGTTCTTCGAATGCGAGGGACGGTGGCGAGGGAGAGGTCGGCGGAGCGGAGTTGGCGGTTGGGGACGTAGAAGAGGAGTCGTCTGTTGAGGTAGGCTGGGCCAGTCTTGTGGAGTGCCTTGTGTGCGTGGATGAGGAGTTTGAAGGAGATTCTCCTGTCGACGGGGAGCCAGTGCAGGTTCCTCAGGTGGGGGTGATGTGGCTGTGGCGTGGTACATCGAGGATCAGGCGTGCGGAGGCGTTTTGTATGCGTTGCAGTCGCTTGATGAGCTTGGCCGGGGCTCCCGCGTAGAGGGCGTTCCCATAGTCAAGTCTGCTGCTGACGAGGGCCTGGGTGACTGTTCTTCTTGTGTCTGTCGGGATCCACCTGTAGATCTTGCGAAGCATGCGGAGGGTGTTGAAGCAGGAGGATGAGACTGCGTTGACTTGCTTGGCCATGGAGAGCGTTGAGTCGAGGATGACTCCCAGGTTGCGTGCGTGGTCGGTGGGTGTCGGGGCTGCTCCCAGCGTCGTTGGCCACCAGAAGTCGTCCCAGGCTGAGGGGTTGGAGCCGAGGATGAGGACCTCTGTCTTCTCCGTGTTCAGTTTTAGTCGGCTGATCTTCATCCAATCGGCGATGGCCTTCATTCCTTCATGGAGGTTGGATTTGGCGGCGAGGGGGTCCTTGGTGAGGGAGAGGATCAGTTGAGTGTCGTCGGCGTAGGAGATTATGTTGAGGTCGTGCTGTCTGGATGATGCGTGCGAGCGTGGCCATGTAGATGTTGAACAGTGTTGGGCTGAGGGACGATCCCTGGGGTACGCCGCAGATGATCTCGGAGGCTTCGGATCGGGAATGGTGGGAGGCGGACTCTCTGGGTTCTGCCGGCGAGGAAGGAGGTGGCCCATTCCAGGGCCTTGTCTCGGATCCCTGCGTCGTGGAGGCGTGCGCGTAGAGTGCGGTGGCAGACAGTGTCGATGGCGGCGGAGAGGTCCAGCAGGATGAGGGCTGCGGTCTCACCGTTGTCCAGCAGGATCCTGATGTCGTCGGTGGCGGCGATGAGGGCAGTCTCAGTGCTGTGGTTGCTGCGGAACCCCGATTGGGATGGGTCCAGGATGCTGTTTTCTTCGAGGTATCGGGTTAGCTGTTTGTTGACGATCTTCTCGATGACCTTGGCTGGGAACGGAAGCAGGGAGATGGGCCGGAAGTTCTTGAGGTCTCTCGGGTCCGCCTTGGGTTTTTTGAGTAGGGAGTTGATCTCTGCGTGTTTCCAGCTCTCTGGGAAGGTTGCGGTCTCGAAGGAGAGATTGATGATGTTGCACAGGTGGGGTGCGATGGAGCTGCTGGCTTTGTTGAAGATGTGGTGCGGGAAAGGGTCTGACGGGGAGCCGGAGTGTATTGTGCTCATGGTCTTGATGGTGTCCTCGATGTTCACGCTGGCCCAGGCTGGCAGGGGGTCGTGGTCGATGGTGTGCAGCGGGTATGGTGCATCGATCTTAGTTGGGGCTGTCTGGGTGTTGAAGCTGTCGTGGATGTCGGCGATCTTGCGGTGGAAGAAGGTGGCGAGGGAATCGCACAGGGGTTGCGGCAGGCGGGATGTCGTTGGTGTTGGAGCTGGGGTTGGAGAGTTCCTTCACGATGTTGAAAAGCTCCTTGCTGTTGTGTGCGTTGTTGTCGAGGCGGTCTTTGAAGGAGATTCTCTTGGCGGACTTGATGAGGTGGTGGTGGTTACGGATGGCGTCTTTGTGGGCTGCGTGGCTGTCCGGTGTCTTATCACTGTGCCATTTCTTCTCTAGTTTCCGGCAGGTACGCTTGGAAGCTAGGAGTTCGAGGTGAACCAGCTGGCTCTTTTGGTGGTGTCACTGTAGGTGAGTTTTTTCAGCGGGGCGAGGGTGTTGGCACAGTCGTCCATCCATCGTCTGGAGGTTGCAGGCAGCGTCGTCGGTGTTGGATGGGTCGGAGGGAGGGCTGAGAGCGAGGTTGCCCGTAGTTGGTCTTCGGTGACTTTGCTCCAGCAGCGGCGTGGGATCTGTTGGGTGCGGTGGTGTGTGGTGGGTTTCTGGAAGGTGAAATGGATGCAGCGGTGGTCGGTCCAGAGGAGTTCCGTGGTGTGGCTGAAGGAGACGTGGGAGCTTGAGGAGAAGATGGGGTCAAGCGTGTGGCCGGCGGAATGGGTCGGTGTTGTGACGAGCTGGCTCAGACCGAGGTTGGCGAGGTTGTCGATCAGGGTGGTGGAGTTGCTGTCGTTGTTGGAGGTAGATGGAGGTAGATGGAGGTAGACATTGGTACAGGCAGCCAGGAATATAATACAGTGGGGAATTTGGGGGCTCTTTTCCTGAAGGCAGTCACTCAGCCATGGTGGCTGACATAAGTCATCTGTGTTTCAAAAGTAAAGAAATGTCAACTGAATAAGTTTGTTGGTGAGAATGTCCTTCAAAGGCCATTTAGTGACTACGCAAGGCAGAGACGTGTCGAGGACTCAAGTAATGTAAAAACATTGAACGGTAAAAAAGGCAAAGGAGCAACAGGGAAGGAACAATCAAATAATAAGAATGATAAGAGAAATGCGTCAAAGGCACTATAGGAAACAAGGAAACAACAGATATTGCAGTTTTGCAAGCAGTGATTCATTGTGTAATTTGGCAGTATTCCTGGGTTTGCAGTAATTAAGGGGATTTCTAGATAAGGAATAAAGGTGCGTGATCATTCAATGGGCGTGATGTTCAGGTGAAGAACATGGGATGTAATATAAATGAATGACAGGTCATATGGTGGGATTAGGAAAGAAAATACGATGTGAAAATATGATGCTTTGTGTTTAATGTATTTTTGTATAAATGTGTTGGTAAACAGCCCCTTATAAACTGTTTACATTATTTTTCTTATTGATGGATTTTTTTGTGAAGGTCTTCCATTCTCTTGTTCTCAATCCTCAGTTTCTTCTCTCTGCACCGGATATTGGTTTTGCCAGGTGCTGAGGTGGGGATTTTACTGCAATTTTTCTGCAGCACCATTCCTGTAACATTATGGGGTCTCTCTGCGGCCTGGCTTACTGGAGTTTATTTTTAGATTTGGCATCAGCAGAGACCTTCTATTACTGTCTGTCTGTGTATGTATGTAAGTATGTATGTATGTATGTATGTATATATTCACTGAAAAAACCATAGGTTTTAGGGACAGTTATAGTTAGTTGGACATTGCACTCGTACAAAACCCGTGAAATTCCCCCGTTATAGTTAGTTCAGCTAACTATAACTCGCGCCCCCGCAATGCACTGCTGATGACGTCACATATTACATCACTCATGACATGGTCAGTGACATCACTGATGACATCACTGATGACATCTCAAATGACATCACTGATGACATCACTGATGACATCATCCATGTGATAATTTCATGCATCTTCTCACACCCTAATATAACTTTTGATACACCCACTCTAAATTACAGACTGCCATTCACAAAACCATAGTCACTCCAACACCAATAACTACATACCCACTTACTGATTCTTAGGTCTACACACACACATCCACTCACTCACCCGTACAGTCACTCATACTTACGGTCACTCAGTACAGGACTATCATATGCACTCATACTCCTATATAGACACTCAAACACCGCCACTCATCCATAGAGGTACTCACACACCTAGTCAGTCATGCAAATAATTAAACACACTGCCATTTACTCACCTATACAGTTATACACACACCAGCTCACTTACTCATACAAATACTAGCACATTCTTATGCTCTTATACAATCACTGATACAAGCACACACTCATCCATACAGTCACTCTCACAATCACACACTCTCGCTTATAGCTATTTATATACTCCAACACACATATATACTGCCTTTCACATATGTAGTTACTCACACATGTACCACTGGGACATACATTCACTCACTAACACACTCTTACACACACTTACCCACCCATACAGTCTATCACAGATGCACTCTTGAAACCATCCACCCAGTGAATCACCCACTCACACATCTATGCACAGAGTCGCACACACCCCACCCACACAAACACTCAGGCACCCATACAGATTCTCAGACAACCAATCAATAACTCATATAGACACTCATGTAGCTATTCAGAAACCCATGCAGCCACTTACACAGCAACAGACAGACGGATACAGACATTCACCCAGTTTAGTCACTAACCCATGCATTCAGTAAGATACATTTAATCACTCACTTATAGAGTCAGTCACGCACCTACTAAATCATCCATTCAGACAATTATACACCCACTCATTCTTCAATACGCCATTCCCTATATATATTAAACATATTTAAACTTTACAGAAACACACAGTCACTGGATGATGTCATCAGTGATGTCATTTGAGATGTCATCAGTGATGTCATCAGTGATGTCACTGACCATGTCATGAGTGATGTAATATGTGATGTCATCAGCAGTGCATTGCGGGGCGCGAAGTTATAGTTAGCTGAACTAACTATAACGGGGGAATTTCATGGGTTTTGTACTGAGTGCAATGTCCAACTAACTATAACTGTCCCTAAAACCTATGGTTTTTTCAGTGAATTTGTAAGGTTTTTTAAATGCTAATTTCTAACTATAACGTGCCTGAAACCTATGGTTTTTTCAGTGAATTTCAAAGGTTTTTTAAATGGTAATTCCTAACTATAACATGTCTGAAACCTATGGTTTTTTTCAGTGACTTTCAAAGGTTTTGTAAATGACAATTTTTAAATGTATTAATTGTTATCTTTATTTTTTTTATACTGATTTACTACATTTTTTAAACTATTTATTTTTAGATATTTTATTTTTTAAATTACATTGTAATTACATTATACATTACATTACAAAATATACTTTCTCAGAATGAATTACTTTAGTTTAAATACTTTGCAAATAGGCAATAGACTTTTAAGTACAGTAGTTACAGTTGTTGCAATGGGCAACACAATTTCAAACACAATGCAACATTGAGCTCAATGTGAATTTCTAGTTAAATGCAATTAGTTACTTTATGGATTACTTTTCTAACCACAGGACTGGATCCTAGATTCAGTCCTGGGACATCTCCTGTAAACAGTTGAGTAAAAGCGTTTTGGTTACAGTAGTGATTTTTAAGGAATATTATTGTATTTTAAAAGTTGACACAGAAACTTTTTCACATAGAATCACCAATGTTATACTATGGGAGGAAAAAAACTTAGCAGGTAAGTAGTGTTATCGTTACTTTTTCTTACTCAGTGGTGGATCCTGGATCCAGCACTGGTGCATCTCCTGTAAACAGTTGAAAGAATGCGTTTAAGTCATACAGGCGATTTTTAAGGAATATTTGTAGTTTGTGAAAATCGACACTTTGAAACTTTTCTGCTGAAAACCAGACAATGGATTCCTATGGAAGGAAATACAAGTTACTGGTAAGTACGGTTAGAATTACTTTTCAGGGTCAGTGCTGGGCTAAAAGATGCAGCACTGGGTTCTCTCCTGATAACAGGTGAGTAAATCGGAATTCGTAGTTCGGCTGATTTTAGAGGAATATTATAAAGTTCCAAAACTCCACACTTAGAAGAATTTCCAAGTGAAACCAGTCAATGTTAGCCTATGGAAGGAAATTCAAGTTACTGGTAAGTACGGTTAGAATTACTTTTCAGGATCTGTACTGGGCTCAAAGATGCAGCACTGAGGTCTCTCCTGATAACAGGTGAGTAAATCGGAATTCGTAGTTCGGCTGATTTTAGAGGAATATTTGTATGTTTCAAAAATCGACACTTAGAAACTTTTTTCAGCAAAAAGCAGGCAATGATATCCTATGGAAGGAAATTCAAGTTACTGGTAAGTACGGTTAAAATTACTTTTCAGGATCAGTACTGGGCTCAAAGATGCAGCACTAAGGTCTCTCCTGATAACAGGTGAGTAAATCGGAATTCGTAGTTCCGCTGATTTTAGAGGAATATTATAAAGTTCCAAAACTCCACACTTAGAAGAATTTCCAAGTGAAACCAGTCAATGTTAGCCTATGGAAGGAAATTCAAGTTACTGGTAAGTACGGTTAGAATTACTTTTCAGGATCAGTACTGGGCTCAAAGATGCAGCACTGAGGTCTCTCCTGATAACAGGTGAGTAAATCGGAATTCGTTGTTCGGCTGATTTTAGAGGAATATTTGCACAATGGTGAAGGAAGGGGGTGGGGCCTGAGGTGACATGTCTGCAAACCCGCCCTGTGGCGCGTTTTAAGTTGGAGAATTAATTCCTCCTCAATCCCGAGGGACCCTAGGGGCCAACTAGCACACCAGATACCTCCAGTATTCGTCAGAGAGCTGCGTTGTAGAGAGGTGTTCAGAGGCCACGCCCCTTTTTACAACACTCTGCAACGCAGCTCCGTGGCGCTTACTGGAGGTACCTGGTGGGCTAGTTGGCCCCCAGGGACCCTCAGGATTGAAGGGGATTTAATTCCCCATCTTAAAACGTGCCACGGGGCCTGTTTGCACACATGTCACCTGAAGCCCCGCCCCCTCCCTTCACCACTGTGCAAACACGCCCCGTGGGTCTGCGCGGAGAAAATGTGTCTCCGTGATCGGCGCAGCAGGTAATGAGAATCAAACGGACTGAGTTTCACCCGGGCTCAATGGAGAGCTATACATCGGCCCCTGAAAGGAGACACGAGCACCCAACCCACTGGAGGGATGCAATTGGTGCAATATTGGACTACAGGTACCAGCAGGCAATGAGGAGAAAAAAACGGACTACTAAAGAGGCACACCTGAGGCCATTCAAATGAATAAGCTTGCAGGGGACAGTGTAGAGCACAGGACCGGTTGCTCGTGTCGGCCTCTGAAGAAAGGGATGGATTCCCTGAAACGCGTCAGGCCAGGGGGCATCAATGGGGGTGAGAAGCATTCCGTTTCATGAATAAAAGTGGTGACACCTACCTGCTAAGGAGTGCGGCCTCATCTCTGGGGAAAATTTGTCAAAATACAATCACGGCGCTTCCAGGCCGTGGAGGCGACGCACCGCCCTTACAACGTCTTGGGACTGCGCGGAGAAAATGTGTCTCCGTGATCGGCGCAGCAGGTAATGAGAATCAAACGGACTGAGTTTCACCCGGGCTCAATGGAGAGCTATACATCGGCCCCTGAAAGGAGACACGAGCACCCAACCCACTGGAGGGATGCAATTGGTGCAATATTGGACTACAGGTCCCAGCAGGCAATGAGGAGAAAAAAACGGACTACTAAAGAGGCACACCTGAGGCCATTCAAATGAATAAGCTTGCAGGGGACAGTGTAGAGCACAGGACCGGTTGCTCGTGTCGGCCTCTGAAGAAAGGGATGGATTCCCTGAAACGCGTCAGGCCAGGGGGCATCAATGGGGGTGAGAAGCATTCCGTTTCATGAATAAAAGTGGTGACACCTACCTGCTAAGGAGTGCGGCCTCATCTCTGGGGAAAATTTGTCAAAATACAATCACGGCGCTTCCAGGCCGTGGAGGCGACGCACCGCCCTTACAACGTCTTGGGTCTGCGCGGAGAAAATGTGTTTCCGTGATCGGCGCAGCAGGTAATGAGAATCAAACGGACTGAGTTTCACCCGGGCTCAATGGAGAGCTATACATCGGCCCCTGAAAGGAGACACGAGCACCCAACCCACTGGAGGGATGCAATTGGTGCAATATTGGACTACAGGTCCCAGCAGGCAATGAGGAGAAAAAAACGGACTACTAAAGAGGCACACCTGAGGCCATTCAAATGAATAAGCTTGCAGGGGACAGTGTAGAGCACAGGACCGGTTGCTCGTGTCGGCCTCTGAAGAAAGGGATGGATTCCCTGAAACGCGTCAGGCCAGGGGGCATCAATGGGGGTGAGAAGCATTCCGTTTCATGAATAAAAGTGGTGACACCTACCTGCTAAGGAGTGCGGCCTCATCTCTGGGGAAAATTTGTCAAAATATATATATATATATATATAATGCTCTGCTAGTCGCGGCAGAGCATCCCATCCAGGGCATGCATTGGAGCATTTAAATGATGAGGGCGGTGTCCTATGCGCCTTCAGTTTCCAAAGCCTCTGAAGAGAAGTGGGGACACTTCGAAACGCGTCAGGCATCCATGGCAAATTAAACTGCTTAAAGTTATCGTTGTGCCGGCGGATTGTATACCATAAAGGCTCTTCATGAGCATGTTGCCGTTCGAGTGCTCCTTGTACGTTGGGTACTTTGGAGCTTGGATAAACACGCGGCACACCCTGCCGTGAAGGAGCACCACCCCAGGATGTGGGGGCCACGCGATCTGTTATTGAGCAGGCCGACTTCGTGGGGCAGCAACGGATTTAGCATTTCCACCGGCACACCGAGGCCCATCTGGGGGCTATGAATGTTACAGCAGCAACATTGCGCGCTCCATCTGGAGACAAAGGACACTACAAGGCCCATAATGCTCTGCTAGTCGCGGCAGAGAGTCCCATCCATGGCATGCATTGGAGCATTTAAATGATGAGGGCGGTGTCCTATGCGCCTTCAATTGCCAAAGCCTCTGAAGTGAAGTGGGGACACTTCGAAACGCGTCAGGCATCCATGGCAAATTGAACTGCTTAAAGTTATCGTTGTGCCGGCGGATTGTATACCATAAAGGCTCTTCATGAGCATGTTGCCGTTCGAGTGCTCCTTGTACGTTGGGTACTTTGGAGCTTGGATAAACACGCGGCACACCCTGCCGTGAAGGAGCACCACCCCAGGATGTGGGGGCCACGCGGTCTGTTATCGAGCAGGCCCACTTCGTGGGGCAGCAACGGATTTAGCATTTCCACCGGCACACCGAGGCCCATCTGGGGGCTATGAATGTTACAGCAGCAACATTGAGCGCTTCAACTGGAGACAAAGGACACTACAAGGCCCATAATGATCTGCTAGTCGCGGCAGAGTGTCCCATCCAGGGCATGCATTGGAGCATTTAAATGATGAGGGCGGTGTCCTATGCGCCCCATCAAGGGCATGCATTGGAGCATTTAAATGATGAGGGCGGTGTCCTATGCGCCTTCAATTGCCAAAGCCTCTGAAGAGAAGTGGGGATACTTCGAAACGCGTCAGGCATCCATGGCAAATTGAACTGCTTAAAGTTATCGTTGTGCCGGCGGATTGTATACCATATAGGCTCTTCATGAGCATGTTGCCGTTCGAGTGCTCCTTGTACGTTGGGTACTTTGGAGCTTGGATAAACACGCGGCACACCCTGCCGCGAAGGAGCACCACCCCAGGATGTGGGGGCCACGTGGTCTGTTATCGAGCAGGCCGACTTCGTGGGGCAGCAACGGATTTAACATTTCCACCGACACACCGAGGCCCATCTGGGGGCTATGAATGTTACAGCAGCAACATTGCGTGCTCCATCTGGAGACAAAGGACACTACAAGGCCCATAATGCTCTGCTAGTGGGGGCAGAGCGTCCCATCCAGGGCATGCATTGGAGCATTTAAATGATGAGGGCGGTGTCCTATGCGCCTTCAATTGCCAAAGCCTCTGAAGAGAAGTGGGGACACTTCGAAACGCGTCAGGCATCCATGGCAAATTGAACTGCTTAAAGTTATCGTTGTGCCGGCGGATTGAATACCATAAAGGCTCTTCATGAGCATGTTGCCGTTCGAGTACTCCTTGTACGTTGGGTACTTTGGAGCTTGGATAAACACGCTGCACACCCTGCCGCGAAGGAGCACCACCCCAGGATGTGGGGGCCACGCGGTCTGTTATCGAGCAGGCCGACTTTGTGGAGCAGCAACGGATTTAGTGTTTCCACCGGCACACCGAGGCCCATCTGGGGGCTACGAATGTTACAGCAGCAACATTGCGCGCTCCTTCTGGAGACAAAGGACACTACAAGGCCCATAATGCTCTGCTAGTCGCGGCAGAGCGTCCCATCCAGGGCATGCATTGGAGCATTTAAATGATGAGGGCAGTGTCCTAGGCACCTTCAATTGCCAAAGCCTCTGAAGAGAAGTGGGGACACTTCGAAACGCGTCAGGCATCCATGGCAAATTGAACTGCTTAAAGTTATCGTTGTGCCGGCGGATTGTATACCATAAAGGCTCTTCATGAGCATGTTGCCGTTCGAGTGCTCCTTGTACGTTGGGTACTTTGGAGCTTGGATATATATATATATATATATATATAATACATTTTTATAGTGGATTTCGACTAGCCCTCATCAGTCATTGGTCTGCTTTTGTACCAGTCACATTTTTCTTCCGCCCACTACAGCATACAACATGGGATAGTGGGTCAGTTCACTTCAGCCATTAGCTAATTATTATAAGTCGTTTTTGTTTTTTAAAGTGCAGTAGCGCAGAATGTGTAGAAGCATGCATAAAGATTCTAACTTTTCTATAATTGCCTACAGACTGCAAAAAATGAAAATTTGGGCATGAATATCTTCTACCTGCTTGTCACTGTACAGCTAGAAAAACAGAGCACAAGAAAGAAAAGCCACAATTCGTTTTTGTTCTTTAAACAGCTGCTTTAATTATGCTCCATGACTTGACCTGCCTTTTGTCTCAACAGCTGGCTCTGGCGTCAGGAATCAACTGTAATAAGGTATTACAGTTAAGTCATAATACTTTATTTTGGTCACAAAGACCATACAAGAAGTATAAAACAGGAAAATACATCATACAAAAATCATCACTAGACCTATTAAATTACAGAATAAAAAACACACAAGAATATAAACATTTTTTTAAAATGCAGCATAACCCTCCCCTAGAAAGGAATGCACCCAGCATACTAACTTTTGTGCCTCAATACAGTATAACACATACTTGCCCACCACGATTCCATAGGGAAGCCGGATTAGATAAAGTGCAACTGCCTCAAAAGACAAACCTACATTAAAAGCAAGTTAAAAAAACCTTCTGTAACCAAAAATAATATCCACTATGCACATGATATAAATCCACGATGACATTATATAACGGAGCCTTACTGGATGGACATGAGACACATAATAGGATTAAAACAATTTTACAACAATTCAAGGGACAATACAGGCGTGCTAGGAGATGATCACCCAATTTGTACCATATTTTCCCGCTCTGAGTGAGTCTGCTGCTAGTTTGTTTAATGCCACAGAATACAGAAATAAACGTATACTATAGTGGGAGGCCCAAGCATTCCCTAGTCTCTCCCACTGCAAGTAGAAATCTACTCAAGCAAAAGACTGTTACCCTGTTCGCATCTGACCCAAGAATTCGGAGAGCAGGGGAATAATGCCCGAAGCCCATATTCCGACAATAGGGTTTAGCGAGTAGATACAGCGGGCAGCTAAACAAAACGTGTTTGATGGTTTCCACTCGATTCAAACATAAAATACAGAAATAATTCTTGGATCACGCCTTATTCCATTTGCAAGTGTAACTGTTCAGTGCCAGGGTGCCAACCCTAAACCTAATAATGAGTGTTTTGGCCCAGTGCGGAGTAACCTCATCGAGGCATACTTCAAACTTCAGAGAGGGTTTTCTAATCAGAAACCTGGCGTTGAAGCTATCACTATCAGAGCACTGCATGTATTCTGTTTTTATATACCCCCCAAAATGGTTTCTTCATAGAAACATTTGATGTAAGCTAATAAAAGAATCATTGATCCACATAGCTTCCAGGCCCAGGAGATAGAGCCATTTTTTATGTGGGACAGCCATGGAGTAATCAGGTTCCTCTCTAGCCAAACAAGTTCCCAAAGGCCTTGTCTGTAGGATTCCAATTCTGGGGTAGACCAAATCCTAATGCAATAGACCACGGGTCTCAAAGCTGCCAGGTCACCAATCAGACTTAAGACTAAATCAAAGTATACTGGGACAAGTGGGGCAGACTGAGGTAAGCAAAGTAATGATCTTATAAAATGGTTTTCTCTGGCTATAAGGGAATCTAGAGAAGCCATACCGCAAACCTCTGCCCCATACAGCCCAGCCGACTGGGCAGCAACCTTATACACTTCTACGGCTGGAGAAACTGCCCACTTGCAGGTGGACCTATGCATTCTTCCTATAGCAGCTGATTTGTGCAAAATATTAGCCTTGCTCTTCACAACATGTGTGGACCAAATTCTCCAAAAATTCAAATTCCAAAAATGTATATAGAGCATGGCTACCCAACGGGCCTCCCAGCGCTGGTGAGACCTTTGCCCTGAATAGTTATATTTCTGTGTCCCTAGAATAGATGGGCTTTCAGTAGTTTCCTAAAGGAAGTTTCTGATTCCTCCCATCTAATGTAGGAAGGGACCTCGTTCCAGAGCTTGGGAGCTAGATATCTGAAAGAGCTTCCACCTCTACTTGCCTTTTTAATCCTGGGTACCAGAAGAAAGCCTTGACCCACAGAACGCAGGGTTCGTATGGGGGCATAGCGAGAGATAAGGCGTTGGATTGGGAGGGGCCCTTTTCTAGGTACGGCTCCATGGACCAAGCACAGGGGCTTGAATTGTATTCTTTTTCGAACTGGCAGCCAATGAAGGGCTGCTAGAGCTGGGGCAGCTGCGGTGTGCTTTGGGATTCTGAGAAGCGTGTGTGCTTCTGCATTCTGTATTATTTGTAGATGATTTATGGCATATTTTGGACTGCCTAGATAGAGGGAATTCCCGTGTTCCAAGCTCAAGTTGATAAGGCCCTGGACTACTATTCTGCGCAGGCTGACCGGCAGCCAGCTCAAAATATTTTGTACAGCACAAAAAAGACCAAACATCATACGGCCAACTTTTTTGCCTTTTTAGATTTTTAAACCATGACAGCAAGCTACTAATTCTAATTCTGAGATAATCAAAATGATTAACTTCCTCATGTATCATAGCCCTGAGTGTCAGATTTCTACGAAACGATCTATGCAGTCTTAGAGTCATACAACTTGTTTTCTGCATATTAATCGCTAGCCCCCTTAGATTACAGATGTGGTAGAATTTATTTAATACATTTTGGATTCCAACAGGAGTTTTTGAGATAAGCAGGGTGTCATCGGTAAACAACAGCCTGGGGATAGAAATACCACTAAGTTTAGAGGCATCGTGAATGCAATCATTTAGATGGTTGAATGCATAATTTATATACAGAGAAAAAAGTGCTGGCGTGAGGACGCATCCCTGTATTTACAATAGGCAAAAGGATGCGCCACCAGCAGCCTAGTATATAGAAATTAGAGACAGGATTTTATACTGGTATTGCAGAATCCCATGTATTATTAAATAAAGAAACTGCTGTTAGAATTAAGGGGCTCCTTACGATGGCGGAAGGCTTGCCACCGCCAGCTGTGCGGTGGCGGGCCCTCCGCCATCGGACCACGATTTTCCCTCCGCTAAATTAGGATGGCGGGGGAATCTGACCGTAGCGGGCGCAAAGACCGCCCGCCACGGATCCACCACAGGCAATCGTTCCGATTGCCTGGCGGAGCTGTCAGCATCTGTAAAATGGTGGCAGTGCCTAGCAGGCACCGTCCGCCATATTACAATGCTGCATCCCCGCCAGCCGGTGTATGGTGGGGAAACCGCCATTCACAGGCTTGCGGGCATTACATTTGGGGGACCGCTGGGGGCCCCCCTTGTGTGTGTTTGCACTGCATTTCCGTGCACTAAGTGGCAGGCACCGCGTGGTGCCTGCCACGTAGTGCAGGGAAATGCAAGACATGGCTGTTTAGCATTGCGGCGGGTGCTGCAGCCAGCAGCACCCGCTGTAATGTTAAACGGCTGGGATGCGACCGCCATGGTGGCGGTCGCATCGTAATCTGTGGTGCGGGACCGCCGCCTTACACGCGGGTGGTCCCAGTCACCGCAACGATGGCGGGCAGACTCGAGTCTGCCCGCCATCGTAATGACCCCCTAAGTTTCTTCTACAGCATCAATTACATTTAGTGAGATGATCTTCAGTTTGTCTTTGTTATTAGCACGCCTATCTACTTATTGACAGCAATATGATGACATATTTTAGTTACTACATCTTTTGGAGACAGTCAAAACAAATTTTTCAGAGACATTCTTTAAATTCAGACAGGTGAATAATTAAAAATATGTACTTGATTTAAACATGAGTTAAACGTCTCATAAAAAATTTATGAAAGACGTGACAGAAAGAAGTATTGAACATCCCCTGCTTATTTACACTCCAAACAATTTAATTCTAGCTTCAATAAGTCTTAATATCAAAGCTTTAACACTAAGACCCTGAATCCGAGTAGTTTGGAAAAGGACAAGGTATAAGCATGTCTGGTAAATATAATTCCTCCTGGTTGACGAATTTCCTGGGTGCAGTTACCACCTGGGGCCGTCTTACAGATGGTGCCCCGGAGGCGCAACGGGCGTTTGCGCTCGCTTTGCGCACCCCCGGGCACTTTGGTATTATAGAAGGGGACGCAGACGCTTGTGCGTCCCCTTCTATAATACCGATAGCGCTGGCGCACTTAAAGCACCAGCGCTATCAACAGAGGGTGTTCCCTCAGTCGCTTAGCGGCATGCCCCATGCAAATGAGAGAATTCCTTTGACTCTGGGCCTGTGCCATATTTCAGACGCGGGCGCAGAGTCAAAGAAGCCCTCAGGAGGCGCACTGACAGTGTGCCATTTAAAAGGTGGTGCACTGTCAGTGCGCCTCCTGACTGCAGCCCTCTGCAGGGTGTAAAGGGGGTCCCATGGACGCCTCAGACATCCCCTTGCAGGCGGGTGCAGTCACTGACTGCACCCGCCTGCAAGGGGATCTCTAATCCCCTCTGAAATTGCAGGCGGATGCCGCCTGCACAGTGAAAACACGGAGCAGCTGCTCCGTGTTTTCACATGAATGTGCTGCCCCCACGGCAGCGTGAGGTCGCGGCTGCCCCCAGGGCAGCGCATTCACCATAATGGAGCGCATTATCACTGTTTGCGCCCGGCGCATCTTTTGAAAGGTGCGCCGGGCGCAAACATTGATAATGTATAATACGGCCCCTGGTTGGAAATGAGATATTAAGTCTAAAATAAGTTCCCTTTGGGATTCCTTAAAAGCATACAGTAATATTTAAACACCACATTCAATCAAAGCAATCAATCACCAACAGAGTGTAGCAGTAGCCAAAAACCCAATGTGAAAATGTTTATTAGAAATATCTATACATTCAATTTAAAAACAATTTATAAACAATTTATTAAAATTATTTCAAAAATCACATTAAGTATGAAATCATCAATTCAACACAGATTTCGTCTTGCTAAACACAATATAAAACACCATATGTGGAGAAATGATATGAATAAGTGGAAATGAGATATAACATGTCAAATTGAAATTTAACACAGCAAATTCTGCATGCTTGGCCTTTTTTGGGGCATGTCCGTCAATACATTTCAGAAGGCTTGATCTGACAAATTCTGTCAGAGGAAAACAGTATGGTGTGATAATTAATGCACAACTTGGTATTCACATCCCTGCTCAAATTATTTGCACGGGAATAGGAATTGAACCCCCAGCTCATAATTAATGGCCTGAACCTTTGTCGAAGCTGGGCAGACCACAAGCCACAGACCTCTCATAATTGAACCTTTCTTTGTTTCTGTCTGACCAATATTTGTGGTACAGACCCCTGTACTCATAACATATGTCAAAGGCCCCTTATAGAGGCAAGCAGTCATTATGCAGATCAAAGTTTATTGAAAGGGTGTATAAGAAAAACATGTTTCAACTTTTACATCTACAGACACTGATGGGCACCTTTAGAGCCTATACCCAGAAACTACACTTAGAAACAATGGGATGAGGAGGACTTGTGGGACTGCCTAGAGTGAACTGCACAGTTCTCTACAATGAACTGCTAAGATCCCAAAATACTGCATCTTCTTCTTTGGAATGCAGTGTTTTTCCTTTTTGAGGGATAACCTTCCTCTTTCCTCTCATCGCATCATAAATCCTGTAGAGCAACAACAAAATCCTTGAGCAGTGCATTGGTGAGACATCTCGCTTTTCTCTCTTGATTTACCACTATTTTCTTCATTTTTCTCTCAGTTTTTTTTAACAGTATTTCAAGTTTTGTGGAATGGTTACAACTCACCCATCACCATTAACCAACTCGATTTTCTTTATACCCATCATCTTTTCTACGGAAAGCTTGTTATTTGTTGTAAGGACAATTGTCGTTATGTATCCCTTGTACAGGGTTTTAGGCCTAGTGGTCCGAGTGAGTCACTGTGTAGAACAAAGCACATTGGTAATTAATATTTATGCATTTACCTAATATTTTATAGCGTTTTTATTGAAAGCCCTTGAACAATAATACAAACATTACAAAATGAGTCTACAAAGACAGTATTGGCAACAACCAGGATGGTCCTGGTAATGGGAATTTAGCTGGTGATCTCCCAGTATGGGTTTGAATGGCATTCAGGAGTGGGCAGATCTGACAGTACAGCGGGAGTCGTTTCCGTGGCCAAGGGGCAAAGATTTTGAAAGACTGAAAGCAAGATGAGGCACAGGGACGGTGAGGAGAAGACAACATAAATAAGGAGGCAGAGCACAGAGGATGAGGCACCAGACAGAATGTACAGGTAAATAAAAAACAATTACAGGCAAGAAAGTATACTAAACCTCTGTTTTATTCCAGAGTACCTTCTTACACATGTAGGCAGAATAAAGGGTGTTCTTGGGGGAATTTTGATGGAATATAACTATTTTACTCCTAAATAGTGTATTTCGGGGAAACGCACCATTTTTGATTTCAGGTAGTTTATATTTTATGAATAGGAAACATAAAATAATTATGCGACAAAGGAATACCAAATATATAAAAATGAAACGTACCATTTTAACTCGAGTCATAGAATGTATGAGGCTAGTCTGAGGGCCTTTCAAGAGAGTACTTGCTCTCGCCTCCCATTCATCCCCTCTGCGCTGTGAATCACAGTAAAAATGTATTTGAAAGAATCATTTAGAAAGCTTGGCATGGTATGTAAAACATATTTTGTTGAAGTATTTATTTAGCTTAAGGACATTCACTTTTTCCAAGATTGCATCACAAACGCGCGTGAGCCAGTGTTTTCCGACATCTCCCAGCTTTACCTCGAACTTTCATTATTCCTGCATCCCCATTGGTCACCAGGTCTAGCGCGTGCAACGCCCGGGGAACAAACACAAGGAGCCAGGTGAGAACGGATATTCAGCCGAAACAACCCCTTCCCTTCAGAAGACTTGGCAGATTTCCCCGAAATGACTCAGCGAATCCTTCAACACGGAAAGGGACAGGTACATTGTCCAAAAGTACATTCCGGTCTTATTACAAGGCTGGCTGCAAACTGCTGCGTGCAACAGGCAAACCCTTAGATTTTTGATATTTCCTGCGGATTTTTGGAAATTGGCCAGAAGGTTTGGGCCTCTGCCCCATTCCAGGCAACGAGATAGCGCGCAGAAGCATCATAAAGGGAGGAGGAAAGACTGGAGGCCAGGAGGACGGATGACCTCTATCAACAAAAGATATGTGCACTTCTGGCGCCGGGTGTGGTACTAATTTCTTTTATTGGCAGCTCATGCTGGGCTGAGCACGGGGCAGCTGCAAACAGTAGGTATTCGCAGGGACGCTTTCTCCATGAATCACTCTTTCCTGCCTCCCAGGATTGAATGCTACAAGCAGGGGCTCCTGTTAGGGGCGATTGTATACAAAGGGGCGCTGTAACAAAGTGTGTAAGAATACGAACACTGGCATCTGGACATAAACACTGACGCTGGGCGCGAGACCGACACGTTAACGCCATGACGCTCAGGAGGGGATGTCGAACGACGCAAATATTGGGTGCACAGAGACCCTACATATTTCCAGGTGCTTGTGGTTTAAGTATTCAGGAAAGTTGAAAATAAAAAAAAATAAAAAACACTGATGGAGTTGTAGCGCTTATTATTATTTTTTGTGTTAAAACGAGAAACAGTCAAAAGAGGGAGGTGTTAATTTTCACAGGTTTTTAAACGGCGCTTTACCAAATAGCGTGAATTTACACAAGAGAAAAAACTGTTGAATGCGGTGCCACAGGTGAGGGAAAAACCCCTAAACCCTCAAATTGGGACCTTGAGGTCCAACTATGTACATACAATACAACAAGTCCTATGCACACGCATGTGAGTAAAAAACAGTAAACACAATTTATGTTGATCAAGGATGAAGACAATGGCGTCCTTTTTGGAATGTTCTCTTTTAATGGTGTGTTGCTTAGCAAGCCAGCCAACACGTTTTTCGTCAATAGGGTGTTAAACACTTCTTTCTTTTTAGAGTTTTATATAGCGCAAACTAGACCCGAGACATCAGGTATCAGAGCGCTTTACATGAGCACCAGTTTCGTTACAGAAGGACACATTCGTTTTTGTTAGGCAGGGGAGATTAAGTGATTTGCCCAGAATCACAGGATGTTGAGCATCGTTGCCGAGACTCGAACCCGGTTCCCCAGCTTCGAGGTCGACCGCTCTAGCCGTAAGGCTACATCCTCTCCCCATGATTTCTTCAGGGCTGTAACGAGGCAAGTGGATTCTTAGACCTTAAAATCAGTGTTATTTCCGACCCGGTAGGTCATAAATATTCCAAAACGATGGTCTTAATGTAATTCCTTATCTTTTCTGTGATGTGAGTCTCAGCTCCGAGTGTCAAAATACTATTCTTGACCAATTCCGTGGTCAGTCAATCCCAAAATATATCACAGCCGAGTACGGCACCTTTATTCCCAGATCCAAGAATGGCCAAGCCACAATATGGCAGTTTTCGTTAATACGGCATAATGAGCCGTAGGTGAGTCTGTAGCGAGTACGCCCGACTCTCCTTGTGTCTCCGGGATCGCGTTTCAACCGGATACACATGTTGGCTGGATACACGTGTTGGCTGGCTTGCTAAGCAACACACCATTAAAAGTGAACATTCCAAAGGACGCCATTGTCTTCATCCTTGATCAACATAAATTGTGTTGTACTGTTTTTTACTCACATGCGTGTGCATAGGACTTGTTGTATATTAAAACGAGAAACATTAATATACGTTTTCACAATACCTTTTTGACTGCAGATACTTTTAAACAATTCTGTAGATTTTCACCTTATCGTCCGAACATTTAGACTGCCTCTAGTCATAGGCAGCTTGCTCTAAGTTTGGATATGACTAGTGGTGGAGCATTGAGTGCAAATTCCTGCTTAGAAGTCTACCCTGCTTGATTGCCTGTGGAAATGTTTTACAATAGAAACTAGACATAAGGGAATATTAAAAGCGAAGAACTAAGCCTTCAACATCCACATTAACAGAGACATGGGGCAGCAAAAGGCTCACTGTCCCGCAGCGACACCTCTTAATATGGAGATGATGAGTTGAATTTGATGAGGAGGTGCACAGAGAGGTGACAGGGCGGAGATAATGAGGTAGAGACAGGTGGGGTAGAAACTGAGGCTGTAGAGAGTGGTGAGTAATAGTGTGACTGTGAAATAGAGAGGTGATATAATGAGAGGGATGAGGGTGAGGTAAAGCAGATTGACAAGAGATGTAGGGAGTGAAGGAAGTGACCCTATTAGGGCCACCCGGGTCACTCACGACCACCTCTCGGCCTTCCAAACAATGAAGAGTCAATCACGCAGTAGAGAATAGAAACCAAGTTATTTTATTAGTATTGCGCTGCAGCGGAGCCCAGTCTGACCAGTCTCCTGAGTTGACGGTCGAGGGACTGGCTTCCCCCAACATAAAGTCCGATATTATACATTCCCAATTTCCCAAGAACACGCCCAGACTGGAAAATTCCGGTCCAGGCAACGGTAAACAAAGGTAGCCAAGAGGGACGAGCCACTGTCCTGGGGCTGTGTACACACTATCTCGGCTCCAAGGCCGTTCGGCCTGTCTCTACCATTCTAGGATGGGGGAACAGGTTTATCGAACAGCGGAGGTATGCGACAATAGAGAGTACATTCATTAGTGCAGCAAAACTCGGCCTTGGGCAGTACAAGCTGAAGGTACAGGAGGCAGTTTTCTGTTGAGACAAGCAATATAAGACAGAAGCTTAGTTGCGATCACAAAACAAAATGTCGGTGGCTAATAAAATGGCGACATGAATGCTAACTTAATACCGAACATAACATGAGCATCACGATAAGAACATTTCAAATCTAACAGACCCTCCTTTTAGCATTCATGCAAAATTTTATTGGCGCCATCAGGTAAGGGTCTTTACAATTCTAAAGGTAAGAAGGAATTGCAATCGGAGGCAGCTGTTGCTATCTTATAAACTACCAATCAGAACTAAGAGCACTATAAAACCAGATACACATTATCAATACTCAAAAATGCATTCATCTATGCACATTAAGTCCTGGATATCCTGTATCATCATGACTTTGTTCTTAGAATCATGTCCCAGGGGCTTGGGGCGTGGGGTCAACATTGATACACAGCAAGCACAACAGGCAGGGTATACACAAACAACAGGCCAGAATGAGACCGGCTATGGCAACCAGTAAAATGATAATTTTCCAACCCCAAGTGTTAAACAGGCCCCAGAACCACCCTGTGAAAGACCATGTGCCATTCTCCTGATGTATGTCGGTGCACAGATGGGGGTTAGAGAGTTGAGGTGGAGGGGGTGAGGTAAAGTGAGGTAAAGGGGAAGAGGTAGGCACAGAGAGTCATAGAGAGAGAGGTGACGTTCTGAAAGTGAGATATTTATTTAATTTATTTATTTGAAATGTTTTATATAGCGCGAACATGACCCTCACGGGTATCAGAGCTCCCTTAGAAATGATAAGGAACAGAGACGTATAGAACCCATAGTGTGATAAACAAGACAATAGCATGACAAGCAAGCACTAATAATAATTACAAAAACTAGCACAGTACAGGTTAAGGCAACACCCGTGAAGAGGGTGGTGGCACCATAAACTTAATACAGATAGATCAAAAAGGGAATAACATAACAAACAAGTAATAATCATAATGTTATAATCTAGAGAGGAACAGAATCAGGCTACACCCAGATAAGGGCTGCACCACTACAATGCTACAATGTAGAGACAGATAGCATAGACCAGATAGCAGTAATCATGAGAGTAGTTGACGAGTCATAATATGCTAGGAGGATGGAGTTCTTAGGGTCTAGGGAAGAAATTTGTTCATAAATAGTAGTTTAACTTCTTTCTTTAAAGATGTAGTTGAGGGGTTCAGTCTTATTTATGGGGGAGGGAGTTTCAAATTATCGGGTGGATGGCAGAGAAGGCTCTGTTGTAGGTCTTCTTTTTGGAGAATCTTTGTGGTTTAAGCAATAGAGTGCTGGAGCTACTAGAGGATATAGGGCATCCTGAGAGTTCAAGCTTCTGAGCGAGGTAGCTAGGGGTATTGAAGTGTAGAGCTTTATGGGTCATGCATGCAATTTTCAGTTGAATTCTTGCTTCACAGGGGAGCCAATTGAGGGATTTCAAATCAGGGGTGATGTGATTATTTCTTTTTGATCCAGTGATGAGCCCTGTGGCAGCGTTAAGGGAGGCCCTTAAGGGGGCTGTTTTGGATCTGGGCAGGCCACGTAGTGAAGCACTTCCAAAGTCCAACCTGGGTATTACTAGTACTAGAACTGCTGACTTGAAGTCGTCGTGGGGGAGGAAGGTTTTAATTTCCTTAAGATGTTCATTTGGAAGTTCGCTCCTTTGGTGGCAGCACTGATGTTTTTCTGCATATTAAGGTTCTTATCGAGTGTTATTCCCAGTGATCTTGCTGAATCAATAACTTGTGGTAAGCAACTGAAAGCTGTTAGTTGCTTCATCCATTCATTAACGATTGGTGCTTGAATGAGTGGGGCGATTAGCAGGAATTCAGTTTTGATAGTGTCAGGTTTGAGGTGGTTGCATGATAGCTAATTTTGAGTATTTTGTAGTGTTAGGTTGAGCGATATGATGCCTTCAGGGGAGGAGAATTTCAGATAGAGTTGAATATTATCAGTGTACATGTGATATTGGATGTTAGTTGAACTGAAAATTTCCGTTAGAGGCTCCATGAATAAGTTAAAGAGAGTGGGTGAGAGGGAGGAATCCTTTGGGACCCCTAATGTGACCTGAGCAGTCTGAGACAGGGACTGATTTATCTTGACTTTTTGAGTTCTATTTTGGAGAAATGAGGCGAACCAGGTATGGCAGGGAGATGAGGTAGATATAGGTGAGGTAGAGAGAGTTGAAGTAGCAAAGGGCTGTGTACATAGGGATGTATTGATATTTAAAGAGAAAGGGTGTTTACGGAGAGCAGAGATGTGAGGTAGAAGAGGTGCAGTGGAGTAAGGAGAGTGATTAAGAATGGTCAATGTCAAGCAGGCCCTGTGGGCCTGGCTGTCAAATTTTAAAATAAAGTAATAGCGTAGTTTATATTCATACTGGGCATCTTCATGTCTGAATCTCTGTACCAAGGGGCATCTCGCAAGGTGGGACCCTGGGCAATTGCCCACCATGCTCATGCCTTAAAATTGCTCACAGCCTTCTCATTCAGAGTTCACCTGTACATATGTGTACCCGTCATCCTATCTTCAACTCTCCAACTATAATAACCATTTTATTCTGTCCAAAATAAAATACAAGGTCTTTATCTGCAAATATAACGCATCCAGCTCCAAGAAGCAGAGCACTTTACAAAGAACATTTTTCACTGTATTAGAAAGTCACAAACATAAGGCAAGGTACTTAGAACAGTGTGGAGTGCGTGTGAGATACAGCTGAGGTCGCATTACATAAATCGAGGCATGATGGGAAATGGCCACGGACCACTTGGATTTTTACATTATAATTTAATTTAAATAGAGATGAAGTGCTTGGCCCAGAATCCATCAGTCAAGTGCAGAGCCAGGATTAAAACCCTAGCGTCAGTTCTAAGGTAAGAACCAAAACCAGAGAACATGCTGCTTTTCCATTTTTTTGCCTCACACAGTTGCTCTTTCGTAAAACTAAAGGTTATAAAAATCAGCGGCAGGTGGTGTATAGCTCACTATAGATTCCCTATAGACCCTCTGAGGTGAGGTTCTGTAGCTGTGCAGCAGGAGTTTGCTCTGCATAGTTCCAGCTACACAGAATGAAATGGAAAGCAAAGTTTAAACCGCAAATGCCGGTTGAGCTGAGTCGTTCATCGCACATGCGCAGATTGTGTATGTTTTAAAACATGGAAGCACTAGTGCACTGTTAGTGAGCTGGAGTTTGAAATCGAGGCCCTCACCTTCTTAGCAGAACACCTTCCACCCAGTCCTCAAAGGCCAGACAGCCAACAGCCGGGAACCTTCACCACATTCAGTATGAAAGCCCCTTTTCCATGCCTCTACGGTCAATGACAGCGTGATCGGCCATTTTGCCTGACCATCTGTCAATCACGCTGTATTTGAGTAAGCGACCTTCCATGTGAAACTCAAGCTGGAAGGCTTGTTGTGACGTGTGTAAAAGAGTGGATCATGATCAGGTGCTGCTGTTGCTGGAGAGGAGGAGACAGATAGTTGAAAAAAGCTGTGTGAAGTACTGGTGTAGAGTAAGAGTGTCTGCACTGTGTACAGGTGTCTGCATCCGCATGCATCTCTACAGGTGGAAATGGAGAGAGCATCTTGACCCTGATGGTGGGCAGAGCACACCAGTTAACGCACACCCTCAGTTAGCAGACGAGATGAGTCTTCGGTGCTTTCCTCAATGAAGTGTGGTCCTGAGTTTGCGGAAGGTCAAATGGAATCTTGTTCCATGCAACAGCCCCAAGAAAATTGATTGCTCTCCCACCCACCCTTGTCCACTTGATTCTAGGCACTTGAAAGAGGTGGGTCACACTAAGATAAAGCGCCTTGTCAGGAGGGTATTTGATCATTTTAGTTGCAAAAGTAGAGGGACTCAGGCATATAATAAGCTTTGTGCACCTGACCAGCAGTTATACAGAGAAAGCAAAAGCGTTGCTTTATTGGTAGCCAGTGCCATGTCTTGAGGTTGGGAGATGTGCTCATATTTCTTTGAGCCAGGAACCTTTCTTATTGCATTATTTGGAATACATTGCTGCTCTATTAATGAAGATTCTGGCAGCCCTAGGTAGATACTGTTGCAGTTTACCAATGCATTATTTATTTAGGCATCCATAGTTCCAACTGTGGGTGCATCTGCCAATCAGAAGGAGCTTTATTTTCTCGCCATTCAATATCTGGAAGTTATTATTCGTCCACCTTTAAACCTCCTTCACGGTGATTGAGGTTGTACAGCGCATTCACAACATTCTTATCCAGGTAGAGTAGCAATTGGCTATCATCTGCATAAGAGATGGTGGTAAAACCAAATGAGCAGGTCAGGCTTAACAAAGATATGTTAAGCAAAGGTTATTGAGAAGAATAGGATATATGCGTGCACCTGGTGTGGTGTGTCTTTCTATTGATCATATCCAGGACCTCAAACATATGGGGTAATCTCTGGCATGATAGTGTTAATCCCTGGCCTGCGAGGGCCATTCTTGGCATCTTATGGGTGTGTCTGGCGAGATTAAACCTATACTTGGCATAAGGGTGGGCATTCTTGCCATATTGTTGGTGTTCTTTGGAGTATGGTTCACTGACACAATGGAGGCTATTCCTACCCCATTGTGGACATATCTTGCATGCTGTGGCCATAACACACGACTGACATAATCGTGGCCATAATGTTTATTTATTTATTTCCATTTTTCTATAGAGTACCTCAAATACATTACTGTGCTTTAACAATATAAGGCTAAAAAAGTTAAATACTACTGAGTTTTCCAAGTCAAAAAAGGTGTTGGCAGTTTAAGCGTGATGGTGCCTGCCCCTGGCAAAAAGTGGTCCTGTCGTAATGGCAGTGATTCTTCGCATATTGTGGGCATCTGTTGCATAATTGGGTGGCGACTTGAATAACTGTGTAATTCTTACTATTCTAGACATTCATAGTATGATAGTGTTGGCCATTCCTAGAATACTGTTGGTACTCCAGCCCAAGCATAATTGAAGCCCTAACATATTAGTGGCCATTTCTGCAATAACACGTGCAGCACTTCATGCTTCTGCAGGAGTAACTGGATTGGTGTATATTGCGTCATCAGCAATGGATGCTACGCAAATCCCTGGTGTCTGACCTGGTTCAAGGGGCAACGGGCAAGAATGGGCTACTAGGTCTTAACTCTGGGGGCTGGGGTCATTTGCCTCTGCTATTCTGGGGTCCGTCCTTTTATGATTCCGAAATCTGGGCCAAGCACAACCTTCTCAGCACTTGATTCTCAGTGGTAGCGACAGTGAGCAGTCACAGGCTTCTCAGGGAGGTATTACGTGCGTGATTCAAGCTCAGGACTGAACAATCACATAGCAGCGTAGTCACTGACTGTCCACCCCTGTGCTTATTGTTTATAAAAGGAAAGTACTTTAATAAACTTCACAAACAAAATACCATATTCTACAATATGCAGGTAAGAAACCTACTGACACAAGACCACTGTATCCAGGGATCTGGGATCCTGTCTTCTCTCTCTCTCTCTCTCTCTCTCTCTCTCTCTCTCTCTCTCTCTCTCTCTCTCTCTCCTCTCTCTCTCTCTCTCTCTCTCATGGCAGGTTTAAGGCTCAGGTGTTATGCTGCCCCTCATTCAATGTTTGTTCGCTCAGTTAACAGTCTCAACCAGAATTTTAAAATCCCACCAATGCAAGCTCTTTGTGTATGCTGGTCACGGCTGGGACCTGCAGCACACATCTGGTCTCTCTCCCTCCTGTGGGAGGAGATGCTCCAACTGTGAGCACGGCGGCACAAAGGTCTAGTCCTTGGAAGCAGTTGCGGAGGCTGCCACCCAGAATCTATTCTGGCAGGCAGGCTCCGGCATTGCGATGGTCCGTGGCTGGTTGCAGAGACACTTCTGGGCTTCAGGTGAGTTGGACGGTGAGTTGTGAGGTCACAGGGCTGCCACAATTCCTTCTAAAGGTGTCACAGCTCTGACTCAGTTCACAGCAATGGGACAGGGTGTAGCCCACATAGGTCCAGGCAGTTATCACAGATGCACAGTGTGCTTTAGCCCCACCTTCAATACCTGCAGCAGCCTGGTCAGCTCAGGCACAGTGTTCAAGCTCACGATGGCATGGTCCACTTGGGCAAGCTTCAGGGCAGGGCCACGGTACATGGCCTCTTGGGCAAAAGAGTTTGCACACATATTGCTCTCTCTTGAGGCTCTCTAGGTAGACCAACCCTAAGCTCAAAGATCAGCTGCTTTTGCTTGCCCTGGTTGGTCATTCCTCCTGTAGGGTTGCTACACTCCTTCCTTTTCTTCTCAGGCAGATCAACCTCCAGGCACCTGAGGACAGATAGTCAGCTGTTCCTTCCAGGTCAGAATCCAGGTGATGTTCTCCCACCTCTGGGAAGCTGGCAGTCAGGAAGACACCAGCTCTAGTTAAACAGCAGACCTTTGAGTCCTCTGCGGAGACCTCCCTTCCTTGGTCAAAGAGAGCTTGGACTGGAACAGTAAGTGGACGAGCAGCTCCCACTTTTATATGGTTAAAGCAGATAGGGAATGTGTATTGTCTGTCTGCACTCTCGGACCTGGTTTGGTTGATTCTTCTTTCATGTTTTCTTTTCTTGGCTGTATTCTAGACGCAGCCATTGTATAGAGTGATGCTCCTCATGGAAGAGTTGTCTTCAGTTTGGACACCCACAACAGAGGTACAAAGAGGTGTAAGCTTTGAGCACCTGGCTATCGACAGCAATACTGATCCATGTTCAGGTGAGAGACAAAAGGCTGGCTTCTCCTAAAAGACCTTTCACACTCTGAACAACATTGGCTGCAGTCCCACTCCTCACCCCTCCACCTACCATAGCAAATGGCAGTGCTCAGGAAGACTAATCAGCAGTCCCTCTCAGCAAAATTACCTAATGGAATTTCTAAAGTTAGCCCTGCCACTTCTTTCCCCACTTCATTGTGCACACGCTTGGGGCTCCTTACCAGGTCTAGGACCTCCATCATTTCAAGGGGCATGCCTAGGCCTTCGCGCACACACTAGATTAGTGTGAGGCTGGGCAAAAATCAAAATCCAGGATACCAGATACTCGCAGCTGGGCACTCAGAGCAGGGAAACACAATGCTGGACACATTCACGCCCCAACACCTAGCCATGTATCATGTGGAATTGAGTACATATTACACATGTTGGAAATGAGCAGTCATCTACTCATGGGTTCTTAGCCCATGTTTCATACATACCTACTAGTAGGCCGTAGACAACTCGAAGTCTGGACTGATAGTATAGTGACAGAAAATGTAAAATCTAGTGTACTCCATCTGTATACTACCTTAGTGAATCAGTAGTTAGCATCACTGGCTGTCTGCACATTTATGGAGAGGGTTTGTTTACTGTAGACGTGTGCCATTTCAACAGGTGGCACAAATGTGACATGTGCAATCCAGGACACCTAGGAAGGTTGGGAAGTTAGCTATGGCATTGATCTTTGTCTTCACTTCTTGCGGTTGGGATCTGGTTTGGGACACCGAGGAGCTGAGGCATGCATAAAGGCCACTGTGTGAGACCCCAGGTACTTCTGCACATGCGCACTGGAAGGAGCCTGATACTAAGAGATGCATTACATGTGCTGGCATTGTATGCAACCTGCATGTTTTTGATAAATGGGGGGCAGTGTGCTCTAGGAGCCACAACATAATATCCCTGTTAGTCTATATGTATCATCTCCTCAGGTTTTCCAAAAAGTGTCACCCTCACTTTGAAAAATTTTTCCCTGCGTTACTGCGTAACCCTTTTCTGGGGGGCGTTTCTGACAAACTGTAGCAGTTGTTGTCCGTATCGAAGTATTACAACCTACATTTAAACTTTTGGGGGGAAAGGGGGAGTCTTGGTGCTTTTTATATGTCTTATATATTTTAGCTGATTCTGCGCATTCTTTTTACCTGTTTAATTTGGTGCACGGTTTGGCACTAAGTAACGCTAGACTGTGTGATGGTTTGTGTTAATGGCTTTTGGTGTTTGTGCTGTATGCACCCTGTAATGGCCACTGCACTGCCCTTGCTCAGACATAACCGTTTGTGCAGTTTAATACATATGCACCTCAGTGTTTTTTATCTGAATTATTAATGACATTGATAACAGCCGGGCTGGTAATGTTACAGTAATATGTGCACTGTTGATTGGTGGCAATGAGTATTCTGTATGATATTGCAATATTACAATCCCTTTTCAGCACAATTTGCACCTGCAAACCCCAGGTAACCGAGTGGTCTAAAGTCCCCATTTCTTTTTTTGTGTAAAAAATGTTATTGCAATTTTTTAATTCAGTATAAACACTTTTGCAGGTCAAAATGTCATTAATCATCATGTGGCAATTTGGTGTATAAAGATAAAATACAGATGAGCATTCTGCACGAAAGCCGTATATAATTTAGCAGGAAAAGAAATAAGATTCTCTTAAGAAGTCCCCACTCTACTGGGCTGGGGACCTCCTATTCTCTCCCAATTCTGCTATTTAAATTTTTTTTTAAATTCCACCGCAGCACCTATATCTGTTGTGGGGTGCAACCTCTTCCTACATAAAAGGCCTCTCCAACCTTTCCCTGTAAAAAAGGAGGTTCACTAGCTCTACAGAATATTGCAATGTCCCTTTGTGCCACCACTATCCCCAAACGTAAAAAAAGCCTTCTGGTGACGGTGGGCAGTCCCTTTATATGAAGTAGAGCTTGTTTTGGGGAAAGCCAAGTACTTTCGACAAGGCTCTTGACACTTCTCTCCAGAAAATTTGAATGGTTGGACAGCCAAAGATATTCTGGGAAAAGGTGGCAACCTAAGAATGACATGATCGCAAACAGAGGGGACAGGAATCGCAGCCCATTATCCATATTCTTTCATGATTTGTAGTAAATTCTGTGTAAATATTTGAACCAGATCAGGTGGTACTAGGGGGAGATGGCCACCTCTCTAGGAGCTACAAGTGTGGCCTGTTCCTTTAAGAAACATCTGCCTCCCATGCCTGTGGCAGAGCCGGAAATGCACCAAGAGTATTCATAATTAATGGTTTATAATAGTCAAATATAATTTTGTTGCCAAGAGCCGCCCTTATAAGCTTAGCCTCTAGAGGGCTAAAGGCAGCTATTTCCCCCGCATCTTTCTTATAAGGGGAAAGCATGTTCCACACCTGTAAAGAAGGATAAAACTGGGATATGTGTATATTAATTTCCCATTAAAGATCTGGAAAGGTCCCTAGCTACAGCTGAGAAAAGACATCTCTAAGATAGGAAATCCTTATTACCTGGGTCAGTCAAGTTCCGTGCAAAGGAAGGGCTCATCTTATCTGCCCAATGAATAGCATGTAATGGTTCATGTCATACTTCAAAAATCATCACTGTGGCTGGGGATGTGGCAGCTGGAGCGTAGCCTCCCATAGATGTATTGCAGAGGAGGTCGATCCATGAGGACCCATCTCCCCATAGCAGCGGCAGGATCACAACGAGGGCCACGTATCCAGTCAATTTATACCCAGCAGCTGAGAAGCCCGAAAGTATGAAAGGATGTCAATTAAACCAAGGCATCCACCATATTGTGATTTAAAGCACTTGGCCATGAAAGTAAGAGGGATGTTAACCTACTCAAAGGAAGCTCTTGAGGAGTAAATTATTTTGTTTTTTAAAAAGGAATGTGGAATGAGTAGTTTTGAAGATTGTAGAGTGCCCTCAGGGGGGACACCAATTTTGTTGCTCCCCATCCGTCCATCAAAGACATAAAGAGGGGGGGAACAACACACCTAGCACCATATTATGCACAGAGGCCCGAGGGTACAACAGGCGAGTAGGCCTGCTTCCTGTGCCCCCAGGGCACTATGGCGTCACAGAAGGGGCCTCAGAAACTTGTACGGCCTCTTCTGTAAGCACACATGTCGCTTTGTCCCTGTGCCCACGCCCTATTACAGATGCCGGCACAGAGGCAAACAGGCCCTTAGGAGGCGCATTGACAGTGAGCCTCAAAAAGGTGGTGCACTGTCAGTATGCAACATGAGGGCACTCTTCTGGAGGGGATAAAGATGGTCCCATACATATATATATATATATATTATCTACTGGTGGTCGCCAGTAGATAGTTATAGTTAGGACCTATTTTCCATAGGAAATCCGCAACATTCTATTTAAAATAACTCTTGCGTCGGTTGACGAATCTTCGCGAAATTTTCAAACTTTATGGTCCGCTCCGGTCCGCTCCTACCCTGAAAGTTTCGGGGTGATTTGTCAAGCGGGGGCCGAGAAAAAAGGGGGGTCCCAAAACGTGTTTTCCCCATTCATTTTCCCATAGGAAACTTTAGCCACGGCTACAGCCCGAACTGCTTTACGGAATTACACAAAATTTGGCAAAGAGGTAGTTCTTGGTTCAGAAAGAACCCTTTTTGTTAAATGGTGTAAATCCGTTCAGTAGTTGCGGAGAAATTAAAAAAATAAGAGTCAAAAATCAATTTCCCATAGGAAACTTTATGCAAGGCTACAGCCCGAACTGCTGAACGGAATTACACCAAATTTGGCAAAGAGGTAGTTCTTGGTTCAGAAAGAACCCTTTTGTTAAATGGTGTAAATCCGTTCAGTAGTTGCTGAGAAAATCAAAAGTAAAAACACATATATATCTGGGCGGAGCCTAACCACACATGTCATCGTGAGATCTGATTGGCTGTCAGCACTTCATCCTGGAATTGCTGGCAGCCATCTTGGGACCAATATAAATGATAGTACCCCATTGAAATGCATTGTAGTGAATCGAAGATTTTGAGGGTTACCAAAAGGAGAACTATAAAGGGTGATAACAGACTTTAGTTACATTAGAATTCATTTGTTGATGGTACCATACTAATTTCAGGAATTGTGGTGTGTTCTAAGGTGATTTTACCCTGTGAAAAACCTTCTGCTGGGATATCATGAATCATGTTTGAGAGAAAACTATTTTCACATGCTTGTCCCATACAGTTTTGGAAGGTGCTCCAGAAGCTAAAATGAGAGCATATTTTCTGTAAATTCACATTATCTTTCTCAGTCATGTGAGAATGAAGTCTGACATTCTCAGTAAAACATGTACATCCAACAAGGGCAGAGACTGTCAGTTGATTCCTTTGTGTTCTACTGCAGCTTCCCAGAGTGTTCTAAAGAACAACTAGAGTGCTAACAGACTTACTTATGACAAAAGTATGGCACACCTGAAGCCATCTTGATTGGAATAAACTGGTAACACTTAACACATTTAATTTAAAAAGGAACAAAATGATGGGGTTCATCTTGTCATAGAAATTATGGTTAGTGCTCTGGAAAGAAAAATTAGGACATGTTTCAAGTGTGATCTCAAATATCTTCCTGTTATATTTCAACAGGAGCAGCCTGTCAGTTGATGCCTTTGTGTTCTACTGCAGCTTCCCAGAGTGTTCTAAAGAACAACTAGAGCGCTAACAGTCTTACTTATGACAAAATTATGGCACACCTGAAGCCATCTTGATTGGAATAAACTGGTAACACTTAAAACATTTAATTTAAAAAGGAACAAAATGAGGGGGTTCATTTTGCCATAGAAATTATGGTTAGTGCTGCAAAAAGAAAATGTAGTGCATGTTTTAAGTGAGATTTCAAATCCTCTTCTATTTCATTAGAAAATTCTGACATGCAGACTGAAACAATCACTTTCAATACCAGCAGTAGACTTCCAGTTAACTCCTAGGTGAGCAGTAGCTTTACTACAGTGATCTAATGAACAACTAGAGTGCTAACATTCTGAATTTATGGCAAATGTGTGACACATCTGAATGCCTTCTTGATGGAATCAAAGTAAAAAACTGAAAGCATTTCCTACTGAGGAGACTGTAGTAAATGAGGAAATTAGGAAACTTCATAACAAATAAGTCTCCCAAGATGGCCACCAGAGAAAAAAGAGCCCAAATGTAGCACAAATATCACCCAGAGGTAGCCCACGTATAGCCCAATGACAGAAGTGTGCAAAACACTTTTTATTTTTGTTTTTTTGCAGTTTTATATAGTGCAGACTGGTCAGGTATTGGAGTGCTTTACATGAGCATTGGTTACATCACACAAGGACAAATTCATGTTGGTTGACCCCTACACTACCCAAACACCACTGCACTACCCTAAACCCTAAAACACTACCCCCAGCACGACCCCTTCACTACCCAAACACAACTGCACTACCCTAAACTCAAAAACACTACCCCCAGCACGACCCCCTACACTACCCAAACACCACTGCACTACCCTAAACCCTAAATTGACCCCCTACACTACACAAATACCACTGCACTACCCTAAACCCTAAAACACTAGAACCCAGCACGACCCCCTACAGTACACAAACACCACTGCACTACCCTAAACCCTAAAACACTACCCCTACACTACACAAACACCATTGCACTACCCTAAACCCTAAAACACTACCCCCAGCATGACCCCCTACACTACACAAACACCACTGCACTACCCTAAACCTTAAAACACTACCCCAGCACGACCCCCTACACTACCCAAACACCACTGCACTACCCTAAACCCTAAAACACTACCCCCAGCACGACTCCCTACACTACACAAACACCACTGGACTCCCTAAACCCTAAAACACTACCCCCAGCACGACTCCCTACACTACCTAAACACCACTGCACTACACTAAACCCTAAATCTACCCCCAGCATGACCTTCCACACTACCCAAACACCACTGCACTACCCTAAACCCTAAAACACTAACCCCAGCATGACCCCCTACACTACCCAAACACCACTGCACTACCCTATACCCTAAAACACGACCCCGTACACTACACAAACACAACTGCACTACCCTAAACCCTAAAACACTACCCACAGCATGACCCCTACACTACACAAACACCACTGCACTACCCTAAACCCTAAAACACTACCCCTACACTACACAAACACCACTGCCCTACCCTAAACCCTAAAACACAACCCCCAGCATGACCCCCTACACTACACAAACACCACTGCACTACCCTAAACCCCCTACACTATACAAACACCACTGCATTACTCTAAACCCTAAAACACTACCCCCAGCATGACCCCCTCACAACACAAACACCACTGCACTACCCTAAACCCTAAATAGACCCCCAGCACGACCCCCTACACTACCCAAACACCACTGCCATACCCTAAACCCTAAAACACTACCCCCAGCATGAACCCCTACACTACCCAAACAGCACTGCACTACCCTAAACCCTAAAACACTACCCCAGCACTACCCCCTACACTACCCAAACACCACTGCACTAACATAAACCCTAAAACACTACCCCCAGCACAACCCCCTACACTACACAAACACCACTGCACTACCCTAAACCCTAAAACACTACCCCAGCACGACTCCCTACACTACCCAAACACCACTGCACTACCCTAAACCCTAAATCTACCCCCAGCACGACCCCCTACACTACCCAAACACCACTGCACTACCCTAAACCATAAAACACTACCCCCAGCATGACCCCCTACACTACACAAACACCACTGCACTACCCTAAACCCTAAAACACTACCACCAGCATGACCCCCTACACTACTCAAACACCACTGCACTACCCTAAACCCTAAAACACTAACCCAGCACGACCCCCTACACTACCCATATACCACTGCACTACCCTAAAGCCTAAAACACTACCCCAGCACGACCCCCTACACTACTGCACTACCCTAAACCCTAAAACACTACCCCCAGCACAACCCACTACACTACCCAAACACCACTGCACTACCCTAAACCCTAAAACACTACCCCCAGCACGACCCCCTACACCACCCAAACACCACTGCACTACCCTAAACCCTAGAAAAGAAACCCCCACCCCATGCCCAATCCCCCTTACCTCTCACTCCTCGTGGTTCCTCTCTCCTCGTGGTTCCTGCTTCACGTCGTCTCTGAGGGGCGGTGCACGTCGTTGTGAGGAAATGGAACAGCCTCTGTTTCCTTACAACGACATGGATCGTCTACATGTTTTTAGAACGCATGGTCATTTACCATACATACCTTTACAACAAAATTCGTTGTAAAGGCATGCGTGGTAAATGACCATGCGTTCTAAAAAATGCGTAGTAATGACTTTCGTGATGTACAACGCATGCGTGGTAATGCATGCGTTGTAATGGTATCGCAAAGTAAAAAGTCGTTGTAACGGCTGTTTACCGATCGAAGCTGGCCCCTGTTCTTCAGTGAGACGTTTATTTGATTAATTAGGAGGAAGGAATATGTTTTTTTTACCGAAAAGTGCATTCCCGGCTGTTGTATTGTGAAAGTGTCCGCGTGGCCTGGTTTCACTTCCGGTGAGAGAGTGGAAGAGTCTGTTTGGATCTAAAGGAGTTCTGTTGTTGGACGGGGCCGGCGCGACATGTCATCAGAAAACATAGCTAATGGAAAGCATCCTCCCTGAAGTGTGGAGCAGTGCCATGAGAGGTCAACGAGTGTGCGTCCCACCGCAGTATGACCGTACCGCGTGACCCATGTGCCACCTCCAGGGTACGGGAGGCAGAAGCGGCATCGCAGGTCCTCTTGAAGACCGTTGTAGCACTAATTCTACATTTTGGTACTAGGGCATTTTAACTTCGTTGTTCCTGCCAGATATAAAGAGAATATCCTGTGTTATTCAGTGCCCTCGTTACCTTTTTTGTGGGTTGTGGTGCTTGTCACTTCGCTGCCCCGCCGGTGCACACGACTGGGCACCCCACCTCGTGTGCCATCTGCAGGGCCTCTGCCCACGGATCACTGGTTTCGGTTTCTGGAGTGGCAACATAAACAGTTGCTCCCAAAGGACTAGCCTGAACACTTAGGTGAATATCCCCTGCACCAGCATTCCACGGAAATTCTTTCCTAGCTCTCCCACGTCAACGAGGACGTCATAATAGCACGGCTCCGCTCGCGACACCGTATGACGTCATCGGAGCCATAAGAGAACCTCGTCGGCGTGCTGACGTCAGTTCCACCCATTTTTTCCGTGCCACCGAGGCAAACAGGGGACCGAGACATTTTCACAGGTATACATAGTATAATAAATATATATATATTCACTGAAAAAACCATAGGTTTCAGGCACGTTATAGTTAGAAATTAGCATTTAAAAAACCTTAGAAATTCACTGAAAAAACCATAGGTTTCAGGCACGTTATAGTTAGAAATGAGCATTTAAAAAACCTTAGAAATTCACTGAAAAAACCATAGGTTTCAGGGGCGTTATAGTTAGTTGGACATTTCACTCGTACAAAACCATAGAAATTCCCCCGTTATAGTTAGTTCAGCTAACTATAACTCGCGCGCCCGCAATGCACTGCTGATGACGTCACATATTACATCACTCATGACATGGTCAGTGACATCACTCATGACATCACTGATGACATCTCAAATGACATCACTGATGACATCACTGATGACATCATCCAGTGAATGTGTGTTTTTCTGAAAATTAAATATGTTTTATATATGTATATCTCAAGGTCGATGGAAGAATAAATGGGTATATAAGTGTCTAAATGGATGATTTTGTTTTGTAAAATTGATTGTATAACTGACTAAGTGTATCTTAGTGAATACATGGGTTAGTGAGTAATGTTTAAATATGAAAATATCTGTATCAGTCTCTCACTTTATGTATAAGTGGCTGCATGGGTTGGTGAGTAGCTACATGAGTGTCTATATGGGTTATTAGTTGGTTTTTTGAGTATCAGTATGAGTGTCTGTATGGTTCGGTGGGGGTATTACTTAGTGCATAGATGCATGAATGAGTGACTCACTGTTTGTATGTGTTGAAGACAGCATGTGTGCAGGACTGTATAGGTGGATGAGTATGTGTATGGGTGTGTTAGTGAGTGAATGACTGTCTCAATAGTGTCTTTATGAGTAACTACATATGTTTTAAACTAGTATATGTGAGTATTGGTGTATATAAGTGAGTATATGTGAGAGTGAGAGATTGGAAGAGTTCCTGTACAAATAAGTAGGTGTTTCTATAAGTGATTGTTTAAGAGAGTAAGTATGTGTAAGTTTCTGTAGAAGTAAGTGTGGTAGTGTGTGTATAACTGTATATGCAAGTAAATGGATGTTTGATACTTTGTTTGCATGTGTGACTATGTGTGTGAGTAACTCTATGGATGAGTGGCGGTGTGTAACAGGATGTATAGGTGTATGAGTACATAAGATGAGTGAGTACATGTATGAGTGACTGTATAGGGACTGTTGGTGAATGAGTGGATGTGTGTGTAGATCTTGGAATTACTGAATAGGTGTGTTGTAACTGGTATTGGTATGTCCATTGTTTTGAAAATGTTAGTTTGTATTTTTGAGTGTGTGTATCAAAGGTTATATTAGGGTGAGAGGAGGTCTGCCACTCTATCACAAGGATGATGTCATCAGTGATGTCATCAGTGATGTCATTTGAGATGTCATCAGTGATGTCATGAGTGATGTCACTGACCATGTCATGAGTGATGTAATATGTGACGTCATCAGCAGTGCATTGCGGGCGCGCGAGTTATAGTTAGCTGAACTAACTATAACGGGGGAATTTCTATGGTTTTGTACGAGTGAAATGTCCAACTAACTATAACGCCCCTGAAACCTATGGTTTTTTCAGTGATGTATATATATATATATATATTTGAGAACGCTGCGTCGCCGCCGCACCACTCGTCCCGGGTGCTTTACTCAAGCGGTGGTGAGCCGCTAATCCTGCAAACACAAACGGCGCTTGTCATCCGACGCCAATGATGAGAGCACACACGGGAGCAGTTAGAGCAAAAAGTGCTTTAATGTGCAGACCCCTTGCACTGACAGACGCGTTTTGGCTAGCGCCTTCTTCTATGTCAGTTAGTTGTTGTTCCCGGCAACATTTTAACCCAACAGTGTGTCACATGTGAGTTAATGAAACAAACGATGGCCCACAATTCAAAGTTGAATACTAAATATCATGGCGGCCATTTTGCAACGTAATTTGGAACATGGACGAGTGGAAAAGACGTAAATATAACAAAAAAGGTGATAAGTGCAATTAAAAACAATTCTTACGAGGGAACAATATTATTTCGTTGTCCAAACACACACCTATTATATTCAATTAATATTGATAATTCATTTTGCATGTGTAACATGGGTGTTTGTATATTCCAGTCAAATACATTTATATACATATAGACAACGTGTCTCCCTCGTTTTAATTATTAAGCCCTGAATGGGCAATCGTGTCACTTAAGCTCAGAGGGGCGGTTTATCGGGACAAAGTGCAGTATTCGATTTTAACAGGGACCCGCTCTATGTATTTCATAATCCTCATTCTAGTGCAAATGAACCCACATCTCTTCATCATTGTTCAATCCCATAGGAGCCTTGGTTTGAAGATCTATTATATATTTTGACTCCAGGATATGCAGTTTCCTAACTCTATCTCCTCCCCTTTCACTTCTCTGAATCTGATCGATACAAAAGAATTTCAGGTCTCGATTGCTTTGGTGAAAAGTTTCGAAGTGGCGGGCAACGGGATAGGTTACATCCTTTTTTGTAATCGCACGCATGTGTTCGAGAATGCGTTTTTTTGTTGGATGTATTGTACTACCTATGTAGCGTTTGGGGCAGGGACATTCCAGACAATACACTGTATGGTCTGAGTTACAGTTCAGAAGTTGCTTGATAACTCTAGTAGGTCTGGGATCCCCTTCTCTACCTTTATAGTTAGTGACCTTATGACTGTATTTGCACGCCTTACATTGCATGCAAGGATAGAAGCCTACAATCTTCTTCGCTGTTGAGGTTGTGGTAGCAGCAAAGTGACTATGTGTTAGATGGTCACTTAGAGATTGGCATCGTCTGTATGTAATCTGAGGATGTACTGGGAGGATTTGTTTTAAAACACTATCGGTTTGGAGAATGTGCCAGTTCTTTTTAAAGATCTGGACAATATCTCCAGACCTCTCATTGAACTTGGTTATCATTCTGGTCACCCCCTCCTGTTTTTGTTTCTTAGGCTTAGTGGCTGTCACCAGTTCCAGTCTACTGACTTGATCAACCTTTCTCTCTGCTTGGCATAAGTCAGTATTGGTGTAACATCTAGCTTTAAATCTAAGAAGGGCTTGATTCTTTGCCTCCTCATAATCCTGCTTGGTTGTACAGTTACGTTTTAATCGCAAGAGTTCACCGTAAGGAATATTTTTGACTAGGCTTTTAGGATGGTGACTCCCTGCGTGCAGGACAGAATTGCCTGCCGTGGGTTTCTTGTATAGCCTAGTTAGCAGGTTGTCGCCCTCTATATAGACTTCCAAGTCCAGGTAACTAACTGTAGTGTCACTATTCTGTCCTGTAAATGTCAAGTTCAGATCATTGTTGTTAAGAGAGGCAATGTACTCCTCAGCCGAGGAGCGACTGCCTCGCCATTTTATAAAAAGGTCGTCTATGTATCTAGCCCATAACGTTGACTTGTCCATCCAAATCTCGTACTGTTCGCCCCAGGCCACGTGCTTCTCCCACCAGCCCACGAATAAATTTGCGTAGCTGGGGGCGAAGCACGTGCCCATCGCGGTACCGCGTTGCTGTCTGTATAGTTGCCCAGAGAACATAAAAATATTGTTTTCAAGGCAAAACTTAATCATGTGTAGCAGCATTAGATTGTGTTTCTGGAAGGTGAGACATCTCTTATTCAAGAACCATTTTACTGCTGTCATGCCATCATCATGTTTTATGCATGTGTATAAGCTGGTTATATCAAGTGTAATGAGAAGCATATCTTTCTCCCATGTACTACCCTCTATTAATCGTAAAAAGTCCTGAGTATCTTGGACATACGAGGATAGGTCCTTTACCAGGGGAGCTAAAAAATAGTCAATATATGTTGAGGTGTTCTCTAAAAGTCTGTTAATCGAGGCCACAATGGGTCTGCCCGGAGGATTGACCAAGTCCTTGTGGATTTTTGGAAGGTGGTAAAAGGTCGGGAGGACCGGTTGTTCACAATGCAGGAATAAGTACTCGTCTTGGTCCAGCATTCCTTCATCTCTCCAGTCCAGCAGTAGTTGATGGAATGTTTTGATGCACTCAACATATTCCTCTCTTTTTATCGGTAGATAACATTCTCTCTCATTAAGCTGTCTCATGGCTTCCTTCTGTTAATGGCTTTTGTTGAAGATCACAATATTTCCTCCCTTATCCGAGGGCTTTATCTAAAGTGTTTCGTCTCCTTTTAAAGATTGAATAGCTTCCCATTGTTTCTTCGGAATATTGTAACGACGTTTCTGCCGGTTGCTGTTGCTAGCCAAGATTTTTAGATCCATGATGATGGCCTCATTAAAAACGTCAACTGCATCGGATGGAACCTGGGGAATCACTCTCGATTTTCGTTTTAGATTACTTTTCCCGCTCGATTGTGTGATCCCTGCTTCCGCAAGACAGACATCTACACTGATATTTTCACAGGCACCCTCCCCACTATATATATATATATATATATTTGAAAAAACTATAAACACTGAAATTCAACAAATTCAACAGTTATATAGTTCAGTGAGGTAACTAAGGTTTGTGTCCCTGCCATGCACTGCTTATTAGCTCACATATTGCATCACTCATGACATGTTAAGAGACATAACTGATGACATCACTGATGACCTCTCAAATAACATCACTGATGACATCACTGATGACATCATCCAATGAATGTGACAGTTTTCTATACACTTTTTATACTGAAAGGTATCAGCGAGCTACACCTAGACCCAATGTTCAACCACCTCTGTAGTGCTAATGGGCATAACCTTTTGCTACACGCAGGACATAATGCCTATTTATGAAAGCAGCCACACTTAGCAGAGATTATGCTCTATTTTACTAGTATTCAGGCGTGCGAGAAACATAAAGTGTCTGTAGTCATTAATGCATTCAGCAATTTATTAAACCTTATATACCGTTCAAAAGAGTGTTTGGTCATTATTTACCTTAATGAGATATACCTGTTAAATACCTAATCTGACAGAGAATTTTAAGTCAACTGCTTCATATCTGTGCTTTTGCCACTGATAAGGCATGTTTGTAAAAATAACTAACACATATTCTTGAAATGAGCAGAATGGTGTACACCATTACAACAATGCTTACAATCATTCTGCGACTTGAATCGTTTGTGAGCCACCCATAGATTTTTCATGCTTCAACAATGTATTATGTCCCAGAATTTTCATTGAACTTCTAGAAGCAAATATCTGTACTTTATAAATCGTCAGTTTATATAACATTTTCGATAACACCACATGACAACTCTTTAATATCAGCATGTGCACAGAAATCTACAGGTGAATAATGTGTTGCAAACATAAACTTTTTTTTTTCTCACATATTTTGGCAACAGGACTTTGATTTAAGCCACAACCTATTTGTAACGTACGTCTGTAACTCACACTAGTTGCACTCAGTCTCTACCTTATTTAAATGAAGTACTGTTTGCACTTACATTTTTTTATCATAGTTAAACTGCGCATCATATATATTTTACCATACTGAATCAAATCAGGCTTGTCTCCAGGACTACACTTTTTATATTTAATGGATGCACCCATGTACATAGAGTCAATGGATGCTATAAATGTGTGTGGGCCCCTTACTAATTACTTTCTTTTCTAAAATGATCGAGCGGTTTATAGCATAATTTGAGGAGCAGCAGCTTGGATGATGTTATCAGTGATATCAGCATTTACGACATTTGATATGTCATCAATTATGTAATTTAACATGTAATGAGTCATGTAATATGTGAGTTCATAAGCAGTGCAGGTTACTGTTAGCTCACTGAACTATAACTGGCAAATTTCAGTGTTTTTTTGCTTTTAAGTGTTCATTTTTAACTCATTATTACACCTAACTATAACATTACATAAACCTTTGGTCTTTCAGTGAGTTTCTAAGGTTGTTTATTAGTATAAGCTAGGATCGTATTACCATATCTGTCTATAACATCTATTTAATCTTTGTTTTTTTCAGTAAATTTCAGTTTTTTAAACATATTCAGCCAACACCTCCACTGTGCACAACTTTCTGACATGTGCAACTGGGGGTTGGCAGAGGCCCACCCTCTGCTGGTGGCCAGCCCACTGAAGCCTGCCCTCTGTGGTCAACTCGCTACCCCTGCTGCTGCTCCCCTCCTGCTTGCCTTCCATTCTCCACCTGTATGCCCTTACCCCCTTCTCCTGCTCCCTGTTGTCAGATTGCTCTCTCTCTGCCGCCCTCCTGTCTGCTCTCTGTACTCAGTCTGTGTGACTGGCCCCTCCCATCTTTCCTCCGTGGTCAGCTTGCTGCCCCTGCCTCCTCTCTCCACTGCCCTCCATTCTCGGTGTGTGTGCTCCTGCCCTCTCTCGCCTGCCCTCCATGGTCCATTGTGCAATCCCTGCCAGCCTGCCCTCTGGGGTCAGCTTGCTAACCCTGCCTCCACCCCCTTCCATCCATTCTCCATGAGCATAACCCGGCCCATCCCTTCTGCCCTCCAAAGTCCATTGTGCTCACCATGTCCATGCAGGCCTACTCGGCGTGGTCAGTTTGCTGCCCCTGCCCTCCATTCACAGTCTGTTTGCCCCTGGCCCATCCCGTTAGCCCTCTGTGGACAGCTTACTGCTCCTGGCCATGCCGTCCTGCCCTACTTGATCATCTTGCTGCCCCTGCCCCTTCCTCCCTGCCCATCATTGACTGTGTGCGAGCACCCTGTTCCCATGATCCATTGTGCTGCTCCTGCCCATGCACGCCTTTTTCTTCATGGTCAGCTTGCTGCCCTGCCCCTCATCCCTGCCCTCCATTATTAGAGTCTGTCTCTGTTCCCTCCCTCCTGTCCATGTGGTCTTTTGTGCTGCCACTACCCTTCCCGCTTGCCCTCTGTGCTTAGCTTGCTGCTTCTACTCACTTCCTCTGTGCCCTCTGTTGTCTGAGTCCAAGCCTCTGCTCCCTCCCTCTTGCCCTGCATGGTCCGATGTTCTGCCAATGCACCTCCCACTTGTCCACCATGGTTTTCTTGTTGTCTCTGCACCTGCCCACTGCCAGCGTACCCTTCGTTGTCCGAGTCTATGCTCCTGCCCCTTCACTCCAGTCCTGTGTGGTCCGTTGTGCTGCCAATGCGCCTCCTACCTGTCCTGCATGGGCCAATGTGCTGCCACTTCCCTTCTTACCTGCTCTGCATGGTCAGCTTACTGCCGCTGTCCTTGCCACCTCCCTGTGTCTTCCATTGTCCAAGCCTATGCCCCTATTCCCGCCCTCTTGCCCTCCAGGGCCCTTTGTCCTGTCAGTACCCCTTGCACCTGCCCTGCGACGTCTGTTGTGCTACCACTGCCCCTCCCTCCTGCCCAACCTGTGACGTCAGCTTGCTGCTCTTGCCCCCTTAACCCTGCCTACTTTTGTTTGAGCCCAGCCCCTACCGCCTCCCTTCTACCCTCCATGTTAATTTGTGCATGCCCCAGCCCACTCCCTCTTGCCCAGCATGGTCTGTTGTGATTCCACTGCCCCTCCAAGCTGTCCTGTATGATCAGTTTGCTGCTCCTGCCCCTATTCTCCCCTGCCCTTTGTTGCCCGTATAAGTGCCTCTGACCCTTTCACTCATGCCCTCTATGGTCCATTGAACTGCCTCTCCCCCTCTCGCCTGCCCTGCATGGTCTCTTGTGCTGCCACTGCACCTCTTGCCTGCCCTGTGTGGTCAGATTGCTGCCCCTGTCCTCTCCCCCCTGCCCTCTGTTGTGTAAGTCCATGATCCTACGCCTTCCCTTCTGCCCTCCATGGTCCATTGTGTTGCCATTGCCACTGCCTCATGACCTCCATGGTCTGCTGTGTTGCCATTTCCTCTTCTGCCTGCACTGCAAAGTGTGTTGTGCTGCCTTTGCCCCTCCTGCTGCCCTGCATGGTCAGCTTGTTACCCCTGCCCCTGAACCTTTACCCTATGACCCCCATTGTCCGAGTCTGTGTCCCTATCCCTTCCCTTGCCTCCTGCAGTCCATGGTCCATTGCCATACCACTGCACACTCCCTTCTCCCTACCACATTTTGCAGTGCTGCCACTGCCCGTCCAGTCTGTCCTGCATGATCAGCAGGGTTCCACATAACTTACTTGGTCATCTTGCTGCCCCCGTCATCTCCCAACTGCCCTCAATTGTGCGAGCCTGTGTCCCTACCCCATCTCTCCTGCCCTTCATGGTTTGTTGTGCTGCCACAGCTCCTCATCTGTCCTTGCCCTGGGTCCAGCACAAAAAATCTTGGTGTCATAATTGACAACTCTCTGTCCTTGGGCCCCCAGATTAATAGAACGGTGTCCACCTGCTTTGGGACTATTAGGACCCTTAGGAAGATCTCTCAATTTCTCTCCTTCTCTTCCCCAAAGCAGGCAGTTGTTGCCCTCGTGTTGTCCAGATTGGACTGTTGTAATGCTCTCTACCTGGGTATTAACAAGGGACTCGTTCATTGGCTACAGCTGGTGCAGAGTGCTGCTGCCAGACTGGTGATGGGCCTTCCCAAATACCAGTCGGTTTCAGCTACTATCAGTAAGCTGCATTGGCTCCCTTTGGCCGGAGAATCCTGTTCAAGGCTCTTTGCCTTGCTCACAAGGCTTTCTATAACACAGGGTCGGAAGGCATTAAAGGGATCTTTCGAAAATATGTTCCTACCAAGCATTTAAGATCTTCCAGTAAAAATCTTGTGACAGTTCCGAGGTTTAAGAGAGCAAGATGGGGGGTAGAGCCTTCCTGCTGCGGCGGCTAAGCTCTGGAATTTCCTTCCCTCCTCTATCTTTGGACAGGAGTCTCATCCTTTTTTCCATAAGGCTCTGAAGACCTGGCTCTTCACCCACTCATCATTGTGAGCCCTCGCATTATCGTCTGTAGGCCACTTACCGCAGCGCCTTGACGCCTCTGGGCTAAGTTCGCGCTTTATAAGGCTAATATTCATTCATTCATTCCTGCATGTTTGGCTTGCTGCCCTTGCCTATCTCCCCACTGCCCTTGAAAGAAAGGCTTCATAATTAAATGTTTTACACAATTGACATGCAACACACAAATGTATTTACTGTGCATTCTTCTCAATTTAATGAACTGTAGACATAGGTTGCATATTAAAGTAGACAACAATAGTCTGCCATATTTCTTCTTATCGTGCATCTTCTTTTTTCATTTCAGGAGAAAAGCTATACGAGCAACTTGAACAATGTATCTATTATTTTCCTTTTCTTGTGTGAATGTTTAACTTTACGCTATCCTCAGAGCACGTAGCAACGAGCACTTGCCAGTGGTTGATTTGTAAAGGAATAAGTGCCTTCGCCTAAACATCTGCTCAGAACCCCACCGCCGGTGCTATTAAAAATATGCAGGTGCAACACAAAGGCTGCGTGGTGTTGAACCTACCTCATGCCTCTTTAGTCTTCTAAGAGACACTCTCTGCCCATTTATCTCGCACGTGCAGGTTCCTGATTTCTCCTTCTGTGATGATTTTTCGGTCTTTTATTTCCTCTGTCTTTTCCCTTTGTGATTTTTCCCTCTTGGTCTTGGAAAATGTATGATGAGGAAAATAAGTGCTGTCCTCCAAAGATGAGTACCGGTGGCCCCCACAGCAACGACCGGCTCAAATTAAGCACTGGCACCTGCGAGAGAACTTCTTGGAATGAACGTATCTTCTTATGATACAGATAACTGAAGTTTGAAGGATGTAGAGAGAGAGAGATTTCATTGTGCTTTAGCTTGTAAAAATAATGAATCTGCCTTATCAGCATGTACTTTAACCTGATTGGTCCCCCTTCATGAGAACTGTATGTAGATGTAGCAAACTGATAAATATCATGAGAAGATTGGTTGATTTTTGGTTATGACTGACTGAATTCCAGTGACATACATCCAGATGCTAAAGATTTATGATTATGTTCTAAATATCCTGTGAAAATCTCAGGGCCCAGGCACCAGTAGAAGAGTAGAGTTGTCATTATTAGAGAAAACCTGCTGTTGGGTTAGGGTCAATTTCTGAAGTCAATTGAACTAATATATGTATCTTGAATGAACGGACGTTTTGCTAATTTGCTTGGTAGAAACAGCAAGTGGAAGTTTGCTTTTTGCTTTTTGATTCTTGATTTTTGTTTTCCTTTGGTCTGACTTGAAAGAAACCATGGTGTCTAATTGAACCAACAAGTGTTGAGTGATAATAACATTAGTGGCAATTGCCTTAGTTATCTTGATGATTGGTCTATTAGTGGGCTTGAATTCTTCTGCTGAGCATACTTCCACCAAAACGGAAGCCAATTTAACTTAATTAGAAGAGCTGTGTGGATTTAACATGAACATTTAACATAAAGATGCGTCGATAGGGAACTTGTCGCAGAATATGTTCTTTAATCTTTTTCGTGAATGTTAATGTGTTGTGCGTGTGCATGACTGCTACATTTGTATTAACTTGCCTGCGCTCACAGCATTAGGCATAACGTACCGTCATATTCTCTCACTTACTCTTTATCCTATAGTGTAATTTCCAGTCTCTTTTACCAACAAGGTTGCTTTCACTATTTTGTTCAAATGTTGACTTGCTTTTAGAAGTGGTGCCTGTGTATATAAACCTGAATCCAAATGTTGGAGCAAAATCTGTAGAAAGGATGGGACATTATTTTAGGTCTGTCACATACATTGATATTCCCTGATTTAAAAAAGAAAGGATCATTTGTAAATTGACTAGGCCTGAGAAGGATTTAATAGAATTGGAGGGAAGGGGGCGCAGGAGCAGTGGTGTAACCAAAGTTTAAGGGGCCCCCCTGCAATGTACACGGAGGGGCCCCCGCTCCGGATTTAATCCGGAGTGCTCAGGCCTGAGTACTGTGCTGAGGGGGCCCCCTGCAGCTCGGGGCCCCCCAGCACCGCGGGGGATGCGGGGGCCTGTGTTACGCCCCTGCGCGGGAGATGCAGAGGAAGGCTAAGAGAGGAGTTAAGATGGGATGGGAGAAGGAAGAGGAAAAGTTGGAAGCTGCAGGAGTACACCCGAAGTTAAATTTGTATTGGCAGCGAGAGGGAAAGCTGTGTTTTATGTGGTGAGAGGAACAGTTTCGGAATCCTCAAATGGTGGGCTGGAGTGAATGTGTACAGAGACTGGAAATTATGGGTGAGCAAATATTTTCAGGGAAGGATCGGGTTATTCTTGGGATTTATTATGTGTGTGGGAAGAATGTGTTTTTTTCAACTTCCTGCAAATTGGATTGTAGTTGCTATTTAGCTTTAGTACTTTCTCAAGTTTATCATGTAGATCAAATAGACGATAAGGGAATAGTGACCCATGAAAGAGCCAAGTGTAGTGCTTCTCAAGCACTAGGTGATATCTTTGGCACAATTATATCTTCTGTAGGGGTAGTTTTAAATGACATAAAGATAAGAAAACTGTCTAATTTGGTTGACCGCCTCACTACTAACACAGCCGGAGCTTTAATTGCTATTAACTCTGAGCTCGTAGCAATAAAAGCAATGGTTTAGCAGTACAGACTTGCCCTAGATATCTTACTTACGAAAGAGGGTGGAGTCTGCCACATTTTACATGTTCAACAATGCTGAATTTATGTGCCTAACAAGCGTAGTGAAATTAAAATGTTTGTTGCTAATATATCTGAGGTTTCTAAAGATTTGAAGGATTTCGAAGAGAAAGGTGCCTGGGAATCAACAGGGAAAGGCTTTACAGCAGTTGGTAGATGGTTTAGTGGTATTGGTAGTGGATTGTTAGGTAGCAAACTAATCCCTGTAATAATCATTGCAATGTCTGTGATATGCTTATTTATTTTTATCAGGAGAATCAAATTAGTAACCGCCAAGAGTGGGCCAGATTTGTAATAGAGGAAAGCAGTTGACCGACAACTGTTATGTAAAGTGAGGTATTGAAGGGAATTATGGAACTAATGTGTGATGACTCCCAGAGTCACCAGAGGGAGGATTGAAAGAATGTTTTCTTAATTAAAGTTTTATCAACTTAGCAACATTAACATGCAATACGCAAATGTATTTACTGTGCATTCTTCACATTTTAATCGACTGTAGTTATCATAGGCTGCATGTTAGAATGGTCAACAGTTGTCAGCCATATTTCTTGTTGTTGTGTGACTTCTTTTTTCAGCAAACTGATGAAATGTATGTTTTAAGCTAATGCAATGCAGACGTGGATTCAGATGCCTTCCACAGTTGCTACAAAAAGCTTTTGCTTGATTCATAGATACTGCTTTTCAGAGGCTTTCCATGCTGACACCGTGATCCTGACTTCTCCCCAACTTTCTCAACTTTTCTTAGCTTAGCCAAGTAGGGTTTCCCTTGATGGGAAAATGAGTCTGCTTTGATTTAATTTGGGAAAACTATATAACAGTGCATTCTGCATTTCAGATTTTGAATTGCTTTGCAAATTTTGACTAATGCATTCTTATGTTGACTGCTGAATTACAACTAATTTGATGATTTTAATTTGTAACTTTATTAATCCATGAATAAAACCTTCAAGGTTTGCAAATGTAATACTCTCTGTCTTCCTTGTGAAGTCTAATGTGCTTCACATTTTTTAACTGGTCTTATTGTGACATCAGCCTCAGTCAGAACTAAGGATTCATCGAAGGAAGTTCAGTCTGAACCTGAATCTGCTCCAAAATGTGCACGGTGCAAAGTACTCTATCACCCTACATGGTCCGTTGTTCTGCCACTGCCTCACCTGCCTGCCCTGCATGGCCCATTATGCTGCTACTGCCCCTTCCACCTGCCCGGCATCGTCATCTTGCTGCCTCTGCTCCTTCCGCCCTACCTTCATTATCCGAGTCCATGCCTCTGTCACCTCCCTCCCCGCAGCGTTCTAATGAGAAACTACAGAGTTCACATTCTGTATATGTGACAAAAGTGTGGCACACCTGAAGAGTTCTTGATGGAATCAGAACTGTAAAACCTAAAGCATATCCTTTAGAAATGAACACAATTAGGGATTTTTTCTCTGAAGGGTGAGAGCTGAACTCTGCAGTTGCAGATTCGTAAGATTTTAAACAGTGAACCACACATAATTTCTTATTTCCTGGAAAAGCATATGTAATCTGTTTGGAGGCACATTTTGTTCTTGCTGAAATAAAAAAAGTAACCCCCTCCGAAGAGAAATGTGACCTCTTCCAGAGCTCTAATGTCTGAAACCCTTTTACAAGTAGCTAAACACAGAAGAATTGATAATTTGGCAGACAACTGTTTTCTAGAAAAAAACTGATTAACAGGCCATAATTAAAGGAATTTTAGAACTATAGAAACATTCCGTTAAGATGAGTATTTAGAGTAAAGTGCAAAGTATAACAAACACCTCTGAAGAGTTCTCCAATAGGATGATTGGCGACTGGAAGGTGGCCTGCTGAAAGTGCAGAACGATAAGAATTTATAGTCCTGTAAGAAAGACCCTCAGAAGTTAAAGATGGCAAGAAATTAAGTATGTAAATGAGACCTGCTGCCATGGATCCAAATTCTGTTCCAAGAACCAGCCAGACCATCTGTCCCAAGATGAACTATCTCCTTTGTGCATTAAATCGGACCATGTTTTGTCAATAAGATTAAGAGCTTGTTCCGAAAATCCTGGCACTTGTAATAGTTTCCTGAAAGTCTCCATGCCACTAAATGTGGAAGATGTTGAGTTACAAATGGATGCAGTTGATGCATTGGATCTAGGAGAAGATCGGGAAATACTGGAAGAATGCATGGACATCGGCAAGATAATTCAAGAAGTAGAGAGAACTAGTTCTGAGTTTTCCAAACAGGAGTTCTTAAAATAATTTCTGACTTCTGTTTTCTGATCTCAAGGGCTACCCTAAGAATCATAGAAAATGGGGTGCAGGCATAAGTTAAGTTCTTCCACTCCTGAAAAGATGCATCTGTCGCTAGAGCCAATGGATCCGGTCTCTAACTATAGAACATCGGGAGCTGAAAAGTCAAGCGGCAGGCAAAAAGATCTATCCGGCATGGACCCCACACCTGCATTATCTTGGAGAATAAGTAAGAATTCAATTTCCATTCGTTGGAATCCCTGAGATGATTTGAGTTCCATTCTTCTATCTTGTTCAATTTGCCAGGAAGATGAACTGCTATGACTGAGATGTTGTGCATGAGGCAATAATGCCAAAATGTCTTGGCTATTTCAGCTGACAAACCTGATTGTGTCCCCCTAAGAAGTTTTATATATTGGACCGTAGAAGAAATATTGTCCAATCTCAAAAGAATACAACAATGGCATCTTTAAAGAGAAAAGAAATGAATTGCAAACAAACCTGCTAAGAGTTCTAAGCAAATTATGTGGAGATTTATTTCTTGGTTTCTGAATTTCCATTTTTGCTCCATGAAACATATCTTTTTTGGTTGTTTTTTGAATGGGTATTGAATAAAATTCCAGATGGAAACCTAGAACACTTGTAAGAACCCATGCATCTGTTGTCATAGCTTTCCAAGCCTGAAGACAGAAAGATATCAAAATGGCAGCGCACAACCAACCATTGGTATTATTTAAACAACCAGAAAAAGGGACAATAAACTTGTAAATATGAGAATGATGTCGCTGACAAAGTCAGCACAACTCAATGCTGAAAGAGAAATATAATTAATAGCAAAAACAAAGCTGAACAAGTATCAAAGTACTAGAAAGAGAAAAATAAATTGTACTTAATATGACTGCTGAGCAGTAAAGAATACGGAGATCTTTATTGGACATTATGACTTATATGGATTGCTAAATACCGACTGGCTATATTTTAGTGCTTTGTTGGGATTCGTAGTTTCATTGTATTCATGGATCTGTTAGTTTTTTTACATGAATACATTTGTTGTATTCACATTGTGTATTGGCTGCTGAAAAATAAAGCTAAAGAGACTTCATAATCTGAAGCCTTCGCCCCTGATATAGAATCATCTGACAGGCTGCTGCAGTTGGAAGTACAGGTTTTACTCAGTATGTCAGACTTTCTTCTCAAATGGCGGAGGAAGATAGTGTGAATTTACAGAAAATATGCTCTCATTTTAGCTTTTGGAGCACCTTCCATAACCTCTAAGAGGAATATTTGGAGAGAAAACAGTTTTCTCTCAAACTTGGTTTCTCAAATCCCACAGGGTAAAATCACTTTAGAATATACCACAATTCCTAACATTAGTGTGGCAATCACTAATTTATATTGTGACTAACATATTTTATCGCCCTTTATATGTGCTCCTTTTGTGACCCTAAAAACAGGGTTTCAACGCAATGCATTTCAACATTGACCACTTCCCATAGTCCTGTAATGGCTGCCAAAACATGCTGTCGATGTTGTGGCCAGCCAATCAAGGGGGGGGGGGGGGTACCTTCGGGACCACACCCCAAATGCCCTTTGTGGTCAAAGTGTGCTCACCTTACCCATGATATAGTTTTTTAATTACTTTTCAGGGCACAGGGACTATTTCCATCAATCATGTAATGGATGCCACAACAAATTGTTCAGGTTGTAACCCACCAATCAGGACTGATTACTCCCTTTTAAAGTGGCCAATCAGAGCACATCTAGACATCAACTGTCAATATAGCTATAACTTTTGAGCCTTAATATCTCAAAAACTACTGAACAGATTTACACAAATCACAAAAAGCACACTTTCTGGGTAAAGATCTAACTTTCCACCACATCTGATATCATTCTGTTCAGCCATTTTTGTTGCCTGTCTAAAATTCCCATTGGAAAGGAAAGGGAGAGGATGTGGCCTAACGGTCAGAGCTGCCGACTTTGGAACTGGGGAACCAGGTTCGAGCCTCGGCGTCAGCTCAACATCCTGTGATTCTGGGCAAATCAATTAATCTCCCTGCACCTACCAAAAAAATGTTAATGTGTCCTTGTGTAAAGTAACTAGTGGTCATGTAAGGCGCTCCAATACCTTCGGGTCGAGTTCGCACTACATAAAACCGCAAAAAAAATGCATGGTGTTTTGGGACCACCGTCCTCCTTTTTCTTAGTCAATACTTGACAGATCTCCCTGAAATTTTCTGAGAAGGAGCTGAGATGGATGAACCTTTTTCGTTTGGAAAGTTTCATCAAACGGCACCAAAGTTATTAGCAGAAAAAAAACCTCTCTTCATATGGTCTGACAGAGAGAGGAGAGAGAGAGACAGAGAGAGACCAAGTAGGCATCATATTCTATAATCTTTAATAAAATTTTCTGTCTAAGGCAAAACCTCCTATTCAGGGGTAATGCTCTCAGTATCATTTCCTCAGTACTCTTGGTCTAGAACAATTCTCTGCAGTCTACCTAAAAAGCAAATAATAGTATGATTGCTTTATTTGCATATCAAACTATACATCAAATATATGTGCTTTAGCAACCTGAATCTTAGGGGCCGATTCCGATCTCGGTCGGAGGCGCACCCAATACCATTCGGTCGGGAAAAAAGCCATGCGAAAGCCTGTTTCCCGACCGATCCGTACAGCACACCGAACGAGCAAGTACGATGCGCACAACAGCAAAGAATCCGGCCGAGCCGTACTCACCCAAACCAGGTCCTGTTCTCCGACCGAGGCGAATCCGGAAACGCAGAATCTAGTCGCACGGAAGGAAAAATGCAGCCCCGTCCGGCCGGATAAGTACGATGCGCTTTCCGTACGCGCCGAACCCGTCGCTACGCACGACACGTCAAAGCATCCGGGAGAGGCGCACATAAGCTCCGATTCGCGCCACAACACGATCCACGACTCCGAGACGAACACGGCAGCGACGAGGACGACGCGAAGCGACGAGGACGAGGCGAAGCGACGAGGACGAGGCGAAGCGACGAGGACGACGCGAAGCAACGAGAAGGACGAACGACACGAACCAACCATGAATCCCTTCGTCCCGATCATACCAATATTCTACATTTACTACCGGAACAGGCACGGACGCGTACGGCGCAGAAGGTAAGCCAGACACCAACCACAAAACACATACAACACGTACACGACACATCACACACACACACAGGGATGCAGAATATACTCACACCAGCAACAGCAGCACCATAGGGGCGGGATGCCCATCACCAATGCCACATATGCACACAGGGGCCTGAATGCGCACCACCACCCCTACCCAGGGGTGGCATGATGCCTACCACCACTACCACCCTCAGCCAGGGGGGGCAGGATGCCTACCACTACTACCACCCTTAGCCAGGGGGGGCTGGATGCCTACCACTAGTACCACCCTCACCCAGGGGGGGCAGGATGCCTACCACTACTACCACCCTCACCCAGGGGGGGCAGGATGCCTACCACTACTACCACCCTTAGCCAGGGGGCAGGATGCTTACCACTACTACCACCCTCACCCAGGGGGGGCAGGATGCCTACCACTACTACCACCCTCACCCAGGGGGGCAGGATGCCCACCACTACTACCACCCTCACCCAGGGGGGCAGGATGCCCACCACTACTACCACCCTCACCCAGGGGGGGCAGGATGCCTACCACTACTACCACCCTTAGCCAGGGGGGCAGGATGCCTACCACTACTACCACCCTTAGCCAGGGGGGCAGGATGCTTACCACTACTACCACCCTCACCCAGGGGGGGCAGGATGCCTACCACTACTACCACCCTTAGCCAGGGGGGCAGGATGCTTACCACTACTACCACCCTCACCCAGGGGGGGCAGGATGCCTACCACTACTACCACCCTTAGCCAGGGGGGGCAGGATGCTTACCACTACTACCACCCTTAGCCAGGGGGGGCTGGATGCCTACCACTAGTACCACCCTCACCCAGGGGGGGCAGGATGCCTACCACTACTACCACCCTCACCCAGGGGGGCAGTATGCCCACCACTACTACCACCCTCAGCCAGGGGGGGTAGGATGCCTACCACTACTACCACCCTTAGCCAGGGGGGGCTGGATGCCTACCACTAGTACCACCCTCAACCAGGGGGGCAGGATGCCTACCACTACTACCACCCTCACCCAGGGGGGCAGGATGCCTACCACTACTACCACCCTTAGCCAGGGGGGCAGGATGCCTACCACTACTACCACCCTTAGCCAGGGGGCAGGATGCTTACCACTACTACCACCCTCACCCAGGGGGGCAGGATGCCTACCACTACTACCACCCTTAGCCAGGGGGGCAGGATGCTTACCACTACTACCACCCTCACCCAGGGGGGCAGGATGCCTACCACTACTACCACCCTTAGCCAGGGGGCAGGATGCTTACCACTACTACCACCCTTAGCCAGGGGGGCAGGATGCCTACCACTAGTACCACCCTCACCCAGGGGGGCAGGATGCCTACCACTACTACCACCCTCACCCAGGGGGGGCAGGATGCCTACCACTACTACCACCCTTAGCCAGGGGGCAGGATGCTTACCACTACTACCACCCTCACCCAGGGGGGGCAGGATGCCTACCACTACTACCACCCTTAGCCAGGGGGGGCAGGATGCCTACCACTACTACCACCCTCACCCAGGGGGGCAGGATGCCTACCACTACTACCACCCTTAGCCAGGGGGCAGGATGCCTACCACTACTACCACCCTTAGCCAGGGGGCAGGATGCTTACCACTACTACCACCCTCACCCAGGGGGGCAGGTTGCCTACCACTACTACCACCCTTAGCCAGGGGGCAGGATGCTTACCACTACTACCACCCTTAGCCAGGGGGGCTGGATGCCTACCACTAGTACCACCCTCACCCAGGGGGGCAGGATGCCTACCACTACTACCACCCTCACCCAGGGGGGCAGGATGCCCACCACTACTACCACCCTCAGCCAGGGGGGGCAGGATGCCTACCACTACTACCACCCTTAGCCAGGGGGGGCTGGATGCCTACCACTAGTACCACCCTCACCCAGGGGGGGCAGGATGCCTACCACTACTACCACCCTCACCCAGGGGGGCAGGATGCCCACCACTACTACCAGCCTCAGCCAGGGGGGCAGGATGCCTACCACTACTACCACCCTTAGCCAGGGGGGCAGGATGCCTACCACTGCTACCACCCTCACCCAGGGGGCAGGATGCCCACCACTACTACCACCCTCACCCAGGGGGGCAGGATGCCTACCACTAGTACCACCCTCACCCAGGGGGGCAGGATGCCTACCACTAGTACCACCCTCACCCAGGGGGCAGGATGCCTACCACTACTACCACCCTTAGCCAGGGGGCAGGATGCTTACCACTACTACCACCCTTAGCCAGGGGGGCTGGATGCCTACCACTAGTACCACCCTCACCCAGGGGGGCAGGATGCCTACCACTACTACCACCCTCACCCAGGGGGCAGGATGCCCACCACTACTCCCACCCTCAGCCAGGGGGGCAGGATGCCCACCACTACTATCACCCTCACCCAGGGGGGCAGGATGCCTACCACCACTACCACCCCCACCCATAGGATGGACAATGCATGACACAACCAGCACACCACAACCTAGGGAATGCAAGAAGAAGACATCCCCCCAACACCATGACAAGCGTGTGTAGACTGTGTCAAATGCCTACAACACCGAACATGACTTCTAACATACAATGTGACCCCCTAGCACATGTGCCACACAAATATGTGTGTGGCACACACAACGCAAGCAGGCCATGACCATTGTGGCAATGGGGTCCAAACCCCCATCATCACAGTGACCAAAAGGCAAGTGTGGGGTCCATAGCTGCAGCACATTTTGAACATTGTGGCAATGGGGTCCAAACCCCCATCATCACAGTGACCAAAAGGCAAGTGTGGGGTCCATAGCTGCAGCACATTTTGAACATTGTGGCAATGGGGTCCAAACCCCCATCATCACAGTGACCAAAAGGCAAGTGTTGACAAAGTAAGAGGTGCAACTGCCAAACTGCATGGATGATTCCTGGTCACAGAACAACAAACACATCAGTGGCAAAGTAGTGTATGTGTCCCATTGCAACATAAATTGGGGGAGCCAAATCCTGCAGTGCAAATAAGACATAACTTTGGCCATGTGCAGACAAACAACACCCATGGGGGCTGACACCGTCAACAATCATCATTGACACAATGACAGAAGTGACCATCCGAATGCAGACCCACATATTTGCACCAATGGGCACACACATGCAGATACCCTGTGGAGACTGCAGATGTGAGGCGAACAGATACCATACCATGGCAGCAATGGGACACACAATCAACAATTAGCAACAAATGAGGGCTCCCGTCCCATCAGCCTGGTCATGGAAGTGCCAACGGAATCATCAGCACAGATCCAACACACTTGTATAGCAATGTTGCACTGACAACACAGATGAGTCCTTCCCCATTGATGCCCAAACCTGCATGTTCACTGGAGATGGCCACACGGTCAGGGAAGTAGACGAATAGAACAATGGCAGGCACAACAGATGTGCAGGGGTGGAAGCCACAGATGTGAAGTTGCCAATCTAAGTAGGAAATCTCATTGCCAAATACTGAACACATGACACCCTCAGATGCTGCTATGGATGACATGGATACACCACAGGATAGGACACATAACCCCTGGACCACATGGGTTCCTGCACAGTAACACTTCATAATCATGAGACCAAATATCACCATCACTGCAGCAAGGGCATTGTTAGCATCATCAACATCATGTACATCAGAAGCAAAAGCACTAGAGAACAGAAAGTTGCTTTATTCAGCATATGTGGCATTAAAAGTAGAAGTCCGGTAGAACATAAACAAAGGCCAATGGCCAGTCCATCAACAAAGTCACAAGTGGGTGACAGTGGCAGATGCCACCCTACACATGCCTGCACAAAACCAGGGACAATCCACTAGGAGGGGCAACCGGGGGGGTAGGCCAGGCACCGCAGGGACAGGATCAGGGCTCACCAGGAGGAAGCAGGGAAGGGGTGGTGGGTGCTGGAGAGCCACTGACAACTGCAGTGGAGGTGTCTGACAGGTGTGTGCCGGCACAACTGGGGGGCATGGCTCAGATGTTGTGGGTGCCGGCACGACTGCAGTGGACCCTGCAGATGGAGTGGACAGGTCCGCCACTGCAGTGCCCAAGTCAGACAGGGTGGTAGTGGACTCCACTGCAGTGCCTACCACCAGGGGAGGAGAATGGGGAACAGGCAAGGTGGGCTGGACAGAGGGGGAGGACACCCTCACCACATCAGTGGCACAGACAAGCGCAGCGGGGGGTGTGGTGCCGGGAGAGCAAGTGGCAGGGGGAGAAGGCCGGAGCCTCTTGGGGATGGTATATCTGTGGGTGGGGGAACCTGGGGCAGGGTGTGGCGGGGGCACCTGTGGAGTGGGGGCCTGAGGGATGGAGGAAGGTGACCTGGTGCTTGAGCTGCAGGGCGGCGGCGGGGTCTTGCTCTTACCACTCCGGGGGGACTTGCGGGTGGGGGCCTCAGTCTGTCTGCGCCTGGGGGAGGGTGTCCGGGGGCGAGGGGCACTCTGCTCCGTGTGGGGGGCTTCCTCTTCCCCCTGGATGCTGGGGCAGCTGGATCGGAGGGGAAGAGGCCGAGGTCACTGAGGAAGAGGCGCTGGGTCTTTGGGGTTGCAGGTGAGGCAAGGGAGGGTGCTTTGGAGGGAGAGGCAACTGAGGACTGTGCAGTGCCCGTGGATGCGTGTGTGTGTACCAGGGCCCCATCCCCTGTGAGTCTGGTTTCAGTCCCCTGACTGTGCGTGCGTGTGCGTTTAGTTTGTGGCGTGTGTGTCTGTGTGCTGGATGTGTGTGTGCTGGTGTGTGCCTGTGCCGGTGTGTGTGTGCTTGGGACGGGCAAGGTGCTGGGGAGTGTGGATGGAGCAGAGGCAGGAGGGGTGAGGGACTGTCTGAGGAGGGACACTGCTGCCGTCAGGGAGGAGTCCATGGACCTGTTGCCCCTCTGTAGGTCAGACATGCCCGATGAGATGCCCTCCATGAACGACACCAGCTGAGTCAACAGTGCGGTGTGCGCATGGAGGACACTCAGCATGGCTGTCTGCCCTACATGGAGCTGGCGAAGGAGGTACACAGACTCCTCACTCAGGGCAGCAGGGGACACAGGGGCAGGGGGTGCGGTGCCTGGGCCAAAGGAGACACGCTCCCGAACATGGGAGCCTCCACGGACCTTGGGAATGGGAGCCGATGGGAGGGCGGTGGTGGTGCTGGTGGTGGCGGGGACAGCAACACTAGCTGGGGTGTGGTGGCTGCTGACACCCGCCTCCACAAGGGAGTCATCCTCCGAGTTGCTCTGGTCCTCAGCTGAGGTGGATGGTGCTGAGGATTCCTCGGTGTGGCTCCCCTCGCCCTCCGTGCCACTGGGTCCCTCCGACCACTCCTCGGCTGCTGACCCAGTCTGGCTCTCTGGCTCCTCCTGGTCCGTGGAGCTGTCCCCTTCCGTGGCCGTGGATGTATCTGCAAACAATGGGGAAACAGACAGACATCAGTCACCTGCACCAAACGCACACACCACTGTGAGCACAGCACATCACAGAGCAAGCCCTGGCATCATTAGTTGTACATTGCTAAAAGTGCCCTAACTGAACAGGAGAAGCCAATTGTCAGTCTGATGCCAAGCATGGCACTCACATCCCACATGGCCTTGCACCCATCTGTCTGGTGTCTGTTGGATTGCAACACCCCAGTGTGGACACATGCACCAAGTACACAGTAGTTGGACAGTGCAGAGGACACGGTGTGGACACATCACAGCTCTTGCCACTGAGTGAGTACAGGTTTCCGGATGAAAGGGATGCCCAGAGTCAAATAGGAAATGCATGTGATGCATACCAGCGACAGACACCATGATGCACCCATGTCCTGATAGCCAGCGCCACTATGGTGTGCATGTAGCACATGTCACTCCCCTGCAGGACCACAAATAAGTTGACACATGCCATGGCAGAGGCATGACTGCTAAGTCATACATCACTGTCTCAGTGATGTATGACTTGGCAGCCAGACAACAACACTATGCACTGTGTCACAATAGTAGGTCATGGGGAATGCAAGTCCTGGAGCTGCACAAGTGCACATGTACATCCCCCACACAACACATCATCTCAACCCTCATCTGTCCAGGTCACACCTATTGGACATATGGGAGACCTGTGACACTACCCTCTGAACCTGAGCCCCTCACAATTTGCTGTGAATGGGGAACAGCTGCCTGAACATCACATTCGCATACCCCAGTCTGCACGGGCAGCTGATCAAACACCTATGTGACACACAAGTATCGTCTCCTATGGTCACATCTCCAGGGGCATGCTGAGCCCCTACCAAGAAACACCCCAGCAGTCCTGGCAACTAATCCACAGCACACTGACACAGAGGCAGACACCGGAGGGGTCAAATCACTGTGCACAATGTGTCAGCTGATACACGGGAGTGGGAGTACAGAGTGCATTGCATGGCCTGGAGTAGGCATGACTGTCCTGCTCCACATGAATGAGGGATGTGCCCTGGACAGTGGATAGCTGGCTATGTATGTGTGACACACGTAATCTGCACACTCCTGGGGCACAAACATTGTTCCCACCCGCTGCATGGGCGTGTGCCACATACCCCAGGCACATGTGGTGGCTCAGCTCAGCAAGTGGACCGCATATCAAAGCAACACGCAGATCACATGTCCAAACACAGGCGTTGTGTGAACAATGGACCCACCCATGATGCCCACAACAGAGTTAGGGAAACAGATGCTGTCCCCCACCTTTAGTGAAGCAAACTGCAAGGACACAGTCCCAAGTGACACAATTCCCTGACTGTGAGGGCCACACCTGGGTATCAGATGAGCAGTGGGCAGTGCACAATAGAGGGACATGGCTCCTGGACAACATGACTGCTGCACTGTGGCAGTTGAACCAGGCCAGAGGAGGGCACAAAGCATGTAATACAGAGTTCACAGTGCAGTCTTTGACTCACCCCTCCTTGCTGCTGTCTGGCCTTCAGCTGCCCATCCAGGTCTGGAAAGACCACCGCCAGGATCTGGAGCATGTGGGGGGTCAGGGTCCGTGTTCCGCCCCTCCTGCGAGGAGGCGACAGCTTCAGCTGGACCCGTGCAATCCTCCGGGTCCAGCCCCGAAGGTCCTGCCACCTCTTCTGGCAGTTGCGGATCCGGCGCTTGTAGACCCCCACGGACCGGACAGCCCGGACGATGTCCTTCCAGATTTCCTGCTTCCGATGGGCATTAACCTGTCAGGATGACAAAGTGAAAAGGCCATTACCACACATGCAACATATCCGTGCATGACACAGTTGTATATACATGTCTCAATCACAGGGGCACATGATGTACACAGGCAGTGCAAAGCTGCCCATGGACAGTTTGCCAGACGTCACTACATGGTATCATTGCATGGGAAGTAAAACCATGTTCAAATGCACTGTCACTGCACCATACCTGTCCAGTGCAAGTCACTACACACTATGGGCGGTGACAACTACTCAGTGAGCCTGCTAGCCAGTGGCGTGCAGACTCTCAGCCTTGCTAGTCAGACAAAATGCACATTCAGAAAGGCAGTGCACAGAACACTCACCTGCTCCCCTGGTGTCCCATACAGCTTGCTGTACTGTGGAAGTAGGCTGTCCAGCAGGGCCTGGTTCTCTTCAAGGCTGAAGGCTGGGGCTCTCTCCACAGTACGTGCCATTGCAGGGTCCAGAGGGGCAGAGACAGCAGCAGTGCAGTGGCAGATGTCGTCCTGGAGCATGTAGTGCAGGCAAGTGGGCTCTCAGGGGAACAGCCAGCAATATATATGTGCTGGAGAGGCAGATACTGTCCCTTGTGTCCAAAGTGATAGGTCCAAGTCGTTTGCATCTTCTGAATCTGGCCAATCCATGGAATAGCAGCACCAAAACACGCCCACAGCATCCTTCAAATCTTCAACTTCATGACATACATGATTTTGCAACATTGTTGTGGGTGACCAACTGATTTTCCAGCAACCGACTCGTTCGAAATTCGAAAACGCGTCCGTTGCCAGGCAAGCCCATTGTCAATGGGTGCGCACCGATCGGTCCATTGCGGTACAACGCGCACAGGGGTACAACGCGTACCCGCACACATTGAAAGCAATGGGCCGGCCGGAGGCACCGATCGGTCCATTGCGGTACAACGCGCACAGGGGTACAACGCGTACCCGCACACATTGAAAGCAATGGGCCGGCCGGAGGCACCGATCGGTCCATTGCAGTTCAACGCGCACAGGGGTACAACGCGTACCCGCACACATTGAAAGCAATGGGCCGGCCGGAGGCACCGATCGGTCCATTGCAGTTCAACGCGCACAGGGGTACAACGCGTACCCGCACACATTGAAAGCAATGGGCCGGCCGGAGGCACCGATCGGTCCATTGCAGTTCAACGCGCACAGGGGTACAACGCGTACCCGCACACATTGAAAGCAATGGGCCGGCCGGAGGCACCGATCGGTCCATTGCAGTTCAACGCGCACAGGGGTACAACGCGTACCCGCACACATTGAAAGCAATGGGCCGGCCGGAGGCACCGATCGGTCCATTGCTGTTCAACGCATCACTGTACATGTGACTGGCATATGTCAGCATGCCTGTCTCAGATGGACATATGCCAGCCACAGATAGCTCCCAGGGAGTGAGGGGCACACCTACATCACGACAGCCTGTCCAAACTTTATCATAAGGCATGTAAGGCTGCATTTCCTATTGTGTGTATGTTGGTGTACATGTTGTCCTGTGGGTGTCACCTGTGGGCAGCCACCCCCAGGCTGTGCACGTGTTCATGGGGACAGGATCCTGGGTGTTACGTGTACGTGACCACTGTGATGTGCAACTGTTCATATCTGTGCATGTGCCATGGTCACATTTCACAGTGGTGTATGTGTATGTCATGTCACATACCCCGTGAGTCCCATGTGGGACGGTATGTTTGGGCCAGGGTGTCCCAGTGGCACAATAGTGATGGTCCTCCACAGTCTTTGTGCATGTGGTGTTTACAATGTCTCTGATTTCATGTGCACAATGGGAGACAGTCTCCACATCCACGTTGTGTGTGCATGGACTCTGATGTTGTGCGTGTGTGTCACAGACGTCCATGTCTGTCCTGCCGTGGCAAGTGGGGCCACTACCTGTGGGGGTCATGGTTGTTTTGCTGTGGTGTATACATGATACTCCATGTAATGCCAGTGTCCATGTGGCATTACAGGGTCCCTGGGAATGTACCTGTCGTTGAGCTGTGGTGCCTGGGGCACATCTGTCCTCACATGTCCCTGTGGGGGGTTATTGTGACACGGCAGCAGGAGATGGGAACTGTGACACGGCCTCATGATATCCAATGGGCCAACCTGGGACTAATTGATGCCACCTGTTGGACCGTGTTGACAGATGTTGGCCATGTATGTACCATACATGTCCTTCCGGTACTGCACACTTCATGTAGTTGTGCCTCATAATGATGTATGTTGGGATCTTGAGTGTGTTCAATGCCGCATATGTGGGGTGACTGACAATCTTGCTTACTTCTCCTCTGCACTGCAGGGCTCCTGCTGTCCATCGGCCATTCCCAGACCTGGCAACGATGGTGGAACGGGACAGCATCCGACGGTACCGCTTCACCAGGCAGCTGATTGAGGATTTGGCAGTGCAGTTGTCCCCACATTTGCAGCCTGGCCGGCCGTATCCTACAGCGCTGACCCCCAAGGTGAAGGTGATGGCAGCCCTACACTTCTTTGCCACTGGTACCTTCCAACATACTGTGGCGACTGCTGGTGGGATGTCACAGACCATGTTCAGCCGTGTGCTCCGCGATGTTTTGGCGGCAATGTTGCTCTTCCTGAACCGGTACATCTATTTCCCTAGACTGCGACGACTCACTGACGTGAAGAGTGACTTTTATGCCCTGGGGAGGATGCCGCATGTCATTGGCTCCATTGATGGGACACATGTGGCTTTGGTACCACCACAGGCCCAGGAGCAGGCCTACAGGAACCGCAAGCACTACCACTCGGTCAATGCACTGGTGGTGTGTCTTGCAGACATGACCATCACACACGTGTGTGCCCGTTTCCCTGGTTCAGCACACGATGCCTTTGTGATGAGGAGTAGTCGCATCCCCAGGATGATGGCACAGATGCAGAACCAGCGTGCCTGGCTTGTCGGTGTGTACTGACTTTGTGCCATTGTGTGTGATCTGATCTGTAGTATTCCGCCCACTTTTCCAAGTCAGCTAATGTGCACTTGTCTGTCCGTAGGTGACTCGGGATACCCCAACATGCCGTGGTTGCTGACACCCCTCAGGAACCCTGTGACACCTGCCCAGATGCGCTACAATGAGGCACATGGTCGGACCAGGAGAGTGATTGAGCGGACCTTTGGTCTCCTGAAGAGCCGCTTCCGCTGCCTGGACAAGACCGGAGGGTCCCTCCCATATGCCCCTGCGAAAGTGTGCAAGATTATCATCGTCTGCTGCATGCTCCACAACCTGGCAGTGCGGAAGGAGTTGCCTCTCATCCAGGATGACAATGACCAACATCCGCCACCTGTGGAGGATCCTGGCCTGGACCACGATGCCAGTGACGATGATGATGATGATGGTGATGGTGATGTCCGCACACAGCTCATCACCAACTTCTTTAGCTGAATGTGAGTATCCTGAGGTGTCATGTCAATGATGTGAGTTGGCATGATGTGTGGGTGGTGCTCTGGTGCTGTTGGAGTGTGTCCATGGGCCACTTGACTGGATGTGTGTTGCGATGTGTGGTGACAGGTGGGCTGTACTCCCCAACAGTGTTGACATGCTAACTTTGTTCTGGGTGGGTATCTTGTAACATGTATTGTGCATGTGTTTTGCTGTTCTGTCCTGTACTCCATTGCTTTTGACTGTGTGTCATTTCTGTCCTTCACAGGGTACTTTCAGATTCGTTTGGTCAACTGTGTCCACCGACGACGTGATTGCACATCCAGGCTGGTAGCTGTTGTGTCCCTACAGGTGATGTGCGCCACACCCATGGACTTCCTTCCGTCTACAGTTGTTGACTGTGTGCCCGCTGCCAGGTGGGGTTACCTTGCATCTGTAGTGGTTACGGCATGTTGCAACTGTGTAATAAACCTGTGCTTCACTTTGTGATGTGCGTTGTCTGTGGTCACACATTTGACTGCCATTTGCTTACTGCACCTGTGGGCTACTTGACTACAACTGGGAATGGGTGTGGTGTCTGTGCATTGCACCGTCTTCCCTGGCAACATCAGTGTAGGCAATGAGTCAGATGGCCTAGGTGTGTATGTGTCGTGTAGCCCTGGTGGTGTGTCTCCCTCATGTGTGTCACGTTTCCTGTACTCACATGCCTGTGTTGTCCTTGCTGTTGCAGTTCGCATACACAGTGTAATTTTGCAGTTCATCATCCCCATAACAGCACCCACGTTGGAATCACGACAGAGGCAAGTATGGTGTATTAGTGTGTTTATTGTGATACATTTGTGTTAATAGTGCATAGGATGGGTTGTGCTGTACATGAATCTTGCAATCCCAAGTTCCTAGGTGAATTGAAAGTCCGGGTAGACAGGATCCCCAGTATCGGGGCCACAGTTGTCTGACACATTGGTCCAACTTGTACTCCCCATGCAATGTGTGGGAGTAGTGTTGCCGTCAACAGGGTGAACAGTCTGTGCACAAAGGCGAACATCCAGAACAGGTTCAGGCTTCCTGGGAGTTGCGCTTGGCCATCGGCCTCTCACTTTTCCCTCCTCGGACGACCCCTCTTCTTGGGGGGGCCCTCAAGTGCAGGCTGCTGCGGTGCAGGGGACTCTCCGCCAGAGTCCTCCTCCCTCCCTGTGGCAGTTGCAGTTTGTTCGGCACCAGATGTTGTTGGCACACAGGGAGGTGTGGACTGGTTGCTGTTCATCTGGCGGAGGCATTGTAAAATGTCCCTGTGCACCGCCGTCATCTCATGCAGTGCATCCCACTTGGACTCCACGCGGGACATGTGTGAGTCCACACGGGACATGTGTGACTCCACGTGGGACATGTGGGAGTCCAAGCGGGCATGATGGGCAGCCTGCTGCTGTTTAATGTCTCTGAGGAGCCCCACTACCTGGCTGAGCTCTCCGGTGCTGGACTGGTACGCATCAGCTATGCGTACCAGTTGTGGGTCATCATGCACACCAGCAACGTCTGCAAGCAGCGACCTCTGTCTCCCACCCTCCCACCACCCCTGCTGACATGTGCAGTGTGTGCAGTGGCACGCACAGATAACCCTGGTCCACCTTGGGGGTTGGTGGTGGTGGTGGTGTCCATGGCCCCAGGTTGGTCCAGGGTCACTGTGCTGGTGTTGCTCCTTATTCTGTCCATGTCGGCAGGGATGGTATTCGTGGTGACAGTCGTTGTAGGGGTGGGTGCAGGGGGTGCAGCTGGTGGTCCTGCTGGTGCTGCAGCTGGTGGTCCTGCTGGTGCTGCATGTTGACTTGCACCGGATGTGCCAGGTTGTTCTTCATCGTCCGAGGAGGACAGAGGCTGTACGACGCCAGTGAGCTCGGCATCCTCTTGAGCCTGGGACTGGGACTCCTCAGCGTCTGCTGCTGTGTCCCCATCATCACCTGTTTTTGGGAGACACAAACAATGTATGTCATGTTTCTGCAGGCATCAATGGTTGACACACATGACAGTTGTGACTGTGCCTCTGGGTGCGGGCCTGTACATTGCATTGTCCTGAGTCGTCACAGTCAGGGGTTGATATTGGTGTGGCACATTGTCCTGCATTATTTGGGCATTTCTATGTATTTTCTGGGGTGTGAACATGGTCTGCATTGGTTGTGTTTGGTTGACAGCCGGCCCTCCTTCCCACCCACCCAGCCAGTCAGTTATCCCACCATGGAACGTGCTTGCGTTGCAGGGAGTGTAAGTTGTCTCTCAGGATGTCAGTCAGTGGTGTCCTGCTGTTTGTTGGTGCACAGTTGCCAGCAGGGCCTTGTGCTCCCCACAGCAGTAGCCAGTGTCAGCCATCTTGTGAGTCCTTCTCCACTCCCTGTGATGTGAGCATGGTTCAGGGTGGTGTTGATGGGACAGTTGTGGGGGTGACCAATATCAGTGACTACGACTCCCATCATGCTATTGCCTCCACCCCCTTCCCAGCATGCCCATGCTTCCTTCCTTTTGACTCTGCTTCCCTGTGGGCTGTGCTGGCTGTGCTGACAGGATGGCTGGGAGTGTTGTCCTGGCAGTTGTTTGGCTGGAAGTCCCAAGAGTGTCCCTGTGCTTCACACAACATAACCCAGGGTGGTGGTTCTTTGTGGGATCTTGTGTTAGGATGGGGGGCATTGCATTCTACCAGGTGGGTTCTGTGGAGTTTGTGTTGGGGGGGGTGTGAGGGGAGGTGCTTGTGACTATGGTCAGTGCTGCAAGTCCCCCTTCCCACCCAGCTAGCCAGATATCCCACCATGGAACGTGCTTGCATTGCAGGGAGTGTAAGTTGTCTCTCAGGATGTCAGTCAGTGGTGTCCTGCTGTTTGTTGGTGCACAGTTGCCAGCAGGGCCTTGTGCTCCCCACAGCAGTAGCCAGTGTCAGCCATCTTGTGAGTCCTTCTCCACTTCCTGTGATGTGAGCATGGTTCAGGGTGGTGTTGATGGGACAGTTGTGGGGGTGACCAATATCAGTGACTACGACTCCCATCATGCTATTGCCTCCACCCCCTTCCCAGCATGCCCATGCTTCCTTCCTTTGACTCTGCTTCCCTGTGGGGTGGGGTGGCTGTGCTGACAGGATGGCTGGGAGTGTTGTCCTGGCAGTTGTTTGGCTGGAAGTCCCAAGAGTGTCCCTGTGCTTCACACAACATGACCCAGGGTGGTGGTTCTTTGTGGGATCTTGTGTTAGGATGGGGGGCATTGCATTCTACCAGGTGGGTTCTGTGGAGTTTGTGTTGGGGTGTGTGTGAGGGGAGGTGCTTGTGACTATGGTCAGTGCTGCAAGTCCCCCTTCCCACCCAGCTAGCCAGATATCCCACCATGGAACGTGCTTGCATTGCAGGGAGTGTAAGTTGTCTCTCAGGATGTCAGTCAGTGGTGTCCTGCTGTTTGTTGGTGCACAGTTGCCAGCAGGGCCTTGTGCTCCCCACAGCAGTAGCCAGTGTCAGCCATCTTGTGAGTCCTTCTCCACTCCCTGTGATGTGAGCATGGTTCATGGTGGTGTTGATGGGACAGTTGTGGGGGGGCAATATGTGTGACTGCGACTCCCATGATGCTATTGGCTTCACTGACTTGGCCAGCATACACAGAATTCCTTCCTTTGAGTGGCCTTCACTGTGTGTTGGTGTTGTTGTGGTGGCTACATGTGTGGATGTGTTTGTTAGTTCTATTTGTGCCACTGCCTAGCTGTAGTTGTAGTTGTGTTTGTACATGTGTTGGCACAGTTGGATGTGACTTTTTGGATGGCATGTGTTGTGTTTCTCTGACTGACATACACATTTTGGGATGATTCTGTTCTGGTTGCTGTGTAATTGCTATGAGTGCATGGTTTGACTCTCCCCTTGACAGTGATGTGTGTGTTTTGTGGCAGTATATTGTGTACATTTGTTGTGTACTCACCAGGCTCTGGGATGTCCTCTAGTCCATATACGCTCACTGGCGGAAGGATGGCCCGCACCTTCTCCTCCCAGGGCCTGAGGTATATTGGCTTGGCAGGAGGGCCACTGCCGGTGTATTGGCTGTTGATGTAGTCTTTCTTCAGCATGTCCCGTACCCTCCTGCGCACGTCATACCACCTGTTCTGGATGTCGGTCTTTGTGCGCCGACATGGTGATTGTGCGTTCACCCTGTTGATGATCCTCTCCCACATCTTGGTTTTCTGCGACATGGGGGTCTGTTGGACCAGTGTGCCAAACAGCTGTGGCTCCACCCTGAGGATCTCGTCTACCATGACTTCCAATTCACTATCTAGGAACTTGGGATTCTTCTTGGGGGGCATGGTGATGGGTGGTGATGGTGGGTGATGTGTGTGTTGGTGTGCAGGTGAGGGTGTGTGAGTGTGTGTTTTGCTGGGTGTATGTGAGGTAGGTATTTGTTGGTGTGCTGATGGTGTGTGGCTTGTGTGAGGGATGAGCTGTGGGTGTGTGGTTGCTTTCTCTTGGGTGCTGGCAGTGGAATGGCATTTGCAAAGGCTCATGGTAGTGATTTGTGTCCTTTATATAGGTGGAGTTGTGGGTGTGTCTTTGTTCTCTGTCCCCACCCCCCAGTATTTATTGGCTTGGTAATTGCTTGTTTGGCCTTTTTTTGGGTGATTTTTCCTTTGTGCTGTTTGTGTATGTTGGAAACATTCTTGTGACCGAGTCGGACCCTGCATTGGTCTCGTACGGTGTTCTCCGTTTCGTTCACGCTGTGTTTGTGCAGTTTTCTATGCTGCGTACGCGTCGGTCGCGGTGTATTGTGTTGCTTCGGCTCGGTTTTGTATGCGTGTCGGTCGTACGGCTTGTCCTCCGTCCGACTCGGTCGTGGTTTTCGCGCCTTGCATCGTACTTTGCGGTTTGGAGTTCGCGTGTACGTTTCGGTCGGATTTGTTCCGGGTGCGTGTCGGTCGGTTGGATTCGCGTGTTTTTCCGGCCGGATTGCTGCTTTCCGTGCGGCTCGGTCGGTCGACTTGGTTTCGGTACGTGTCGGTCGGATTTTTCGCGCCTTGCATCGTACTTGGCGTGTCGTGCGCCACGGGTACGTGTCGGTCGGTATTTTTTCCGGATCCGAGTCGGTCAGTGCTTTTTCCGGCCCGAATCGGAATCGACCCCTTAGTGTCTACACCCAAAAGACAAGATTTAGCTGTATTCGCCAATAAGCACATAAGATTAAAAGGAGGCTCTAAAAGTCTTTCACAAGTTCACAAATAGAGCGAGTGTTACTTCCCACTATTTGAGACAGATCGTGAATTTGTATTATCTCTCAATTTTAAGGTCCACAGTCATATTCCACAATAACTACCCCAAGTATCACATCCATCAAGAAATAAAGGAAAATCCTTTTTCCAGGCAAAGCCTAAATATATGTTAATCTTGCAAGAATGCGTTCATAATGCTCATCTTGGTGCTAGATCGCTTTCGTAAATGTCTGCAGTTTCAATAACAAATATACTTCTGTGAATATTCAGTCTCCATAGAAATGCCGACAACCGAAATGGAAGCGCAGTGTATGGTCCATGACCAGAATGAATACTAAAGATGGGACCCTCTCTGTTTATTCGCACAAGAAATGCTCCACGTTTCTTGTGACGTTTTCTTACAATACTGCCAGAATACAGTTTATTTCTAATGAGATCGCATGAAGAGGAAACTCTTATGAAATAAGATGGCACTCACATGAAGCCCATGAGAAACCTGAGAGCAGGGCATTAGAAAGCCAATCCTACCAAGGAAAGGTCAATATGATCCCCTTTAGACAGTGATCCAGTTTAGAGAGTTGCTATGTAATCTTGCGTTCAAGATTTCATAGCAACTGTCTAAATGAGCAACCAATACACAGAGCTAACCCACAACCTCACACCAAGAGCTGGACACCAGCAGCCTAAATACCCTGGCTTCCAGTCTTTTTGTGGATGCAGAAACACTGGACTTAATGGATGCAATTGTGGAAGGCTTGATATTGCATGGTCAGGGCTATTCCTTGCATTTTGTGTGTTTAACTACTATAATGGGCTCTCCCCACAGAATAATCACCATTGTCCTTGGAAATTTAGTCAGCTACACCATAGACATTTCTTTTGAATGATGATCAGGAACTACTGGTACCCATCGCTTGGCCCAGTGTAATTCAACACATTTTTGATGCAGAGCAAAGAGGTTTCTCCGGTGCTTCAAAGGCAGTATCTGGAGCCAAGGTCCTCGCCATTTCCTCCGTCCTCACCACTCAAACAAAACCACGTTCATTTAAAGACTCCTCTGAGCTAAGCTGCTATAGTTGTCCCCATGCACCTTCTTCTCCAACTCCTCGAGCACCTAGCATGGAAAGACCCTCAGGGTAGGCGATTTTGCCAATTCCTTTGTTTCATTCAGATGCCTTTTCTCTTTTTAACCCACTCCCAGACCGCTTCTGGACCCTCAGCGAAAAATTATTTTGATTAAAAGAGAACTTTTAGTTTGGCACAACAAAGAAACATATATCCATTTATCTTCTACAAAGGATTTCCATTAGACCTATACAAGCCTTGTGTAAACCAGGAAAGTCACTGCATGTTGAGATTCGTATTCAGAATTTCATTTTTGTTTTTTCTAATTGAGTATTTTTGCGATGATGGGCTGTAGTGGTGCCCTTGGGGTGGATTGAGGGCCTTTGCTGCAGTTGCTGATATGCTCTCTATAATCTCTATGACAAAACAGGGGAAACGATCATGAATGAAACTTCTAAGTCAATGTTCCAAGAATTCTTCAGAAGTAGCTACCTCAGCCCCTTCCAGAAAGTCAAATGAAATGTTGCTATTGCTTGTGCGGCCCTTCGCCTATGTGACCCGATCTTCAAGGGTCTGATGTTGTCAGATGAGAAATAGATGACTGTAGCTGCTTTAATGATACTGGCACCCGCTTGTTTGATACTCTCTACTGTGCTCCTGAGGTCCTGTCACAGCAGAGCCGCATCGGGCCCACTTTACCAATCTTTAATTCTAGGGCTTCACATGAATACTGAATGGCTTTTAGAACTACATCTTTTGAGAAGAGGGAGCTTTCCTCTGCCATCCATTCTCCAGAGGGACCTGGGAGGAACCCCTGCTGGCTTAAGTTGTCACTTTAGTGCTCATATAGCTCATATAATTGCCTAGCTTCCCTTGACTAGAGATATGTCCCGATTTGTCCTTACCCAATTTTTCGGCAATATTTCAGATGCAAGCACAGCCCTGGCTCCTCGGCTCCCAATGAGGTCTTTTCTCAGTCTTTGTAATTGATCAGAGCCGGAGGGTGATGTTCAGATATTTCAGCTTAGGCCTCCTGTCTAGTTAGCGGATGCCCCCTCTCAGCCACCGTATCACCCAGCCTCCTGGGAGTTACATGTGTCACGAAGTAGGCAGTAGGTGGCAGACTATCTGGCCCACCACCAAATCAGTAGATCTCAAATGACAGTAGTCCTCCAAATCCCATCACTAGGTGCTGCAAGTGACAACACAGCCTCGGAGCAAACAGCTTTTGCCCTGATACCAGGAAGGCGGGCCCTGGCACAGTGCCCGTATGCCAGCACAGTGCCGGGAGTCAAATGTAAGTCATGTGCACGATTAGCATGTTCTACCCTTCAGCTCCTCCCTATAGCACCTCTTTAGACACTTAGGGCCCGATTCTGATGCGGTTAGGAAATCTTCCCGATCGAAGCGGTTTGGAAATGGTTTCCGACCGACTCGGATCGGGAGAGTCCAACCGACCAAGTATGATGCATCCGGATGCTTCCAGATACGATTTGGTTGGACTCCCATTGACTTCTATGGGAGCCTATGTTCCTAACCGCATCGTAATCCGGCCCTCGGTTGGGAAGACACGTTCCCGATCCGATTCGGAAGGAACAAATGCCATTAGGAGGCCTTCCTAACCGCATCGGAATCGGCCCTAGGTGGGAATGCTTTCCTAACCGCATCGGAATCAGGCCCTTAGGGTTAGGAGTACATCATAGTCCTTCATCTAAGCCTTGGGTCACATTGTATTTTGACAGGAGTTTTCAGAATGTCTTCAGTGAGGCAAATGCCCTAGAAACACATCAGCTGAAACCAGCAGAGCGCCTGAGGTGCGGGGCTTCAGAACCTCAAAGATTCAGTTGGACTTTCCTGACCTGCTCTCTGTGTGGCAAAACAGTGATTTAGGCACTAATTAGAGGGGGGGGTGGAGGAAGCACAGGCAGTCAGGCCTCTTCTGTCACCACAGTAACACAGGCCAAAACTGCAGAGCCACCAACAACAACACCCTGCAGCTGTCTTAGTCTCATCCATCACGCTCTACATGACAGGTCGTGCGTGTCAGATGCCCCCTGGTATTGATGTCAAGCAATCACTTTCTGTCAGGAATATCACAGATTAACGGGTGCCAGTTTGCAGCTCTCTCACGAAGCGTCCGCCATCTTGGCCTTCCAAGCAACGCACCGAATCTCTTTACTCTAAAGCAATTGAAGTAGGACCTAACATCAATCTCACAAACAGAGAAATAGGCAAGCAAAAGGTTCCTCATTAGGAAAAAAAAGTTAAAACCTACCATTCATTTCTAAAAGCCTCAATGCCTCTCAAGGAACCACTGGAAAAATGTCTCGATGTTTTCCACCATGTACAAGGCCTTCTGGCAAAGGGCTGAGCTCCCTACACAAATGCTCCCCCACACTGCAAAAGGAATGTTTAGGTCCAGTCAAACCCTTATATTATGTCAGGAAAAATTCAGAACACATTCAGTGGTAGATTCGTCATGGCACATTTTCACACGTAGAAGCAGTGTGCGAACGTTCGCCGTCGCGCTATCCAGTTATACAGTTACACTAGTGTAGTTAAACACCCTGCATTTGAAACAAAGATGTACTTTTCAGCACATGAGAAACCCAGGCCCAGAATTTACTACGATTTTGCATTGGAGTTGCATCACTTTTTTGGCACAGCCTCGATGCGAAATCTATTTTGGTATTTGCAAAGCCGAATTTGCGTAGCTTTGCATGACTTTGTAAAAAGCTCTGCCTTGCGTTACCTTGCGTCGGGGAGGTGTTACATTGGTGGAGTTCCCGTGCATCCACCCATGTATTTTAATGCAAACCCATATTTACTAAAGTCAGTGCACGTGGGTTTGTACCCACCCAAGGCTGGTGTAACACGGAGAAATACCTTCTGCAGCAAATATACAAATAGGAATAAGCTGCTAAGAATAGTTTTTGTGCAGGAAAGTATACCTTCCTGCACAAAAACCATTCCGACCTCAATGCAGGCACCCTTGAGTCATGGCACAAGAGTGCCTGCATTAGCACTTGGCAGCCAGAAATGTGACTGTGCTACGAGAGGGCAGAAGTGCCCCATATCTTAATAAATATGTCGCTTTTTTGCTCTCTCCCTTTGACGCAATCCAACGTAGCAACTTCCCTAGCTGCAATGCGTTGCATCAAAATTTAGTAAGTATGGAGCCCAGACCTTATTTATTTTACTTTTAATGTGTTATTTCTTATTATTTAAAGAATACCCACTACCATCAAGAGGCCGACAGCACTGGTCAAGGGAGTACATAAAATAATGGAGGCTTAGGGGCCGATTCCGATCTCGGCCGGTAGGGCTCCGAATCGGATTCGGCTTAACCGGATCCGATTCGGAACCCTATTGCCCGACCGATTCGTACGCGCGTCCGGGCGAGCGAGTACGATGTGAAATCGCCGACCGACTCGTCCGGGCGTCCCGACCGCTCCGACCGACTCGTACCCGGGTCTAACCGCACCGACCGACTCGCTCGGACTCGACTCGCACCGCGCAATGGAGACGTTCCCCGTCCGGGTAAGTACGATGCGCGCCGCGAGCAGTCCGACCGAGCCGCGCACTCCGGCTCCAAAGAGCAGTCGGAGCCGTACTTTGGGGGTCCGTGTCGGACCCCCATGTACGCATAGCCGCGCGAGTCGCACACAGGGGGGACCCATGGGTCCCCCCTACCTGTGCGTGTACGGCGCGAGTCGCTTCGCCGCGTTCACGCTGTAGGGGGCACCCCTTGTCCGCCTCGCACCCATTGAGTCAATGGGAGCCCGCGTACGCGTTGTACGACAGGCTCCCATTGACTTCAATGGGAGTCCGACCGACTCGAGTCCGATGGCATACGTGCGCATCGTACTCGTTCGGTCGGGCTGCACGGGTCCGATTCGGTCGGAAATCTCTCCGGGTCCGGCTCGGTCGGAGAGATTTCCGGCCCGAATCGGAATCGGCCCCTATGTGTATACATTTATTCAGCTTTGTTTGATCGCAGCATATTTACAGAGAGGCAGACATGGAGGGCATTATAAAAGGTGTATCTATCAATAGTGCAGAAAGTGCCGTGGCATCGGGGACCAGGGGTGCGAGGGACCCACTGCATTCCAATTTAGGCCACATTTTACTACGGAAAATGGAGAACATTAGAGCTCGTGACACCCCCTGCTAAATGCTTGAGTGAGCAAGGATATTACTACCTTTAGCAAAGAGGTTAGGGCAATGCTGGCAGCTCGAGGTGGTTTATAGTGCCTACGGCTTGGGCGAGAGTAGTTGCTGAGGGAAAGTTTTCAGTTTTTACCTCCAGAATGGGAACCAGTTTTAGATGTGGGGGGAGTTGTTAAAGAGTTTAGGGTTGTCCTAGTTCCCTTTATTTGGTAGGCGTTTGGATTTGTAGTTCGGCTGTAGAGTAGCGGGAGCTGTTCTATGGCCACTGGAAATAAGGAAGTAATACAAGGGTATGAGAAGAGGCGAGAAATGCTCCTTTTAGCTCCGGATCAAGATCAACCGAGCTACTGCACGTTGAACTCCTTGCAAATGATGAAATGTAGGAAAACCAGAATAAATGGAATTATTACACCAGCCCTAGTTGGCCAATTGAACATCTGCTCCTTATGTGCTTTAGTTGGCATAAGTCATAATGCCTGGGCAGTGGCACATCATTTATTGAACAGCCCGCATCATGGCTAAACCAGTAATACTCAAAGTACAGCCGGGGCCCGCTTGCGGCCCTCTTGACCTTTACATGTGGCTCCCATGATGAACAGTAGCACGAGCTGCTGTTTACTTGCTGAGCACTAATACTCCGATTTTTTTTAAAATAAACGGGCAAGCATTTATTTGCAGGTCAAATGAAGCAACTATTGTGGTGTCCTGCACCACTTAACTTTAGTTAACATGCAAAAAAATGCTTACCAGTTTATTTAACATTTTTTAGACTTCCTTACACAATCCCTGACCCACCCAGGACCCCTTACCACCACAGTGCGGCCCTCGGTCACACCACAGGCCATACGTTGTGGCCCCTAAGCAAATGTTTAGGAGTACCCATGGGTTAAACCAATAACAAAATTTTCATAGGAACCCAATAATTGTACAATCCATTGTTTGCAAAGAAGCAAAGACTTAATTCATCCAAACATCAGAAAAAGGAAAAAACATCACTAACATTACTGCAGTTCTCAAATACAAACTGTTTCAAAGAAATATTCAACACACAAGTATTAGTACTTCTGAGAAGGAGTTAGCCTGTAAGAAATGTGTGGACAGTTCAGATCTGCTTGGGGGTCCAGATGAAGGAGTCATTGGGGTAGTGCTACCTCCATTGCCTCTTTCAGACTTCAGAAAGACTCCTCTCGGTTTGTACCATCAAGAGAGGTGCTTGGGATGGATGAATTCTCTCCCCACCACAAGAGGACACACAGAGTTCAAGGATCTCCTGAATGTCAGTGTCACTTTGATTCTCAAAGTCCTCAGTGTCTTTGCTCCAAGCTAATGTTTTACATTTCTAGAAAAAAGAGATGTTCCATCTCCTTTCTAGATGGTCACCGGCATTCCTTGTCTTGGCTAGGGCTGTGCGAAATTATAATTAAGGTCATTTACCACCCCTACCTGGGTGGTACAAACTGTGTCAAGCCAACGTCACTAGTGACGTTTTGTACCTGAAATAAACAAAACATGTCATTTCCTTTACTTGACTCAGTGTTCATACTTCCAAGCTAGTCGGAAGCTCTAATGAGGGCTCATTCGAAGTTTCAAGCCTAGCCAGGGCTCTTGGGGGGCGGATACATTCACTTGAATGTCCCCCTATTTCACTTGATGTGCTTGGATTACACTCATGAATGGGTAGTGCTCTGGTGGGTTCACTGACAAAACATTGACACCCAAAACATCCCCATACAACAATATCAAATAATAAATATCGATGTCAAAAATATCGACATCCTATATTTATAAAGGTAAGCACAAAAATATCGGAAAACAAATATCGATTACATAAATATAGATGTACAAAATATCGTTATTATATATATATATATATATATATATATATATATATATATATATATATATATATATATATATATATATATAATAAAATAATAAATATTAAATATATTAAATAATAAAATAAATAGATTTAATATACATTTTAACAAATATAACAAATAAACTTAACTTAAAACAGTTAAACACATATATAATAATTATTATATATATTTACTGTAAAACAATTAATAAACTAGTAATTTTAATTTCTTTTATAATTTTAAAAATATATAAAAATGTAACAAATAAATATATATATATATACATATACCAATAACATAACATTTATGCTAAAAAACATTCCATTATTAATTAAAACATTAAACTATTTAAAAATATTTCAACTTAAATTTCCCACTCCAGTCAATGCAACAGTGAGAAAGTGTTGGATATCGGAGGGGTAAAAATGACTATTCCCACTCCAGTGAGTGCAACAGCAGGGAAAGTGTTGGATAGCGGAGGGGTAAAAATTACTATTCGCACTCCAGTAAGTGCAACAGTAGGGAAGTGTTTGATAGCAGAGGGATAAAATGTACTATTCCCACTCCAGTGAGTGCAACAGTAGGGAAAGTGTTAGATAGCGGAGGAGTCAAAATTACTATTCCCACTCCAATGAGTGCAACCGTAGGGAAAGTGTTGGATTGCGAAGGGGTAAAAATTACTATTTCCACTACAATGCATGCAACAATAGGGAAAGTGTTGAATAGCGGAGGGGTAAACATTACTATTCCCACTCCAGTGAGTGCAACAGTAGGGAAAATGTTGGATAGCGGAGGGTAAAAATTACTATTCCCACTCCAATGAGTGCAACAGTAGGGAAAGTGTTGGATAGCGGAGCGATAAAAATTACTATTACCACTCCAATTAGTGCAACAGTAGGGAAAGTGTTGGATAGTGGAGGGGTAAAAATTACTATTCCCACTCCAGTCAATGCAATAGTAGGGAAAGTGTTGGATAGCGGATGGGTAAAAATTACTATTCCCACTCCAGTCAGTGCAACAATAGGGAAAGTGTTGGATAGCAGAGAGGTAAAAATTACTAATCCCAATCCAGTCAGTGCAACAGTAGGGAAAGTGTTGGATAGCGGAGGAGTAAACATTACTATTCCCACTCCAGTGAGTGCAACAGTAGGGAAAGTGTTGGCTAGCGGAGGGGTAAAAATTACTATTCCCACTCCAATGAGTGCAACACTAGGGAAAGTGTTGGATAGCGGAGAGATAAAATTACTATTTCCACTCCAATGAGTGCAACAGTAGGGAAAGTGTTGGATTGCAGAGGGATAAAAATTACTATTCCCAGTACAGTCAATTAAAAATTAAAAACAAACAAAATATCAAAAACAAATAATATTTGAAAAACAAAATAAATTAAAAAATATATATAAATATGTTAAAAATTAAAATACAAATATATTTAATATTTTAAACTTTAAAAGATAATAACATATTATAATGTTAACTACATATCACAAATACCTACAAATATTTAATTAAATACAATATATAAATATGTTTCAAACAAATATTTTTAGTTAGAAATTATTTATAGACAAAAACATTATTACATACATTTATTTTATTTACATCCTAGCCTGTAACATCACACAATTCACAACCCACATCTAAATTAAAAATAAAATGTACTTGCATAATTAACATAATTAATTATCAATTAAATAAATATTAATTACATTTTTTTTTAAACACATACAAATTAATTAACCTCCAACCCTTTACCCCTATGAACCCCACAACCCACACCTAAAATTAATTACACCATTTCCATTTTTAATTTTCAATTAATTAAATAATATTCATTAACAACTAATTACTAATTAATTGAAAATAAATTACTTCCCACTCTTTACCCCTATAAACCTCACAACCCACACCTAAAATTAATTACACAATTTCCATATTTAATTTTCTATTAATTAATTAAAATAATTAACAACTAATTATTAATTAAATAAAAATAAATAACTTCCCACCCTTTACCCCTATAAACCCCATAACCCACACCTAAAATTAATTACACAATTTTCATATCTGATTTTCAATTAATTAATAAATAATAATTAACAACTAATTATTAATTAATTTAAAATAAATTACTTCCCACCCTTTACCCCTATAAACCTAACCGCACCTAAAATTAATTACACAATTTCAATATTTAATTTTCAATTAATTAATTAATAATATATCACAACTAATTATTATTTAATATAAAATAAATTACTTCCCACCCTTTACCCCTATAAACCCCACAACCCGCACCTAAAATAATTACACAATTTCCATATTAAATCTTTAATTAATGAATTAATATTAATTAACAACAAATTAATAATTAATTAAAAATAAATGACTTCCCACAATAAACACTATAAAATCTCAATTAAATAAATATTTATAAATAATAAAAAAATCATTCATTTATTATAATTAAATTACTTCCCACCCTATTCCCCTATAAACCCACAACCCGCTATGGAACTAAAAAAACTCAAAATGTAATTAAAATAAAATTGATAACTACTAAAAATGTAACACATATATTAAAAAACATAAACAATACTTATACAAAAAAATACATCACATACATTTAAAATATATACTAAAATACATAACTAATTACAAAATCGATATTTTAAACAACTATATTTTTGGAAACGATATTAATGACTTCTATATTTTTAAAAACGATATTATTTACCTTCAAATCAATATTTTTGACCACGATATTCTTCCTGTCGATATTTCTCACTCACAATATTTAGGACTCGATATTTCTGTAGTTCGACATTTCCAACTCAATATTTTGTCTGCATACCGCTCTGGTGGGTTAAGGGTGAGGAATCCGGGAGCTTGTGTCCGTCTGTCAGCCAGCTGTATTACAAAGTGCCCAGGACAGGGTCCTGCAGGCATTGGGAGGACGGTTGCTGGGCTGAGTGAAGAAGCTGTGAACGGACCCCAGATCAGAGCTCCAGCTGACCCGGGATTGGAAGCCTCAGTAACTGGGCTCCATTCTCCAGGCTGCCTTTTCAGAAAGTGCCCAGGACAGGGTCCCGCAGGACGGGGAGTGCTCCCCTGCTTGGACAGGTGAAGAAGCTCTGACTTGGCCCTGGGTCAGAGCTCTTGCTGGCTCAGAGGTGAAAGCCCTCAGAAGTGGGTTTAATTCCACATCTCGCGCATCACTTGGTGCCCAGGACGGGTCCTGCAGGCCTCGGGAGGACTCCTCTACTTGGCTGGGTGAGAAAGCTCTGACCGGGACCCAGGTCAAAGCTCCCAAAGGCCCTAGGGTAGAAGACCTGTGGCCTGGATGCTCCTCCCTGGCCTGTCATGTCTCAAAGTGCCCAGGTCTGTGTCCTGAGACCCGAGAAGGCCTCCCTGCTTGCCTGGGTTAGAAGCTCTGGTCGGCCCCCGAGACAGAGCTCCGGCAGGACCAGGGGTGGAAGACCCTGGCCCAGGACTACGTTCTTCTGCCAGCAGTGTCACAAAGTGCCCTGAAAGAGATCCCTTAAGCCCAGAGGCATCTCCCCTACTTGTGCAACTCTAACTGGGCCCCAGATCAGAGCTCCATCTGGACTAGGGGTGGAAGCCTCCAGCTCTGGGCCCCATTTCTCCAGCTTGCTGTGTCACAAGGAGCCCAGGATGGAGTTACGCTAGCCCGGACAGGCCTCCTCTGCTTGGCCAGCAGAAGAAGTTCAACCGGGCCCTGGGTTCAGATCTCTGGCGGGCCCTGGGGTGGAAGCCGACAGCCCTGGGTTCCATTTCTCCAACTCGCCATCTCACTTAGAGCCCAGGATAGGGTCAGACAGGCCCAGGGCAGGGTTCCCCTGTTTGGCTGGAGGAAAAAGCTCTGACCGCGCCCTGGTTCATACCTCCGTAAGGCCTCTCCACAGCTGCTTGGCTGTGGCCCAGCTCGTGTTCAGAAAGCCTGACCCAAGGAGTCCCTGACCTCTCCAAGGGCCAGTGAAAATTAATTTAAAAGAAATGTTGCGACCAGAGGGCTGCTCTTCAAGCCCGACCATCTAATTGCTCTTAGCCCGGCCATCTGGTCGTGAATGCCATAGAATTGCATGGTGCACCCATATGTCTGTGCTGCCCTGGAAGTTCCGATGAGGGCTCATTTGACTCTTCAAGCTCAGCCAGGGCTCTAGGAGATCGGATTCATTTTCTCAAATGTCTCCCTCTCTCACTCTGTGGGCTCGGATTACAGGAAAGGCAGGGAGCCTTCCACTGAATTAGTAGGGACAAGGTACTAGGAACACCCTTGCCATCCAGTTGTTCACCCTGGATGCCGCAAGAGCCCAGGCTGGCCTGCCCCAGCACCCCAGGGACCCAGGTCCACAGCTGCCTTTCAGCCCTGTCTGATGGGCCTTCCTCTGAGCCTGCATTTCTGACAAGCAGGCAGGGATGTGAAGCTTACATCCCTGTGCAGGGGAGCAACTATCCCTTCCAAGGGACAGTGAAATCTGATTCATAAGACTTGGTGCGACCAGATGGCAGCACTTCAAGTCCGGCCATTTGCCCGCACATGGCATAGGAATGAGTGGCACTCCCAGATGACCGGACTACCCTGGAAGTCTAGATAAGAGTTCATTTGATTCTTTGCACCGAGTCAGGGCTCCAGGAGTTCGGATGTATTTTCTCTAATGTTCACCTCTGTCACTCGGTGTGCATGGATTACAAAAAAGGAAGGTAGCCTCCTCCAGATTGGTATGGACAAAGTACTAGGGACCTTCCTGTCATTTGGTTGTTCTCCCCAGGTGCTGCAAGAGTCCGAGCCTTCTTCCACATGCCCCTGGGGGGCCAGGTCCATGGATGCTTTCCAGCCTTTTCCAATTGGCCTTTCCTCTGAACATGCCTTCCTGGAGAGCAGGCAGGGATTCAAAGCTGACATTCCAATCCAGGGAGGCCTACTTGGGGACGGTCCTAAATGCATCATACTCTGTTCGATTAGGCGCGCTCGGTCCATTTAGTGATGAACTGCTAGGCCAACCTCAGCGGATGTTTCAAGCAAAGAGCTTCCACTCTGCATTTGGCCATCAACTTGAGGGTCTGCCTTTCATGGAGGTCCCCCCGAAGGCCTCCACACCCAGCAGGGCAAAGGCCAAGTTGTCGGGTAGCTTCCGCCTTCTCCCCAAAAGTGGTCTGACCAGAGTGGATGGGGTTGGGTGGGCTAGTCTCGGATGTTGCCTGGCGGTCCGGCCCCCATACGCCACTCTGTCACCCTTTTCCACCCATTGCATTTCTGACCATTCTGTGGGGTGTCCCCACCGCCCAGGCCATCACCCTGCATCTTGCTCATGATCCACCTTGGCCTGCCTCTTTCTTCCATTGTTGTGGAGTAGACTGGACACACCCATGCCCATGTGACCGCTCTGTCCACCCAGTCCCTCCAGGCAACCAGGGGCGTCACACAGCAGGCTCCCGAGGGGCTTTGTCCTTTCCCCCTATTGTTCCTCCTGGCTTCTTTTAACTGGAACTTAAAAGATAGCAAATGGCTCTGTGAATGGTCAGAATTCCTGAAACTGTAATGCTGATACAGAGCTGACAAAAAGCATGGGGTTTTGACAATCTCCATACCTTCATGACTTCTCTCACACTCACTCGTTTATCCCCCTTCTCTCACATTCTCTTAATAGAGCCCATGCTTCTTCATCCTCCCATCTTCACCAAAAAAGAACTGACATTCCTAATGCCCCACCTTCCTTTGCTGAAATTCCCCACACCACACCTTCCACCCACCACATGCTTCCTGATGTCAATGTGCACCTGGGGCAATTGTCATCACTTCAATGGACTGTATTAGTGCAACTTTACGTACACTGTTGCTCTGGTGGTAACTTGGTGGATCTGTGGTATTTCACCCAGAGACCCTAGGTAAAGTAAATAACAACAATTACACGCTGTGGGGGAATGGCTTGTGGGAATCGCTGATGCTGTGCTGATTCAGCATGTTTTCTCCCATTCTTACTGGATGCATTGGAATTAACAGGCCACCTGTAATGAGGGCAAGGGGGCTCATTTACTATTTTTTCATGGAACGCAGCGCAGCAAGGGAACTTGCTGCCCTGTTCTGCTTGAAAGGGAGACAGCAGAAATGCTCCTTATTTACAAAGGTTTGGAGCATTTCTTCTCTCTCCTTGTGTTGATGCACTGTGTGCTGCCTAGAGCCAATTCAGGGACCCTTGCCAAATAGTGCAAGGGTCTCTGTGTTATGGGCAGGATTGTTTTTCTGTAGGCAGGGGCATCTTCCTGCACAAAAACAGCCCTTAGAGGCATATTCCTCTTTCTATGTGTGCTGCAGAATGCAGCACATATAGAGAGAGGAAGTAATGAGGAGAAATAAAGATATTTCTCCTCGTTACGCATCTGTCGAGTAGGCGCACCATTTTGACGCAAACCCTGGTTTACAAGTCTTTGTAAGTCTGGGTTTGCTTCAAAATACATAAGTGGATGCATGGGAACGCCCATACTCCACCCATTTAACATTTACCCAACGCAAAGTAATGCAAGGCAGAGTTATGCACTGTGTTGCGTTACTTTGTATTTACTAAACCACACAAAGTGGCTTTGTGTGGCTTGGTCAGTGCTAAGAATTATTTTTGCGTCAGGGCTGTGCCACAAAAGTGACGCAACCCCGACCCAAAATCGTAGCATATCTGGCCCCAAGTGTCTGGGTGATTGCGCAAATTTTAGTACCATTGTACTTTAAGCAATCTATTCTGAAATCCTGTCCGAGTGTGATTTGTGCTCCATGAAACGCCCTAAAAAATAACCCAATTTGGCCCTAATCAGCTTCTCCTGTTCCTTACTCTCTGGAGAAGAATGAAGGTGCACCAAGGAAGATTCCCAGATTTTAAAATGTATTTTTATTTTGGTGTTTGGCTTTGTCCCAATTTGAGACTCTGCAGTCACTTCAGAAGGCTTTGTCATATGAAACCCCACAGCTAATCTGGATTAAAGGGACATATTGGACCCTAAAAGTGTGCCATGCTTTCAAATACCCCAGACACAGACTCCATGCGAGGCCATGCGTGCACCACTCCTCTCGGAAGGAATGTACCCAAATCGATAAAAACATCTGGCTACATATACTAAGCTATACTAATAAAAATACAGCGCTATAAACAGTGGCGGCTGCTACTTAACGGGAGTGGCGGGTGGAGGGGAGATGAAAAATAATTTTTTTTTAAATCACTTACCTGCAGGCTGGCCGCCACCTCTACTCCGTCCTTCTTCTGTTCTTCTGCCGACGACGAAAGGAAGCAGGAAGCACACGGGCTCCCAGACTCCCCTAGCCAATCACAACGCTGCTGTCACCAGCATGACAGCAGCGTCGTGATTGGTCTGAGCACCCTGGTTCGCCGCTCAGACAGGGAGTGGGAGGCTGTGCATGTTCTCCACCTAGGCTGTGCAATGAAGCTGGTGTAGAATATGCTAAGTGCACATGACTGTTTGGCCGCCCCAAGACGGCCGGCCAAACCGCCATGTGCACTTAAGAGAGTGCTCACCACTCCTCCCCCTGCTCAGGACAGCCCAGCTCCGTCCCGCCCCACATCTAAAACTGAGCCAGTCTGAAAAAATATTATGATAATAACATTGCGTTATTATCATTTTATTTTTCCTTTTTGAAGTGCTCACAGAGCAGTGGGGCGACGCTAGTGAGGCAACGCTCCTCCGCCATAACATATCATAACGTGGGCATATAGGACTAGTGGTGTCTTTTATTGCTGTTTAGATGTTTTTAATGTCTTATTCTGTTATTACTCCAAATGTCTGCCCTGCCAGATGGAAGCATTTCATGAACAGGTCACAGTTCCCTATGTTATACCTTGACATAAACGATAGTTTACAAAAGGGCCCCCTTACCACCACTCAAAATGTGAACAGACAACAGGGCATATTAGCAAGGGCTTTATCGCCGCTTTAGCAGCACTTTTTGCCGCTAAAGCGGCGATATTTTTAACGCCCTATTAGCAAGCTGTCGCTAACAGGCGTTAGCGACAGCTTTCAGGCGTTAGAGGCCGGGAATTACATCGCCTTGCATGTCAGCGATATTTATCGCTAATGACATGCAAGGTAGGCGTTCCCAACTAAAAGCGACGGTAAACAGTCGCTTACATACCTATCGCCTATTAGCAATACCCGCGAAGCGATAAAAACGCGCGCTAACCCGATTATCGCTTGTTTTTAAGAACTGATAAAAACATGACTTAGCAATGAAAGTCAATGGGAGGTGGATTGTAAGGTTAAGTCCCCAGAATTAGCGATAGGATTTTATCGCTGGATTTCTCAGCGTTAAAGCTGGGTTTCGCCGCTATCGCTGGATATTTTATCGCAATGGAGATAAACCTTGCTAATAGCATGTTATTTCCGCGGTAATATCCAGCGATAGCCGGCGATAAAAAAAGGCGCGCTAAGCAAGGTTTGCGATATTTATCGCATGTTCTTGCTAATATGCCCCAACATTCTTTACTAAAGAGAATATAATGTTGGGAAACGCTTGTTTTCTACAGGGGACGATATTGCTGCACTGCTGCAAAACCGGCCCCCAGTAACAAAACCAGCCATTCCAGCCTCCCGGGAAAACGCACGATGCCCGCTATGGCCAGTCCGGCTCTGTTCTTAACGAATTAATGATATCTGTCACTGTGATACTTGCTCGTACAATTCCACCCTTCCACAGGTACGGATCGCGAAAGCAGACAATGTATCCCGTCGGCCATCCATCACCGGAAGCTCATCTGATACCATCGACAACCATTATGGCTATTAGGGCATTTTCACGGGACAGTTGAGCTTTCGTGGGAAAGAGTCCGGTTTCACTCTTACAGGGTATCCTGTACTGATGAAGTGAGCAGAGGCAGGGGCAACAATTTACATCAATCTGTCAACCGGAGCTTGTTGCATATGAACTCATGAAAAGGAAACTTCAGGCGAGCCGCCATTCTGATAGCGCAATAAAACACATTTTAATGAAGAAACACCATCGAGGCATACTTTACCTAATACAGTGTGTGTCAACTAAATCATTCTCTTGAGTTGGGGTGAAGCAGAGAGTGTGTATTTCTTGCTAACTCTGGTGTTCAGGTGTAAATTTCAGGCTGTGTGCCCTCAGCCATATAACAATTTGCACACAATGAATTACAAATTGCCCTTTAATTATTGCAGTGTAACTGATTACGGGGGTGGGGGGTGCAAGTAGAAGAAACCTCTGCCCCACACTCACTGCGTCACTACCGCAAACAATTATTGTCTGCGGGCGGGGGTGTCCCGTGCATGTGCCCCGGGGCAGTACACTAGTGTAAACAACAAGAGCAAGCCATTATGCCAATAGGAACCTGGCTAAATATAAATGAAGAACACACTGCTTCACTAAGGACTCATCAAACAGAAATATAATTAGTTAAATAGCAGCTCAATCGCAAAATATATTATTATTATATAGTATTACATTTAAATTGTTTAGCTGTGTAAGAATTGAGTTACTACTTAAATAAAGTATTTATATGTAATGAGTCCTCAGTGGATCGCTGTTTAGGTCAGGCCTGAGACAGTGCATGGTTTGTCCATTACAAGATCTTTTGTTAACTAACGCCAAACACATACTATTGGTTGGTTTTATGTCACTCTCATTTCTTTTCTTTTCATTGGTCAATGACAGCTGTTTTCATTGTTGCGATCTGGTAACCTTGGTTAGATTCGACACCCACCAAACCACTGCTGGCAATCAGCTTTCCCTAGTTCACTAAAGTTTATTACACAAATAAGCAGGGCTGCCGCAACTTTCCTTTCTGTGTGGAGAATAATGCGCGCTTAAAGCAGTCTGTTATTTTGCACTAAAATCTCTTGTAAACACACAGATATAGCACTTTTAACACCTGCATTGCCAGCGGAGGCTCTGCACCCACCCTGGAGTTGGGAACAGTATATTGTGCCAGTGACTCGCTATTTTAATGTTTATATTTTAAATATTTCCGGCTGTGTTTTTATTTATTTGTGTATCACTCCTGGCTGTGTTTTCCCTGGTAACTTTACTTCTGTGACAAATGTAATAACTGCCGGTAACTTTCATATTCTTTTTTCAGACTTGTTAAAGGAAGTGAGGCAGAGCGTCCTATCATTCAATGCTACATTAACACTTTAAGCACTTTAAGTGACTTTTTTCCAAGATAATTCACCTTGTGTAAGAGGCACCGTGTGGCTTGCTTAGGTGAGCATGTGACAGGTATTGTAATAATCAAATAATGTGTTAGTTATGTAGTGTTTTCAGCAAAATGTCTTATAGACAACATGTTATTTAAATTATCAACACCAGATTGAAATTAGTGCACATTCTACCTCGGAAACATGAAAGACTACGTTCACTTACCGTATTCAACCTACAGTCAGCATGATGTTGCTATGATATGTGCATTTGCATAGTGCTTATTGCCCCTACGAGGCGCTCAAGCACTTTATGGACAGGTAGCATGAGGCACTGTGTGAGCCCCACATCTGTCCCAGGCATTTGCCTTTCCAGCCCTATACTCAGATCCCACTTGGTCTCCAGCTTTCCCCCTTTTCGTACTTGTGTCCCCCACCTTTCAGTTTGAGTTATTTTCAGTCCACAGGTGTTATTCGGAGCTTGTCGGTGTGTACTCGTGCAGAGCTGACATATTTCAAGTTCTTTCATTTAAATATTACTTCTATGACATATATATGTGCATACCATACCATTCTATTCAATGATAAACCAAATCATACTATACCGTACTGTCCAATGACACACCATACCATAGTATACAATGTCAGGCCATACCATAGCATAGCATACCATACCATCACAGGCCACCCCATACCATTCCTTAACATGCAATGACACATTATATGATACCATACCATGCAATGACAGGCCATACCATGCCGTGCCATGCTGTACAATGCAATGACAGGCCATACCATATTATACCGTACTGTCCAATGACACAACATACCGTACTATACAATGACAGGCCATACCATACCATAACACACCATACCATGAAATCACAGGCCACCCCATACCATCCTTATAATGCAATGACACATTATACAATACCTTACCATACCCCATACCATACCATGCCACACCATGAAATGACAGGCCATACCATACCATGCTATACAATAGACAGCCATACCATACCATCAAAAGCAATACAGTACCATACATACTATACAATGACAGGCCATACCACACCATACCATCCCATACCATATCATATATACAGACATATAAGAAGCAATGTCCTCTTACAGATGATAACCTTCTGTTGTGTCTGTGTCCCTACAGACATAATTGAAGTACGTTTCTCTCCAATAAGAAGCTAAAGCTCTCATTTTGTTTACCGACAGGTGAAGTGCAGTGGTAGGGCCATGGTAGGCATGGTAGTTGGATGGGTAATTGAGGAGTGTATTGGGGGGTGGCAGAGTCTGTGCAGATCAGTGGGGGCCCTACTTTCTACAACAGGACATTTAAATAATGAACTGAATATATATGAAAACATTTTCGGAGTTGGCAGGGCATGAATATTCAGCCAAAATTGACCCCTTGATCTTTAAAGTCCTCTACCAGGTTGAGGTGGTCACTCGTGAAAATGTGTGGGTCAATTCTGTAATGAATGAAGGTGACCTTTTCAGTGTGAAGGACAAAAAACGTATTAACTTTTTATTAAAGCACTTGCGCTTCCCAACCGGAATTTAACATTTCTGCTTGCAGTCTGAAGCTGAGCCTTTCCGCCTCCTCTTTCAACCTATTGAAATTGAAATTTGTACTTGTAAAGCGCACCCATACCCCCAAAGGGGTGTCCAGGCGCTGTACGCATACCGCTGTGGAACCCTTCCTGGCTTTTCCCTGTGAAATGTCCACTCCTGGGCACCCCCAGGGTGAAGCCAGGCATCCCAGCGCTGTTGGGGCCGTTGTGGAGATTAAGCAAGCTATTGCCCAGAGTTGCAGAGTGGGACCCATGATTAGAATAGGCACCGAGGCGAGAATTATCAGGTCCGAGGAAATTGAGCCCAAGACCCGCCGAGGCGGGAATTGAACCCTGGTCCCGGGCCAGATCTCTGCATCAGGGTCTGCCGCTCTAACCATTGAGCCACACTTCTCTAACCTAGAGCCAAGAGCATTGATAATGCGAGTGCACCAGTACCGAGGGTATCACTAGAGAGTTGGAGACGTGCTGCTGTGTCTATACTATACACAAGGCCACTGGAATTATGAAATTGTGCGGCAGTGCCGTTTTTCCGCATCATTATAGATTTGCCGCATTTGCCACATAATTTATCATCTGCTGCATAATCTGTAGATTGTAACAAAAAAAAAGTTTCTACCTCAAACGGTTCAAAAGTTACTAAAACGTACCGATTCGTGTTGCAGCACAGTTGAAGGCCCTTTGCAGAGGTTGACTGATGATCTTTCTGCAGCTTATTGCTATATTTCGGTGTTAAATTGGTGCTAATATGATGCAGCCAATGCCCAGAGAGTGTTAACAAGTGTAAAAATGATAGAATAATGAAGTAATACTATCACAAATTGTGCTGCATTATGCCACATAATTTGCCTTTTCTTGGCGCATAATTTAATCGACCCTGCTGCATAATTTGGCCCTCCCCTGCTGCATAATTCCAGTGGCCCTGACTAAACATTGTTGTACCTGAGTTGTGAAATATCTCATATAACCAGTACACTCGTGTGCTCCCCATTATTGCCAGAGTAGTGATCAAATAGCATTTAATAAGGCTGCGTCTCTCCTGTGACGCCTGTGGGTTACTTGTCATTGCTTCACGGGCCAGCCATATCATGAATAGGTGCGCTGGTGCAGAGCACAGCTGTGCATCTTATTTTTTAGACATTGTACTGTCTCAAGAAGTGTATACACTTAACTTGGAAAATTCCAAATTACAACATGAGCTACATACAGCACAGTTTGGCCAGGGGCATAGCTTGGTCGGTAAGATTGGGGTATGTGAGCTTCAGATTTCCCGACAATCACGCTGGCATATCACGTTAATATACATTATATGACAAGCAGGATGCATGAGAGGGACCTAAGGGACAATAAAGGGAGAGGAATACGGATTGGTAGAGTTACTAAGAGAGAAAACATAATATTTTGAAAAATAATCAACATTTATGAGGACTTTCAAAATAGACACAGGGAGGAAGTGTGTGTGCGTTTTTGTGTGTGTGTGTTTAAAAATTCCTGGTGAAATTCGACAGACACCTCACCATACCTGAATAAAAGCACCTTTACCCAACTATTCATCAGAAAATAAATGTATGGGGGGGCGGGGTAGTTACACCCCAAAAAAACCCTAAAGCTACGCCCCTGAGTTTGGCAACAAGGCGAGGCCACCAGTGCTCCAAGTCACAGAGCTATGCAGTCTACAAACTCATAAAATTACCAAGAGAATTTCCAAGGTTTAAGTATGCATTTTAGACACTGCAAAGTCTTAAAAACAGGTGCACAGTCTTGTTCCATGGCACCGCACACATTCATGACACTGTCCCTAGAGGATCTCCAAAACTGAGATCAGCTACCATGGATGACATATACAGTGCATTATATATAGGTGGTTACTTATTTGCTGCCCAAGGGGCCTATACAGAGAATATTCCATGACGGCTTGAACCCAAGACTCGCAGTGGGTGGCCCCTCTTTTGCTCCTGGAGGGATCCTATACAGACCCCTCAAGCAGACACAACAATACAGGTGTGGCGCGGTGGCCAGAACGGCTGACTCCGGAGCACGGGGCTCAACGTTGGATCCCAGGCACAGGCGGAAGCTCAGCTCAGCATCATTTGACTCTGGGCAGCAGCTCACTTAACCTCCACAACAGCCTCCCACCACCTGGATACCCTTAGGGGTGATAACTTTGCGCCTTACAAATGTAGAATTATTATTATTATTGCATTTGGGTGAAGTGCACACGTTCTGTCTCATCCCTTTCCTATTTGCAGTGACCTAAAACAAGATGAGAGCACCACTCTGGTCCTTCAAGCACTACCAAAACACTTCCCACATGGCCCACATCAATAAAACATGGCTCCACCCAAGCACTCCCTATTGGTGTAGCGTGCTACCAATCCACTAATGCATTTCAGCATCTTCTCAGTGGTAATAAGCGCTATATAAAACAATTATCACTAATTGAAAGATTGTGACAAGCATATTTGCTTGAGCTTCATCCACTCTCATTGGATCAATTACTGAAAATGTGTGGACATTCTGTATTTCTAAGATATGCGGTACACACGTAAAAGTAAAATGCAGGCTTGCAATTGTGCAACTTCCTCCTATCTGATCTTAACAGCAAGCATTAAATATAAATAAATCAAACGAATGACTTCATTTGTTCAAGGCAAAAACTCTTGGCAAGTGCATGAACAGCAAAGACCATCACTGTAACCACAAAGGAGCTGCATCCTTTTTTTCGATAACAGCGTCACTTACAGTCGCTAAAGAAATGAAAAGGAAATAAAAACTCGTTCACATTAATCCTTTTGTAATCTTTGTTGGATCATGATCAGAAATTGATTGAAGAACAATGAAGCTATAGGGGATGCTGGGACATTCAAATGGAAGGTGTTTCCTTTTGCGCCACATCAAAGTGTGCACAGAAGACATAGTAGCTCTGCCAAGTATCCCAGGTCTGTGCATCACTGTCTGCTCCTCTCCTGGTGTTTTCTTTGTGTTTGGGACTTTAAGTGGTAGTTATCCCATTATGAAATCGAGAATGCAAAGGAAAAACCTGGTCTGGAGCTTATTTTCTTTGCATTCTGTGACTTTATCCTAACATTTCTCATCATCCATCTGCACCAGAAGTGACATCACTGCATTTTCCATCAACCATCTGCACAGGAAGTGAAATCACTGGCTTCCAGCCAAAACCATCGCTAAAAGAAGAAGCCAAGCACGAGTACTTAATTTTCCATCATCCATCTGCACACCGCCAACTGCGTTTGCACTCTTCCCCCTCCTAGGACCTACTTAATGGCAGCCGCAAGGCGGATGTGCAGCGGACGTGAACAGCGGGTGCACTGATAGAACGCCAAAGGCAGGCCTGTCTACGCCCATCCACTCCACGCCCAGCCTTAGAAACATTGGTCCTCCCCAACCCACTGCTACCCTTCTGAACTCCTCCACGCTATCAACCCAGGCCACCGCTCACCACACTGCACCACATAACACAAAGGAAGCGTTCACATACACCTCCTTCCAGTTCTCATGCACTGTCTCACATCCTCACCCACCACTCCCACACCAACAGCACCCCACTTACTCACATAAAACAGCCACCCACTCATGCTCACACAGACCAACCACCACCCACGCAACACACTACACTCGCATGCATGGTCCCCAACCTCTCGCTTACCAAACATGCAATGGATATGGGACCTACTGAACAACCATGCTCCGGACCTGCTCTTCCTCACTGATACATGGCTAAACCCAACTTCTGCACCTAACATCGGTACAGGCATTCCCGCTGGCTACAAGATCGCCAGGCAAAGCCATCAGCACAAATCCGAAGGCAGAGACACCATCATTTACAAAGACACCATCAACTGCACCACCTACATGGCCACCCCCACCAGTGACATGGAGCTCCTCATGTTCAAGATACACATCACATCCAACTTCTCCCTATGTGGAACTCTCGTATACAGACCACAAGGACCCCGCACCAATTTCTCCAGCAACATCAACAGGGACATATTTAGGATTTTGGGGGCCCTGGGCCAAATGTGTTTTGGGCGCCCCTGTTCGGATCAGCTTTGAAATTATGATCCATTTTGAGCTATTTCATGTCCTCTTTGGCCATGTCACTGACAGTGGAGAGGCACACAGGTCCATATTCTAAATGTGTTTACATCTAATATTTAGGGATAGTGAGGTGGGTTTTCAATATTGTTACACAGCAGCAGCTCACTAATATTACTGCAAATAATCTCTGTGACATGAATATGTGAGGTCCTGCTTGATCTGAAAGAATGAAACATAAATGCAACAATTCTCTGAAAAATGTCTGTTTCAAATACCTTTTTCTTTCATTTATTTTCAATATGGGTGATGTGTGAGAGTCTATTACAATATGTTTAAGAATTATTCAAGGTCTTCAGGGCAAGACTCTTTGCAGAACAGAGCTGGCTCTATCAGGGGGCACCTTAAAAGGCTGGGGCCCTGGGCCAGAGCCCACTTTGTCCATGCCTTAAAAGGTTTCTGGACATCAAGGACTTAATCACACCCCTCAACAACACCGCTAGCACATTCATCCTCCTCGGAGACCAGCATACCCATCCCGCACCACAACAGACTTATCATCACCGGACCCACCCACTGCAGCTGGAAAAGTATCACAGAAGAGGGCTTGGCTTCCGCCCTCTGGTGTGTAAATTCCGACTTTAGCATAGTCTACAAGGTTTGCTTTCCCACCCACTGGTGACACAGGTGAACTCGGTTCAATGCATCAGCACTGAATATGAAAGGCGGGTTATTGTAGCCCAGGAGAACCCCACCCAGTACATTGTTGAAGTAGAGTTATTGCTTTTGGGCTACTAACAATCCCTGTAACAGGATCAGGGACACTGTGGTAACGGAAACCAACCAATTTTGTTATTCGCAATATCACACAAACTAAGAAGAATAGACACTTTTAACTAAATAGCATTTATTACAGCAGGACAAATCTGTTTCTCAGTATGTCTAAAATAACTACATAGGATATCATAAAAACAGCAAGAAGGCACGCTGTGGGTAGCGAGAAAAAAATTAACATTTCTAACATGGTTAAAATGTCATCTAAAACCTAACACTCTAAAACCTATTTATATGCGCTACACTGAGAGAGCGTTGAAAGTAGAGCAACTTGCGGTCAAGAGTTTCTTAGGGAGAAAAGAAGCACTGCATACCTTGTTGACAGCAAGAGCTGTCGATATCAGCTGAGGCGTGAAGGCAGTGTTCTCTGCGACATGAAAACATGTGATGCAGTACGCTCTTTCTCTGGTACTCGACTTTATCAGTATCAAGTGAGATGTAGCATCTTCGAAGTGCCCTGGCAGTAGGTGAGACTGTCTCTGGCAGAATCTCGTGCAATAATCTGGGTGACCGACCTCTCCTGACAAGTGGTCAAGTGTCAGTCCTTGTATGCTAAATATTATCAGAGATTGGAACTTCTGACATGTTTAGGAATGTCTGACATAGATTATGTGCATCAAGGTGTGCGTCCTGGACATTTCCTTATGAACATATAAGGTGAAAGGAGGTCACTACACTATTTTGGCTATATGTCTGTATTTGCTCTTATTTAACCTTGACATGGTGACAAGCAGACACTGGTCCCAGACTGGTGTCGCATCAGGTGTTATATCTATGTAATTAGCTGAATGATTTGACACTTTCACAGTTCTTAGAAACAGTGATTCAGTATAAATTGAGGAAAATGGTGACTCCCATTACATAAAATTGAGAATATGGTGACTTCCATTACCTAAGATGGATTCGAGGCCTACCTAAAAATGGAGTCAGATTGTAGGACTTTACGTCACCTCCACACACACTGGCCCAAGCACACTAGCAACTTGCCAAAGGCCATCAAGAACCTCAATAGCTGGATCACTGCATGCACCAACACCCTTGCTCCTACAAGCACACTCCAACGGCAAGAGCCTGACCTCAGGCCAGCTGGTACACAGAGGAATTCAGGCTGACGAAATGCCACTGAAAACAACTGGAGGGCAAATGGAAAGCAAGTCAAGACACCATGGATAAAGACATCCTCAAATCCACCCTAAGATGCTATCACCAGCTTATGTGGAACACCAAGTGCACTGATCTTGCATACCACATTGCCGCCGTCTCAAACAGCAGCAAGGAAATCTTCATCATCATCAAAGATTTCAACGTGCCTACTGCTGCCTTCAGCAACATCACCACCTTGAAAGACGTTTGCAACAAGGTCTTGTAATTCTTCCACACCAAAATATTCTTCATATATGGCAACTTAAACCCTCAACTGGAACCCATCACTGTCGCAACTCAACTACCCATCATGGCAGAGGAACGAATCCTGCCCGTGTGGTCCGCTGTCACCACCACTGAAACTGCTGCTACCATGAAGACCATCCACTCAGCGGCCCCATCTGACCCTTGCCCCCACCACACCCTCACCAAAGGACTCCTACCGATCAGCGAAGCACTAACATCCATCCTTAACACCTCCAGTGACACAGCCACAATATCGGACACCTGAAAGCACGTCATCATCACGCCCTGCTCCTAAAAACCATGCTCTGACACAGCCTCGTTCTACAATCATAAACCTACCTTGTTTCGCTCTCCAATTACAAACCTATCTCCCTCCTACCATACTCAGCCACAGTCTCAGAAAAACTAAGCAACCAACGCCTCACCCACCACCTCAGCAGCCACCAGCTCCTCGATGTCAAGCAGTCAGTGTTCAGGCCCAGCCACAGTCCAGAAACTGCACAAATTACCTCCACAGATGACATCCTCATGATCCTTGACAGAGGAGGCATGACAGCCCTCATTATCCTGGACCTCTCAGCAGCATTTGACATGGTGTCACACCCCTTTCTCATTGGCAACTGCGCGAGATTGGCATCCAAGGACCCACTCTCCACTGGATCTGCTCCTTTTTAACGGATAGAACACAAGCTGTCAGCCTGGTCCCTAACTCCTCGGAAGCCCACAAACTCATCTGTGGAGTGCCTCAAGGTTTATCGCTCAGCCCCACCCTCTTCAATGCATACATGATCCCTCTGGCCAATGTCACACGCGCACACATCAACATCCTCTCCCACTCTAATGATACACAAATCATATTTTCTGTCTTGGACAAGAGCCCCAGCACAAGAAACAAGTTCACCTCCTAAATGACCAAAGTCGCTAACTGGATGAAAGCTAAAAGTCTCAAGTTTAACAGAGACAAGACAGAACTAGTGGTCTTCGGCAAGAACACCGTGCCATGGGACTTCAACCTAGTGGCCAGCCAAACTCGGACCCACACCCAGCACCCTCGCCAGGAACCTCAGAAACATAATTGATAGCAAACTGGGCATAACCACACAAGTAAATGGCATCACTGCATCCTGCTTCCACACCCTGAAGATACTGAAGAAGATCTTCAAATGGTTCCCATACAACAGCAGAAAAACTGTCACTCATGCCATAGTCAACAGCAAGTTGGACTATGGGAACACCCTTTATTCCAGGTTCACCAAGCAACTCATCTGAAGATTACAAACCATCCAGAAATCAGCAGACTCATCTTCAACCTCCCACATAGAACTCACATCACACCACACCTCAAGGAGCTCCACTGACTCTTGATACACAAATACGCAAATTTCTAACTCCACACACACATTCAAGGCACTACACAACTTAGGACCCTCCTACCTGAAGAGTTGCATTTCCTTCCACCAACCATCCATACACCTCTTCTCCAAAGGACTCCTACCAGCGGCGGCTCCTCCGCTATGGCGGAGGAGCGTCACCCCCCCCAAAAATGGCAGGAAAGGAAAAATAAAACGAGGCTTGTTTTATTTCTCCTCTCCTGCCGAGTTTCGGAGGCAGGGCCTGGGGGGTGACGGCAGTGAGGGGAATGGTAGTGCAACCCTTCACTGCGCATGACGGTTTGGCCGGCCGTCTCAGGCGGGCCAAACCGTCATGGGCAGTGAAGCTCTCTCCAACCCAAGCTGCATTCCTGGGGTTGAAGAGAGCAGGCACAGACTCCCAGCCAGGCCTGGAGCACTAATCGAGGGCGCTCAGGACAATCCTGAAGCTGCTCTCATGTGAGATCAGCTTCAGGATGTGCCGTAGGGCATTCTGGGGGCCTGTGCCTGAAGAAGAGGAGCAGAGGAGCGGGACGCTGGAGGCGCAACATGGCCGGCTGAAGGTACGTTTAAAAAAAAATCTTATTATTGCCCCCCCTCCCTTCACGACCCCTACGTCCCCCCTCATCCCCCACCTGCCCTGCCACTCATCCCAAACACCCGCCGCTACTGACTTCTACTCACACACATCCCGTGTATACACAGAACCAGATCAGTAGGACGGCCGTTCTCTTGCATCACTAAAGCATGAAACGACTTCCCCATCACAGCATCCTCCTCTATTCTTGAATTCTGCAAGAAGCTGAAGACCGGGCTTTTCAATTCACCAACCTGCACTAGGCAGGGCTAGGCACACACACCTGCTCAGTGCCAGGATACCCTCGCAGGTGATAGATAGTGCGCTTTACAAACACACATAACAGAACTAATTTGCAGCAATGTTTATCTCATTATGAAACCAACAATGCAAAGAAAAAAATCTGTACTAGAGCAGATAGTCATACTTGGACATTTCTTTATTTATAAAAAGAAAATTAAGTGCAAGGGCCCAGAGATTTTCTTACTAACCCTCAGCTATTACTGCTGAATGCTGGGGTTGCTGAATGTCGAGGCTGCCTACTCTTGGTTCCACCTCATGTCTCTTTCTTCCACATTCTTACACATCCTTTCTCTTTTCTTGCAGATTTCTTTGAACATTGCTTTCTCCTTTTATCACGGTTTTCCTATCTTTCTCTTTCTGCCTTTTCTACGTGTCTTTCTCTTGCCCTGGTCAAAGTCTAATGATAAAAAATAAGCGATGATACAGTGACTCCAGCCTGTTGAGGTATACACGTGCATGTATGATTTTGCCCTTCTTGAAGCAGTAAACTAAAAAATACATAAAAAGTGGGCAAAAAAACATTTTTTTCCAGAAAGTAGCAGCCCAACAGCAAATTGCAGCTGTCAGGCCACCAAAAAAAGACAAAAGAACATTTTTAAAAAGTGTCATGAAGGGCTAGGATAGCAATAGTGTAGAAAGCAGGTTTGGGAGGCAACATGTAAATGCCAGTGGTGGGGACCAATTGGGAGCAGTGAAGTTGGAGACAGAGGAGCTCAATGGGGGTGTTAAAATAAAAGACATAAAAAAGCCGAGTGGGATCTTAAGGGGAAAGAGAAGCAATGGTCGATATTGGAGGTGCGAGGAGGACATAGATCATGGGGGATTGGGGATGTGAGTAGGAAGCAGTGCCCTGGTGGAAGAACGAGTAAAAGCATGCACTCTCATTGCATGCTGAAAAAAACATACTTCCCTGATGTAGAGCCACCGAAGGATAAAAGCCATCCAATCAAAAGGATGGTAAAGAAGGTAAGCTCCAGGGGGGGTCACATACAAGAAGAGGAAAAAAACCCATCAAATAAGATCAAGTAAACGTGATTGACAAGAAAGCCATTCAGTGGTAAGCAATGGGCTGACCCAAAGCCCACTCTTAGTATTAGTAATGTACACAACAGACAACAAAAAGTGTCAGTAGAAAAGACATAAAAATGACCGGCAGTGTCTGCTTAAGCTGCTCAACCACTTATACTGTTAGCTGTTGCTTCTGAGTCTGTTTCTCCCAACAGTGCTGCTGGGAAACATGGGGGCATATTTACAAGGCCCATGCGCCACCAGAGCGCCACTTTTTTTGATGCTCCGGTGGCGCATAATGCTGTACCATATTTACAAGGCCACGCAAAGCCACCCTGCGTGGCTTTTCATGGCCTTGTAAATATGTCCCCCTTTCATGCATTACTCTGCATGAAAGGGGCGTTTCAAGGTTGTTGCTGTGGGTGTTCCCATGCAACACCCATGGATTCTGACGCATTCCCAGATTTACAAGGTTTCGTAAACCTGGGAATGCAACAGATTCTAATGCCTCCCCAGGAGAGTCATTAAAGTGGCGCAACAAGGAGAAATACCTTTATTTCTCCTTGGTTTTTTTGCTCTTTCTATGTGTGCTGCGCTCTGCAGCACATATATAAGGAGGAAAATACCATCAATGATTGGTTTTGTCCAGGAAGGTGTCCCTTCCCACACAAAAAAACCATCGCTGCAACGCAGGCACCATTGCCATGGTGCAAGGGTGCCTGCATTGGCGCTAGGCAGCCAACTGTGTGCCAGTGAAGAGGAAAGCACAGGGATGCGTCTTATTGCTGTAAATACAATGCATTCTGCACTTTCCTAATGATGCAGCTCAGCGCAGCAAGATGGCTTGCACCGTCACACACGCCATTTTCTAGTAAATATGCCCCATGGTCTGGGCTCTGGAGTGCAAAATCAGTAGGAAGATGGTTAACCCTCAGGCTATTTGAATAAGGTTTGGAGCACATTTTCAACACTTTCCACCCAGGCTTCAGATCTCAGCTCACAGGGCTGAGGCAGCATTGTTCTCCAGAGGTGTGTTGCTAGGGGTGTGTGAAGTATTTATTAGGCAACCTACGTCTCGCCCAGATCCTGATTCTTGGCACACCCATGGTTTACCGAGTATCTGCCACAGTTCTTGTCAGACATACTGTCCATATCCCCTTGAAATAGCAGGAGCTTAAAATAGATGTGTCATTTTCTCTCGAGTTAACTTTAAAACTGTCGTAAGCGCGACTCTAGCGTTAGATGGATGGATGTTGGTGACTTCTTTTACTCGAAACATATTTGTACGGGCATGAAAGTCACGACTTTAACATGAACATTTAAATGCACACATCTTTTCGAACTAAGGGTAGTAATGGCTGTATTCGCAGGAATTATGAGATGTTCATAAGAGAAAAACTTTACAGCTTCTCACATCATGGTACAATCCCTCCACCCTTCCACATTCGACCTTCTCGTTCCCTTCAAAGGAGGTAAAATCAATGGAGGGGAGGAGGGGAAAGAAATACAACAATTCAGGCTGTCACTTTCAATACCAGCAGACAACACAAAGAGAAGACATGCCCCCAGTTTGCATTCGATTAGAATTACATTTCTCTGATCACATCACCTGACAAACACATCTAGAGACATAAAATGTGGAAGCACAAGCAATAAAAAGAAACAGACAATCAAATCAGCCCAATGTACAGAGGCAGGGCAGGCAGACAGACAAAAATATGGTGCGAGGGTTAGACAGGGATATAGACTGCCCTCATAAAATATCCACTTCCGTTGCTGTATCATCAAGACTTTGCTGCTCTGTGACATAGATCATATATGTAGATGTGGAAACAACCATAACATATGCCTTGCTCAGGATTACAACACATCCTACACAAACCTGGGCAAATCATGACATAAATTCACCCACATCACATGTGAACACTGCACCGTATGTCGGGATATGAAATTATAAACTAATGACAAAATTGTGTCCTGCAGCAACTATTCAGCGGTAAGACCACTGCAAGGCGCAACAGTGCACACTACTTAATCAATGGGCATGAATAAGTGCTGTCAATAACTTGTTATACCGGATATGGCCAGGTATTGCCGAGTCCCCTACCAGCAGGTTGACCCCAACCTTCCCTCCAGAGACCCGGGGGCGCTTCCCGTCCCCCCCTTTCCCCCGAGGCATAGACAATAATAAATCTTTCAACACAGATCTTGGATTAGGGGTCGTAAAACCCCGGCCGTATTTTATTAAAAATTAAAATCATAATCAAATTTTAATAACACATTTAAATACGCAGAAAACCCACACATATTCAATAACTTTATACATTTCATATACAATGTACTCACACATTTTATGGCTAACCTTAACAGATGTCTAATACATAGCCATACCTAACCTAAACTGAAATATGTGCAATTTGTTTCTGCGTAGCCTGGAGGAGCCTACGTGCAAGGTCATGACTGGTCCTAACTACTTGCTAGGTCCCCCTTCTTACTGGAGTGACCTTGCGCAGGAGGCCCGGTTGCCCATCAGATTCCTTCTGTCGGGCACCCCCTACGCCCTCCAATACTACCTCCTAGGGACTGAAGTTATGCCAACTTGGTGCCCATGCGCCTGTGCGGAGATTGACCCAAGGGCCTGCCGGAAGCGGAACTTCCTACCCCCGCACCCTTCAGCCTACTGGCTGTAAACGCCCCCTGGAGTGTGATGAGAGACCACTGCCCCCCCCAGGCGTCCCCGTTAAATAATGGGATGCCTACTAAGAGATGGAAAATTTGACCGACCAATCATGACCTTACCACCACAGGCCAGTATAGTTGACCGACTATCTGGCCCCCCTCCGCCTGCTGACAAAAGGTCATGCCCTGTCCTTGGCCCCTACCAACCAGGCAAGTAAGTTCTCAGTGAAATAATCATTGCCCAGTTTAGAGAGGTGAACCCCGTCTTGGAGAAAAAAACGTTACCCACGGATGCACCCATGTGCCATCGTCTGCAACTTGAGGGACCGAAAAAGCCTATCAATCCTGTTGTTAATTCTCTTCACGGAGTGATTCAGAGCCCATGCTGACTCGCCCCCGTCATTGAAACCTCGGGATCATGTGGGACCACACCAGCACTGCCTGTGGGCACCTCTTGGCCAACCATCCCATTTCCGTGATCAGGGCTCCACTAAGCCTTTCCTACCCAGGTGTACAAGGTCATTAACTCCCAAGTGCACTATTACCACCGCGGGCGACTCCGGAGTCCTAGCTAGCCAAGTACCAAAAACCTTATGAAACTGGCATAGCCGCAATCCCCCTTGTCCATGTAGAGACACCTTGAAACCCGCCTGATGGGTCCTGTCCGCGAAGTCTCCTGTGAAAAAATGTTGTTTCAGCCTGCTCACATATGAGTGACCTACAATCCAGATTTCTTTGTGGCCTGGCCCCCAGGCGGGAACCTGGAATGGGCGCGGCTCCAATGACCGGCGGATGACGGCTAGCTCCCCTCCTGCGGCACAGGACATGGAAACTGCAGGAAATTGAAACAAAACCGGTTATTAGCAAATGACACTTAAAGCAGGTGCAAACGCACATATCGCTTGTAACAGTCAGAAGACCAGCGCCCTATTCTTTGAACTTCATGCCCCTGTAGTCCCCGAGCCGTGGCCTCAGTGGCTGCCCCAATCCTAAAAGAGTGGGTACCAAATTTGGATGTATCCAGGCCTGCCGCCCCTAGTGCCAATGTCAATATCCTGCCAAACTGAAATTTCGTGAGGGGGGTCCCATCCTGGTGGATGAAAAGTGGCCCTCCTGCCCCTTGTCGCCTGGAAGCCAGATAAGCCTCCAGGTTGCCTACCAGGCAGCATGTGCTCCCTTGAGCTTTGTGCAAAATAACATGATCCCCCCTCCCGTTCTGGTCCGTCTTGGACCTGGGAATTGATAAGGATACCGTCCCTCCCTGCAGGTCGACATGTGGAAATTGCTTCCCACCCTGCCAATCGTGCTTGCTATGCGACACCAATTCCCCCACCCTGAAGGCATCATAGAAGGCAAGGGAAAAAGCAGACCTGAAGAGCTGGACCTCTCCCGTGGATCTACATACTGTTTTTAGTGCCTCCATGAGGGCTGACAATCCCTCCATGCTAATCGGGTGCCGGGTGTCCGGCTGGGGACCTTGCAGGCGTTGCCACTCCTTGTACTCTCTGTACTACAAAAGAGCCCGTGGGATACCTATGGCCCGGCATCTTTGCAAAAAAGGCTATTGCCGCCATGTGGCGTTGGGCGCAGGCCACCGAACGACCCCCACCCCTCAATTCCTTCACGAATGATATAACAGATGTTGGCTCGTGCCATGCCCCCTCCCATTCGTCTCCTAGAAAATTGCAGTAAGTGTTAAAAGCCCCCTCGTAGGGCCACCTAGTCCTGGGTGCTAGGCTTGCTGCCACAAGGTCCGATAGGTTGGGGCACCAAGTTGCCACAGATGCTCTGGAAATGGTGTTGGACTGTCCGCTGCTCCTGGGTGGTAGGACCTGAAAACCTGCATCTTGAAATGAGACAATGCATCAGCAGCATGATTGAGTACTCCCGGGACATGCCTAGCCTTAAACATCCCATTTAATCATCACCTTACTCAGTGGCAGGCGTGATACACCCTCCACTGAATCCAGTTCTATGCCCAGAAACTCAATTTGAGTAGCCGGCCCCACTGTCTTTCCTGGCGCCAAAGGGACTCCGAACTCGCGCATGAGCGCGCTGAATGCTCCTAAGGCCTTGCCACACTCCTACTCCTACACTCCTACTCCTACTCCTACTCCTACTTTAGCTATTGCCACAGACTTGTTATCCCTCACTGATTGCTGATTGCGGCAGTAAGGGATCACAGAGTAGCCAGGGGCAGTAATCCTAAGCCATCCCTGAAACCTTCTAATACAATCTGGGCTGTGTTTGGGCAACAGTATTTGTTCAACCAGGGTATTATAGCCATTGTTTTTATGGGTGAGTGTGCTTTGCTAAGCAACAAGCCCTCATTCCTGTTTTTTACCTCCCTTGTCCTTTGATTTCTTGAAACATTTGGATTCTGGGTGGGAAGATAGGCCACAGAACGAACATGCATGCTTGAATCTGCATGAACCAGCGGGCCTGGTGCAGGTCTGTTTGTTGAAATCCCAACAAGCCCCTTTTTTGCCACCCCCTCCCCCGCTATGGGGTGTACTAGCCCGAAAGGACTGCCCTCTAGGTGTGCTGGCTCGGGGTTTTCATGTGCCGCAACCACAAAATGACATCCATCTGATCCCATGTTAAGCCCGGGTCAGAGGCCTTAGCCCTCGGGAAATCCTTGTCATACTCTTTCCAACCCACTCCCGCGTACTCGTCATGTGCACATGTGATACTATTCTGATAGCACGACAACTGCGCGCTCAGCCCTGGGAACCTTTCCACCAGTATCGCGTGGAAATTGGAAAATGCCTTTATCCAATTAACCAAAGTTTCATCAATCTTTTTCCTGGTGGGCCAATTGCCCCAATCCCTTGGATGAGTCCATTTCCTCATCTTTTTTGCCTCCGCTTTCTCATCCTTATCAACTAATAAAGAAAACATGTTCACATATTCCCCTTTCCAGATTTGTTCCTTCACCTCCTGTGAAATGTGTCTCCCCAGACACTCTCTGGATGTGCGCATCTCCCCCAAGCCTAAACTGGGTAACAGTTGCACCGTACCAGTAGTCGTGCCGGCTTGTGTCTTGGCGTGCTCAGCTCCTGTAGATGTGCCAGCTTTGAAAGGCTCAGGGCAACTCTTGTCGCTCACTGCACTGTTTTGCCCTGCCCCGCTGGTAGCCCCAACAACTGCCGCCGGTGGGCCCTTCTCAACTGATTGTGGCATCCCCTGCTTAGCCCCTTCCACCTGTGCTACCAACTTCCTGGCACTTTCCACTGCATCCCCCTTGGCTAGCAGGACCCCACTGCCTGCAGAAGGAATTACTGACCCGGCTTTGGCTTGCCATGGGAGCACCGCCGCTAAACTGGCTACCAAATCTGGCTGTCCAGGCACACTACCCTCTGGGGACCCACAGGGGGGTACTACTGGCTGGGTCGGGGCCCCCTCTAAACTGGGACCCCCTGATGCACCTGGCTGGCTGGGCACCCCTGTGCCTCCTGGTGGGATTACCCCCAAAGGAGCTTCCCCATTCCCCTCCTCTGTCCTGGATCCCCCTGCTGGGACTGAGGGCCCTGAGATCCCTGGATTCGGCAACCCTGGTGGCGCAGCACCCCCTCTCCCACGTTTGGGCTTTGATCTCCGGGGTACCGGAGGGAATGCTGCCCTGGGGGCCACCCCGAACGCCTAGGCCTTTCCTCAGCCTCCTCCTGCCCATCTACTCTCCTACGCAACTCTGATACGGACTGCCCCAGATCATTCATTGTGCGCAGCATTGCCTCCATCCACTCCTCCATCCAAGTAGGAACCTGACCCCTCTTTGCCTTGGGTGCCATTCCCAAATTAATACACTGAAAAAGGGGCGTAGTAAAATATATAGCTGCTATGTAGCTGCTAGCTGCCTGCACAAATACCCCTAGCCGCCCCAACAGCAAGACACCGACTCTATGCAGGAGTACCAAGTACTGTAGAATGCAGGCTTAAACTTTACCACCACTAACTGAAGCCAAAATGTATGATTGCTGGCCAACAAATACCACTCCCCGTACTGGCGTGGCCCTACAAAACCCCCAGCAATAAATGTAACCCGGGGTCTAACTACCTTTGGCAGGTCGCTGCCCAACTCTTACCTCCCTTCCAGAAAAGCAAGAGTCCAAAAAACCCTGGTTGACCACAAGCACCCCCACAGTCAGAGTCACTCCCACAAGTCCAATCAAGTGGGGCAGGTGAGTATGCACTCAAAACCGCGTGGCTCCCAGCTGCGGTGCAGGGCAGGTCCACCAGGGAGGAAAGGTGCCCAAAGCTGTTGCTGGTGATCGTTGCTCCTCGTAATCCAGCAAAGCAATCCTGAGGAAAATGACCTGTAGGGAAAAGAAAAACAAAAAGGGGTGCAGTTAAAGAGGACCTCCACGTGGACGGAGGCGTCCAGGTCTTCCCCAGTGCGGAGCGGCTAGGGAAAGACCTTGCCGCCACTCCGCGCTCGCTTTTAAGGGGCTTTTCCCCCCGAATCCAGTTGGAACAGGTCCCGGCAGGATCCGGGACCTGTTCTTCCTACCGTGCCCCGGAAGTGCTTCTTGCACTCCGGGGCACGCGACTGCTGAACCAATCATTGCCCGCGGTGGGCGGGCGCCGGCCGCGTCACCGCTTTGCCGACCTTGCCCCCGCATGAAACGCGTCCCGGGGACTGGCACAACCGTCATATGTGCGGCGTGCTCGAGTTCCCGGCGGCGCCTTAGGAGTTGTGGAGCCCACCTACTTAGCTACAGCAGCTAGCAGACTGAGGTGATAAAATGGTGATGCTCTTTGTGAGAAGTTGGCCTGGTATATGCTGTCCACTAATTAAAGTGGGCACCTTGCACCAGTCCAAACGGCCCTTATTGATGATTAGGTTAAAGACAACCTTTATAGAAAGCTATCCTAGTGGTAGCTGTGGAGAGCAGCCTTCAGGCTAAGTCTTGAAGGAATGTAAAGCAGCTTGTTTTACCAGTATATAACCTCTTGAATGACCAAATGAAAGGAGAACCACACCAGGTATATATAAAATATATGTATTTATTACTAAACACTCTCTACTAACCTCTTTATGAGATTAGAGAACAAGGCACACAATATTACAGTACTAAAACGACAGTAAATAGCACAATACACAGTGGGCTCCAGGGGAGACCAAACCATATATTAAGAAAGTGGTATAACAACCCCGACTTGACTAGACACAGTGCCTAGAGCATGTAGAATCGCTGGGACCCCAAGGAACCACCCAAGGTAGTGACACAGGGGACCCACGGAGGACGGGTGCAGTGTGGGAACACAGACGCGAGCTCCGTACAACTCTATGGGAAAGTCGCGGTTGGAATTTTAAAGTTTAAGGACACTTAGGAGAGGACTTCAAGCAAACCCAGCTAAACATAGAAGGTTCTAAGGCCAGCACCCTTGAGAGTACCGAGGTACCCGTGTTACCTATCCCAGAGGAGGCGGGTGCATAGGGGTCAAGTGGTGTCGGAAACCCTCGTCGTTTTCAATGGCGTGATGCGAGAAAGTACTGCTGCCGTGGAGAAGAAAAGTGTCTGGTGTGATCCAAGCCTGGATCAGAGATGTGAAGAACCTGAAAGCAGAGGGGACAAAGTCTGGGTCACTTCACGTGACCTGGAGCGGAGCAATCGAATGCCCACCGATGTTGGGTGCTTCAGGTGCGAAGAGGTGAAGCTTGACTCTGCAGCCCCGGGGACCAGGAGATGTCGACGATGACCATATTCCACAGGCAAGCTGTCCCACAAAGGATGTCGAGTGCTGGGGGGTCAGTTTCTGGATTGGAGACCAACAAGCCTTGGCAACTGCAACCCACGCAGTCAAAGAAAAGATGCTTCTGTGAGGACCAGCAAGGTTCTGGGGACTCCCCAAGCAATGGAGAGTCAGGGCACGTCTGGAGCAACCAGGGAAGCCCACTGAAAGTTAAAGTTGCCTTCTCAGGGACCCACAGGTCAACAGACCAGGGATCGCGAAGGGACCTCAAGAGGAATCACTCAATACCAGCCCACGGAACACTCGTGGAGTGTAGGCCAGTAGTCTTCGGTGAAAACACTGCTCGGGGCTTGGACTATAAGTCGCCCAAAGCACAGCCTCAGGGATTGCCTAAAAGCATATGCTGCTGCAAATGTGCACGGTGTCTAGGGGTTTGGGTTGCACGGTCCCCACGAGGGCTGCGGTTCTCAGGTTTGCTGAGAGCACTAGTCGGCCTCGGGGAAGCTTGGAAACCCACCTCCTGTGTTGCAAAATCTTCAGAGTCCGTCGGGAGCTGCGTAGATGCAAACTGGTCAGATGCGTTGAGGTGCCTGCGTTGCAGGGGAGTAACTCCTTTACTTCAAGGGAGATTCTTCAGTCATCCAGCAAAGCGTAGATCATCGAAGGTTACTTGGTTTCTGTAGCAGAGTTTAGTCCAGGTAATATCTAAAGTCCTGTAGTCAGGGTTCCTACTTTATACCCAAGGAAGGGGTGGGACAAACTCTGGGGACCCACCTATGGGAGGGTCAGGACAGAGGGGTGGCTACACCCATGTCCTTTGTCCAGTTTCACACCAGAGCAGGGGCTGGTAGCCCCTGCAACCGGTTTGAGCTGGACTATGCACAGGGACACCAAATGTGCCCCCAGTGCAGACATCAAAGCACTCTGAGAGTGCACCCACCCAGCCCCAATACACTAAAGCCTGTCTGGGAGGTGGTCACACCTCCCTGTGACAGGAAACCTATTGTCAAGCCTTCCCCTGCCGGAGTTTCGTCCAGCAGCAGGAGGGCAGACTCGTGTCTGTGGCTGGCAGCATCCATTTTGTGATGCCAGGGCTCTGCGAAGCTGGTACCGGGTGTACTGGTGCTGTCATATTTCTCCCTCTAGGAGAGAGGAATCATACCTCCCACACCAGTTACTGGTGTGGAGGTATGATTCCAAGGTGTTTGACACCAAACACGACATAATTCCTTGCAGCCGTTTTAAAGTTAGCATTTACCGCGAGGTTATAATGCACTTAAGAGTATATGGTTGGCTGCATCACAGACAACCCCGGAATAGTGGTTCCAAAGGCTGCAGAGGGGCTCTGCTCATGCATGGGCACCCTCTCACATAAAACCCAGCACCCTGCCTTCAGGATTGATAAGGCCTGCCATAGGGGTGACTGATAGGCTTATATGTGCAGTGATTAGGATAGATATAGTGAACCTATATCTAAGGAAGGGGTGCATGCACCACCTTACACAGGCTGCAGTAGCAGACCTGTTGTGTCATTTTGAATGGCCTCTCAGGGGTGGCATAATCCATGCTGCAGCCCCTGGGAGGCCTCTGGGGTACCTATGCCCTGGGTACATAGTATACCATATACTAGGGACTTATAAGGGTACCCAAGAATCCAATCTGGAGTATACCTAAAGTACACGAATAACCAATTTAGGGAGTAAGCAGATAGGCTGGGGTCCTGAATAGCAGGATCCCAGCCAAACTAAGTCGAAAACCAGCAAAACACCAGGAAAAAAGTGGGGGCAACCATGCAGTCAGATTCCACCTTCCTACATAACCCCCCCCCCCCAAACGAAAGGAGATAAGGCTAACCTTGCCCAGTTGAGCCTTTATTGACTAAGTGGCCATATAAGGAAGAACCTGCACTAGCATGGTTACCCCCTGTCTTATGGTCCACTATCCGTATCCATCAGCTTTATTCGATTATAAACATGATAATCATAAAAGCACAATAAAAAGACATACCACCGAATATACATACACTATAAATAAAATTCATCATACATTTGGGGTCAACAGGCTTTAAAATTTGATTACATCATGATCGAATTTCTACATTTTAAAACATTCTTTAAAAATGTTAAAACTGATACAATCATCTGTTCTTCTCCTAATATTTGTAAAAACAGAAAAGCAGGACGGCATTGTCTTAGGCCACTATGCCTTAAGAACGGCAAAATCCACCTTTTTCTATTGCAAGAATAAAATTTACAAAAGAATAATACATGTATGGTCGATTGGACGGACACATCATCACATGGACATTTGCACAGCTCTCTTGTCCAATCATTCTGAACCGGAAAAGTAACAAGCCTATGGAAAATACCCAGTCTCAAACGCGTTAGCAAAAATCTATCATGTTCTTTTGTTAGCAGCTCTAAATACGGCTGGACTCTAGCAGAAGGAACTATTAGCTGGTGAGCTTGAACAGTTATTTTCTGTAATTCCACGTTTCTTCTCTTATCTTCCAGGTAATTTAGACAGCTAATTTTAAGGTCTTTCCTCTGGACCTCTCTTAATCTTAGAGGCTCCGAATAGTATTCAGGATGGCCAAGGTTACCCACAAAGTTTTTAATATACACAAGCCAACTAATACTCATAGCCCCATCCAGACTACCACAATCCCTTAGTATCTGTCTATTTAGCTCCAGCTGTTCCGAGGTCCAGATCCTATGCCACAAAAGTACAGGTTGAATTTTGCATATATCAGCTATGTAAGTCATGCCTAATTCAGTGTGGCAAATAAAAGTAGCAGTACTATCAGGGACAATGAGTAAGAATCTTAGGAACTTATTCTCAATAATTTTGTAGTTGGTTAACATCCTCATAGCCCCAGATAGCTGCCCCATAGGTGGCTATAGAGATACATTTAGCCTTATAAATTTTTATTAAAACATCTGGATCCCGTTTTCCAAGCTTCCTGCTAAAATTTGAAAGTGCTGCAACAGCTTTTAAAAACAGCAGCCTCCTGGTCTTAATCGCCTGGGTCCAGGTCCCCTTCTATCAAAAAGGATCCCTAAATAGGAGAAAGTGTTACAGCATTCAATGTGTTTCATGCCTAATGTAACAGGCCTACATTTTGCGCTGTCCGGCCCACATTTCATCACATAGGTTTTAGAAATGTTAACATTTAGACCCAATTTGGACATATATTTAGAGAAGCTATCAACTAGCCTCTGGATACCCACGGGAGTGCGTGCCATAAGGACTGCATCATCGGCATACATAAGCGCAGGTATTGATCGCTTACCGATTTGGGGGAGGTCTTGGCACTCTTCCTCTAAAGTACAACCCAAATCGTTAATATATAATATAAACAAGAAGGGTGCCAGGACACACCCTTGTCTCACGCCCCTCCTCACCCTAAAGTGCTTAGTGCATTCCCCTCCCACCCCATATCTGATCCTTGCCTTCGCCCCTGTATATAATTGTCTTAAAAATGCTATTATGGTGCTCTCAACCCCCAGATCTGTTAAAATGCTCCAGAGTTTCTCATGAATCACACAATCGAACGCTGCAGTTAAGTCTACAAACGTTAAAAACAGCCTACCCCTTTTAGCCTTAGTGTATTTTCCCATCAACAGATTTAAATTTAGGCCCTGATCGACAGTGCCCAACCCCTTTCGAAAGCCAAACTGTAAATCACTGAGAACTGAATGATCATCCGCCCAGTCTTGTAGTCTAGACAGTAAGACTCTTCCAATAATTTTAATTGTCGAGTCGAGCAAGGAAATCGGCCTATAACAGGCTGGGTCCGACCTGTCCCCTTTTTAAAAATCGGAACCAATATTGATTCATACCAAGATGGTAAAAGACCAGTCGAACTACATGCATTTAATACTTGAGTTAATAAAGGACCCCACAATTGGATATTATATTTAAAAAGGTCAACTGGGATACCATCCGGTCCAGGAGCCTTTCCTCCCAGGCTTGACTCAATAGCCAAAATGACCTCACTCAGCTCAAAACTCAGTTTGTTATTATCCTTACATGCTGTAGTTACTGTAGTTACTACAGACTTGTCAATCACCAGCCCTGCTGTAGGCATAACGGTGGGATTGCTATATAATATTTCAAAATGCTCAACCCACTCCGCCTCACTAATGGCTATCTCAATAGACGCCCTATCTTTCTCCATCAGAAATGGTGCATTAACTGCCTTCCAGAAGGCGGATGAGTTCCTTGATTTTGATGCTAGATGTAACTCCTGCCAGGCTTCTTTTTCAGTGTTTTTTTCCTTAATTTTAAAGTATCATTATACTCACTGCGAGCATTCCTAACCTCTTCTGCTATTCTAGGCTCTGCATGTAAGGCATTTTTGAGTTTGGCATGGGCCTTAGAACAATTTGTATCAAACCATCCTAATTTGTGCTTATTCGCTTTATTGAGTTTCCTACATAAGTCCTGCTTAATATAGTTCGAAATTGTCAGATACCCAGCAATAATATCTTTATGCAAAGAGTCTGCATCTAGGCAAGCATGAACCGCCTCATAACAGTTTGTAACCACCTTCCCTGTAAACTTGTCTGGATCTAATTTATCCCATTTTAAAGTGTATCCATTTTGCCTGGATAAAGTGATATTCCCTATTGTTAGCGTTTTTGATTACTAGAACTATCCAAATTTCTTTTTGTCCTAATTGATGTGCTCAAGGGAAAATGGTCACTCACTGAAATCTCATGGGTATGAAAATCCACGACTCTGGAAGTATATCTACAAGATACCAGAATAAAATCAATTGTCGAAGATTTACCTTGTCCATAATAAGTAGGGTTAAAAGGGGCTGAGTTGGAGCATAACTTATTGGCAAAACCTAGATCTACTTCGAACATAGTTTCGTTTAAAATATCCCCGTACTTATTATGTATAAAATGGTCAAAAGAATGTTCTTTATCAAAAGAAATACCACAGCACCCACTATCTACAAAATTGCAAATATTGCAATTAAAATCCCCACCCCATATAGTGCATACATCTCTCGTGGACGTGGCCTGGGTATTTTGTACCACAGTATTAATTGATCTCAATACTGCTTCGAACCTGTCGAATGAAATATTATTATAAAAATTAACAACAAGCAAACTCAACGAATTATCAATGTCAAGCTGAAGAATCTGATAATTAAAATCAGCACTAATCAAAACAGATTTGGTCCACTAAGCAATCCCTAACCCCAAGGGTATTGGAGGATCTCCACAATTTGGAATTACTACCTGTAGTGTGTTTTGGCAAAGTAAAAGGCTGGTGGGGTGTCTGAGTAGAGAAGTGAGGCCCTAATAAAGTTGGTCTCAGCTTCCTCAGATCACTGGTCACCATGGAGACCTTTCTTTCCATGACTGAGTTGTATCTGGCCCTAAGGGTCAACCTTTGGCTGCCTACAGCTGAGGGTTGGGTCCCTTTGGTTGGAACACTGGAGGGACATGGTAGGTTTGGAACCACTTGGTCCCAGGTTTGCCTTTGCCCAACAGAGTCCATCTGGGGGTGGTCCCTGTTCAATGGTAAGAGGGATCCCTCAGTGGGTTGAGGAATTTTCACCTGGCTAGGGCTACTAGACTGGGTGCCCCTAATCTGTTGATGAGGGTGTTCCTCTGGACAGTGGGCCCTTAGGGGTCCACTGACCTCCCTGACCTCTGCAGCCCTAGGCTGATTGAGGTAGGGTAGAGAGGGGCAGGATACCTGCTCCAGACTGGGCACCACCTTGGAAGGGTCCCCTGCCATCAGGGGTGTTGCCAGGCCAGGCCTGACCACCTCTGGGGCAGTTCCTTCACTAGGGGTAGGATCAGTTCCCTGAGGAAGCTGACCCTTACCTATAGTCTGGGGGAAGAAGACTTTTCTTCAACCCTTCTGCTCTCTTGTAGAGTAGAGTGGGCCATTCTTTCAGGCTCCACTTCTCCAAAATTTCCCTGGGATGGGGCTGAGGCCCTAACAGCCCCACCAACTTTCTCAGAGATGCCTAACATTTTTAAATGGGCCTGGTATTCAACTTCAGCCCAGGCTGAAACCTCCAGATCATTGCCCAACAGGCAATCTACAGGCAAGTTTGGGGACACTGCCACTCTCTTTGGGCCAGTGACCCCTCCCCAGCTGAGATTGACTATGGCCATGGGATGATCTGTTCTGATACCATCAATGTTGGTCACCTGGTACTTGAACTCAGGTAAAAGCTGTTGAGGGGGACTAGTTTCCCTGTCACCATGGTGACACTAGCCCCTGTGTCCCTGAGTGCCACAGCTTTCTGACCATTTATTAAGGGCTCCTGTCTGTACTTGCCCAAAGTATTGGGACTCATAGTAAAAGTGGCAAATCCCATGCCACCATCACAGACTAAGGAGGCCTGTGAGGAGGACCTTGATAAGCTGGGGTCCACCTCAGTTCCCCATGAGAATGCTCCTACCTTTTTGGGTGCATTACTACCACCTGGGGGATTACTACTTGTAGTACCAGGAGGAGTGGTAGTATTACTTGCAGGAACATTTTCCTTATTGCTGACCTTAGGGAAAATGGGGTCATTTTTCCAGTGGCCAGGCTTCTTGTAGACATGGCAATAGGGTTTCTTTTCAGGGGAGGAAGGAGTTTGGGACCCACCCCCAGAAGAGGACTTTTGGGGCCCTGTAGGGGACTTGTCTTTTGATTTATCCCCACCTTTCTCTTGGGTCTTGGAAGAATCTTTCTTCTGGTCACCACCCTGATTCTTTGGCTTTACCCTGGTTCTGACCCATTTGTCTGCCTTCTTTCCCAATTCTTGGGGAGAGGTCAGATCAGAGTCCACCAGGTACTGGTGTAAAAGTTGGTTTTGACAATTATTAAGGATCTGCTCCCTCATAATCAAATTGTACAATTCTAAAAAGTCCTTCACCTTGCTGCCATGTAACCAGCCTTCCAGAGCCTTAGTAGCACAATCTACAAAGTCAACCCAGTCTTGAGTCTGTGCCTTTTGGGTATCTCTGAACTTTAACCAGTATTGCTCAGTGGTTAAGCCAAACCCATCAATCAGAGCACTCTTCAAGACTTTATAATTATCTGCATCCTCCTCTCTAACAGTGAGGAGCTTGTCTCTACCTTTGTCTGCGAAGGAGAGCCACAAGATTGCTGCCCACTGCTCCTGAGGGACCCTCTGTACCTTACAGGCCCTCTCAAGTGCAGTTATCCATTTGTGGATGTCATCCCCACTCTGATAGGGAGGGACAATCTTTCTCAGGTTCCTATGGTCATGAGTCTTTTCTCTACCACTAGGGATATTGTTGTTGCCACCATGGGACTCTAGTCCCAACTTCTGAGAAGCTCTCTGAAGCTCCAGGGATTCCCTATCTAAGGCCAATTGCTCTCTCTTGATCCTGAGCTTAGCTCTCTCAAACTCAAGCAGTTGGCATTTCTTCTCATAAGAGGATTCCCTTTTATGAGAAGCAGAGGTCCCTACAGATGTACCAGAATGATCAGATTTCTGAGAAGGAGATCTTGATCTTCTTGGTAGACTGTTATCCCTTCCTGGGGGAGTAAAGAGAGGGCCATTGAGGCCTTCCTCACCTGAAGGAAGAATTGGATTGTCCAGGGTAGGATCATCTTGATCCCCCTGGTCAGCATTGGAGTCCAGGTCATAGAAGTTTTCACTTCCTGGCCTTTCTTCCTCTGCTGCCCCACCCAACTTGCCTGCCTCATCAGACCCTGGGGTCTTTCTGAGGTCATCTAACAGCAAAGCCTCTATGAGGCGTTGAGTGCTTGCATGTCTCCCTGTCTTCAGTTTCCTAGATGTGCACATATTTCTCAATTCTTGGAATGTGAGATTGTCATACCTAGTTGGCAAGGAGTCACTGACTTCAGGCCTTGAAGACATTCTAGTGTGGTGTGGTGTATGCACCTACCTACTCTAGTGGGAACTGAGACTCTCTTGAGTTGGAGAAAGGGTGTGTTAGACCCTTGGCTACCCAACTCCAAGTTCAGTAGAACTTACTTTATTCTAGACTTGATTTATATGTACCTAAGTACCTTTAGTGGTTTTCAGTTAGTCACTCACTGAGATTATCTGGTAAAACAATAGCAAACTTGAATCCCAACCGCTGCACACCAATGTGAGAAGTTGGCCTGGTATATGCTGTCCACTAATTATAGTGTAAAAACAACAGTTGATGGACAGAATGCAGAACAATGTCATACATTCACCCCAGTACAGAGATCTGGGCCTAAATCCATCGTTTTTTTGCTCACCATGCCATTCCAGTTTGAACCCAGCCATATGCAAATCAGTCTTGACCCTGTGCCTCATGGGAACAGTCCAGCCCGAACTGCCAAGCCAGGTCCTCCCTGGACTGGAAACAAGCATCCTAGGACCGGTTTCGGGGTTTCACCCTCTTCAGCCAGGATAGCTTGATTCCAGTGGCATGGAGAGCACGGGACCCACGTCTGGGCATACCCGTCCCACTCGGGGTGACAAATGCAAAAACAACAGTTGATGGACAGAATGCAGAACAATGTCATACATTCACCCCAGTACAGAGATCTGGGCCTAAATCCATCGTTTTTTGCTCACCATGCCATTCCAGTTTGAACCCAGCCATATGCAAATCAGTCTTGACCCTGTGCCTCATGGGAACAGTCCAGCCCGAACTGCCAAGCCAGGTCCTCCCTGGACTGGAAACAAGCATCCTAGGACCGGTTTCGGGGTTTCACCCCTCTTCAGCCAGGATAGCTTGATTCCAGTGGCATGGAGAGCACAGGACCCACGTCTGGGCATACCCGTCCCACTCGGGGTGACAAATGCAAAAACAACAGTTGATGGACAGAATGCAGAACAATGTCATACATTCACCCCAGTACAGAGATCTGGGCCTAAATCCATCGTTTTTTGCTCACCATGCCATTCCAGTTTGAACCCAGCCATATGCAAATCAGTCTTGACCCTGTGCCTCATGGGAACAGTCCAGCCCGAACTGCCAAGCCAGGTCCTCCCTGGACTGGAAACAAGCATCCTAGGACCGGTTTCGGGTTTCACCCCTCTTCAGCCAGGATAGCTTGATTCCAGTGGCATGGAGAGCACGGGACCCACGTCTGGGCATACCCGTCCCACTCGGGGTGGCAAATGCAAAAACAACAGTTGATGGACAGAATGCAGAACAATGTCATACATTCACCCCAGTACAGAGATCTGGGCCTAAATCCATCGTTTTTTGCTCACCATGCCATTCCAGTTTGAACCCAGCCATATGCAAATCAGTCTTGACCCTGTGCCTCATGGGAACAGTCCAGCCCGAACTGCCAAGCCAGGTCCTCCCTGGACTGGAAACAAGCATCCTAGGACCGGTTTCGGGATTTCACCCCTCTTCAGCCAGGATAGCTTGATTCCAGTGGCATGGAGAGCACGGGACCCACGTCTGGGCATACCCGTCCCACTCGGGGTGACAAATGCAAAAACAACAGTTGATGGACAGAATGCAGAACAATGTCATACATTCACCACAGTACAGAGATCTGGGCCTAAATCCATCGTTTTTTGCTCACCATGCCATTCCAGTTTGAACCCAGCCATATGCAAATCAGTCTTGACCCTGTGCCTCATGGGAACAGTCCAGCCCGAACTGCCAAGCCAGGTCCTCCCTGGACTGGAAACAAGCATCCTAGGACCGGTTTCGGGGTTTCACCCCTCTTCAGCCAGGATAGCTTGATTCCAGTGGCATGGAGAGCACGGGACCCACGTCTGGGCATACCCGTCCCACTCGGGGTGACAAATGCAAAAACAACAGTTGATGGACAGAATGCAGAACAATGTCATACATTCACCCCAGTACAGAGATCTGGGCCTAAATCCATCGTTTTTTTGCTCACCATGCCATTCCAGTTTGAACCCAGCCATATGCAAATCAGTCTTGACCCTGTGCCTCATGGGAACAGTCCAGCCCGAACTGGCAAGCCAGGTCCTCCCTGGACTGGAAACAAGCATCCTAGGACCGGTTTCGGGATTTCACCCCTCTTCAGCCAGGATAGCTTGATTCCAGTGGCATGGAGAGCACGGGACCCACGTCTGGGCATACCCGTCCCACTCGGGGTGACAAATGCAAAAACAACAGTTGATGGACAGAATGCAGAACAATGTCATACATTCACCACAGTACAGAGATCTGGGCCTAAATCCATCGTTTTTGCTCACCATGCCATTCCAGTTTGAACCCAGCCATATGCAAATCAGTCTTGACCCTGTGCCTCATGGGAACAGTCCAGCCCGAACTGCCAAGCCAGGTCCTCCCTGGACTGGAAACAAGCATCCTAGGACCGGTTTCGGGGTTTCACCCCTCTTCAGCCAGGATAGCTTGATTCCAGTGGCATGGAGAGCACGGGACCCACGTCTGGGCATACCCGTCCCACTCGGGGTGACAAATGCAAAAACAACAGTTGATGGACAGAATGCAGAACAATGTCATACATTCACCCCAGTACAGAGATCTGGGCCTAAATCCATCGTTTTTTTGCTCACCATGCCATTCCAGTTTGAACCCAGCCATATGCAAATCAGTCTTGACCCTGTTCCTTGTGGGAACAGTCCAGCCCGAACTGCCAAGCCAGGTCCTCCCTGGACCGGAAACAAGCATCCTAGGACCGGTTTCAGAGCATCACCCTTCTTCAGCCAGGCTAGCTTGAATCCAGTGGTGTAGTGAGCACGGGACCCACGTCTGGGCATACCCTTCCCACTTAATCAAGACTGATTTGCATATGGCTGGGTCCAAACTGGGGTGGTGTGGTGAGCAAAAGAATGATGGATTTAACCCAGATCCTTGTGACTGGGGGTGAATGTTTGCATTGTCCAGCATTCCGTCCATCAATTGTTTCTTTTGCACTAATTATAGTGGGCACCTTGCTCCAGTCCAAACGACCCTTATTGATGATTAGGTTAAAGACAACCTTTATAGAAAGCTATCCTAGTGGTAGCTGTGGAGAGCAGCCTTCAGGCTAAGTCTTGAAGGAATGTAAAGCAGCTTGTTTTACCAGTATATAACCTCTTGAATGACCAAATGAAAGGAGAACCACACCAGGTATATATAAAATATATGTATTCATTACTAAACACTCTCTACTAACCTCTTTATGAGATTAGAGAACAAGGCACACAATATTACAGTACTAGAACGACAGTAAATAGCACAATACACAGTGGGCTCCAGGGGGAGACCGAACCATATATTAAGAAAGTGGTATAACAACCCCGACTTGACTAGACACAGTGCCTAGAGCACATAGAATCGCTGGGACCCCAAGGAACCACCCAAGGTAGTGACACAGGGGACCCACGGAGGACGGGTGCAGTGTGGGAACACAGACGCGAGCTCCGTACAACTCTATGGGAAAGTCGCAGTTTGGAATTTTAAAGTTTAAGGACACTTAGGAGAGGACTTCAAGCAAACCCAGCTAAACATAGAAGGTTCTAAGGCCAGCACCCTTGAGAGTACTGAGGTACCCGTGTTACCTATCCCAGAGGAGCCGGGTGCATAGAGGTCAAGTGGTGTCGGAAACCCTCGTCGTTTTCAATGGCGTGATGCGAGAAAGTACTGCTGCCGTGGAGAAGAAAAGTGTCCGGTGTGATCCAAGCCTGGATCGGAGATGTGAAGAACCTGAAAGCAGAGGGGACAAAGTCTGGGTCACTTCACGTGACCAGGAGCGGAGCAATCGAATGCCCACCGATGTCGGGTGCTTCAGGTGCAAAGAGGTGAAGCTTGACTCTGCAGCCCCGGGGACCAGGAGATGTCGACAACAACCAGATTCCGCAGGCGAGCTGTCCCACAAAGGATGTCGAGTGCTGGGGGGTCAGTTTCTGGATTGGAGACCAACAAGCCTTGGCAACTACAACCCACGGTCCGAGAAAAGATGCTTCTGTGAGGACCAGCAAGGTCCTGGGGACTCCCCAAGCAATGGAGAGTCAGGGCACGTCTGGAGCAACCAGGGAAGCCCACTGAAAGTTAAAGTTGCCTTCTCAGGGACCCACAGATCAACGGACCAGGGATCACAAAGGGACCTCGAGAGGAATCACTCAATACCAGCCCACAGAACACTCGTGGAGTGTAGGCCAGTAATCTTCGGTGGAAACACTGCTCGGGGCTTGGACCATAAGAAGCCCAAAGCACAGCCTCAGGGATTGCCTAAAAGCATATGCTGCTGCAAATGTGCACTGTGTCCAGGGGTTTGGGTTGCACGGTCCCCACGAGGGCTGCGGGTCTCAGGTTTGCTGAGAGCACTAGTTGGCCTCGGGGAAGCTTGGGCACCTACCTCCTGTGTTGCAAAATCTTTGGAGTCTGTCAAGAGCTGAGTAGATGCAAACCGGTCAGATGCGTTGAGGTGCCTGCGTTGCAGGGGAGCAACTCCTTTACTCGAAGGGAGATTCTTCAGTCGTCCAGCAAAGCGTAGATTGTCGAAGGTTACTTGGTTTCTGTAGCAGAGTTTAGTCCAGGTAATATCTAAAGTCCTGTAGTCAGGGTTCCTACTTTATACCCAAGGAAGGGGTGGGACAAACTCTGTGGACTCACCTATGGGAGAGTCAGGACAGAGGGGTGGCTACACCCATGTCCTTTGTCCTGTTTCGCACCAGAGCAGGGGCTGGTAGCCCCTGCAACCGGTTTGAGCTGGACTATGCACAGGGACACCAAATGTGCCCCCAGTGCAGACATCAAAGCACTCTGAGAGTGCACCCACCCAGCCCCAATACACTAAAGCCTGTCTGGGAGGTGGTCACACCTCCCTGTGACAGGAAACCTATTGTCAAGCCTTCCCCTGCTGGAGTCTCGTCCAGCAGCAGGAGGGTAGACTCGTGTCTGTGGCTGGCAGCATCCACTTTGTGATGCCAGGGCTCTGCGAAGCTGGTACCGGGTGTACCAGTGCTGTCAAATTTCTCCCTCTAGGAGGGAGGAATCATACTTCCCACACCAGTTACTGGTGTGGAGGTATGATTCCAAGGTGTTTGACACCAAACACGACATAATTCCTTGCAGCCGTTTTAAAGTTAGCATTTACCGCGAGGTTATAATGCACTTAAGAGTATATGGTTGGCTGCATCACAAAATAGTGGTTCCGAAGGCTGCAGAGGAGCTCTGCTCATGCATGGGCACCCTCTCACATAAAACCCAGCACCCTGCCTTCAGGATTGATAAGGCCTGCCATAGGGGTGGCTGATAGGCTTATATGTGCAGTGATCAGGATAGATATAGTGAACCTATATCTAAGGAAGGGGTGCATGCACCACCTTACACAGGCTGCAGTAGCAGACCTGTTGTGTCATTTTGAATGGCCTCTCAGGGGTGGCATAATCCATGCTGCAGCCCCTGGGAGGCCTCTGGGGTACCTATGCCCTGGGTACATAGTATACCATATACTAGGGACTTATAAGGGTACCCCAGAATCCAATCTGGAGTGTACCTAAAGTACATGAACAACCAATTTAGGGAGTAAGCAGATAGGCTGGGGTCCTGAATAGCAGGATCCCAGCCAAACTAAGTCGAAAACCAGCAAAACACCAGGAAAAAAGTGGGGGCAACCATGCAGTCAGATTCCACCTTCCTACACTCTTTAACTGATACCGACACACCAGAAGCAGAGCCATCTAATAGGGAACGATCGTACACCATTGGCACAGAACACACACAGGCCCATGTGGGAGCACAGCTAGCCCTACAGAGAAGGCCTACCTGATAAATAACATGACACAATATATGAAGCCAACAAAACAAACCAGGGGCCGTATTATACAAGTGCGCCGGGGTCACAACAGACGTTTTCGCCTGCTTTGCGCGCCCACGGGAAGCTTTGGTATTACAGAAGGGGCCGCAGACACTTGTTCGGCCCCTTCTGTAATACCAATAGCACTGATGCACATAAAGCGCCAGCGCTATCATCGGAGGCGTTCCCTCATTTGCATGGGGGCGTGCCCCTTGCAAATGAGGGAATCACTTTGCCTCTGCACCCGCACCGTATTACAGATGCGGGCGCAGAGGCAAAGAAGCTCTCAAGAGGAGTACTGACAGTGCGCCATCGAAAAGGTGGCGCACTGTTAGTGCGCTCCCTGATGGCAGCCCGCAGCAGGAGGTCAAGAGGGTCCTATGGACCCCCCAGACATCCCCTTGCAGGCTGGTGCAGTCACTCACTGCACCCACCTGCAAGGGGCTCTCTAATCCCCCTTCGAAGTGCAGGCAGGACGCCGCCTGCACTGTGAAAACACGGAGCAGCTTTAAAGCAGCCGCTCAGTTTTTCACCTGAATGCGCTGCCCCCAGGGCAGCGCGAGTTCACAGCGGCCCTGGGGGCAGTGCATTCATCATAATACGGCGCATCTTCATTGTTTGCGCTGGGTGCACCTTTTAAAAGGTGAACCCGACGCAAACAATGAAAATTTTTCTTTTGTGTAATACGGCCCGAGATAGGTACTCATTTTAATCCACTTATTGAGTCATTGATCAGATGTTATAAGGTGTGAAGATTTACGGCTAGGGTCAGGGTGAGTCCGCGCAGAGGAGAAGCTTTTTTTTTTACTTGTCCATAAAACCAGATAGCAAGGATAGTTTGTTGACAGTGATGGTCCCTGTCTGACTGATGATGAGGTAAAGATTGTGAGGGTACAACAGAGAGTTGAGTTTGTCCTAGGGTTCCATGTTTAGGTTTAGGTAGTTGATGGCTTGGGCTGATCCCACCAGAAGCTCACATCACAGAGAACAATCATGTAGGCAGATGTAAAAGAAACTTCCATTGTGATATCAGTGAGATGTCTCCTAAATAATTGATCTTGCTTGGGATGTTGGTAGTCCAGTAAAATGTAGGAGAGGTTATTAACAGTTATGAAGGAGGGATTGCATAATTCAATTAAAAGAACTGTAGGGAAGAGGGTTTGATTTTGCGGTGAGATTAAAAAGTGGTAGAGTTTAATGGCATTGCTGATGTCAGACTGTATCCAGTTTTCATGGGGCATGCTGAATCCAGAAAAACACAACACATATAAGAAATTGGTTGCAGTATTTGAGAAGCCATATTTCTGTGAGGCGGAATTGGTGAAAACGTATGTGCTGATAAGGTCTATACAGTTAGTTACATTTGTCACTGCTGTTCTGGTGCCAGAAGTTGACATTTGAATTTGGAAAAGAGCATATTTTAGGTATAACGAGTGGTGTTTGGGTTTCAAGGATAGCAACTGGGTTTGTGAGAGGCTTATGGGGATGGTACATTGCATTCCTCATAGAAGTGAATCATACTAACTGCAAACAAAAGGAACATGAGCATTTGAACACCTGCAATGCATGCATTTAGAGCAAAAACATTAGTATATGGATTCCAAATGCCCCTCCCAGCAGTAAACCTAGACATGCCGAACACCCATGACTAGTCCATAAAGATGGACCACGGGCACAGGCCAAATAAAGTAATTATGACACCAGGACCGGGGAGGTAATGGAAGAGATTCTCTGTGACCTTTAGTCAGCAACTCTGATGTCCACAGGCAGAGAGAAAGGTAAATAAAAAAACACTTCACCAACAGAAAAACTACAAACAAAGGACCGATGGAGGTGATAGAAATGTGAAACTAACACACCTGAGAATGTCACTGTCTCAGGAAATACCTTCTGCAAAGGATCCTCCCCCTACTTATGCTGTCAGAACTGCATGCTCACATCCTCACTGCAGATGTGTATTGAATACACTACTGTAATACAATTCAGATTGGCAATATCACCATAACTTCTCCCATGCTATCACTGCAATGTCTCCTGCTAGATGTATGGTTTAACTTCAGAATTATTCACCTAGCACATAAGGGGCTTCATGTACTTGACCACACAATGTACTCCCTGCCAGCTGACCAAACACCCACTATCATCCTCCTAACATAAACTGTACCTTGGTTTGGCGCAACAATTCTGCATGCCCAAGGCTCCACCATCCGGAATTCGCTTTACCTTTATCATTTGTTGGAACAACACTTCTTGGGGCCCAATCATAAGTGGCCCTTCAGTGGGGTACATTAGTATCAGGTATGCTATTACCATTACCATGCAATATTTCTGCCTCTGCAGCGCACCATTCCAGGTTTTGCAGCTGGAACGATGAATAACTTGAGTAATGTGAGAATCAATGTTTCCGCGCTGATTCGCAGAAGTTGTTCCTCTATTTTGGCTTCTCTACACTGACGACAACAATAGTACAAAGAAACAATAAACAATACAACATAATGGAAATACCAAATAAAACATTTTCATTTCATGTTTATGGACGAAAGGGCTTAGGCAATAACTAAGTATGTGCAGTGCCATCATTGCCCTAAAGTCAAAAGAATGCCTCTTGATCCTAATAGTGCTATTGTATTTGTAGAGTTAGACCTTGCAAAAAGTGCCTCGAGGGTGCAATGAGCATCTGTGCCCACTTCTTACACAGTGACGGTTGGTGGCAAATTACATAGGGGGGCGCAAAAAATATACACATAACCAATACACATAATACAAATAACTTACACACATACATACACATATAAACATGTACACATAACACATACACATAATACATATAACAAATACACAATAATATACACATTAACATAAATATTAGAAAACTAATGTCAACCAAGTAAACATTCAATGGAACTGCATCCAGCAGCCTCCTAAACAGTTTTTATGGTCATAACAGTAATGGATATTCATAAGCGTGAACACAGTATTCAATATGCGTTGTCAATCCTAGCAATGGAACACACAGATACTTTTTTCCATAAACAACAGTAATAAAATCCAAATGCGTCTCCAAGTTTTCACTGTTGATTTATTCTGTACATTGAAACTTCCAGCAAGAGATGAGCCAACACGTGTTTCGTCTTTTTTAAGACTTTTTCAAGGCTGGAAATATAGATGTAATACATGTTTGTTGCTGTTTGTATACAAACGGTGACTGGATTACAGATAGCTATAAATGCATATATTAACATTCTGAACATATATAGAAGTACTCCCTAGATTTTTGTGTCATTCTAAGTCAAAAAAGGAGAACTAAATCAATAGAAATGTGAGTATACAAAGGATGAGAGAAAAAGGAGAGATATACCACTGACCACACGTTTTGCTAAAGAAGTGCGTGAATGTAAAATCAAGCCTTCACCAAAGTAGTGACCGAGGCTGCAAGGTGATTCCACCCAATTGTGGCAGATGTAATAATGTAACCATACACCCACCAGTTCAGTATGCCTGATCCTAATGATCTTCATGTGTAGTTGCAAATATCCATGAATGCTCATACGTAGCGGCTCGAACTATTCTGCTACTCCAAATATCTGGAACAATGAGAATAAGCAATATCCACTATAAACATAGAGGTTACCCCGTAGATATGCGCAATGATGTTATTATTAGCAGTTCACTTACTTCAGAATAAATCATGACAATCTCGGTTCCAAATTTAAATCCAAGATTGATTTCAAGAACAAGTCTGTAAACCGGCGAACTGATATCTACAATAAAAGATCAAGATAATGTCTTGTTCAGAGAGTGATCACAGAAATCTCATAATCACCCCATTGATCCTGCTAAAAACACCGTGACGAACTGTAAAAAAATCGTTACCCTCATAGGGAAACCGTACCCTATGAAGTAGTCCCTTGCATAGCCCAATATTCTGCTTGTAACCTCTAATTGTGATGATATCCAATATAATAAATGCACCTCTTTAATCCCGTGAGTTCATAGTGATATCCTATATTTAAAACCAAAATAATCAGAGTTGAACCCTACAGTAGAAAAAACAGCAAAGTGAAATTTTGCTTGTTGTGTCATAATGTCAACAATAAGTACATAATACGTACATACCAAATATATAAGTCGATACTCAAGTTGTAAATATACTGAAATGATAAGCCGCCATAATTAATCAAAGAGGAAGTCCGTGGTAAGCTCCCTCGCTGTAATCACAATAAATATAAAAGTAGCAGTAAAGTACTAGTGCCCCAAGACGCGTAGAACTTCCGTTATATTTGCAGTCCACAGTCGAGCAACAAGTCAATACACTTACCCGGTATTCCGCAAAGGTGCCCCAAACACAAGTCCGTTCAAGGTAGTAAACCTGAACGCCCATCTTCCCATTGCGTATATAGCGCGTCACAGTCTTGTGACCCAATTGGATCTTGAAAGTCCAACCAGTGAACAGCTCAAGGAAGCGGAGCAGATAACAGTGCCATATTTGAATGGTCAAAATCTTACATATCGTATAGACAAAAATCTTCATAATCTGTTAGTATACACTACTTGATTGTAATTACGGGAAATTACAATACCCAATATCTCTTAATAGGCCTCAAATCTCTTGTTCGATTTACGAGGTGGCCTGAACTTCACAAAACAGTCAATTATCATCCAAATATCGATTCCGTATACTTAAAAAGTTATTTAAAAATTTACTCCAAAGCCGAAATGTTCCGTCAGACGGTCTGAAACACGTAAAATAACACGTGGTCGACCTGTCTGGTGTCTGTTTCGATAGAGATGTGATTAAGTCATGTGACCCAGTTGTGTGGAAAAATAGGAAAGGAAGAGAAATGCAAATTTAAAGAGGGGAAGGTAAAGATCATATAGAACACTCATTAGTACATGCTAATTTTTGGATTACAGTATTGATTACAGTCATCCAATAAAGTCTTGCAACTTCTTATTTATACACAGCAGGAGACATGTAGCTTGATTGCATGGCTAAGTACTAAACATTTTCCTCCTAACAGTGTGGTACTAATTTGATAAACACATAATACTCTTTGAATTTGCATTTCTCTTCCTTTCCTATTTTTCCACACAATTGGGTCACATGACTTAATCACATCTCTATTGAAACAGACACCAGACTGGTCGACTACATGTTATTTTACGTGTTTCAGACCGTCTGTCCGAACATTTCGGCTTTGGAGTGTATTTTTTAAAAAACTTTTTAAGTATACAGAATCGATATTTGGATGATAATTGACTGTTTTGTGAAGTTCAGGCAGCCTCTTAAATCGAACAAGAGATTTGATAACCAATTTGAGGCCTATTAAGAGATATTGGGTATTGTAATTTCCCGTAATTACAATCAAGTAGTGTATACCAACAGATTATGAAGATTTTTGTCTATACAATATGTTCGATTTTGACCATTCAAATATGGCGCTGATATCTGCTCCGCTTCCTTGAGGTGTTCACTGGTTGGACTTTCAAGATCCAATTGGGTCACATGACTGTGACGCGCTATATACGCAATGGGAAGATGGACGTTCAGGTTTACTTCCTTGAACGGACTTGTGTTTGGGGCACCTTTGCGGAATACCGGGTGTTAGACCTGGCACCATTGGCGTGGGTCTCCCTTCCATTTTTTGCTGTTGCCTCTTATGTTTTTGCTGGTTTTAGATGCTTTTGGGCACTGTGCCACTGCTGTTCAGTGCCACAGTGCAAGTGCTCCCTATGGTAAATTGATGTATGGATTAGTGACTCCATGATTGGCTTGTTTGGCTTACTGTCAGACCCTAGTACAGTGCACTGCGTGTGCCCAGGGCTTGTAAATCAAATGCTGCTGGTGGGCTTGCAGCACTGGTTGTGCCACCCACCGGAGCAGCTTGTAAAGTGTGTCTCAGGCCTGCCATTGCAGAGCCTGTGGGCAGTCTGGTACTGCCATGTTGACTGGGCAAGTGTACCCACTTGCCAGTCCCTAAACCTTCCCTTTTATACATATTAGTCACCCCTAAGGTAGGCCCAAGGGCAGGGTGCATTGTAGGTAAAAGGTAGGACATGCCATAATGTATGGAGCTTGTCCTAGTAGTGAATTACAGCCATTTTCGTTTTTCACTATTGCAAGGCTACCTGTTCCCCAGAGGCTAGAATGGGCAGTTAGATTATAACATCTTATAATCCTAACTGACTCAGGGAACTAGGTAGAAATTCGAGTTTAGTATGCCTGAACTCAGAATGATAAAATACATCTTTTAGTGAAGTTGGTTTTAACATTCTGTGTTTGAAAATACCACTTTTAGAAAGTAGGTATTTTCTTGCCTAACTATCCAAGCCTGCCTCTGCTAGGTTGTGTATTCCTTGTCTGGAGTTTGAGTGACAGGGGCTGGGGGCTTCCAGGAGACAGGGTGAGTCAGCACAGGGCTGAATAGAGAGATCTGCATGCAGATAGGAGGGAGGAGTTAGACCTGGGACCTGAATAGGGCTGGGCCTTTCCTCCACAATGCTGGCTCCACCTCCTGTGGTGTGTCTGATGTCCCTGGCCTACACTGCGAAAGGAAAGAAGGAGTCTTGTCAACAAAGTGCTCCAGGACTGACCAGAACTGGTTTTGGACTAGGCAAAGGCCTCTCTGCCTTCAGAGAACAAAGAGAAAAGTAGTATAAATATTGGGACCCAGACCCAAGAACTTTAGATCACTTCTGGGAATCAAGACGAACCTTTGCTGAGGAGAAGAACCAGGAAGCTGAAGGAGGAGACTACCCCTGTGCTGTGTGTTTGGGGGTTGGCCTGCAGTGGTTGCTTCATTGCCAAAGAAAGGAGAAAAGGACTGAGTGTGCTTTCTATCAACTTGAGGAAGAATCTCCAAGGGCTTGAACTAGTGCTTGCCTCCTGCCTGAAGTCTCAGGGATACAAGACTTCACCAACCAGCTCCCCCCTGAATTCCCTTGCTGGGAATTGAAGTGCCTGCCGTTGTGCTGGGCCTTCTGAGAGACTGCGTGTCGCTGGGAGCTGGAAGCGCGACGCAACGACGAGAAGCGTGTCGCTGCCGCAGCCGCTGTCATCACATCGCCGAGGAAGCGAGACGCCGCTGCCGCTGTCATCATCGCATCGCCGAAGCGCGGCGCATCGCCGGAGAAGCGGGACGCTGCCACAGAGGACATTGTCGCATCACCGGAGAAGCGCGTCGCAGGGCCTGTCGCGGCTCCAAAGATCATCGAGTCGCCGCACGGCCGTCGGGCGTGCACGCATCGCACCAATGTTGTCGCATCGCAGCCAAGACGCCATTTTATCGCATCGCACCGGAGAAGAGTATCGCATCGAGGTGCCATCTTGTCGCATCGCACCGGAGAGCAGTAAGAAACCGACGCATCCACTCCCCACACAGTAAGGAAGCGAGCATCAACTCCCCTGCGCAGCAGTAAGGAACCGATGCATCCACTCCCCTGAGTGTAAGGAACCGACGCATCACCTTCCCTGCGACCCTTTTGTTTTCTTTGCGTTACGCATTCAAGGTACATTGAGAGTAAAGTGTCGCATCTACAACTTGAGAGAACTGAACTATTTGATAACATTTTAAAGTCTATTTTTGAGTACAGTATTGTGGATTTTTGTCGTTTGGTCTTGTGTTAAGTCTATATAAAAATACTTATTTTTATAATACAACCTGTGTGGTGTCCATCTGTAGTGTTGTCACTGTATTACTGTATGTGTTCACAAATGCTTTACACACTGCCTCTGAGATAAGCCTGCCTGCTCGTGCCAAGCTACCAAGGGGGTGAGCAGGGGTTATTTTAGGAGTGTAGCCCCTTACCCTGACTAGACGCAAGGGTCCCTATTTGTCACAGGTACCTACCTATGCCAACTAGAGACCCCCAAATCTAACATTGGTGGTCAGTGGTGAGGATTTGGACTTGCGTTTGTGATTCATATACAGTGATTGGTGTACACTACTAGTGAGTGCAGACCATAACGCAACCACATACTTTTTGAGAATTTTTCCTTGGAACTTCTTTTCTATTTTTGATTCTTGAGAACTGCCAGTCTTTTTGCTACCATGAGCAAGTCAGCATCCATAGTATCTGTAGACATTGTTTTGGAAGAAGAGAGAATTGATACTTACACTGTGCCTTATCTCAAAGCTTTGTGCAAGAAATTTAAAATCTCTGTGAAAGGCCTCACCAGGAAAGAGGAATACCAGAAGGCGCTGAGGGCCTGGGTAGAATCTAGGAATGCCAGTGAGCATCCTGAGGAGCCAGTAGTGGAGGCAGAGGATTTAAATGAGCAACTTGAGGGGCCAGTGGGCCCAACTGGAGGGAAAGCACCTTCAGGGGCGGGCAGCAGTGTTTCTTCCAAAGGGTTGTCCCCAGGCGAGCTGGAGGACAGAGCAAGGGAGAGGATGCATAAATTGGAGCTAGCTAGGCTCAAAATGGATGGTCAGAAAGACATAGAGAGCAAGAAAATAGAGCTTGGGATGGAATTAGAAATGAAGAAGTTAGCCTTAGAGGAAAAGAAGATGCATTTTGAGCATGAGAGAGGATTGAGGGAATTGGAACTCAAGGCCAAGAAGTTAGAGGTTCCTCCCTCTGGTGGCAGCACACCGCCAGTGCATGTAGAAGCAAGAACCTACATTCCCAAAGATGTAGTTAAAGATTTCCACAAGAATGAGGATATTGGTCAGTGGTTTAGGGCTTATGAAGCTGCAATGTTGGCCCACCGGGTCCCTGAGAAGGATTGGGGAGCGGGGTTGTGGGGCCGCTTTGTTAGTGATGGGAGGGACACTTTGTTGGATTTGCCTACAGAGGAGCAGATGTCCTATACCCACATGAAGGGAGCCCTAATGTCCAGATTTGGTTTGACCCCAGAGCTATATAGACAAAGGTTTAGAAATTGCAGAAAACTGGAGTCTACCACTTGGGTGGAATATGTGTCTTTCTTTTGCAGAGCATTGGATGGTTGGGTGAAGGGTAGCAAAGTGGATAATTTTGAGGCGCTCTATGATTTCCTTGCATGGGAGCACTTGTCAAATAACTGTTTTCCAGAGCTACGCCAGCATCTTATTGATAGCAAGCTGACTAACCCTAGGAAGCTTGCTGAGGAGGCGGACCGCTGGGTGAGCACCCGGGTCCAGAAGGGTCATGTGGGAGACTTCGCCAAAGGTGGGCAGGGTCCCCAGCAGAAGAGTGGGGGACAAGGGTAAACAGAGGGAGTTCCAGAAAGGGCCCCAAAGTAATCCCCAAGGGAACCAAGGGAAAGGTTCCCAGCCTCTCCTGAGAAGAAAGCAGTGGCCCCAACAGATAAGCCTGTTCACAAGGGGCCCAAGACCTGTTTTAAGTGTGGTCTAGTAGGCCACTGTTCTTAGGATGCTAGATGTCCCTTGTATGGGAAGACAGCACCCACTGGTGCACCACCCCGGCAGTTGGCTAGTGTAGCCCTGGGGGAGGAGATGGGTGCCCAAGGTGGGAGGGGTCCCGCAGAGATGTCCCTTGTCTCTTTAGGAGACTGTGAGGTGGTCCCCAGGACCCAGCTGCCTGATAACACTAAAAAATACAGGCAGTGGGTGACCATCAATGGCAAGAGGGTGGAAGCTCTTAGAGACACCGGAGCCAGTGTGACAGCTGTCAGTTGTCGGTTGGTGTCTGAAGAGCAGGTAGTCCCAAATGCATTTTACCCAGTTGTTGCCGCTGACAACACAGAGAGCCACTGCATGGTGGCACAGGTTCCCTTTGAGTGGGGGTCTCAGGGACTCTTCAAGTAGCTGTGAGGCCAGCCATGCCTGTTGAATGTCTGTTAGGTAACGATTTGGAGAGCTCCCCTTGGGCTAAGGTGGAGCGGAGAGCTCATTTAGAGATGTTGGGTTTGCCTGAGTGGGCCTGCGTGACCACTCGGTCTATGGCAGCCAGTAAGGGTGTTCAAGAGGACCTGGAGCCTGAGAAAATGGCCCAGGTGCCTGCCTTAAAGAGAAGAGGTAGGGGGCACGGGAATCCGGCCCCTGAGATTCCCACGGCCCAGGAGGAGGCAGACCCTGAGGGGGATGCCCTGGAGCCTACCGGGGAAGAGATTGCTGAACTGGGAGACCTGCCTGAGCTGACCCATTGGCAGCAGGAAGGAGGTCCCTCCAGGGAAGAGTTCTGTGAGGAGCAGAACAAGTGCCCTTCTCTTGTGGGTTTGCGGCAGCAGGCTGCAAACCAGGCAGCAGGTTATCAGTCTGGATCACATTGGATCTACTGGGAGAATGGTCTCCTGTATAGTGAGCCTAAGGTTGCTGAGCCTGGGTCAGCCCGTGTGCTGGTGGTACCCCAGCGCTTCAGAGCCTTCCTACTGGGGCTGGCTCATGATGTGCCTTTAGCAGGACATTTGGGGCAGGACAAGACCTTTGAAAGGCTTGTCACCCATTTTTATTGGCCCCAAATGCGCAAGAGTTCAGACACTCATTGCAGGACCTGTCAGACTTGCCAGGCAAGTGGAAAAAGTGGGAGGAAGCGCAAGGCTCCTCTCCAGCCATTCCCTGTGGTCAGCACCCCCTTTGAAAGGGTGGGCATTGACATTGTGGGGCCTCTGGATCCCAAGACAGCCATGGGCAACAGGTTCATCCTGGTTTTGGTGGACCATGCCACCCGGTACCCGGAAGCCATCCCTCTCAGGACAGTGACGGCCCCGTGGTGGGACGTGCACTGATGGGGATTTTCTCCCGTGTGGGGTTTCCCAGAGAGGTGGTGTCAGACCGAGGTACCAACTTCATTTCCAAGTATATGAAGTCCCTGTGGCAGGAGTGTGGTGTAACCTACAAGTTCACCACTCCTTACCACCCCCAAGGTAATGGGCTGGTTGAGAGATTCAACCGGACCCTCAAAGGCATGATTATGGGTCTAGAGGAACCCATGAGGCGTAAGTGGGACGTCCTCTTACCATGCCTTCTCTTTGCATACCGTGAGGTGCCACAGAAATCTCTAGGGTTCAGTCCCTTTGAGCTTCTCTATGGACACCCCGTGAGAGGACCTTTGAGTTTGGTCAAGGAAGGCTGGGAGCAATCTCCCAGGAAACCTCCCCAGGATGTATATAGCTACATGCTGGCCTTTAGGAACCAAACTAGGTGATTCAGAAAACTCGCTGAGGCGAATCTGGAAGCCAGCCAGGAGGAGATGAAGCGGTGGTACGACCAGAATGCCACTCTGGTTGAGCTTCAGCCTGGTCAGAAAGTGTGGGTCATGGCCCCAGTGGAGCCCTGTGCGCTCCAGGATAAGTGGACCGGACCATTTGAGGTGGTGGAGCGCAAGAGTCCGGTTACCTACTTGGTGGACTTGCGGTCTCCCAGGAACCCCTTGCGGGTCCTGCATGTCAACCGCCTGAAGCCCCACTTAGAGAGGTCCGAAGTGGGCATGCTCCTAGCAACAGATGCTGGAATGGAGGAGGAAACTGAGCCTCTTCCTGACCTCCTGTCTGCAACAGAGCAAGATGGGTCAGTGGATGGAGTGAACCTCTCTTCCACCCTGACCCCTGAACAGCAGAATGACTGTCACCAGTTGTTGGGACAGTTTTCTGACCTGTTCTCCCTGATTCCCAGTTTCACTGATTGGTGCGTCCATGATGTAGACACTGGGGACAGTCCTCTTGTCAAGCACAAAACTTACAGGGTGACTGACAGGGTGAGAGCTTGCATCAAAGAGGAGGTCTCCAAGATGCTTGCGTTGGGGGTGATTGAGTCCTCTAACAGTCCTTGGGCCAGCCCAGTGGTCTTGGTCCCAAAGGCTGCCGCACCGGGTGTCTCACCAGAACTGCGGTTCTGTGTGGACTACCGAGGGCTCAATTCAGTCACCAGGACTGACGCGCACCCCATCCCCAGAGCTGATGAGCTCATTGATCGGTTAGGGGCTGCCCGGTACCTCAGCACGTTTGACTTAACGTCTGGGTACTGGCAGATCGCCTTGACTGATGGGGCAAGAGAGAGGTCAGCATTCTCCACACCAGATGGGCACTACCAATTCCGGGTTATGCCCTTCGGGATGAAGAATGCCCCTGCCACCTTTCAGAGGTTGGTCAACCAGGTGTTGGCTGGACTGGAAGAGTTCAGTGCCGCCTACCTGGATGACATTGCAGTGTTCAGCGCCAGTTGGGAAGAACATCTGCGCCACCTCTGGGAAGTGTTGATGGCGCTGCGGAGAGCAGGCCTCACGATCAAGGCGAGTAAGTGCCAGATCGGGCAGGGTTCCGTGGTGTACTTGGGACCCAGGTTGGGAGTGGCCAGGTGGCGCCCCTACAGCCCAAGATTGAGACCATCCTGGCTTGGGAACCCCCCAAGACCCAGACAGAGGTGAGAGCCTTTTTAGGACTCACCGGGTATTACAGGAGGTTTGTCAAGGGGTATGGCAGCATTGTTGCACCCTTGACAGAGCCGACTTCCAGGAAGCAGCCCAAGAGAGTGGTTTGGACTGACACCTGTCAGAGAGCTTTTGATGCCCTGAAGACTGCCATGTGCACAGCGCCCGTGCTCCTGGCACCCAACTTCTCAGAAGAGTTTATTGTGCAAACAGACGCTTCAGAGCATGGTGTGGGGGCTGTTTTGCCACAGATTAATGAAGAGGGCCTGGACCAACCTGTAGCCTTCATCAGTAGGAGGTTACTTCCACGGGAACAGAGGTGGAGTGCAATTGAGCGTGAGGCATTTGCTGTGGTCTGGGCACTGAAGAAGTTGAGACCATACTTGTTTGGGACTCACTTCCGGGTTCAGACAGACCACAGGCCCCTCAGATGGCTGATGCAGATGAGGGGTGAGAATCCAAAGCTGTTGAGGTGGTCCATATCCCTACAGGGGATGGACTTTACGGTGGAACACCGCCCTGGTACAGAACTCGCCAATGCTGATGGTCTGTCCAGATTTTTCCGCCTTAGTGATGAGAACTCCCCGGAGGTAGGGAAGTTCTCCCCACATTTCAACTGGAGGGGACACGTGTTAGACCTGGCACCATTGGCGTGGGTCTCCCTTCCATTTTTTGCTATTGCCTCTTATGTTTTTGCTGGTTTTAGATGCTTTTGGGCACTGTGCCACTGCTGTTCAGTGCCACAGTGCAAGTGCTCCCTATGGTAAATTGATGTATGGATTAGTGACTCCCTGATTGGCTTGTTTGGCTTACTGTCAGACCCTAGTACAGTGCACTGCGTGTGCCCAGGGCTTGTAAATCAAATGCTGCTGGTGGGCTTGCAGCACTGGTTGTGCCACCCACCGGAGCAGCTTGTAAAGTGTGTCTCAGGCCTGCCATTGCAGAGTCTGTGGGCAGTCTGGTACTGCCATGTTGACTGGGCAAGTGTACCCACTTGCCAGTCCCTAAACCTTCCCTTTTATACATATTAGTCACCCCTAAGGTAGGCCCAAGGGCAGGGTGCATTGTAGGTAAAAGGTAGGACATGCCCTGATGTGTGGAGCATGTCCTAATAGTGAATTACAGCCATTTTCGTTTTTCACTATTGCAAGGCTACCTGTTCCCCATAGGCCAGAATGGGCAGTTAGATTATAACATTTTATAATCCTAACTGACTCAGGGAACTAGGTAGAAATTCGAGTTTAGTATGCCTGAACTCAGAATGATAAAATACATCTTTTAGTGAAGTTGGTTTTAACATTCTGTGTTTGAAAATACCACTTTTAGAAAGTAGGTATTTTCTTGCCTAACTATCCAAGCCTGCCTCTGCTAGGTTGTGTATTCCTTGTCTGGAGTTTGAGTGACAGGGGCTGGGGGCTTCCAGGAGACAGGGTGAGTCAGCACAGGGCTGAATAGAGAGATCTGCATGCAGATAGGAGGGAGGAGTTGCACCTAGGACCTGAATAGGGCTGTGCCTTTCCTCCACAATGCTGGCTCCACCTCCTGTGGTGTGTCTGATGTCCCTGGCCTACACTGCGAAAGGAAAGAAGGAGTCTTGTCAACAAAGTGCTCCAGGACTGACCAGAACTGGTTTTGGACTAGGCAAAGGCCTCTCTGCCTTCAGAGAACAAAGAGAAAAGTAGTATAAATATTGGGACCCAGACCCAAGAACTTTAGATCACTTCTGGGAATCAAGACGAACCTTTGCTGAGGAGAAGAACCAGGAAGCTGAAGGAAGAGACTACCCCTGTGCTGTGTGTTTGGGGGATGGCCTGCAGTGGTTGCTTCATTGCCAAAGAAAGGAGAAAAGGACTGAGTGTGCTTTCTATCAACTTGAGGAAGAATCTCCAAGGGCTTGAACTAGAGCTTGCCTCCTGCCTGAAGTCTCAGGGATACAAGACTTCACCAACCAGCTCCCCCTGAATTCCCTTGCTGGGAATTGAAGTGCCTGCTGTTGTGCTGGGCCTTCTGAGAGACTGCGTGTCGCTGGGAGCTGGAAGCGCGACGCAACGACGAGAAGCGTGTCGCCGCCGCAGCCGCTGTCATCGCATTGCCGAGGAAGCGAGACGCCGCTGCCGCTGTCATCATCGCATCGCCGAAGCGCGGCGCATCGCCGGAGAAGCGGGACGCTGCCACAGAGGACATCGTCGCATCACCGGAGAAGCGCGTCGCAGGGCCTGTCGCGGCTCCAAAGATCATCGAGTCGCCGCACGGCCGTCGGGTGTGCACGCATCGCTCCAACGTTGTCGCATCGCAGCCAAGACGCCATTTTATCGCATCGCACCGGAGAAGAGTATCGCATCGAGTTGCCATCTCGTCGCATCGCACCGGAGAGCAGTAAGAAACCGACGCATCCACTCCCCACACAGTAAGGAAGCGAGCATCAACTCCCCTGCGCAGCAGTAAGGAACCGATGCATCCACTCCCTGAGTGTAAGGAACCGACGCATCACCTTCCCTGCGACCCTTTTGTTTTCTTTGCGTTACGCATTCAAGGTACATTGAGAGTAAAGTGTCGCATCTACAACTTGAGAGAACTGAACTATTTGATAACATTTTAAAGTCTATTTTTGAGTACAGTATTGTGGATTTTTGTCGTTTGGTCTTGTGTTAAGTCTATATAAAAATACTTATTTTTATAATACAACCTGTGTGGTGTCCATCTGTAGTGTTGTCACTGTATTACTGTATGTGTTCACAAATGCTTTACACACTGCCTCTGAGATAAGCCTGCCTGCTCGTGCCAAGCTACCAAGGGGGTGAGCAGGGGTTATTTTAGGAGTGTAGCCCCTTACCCTGACTAGACGCAAGGGTCCCTATTTGTCACAGGTACCTACCTATGCCAACTAGAGACCCCCAAATCTAACACCGGGTAATTACCTTTGCGGAATACCTGGTAAGTGTATCGACTTGTTGCTCGACTGTGGACTGCAAATATAATGGAAGTTCTACACGTCTTGGGGCACTAGTACTTTACTGATACTTCTATATTTATTGTGTTTACAGCGAGGGAGCTTACCATGGACTTCCTCTTTGATTAATTACGGCGGCTCATCATTTCAGTATATTTACGACTTGAGTATCGACATATATTTGGTATGTACTTATTGTGTACTTATTGTTGACATTATGACATAACAAGCAAAATTTCACTTTGTTGTTTTTTCTACTGTAGGGTTCAACTCCGATTATTTTGGATTTCAACATAGGATATCACTATGAACTCACGGGATTAAAGAGGTGCACTTATTATATTGGATATCATGACAATTAGAGGTTACAAGCAGAATATTGGGCTATGCATGGGGCTACTACATAGGCTGCGGTTTCCCTGTGAGGGCAACAATTGTTTTACAGTTTGTCACTGTGTTTTTAGCAGGATCAATGGGGTGATTATGAGATTTCTGTGATCACTCTCTGAACAAGACATTATCTTGATCTTTTATTGTAGATATCAGTTCGCCGGTTTACATACTTGTTCTTGAAATCAATCTTGGATTTAAATTTGGAACCGAGATTGTCATGATTTATTCTGAAGTAAGTGAACTGCTAATAATAACATCATTGCGTGTATCTACGGGGTAACCTCTATGTTTATAGTGGATATTGTTTATTCTCATTGTTCCAGATACTTAGAGTAGCAGAATAGTTCAAGCCACTACGTATGAGCATTCATGGATATTTGCAACTACACATGAAGATCATTAGGATCGGGAATACTGAACTGGTGGGTGTATGGTTACATTATTACATCTGCCACAATTGGGTGGAATCACCTTGCAGCCTCGGTCACTACTTTGGTGAAGGCTTGATTTTACATTCACAGACTTCTTTAGCAAAACTTATGGTCAGTGGCATATCTCTCCTTTTTCTCTCATCCTTTGTATACTCACATTTCTATTGATTTAGTTCTCCTTTTTTGACTTAGAATGACACAAATATCTAGGGAGTACTTCTATATATGTTCAGAATTTTAACCCCTTGACCGCGATCGGAATTCCGCTCGTGTGCTGGACATTCCGATCGCGGGTGGGGTCGTGACGAGCTCAGCTCGTCATGCGCACAGCGCTACCGCGCAGCATGATGAGCTGAGCTCGTCATGAGCACGGAAGGGGTTAATATATGCATTTATAGCTATCTGTAATCTAGTCACCGTTTGTATACAAACAGCAACAAACATGTATTACATCGATTCCGATCTCGGCCGGAAGCGCACCTAACACTATTCGTCCGGAAAAAACCAAGCCGAACGCGTGTTTCCGACCGATTCGAACATTCGTTCGAACGAGCAAGTACGATGCGCATAACTGCCCAGATCCCGACCCAGCCGTACTTACCCATTCCAGCTCCTGTTCCCCGCCCGAGCCGGATCCGCAAACGCCGAATCGAGTCGCACGGAAGCAAATATACAGCACCTTCCGGCCGAACTAGTACGATGCGCACTCTGTACGCGCCGAACCCGTCGCTACGTCCGGCACGTCAGAGCATCCGGGAGAGCCGCACATAAGCTCCGATTCGCGCCACAAGACGATCCACGGCTACGAGACGAACAAGCCAGCGACGAGTACGAGTCGAAGCAACGAGAAACCCGAACGAGACGAACCAACCATGAATCCCATCGCGCAGGTCCTACCAATACTCTACATCTATTACCGGAACAGGTACAGACGCGTACGGCGCAGACGGTAAGTCAAACACCCACTACACAAACAAACGACACGTACCCGACATATGTCACACACACATAGGGATGCAGAAATGACGTACACTAGCAACAGCAGAACCATAGGGGCGGGATGGCTATCACCAATGCCATACACACCCATAGGGGCCTGGATGCCTACCACTAACACCACCCCTACTCAGGGGGGGCTGGATGCCTACCACTACCACCACCCCTACTCAGGGGGTGCTGGATGCCTGTCACTACCAGCACCCCTACTCAGGGGGGGCTGGATGCCTACCACTACCACCATCCCTACTCATGGGTGCTGGATGCCTACCACCAACACCACCCCTACTCATGGGGGGCTGGATGCCTACCACTACCACCACCCCTACTCAGGGGGGGCTGGATGCCTACCACTACTACCATCCCCACCCATAGGGGAATTGATGCCTACCACTACCACCACCCCTACTCAGGGGGGGCTGGATGCCTGTCACTACTACCATCCCCACCCATAGGGGAATTGATGCCTACCACTACCACCACCCCTACTCATGGGTGCTGGATGCCTACCACCAACACCACCCCTACTCATGGGGGGCTGGATGCCTACCACTACCACCACCCCTACTCAGGGGGGCTGGATGCCTGTCACTACCAGCACCCCTACTCAGGGGGGGCTGGATGCCTACCACTACTACCACCCCTACTCATGGGGTGCTGGATGACTGTCACTACTACCATCCCCACCCATAGGGGAATTGATGCCTACCACTACCACCACCCCTACTCGGGGGGGCTGGATGCCTACCACTACCACCACCCCTACTCATGGGTGCTGGATGCCTACCACTACCACCACCCCTACTCAGGGGGGCTGGTTGCCTACCACTACCACCACCCCTACTCAGTGGGGGCTGGATGCCTACCACTACTAACATCCCCATCCATAGGGGAATTGATGCCTACCACTACCACCACCCCTACTCATGGGTGCTGGATGCCTACCACCAACACCACCCCTACTCATGGGGGGCTGGATGCCTGTCACTACCACCACCCCTACTCAGGGGGGGCTGGATGCCTATCACTACCAGCACCCCTACTCAGGGGGGGCTGGATGCCTACCACTACCACCACCCCTACTCATGGGGTGCTGAATGACTGTCACTACTACCATCCCCACCCATAGGGGAATTGATGCCTACCACTACCACCACCCCTACTCGGGGGGGCTGGATGCGTACCACTACCATTACCCCTACTCATGGGGTGCTGGATGCCTGTCACTACTACCATCCCCACCCATAGGGGAATTGATGCCTACCACTAATACCACCCCTACTCATGGGTGCTGGATGCCTACCACCAACCCCACCCCTACTCAGGGGGGGCTGGATGCCTGTCACTACCACCACCCCTACTCAGGGGGGGCTGGATGCCTACCACTACTACCATCCCCACCCATAGGGGAATTGATGCCTACCACTACCACCACCCCTACTCATGGGTGCTGGATGCCTACCACCAACACCACCCCTACTCAGGGGGAGCTGGATGCCTGTCACTACCACCACCCCTACTCAGGGGGGGCTGGATGCCTACCACTACTACCATCCCCACCCATAGGGGAATTGATGCCTACCACTACCACCACCCCTACTCATGGGTGCTGGATGCCTACCACCAACACCACCCCTACTCGGGGGGGGCTGGATGCCTGTCACTACCACCACCCCTACTCAGGGGGGGCTGGATGCCTATCACTACCAGCACCCCTACTCAGGGGGGGCTGGATGCCTACCACTACCACCACCCCTACTCAGGGGGGCCTGGATGCCTACCACTACCACCACCCCTACTCATGGGGTGCTGGATGCCTGTCACTACTACCATCCCCACCCATAGGGGAATTGATGCCTACCACTACCACCACCCCTACTCAGGGGGGGCTGGATGCCTACCACTACTACCATCCCACCCATAGGGGAATTGATGCCTACCACTACCACCACCCCTACTCATGGGTGCTGGATGCCTACCACCAACACCACCCCTACTCATGGGGGGCTGGATGCCTACCACTACCACCACCCCTACTCAGGGGGGATGGATGCCTGTCACTACCACCACCCCTACTCATGGGGGGCTGGATGCCTACCACTACCACCACCCCTACTCAGGGGGGCCTGGATGCATGTCACTACTACCATCCCCACTCATAGGGGGATGGATGCCTACCACCAACACCATCCCTACTCATAGGACGGGTAATGCATGACACAACCAGCATACTCCAACATAAGGAATGTCAGAAAAAGACATCCCCCAACACCATGACAAGCGTGTGTAGTCTGTGTCAAATGCCTACAACACTGAACATGACATTGAACATACAATGTGACCCCCTATCACATGTGTCACACATAAATGTGTGTGGCCTCCACAATGCAAGCAGACCATGACCACTGTGGCAATGGGGTCTAACCCCCCATCATCACAGTGACCAAAAGGTAAGTGTGGGGTCCATAGCTGAAGCACATTTTGAACATTGTGGCAATGGGGTCTAAACCCCCATCATCACAGTGACCAAAATGTACGTGTGGGGTCCATAGCTGAAGCACATTTTGAACATTGTGGCAATGGGGTCTAAACCCCCATCATCACAGTGACCAAAAGGTAAGTGTGGGGTCCATAGCTGAAGCACATTTTGAACAATGTGGCAATGGGGTCTAAACCCCCATCATCACAGTGACCAAAATGTAAGTGTTGTCATGGAAAAAGCTGCAAATGCCAAACAGCATGGATGAGTCCTGGTCACAGAACAACAAACACATCAGTGGCAAAGTAGTGCTTGTGTCCCATAGCAACATAGATTGGGTGAGGCAAACAGTGCAGTGCAAATAAGACATACGTTTGGCCATGTGCAGACAAACATCACCCATGGGGGCTGACATTGTCAACATACATCAATTACACAATGACAGAAGTGACCATCATAATGCAGACCCACATATCTGCACCAATGGACACACAAATGTAGATATCCTGTGGAGACTGTAGATGTGAGGTGAACAAATACCATACCATGGCAGCAATGGGACATACAAACCATGATCATTGTGCTGACTGATGACCTAGGAGTCCCAGGGACAGCAGGGGAAACCCACCAAACAACATACAGCCAATGGCACACTAAAGATATGCCAATGCAGTGGTGCAAATGCACAAACACAAACAGGCAGCCTCACACTGCATATCAAACACAACAGGTGATGGGGGTGTGCCAGTGTCCCCAGGCAACCACACAACACATGAGGAGGCCTGAATCCCAATTACACAGATGTGTATACAGTGCCACACAAAAGTAACTCATGGATCGGATTCCCCTATGTGGGCAATCAGGCATTGTTAGATGAGAGGGAGCCCAAATTACACATGTCACACAAGCTTGTAGGAACAGCAACTAACACAGCAAGAGACAGACCCACCACAGCACTACCCCCAGGGACCCCACATTGTGGTGACACTGGCCTGCATGATAATCCCACTGTGATGACAAAGCTAGATGTCGTTCACACTGTGAACCACAGTCATGTATCCTGAGCAACAAACTACCATCACACCTACACAAGCACAAATCAATCAGCACGGCCTGTCAGCCAAGGCCAATATGGAGGTAGGGGTCTAGCCGTGCAACAACTCTCATTTGCACACACTCAACACCACACACCTTGATCTCCACCAATGTGCAGCAGTGAAGCTCACATGGACTGGTGACATTGCACATGCACCCATGACAATCCCAGGGGTGGTGGTGGGAACTAAGGTGCAGAAACCCCTCACACATGGCCAGTCAACAAGACTCGTGAATGTCTGACACACTGAGTACGCCGTACATGGGCATGACGTCAAATCCACCCCAATCAATGGGATCCCGGCCACAGTCACACACCAATGAAGAAGCCAAGGTCACCCACAAAGAACACACATAGACAACTTTCAACATTGCAGCTCTGACCCTGAGGGGTGGCAGCAGTCACACACACAACGTGTCACAATCACTGAAAGCTACCACAAACTGTAAATTACATTACTTGTGTAACCAACAAGTGCCAAGGGGAATCCTGACTGTGTCTCATCTGCGTTTGCCCACAAACTCAGCCCTGACAGCAAACACACCTATGGATGACACCCTGATGACCAGTAATGTGCCATGCACCCACATCCCAGAGAACCCAGGGCGAAGATTTTGGGGGAACATAGGTCAACTCAGCAAGCATCACAAACAGGAACATCACTAGGGATCCCAGCCTGTGTAGCAAAATGGAAGTGAACACACACAGACATGCTCACACAACACACACCTTGGGCTCAGGCAATGTCACGGAATTACACACTGCCATGAGGGGACTCCACTCCTGTGTAAGGAAAGCTGTGCCATACGTTGTCTCTGCAGGGCTCTATCATGTCAGCAGAACACTTGGTCACTCAGTCAACAATTAGCACAAAATGAAGGCTCTCGTCACATCAGCCTGGTCATGGGAGTGTCACCGAAATCATCTGCACAGATCCAACACACATGTATAGAAAGTTGCACTGATAACACAGATGAGTCCTTCCCCATTGATGCCCAAACTTGCATGTCCAGTGGAGATGGTCACACGGTCAGGGAAATAGACAAATTGAACAATGGCAAGCACAACAGATGTGCAGGGGTGTAAGCCACAGATGTGATATTGCAAATAAAAGTAGGAAATCCCATTGCCAAATATTGAAAACATGACACCCTCATATTGCTGCAAAGGATGACATGGATACACACCAGGATAGGACACATTCCCCCTGGACCACATGGGGTCCTGCACAGTAACACTTCATTTTCCTGATATAAAAAAACACCATCACTGCAGCAAGGGCATGGTTAGCATCATCAACATCATGTACATCTGAAGCAAAACCACTAGAGAACAGAAAGTAGCTTTATTCAGCATATGTGGGTGTAAAATTGAAAGTCCTGAAAAAACACAAAGGCCAATGGTCAGTCCATTAGTAAAGTCCGAACAGGGTGACAGTGGCAGATGTCACCCTTTGCTTGCCTGCACTGCTACGGACCAGGGACATTCCCCTCGGAGGGGCATACGGGGGGCAGGCCAGGCACCGCAGGGACAGGATCAGGGCTCACCAGAAGGAGGCAGGGAAGGGGTGGTGGGTGCTGGAGAGTCACTGACAACTGCAGTGGAGGTGTCTGACATGGTGTGTGCCGGCACAACTGGGGGCATGAGTCAGATGGTGTGGGTGCCGGCACGACTGCAGTGGGCTGGGCAGATGGAGTGGACAGGTTCCCCACTGCAGTGCCCAAGTCAGACGGGGTGGTAGTGGACTCCACTGCAGTGCCTATCTCCAGGGGAGTAGAATGGGGTTCAGGTAAGGTGGGCAGGACAGAGGGGAGGACACGGTCTCCACACCAGTGGCACAAACATGCGCAGCGGGGGTGTGGGGCTGGAAGAGCAAGTGGTAGGGGGAGAAGGCCGGATCATTTTGGGGATGGTGTATCTGTGGGTGGGGGAACCTGGGGCAGGGTGTGGTGGGGGAACCTGTGTAGTGGGGGCCTGAGGGATGGAGGAAGGAGACTGTGTGGTTGAGCTGCAGGGCGGTGGCGGGGTCTTGCTCTTCCGGGTCCGGGGGGACTTGCGGGTGGGGGCCTCAGTTTGTCTGTGCCTGGGGGAGGGTGTCCGGGGGTGAGGGGCACTCCCCTCTGTGTGGGTGGACTTCCTCTTCCCTCTGTATGATGGATCAGCTGGATCAGCTGGATCGGAGGGGAAGAGGCCGAGGTCACAGAGGAAGAGCTGCTTTGTAGGTGGGGTTGCAGGTGAGGCAAGGGAAGGAGTCTTGGAGGGAGAGGTATCGGAGGACTGCGGAGTGACTGTGGATGCCTGTGTGTGTGTCTGTTCCCCATCCCCTGTGGGTGTGGTATCAGTCCCCTGAGGATGCTTGCGTGCACGTTTTGACTTTGTTTTGGGTGTTTCTGTGATGCTCGTGTCTGTGTGTTTGCGTGATTGTGCAGGTGTGCATGTGCTTGGGACAGGTAGGGTGCTAGGAAGTGTGGATGGGGCAGAGGTAGGAGGGGTGAGGGACTGTTGGAGGAGGGACACTGCTGCCATCAGGGAGGAGGCCATGGACTGATTGCTCCTCTGTAGGGCAGACATGCCCGATGAGATGCCCTCCATGAACGACACCAGCTGTGTCAACAGAGTGGTGTGTGCATGGAGGACACTCAGCATTAATGTCTGCCCTACATGGAGCTGGCGAAGTAAGTACACAGACGCCTCACTCAGGGCAGCAGGGGACACAGGGGCAGGGGGTGCGGTGCCTGGCACGAAGGAGACACGCTCCCGAACACGGGAGCCTCCACGGACCTCTGGAATGGGGGCCGATGGGAGGGCGGTGGTGGTGGTGGTGGCGGGGCCAGCCATACTAGCTGGGGTGTGGTGGCTGCTGACACCCACCTCCACAAGGGAGTCATCCTCCGAGCTGCTGTGGTCCTCAGCTGAGGTGGATGGTGCTGAGGACTCCCCTCGCCCTCCGTGCCACTGGGTCCCACCGACCACTCATCGGCTGCTGACCCAGTTTGGCTCTGCAGCTCCTCCTGGTCCATGGAGCTGTCCCCTCCTGTGGCCGTGGATGTATCTGCAAACAATTAGGGAAACAGACAAACATCAGTCACCTGCACTGACCGCACACACCACAGTAAGTACAGCACATTACAGAGCAAGCCCTGGCATCCTTAGTTGAACATTGCCAAAAGTGCTCACACACATTAGGAGAAGCCAATTGTTAGTCTGATGGTCAACCATGGCACTCACATCCCTCCTGGCCTTGCACCCATCTGTCTGGTGCCTGTCGGATGGTAATACCCCAGTGTGGACACATGCACCACCTACACAGTTGTTGGACATTGCAGAGAACACGGTGAAGTATGTGAACATGCACACATCACATCTCTTGCCACTGAGTCAGTACAGGTGTCTGGATAAAGGGATGGCCAGAGTCTAATTTGAAATGCATGTGATGCATACCAGCACCAGACACCATGATGCACCCATGTCCTGATAGTCAATGCCACAATGGGGTGCATGTAGCCCATGTCACTCCCCTGCAGGATCACTCTTAGGAAGTTTAATGCCATGGCACAGGCATGCCTGCAAAGTCATACATCACTGTCTCCAGTCACATGGGCAGGGCAGCCAGACAACAACAGTCTGCACTGTGTCACAATCCTAGGTCATGGGGAATGCAAGTTGTGTAGCTGACAAGTGCACATGTCCATCCCCCACAAACCACATCATCTGAACTCTTATTTGTCCACGTCATACCAATTGGACATATGGGAGACAAGAAACACAACTCTCTGAACCTGAGCACCTCACAGTCTGCTGTGAATGAAAAACAGCTGCCTGAACTTCACAGTCGCATACACCAGTCTGCACAGTCAAGTGATCAAACACCTATATGTCACACAAGTATCGTCTCCTATGGTCACATCTCAGATGGCATGCTGAGCCCTAACCGATAAACACCCCAGTAGTCCTGACAACGAAGCCACAGCATAATGACACAGAGGCAGACACCTGAGGGAACATTTCACTGAGCACAACGTGTCAGCTGATACACGGGAGTGGGAGTACAGAGTGTATTGTATGCCCTGGAGTAGGCATGACTGTCCTGCTCCACGTGAAAGAGGGATGAGCCCTGGACAGTAGGCAGGTGGCTAAGCATGTGTGACACACTTGATATACATACTCCTGAGGCCCAAACATTGTTCCCACCCGCAGCATGGGTGTGTGCCAAATACCCCAGGCACATGTGGTGAGTCAGATCAGCAATTGGACCACATATCAAAGTTACACGCAGATTACATGTCAGAACTCAGGCATTGTGTAAGCAATTGACCCACCCATGAAGCCCACCACAAAGTTACGGGAACAAATGCTGTCCCCCACCTTGAGCTAAGCAAAATGCAAGGACACAGTACCCAAGTGACACAATTTCCTGACTGTAAGGGCCACACCTGGGTATCAGATGAGGAGTGGGCATGTCACAATTGAGGGACATGGGTCCTGGACCACAAGACTGATGTACTGTGGAAGTTTAACCAGGCCAGAGGAGGGCACATAGCATGTCAGACAAAGTTCACAGTGCAGTCATGGACTCACCCCCTCCTTGCTGCTGTCTGGCCTTCAGCTGCCCATCCAGGTCCGGGAAGACCACCGCCAGAATCCTGAGCATGTGGGGGGTCAGGGTCACTGGTGAACGTATGCCAGCCACAATTACTTGCCAGGGACTCAGGAGCACACCTACGACACCACAGCCTGTCCACACTGTATCCTAAGGCATGTAAGGCTGCATTACCTGTGTGTGTATGGGGGTCAACATGTGGTTTTTCGGTAGCACTTGGGGGCAGCCACTCCCAGGCTGTGCACGTGTTCATGGGGACAGAATCCTTTGTGTGTTGTGCACATGACCACTGTGATGTGCAACTGTTCAGTTCAGGGCATGTGGCATGGTCACTTTTCCAGGTTGTGTATGTCATGTCACATACACCCTGAGTCCCATGTGGGAAGGTATGTACGTCACAGGGTGACCCATTGCCACAATAGTGATGGCCCTCCACAGTCTGTGTGTTTGTTGTGTGTCAGATGTCTCGGATTCCATGTGCACAATGGGAGACAGTCTCCACATCCACGTTGTTTGTGCATCGACTTTGATGTTGTGCGTGTGTGTGTCACAGACGTCCATGTCTGTCCTGCAGAGGCAACAGGGGCCACTACCTGTGGGAGTCATGGTTGTTTTGCTGGCGTGTACATGATACGCCATGTCATGCCAGTGTCCATGTGGCAATACAGGGTCCCTGGGAATCTACCTGTCAAAGAGCTGTGATGCCTGGGGCACATCTGTCCTCACTTGTCACTGTGGTGTGTGTTTGGAACGTGACAGCAGTACATGGGTACTGTGACACATCCGAATGATTTCCCATAGCACAACCTGGAACTTGTTGTCAACACATGTTGAACTGAGATGTTAGATGTTGGCCATGTAGGTGCCATATATGTCCATACAGAACGGCACACACATCAAGTACTTGTGTCTCGTAATGATGTATCATGTGATATTAAGTATGGTCAATGCCACATATGCGGGGTGACTGACAATCTTTCTTTGTTCACCTATGCACTGCAGGGCACCAGCTGTCCATAGACCATTCCCTGACCTTGCAACAATGGTTGAACGTGACTGCATCCGACGGTACCGCTTCAACAGGCCGCTTATTGAGGAATTGACGGTGCAGTTGGCCCCACATTTGCAACCTGGCCGGCCATACCCTGCAGCGCTGACCCCCAAGGTGAAGGTGATGGCAGCCCTACACTTCTTTGCCAACGGTACCTTTCAACACACTGTGGCGTCTGCTGGTGGGATGTCACAGACCATGTTCAGCCGTGTGCTACGCGATGTTTTGGAGGCGATGTTGAGATACTTGAACCAGTACATCTATTTCCCTAAACGTCAACAACTCACTGACGTCAAGAGTGACTTCTATGCCCTGGGGAGGATGCCACATGTCATCGGCTCCATTGATGGGACACATGTGGCTTTGGTACTACCACAGGCACATGAGCAGGCATACAGGAACAGGAAACATTACCATTCTATCAATGCCCTGGTGGTATGTCTTGCAGATATGAGCATCTCACATGTGTGTGCACGTTTCCCCGGTTCTGCACACGATGCCTACGTGATGAGGAGTAGTGGCATCCCGAGGATGATGTCACAGATGCAGAACCAGCGTGCCTGGCTTGTTGGTGTGTACTGACTTTGTACCATTGTGTGTGTTCTGCAATGTTGTATTCCATCCTCTTTTCCAAGTCAGCTAATGTGCAATTGTCTGTATGTAGGTGACTCCGGATACCCCAACATGCTGTGGTTGCTGACACCCCTCAGGAACCCTGTGACACCAGCCCAGATGCGCTACAATGAGGCACATGGTCGGACCAGGAGAGTGATCGAGCGGACATTTGGTCTCCTGAAGAGCCGCTTTCGCTGCCTGGACAAGACAGGAGGGGCCCTCCCATATGCCCCTGCAAAGGTGTGCAAGATTGTCATCGTCTGCTGCATGCTACACAACCTGGCAGTGCGGAAGGAGTTACCTCTCATCCTGGATGACGATGACCAACATCCGCCACCTGTGCAGGATCCTGGCCTGGGCCACGATGCCAGTGATGATGATGATGATGAGGGGGATGTCCGCACACAGCTCATCACCAACTTCTTCAGCTAAATGTGAGTATACAGAGTTGGTATGTCAATGATTTGAGTTTGCATGATATGTGTTGGTGGTACTCTGTTGCTGTTTGAGTGTGGCCATGTGCTACTTGACTGTATGCGTGCAGCGATGTGTCCTTACAGGTAGTCTGTACTCCCCAACAGTGTTGACATGCTAACTTGGTTTTGTGTAGGTATCTTCTGACATGTCTTGGGCATAAGTATTGCAGTTCTGTCCTGTTCTTCAGTGCTTTTGACTGTGTGTCATGTCTGTCCTTCACAGGGTACTTTCAGAGTTGTTTGGTCAACTGTGATCCCCCGACACCATGATTCAACTTCCAGGGTGGGAGCAGTCGTTTCCCTGCAGGTGATGTGCCACACACCCCTGGACTTTGTTTCCTCTACACTTGGTGACTGTGTGGCCACTGCCACGTGGGATTACCTTGCATCTGTAGTGGAAACAACATGTTGCAAATGTGTAATAAACCTGTGCTTCACTTTGGGATGTGCGTTGTCTGTGGTCACACATCTGACTGACATTAGCTTACTTCACCTGTGGGCTAGTTAACACAGACTTTGAATAGGTGTGGTGTCTGTGCATTCCACTGTATTTCCTGGCAACATCAGTGTAGGCGATGAGTCAGATGGCCCTGGTGTGTATGTGTTGTGTAGCCCTAGTGGTGTGTCTCCCTCATATGTGTCACGTCGCCATGACTCACATGATGGTGTTGAACTTGCTGTAGCAGTTAGCATGCACAGTGTCATTGAGGATATCATCATCTCCATGACAAAAACAACGTTGGAATCACAACAGAGGCAAGTATGGTGTATTAGTGAGTTTATTTACATACATGTGTGAGGATAGTGCACAGGATGGTGGGTGCTGTACATTGGGATTGGAATCCAAAGTTCCCAGATGAGTTGGAAGTGTTGGTAGCAGAAATGTCCTGAGTAAAGTCCACAGTCATCTGATACATTGGTCCAACTTAAACTTCCCATGTCATGTGAGAGAGTTGGGTTGCATTCGACAGGGTGAACAGTTTGCACACAAAGGTGGATTTCCAGAACAGGTGTTGGGTTCCTGGGGGATGTACATGGCCATCGGCCTCTCAGTTCTCCTTCCTCGGACGACCCCTCTTCTTTCGGGGGGGACCCTCACGTGCAGGCTGCTGCGGTGCAGAGGACTCTCCGCCAGAGTCATCCTCTCTCCCTGTGGCAGTTGCAGTTGTTGCGGCACCAGATGTTGTGGGCACACAGGGAGGTGTGGCCATGTTGGTGCTAATCTGGCGGAGGCATGTCAATATGTCCCTATGCACCGCTGTCAGTTCTTGCAATGTGTCCCACTTGGACTCCATGCCAGCCATGTGTGTCTCCACACGGGACATGTGGGAGTCCAAGCGGGCATGATGGGCAGCCTGCTGCTGTTGAATGTCCTTGAGGATCCCCACTACCTGGCTGACCTCTCCGGTGCTATTCTGGTACGCATCAGCAATGCATACCAGTTGTGGGTCATCATGCAGTCCAGACCCCTCTGCAAACAGCGACCTCTGCCTACCACCCCTCCCCACCACCCCTGGCCACACGTGTGGGACCTGCAGTGGCACGCACAGGTGACCCTAGGCCCCCTTGGGGGTTGGTACTGGGGTTGTTGTCCGTTGCTTCACAGTGGGCCGGGGTCCCTGTGCTGTTGTCATTGGTGGTCCTTGGTCTGTCCGTGTCGGCGGGGGTGGTCTGTGTGTTGGCAGATGTTGGAGGAGTGGGTGCAGGGGGTGCAGATGGTGGTCCTGCTGGTGCTGCATGATGACTCACACCGGAGGGGCCAGGTGGGTCTTCGCCATCCGAGGAGGACAGAGGCTGTTCCACACCAGAGAGCTCAGGGGCCCCCGGAACCTGGGACAGGGACTCCTCATCGTCTGCTGCTGTGTCCCCATCATCACCTGTTTTTGGAAGAGACACACAATGTATGTTATGTTTCTACAGGCATCAATGGTTCAAACACCTGACAGTTGTGACTGTACCTCTGGATGCGGGCCTGTACATTGCATTGTCCTAAGTTGTCACAGTCAGAGGTTGATATTGGTGTAGCACATTGTCCTGCCAACCTGAAGCATTTCAATGTGAATGTTGAGGTGTGTGCATGGCCAGCATTGGTGGTATTTGGTTGACATCCGGCCCTCCTTCTCCCCCCAGCCCAGTTATCCCACCATGAAGCATGCCACCCTTGCAGTGGGTGCAGGTTGACTCTCAGGATGTCAGTCAGTGGTGTCCTGCTGTTGGTTGGTGCCCAGTTCCCAGCAGGGCCTTGTGCTCCCCACAACAGGGCACCATTGTCAGACATCTTTGAAGTGGCTTTTCACTCCCTGTGAGGTGTGCATGCTTCAGTGTGAGCTTGCTGGGCCATGTGGGTGTGGGATGTTGAGCTGTGACTACCACTCCCATCATGCTATTGCCTACACCCCCCTTCCCAGCATGCCCATACTTCCTTCCTTTTGACTCTGCTTCCCTGTGGGGTAGTGTGCCTGTGCTGACAGGATGGCTGACAGTGTTGTCCTGGCGTTAGTTTGGCTACAAGTCCCAAAAGTGTCCCTGTGCTTCACACAGCATAACCCAGTGTGGTAGTTCTTTGTGGGATATTTAATTGGAGTGTGAGGCAATGCATTCTCCCAGGTGAGTTGTGCGGAGTTTGTGTTAAGGGTGTGTGTGAGAACAGCTGCTGGTAACTATGGTCAGAGCTGTCAGTCCTCCTTCCCACCCAGCCAGACATCCCACCATGGAACGTGCTTCCATTGCAGGGAGTGCAAGTTGGCTTTCAGGATGTCAGTCAGTGGTGTCCTGCTGTTGGTTGGTACCCAGTTCCCAGCAGGGCCTTGTGCTCCCCACAACAGAGCACCAGTGTCAGACATCTTTGACGTGGCTTTTCACTCCCTGTGAGGTGTGCATGCTTCAGTGTGAGCTTGCTGGGCCATGCGGGTGTGGGATGTTGAGCTGTGACTACCACTCCCATCATGCTATTGCCTACACCCCCTTCCCAGCATGCCCATACTTCCTTCCTTTTGACTCTGCTTCCCTGTGGGGTAGTGTGCCTGTGCTGACAGGATGGCTGACAGTGTTGTCCTGGCGTTAGTTTGGCTACAAGTCCCAAAAGTGTCCCTGTGCTTCACACAGCATAACCCAGGGTGGTGGTTCTTTGTGGGATATTTAATTAGAGTGTGAGGCAATGCATTCTCCCAGGTGAGTTGTGTGGAGTTTGTGTTAAGGGTGTGTGTGAGAACAGCTGCTGTTAACTATGGTCAGTGCTGTCAGTCCTCCTTCCCACCCAGCCAGATATCCCACCATGGAACGTGCTTCCATTGCAGGGAGTGCAATTTGCTTTCAGGATGTCAGTCAGTGGTGTCCTGCTGTTGGTTGGTGCACAGTTCCCAGCAGGGCCTTGTGCTCCCCACAGCAGTACCCAGTGTCAGCCATCTTGTCAGTTCTTTTCCACTCCCTGTGATGTGAGCATGGTTCAGAGTGGTGTTGATGGGCCAATTGTGAGGGTGACCAATATCTGTGACTACAACTCCCATCATGCTATTGGCTACACTGACTTCACCAGCATACACAGAATTCCTTCCTTTCAGTGAGCTTCCCTGTGAGGTGGTGTTCTAGTGGTGGCAAAATGTCTGACAGTGTTTGTTGGTTAGATTTGTGCGGCTGCCTTGCTCTATTTGTTGTTGGGTTTGTACATGTCATGACGCAGTTACATTTCACTATGGGATGGCAGGTATTGTGTTTGTCTAACTAACATACACATCTTGGGATGATTATGTTTTGGTTACTGTGGCTTTGCTGACGGTGCATGGTTTCACTATCCCCTTGACAGTGATGTGTGTGTATTGTCACACGATATTGGGTATATTGGTTGTGTACTCACCAGGCTCTGGGATGTTTGATAGTCCATGTACGCTCTCTGGTGGTAGGATGGCCCGCACCTTCTCCTCCCAGGGCCTGAGGTATACTGGATTGGCAGGAGGGCCACTGCCGGTGCGATGGCTCAAGGCGTAATCCTTCTTGAGTAGGGCCTTGACCCTCCTGCGCACATCATACCACCTGTTCTGGATGTCTTCCTTTGTGCGCAAACATGGTGATTGTGCGTTCACCCTGTCGATGATCCTCTCCCACATCTTGGTTTTCTGCGACATGGGGGTCTGTTGGACCAGTGTACCAAACAAGTGTGGCTCTACCCTGAGGATTTCATCTACCAGCACTTCCAATTCACTGTCTAGGAACTTTGGATTCTTCTTTGGGGGCATTGTGATGGGTGGTGGTGGGGATTGATGTGTGTGTGAGTGTGCAAGTGAGGGTAGGTGAGTGTCAGTTTTGATGGGTGTATGTGAGGGTGCTAATAGGGAGGTGCTAATGGTGTGTGGCTTGTGTGATGGATGAGTTGTGGGTGTGTCTGTGGTTGCTGTCTGATGGTGTTCTGTGCTGGCAGGTCAGTTGAATTTGCAAAGGAGCATGGTAGGGATTTGTGGCCTTTATATGGGTGGAGTTGTGGGTGTGTCTTTGTTCCATTTCCCCCCCCCCCCAGTATTTATTGACTTTGTCATTGCTTGTTTGGCCCTTTTTTTGTATTTTTTCCTTTGTAGTTTCTGGGCATGTAGGAGAGGTTCTTCTGACGGAGTCGGACGCTGCAGTTGGCTCGTGCGAGCTTCTCCGAGTCTTTCACGCTGTGTTTCTGATGGATTTCATGTGCGGCGTACGCGTCGGTCGCGGAGTATTGGGTTGCTTCGGCTCCCTGTTTTGTATGCATGTCGGTCGTACGGCTTGAGCTCCGTGCGACTCGGTCTGGTTTTCCACGCATTGCATCGTACTGCGCGGGTCGGAGTTCGCAGGTACGTTTCTGTCGGGTTCTTTCCTGGTGCGTGTCGGTCGGTTCGATTCGCGTGGTTTCCCGGCCAGATAGCTGTTTTCCGTGCGGTTCGGTCGTTCGGCTTGTGTTCCGTACGAGTCGGTCGTGATTCACATGCATTGCATCGTACTACGTGGATCAGGCAGCGCCGGTACGTGTCGGTCGGACTAAATTCCCGTACCGAGTCGGTCGGTACGTTTTCCGGCCCGAATCGGAATCGGCCCCTATATTTCCAGCCTTGAAAAAGTCTTAAAAAAGACGAAACACGTGTTGGCTGATCTCTTGCTGGAAGTTTCAATGTACAGAATAAATCAACAGTGAAAACTTGGAGAAGCATTTGGATTTTATTACTGTTGTTTATGGAAAAAAGTATCTGTGTGTTCCATTGCTAGGATTGACAACGCATATTGAATATTGTGTTCACTCTTATGAATATCCATTACTGTTATGGCTATAAAAACTGTTTAGGAGGGTGCTGGATGCAGTTCTATTGAATGTTTACTTGGTTGACATCAGTTTTCTAATGTACAGGGGATACCTTTGGTAGTAGGGTGCCGTAACTGTGATAGCACCTTTTTATATACATTCCTATTGTAAGTTGTTCTCACTAAAGATTTGATTCTAATAAAGTATTTTACGAGGTGCAGTAATTTCCCATTTGGGTCCACTACTACAGCTCAGTTTTTTACATTAACATAAATATACACATTAAAAAAATCACTTACCTTACACTGCCGCTCGATGGTCTGCAGTAAATCCTCGCATTTCTGCAGCACGTCCGCCGAGCGTGAAGCCCACAGCCAACTCTCTTATCCAATCAAGACACTGTTCTAAAGCATCTTGATTGGCTGGAGCGGGCTGGCTCCAGGCTCCAAAAGGCACTCTAGGCCTGTGCCTGCTCTCTAACCCAGCTGTCCAAGACAGGTGGTTTGGAGAGGTTTGATTTGCGCATTTGTGATTTTGGCCTTAGCAAGGTAGCTGGCCAAACCAACATCCGCAATACAAATTTAAGTGGCCACTTTTCACTGCTGCCAATCATTGGCAGCAGTAACGCACTGGCCCTGCCGTGCCCTCGCACTCCGTTTGCTGGCAGAAAGTGTCAAAAATAAAATGGAAATAAAATCATTTTATTACCATTTAATTTTTACGCTTTCTGCCCAGCAGTGTGGGGAGGAGGCAATGCTCCTCTGCTCCCACGGAGGAACCGCGGCTGTTCTTACATTCAGAGTCACTTTGGGATTATAAAAGGGTTCAGATTCTTGTGTTGCCCCTTCTATGTAACAGATCTCACCAGCGTGATCACAAGGAGGCATTCCCTCATTTGCCTGTGGCCATTGTCTTTGTGCCTGCTTATTTTTACAGAGGTGGGCGCAGAGGAAATGGAGCTGTTGGAAGGTGAAATGACTGTGCTCCACATAAAGGTGGCGCACAGCCAGTTCATGGCTGAGGACACACCTTGGGAGGGTGGTACAGAAGTCCTAAAGACCACTTAGGTATCCCCTGCAACCGAGTGTTGTCACTCACTGAACCCGCCTGCAGGGCTATCTCTGCCCCCCTTTGAAACGCACGGTGGGCTGCCTCATGCACACTGAACAGCACTGCAATGGTTCACTGATAGAATATCGACCCCCAAAATATCCCCATACAAAAACATTGAGTTATAAATATCGATGTCAAAAATATCGACATCCTATATTTCTAATGGTAAGTACAAAAATATTGGGGGGAAAATATTGATGTAAAAAATATACTTGTACAAAATATCGATTTTAATATAGATATAAAAAATAATCTTAAATTCATTAAATTATAAAATTAACTTAAAAAATAAATTAGATTTAATATACATTTTAACAAATATAACAAGGAAATTTAATTAAAAAAATTTAAACATACATATATAAAATGTAATATATATATATATTTACTTTAAAACAATTAATAAACTATTATTTTTAATTTATTTTATAATTTTATAAATATATAAAAATGTACAAATAAATATATATATACATACACCAATAACATAAAATCTAATAAAAAAAGCATTATATTATAAATTAAAACATTAAACTATTTAAAAGTCTTTAAACTTACATTTTCCACTCCAGTGAGTGCAACAGTAGGGAAAGTGTTGGATAGCGGAGGGGTAAAAATTACTATTCCCACTCCAGTGAGTGCAACAGCAGGGAAAGTGTTGGATAGCGGAGGGGTAAAAATGACTATTCCCAAAGAGTGCAACAGTAGGGAAAGTGTTGGATAGCGGAGGGGTAAAAATTACTATTCCCACTCCAGTTAGTGCAACAGTAGGGAAAATGTTGGATAGCGGAGGAATAAAAATGACTATTCTCACTCCAGTGAGTGCAACAGTAGGGAAAGTGTTGGATAGCGGAGAGGTAAAAATTACTATTCCCACTCCAGTGAGTGCAACAGTAGGGAAAGTGTTGGATAGCGGAGGGGTAAAAATTACTATTCCCACTCCAGTGAGTGCAACAGTAGGGAAAGTGTTGGATAGCAGAGGGGTAAAAAATACTATTCCCACTCCAGTTAGTGCAACAATAGGGAAAGTGTTGGATAGCGGAGGGGTAAAAATTAATATTCCCACTGGAGTCAGTTTAAAATTAAAAACAAACAAAATATCAACAACAACACAACATATTTAAAAAAAACAAAAAAATAAAACATATAAAAATATTAAAAATTAAAAAAGATAGAAACATATTATAATGTTAAATAGATATAACAAATACCTAGAAATATTATATTACATAAATTTAAAAATTATTTACAAACAAATAACTATTTTTAATTAGAAATTATTTATAAACAAAAACATTAATTTTTACATAAATGTAATCTTTTTTATTTCCTACCCTATATCACCACACAATTCACAACCACATCTACATTTGTAAAAAAAATGTACCTCCATAATTAACATAATTGATTATCAATTAAAGAAATATTATCAATTAAAAAACAAATTAAAACAGATAAAAAATAATTTACTCCCCAAACATTACCCCTATAAAACCAAAACCCACACACAAAAAAAAATAAACAATTACCCTAATTATCTATTGATGAATTAATATTAATGATTTACTAATTATTAATTAATTAAACATAAATTACTTTCCACCCTCTACCCCAATAAACCCCACAACCCACACCTAAAAATCATTACACAATTTCCATGATTAATTTTAAATTAATAAATTAATATCAATTAACAACTACTTATTAATGAATTCAAAATAAATTACTTCCCACCCTTTACCACTATGAACCCCACAACTCTCATCTAAAATCAATTACACAATTGCCATATTTTAATTTAAATTAATTATCATTAATTAACAAATAATCATTAAATAATTATAAATAAATTACTTCCCACCCTTTACCCCTATAAACCCCACCACCCGCTCCTAAAAAAATGACACAATTAACATAATTAATTACCAATTAATTAATTAATAATAATTAACAACCAATTAATAATTAATTAATAATAAATTACTTCCCACAATTAACACTAGAAAATCTAAATTAAATAAATATTAATAAATAAATAAAAATAATTTATTATAATTAAATAACTTCCCATCCTATTCCCCTATAAACCCACAACCCGCTACAGAACTAAAAAACGCAAAATGTAATTAAAATAAAATTAATAACTACTAAAAATGTAACACATATATTAAAAAACAAAAACAATACTTATACAAAAAAAATAGATCACATACATTTAAAATACATACTAAAATACATAACACTAATTAAAAAATCGATATTTTAAACAACTATGGGGCACATTACGATACCCGGCGTAAAAAAATCCGCCAGGCATGGAAGCGGCAAAAATCCGCCCGCACACACCGCCTGAACACCGACCACGCCATTATGAGTACACAAACTGAAAACCGCCATCGGCGGAAAAATCATACAAAATACCGCCCGCCATCGTCCGAGTCGGAGTCAAACCGCCCGCCACGGACGGAAACACGCACGACAACACAAAACCGCCCGCCCTCACGGCCGACACACCGCACGTGAAATTACGATCGCACCGCCATGAGCGCGGAAAACAACAAAAATACCGCCCGCCAGCGCAAACAACGCCGATGAGAATCGACACGGCAGAAGCCATGGCGCCCACGTACCTGCACAGAAACCATCCGCACACAAAACCAATAGCACACAACATGGCCAACAAGTCCACACAGCAAGGCACGCACAAATACACAAGCACAGTACACATCCCGAAAACACCCCCCGGACAAACAAAAAATACAAAGGCCAGAACCCCAGACACAACACACCTGAAAACAACAGACCATGAGGACACACCCACATAGGTGAGTACAAAAGCAGCACTCCCACAGACCACAACCCCTTGCTACATTGCAAACCAGAGAGGAGAGGAGAGGACACAGTGACACAGCAAGGACAGCAGCACACCACAGAAACGCACACATCACAACCACCACCACCACCACCACCACCAAACACCGGCACCACAAACCCCCTGCACATTACACAACACACACCGCACCAGCACCACAAACACCATGGCACCACAAAGGATGCCCAAGTTCACGCCCATGGAGCTGACGGTCATGGTCGACGAGATCATCAAGGTGTACCCACAAATCTATGGGAACATGGTCCAGCACACACCACTAGCCACCAGAAACAGAATGTGGACCCGGATCGTAGACCAGGTCAATGCAGTCGGGACCCTGCCCAGGAACAGAACCGAGATTAACAAACGTTGGAATGACGTCAAGAGCCTGGTCAAGAAGAAGGAGGGCAAAAACAGAGAGCTGGCTGCCGTCACTGGCGGAGGGAATCCCGCGCTCTTTAAGACCTTCAAAGCGTGGGAGGAGAAGGTGCGAGTCGTAATACATCCGGAGATCCTCGCCGGATTAGCAGGGGGAGTGGAGGCTGGTAAGTACAAACTAATGTATACCAGCACACCGCTATGTACACACATGCGCAACCACCATGCCACAGCTCCCAGGGACAAACACCCCCATGTCCAGCACACAATACACAACACATCACACGCACATGCAACAGACACTACCACACACAGGCCAAACCGAACAACTGTAAGATGCGTGGGGACATGTGTACACTAAGCCAGCCACGTAACCACCAACAGGTCCCCAAATATGCCAGAAGCGCCACAACGAGCACCCACCACACCCATGTGTCCGCCACAGCTGCACTAACCGACAAGTAACAGGTAAGTGGCAGGAACACAAAGTGCAGTGGGTGGGACGGTGGACAGCTGAAGTACAACACCCACCAGGCCCCCACTCCCACAGACCAGCAAGGTGGAGCACTCCCCACACCCATGTGTCAGGCACAGCTGCACCAACCGACAAGTAACAGGTAAGTGGCAGGAACACAAAGTGCAGTGGGTGGGACGGTGGACAGCCCAAGTACAACACACACCAGGCCCCAGTCCCACAGCACAGCAAGGAGGAGCATCCCCCACACCCCACACCCACGTGTCAGCCACCGCAGTGCACAACGACAGCCGAAAGGCAGACATCACGGTCCACAGCAATCGGTGTCAGTGGGTGTACAGCCACCCCCACGACCCACTACACCCCCCACCCCCACAGACCTGCAACATGGAGCACCCCCCGCTAAGAGCCATGTGGCATCCAGTACAGTGCACGCACGAACAACTTGCAGGTGGGAAACTGGACAGGGCTGGATTACTGGAGGCATGAGGACCATAACACCACCAACACATGGGACATGTCACGTAGCACACGGACACGCAGCACCGCCCACCGTCACGAACAAGTGAACAATGTGCACACGGACATGAACAGCAGACTCACACCCCACATGACCCATCACAGACATAGCAACACCCAAGGAGCCACGTCTGCATGCACAAGCCACACTGAATATAGTCCCACACGGCAGCCACTGTGCAACTCATCACACACAACCGAAACACCATTGAAGTCCTGTCCATGTAGCCCCTACTGCCTGTCAACCACACACCCCACAACTACGCCTATGTAAGACAAACAACACTAGACGCAACAGAGCGGAACAACAGAAATGCACACGAACACCACTGAACCCATCAAACACACAGACACACCATGCACATACAACATACCATCCATCCCATCCGTCAGCCCCAGTCTCATGAAAGGCATGTCATCCGCACAGCTGCCACACATACAGCAGTCACGCTAAGACACATGCCCATGACCAACCATGTGCCAGAAGTCAATTAAGCGCACGACACACTGTGAGCAACAACACACAACATGGGCCACACCCCCCCGAGCACTGCAGTGATGCACATGGCACAGGGCAGCACGCACACCAAGGAGATGGGACAACTGCAATACGTTGGCTGGCACACAACTATCACTCACTCATAACGATGCGTCCAATGCCATGTCCAGTAACCACAACAGACAGCAAATATGCAGGGCATGTCAGGCATGCACACACCTCAGACCATGCACTGTCATGCTGCCACAACACATGTCACGTTCGGCACCCATGGCTCACAGCATGTACCCCAAAAGCATATACCCTCCCAAATGCGAATCTGGGGCATGGCCCCCATGTTGCCATATGCGTTCCTAAGCGTTCCATTTGAACTCCAAAAGCAAAGTACAAACCAGACCCAGGATGGGCCAGGAGCCCGCATACACCAGAGTCACAATGAGTAGGGGCAAAGCAACACACCCATCGGCATGGCCAATCCGTCCCATGCCACATGTGCACAGCACACAGTCCCATTGCCTAGCACACACACCTACAGATGCCACAGCCACACACTCGCCTCCGGGAAACCCATGTACGAGATTGCACGAACTGCCAATGTCAGACGACTAATACATACTTCGCCAGGTGCAACACAATAACAAATCTCATTCTCTCCACAGGTGACGAACTGCTGGACGCTGGGGATGGAGACAGCAGCCAGCACAGCCAGCCTACAAGCCCCCAACGAGGACACACGGATCTGGAGGATTTGTCCACCTCTTCGGACACGGACCACCAAGCTGGCCCATCTGGCGTGGCAGGGCCCAGCCGCTCCCCAGGACCCCTCCTACCCACCAACCCATCATCCAGGGATGCTGAACAGTCCCAGTCCCCTGCTGCCACTGTCGTTGCGGCCACACCCACGGTCATTGCGGCCACTACCACTGCCGCAACCGCCACCATCGCCGCACCGACCACCACCGCCTCCACCACCACCACGTCTTCGCTGGCACCAGCCCCAGCGCAGGTGGTGGCCCGGCCGACTGGATCCACCCTGGGAGCCACAGCGAGGACCGTGGTGAGCAATGTGGCTAGTGGGCAGGGCCGGTGGCAGCAGGACTGGTAGGAGGAGCAGGGTCAGGGAAACGCCAGCCTCCCCTGGGAGCCATGCCCTGCCTCAAATGGACAGAGTCCTTGGGGCCTATGAAGAGGCCCAAGGACAATGGGCCAGGTCTGCTACTGACACGCGGGAGGTGCTGGGGGTGCTGAGGTCCATGGACGCCCATATGGGCCAATTCGTGTCCCGTATGGACCAACTCGTGGACCTCATGGGCCAGCTGGTGGTGGCGGTGGGGTCACAGGCAAGGCCAGCAACACCACCTCCGCCACCACCTGCTAGGGCGCAGGCTTGGGCAGCAGTGTCCACTTCCCCTGCGTCCACAGCCAGTGAGCACACCTCACCCACCACCAGCAGGTCGCCACCACACACCCCCTCCCAAACGTGGAAGGGGCCGTCCGAAGAGGAAACAGATCTCCCGGGAGGACTTCGCACGCTCCAGTCGCAAGTGAGGCAGCCAGCCAGCCTTCCGCCAGCCTTCCTTGACCAGCCACTGCATTGACTTGCTCTACGATCCCACTCCACACAGCCATCTGGATGGCATGTGTGTGTTGGACTATGGACATAGAACCAGTGGGTACACCCTGATCATCACGCAGCCATGACCGACAGCTCATTGTCACTGCACGCACCACTTTTGTCATCACCTTACACACAATCACATGTCACAGTTTGTAATAAATGCACCTTTTTCACTAACTGCTGTTTGTGCCCTGTGTCTTTATTGTACGGAATACAACGGCCACCTTGGGCGGAAAGGCACCTGATGCGTGGCATGGAAATGGAATCCGGAGGGCCTGTAGGGACCTAGGGGTGGGAGACAGAACAGGAGCACATTCAATGAGTGTGTCACACACCCATCACACAGTACATGTCAACAACTACAAGCAATGTACACACATCGCACAGAGCAATAGGGCACAATGCCACAGCCACCAACAGTGGCATACTACCCTGGCCATGGAGCGTTGACACACTGCACGCAGTGAACATACGGCCACCCTGACACAGCACACACACACCTGCATAGATACAGACACATCATCCGTCGTACATGGACACTCACCGTCAAGTGAAGTAGCGGGCGATGAGCTGCTGGCGCACATTCCCAGCTTCCTCCTCTCCGCTGTCCACCTCACTCGAGCTGTCCTGGTCTGCGGGCTGGGGCCCTGGTTGATCTCCGTCATCCACAATGAGGGGGATCTGCTTCCGAATGGCCAGATTGTGCAGCATGCAGCACGCCACCACTATCTGGCACACCTTCTGTGGGGAGTACGCCAGTGCACCCTCGGTGCGGTCCAGGCACCTGAACCTGGACTTGAGGAGGCCAAAGGTACGCTCGACCACACGTCTGGTCCTCCCATGTGCCTCATTGTATCGATCGTCTGCTGGGGTGCGAGGATTCCTCAATGGACTGAGCAGCCATGCCCCATTCGGATACACAGAGTCACCTGGATGTGAGGGACACAGAGAACCGTTGCTATTCCAACTGGACAGGGGACAGCATCGCACAACCAGCACGCTACACCACTCCACATACTCACCGACAATACAGCCACGATCCTGTTGCAGATTGGCCATCAGTCGTGGCAAGATGCTGTTGCGCATTATGTGTGCGTCATGGGCCGAGCCTGGAAACTTTGCACACACGTGGGTGATCACCATGTCCGCAAGGCACACCACTTGCACATTCAGGGAGTGCGTGTGCTTCCTGTTGCGGTACAGGTGCTCAGTGGCCTGTGGTGGAACAAGGCCAACATGAGTGCAGTCAATGGCTCCCACGACGTGTGGGATTCTGCCAAGGGCATAGAATGCACCCTTCACTGCCGCCAATTCACGAGCCCTGGGGAATCTGATGTACCTGTTCCGGTACAGCATCATGGCTGCCAGTACATCCCTCAGCACCTTGCTGAACATGGGCTGGGACATCCCTCCTCCACTGCCCACTGTGTGCTGGAATGACCCAGTGGCGAAGAAATGCATGGCGGCCATCACCTTAGCCGTGGGGGTGACAGCAGTCGGATACACCCTGCGGGGACGGAGATGGGGCTCTAACATGGCACACAGTCGATGCAGAGTTGGCCTGTCCAGCCGAAACTTCCTGATTACCTCTGTATCGTCCATGTCCGCCAGCAATTGGTATGGGCGGTCAATGTTCGGTCTCCGCCTGGGTTAAATGGCAGAGGACACATGTCAAAGCAACACGGCACATAGCAATTTCGCATACACATCACTGACATGACTGAGCAAGCACATGAGCCACAGCCCAGCTGTCAAGCTGGGACGGCACGGCCACAATACACTTACACAGGTCTCCCAACAATGGCAATGGCAAGTGAGACATACCACTGCCATGTGCATGCACATGGGGATCTAGGCCCCAATGACTTGCGGGCGTGCTGATGGGGACTGACTGCATATTCGTCAAGCGGCAACGCCACGGCAACATGAGTGTCTGCTGAGCATGGTACTGCTTCCGAGGCTGGATGAGTATGGCACACGACGACGACGATGTGGGCACGGGCTGAGCGGCCAATACAAGTGGGACCTGTGGCACGAGGGGATATGAGACAGTAGTAGGTGTCAGCACTGCACCCTATGTACAGCACTGTACGGATCACAGCTCCCGAAACATTGACTGGTGTCCACATTGACAGCCCCATGCCAAGACGGCTGTGTGCTTGCAGTCACACGTCACAGGTGAGAGGTTACATTGCACGTGCCAGGTGGCAGTCGTACATAGTGGGAGCTGGCATGTGTGTGCATGTGTCTCCTGTTCAGGATCCACCAGATGGGCGCTGACTCTGTACTGACCATTGGACACAGCATGTTCCGTGGAAGGCTTGTGTGTGTGGGATGGTGGCACTGGATGTGCCTCCGTTGGGGGGGCCATGCACAGGGCGGGTACGTCGATGATTGCGCATTGTTGGTCACGGTGGGTGCACCAGCTAAGATGTGTTGCCCTGTGTTCAATTCCTATGTCCGCATGATGATGGACTGTGGATGTGGGCAGACTACACATTGGTCGATGTGCTGTCTATATGCATGTGCCTTCACACCAGGCACAGCTGCCCCTGCACATGTGACCCCTGCTGGACTCGCTGCTGGGTCTGTGGAGCTGATGCACCTTCTGCGCGTGGGGCGGACAGCTCTCCTCACTTCCCTCATTGCGCATGTCATGTCTTTGCCGCAGGTGACATGGATCATGGAGGGCCCACATGTACGCGTGGGTAGGCTACACATGATTGTTCACTGGTCGCCACCCCCAGTCAGTGTTTCGAATGGGAAGGTTGTCGTGCTGGTGGTATGTTCGATGTGGCGGATGGGCGGGCCTAGGTGCGGGCTTACATTCCGGACATGGGGGGTAGTTGGATTGGCGACTAGTTGCAGTACACACGGGACACGTCTCTTCCTTTCCACATCTGGGTCATCCCTTGTACTAACTGACAGTGATACAGTCATCTTCGCCCCAGCCCTCATGTCCTCCCCTCGCCCCCCAATATGCATGCTCACCTGCGAGGCTAGCGCTTGCACAGGCAGCCCCAAGCTTGCACCAGAGAGGGCAAGGAGTGTATGTGTGGGTCCAGTTGCACGAGTGGGCTGTCTCAGGGTATGATGTGTGGCGGGACGCCGTCCACCTGCGTGGTGCCCCAAATGGAGACCCGGCCTGCATGGACTATGCATCACAGTCTTCGCCTTCCGGATCCGCCACCTGCGACACCCAGTGGCTGTGGCTGCCCTTGCGGCCATGCCGCGTCCGTCTGTGGCTGATGGCCCACACATTCACTCTTTGGCCTCTCTGGGGAGGGCTCAGGGGTGGTGGCGCACGCGCTTGCACTTAGTCGCAATGGCATGTGTCGTGGTTGGTATGATGGGCAATGGATGGGATGGTGCGAGCCACCTCCCGTGATGTCAGTGCTGCTCGTGCTGTGGTGCGTCCCCCTACACTTCCATTTGACTTTTTGCCATGCTGGACGTTGAGGTTCTATTGCCTGCGTGATATGACCAGGAGGAGCGCGAGGAGACCTCTCACACACCATGCTCCACTGCCATCCCGTGCCCTGTATCGCCTGTGCGGATTGACTATGTTGGGGTTACACCTGGTCGACTGGGGCTGTGTGTGCCTTGTCAAGGGGCATGGCGGGCGCACAACAGGATCCAGCTCGTCCACAGAGGGTGGGCTGAGGTGCGCCTGGTACCGCTTTGTACGTGTGCCCGGCTGCTGTGCACACACGTGTTCACTCCCCCCCGACAGGTGTCCTCTCACAATGCCCAGGGAAGCGGTGGTGTACTGTTCATGAGCCCTCCCAACACGGCGTGCTCCAACTTGGCATGTGCGCATCTACCCGTCGCACCCACCCACCTGAGCACTGCGTCCATACGACTTCACACGACACATGTGTGTCTTCCACAGTAGTGCTACTCATTTGCGTTGACATCCAATACCAGTGGACTACATGGTCATGTCACGACTGCCGTGTACTTCACATACTCTCATCCTCTCTCATTCGTACTTGTGAAATGAGTCAGCGGAGACAGTTCTGGTTTCAAACATTATATTGAGTCTTCTGTCCTCTGTGATGCAGTATAGTGGACACTACTGGCAGCGGAATACATATTGAGGATATACTGAGCATGATTACAAATGGGATAGGGTGTGGGGTTACATCTGCTTGGCCAAGGCTGTGCTAATGTACATTTACGTATAGCTGCGGAGCTGCGGACTTTGACACAGACGGTATACATGTAGCCTACCAGACCGCTCGGCATCATGGGCACAGTCCATCTCAGTTCCATGTGACAGGTTTGCTGCGGTTGTTCCTCATGCACGCGTGCATGTGAGATGACATCAGGGCATGTGCTTGCGTGCATGCAGCGGCGTGCCACTTGTTGTTGCACTGTGGTGGTTACTGGACATGTCACAGTCACTGGGGTCGTGTTGTTGTTGTATGCACTTGTCGTCCATGCAAAGGTCCTGGTATGGGATTCCCGGGGCGGGGGTGGGAGGGGTGCAGCACCCACAGACTCCAGGCGACCTATTCATGTCCACTGAGCGGTGTGTGTGTCCATGTGCGCTGGATCCATGTCGTGTCCTGGTTGTTCGTGCAGTTCCGTCCATGTGGGTGCGATGCACAGAGCCCATGCCACTGCCTCCCACGATGCATGCGGTGTTCCTGGATGTGATGGGGAACAGTGTGCATGTCCCGGTCATATCCGATGTCATGGCGATGTCGTTGATGGTGTGGTTACAGTTGCCGGTCGTTTGGTATGGCTGTTGTGGTGGTGACTGGCCAGTCCGTGCGGAAGCTGAGCATGGGTGCGGGGTTGGACTTCATAGGTCACTCGGGGAACCTGCGTTGTGGTCCGACGTATTTACAGGTTGTCAGGTATGCGATGCCGTCCAGCAGGGCTTCCATGTCATTGGTGGTGTACATGTTTGCCAGCCAATGAAGCGGATGGTGGCTGTCAAGGTGTTGTTCGTAGGTTGTCCCTTGGAGGACCATGATGGGGCATGCTGGGTGACATTCGATGTAGCTGTTCTCGATGATCCGTCGTGTGGAGGCACAGTGGTTCCATTTCAGTGCGCGTGCGATGTTGGCCACATACGCCATGCCCCCATAGGCAGAGCAGGCCCTGTCGTGTGCGTCCAGAGGGAGGAGTAGTGGTAGCAGGTCCGCCTTCAGACATGCCGGGTTGGAGAGGCATATCTCGACGGGATGCTGGTAGGGACACCTCCGACAGTAGAAGACGGGCATGACGCAGCTGAACAATGTGATGCGGTAAGTCAGTCGGTAACTTACGTTCAGCAGGGACAGGAGATCGCATCCCAATGTATGTATCGTGCTGGTTTGGTACAGCTTGAGCTCTTCGTCGTAGTTGGGTAGGTGTGTTGCGGTTGCCATTTTGCAGCGGTGCGTTGTGGTGGCGTGCTCCGGCTGTGTGTGCAGTCTGCAATGTGCACACTCCGGGGTTGCTGTGAGCTCTGTGTAGTCGTGGGGAGACAGGACTTGTGTTCTGTTGGCTTGTTTGGAGGACACGGGCCCTCTTCCCACATGCTTCTCAGACAGTTCAAGGTCAGTGCTGTGTGACTCCTTCCAATTAACTTGCATGTGGCCGACATGGGGAGTGTTTTCTTCTTTCTTCCCCGTCCGTTGTGTGCTTCTGTGATATGCGCTATCTGCCGTGTGGTCGGTCTCCTCGGCATGCCTGTGTTGGTCTATTCTTGGACAATGGCTGTATTCACCGGCTTCTGTCGTAGGGCTGTGGTTTCGGTGTTGGAATGGAAGGTCATTCAGTGCTGTCTGCTCTCCCTTGTGTGGGCGGCAGCCTGCCTTTCCGCTCTGCGTTGGGCCTTGTGTGTGGATGTAATTCTTGGGCCACCTGTTGTCGGTCACCGGGCTCTTTGGTGTTCCGTTTCATGTGTCTTGTTCATATGTGCAGGGTGGTATGGGTTTTTCAGTGTGGTACTGGCGTTCCTCTTCCCGAAGGGGCCCTGCTTCTCCTAGTTGGTGTTGCCGCCGCTGTGTGCTTCGCCATGTTTGTTACACTGGGGTGTGTCCTGCTGTTGCGTGACTTCACTGACATGTGTGCGTCGGTTGTGTGGCGTTGGGTGTTGTCCGTGAATTGGGCGTTGGGGACATGTCTGTGGCAGGCCTGTCACGTGTCATGTGCGTTCGGGGTGGGGCTGGTGTGTGTGCTGCTTGGTTGTGTCCCTGTGTCTGTGTGCGACGCATGCATGGCGCTGCGGTTGGCCTCTGCGTTGTGCGCATGTGTGGCGGCGTCATCGGCGCTTTGGGGCCGTGACGGGGTGGTTGGTTCCTAGTCCCAGGTGGTGTGTACACATGTGTTCCGCGATGTTAGGATTTGGCCTGTGTGTCATATGTGGATGCAATGGTGGATGTGTAGTGTGCACGCGCTGGTGGGGGGTTGTCCGCTTTTTCCGCCCTTGCACTGTGTGCGCTGTTTGCGTGCACTTGTTGTGTGTGTGCCTACCTGCGTCTCCGCGGTACGTTGCGTCCTTGGTGGTGCATCAGCAGAAGCATGGGAAGGGCCTGCAGTGCTGGATTCATGCCCGGGGTGCCGCTTCTTCGTTGTCCGTGCTCTGCGTCCGTGTTTCCGCCTCTCTTTCACGTGCGGTGTCTCTTTGCCGTGGGAGCCGTTTGTTTGCGGCATCGTAATTTATGCGCCGGGCGGGACGTGTTTCGTCGGACGGTGTGTGTCAGTTGTGCTGCGCCGCTACGTGTGCGGGCGCACTTTGATGGCGGACGGTGTTGCTGGCTTGCCGGCGGTGTTTGGCCTGCTTTTCGCATCGTAATTGGGCGGGCGTGTGGACTGCTGCGTGCCGGCGGTAACTGGTGGTTTTTGCATCCGCCAGCACGGCGGTAGTGCTTCCGCCCGCCATCGTAATGGGCCCCTATATTCTTGCAAACAATATTAATGACCGATATTTTTCATAAAGATATTTCTTACCTTAAAGTCGATATTCTTGACCACGATATTCCTGCTGTCGATATTTCTGTGTCACGATATTTCCAACTCGATATTTGTGTAAGTCGACATTTCCAACTCGATATTCTGCATACCCACTGCAATAGGGTGGACTTTCTCAATTTGCACCCCATATAAGATGCACTACAGCACAGGCTAGGACATTGCACACATACAAAATAAAACCCCAGGTGAGCAATAGTAGATAGTCGACAAACTGGGTGACCAATGCTGACATTAAGAAGAGCTGTAGGGTGCAACCCTCAGCAAAGAGAAGAAAGAGAAAGGAGGTGGGAGGCACTAGTATAAGTGGCTGGTGGGTGATGAAGCACCCTGGACCCCCGATCAAAATGCTTGTGGCAAGGAAGGTGACGCCAACAATAGACACCAGAGCAGAATACAACCACTTGGTGTCTCTTTGTGCCCCGTGCATGGCTGAAGTTGATGGCGGGAAGTCAGATCAAAAGGTGATGAATGGAGCAAAAAAGAGATTTGATCCTTCTAGAAGTCATGTCTCCTAAGCAACAAGTGCAAAGATTCTAGGACGGAGGCCCCTCCTCGCTGCCTAGTCTTATCGTGTTGAGTGGGGTAGAGTCACTTCCGGTGTAGATGGCCTGTCTCCCCAAGGGAAGACAATTGTTTTCACTCTTGGTCCTCCCAAGCACAAACAGGCTATAGCATAGACCTTATAGTCTCTTAAATCATTGGCTTTGAGCTCAGCTGCAGCTGCAGGATAGTATGAACTGGCGTTGCAGGCTGAGTGTGGAGGCAGGCCATTTTCAGATCTAAAGGAGAGGAAGCGCAGTGGCAGGCAAACCACTGCAGGGTTGGATAGTAGCAGAACCTCCTCATGCAGCATTCAGTTCTACAGAAGAAATGTTCACCATCACAGGGTCCCCTCTGGAAATCCACAACGCTGTTGTGCAGTTTGTCCTTTAGATCAGTGGTTCTTAACCTGTGGTCCGGGGACCCATAGGGGTTGAAGACCCCTGGGCGTCTGTGAAGCCTACTCAGACGTCTGTGGCTGCTTAGTAAATTAAATAATATTAACGGATGAATAAAGTGTAAATAAATAAAAAATAAAAATTGAAACTTTGCAAACTTTTTGTAAATGTGAATGAATTGAAATGGGAGGGTAAAAATTGAGTTAGTATCCTCATACTGACTTGTGGGAGCAGTGTAGGTGCATCAAACAGAATATACTATGGCCAATGAGTGGTCTTAATTGAATTTGGAAAAAGCTCCACCTTTCCCATTCAAATTAAAATTATGATTTCTGTATATTTCTTTGTAAATTAAATATATTATTTCTCATTTGTGTATTTGTTTGATGGATGCTTGTTTCTGTATTTTTTGTGCATTGTTTTGTGGTTCAAATAATCGAAAATGCTTAGGGTAATGATTCAGTGGGGGTACCCAGATTCCAGTAATGATTCTATGGGGGTCCCCGAATTCCACTTATGATTAAGTGGGGGTCCACAGAAGTCAGAATGTTAAGAACAAGGGCTTTAGATGTTTGGAAAACATCCATTTGCAAAACAAGGTGTGCTGGCATTTGACCCTTTGTGTGCTCTTTATCTACATCAATTTGTGTTTCGGGTTCGTTTCAATCAATTCCATACAATCCCATCCCTGTGCAATCACAATTCTCACTTCCCTCTGCCAGCCCAACGCCTGTATTGTGTGTAACGTGTGTAGTAACTTTCATGAGCAACATCTTTATTGCCTTTCTGTAGTCAGTGTGTCTGGCGCCCTCTGAGCAAGCAGTCTTCCCTTTCATAAACAGAAGTTGTCAGAGTACAAAGGCAAGAAGGCAGGGCGTTTGTGGCTATTTAGGTAGAGGATCTGCAGACAAAGTGCTGCACGCAGCTGTGGTATTTTGAAGTAGCTTGGTCTGTGCGGTGTTTGTTGCTTTCCTGTAGCTTCCAGAGCCACTTTCCTGTGCCCTGTGGCAGGCCTCAACTGTCTGAAATCGCCTCAGTGCAGGCCTCACCAGCGCCTAGGGTAGGGGTAAATAACAAGGACCACACAGAGACAGCTCATTTGGAACTGCAAGGCCTTCAGTCACACTGATGCAGACTGAAGCTCACACATTTGTCGTTAGAATTTCACTCTCTCTCAGTCCAGAATAAATCTGACACCAGATGGTAGGTAAAGAACATATGCAGATATAGCAGCTTGTGATAGATGAAGAAGCTGCCATACCTCCTCGCACAACAAGGAGGAGCCATTCTGCTTTCCCATCAGATGAAGAGAGGAGGCGCTGTGCACCCACCAGAGCTCTGCTCCACTTCCTGGGGACGAAAGGTTTCCAACATTGCGTCTGAGCACCTGCAAATAATATTCAATTATTGAAATTGTAAGTTGTTGTCTTTCAGGACATTTTCTCATTTCACAGACCTTACTTAGCTTACTGACCTAAATGGTTTCAAAGATCATGTGACCTGACTCCCTAGAACATCATACAAAATGCTAATAAGTGCACACTCCATGCATGCCGACATCCCAGGACAACTAGGGCGGACATATAGAAACAAGCATTTGCAATGCAATAGGTCTCGCGAGTTTGAGCTATTGGCATTGTAAATGACAATCCCTTTTATTTATGTTTTGGGTTTTAAAACATATATAAAAGGCATTGTCATTTACAATACTAATAGATTAAACTCTTGCAAATGCGAGACCTAATGCATTGCAATAAAGGGCCTTCTCGACCGCTTGTTAGAGTGTAAATATCAGAGGAACAGACCGGCCTGCGACGTCTTCAAAGTAGTGATAAACAGTGCAGTGAAGAAGATATGTAAGTGTTGTAAATTACACCGACAAAGTGTGAAGTGAGAGTTACATATGATCTGAGCTATAAACACTAACAAAGTGCTCCAAAACCTTTCGCTCTGTGATTACACTGTCGCGGCTCAGGAGGAAGAGCGGGGGGGCTATTTCCTGCCCTCTCCGTGATTTGAGTGTGCAGTGTGGCATTGCGTAATGTCATTGCTATCTTTGGCCTAATAAAAAACACTCCAGCTGTAGTAGGGCCCTAGCTTCACCTCCTGCGGGCTGTGCGGGCTGTGCTTTATGGCAGGCATGGAGGGAGGGAGGGATGGTCTCGGCTGCAGCTCCGGCCTCGTACAGTGCCCCTGCTATTACTAGTGAGCGAGAGGCACTAACGTGGTGGTATTGGTATTGGTGGTGGTGGTATTGGTGGTTTTGGTGGTGGTGGTATTGGTATTGGTGGTGGTGGCATTTGTGGTGCTGGTATTGGAGGTGCTGGTATTTGTAGTATTGGTGGTGGTGGTATTGGTGGTGGTGGCATTGGTGGTATTGGTGGTGGTGGTATTGGTGGTGGCAGTAGTGGTAGTGGTATTGGTATTGGTGGTGGTGGTATTGGTATTGGTATTGGTGGTGGTATTGGTGGTGGTACTGGTATTGGTGGTGGTGGTATTGGTGGTGGTTGTATTGGTATTGGTGGTGGTGGTATTGGTGGTACTGGTATTGGTGGTGGTGGGATTGGTGGTGGTATTGGTGGTGGTGATGGTATTGGTGGTGGTATTGGTAGTGGTGGTATTGGTGGTGGTATTGGTGGTGGTATTGGTATTGGCATTGGTGGTGGTATTGGTATTGGTGGTGGTATTGGTACTGGTGGTGGTGGTGGTATTGGTATTGGTGGTATTGGTGGTGGTGGTATTGGTGGTGGTGGTATTGGTGGTGGTATTGGTGGTGGTGGTATTGGTGGTGGTGGTATTGGTGGTTGTATTGGTGGTGGTGGTATTGGTGGTGGTGGTGGTATTGGTGGTGGTGGATTCTGGTGGCATTGGTGGTATTGGTGGTGGTATTGGTGGTGGTATTAGTGGTGGTATTGGTGGTGGTATTAGTGGTGGTGGTATTGGTGGTGTATTGGTGGTTGTGGTATTGGTGGTAGTATTGGTGGTGGTATTCGTGGTGGTGGTATTGGTATTGGTGGTGGTATTGGTGGTGGTGGTATTAGTGGTGGTGGTATTGGTGGTGGTTGTGGTGGTATTGGCATTGGTGGTGGTATTGGCGGTGGTATTGGTATTGGTGTTGGTGGTATTGGATTGGTGGTGGTGGTATTGGTGGTGGTGGTTGTGGTATTGGTGGTGGTGGTATTGGTGGTGGTGGTGGTGTTGATGGTGGTGATGGTATTGGTGGTAGTGGTGGTATTGGTGTTGGTGGTATTGGTGATAGTGGTATTGGTGGTGGTATTGGTGGTGTTGGTATTGGTGTTGGTATTGGTGGTGGTGGTATTTGTGGTGGTGGTATTGGTGGTGGTGGTATTGGTGATGGTGGTGGTATTGGTGGTGGTGGTATTGGTGGTAGTGGTATTGGTGGTGGTGGTATTGGTGTGGTGGTATTGGTGGTGGTGGTGGTGTTGATGGTGGTGATATTGGTGGTGGTGGTGGTATTGGTGGTGGTGGTGGTATTAGTGGTGGTATTGGTGGTGGTATTGGTGGTGATGGTGGTATTGGTGGTGGTATTGGTGGTATTGGTGGTGGTGGTATTGGTGGCGGTGGTATTGGTGGTGGTGGTGGTATTGCTGGTGGTGGTGTTGGTGGTAGTGGTGTTGGTGGTGGTGGTATTGGTGGTGGTATTGGCAGTGGTGGTGGTATTGGTGGTGGTGGTATTGGTGGAGGTGGTGGTATTGGTGGTGGTGTAGTGTAGCTCCTATTTCCCTAATAGGCTCTGCGCATTGGAATAATATATCCTATAGGTTTGACATAGGACTAAGGTCCGTATGTCCCTATCGAGTATATTAAACTTAATTACTTGTGCCAGCTAGCTCAGAGGCCACTAGAAACTCCTTGACAACAAGAAGGGAGTAGTTTCTGGCAGCCGCAAAACATGACCACTATGTTTCCCTTTAGAATCAGAACGTGTCCCAGAGTCGTGGAAACAATAGATAACTATTTCACTCAGCTCAATCGTGCATGCTTAGTTTTCCTCAGATTTACACAGAAAGAATAGACGGGCGTTTTCAATAAAAGATTTATTGAACAGTCTTGTTTCTGGTGTAAGTATAATGTGCTGTTACGATCACAAGACAGTATGCGAGATAAATAATGTACAGGGTGAGCAGTAGAAATAAATAATACTGCGATAGCATTATCTTTTAGTACAGATGCTGTTACATAAATAACACAGACTAAAAATTCGAGTACTCATACGATGCGTTGCTAAGCTAGTTCTACCCCAATGTACCTAACCTAACCTAGGTGTAGGACGAGGTATGAAGTAGGTGAAGTATTCCTTACTATGGTATACTAGGAGTATGTTTAAGCCTAGTATGCCTAGTATGCCAAGAGTCCCTCTAGGTTCTTATCAGCTCCATACCTGAAGAATGAGAGAGGTTGGAATCTCTTTGCCAGACTCGAACTCCAACACCCCGCAAAGGAAGTCAGATCACTGGAAGCGGGACTCTCTGCGTGCAGGGATGACAGCATCTTCTCAGTGCGTCAGACCGGGATACGGGCTCCTCTGAAGTCGAGGTCTCCTCTGGTTTACAGGGGCTAGGGAAGATATATTTATACCTTAGAAGTACCTCACTATGTTAGCATTGACGTGAATTGGAGAACGAAAGACGTCATGAATGAACCCCTAAGGAATAACGGTTCATACATAATATATGAGTCCTTGAAGAAATCAATAGTCCTGGACTAGGGAAATTCCCGCAGCCTAAGGGTCTGTTCTTCATGAACTCGTTGTGACGTTAGGGTGGACGGATGTCGGAGACCATGCCTGTATTTGGAGTGCATGGTTTAATGCCTAAATAAGGCCTGGGATTTTATGCCTATATAAGGGCAGGGCGAATTGTGCCTATATAAGGACATGATACTGGAAAGCCCGTTTATGGACACCCTAAGAGGAATACAACACCCATTCCACTTTCGTGTATACGATAATACTAAAATGCTAAACATTTAAAATGCTAAACATAAAATGGAGTACCGCATATTTCTAAAATATTTCATAAAACCATTTAAAAAGGCATGTAAAAAACTTATTAGAATGCAAAAGGTACTGTACATTTAAAGCATTGCTTATCATTTCAGGCATAAAGGTTCGAAAATAAATGCAATTGGAATGAAATAAGCAGTAGTATTTACATGTGACAGAAAATGATCGATAAGTTTATCAAAAATCAAAGTCATTTTATGTCATGAAAATTAATGAACTGTTTTTAGACACATAAGATGACCAAATGTCTGTGGAAGGACCGCCAAGTCTGTACTATAAGGCTAGTTCTACTTTAAGCAGATTGTAGTGCCATTTTCATTCGAAAAATGGGGGAAAAAAGTTCAATTTTGGAAGAGTTCCAAGTTTTTGTTTCTTTTGTAAAAATGAAGGCCAAATTGTCACTGCATCTCTGGAACACTGTTTGCTGAATCAGAGTCAGTTCACGGGTCTGGTGTAAACATGAGATCATCTATTTCTATAGACAAAACATCATCCACTGTAGTCGGCGTCAGTTGGAACACCTCGTGTAGTAGGTTAATCGCACAGAGATGTGAAGCATCGCTTTCAGCATAGGTTGCAGCAGCGATGTTCGCGTCCGTTGTTACCTGTGTGCCTGTAGATATTTCTCGTACCTCAGCAGCAGCCGGAAGCGTCTGTGAGATCTCAATGAATGCTGACATCAGGATAGGAAGCCTCTGGGGACAACACAGAGCATGGGCCGTTATCGGGTCCAGCAGAGTATCGACATCCTTTGGCGTTGCTGATGGAAATGTTAGACAGGTGTCCAACACGCATTCTTCACCGCATAGCAGGCATCGTAGAACAGGTAAGATGCAATCTTGCCAGATTGGTCTGAATGACAGGAACCAAGTTGTATTAAGGACCCGTAGACGATTTATGCCCATAAGCTTTACTATTTGCTCACGGCACTTTCGTTCAAGGAGAGCTTTCTCCATTTCGCTCGGAGTGATGTCGGCGAATAGGCTGGCCATAGCGCAATAGCAGGAAGAGAAATAGAATTCCGGCAACAAGTGCTAGAATTAATGGTATGCCACCAAACACCGAATGTGCAAAGTTCGGGATGATTCCGAGAATTGCTTGGAAAGGTGCTAACAGACCGGAGCAGATGCTCTTAAATACATGTACAATTCCTGTTGTATCAGACATGTTGAAGATACGTGATATCATTTCTACGAAATGTATAGGGCAGTTTGTACGTATTAAAGTCTGTATCTCAGCCGAAGTCCTTGCAATTTGTAGATCATAGGTTTCTTTGGCCGAGGTCAAAGGCACTGTTTGCTGTAAAAGCATGGCTTTCATTCTGCTTAAAGTATCAAATCTTATAAAAGAGACGTTCAGCGAAGGCCATAGAGGTGACTCCCTGACTGTGTCTATTGGGGCAAACAATACTTGCATACAGCAAGTGACCCTGGAGTTGACCGTTACTAGATATGGGATGCCTGGCAGCATGCCACAGCAACTCTGATCATTCAACATGAGGTAACTCCCATTAGAAAGTTGTCCGAACGTTGGATTAATCACAGCAGCTGGTGTACCCTGCTGATGGCAAGACAAATTTGCCACAGAACCATTACAAGCCCCGTGCAAGGAAATGTCCTGACATACAAGTGAACCGCTTAGTGCACGTTTACAGTTTTTACCGCTTAAAAACACTTCACGATCCCCGCTCCAACATCTATATGTATACGGCAAAGCCCAAGATGTCTTAATGTATTCCTTACCCAACCTTTCATATTTGCCTGCTTGCATTTGTCTGAGGCAATACTGAAACTGAAAAGTAGTCACAGGTAGTGTAATTTTGCCATGAATAAGCCATTCTGTAGCTGGTTTTTCTGCCACTGTGAATGGTAACTTTTCCAGTTTTTCAATGCTCAGCACTGTATACTTTGCTCCTCTTTGTGCCATTTCGATCTGTTTATCAGTTAGATTGTATTCTGCAAACAGAGCTGTTGTGTTGATGAAACGCCAAGGCACATAGCCCGCTCGCAATGATTGCAGTGTCCAGCTTAATAACATAATAGAACGTAATTGAGATTGGCCTTGTTGTAACATCGCCAAATCTTGTTCTAGTATGTCGATAGCAGAGGATACAATGCCGTCCAGTGAATAAATTCTGGAGGACAAAGTTGTTAACCCATTGTCGACCACAGAGAGTGTTTTCTCTAAATTAATACGATCAAGTTCACGTATTCGTTCTGCGGCCTCTATCTGTGACACCTTCCATGCTTCATTGTAGGCAGCATAAATGCCGGCATATATGAAACGTTTTTGACGCGGTTTTCTTGGTCCAAGCAAGAAATCCCTAAGGTCTGCGTCTTTTTCAAGTAAGGATAAGTGTTGTTTCACATCCTGTAGTGTAGATGTATGCAGCCAATCGAGGCATAATTTCCCTACACTGTATGTTGTTACTACCCCGGATGTTGTCTTTGGACGTATCTTGGGTCTGGCCTATGAATGGTAAAACCCTGAGTTTTATTCAGGAATCTTTCCTGACAGTTATTCGTGTCTGTGGGCCAGATCAACCATTTTTTCCAATCAGGATTAGATCTGTTGAGTTGTAGTATATTGTCAACTGTCACCACTGCCTGTGTTTCGTTATTTTTTGCAGGAGTCGGTACAGAAGGTGTGTTCATCTCTTTGATCTTGGCTAATCCAAGACAAGATGTTTGTTGGATTGTTTCATTCAAAAACATCATTTGTTCAGGGATGATGCAGGCTCTAAATAAAGCTTCTATCCCCTGCACTTGCCATTCTTTAGTACCCCACAAAGTTTTTGTGTCTATTGTGTCTTTCCAAAAGTCGAAACCCTGTCTAGACAGTTGGGCATTAAATAATGCAGAATAAATCTGTTTTGTATTCGTTAACATAATTTTCAGTCCTGTCTTGTTTACATTTTTATAGTAAAACATTTCTGGATCAGATGTATTGTAACCTGAAAAATATGGAAACTTACTAGCAAATGTTTTTGAACTACCTTTAGGTGGTGTAGGACAATGTTCCCATTGGTTAAACATAAACACATTTCTTGGATATGCAGATTTATGCAAATAATGATGACCATAGTGGTTATAACAATACAGTTGTTCATAGTCTGATGAACCCTCTAAATATTCATTTTTAGAAAATGCAGCAGATTTTTCTAGGTCAAACATAATGTCAGTCACAGTCTCAAAGTCCCAATCATCAGAATAGGTACTGGACGAGATTAGATCACTTAGTGAAATTTTAAACAAATGTGGAATGTTCAATTCTTCCGTCGGACCGAATATATCAAAATCTGTTTTGTCCCACACTATACCGTCGTGTATAGGAACAGCTGTGATGTTCACTGATGACAAGGCTCTTGCTTCACGATGAGAAGATTTATGAGGTTTCAAAAGTACGTTTACGTCTTTGTTTTCAGTGTTCGCATGGATGTATCTGCCACTAATAAGCACGCTCACAGTTGTAACCAAAGCTAGCCAGAGCAGGAAAACAAAAAGTCCAGATATAATCCAGAGTTCAATCCATGGAGAAACCAAATAAGTCTTTTTCAGAGAGTGAAGAAAGTCTTGTATTTGCTGCTTGAATTTGAATGATGCTGGCGTCGTTTCAGGTTCACTTGGATCTTCTGAGAACGTATCAAAGTTTATGAAATAGCCAGAAGCACTTCTATCAATTGTTGGAATTGCATCAGGATTCGTAAAAATCACTGGAACGAGTTCATCACGTGCCACATTGGTGTAGACAGGTGTATTTGGACGAACTGTTACTTGTTCTTCAAGAGGGATGATTTCCATAGCATTGTTGCTTAGTCCTTCATCTGTTTCTGCTGAATTCTCGATTGTTATCAGTCTTTTAGTATGAACCTCTTGGATAGTAGCGAGAGGAGTGCGTTTGCTACTAGGTCGGAGTCCACGAGGCCTACTATTTAGTATTGGCCACATACTGTGGTTTGATGAGGTCGATGGACACAAATCTTTTCTCCTTTCTTCCAGCAAGGGGCGGCAGTAGTACTGTTCTTGTTCCTTGAACTGCTAAGACAGGTACTGGTTGTCTGTAAGAAGGTCCAAATTCCTTCTTGTCCGCAATTTTTTCTCTGACTAGATCCCCAACTTTTGGAATCCAGACAGGCCTTGCTGGGACAGCCGGTTGATCTCCAGTGGTGGCTGGCTGTAGGAATACGTTGCTTTGTTTCGTTCTTAATTTGTTTAAGTCCTGTAAAACAGCCAAACTATCTTTGATATCAAAGGGTTTATTTTCCACCACTGTGCCTACGTTTTCTAAGTCTGGTACCCACATTCTTGTCCCAAATAGGACCTCATATGGAGTGACCCCCCCTAGAGAACTTCTTGGCAGGTTGTTCAAAGCACGTTGAACTCCACGAAGGTGTTTGACCCACCCGTCACCCGAACCTAATACTCTAGCTGTTATAGACTGCTTTATGTCTCGGTTTTTCCTTTCCACAACCGAATTTCCCTCAGGATGGAATGGAGAGGAGTACCGCAATGCAACGCCCAGACTGGCCATGGCGTCTTTGTAAGCCCGAGAGCTAAACGCAGGACCCTGGTCAGAATGTAACGTGCCTATTGCGTATATGCCGATAAAGACTCGCAAATCTTTTATAACAGTTCGAGCGTCAGCTGAGCGCTGAGGCCATAACCATAGGAACCTAGAGCATGAATCCACTGCAACCATGATATATTTATAATTACCGTCCCTGTGCAAGGGACCGCAGTGGTCCAAGTAAACACAAGCTAATGGTTTGTCTGAAATTAGCAGGGGTGTCTGCGCAGGACGTTTCACTGTTGACACTTTCATCTGTTGGCAAATATCGCATTCTAAAACATAGTTTTTAGTTTGTTTCCGAATGCCAGGCCACCAATATCTTTGCTTAAGTAAAGATACTGTTGCTAAAACACCTGCATGTGCAGAAGCTATCCCTTCGTGTGCTGCTAGGATTAGTCCTAATCTGCGTTCCTTGTTTGGAATTACCCTATCCCCCACTCCAGGGATTCGAGCAAAAGGAACGTTGTTCGCATCAATTACATAGGAGTACTTGAGTGGAAACTTTTTTGGTAACGCTGCACTGCTGCCTTTGCTTGAAGCATTGACAGCCAACATTATCTCACCGTCCATTTTTGTTTTTGAACGAGTGATTGCAGCTACGGAAGCCGTTTGCACAGCCCTCTTTGCGGCTTCGTCAGCCAATGAATTCCCTGCAACGTGAACGCCATCACGTTGATGACTCAGTGTGTGGATCACGTGAGCCTTTGGTAGTTCGTTTTTCAACTGAACTACTTGTTCCCAAAGCATTTTATGCTTTATTGTGCCACCTTTCGCATCTTTGAAACCGTTTTCAAGCCAGTTTTGTATATATTCATTATACGACTGCACACAGTAAAAAGAATCGCACACGATTAGTGTGGGGAATTCGCGATCTGTAGTTTCAAGTGCCAGTTTGAATGCTTGTAGTTCAGATCGCTGAGCTGTACAATCTCCTAGAGACTGCGTTTTTGTGACCATAGGTCTGAAGATGCCATCTCGCATGCGACCTTTAACGATAGCACACGCTGCACTGTAAGCTTGCTTACTCCCGATTGCGGCTTGTGCGGATCCGTCAGTGTAAATTATAAATTCGTACTGATCGAGAGGCAGAATTTCAGTAGGCAGGGGACATTCATGTTCATACTGCAGGAATGCTTGTGTTTTTAAATCTGGATCAAAAACATATTCAACATCTGTTGCAGCAAGAGAATTAACCCATTGTATCCATCTCGGATGTAATGCTTTAGCATTTGGAATGCTTGCTTTTGTAACCGCTTCTAAAGCTGGTACTGGGGTGACGACAATAATGCGTTTCCCTTGGGCTAAGGCTCTTTCTTTTGCTACAGCGGTTTGAACTGCTGTTAGAATTTTTTCAGTTGAGCTGAAGCGCATTTCCGCTTGTGTGTACAAGTGTGATTTGTACGCTATTGGGATTTTCTCACCCTCATTGAAAGTTAAGTAGGTGAATCCGCATTGACCCGAAATTATTCGGATCACCAAATTGCGTTCACTTACGCGTGTTTGTAAGTGATTTGTTGCTAACATGTTAGCTTGTAGTGAACGCAAGATTTCTGTGTGTTCTTGTGTCCAGTTTCTGATCGAAAAATCAGGTTTGATTAATGCGTAGAGAGGTTTAACCCTTTCTGCATAATTTAGAATGTATGTTCTTCCAAAATTTAGGAAACCCAGGATGGATTGTAAGTTTTTTAGCGTCTTTGGAGGTTGGATCAGCGCACACTTTTCTAAAAAGTTAGCTGCCAAGCTCTTGCCTTCACTTGAAAGCTCATATCCTAGAAATAGGACATTGAGATGGGCAATTCTGGACTTTTTAAAGTTGAACTTGTAGCCCTCAGAGGCGAAACCCAATATAATGGTGCTCACCCTGTTCAAGTGTTTATCCAGGTCATCGTCTGTCAGATAGATGTCATCGACATAGGACAATGCCTCATTGTAGTAACTCCATTACCCTCGCTGAGAATAAACCTGGGCTATTCTTGAACCCTTGTGGGAGTCGACAAAAGTGACGCTGGGTCCCCATTATGGAGAATGATGTTAAGTACCTGCTTTCAGGTGCTATGTTTTGACAAAAGAAACCATTTGAGATGTCTAATGTTGTTTTATATTTTTACGCACAATGTTATTCATTAATGCTGTGCTATGTGCATTTTGCACTGCAAAAGTTTTAGAACAAGTGTTTAGGTGTCTGTAGTCCAAAACTAGACGATATGTATTGTCTGGTTTGGAGACAGGAAACAAAGGATTGTTCATTGAGGAGGTGCATGTTTCAATCACCCCTTGATATTCAAGTTGATCTAAGATCTCCCTGACCTGTTTTTTAGCTTCTTGCTTTATTGGGTACTGCCTTTGTGCAGTTGGTTCATGTTTCAGATGTATTTTATGGTGAGGTGAGTCCTCATCCCATCCTACATGATTTTTATATAATGCTGGGGCCTGGGCTACTGCCCATTTCCTGGCATATGTATATTTTAAGTGAATTGGAATATGGTTGGAGAAGGCAGGCATAATAATGTCCTCGCCATGTGGGCACTCCCTGACAAATTGTGGTGGCCAGTCTTTTTCTGCTAGAAGTATGTCATAGCCCTTTGATAGTCTTTCCCAAAAAAGTGCTTTCACCTGTCTAGGTTTGTCTCCCTCCATCCGGAGTGTTATTTCAAATAACCTTTGTGGAGTACTAACCCTGGTGTCTACAGTCTCTACTTTAATGTACTCATTCAAGTCCACTATCTCCAGAAGTTCCTTCAGGTTCTGGTGAACTATTGTGACTTCTGCTGCACTGTCCAGCATTGTCTGAGCCCATTCTCCGTTCTTGAGTTGTGTTCTCAGTATTCTCGGCATGTCTGATCTTCAGACCTGCTACTTTCTTTTTGGAGAATTGAGGTTTTGTTTTATTTTTTGGAGCGTGTTTGTCGTCTTTCGATTTCACGCGTTCTTCTCTATGTTCTGACCGTCCTCTTCTTTCCGAAGTCTGTGATGAGATCTGAAAGGGACGAGAGGAACTTGTATCAGTATCATGATACCTATCAGGTTTTCTCAAATTATCCCTATTCCTGAGGTTATACCTCCTTTCAGAGGGCTCCTTTTGAGGAGACCTACCTCGGGATTGAGAACGCTTCTCATTTGAATTTTGTTTATTAGTTTCCCACTTCTTTTTAGAAGATGTAGGAGTTTGTTTAATTGAGTCCTTTTCTGGACTTTCAGATAGCTTCGGCTTCACTGGTCTTCCACCCAAACTATCTCTGCCTAATTCTGCATAAGATTGTTCTATTATTCTGGGTAGCTCAGTTTGATGTTCTGTAACATCGAATTCCCTCAATTTTTGTCGGATCGCCACTGCTGCTGCCTCTCCTTTAATATTAGATAATATTATTGTTGAGACCTGGTCGAAATTTTTCAGTAATTTCAAACCTAAATTTAGAGCTGGCTCTGCCCCGTATTCGTTTTGAATTTGTTTTAGGACATCAGGTATTACCGCTATTGACGGAATGCCATGTGTTTTAGTATAGATGGCAGCAAAGACTGAACCCCAAGTGGTGCAGTCCTCCAGTTGTGGTGTGATCCCCATTGGTAAACTGATTGTTAGGATTCTGTGTTTCTCATATGGGCTAGTATTTGGAAATACTGCTTCGATTTGAGTAATTTTTTGAGCTATCCAAAACGGAATTTGCTCACGTTTTGTGGGCATTTTACCCATGACTGAGTTGAGAGTCTGTGGTGTAATTTTTAGTGTAGTCCCCTGATGAGGGGTCTGATTTTGAAAAGTGAATGGTGGTTGGATTGTAAGAGTCCGCATGACATATTGGACCAATTGTCTGTAGATTTTTATTAACTCTTTTATTTGAGTATGTAGTTCCTCATCTGTCATTATATCCAGTTCAGGATGAGGTGTGTAGCCGGCTAAAATCGGCCATGTTGCTCCTGGTCTACCTAGTGGACCGAGCCTGGTAATGTTTTTGTGATGTTTTAGGGCGCCTTTAAACCAGAGCTGATGCTCTTGGTATGTTAGTGGAATTTCAATATCCTCGAAAGGAATGTATTCCTCTGGTAGTTCATCTTCTTTGTAGAAGTGAAATGTTTGTGATGCTGGATTGCATTCAGGAAGTATTACCCATGAATAGAATACCTCTGTCTGAAAGGATTCATGTGCCTCTATCACGAAAACTGCTCTACCTCCTCTTGGCGGTAGGCCATGTTTTATAAGTTTTAGAGTGATGGCTCTTCTTAAGTTTTGAGGGATGTTTATAACACCCTCCTCGGTTTCATTTAAACCTGTAAGGTTAAAAACTGCTGCTTGGGCTTGATCAGCCGCAGCTCCACCGTTTCCGGTGTCATTGTCTCCGTCAGGCATTTTGTTTTTTGAAAAATGTAGAACAAGTTTCAAGGAAACAAAGATAAGGTGCACAATATTTTGGAACACTGTATCCTTCAACGTTGAGCAAACCAAACAGCTAATATATAGGGTACTTCCCTATGTAGCCTTGGTGGATACTAAACCCTGCCCACTCCAGACGTCTTTTGGAGTATATGGGTCGGGGTCTCTGAGAGAAAAAGACGGCTGAGTTACTCAGTATCTAACGTTGAATTACCGCCTTACCAAACCGTTGGGCGCCATGTAGTGTAGCTCCTATTTCCCTAATAGGCTCTGCGCATTGGAATAATATATCCTATAGGTTTGACATAGGACTAAGGTCAGTATGTCCCTATCGAGTATATTAAACTTAATTACTTGTGCCAGCTAGCTCAGAGGCCACTAGAAACTCCTTGACAACAAGAAGGGTGTAGTTTCTGGCAGCCGCAAAACATGACCACTATGTTTCCCTTTTAGAATCATAACGTGTCCCAGAGTCGTGGAAACAATAGATAACTATTTCACTCAGCTCAATCGTGCATGCTTAGTTTTCCTCAGATTTACACAGAAAGAATAGACGGGCGTTTTCAATAAAAGATTTATTGAACAGTCTTGTTTCTGGTGTAAGTATAATGTGCTGTTACGATCACAAGACAGTATGCGAGATAAATAATGTACAGGGTGAGCAGTAGAAATAAATAATACTGCGATAGCATTATCTTTTAGTACAGATGCTGTTACATAAATAACACAGACTAAAAATGCGAGTACTCATACGATGCGTTGCTAAGCTAGTTCTACCCCAATGTACCTAACCTAACCTAGGTGTAGGACGAGGTATGAAGTAGGTGAAGTATTCCTTACTATGGTATACTAGGAGTATGTTTAAGCCTAGTATGCCTAGTATACCAAGAGTCCCTCTAGGTTCTTATCAGCTCCATACCTGAAGAATGAGAGAGGTTGGAATCTCTTTGCCAGACTCGAACTCCAACACCCCGCAAGGGAAGTCAGATCACTGGAAGCGGGACTCTCTGCGTGCAGGGATGACAGCGTCTTCTCAGTGCGTCAGACCGGGATACGGGCTCCTCTGAAGTCGAGGTCGCCTCTGGTTTACAGGGGCTAGGGAAGGTATATTTATACCTTAGAAGTACCTCACTATGTTAGCATTGACGTGAATTGGACAACGAAAGACGTCATGGATGAACCCCTAAGGAATAACGGTTCATACATAATATATGAGTCCTTGAAGAAATCAATAGTCCTGGACTAGGGAAATTCCCGCAGCCTAAGGGTCTGTTCTTCATGAACTCGTTGTGACGTTAGGGTGGACGGATGTCGGAGACCATGCCTGTATTTGGAGTGGTATTGGTGGTGGTGGTATTGGTGGTGGTATTGGTGGTGGCATTGGTATTGGCATTGGTGGTGGTATTGGTATTGGTGGTGGTATTGGTACTGGTACTGGTGGTGGTGGTGGTATTGGTATTGGTGGTGGTGGTATTGGTGGTGGTGGTGGTATTGGTGATGGTATTGGTGGTGGTGGTATTGGTGGTGGTATTGGTGGTGGTGGATTCTGGTGGCATTGGTGGTGGTGGTATTGGTGGTGGTGATATTGGTGGTGGTATTGGTGGTGGTATTGGTGGTGGTATTAGTGGTGGTATTGGTGGTGGTAATGGTGGTGGTATTAGTGGTGGTGGTATTGGTGGTGGTATTGGCAGTGGTGGTGGTATTGGTGGTGGTGGTATTGGTGGAGGTGGTGGTATTGATGGTGGTATTGGTGGTGGTGGTATTGGCGGTGGTGGTGGTATTGCTGGTGGTGGTATTGGTGAAGTTGGTATTGGTGGAGGTGGTGGTATTGATGGTGGTGGTAAGGATGGTGGTATTGGTGGTGGTGGTATTGGTGGCACTGGTATTGGTGGTGGTGGTAATGGTGGTGGTGGTGGTATTGGTGGCGGGGTATTGGTGGTGGTATTGGTGGTATTGCTGGTGGTATTGGCATTGATGGTGGAATTGGTATTGGTGGTAGTATTGGTATTGGTACTGGTGGTGGTGGTATTGGTGGTGGTGGTATTGGTGGTGGTGGTATTGGTGGTGGTGGTAGTATTGGTGGTGGTATTGGTGGTGGTCGTGGTATTGGTAGTGGTATTGATGGTATTGGTGGTGGTGGTGGTATTGGTGGTGGTGGTATTGGTGGTGGTGGATTCTGGTGGTATTGGTGGTGGTGGTATTGGTGGCGGTATTGGTGGTAATGGTGGTATTGGTGGTGGTATCGGTGGTGGTGGTATTGGTGGTGGTGGTGTTATTGGGGGTTGTGGTGGTGGTGGTATTGGTGGTGGTGGTATAAGTGGTGGTATTGGTGGTGGTTGTGGTGGTATTGGCATTGGCGGTGGTATTGGTTTTGGCGGTGGTATTGGTGGCATTGGATTGGTGGTGGTGGTATTGGTGGTGGTGTTGGTATTGGTGGTGGTGGTATTGGTGGTGGTGGTAGTGTTGATGGTGGTGATGGTATTGGTGGTGGTGGTATTGGTGGTGGTATTGGTGGTGGTGCTGGTATTGGTGGTGGTGGTATTGGTGATAGTGGTATTGGTGGTGGTATTGGTGGTGCTTTTGGTGGTATTGGTGGTGGTGGTAGTGGTATTGAGTGGTGGTGGTATTGGTGGTGGTGGTATTGGTGATATTGGTGGTGGTGGTGGTATTGGTGGTGGTGGTATTTGTGGTGGTATTGGTGGTGGTGGTATTAGTGGTGGTGGTATTGGTGGTGGATTTGGTGGTGGTATTGGTAGTGGTGGTGGTATTGGTGGTGGTATTGGTGGTGGTGGTATTGGTGGTGGTATTGGTGGTAGTGGTATTGGTGGTGGTATTGGTGGTGGTATTGGTGGTGGTGGTATTGTTGGTGGTGATATTGGTGGTAGTGGTATTGGTGGTGGTATTGGTGGTGGTATTGGTGGTGGTATTAGTGGTGGTATTGGTGGTGGTATTGGTGGTGGCATTGGTGGTGATGGTGGTATTGGTGGTGGTGGTGGTATTGGTGGTTGTGGTATTGGTGGTGGTGGAATTGGTGGTGGTGATATTGGTGGTGGTGATATTGGTGGTGGTGGTGGTATTGGTGGTGTTGGTGGTATTGGTGGTGGTGGTGGTATTGGCAGTGGTGGTGCTATTGGTGGTGGTATTGGTGGTGGTGGTATTGGTGGAGGTGGTGGTATTGATGGTGGTATTGGTGGTGGTGGTATTGGTTGCGGTGGTGGTGGTATTGGTGAAGTTGGTATTGGTGGAGGTGGTGGTATTGATGGTGGTGGTATGGATACTCATTAAAACTCCATGACTGTATGCTTTCCTTAAGTCATTGGATGAGTTCTCATTGCTTGAAACTAAATTCAAGCAAAACCGAGGTGATTATGTTCGGAAATCTCTTTCCACCTTGGTCCCCAGCTTGGTGGCCAGATAATCTTGGTCCCCTCCCGACCCCGGTAGATAAAGCAAAAAATCTCGGGGTTATCGTAGACGAAAAACTCAGTTTTAAAGCTCAAGTCTCTAAGGTGGTGTCCTCTTCCTTCTTTATGATTAAGACTATAAGGAAAATGTTGCCTTTTATTCCTAAATCCTGCAGAAAGTCGGTTGTAACCTCCTTAATCTTGTCTAAACTTGACTACTGTAATGGATTGTACATCAATGTGCAATCCACCCTTCTTAGGAAGTTACAGGCAGTACAAAACGCTGCCGCAAGACTGATTCTGGACATACCGAAATATCAGTCTGTCAGATTAGCATTGCGAGAACTCCACTGGCTGCCAGTTGGCCAGCGGATAAAGTTCAAGGCACTCTGCATGGCCCATAAGGCATTACACAAAGAAGGGCCAAAATTTTTAGAGGACCTCTTTAGATGGCATTCTCCAAATAGAACTCTGCGTTCGGCTAATGCACATTTGATGCCGCCGGTCAGGATTAAAAAGATGAACTGGGGGGGGGGGGGAGGAGTTTTACTTTTAACACCATCAAGGAATGGAATTCCCTTCCCCTATACCTCAGAAAAATTTCCCCCCTTCTCGAATTCAGGAAACAACTGAAGCCCTGGCTTTTTCAGTAGTAGTAGCACTAAGCACAGTATGTAGCACTGGAAGCGCCAAGACACCCGAGGGTATTCGTGCGCTGTATACATTTTATTAACATAACATAACATAACATGGTGGTATTGGTGGTGGTAGTATTGGTGGTGGTGGTGGTATTGGTGGTGGTCGTATTGGTGGTGGTGGTGGTTTTGGTGGTGGTATTGGTGGTGGTGGTATTGGTGGTTTTGGTGGTGGTGGTATTGGTGGTGGTGGTATTGGTGGTGGTAGTATTGGTATTGGTGGTAGTGGTATTGGTGGTGATGGTATTGGTGGTGGTATTGGTGGTGGTGGTGGTATTGGTGGTGGTGGTGTTGGTGGTAGTGGTGTTGGTGGTGGTTGTGGTATTGGCGGTGGTGGTGGTATTGGTGGTGGTGGTGGTATTGGTGGTGGTGGTATTGATGGTGGTGGTATTGGTGGAGGTGGTGGTATTGGTGGTGGTGGTGGTATTGGTGGTGGTTGTGGTTTTGGTGGTGGTAGTGGAGGTGGTGGTATTGGTGGTGGTGGTGGTGTTGTTGTTAGTAAAGCAGGCTTTTGAAACATCCCGTCAGGTGGCTTTAGTACAGATGACATGTAACACAGATGTGCTGTTCTCAGCTTCAGCCCATTAGCACAGGATTATGTGCTACCTGGAATTCACACGACTTACTTCGCTAATCTTTTCTAAATCCATTTTACTTGGGGGGGTTGAAACAGACACGAGATAATGCCGGGTTAAAGTGATTGAAAGCAGGCGCCCGTGTTACGGGGGCGGCCGTGCTTCTTAAAAAAACACAAGCGGTTTCAGCTGAAGCAGCAGATGTCTGGCCTGCTGTAAGAGAAACTCAATAAAGTAAATAGTGCTTACAGACTAAATAACAGGTCCTGTGTAACAACTGAAGTAAAAGGGCCAGTCGCCATGGGAGGGTGCAAATGAAGACAAGGATGTACTAAGGAGGGGCTAACAAGCCTATTAATGAATCCGAAGGCAGCATTTACGAAAGACAATGACACAAGCCAATGAAAAATATGGGAGGAGAGTGGGCGTGGATTCTCTCCCATACTCTACTACAGCAGTCTCGCAGAGTGAGCAGCGCATGGGCGCTGCTGCTAGGCTCGGCCTAAAAATAAGGCCCTCTGTCCTGTCCAGAGAGAAGATAGAGGTGCTCTGTCATCTCCCTTTTGAAGCATCTGTCCTTTAACTAAAGACTGGGATAACGCTCAAGTCTTGAGTTTAATGTTGTGAGGCGAAGGCAAATTGTCACTTTGGTCCTGTAATGTCGTAAGGTGAGGCGGCTCAGAAGATTTTCATCTCCCTTGAAAGCATTTGAAAGTCATCTTTAAGTCTTTGATGAAGGGTGTAGGGGGACTTGTAGAGTTAGGGGCCTAATATTAAAAGGGATGAGGGACTATCTATACTGTTTGCATTTAGTCCGGCTGAGGGCTAGTAGATTCTCGCAGACTGACTTTAGGCATTTAGTTGTTTAGTAGGAGGGATAGGAAGAATTTTGAATCTTGTTTTGCACTCTGTGGTGGGATAGATAACTTGAAGGCACTTAGATTCACAGTTTGTAAAGTTCAAAATGCAGCAGATACTGCACGAAACGCTGTGCTTGAGCAATTCAAACTCATGGGACTGTAAAGGGTCGGATGAAAGGGCCATAGACCTAGATCTTGTAAAGAAATATACAGAAGGAATCAGACTTAATTACATCTTTCAAGTTCTCAAGTGGGAAAGACAACTTTAGTTGATACTATGCATACAAAGATCAAAGAAACAGCCCTGAAGAAGTCCTGGATGGGACGAATTGCGTTGGCTATGGCTACAGAAAAAATACGTTTTGAAAAGAAGATTATGAATAAAGAAATTAATGTTTAAAAGAAAAACAACTCTACGAGTCTTTGCATTATGTGGTTCTGTTTGAATTAATTCTGAAGTTATTGTACGATTTAGTTACATGCTGTTAGTATAAATAAAGATAACTTTGAGATCTGGATCATACATCTTCTAAATGTTATTATGGACTTGTCCTGTGATAAAGGTTAAGGTGACTGATCTTCAGACTCGTGCACCTTTCTTTAATTTTGTTATAACAGTAGCCAAGCCTAGTTCTTCAGTCACTGCCAGCCTTTACTTTCGCACGCATGACCCCTTTCCCCCTGCACCAAAACTACCTTTCTCCTTTCCTCCCTGCCCCACCCACGCCCAAAACAGAAGCACCCGCGCATATTCACTGCCTGCTCAGACAAGACGGTAAATATGTGCATTATACCCCGGTAATACCATGTCCACACAGTTATTCACCATTTCGAGGGGTTTAACTCGTCATAGGTGCAATTCCATGAGTGGATACCAGCCGGTAACCAATGCACGGCGGTTGAAGTGAATTACCGTGATCAGCTGATTTAATTAGAAATTAAAAACGTAGGATTTCATTTCAGAACCTGTCATTTTCAGGAGCCTGTTTGTGTGTATATATGTATGTGCGCATAAACAGGCTGTACCCACATAACAGGTTACGTCTTCTTTTGCATTTTTCTTTTTTAATGAAAATGGCATTTTTGTTGGCCGGGGTGTGTATTTGTATTGTTTTACATGTTTTTGGCTAGTTTTGTTAGTTTCTACATTTCCCTTTAATACTCGGAAAAGGCAGAAATGTGACCATGTGGCTACATTGCTGACTCCACGACGAGCAAACCTCCCCCAAAACTGTGTGATCTTGGTTACAGCACTGTTGTTACCTTATGTCGCATTTTCCATATCTGGCAATAATGACAGCCCGAGAGACACGATAATGAATTCTAGTATGAAAACCTGAATAAAAATACTGGATAATACTGGCTGCTCTCTGTCTAGCGCTTGTAATTCGGCGCTCTACTCTAGATTCACTGATGTGATCTCTTCACTGACACGTCACATGACGTGCTGCTTTTATTGCGGGGACACCACAGCGCCTACTGATAAAAAACGTAACGCAGGAGTATCTTTAACAAGCATTTTCAATGCAATAGGTTTTGCTTTTGCGAGCGTTTAAGCGATTGGCATTGTAAATGACAATGCCTTTTATTTATGTGTTTTAAACCAAACACATATTTAAAAGGCATTGTTATTTTTAATGCCAATAGCTCAACCTCTCGCAAATGCGAGAGCACTTTAATGTTGGCCGCGCCCATTTATTTAGACGCTGCTCACGGTATTCAGGTTATGAGCAGCGTCTAAACAAAGGGGCACAGACAATATTCAAGTGAAAGCGCATATGGTGCCGCTTTCACACAAAGTTAAAATAAATTAATTAAGAAACATTGCGCGCCTCCGCTGAAGTGAAAGTGGCCCGCGCTATTAATTAAGAAAATAAATAAGCGCGGCCGCTAATGTGAAAGCGGCCGCCTGTAAAATAATTAATTAAATAAGCGCGGCCGCTAAACTGAAAGCGGACCGCGCCGTAAATTAAATAAGTGAATATGTGCAACCGCTATAGTTAAAGGGGGCCGCTATAGTTAAAGCGGACCGCGCGTAGTAATTTAAATATAGTAGCAGGCCTGCTGGATGTCGTGTGTGGAACAAGGGAAGAGCATTAAGGAAAATAGTGCTTACCAACTTATAAAGCAGAGCATGTAACCACACCAGTAAAAGGTCCAGTCCTTATGGGCGGTAACTAAAGGAGACAAGGCGGTATCAAGGAGGGACTAGCAAGCGTCATAATGAATCGGAAGCTAGCGTTCACGAAGGACAATGGCGCAAGCCAATTAAAAATATGGGCGGAGAGTGGGCCTGGCTTCTAGTGCATACCCTACTACAGCATGCCTTGCAGAGCAAGCAGCGCATGAGCGCTGCCACTAGGTTCGACCTAAAAACTGGGGGAAAGTTAATTGCTGCCTAAACTTACTTTAAGAGGTAGGAAACTAATAATTACATAACATTTTGCTAACAAATCGAGTGTGTTGGCATGTATATCACTCTTAAGAAGTTTTAAAACACGAGGAGTTAATGTGCTTTCCCCAAATTGTAATTTTTTATTCCTAAGAAACATATTGACATGGTCTGACTTCCTGAAATCGTGGCCTGGAACTGGTGGAAAACGGCATACTTGCCTTTGGAGATTCTGTTCCTGCTGGGAATCCTATTTATGAATATGTCATAGCCAAGCAGATCACGTGATTCCTCTCCCTTTCAATTGTGCAGACACTGTGTGTAACAAATGAGAAGAAATTAAATGTGTGCATTATAACACTTGGAAACATAATTGATATTAGATGATAGATAAATAATGACGTCAAATTGAGTTCTAAGCGCAATTTGCATTGAGGAGTTGAGCCTCGTAGGTTGAGCATAGCGCGAATATTTAGCAGGTAAATTGCATTCAGTTCTAAAGATTGATGATGCATACAGAAGTGAGGAGATAGTTTTGTTGTTTAAATCATTTAATGATTGCCTATCACTTTTCTGTGGTAAGTCTTGGCGAACCTTTTAACAGCTTTAGTGACCATAACTGCTTTTACATTCTTTGAGGCGATACGATGAGGCCAAGTTAGAGATTAATCAATGTTTACTTCCAAATACTCTTAGTTGTTTACCTTCCCAATTACTTGGTTTCCAATCATCCTTGTCTTTTGTCTACAGCGCTTTCCAAAACACATTACCTCCATTTTTGAACTGTTGATTGAGTGGCCATTTAGTGAATTATTGGTATATAATCTCATTAATTGATGTTGTATACCTTTGAGGTCATTGAAAATATATTCAGCTCATCTGCACAAACTAGAATCGTGATGGGGAACTCCCCCAGTTTCGGTGATAGCCCCTCTGTTGGGCTGAGGTGTTCGGAGAGATCAGAGATATAAAGCAAGAATAAAAGAGGTGCCAAGATACAGCCCTGTTTGAAGTGATTCAAAGTTAGCATTTTAGATGAAAGGGAATTTCCTCTGGAAAGCCTAATTCTTAACCAAGTTTCTCGACGTAGTAGTATAATAAAGTGAAGCAGTGATTGGTTAATGCCCCATGACCTCAACTTATTCCACATGCGATTTGAGTCCACCTTGTCAAATGCCCTGCTGTAGTCTTTATAGCAGACATGTAATGTTAAATGCATGTCAACTGCCTTCTGGGTTAAAAGTGTCAATGCTACTATGTTATCGAATGTCTAACAGCCACCCCGGAAGCCTGTTTGATTTAGTGGTATCAAGTTCTTTTCTTTACCCATGCCTCATGTTTGCTGAGTACATTTTTATCATCTCTATTGAGTTGTATGCGCACACATGATCTGTATTACAGAAGGGGCCACACAAATATCAGAGGCACTTTCTGTAAGACTAAAAATATTAGGCAGGAAATCTCTTCACACTCCCCTGACTATGAAACCTCTTTCAAGCACACCTCAGGCTGGAGGCGAACTAACCAAAGTTTCCGTGTGTTCTGAGTCCTTGCTCATCCACTCTGATTTTGATGAGGATCTGGCTGACTTTGATTTCTTTTCCCATCAGTCCAGCTTCCTCAGATACTCATACACCTGAGACTACTTCTGTGTTCATCCTGAGTGAGGGTCGCCGACTGTCTCTGCTCTGCACAGACATTCCTCACATCAAGGCTTTTAATTCATCCTCTCAACAACGCAACGCTAAGGATTACAGGCAGAGAAATCTGCACTATTCTGCCCGTTATGCACTAACATTTGACCTAGTACAAGAGCGCCAAGTCAAAGTCTGCCAATGAATCAGAGACGAGAACATCATCAGTGCAGAATGTGCAGTAGCACCAAGTCTCATGGGTTTACAGGGCTCATTGCACCCATTTTCATCTGTCTTTCACTACCCGACATGTGTAGTTTGGCCCATTTTGGCTGCTTACATTATGGCTCATGGCACCCTCACTACAACACTGCCATGAAGCAAGAGTGATGTAGAGCAGTAGTTCTTAACATTTGGACTGCTGTGGAACCCCACTTAATCATTATTGGAATCTGGCAAACCCCTGACTGAGTTATTACTGGAATCCCGAGACCTCAGCCTGAGCGTTTTAGATGAATTGAACCACAAAACAATGCAAACAAAATACAGGAATAATCATTAATCAAACAAATACATAAATGAAGAAATATTTCATTTAATTCACAAACAGATATAAAAAAAATCTCATGTTTTATTTTAATGGGACGGTTGGAGCTTTTCTAAATTCAATTTAGGCCGTTCATCAGCCATACTGTATTCTGTTTGATGCACTTGCACTGCTCCCACAAATCAATCTGAGGATACTAACTTAGGGGCCGATTACGATGGCGGTCGGTGTCAGTACCGCAGTGCCGACGGTGCGGAAAAATGCCTCTTACCGCCCGCCAGCAGCGGTCCTCACGGCCGCCATATTATGAAGGGCAAATATGGCCCATTTCCCGACCTCCGCGGTGCAACGCCGACCGCCATGAAATTGCGCCCGCCACCGCGCCGGTGTGAGCCAATGGAGACTCACCGCCGTGCGGAATGACGTCCCGTCCGCTCAACAAATTAGGATGCGCCAAACAACCCGTCGAACCGCAGGGAGAAACCGCCCATCCAGACACGGCGGAATCTCGACAGCGGAGCGTGAAACGAGACTCCGGAGCCCTCCACTCGGAGCCGAATGCCATGGATCCAGCACTACACGTCCTCCCGGTGCTGTACGTGATACATCACCAGGCCAACATCGCCCGCCGCGGACGCCGCCGCAGGTACGTAAACAAAACACAATACAGCACAAAACAGAACACAAATTCCACGGGCTGAAACAGGGCACCTGGCCACACCAGACACACTGGTGTGGACAGGAACACATCCATCAGTGTACCCACACATGTCTCAGCTGGCACCAATTCACACCCTGCATCAAGCCCACCAAAGTACCGCGAACATAATGTAATGTGTAGCTGACGACACCGCAGAGGTGAGCATGCGGGAAATCCATCGCACAAAGCAGAATGCATGTACAGCAACGGACAGGCCAGAAAGACCCCAGGCCACCACCACCACCCACCACCCACAGCTCCACCGCACACAGCAAGAAACATGCCAATCCCCCCTGTGCACCCCCATGTCCAACACCAAGCGACCTAAATCCACACCCAGCAGCACACAACTAACACCTAGGGAGACAGACACAGCAGCATTTGGTGTAGATTAACACACAGCACAGAGGCACAGGCCCAGGGCAACACACACACACACCACAACACCACATACATGGCAAGAAAGCAGAAGACAAGCACAAAATGAACATACACACAAGGAACATACAGACTACTGGACACACACCCTGCCAACTCACACAGACATACCCCACACCGACACACAGCCACATACACAGACTACATGCCACCAGCAATGGAGCACAACATAGAGGAAAGCATGAATGATGTGCACACAAATGGGAGGGCAAGGAGACAACCAACAACCAGGTGAACAGACACATGCAGGACAAGGAACCCAGAACAACATCCACACCCCATCCAAGCACATGGCTGGCACAGTGAGTGAAGTCAAACAACAGTCACCTCAGTGCAACAACTCAGGGAGACAGCAAGGTAACCCATGCATAGGGACAGGGATGAAAGGAAGGACCTCAAGTCAAACAGAGAACAGCAAGTACACATGAGTATCACACAGGGCACATTGGCACACTCAATGACTGCCAAACACAAGTAGGAGTCCCCAAACATACCCCCTCATATCTGCAGCACACAATCCCAATGCCAGACACACAGAAGGGCCTACATAATGTCCAGACAAGATACAAACAAACAATCAAACCCCCTGGGGGCATCCACAAACATCACACACACACAGGGATTACAGTACCAACGTCTGCACCAAAACAAAAATGGCAAACACAATTCTAAACAGAAACACATACAGAACCACAAAAATAACACACAGCACCTGTGCAGCCAAACTAGGGGAAGGCAATGGGAGCACACACACAACAGGAGTGCACCACCTCATCAGTCAGGAAAAATGCATGGGCTACATACCACAACACAGACAAGAAGTGCACCATCACAGAACAACACAGACACATCAAACACACGCACAACACCACAAAACACATAGCAAACACAGCAGTACATCAGGGGATGTATACTAGGACAGCACAAGGCAACATACACCCACAGCACTGAATGCACAACAAGCAGTGTGTGCACACAAACACACAACAGTCCCACACAGCCATGAGTCACACACCAGTAACACACACATCAACACACACGACAAAGCCACAACCAACACACCGTACAACCCTTGACCACCCAAATGCACACCATGCAAGTAACCGTTGTGACTAGGATGACTGCCCATCACAACATGACTACACATCTACACTGCTAGGCATACATGAAAGCAAGAACGCACATACATGTTGAGCCTGGTCAGCCTGCCTGCAATCCCGTGTATATGACCCCTCTATGTGTTTGCAGTGCCCACATACCAGGATGCAGTAAAACATAGCCAACAGCAACAAGGAAGGAACATGAGTCTGGTATGTCACCGAAAACAACATCAATGACCCCACAAGTATCTGAGTTATGAAGAACTGAAGTCCCCGTCACCCCTGTAAAATAAATGATAAGTCAAACAAGCCAGTGGCACAGTTGAAGTGGCACACAGAGCATGTGGCACAGTAAATGTTAGACATACAGGAAAAGCCTAATCCAGTAAGGACAATGACACAACTGACAACATGAGCAACTGTTTTTATTCACAAATAGCACTGATAGGCAACAATATCAGACAGGACCAAGGCACAAGATGCAGAGCCTGAACATGAGAAGCTGCACAGGCAGGGGGCAAACTGCAAGGCCAGTGGCCAGTCCAAGGTGCTGACAGAGACAATGAGAAGCTGCACAGGCAGGGGGCAAACTGCAAGGCCAGTGGCCAGTCCAAGGTGCTGACAGAGACAATGAGAAGCTGCACAGGCAGGGGCAAACTGCAAGGCCAGTGGCCAGTCCAAGGTGCTGACAGAGACAATGAGAAGCTGCACAGGCAGGGGGCAAACTGCAGGGCCAGTGGCCAGTCCAAGGTGCTGACAGAGACAATGAGAAGCTGCACAGGCAGGGGGCAAACTGCAAGGCCAGTGGCCAGTCCAAGGTGCTGACAGAGACAATGAGAAGCTGCACAGGGAATGTGTGTCACCAAACTCCGCCATGGTCAGCAACACAGTCTGGTGTGACACGATGGGCAGCACAGGTACCGGTGTGGGAGAGACAGGTCTGTGACATTGATCAACATTCAGACCTGGCTGTCAGTCTGACTGGGAGCTGACTGTGTGTCGGGCACAGTTGGACCACTTGACTGGGGAGTGAGACGCCCAGCTGAGGAAGAGCTATCAGTGGCCTTGGACGCTGGAGGGCTGCTTGGACCAGGTGGTGTAGTGGCACGTGGAGGTGGACTCAGGCCGACGTGGGACACAGTGTGGGAGGGAGACAGTGGAGGGGTGCCTTTCCACTTCTTGGGGATTCTAAATGGCTTGCCTGTCTTCGTATCAATGGGAAGTGGTGTGGACACAAACGGCACACTCAGCACCAAGGCTGCCGCAGGTGCACACGCTGGACCTCCCTTTGGGGATGTGCTGGATCCAGAAGGACGCTTAGCCTGGCATTGCCTCTGCCCCTCCATCCCCTCTTTACCCTGTGTGCCCCCTACAGTGCCCTCCTGTCCCTGCTTCACTGGACTTGGAATGGGAGTAGAGGTAGTTGGTGAAACAGCCTTGGATACCTTACTATGTGTAGCCTTGCCAGGCCCCACCTTCACAGTGGGCATGGAGAGTGTCTGCATGCCTTTGCGAGACGTTTTTGGGACCACAGAGTCTGTGGCCAGGGATTGCTCTGAGGCTTGTGACCCTGAGTACTTCCTCCTTGAAACATGTGCCTTTGCAACGCCTGACGGACTCTTCCCTTTGCGCTCTGGGGTTGTATTTCTCTTTGTAGGGGAAGGTGTCTGTGACCTTGACCGCTTGGGCTGCTGCTGCTGTGTGCTACGTGTGCAGTATCGTGACGTTGAGGTGTGTGAAGCGTGGTCAAAGTCGTCAGACGTAGCCACTGGCATGGGGGTGGCCAAAGGGACTGGAATTGGACTACGAGATTGAGCCAGTTGAAGTGCAGCCGCCATTGTGGAGGACATTGTCTGGACAGTGTGGTGCAGCCCACCCACGTCTGAATGGATGCCCTCCATGAAAGCTAACACATGTGCCAATTTGCGGTCGTGGTCTGACAATGCATTGAGGAGCCCTGTCTGCCCCACACACAGCTGGCGCATAAGGTCCACACACTCTGCACTGATGGCAGCAGGGGGCACAGGGGCAGGGGCAGCGGTGCCTGGAATGAAGGACACTCTACCCCTCTTTGTGGTGCGAACACGGGCAGCAACAGAGGAAGTGGCTGGGAGGGTGGGCACTGCACGCTGTGTGCTGGAAGATGTAGCAGACTCTCCGTTCCCTGTGTCCTCCAAGATGTCTGCACCACCGCCGTCATCAGATGATGTTGAACTTTGCGTCTCGGGCTGTGATTCCTCCAGCATACTCCTATCCCCCTCCGAGGCGCTGGTCACATCTGTGTCACTGGGATCCTGTGCAGCTGTTGTGCTTGTCCGTCCCCTGTCCCTCCGTGCCCACGGGAGATGCTGCATAACAGAGAGACATGTAGGGTCAGCAAAGTGACAGCAACAGGACAAACATATTCAAGCAAAGCAACACTGAGGATGACAAAGTCTACATGTTGCAGGCCACCCCGTGCATTCACACCATGCAGACACACATCACTACCTCAAACAGTGCGTACAAATATCTAAACACGGCACGGCTGAGCCATGTGATGGGCAGACAGCACAACATCATGCATGTTGGGGCGTACAAACACTAACACCAATGGACCAGGCCTGCAGCACACCACCCACAATGCCATTGAAATTCCCAGGACTGCAAAACATCAGTAAGTGCATGTATGTAATATCCGTGACTGCCACACCCAGCACAGGGGCCACTTACAACCCACTGCATCACAGTAACCACATCACGTACACCAGCGCAGGTACAGGCATGGTAAACATGCAGACACTCACAGACAAAATCAACCTTCACAGAATACTCACCCCTAGCTTGCTGTTGATGCTCCTTCAAACGTGTGTCCAGCTCAGGCTGTGTCACAGCCAAGATGCGGCACATCAGTGGTGTCAAGCTTCGTCGTGACAACCTGCCACTGCGAGGAGTATCCCCAGTGTCATCTCGGCAACGTTCTTTGCCAGTCGTGATATGTCGTCCCACCTCTTGTGGCAGTGGGTGCGCCGGCGGTTCGACACTCCCAGAGCCCGCACCTTGGTTGCAATGGACCTCCACACGGCCTTACGCTGGTGTACCTTGAGCTGCAGGTGTGGGAGACAAGAGGGGAAAACATCAGTGACACACTCTCATGGTAAAACCTCTCCCTCTGAACAGTGGCATGACACAGACTCATCTCCACACGGCAGATATGGGTCATTGATGTACACTCATGCGAACCACACACGTATCACACTCTGTACAGTCAGTGATGTGTCCTTGTCACATTGGGCGTGGACAGTCCATGCCAGGTAGAATCACACAGAGATGGACAACGAGGACCCACACAAACAGTCACATGAACAATAACTGTCCAGAAACATGCATCACCAGATAGCTGTCACACCATATGGATGTGTACACAACACATGTCCATCCACCCTTCATGTCCATGCATTTAATGTGTGGGTTGCATACACCCCTTAACAACTAGGAAACAGCATGTCAGCCAGTGCATTACACAACCCCACACTCTCAGGCACATGCACCATCTGATCAACTACATGTGTGCCCCCTTGCACTCACACCCCCACTGTTGGAGACTTACCACAACATTTGGGCCACCATATAGCCGTGGGTACTGTGTCAGCACCTCGTCCACCAGGACATCCAGCTCCTCGCTTGTAAATGGACTGGCACGGATCTTCTCCGTCCTAGCCATCACTGTGGACATGAGACGTCAGCGGCGGCAGTGGGCGGTGAGGGTCTCAGGCAGCAGTCCCTGGAGGCAGCAGCAGGTGAGGGGTCTCAGGCAGCAGTCCCTGGAGGCAGCAGCAGGTGAGGGGTCCCAGGCAGCAGTCCCTGGAGGCAGCAGCAGGTGAGGGGTCTCAGGCAGCAGTCCCTGGAGGCAGCAGCAGGTGAGGGGTCCCAGGCAGCAGTCCCTGGAGGCAGCAGCAGGTGAGGGGTCCCAGGCAGCAGTCCCTGGAGGCAGCAGCAGTTGAGGGGTCCCAGGCAGCAGGCTCTGTGAGCAGTGGAAATGTGGTGCTCCCTTCCACACATATATAGGGCCCTGGAGTCGTTTCAGTGGTCATAGTCTTCTGCCATTGGTGTTCCAGGTCAGCCTTTTTCAAAAGCATCCAATGACCGCCTCCGCGGGGGCGGAGCACGCCCACCGCAATATTAGAATCTGCATCATGCCACCGCGATAGCGGTCCCCATTGGCTGCAAGGGCATGGTTCATGGCGGTGTCACACCGCGGGGTCCTGGCCGGCGCTACCGCGGTGTGCATCTTACAAATGCATCGTATCTCCGCATCCGCTGGGGTGGAGCACGCCCACCGCGATTTTTGAATCTGCATCATGCCACCGCGATAGCGGTCCCCATTGGCTGCAAGGGCATGGTTCATGGCGGTGTCACACCGCGGGGTCCTGGCCGGCGCTACCGCGGTGGTGCATCTTACAAATGCATCCTATCTCCGCATCCGCTGGGGCGGAGCACGCCCACCGCGATTTTGAATCTGCATCATGCCACCGCGATAGCGGTCCCCATTGGCTGCAAGGGCATGGTTCATGGCGGTGTCACACCGCGGGGTCCTGGCCGGCGCTACCGCGGTGGTGCATCTTACAAATGCATCCTATCTCCGCATCCGCTGGGGCGGAGCACGCCCACCGCGATTTTGAATCTGCATCATGCCACCGCGATAAGCGGTCCCCATTGGCTGCAAGGGCATGGTTCATGGCGGTGTCACACCGCGGGGTCCTGGCCGGCGCTACCGCTGTTTGATTGCCATAGAGTGACATGGGTGACCGGGATGTGGCTGGTGGAGCATGACAAACGCCATCTGCAGCTATGTGGAGGGCATTCACTGACACCAATGTGTCATGTGCAGCACATGACACACTTGCGTCAGTGGTGGGCATCGACACAGGTACAAATGGTGGTTGGCATGCTCCGCCACCCAATTCACGGACAGTATGTGCGTCCGCCATGGGGAATATGCAGCACAACATCGTACACTCTGTGTGTCATTGTGTTTATGGGGCACGTTTGAGGCACCTACGGACAGTTCTTGTTGTGTGTGGATCAATGGGCATTACTGTGCTACACACAGTGGATAAGTACAGTGGCACATGGCACTGGATAACATTGATATGGTCTCCTGTCACAAATGTCAGCCACTGTGTAACGTCTCACACCAAATGGAACACTGTACTCCATCATGTTGATCAATATTTACACACAATGTCGTATCTGCCACCCATGCTGACCACTATCTCACACCTGAGCCCATGTGTTACACTGAAAACCCAGATGAACTCCTTCATTCAGCATGACTGTCATCATTGGAAACAGATGTCACCCTGTTGTGTTATTGCTAGGACCAATTACATGCCGCATGTTATGTCTTTGTACACACTGGCAACTCCTGCAGTGTATGTCCACATGTACAGGGGGGCTCGACCCGCTAAAGCATGACGAGTACTTCAGCACCACACCTGGCATCCGTTGCATTATTATTGTTTGTCACTTGGTTAGACGGCCAGAGCAGATGTCTTTGCTACATGTCTGCCACCTGTAACCACAGGGACCTATGTGGTAGTGTCAGGTCTGTGCTCATGTTGTTTGGACTGTTGCATGTGAATCAGTGACATGTACATTTCAACAATGGTGCTTAGCTACACTATGTTTTTGAGTGTTGTGCTGTGTCCCGGTGCTACTCACCTGCCACCAGTGCATGTCCATTGTTCACATCAGGAATGTAGCGTTGGCAGATGGACTGCATGCACGGTTGTGGATTGTGCTAACTGTATGGAATATAGTATGCGACATTTGTCCACAGGCTATGGGTGTCCAGTTTTGCCCGTGCAATGTGTGTGCACTGATTAGCGGGAATTGTCTGCAATGTTGGATGGTCAGCACAAGTGGCACACGTGTGCAGTGTGTTGCCACCAACACTAGTGTATGTGCATGCTATGGGGTGCTAGCCATACTTGCTCACCATCTATTCCAGCACTGTGTGGGTGGATCACATCTGCTGGTGTATCAGGATGGTGTGGGCACCCAAGACAGGTGAGATGTACCTTGACTGTTGTGCCTGTGACACTCATCCAACTCTGACATTTGGTCAATGTGAGGTACCAGTGTCCCACTACCCATGCACAGCCAGCATGTTTGTTAGATGTGGGATGTTGATTGTATGCTGTGTTGGGCCTGACAGCCTGTGTGGAATGAGGGTCAGGATGCATGTCCTTTGGGACATGTGGTGTAAAATTACATCCACTGGTGTCAGGTGTCTGAGCCAGTAGTCCATATGTCATGCATACAGTATGTTCATGCGTGGTCTTGTTGGCATACTGGCTTGGCGTTGTCCATGTAGTGTTGTATGTTTGTGTTGTGGCACTGTTGTGTCTTGAAACAGCTGGATGTGTATCACCAAGGTATGTGTTGTGGTGCACATGTGTCCTTGGGCAGTCCCTCCTTGATGCTGCATGTAAATGTCCAAAATGGGGGAAGATTAAGGGTGCATACAGGCCCTGCTGATCACGTCCCTCATCTATTGTTAATGTGTGCCACATTGGCTATCTGTGTGCTTGTAGAGAGTATTGGGCAGTGGGGTAATGGTGGCCTGTTACAGTGGTACACATACTCTGCACAGGCGTGACATCATCTGTCACTGTCCGACTTTGTATTCAAGTCAGCAGCAGATATGGCCTGTGTACTGATGACATTGGCACATGTATGGGTTTGGGATGTGAATGTCATTGAATTTGAGTGTGTTCGAAGTGGCACTGAGTACAAAGACAATCCCAATGATCCATCCACATTGTGTTGTTGATGTGTCCCCTGCAATTATTGTCCAAGGAGGTGTGGCAGGTACAGCAGCAACGTGGAAGCCAGCAGTGTCTCTGCTTCACACATGTCCTGTGTCATGTACACCCAAGGCTGAGTCCACCTCAGCTCGATATGTGACTCTTGGCATTCACATAGACAATGTTCGTATTGTGTCCACTGACTGTGCACATCCATGACAGTTGTACAATTAATCTGTCTCATGTTGGGACAACACTGAATTGCACTGTGTGCTTTCAGGGATGACAGTCAATGTTAGCGCCGTGACAGGACAGACTTTATGAATTTGTGCACATCCTAATTTATGTTGCTATGACGTGTCCCCTTTCATCTCACCTAGGAGGCGACCTAATGTGTTTCGTACCTTCACCCTGCTGGCTAACATGGAGGATACCGACATCATAAGGCGATTCCGTCTGGATCGGACAAACCTCCTGGAACTTTGTGCACTATTGGAGCCACACCTGCTTCCACGCAGGACATACCCAACAGCACTCACGCCAACGGCAAAGGTGATGGCATTCCTACATTTCGTGGCTACGGGATCCTTCCAGCAAACTGTGGGCATTGCAGGGGGATGTCCCAACCAACATTCAGCATGGTGCTACGTGATGTCCTGTTGGCTATGATGCAACACAGGGACCAATTCATACATTTCCCCAGGCGGCATGAGTTGGCGGATGTGAAGGGCGAATTTTATGCACTTGGACACGTTCCTAATGTAGTTGGTGCAATAGATGCACACATGTTTCCCTGATTCCACCCCAAGCACGGGAGCATATTTACCGAAATAGGAAACATTATCATTCCATCAATGTGCAGGTGGTGTGCCAGGCAGATATGGTCATCTCACACGTCTGTGCAAAGTTTCCAGGATCAGCCCACAATTCACACATAATGCGCAACAGCATTTTACCACAGCTGATGGCCAATCTGGCACCGGAGCGGGCATGGATTGTGGGTGAGTACAAAGGGTCGAGTCGTGTGCTGTTTGTGTGCCATGCTGTCCTCGGACACATGTCAGACACTCAATCTGTATGTGTCTTTCACACTTAGGTGACTCTGCATATCCCAACGGACCTTGGTTGCTGAGTCCACTTCGCAATCCCAGGACACCAGCTGAAGTGCGCTACAACAATGCCCATGGGAGAACACGTCGGGTCATTGAGCGAACATTTGGACTCCTGAAATCGCCTTTTCGATGCCTCGACAAGACCGGAGGGGCTCTGCAGTACTCACCCGTCATGCTGCATGCTACACAACCTGGCCGTGCGGAAGGGGATCCCCAGGATGATGATGACCAGCCACAGCCCCCACCTGCAAACACCCAAACGTCAAGTGACGAGGATAGTGGAGAGGAGGAAGGTGTTGGACAGCGTCAGCAGCTCATCAACAACTACTTCACTTGATGGTCAGTGGCAATGTCAATACTGGCTGTTGTCTGATGATGTTGTGCTTGGTGAATATGTGTATGTGAGTTTTGTGACTACAGCATGTTGCAGAGTCAGTGCTGGCTGCAGGTGTGTATGGCAATGGATCTTTTGACACAGCTACTTGATGTCTATGTTGGTACAGTTGCTCCTTGTGACATGTGCAGATTGTCGTACCTTGATGTGCTGTGTTGTGAGATGGTTGTTAGTCCGCCACCTGAGTAGCAACTGATGTTCTGTTGTGTTTTCCTAGGTCCCTTCAGCCTCTACTTGCCTGCGGAGTATCCCTGCTCCTGTGACATTGTAATCATGGGTGTGAGTTAACATACTGTGATGAACATGGAACAGTGACAACTACATTGGTGCGTTATTAGTGTTTATTTACAGTGGATACATGTGATGTAGATGTGGATATTGACAGATTTGTGAATGGTGAATAACAGATTTGTCAGTGATGGTAGATGAGACAATAGAGTATACACTAGATCAGTATGGCAACACAGTCCAACAGTCATTTGCCATTCCCACGCCATTGTGTGTGGTGACAGTCTGCAGGGTACACAGCAGGGTGTAGAGGGGTGCCATCATGGCTGGCTACTTGACTGGCTTTTGCCAGGTGCTTTGCCACGGGATGCTCCCAATGATTTTTCGGGCGGCCCCTTGCTCTTTTGGCAGGGGGGACACAGGTGCATGGCCAGTGGTGTCTGATGAGTCCCCATGCTCGCTGGACGCAGGGGAGGGTGGGGGTCTGTCATCCTGCGGCACAACGGAGGGAGCTGTAGGTGTTGGCGGTGCCGCATGCCTGTCCCTGAGGACCCCCACTAGCTGGCCCAGGAGATCCCTGATTTGGCCCATGCAGGCCACGAGTTGGCCCATGCGGTTGTCAATTGAGCGCAGCATCTGTTTTTGCTCACGGGCATCCTGCTGAGCCTGCCTCAACTGTCCCTGGGCGTGTTCATAGGCCCCCACAACTCTGTGAATGTGTTCCAGTGATTCAGTGGCAGGGTCTTCTTCCCTTTGGGTCAGCCTTGTCCTCACACCTGGCCTGCTGTCACGGCCCTGTTGCCTCCCTCCTGTGGGCACCGGCCTACTCTCCCGTACCTCCGCAGTTGTTGTGGTCTGGTTGGCCTGTGGAGCAGGGCGAGTGTTGCAGGCAGCAGTGGTAGTGGTTGTGGTGGTGGAGGTGGTGGTGGTGGCACAGGTCGTTGCAGCAGGGCTCTGCGTTGATGTTGTTGCTGAGGGTGGTGGGGCTGTGGGGTCCTGGGACACATTACGCCCTGCCACACCAGATGGTCCGGGTTGGTCCTCCTCCTCCTCATTATCCAGGGAGTCTGCATCCGAGGGGAGATGTCCGGGAGCTGGTGACTGGCTGTGCTGGTTGAGGTTGTCGTCCTCTGCAGTCAGTTGTTGGTCACCTGTGGGACAGGAAGTAGATGGTAATTGCCTTACACACCTCAGGGTTGCTGTGTTTGATGTCTCTTATTTACATGTTATGCTACACACAGTTGCCTTTTTCACACATTGTATGTCTGCACAGTGATGTGCCTCATGCCATGAAGTGGAGTTACATTCATCATTTCACAATGGTGTGACCTGTGATTGGTTAGCATGCCACACGTCTAGTATTGGTGATATCAATGTGAGGTTGTCATCTGACAACTGGCATGACTACAAGTTGATGTTCAGCATCTTTGCTGATCACTCTGCCTGGCAGACATTACCTGTGTGCATGGACTAGCCATTGTCATCACATGCATACCGTTGACATGTCCTGTGCTTGTATTTCTTTATACAGCAGACCATGCTAGTTTGGTTTTCCCATGGTCCTTCATAATCAGCTCCCATGTACGCTACAGAGGGAAGTTTGGGTGATGCATGTCAGAGGCCCGTTTACTTGGACATATTTGTTGAGAGTCACAGTTCTGTTTCTGTCACAGTTACGTACGCTGAGCTGTCTGCATCCTGTCAATGGCTGTGCTTTACTTTTCTATTTTTGGGTGAAGTTGAGCCTCATGTTGTCATGTCTCCCAATGCTTTTGTTGAGTGATGGTGGTGTACATGCACTGTCTGATTACCTGTGCAGTGTCACTTTGGTTTTTACTTACAGACACATGCTTCTGGGTGGGGTGCTCCATCCTGCTGAGGGGTGGGAGAGGGGGCCTGTTGGGAGTTGTAGTGCTGCCTCCAGATACACATTCCCCATCCCTGTGAAGATGGCTACCTACCTGTTAGGTGGTGGGGGTGCGTTCAATGGCTGACACATGCTTCTGGGTGGGGTGCTCCATCCTGCTGAGGGGTGGGAGAGGGGGCCTGTTGGGAGTTGTAGTGCTGCCTCCAGATACACATTCCCCATCCCTGTGAAGATGGCTACCTACCTGTTAGGTGGTGGGGTGCATTCAATGGCTGACACATGCTTCTGGGTGGGGTGCTCCATCCTGCTGAGGGGTGGGAGAGGGGGCCTGTTGGGAGTTGTAGTGCTGCCTCCAGATACACATTCCCCATCCCTGTGAAGATGGCTACCTACCTGTTAGGTGGTGGGGGTGCATTCAATGGCTGACACATGCTTCTGGGTGGGGTGCTCCATCCTGCTGAGGGGTGGGAGAGGGGGCCTGTTGGGAGTTGTAGTGCTGCCTCCAGATACACATTCCCCATCCCTGTGAAGATGGCTACCTACCTGTTAGGTGGTGGGGGTGCGTTCAATGGCTGACACATGCTTCTGGGTGGGGTGTTCCATCCTGCTGAGGGGTGGGAGAGGGGGGCCTGTTGCGAGTTGTAGTGCTGCCTCCAGATACACATTCCCCATCCCTGTGAAGATGGCTACCTACCTGTTAGGTGGTGGGGGTGCATTCAATGGCTGACACATGCTTCTGGGTGGGGTGCTCCATCCTGCTGAGGGGTGGGAGAGGGGGCCTGTTGGGAGTTGTAGTGCTGCCTCCAGATACACATTCCCCATCCCTGTGAAGATGGCTACCTACCTGTTAGGTGGTGGAGGTGCATTCAATGGCTGACACATGCTTCTGGGTGGGGTGCTCCATCCTGCTGAGGGGTGGGAGAGGGGGCCTGTTGGGAGTTGTAGTGCTGCCTCCAGATACACATTCCCCATCCCTGTGAAGATGGCTACCTACCTGTTAGGTGGTGGGGGTGCGTTCAATGGCTGACACATGCTTCTGGGTGGGGTGCTCCATCCTGCTGAGGGGTGGGAGAGGGGGCCTGTTGGGAGTTGTAGTGCTGCCTCCAGATACACATTCCCCATCCCTGTGAAGATGGCTACCTACCTGTTAGGTGGTGGGGGTGCGTTCAATGGCTGACACATGCTTCTGGGTGTGGTGCTCCATCCTGCTGAGGGGTGGGAGAGGGGGCCTGTTGGGAGTTGTAGTGCTGCCTCCAGATACACATTCCCCATCCCTGTGAAGATGGCTACCTACCTGTTAGGTGGTGGGGGTGCATTCAATGGCTGACACATGCTTCTGGGTGGGGTGCTCCATCCTGCTGAGGGGTGGGAGAGGGGGCCTGTTGGGAGTTGTAGTACTTTTTGTCTGTACACATGCATCCCAGTTGGTTTTGTTTAGCTTTGTGCTTTTTCAGGTTTAGTGGTGCTTACATCTGTGTGACCTGTTTTGGGTATTGTGGGTCAGACGAATGTCCTTTGGCCTAGGGGTTGTAGGTTTGAATTTGTGCAAGACGGTACATGGCAATGTGATGATATACATTGGTTTGTACTTACCAGCTTCCAGTCCCCGCGGATTCCTTCAAGACTCTCTGGATGTAGGATTCCAAGGACCTTCTCCTCCCACGGACTGTATGGTTTGGGTGGGATGGGAGTGCCTCCACCAGTCCCGTCAGCCAGCTGACGGTTCTTGGCCCTCTTCCTCTTCACCACGGTCTTCAGGTCATGCCACCGCTTCTGTATTTCCTGCTTGTTGCGGGGGTGGTCCCTACTGCATTGACCTTATTGACTATCCTCACCCACATTTGGGTTCTTGTGTCTAATGGGGTGTGTTGGACCATGTTGCCATAGAGTTGTGGTTCAACTCTTATTATCTCATCTACCATGACTGCAAGCTCTGCATCAGTGAATTTTGGCATTTTGTGTGGTGCCATGGTGTGTGCTGTGCAGATGTTCTGTGGTGCAGTTGTGTGGGTGTTGTGGGTGGTGTAGGTGGTGTGTGTGTTGTGGTGGTGCTGTGTGCAGGTTTGCCTCTCCTTTGTTCTCTGGGGTTGGGACCTTCAGTTGTGGAGTGTAGCAAAGGATTGTGGTCAGGGAGGGGCTAGTTTTATGCTCGGCTATGGGGGTGTGGCAAGCTGGTATGTTGCTGTCAGGTGTGTTGTGTGTGTTGTCCTGTGATTGGTTATTTTGAACTTTCTGGGGCTGTTGTCATTGGGCACTTTTGGTTTGTGTTGGGACAGGTCTACTTCAGTGTGTGCATTGTTTGGTTTTTTTTCGGTTTTTTTCAACGTCCGCCATTTTTTTTGCGGTTCCTCCGCAGCGGTTCCTCGGCAGCGGTGGCTATGCTGCAGCCCTTCCGCCGCCTATCGGATTCATCGCTGTTCACGCACGATGCGGTCGGATTCACAGGTGGGTACCATGGTGGTGGCGGGGATGTCATAATGTCACGGGCGGTTACTCCGTGTGCATGGCGGCGGTTCTTGGCGTTTCCGCTGTGTATCCGGCCGTTGCGGTCGGATTTTCAGCTGGTCCGGCGTGTGCGGGCGGTTTTTCATTGTCTCCCGACGCCGCGGACGGATTATTGTGGCGGTTCATCGTAATGTGTCCGGCGTTTTTCCCGGTGGCCATGCGGGCGGTTTTTTGCCGCTACCATGGCGGTCGGTATGTTTTTCCGACCGCCATCGTAATCGACCCCTTAATGTTTAGCATCCTGTTTCAGATTCATTCATATTTACAGAACGCTTTAAAGTTTTCAATTTTCAATTTTGTTTTTTTATTTATACGCAGTTTATTAATCTTAATATTATTTACTTTTCGAAGCAGTCGCTGCCCCCCTGAGTAGGCTTCGTGGACACCCAGGGGTCCCTAGACCACAGGTTAAGAAGCAATAGTGTAGAGATTTTAAGTGTGATTTAAATTTTCTATAAGTAATTGGAGCTTTTCTGTGCTGGTTGTGTTTCAATTTGAGTCTTAATTAGTTTCTTCTGGTGGGTGCACTAAACGTACAGATTAGCTGACTATCCCACACAGCGATCAAGAGGGAATGGGCTGTCTTAGCTTTGGTGCAATACCAAGCCGTAGTTAAATAATTTGGAATATACGTGCATGGACAAATGGAGATGTAAGCTTAAAAAAATGTAATAAATGATACAATCTCTCCATAATAAAAGAGAAGGTATGACCCATAAATACTCTTTAAGAGCAGACAGAGACATAGGTTGTCCAAAACAGACAGAGTTACAGGACATCAAAGTAGAGAGAGACACAGGCCACCAAAGCATACCGAGGAACTGACCACCAAAGCAGAGAGAGACAGGCCATGAACGCAGATAGTCACCGGCCACCAGAGCAGACACAGACACAGGCCACCAAAGCATACACAGACACAGGCCACCAAAGCATACCGAGGAACTGACCACCAAAGCAGAGAGAGACAAGCCATGAATGCAGATAGTCACCAGCCACCAGAGCAGAAACAGACACAGGCCACCAAAGCATACAGAGGAACTGACCATCAAAGCCGACAGAGTGAGACAGGCCATGAAGGCAGATAAGTCACAGGCCACCACTGTGACCAGAGCAGACACAGACATAGGCTGCCAAAGCATACATAGACACTGACCACCAAAGCAGACAGATACATAGGCAATTTGATGGATACTGTTGAACAATGATCAAGAACATGAGCCATTGATTATGAGGGGGAACTGCACCTTTTTTTAAAGGAATTTTGATGAAGCCGCACTAATGTTAGCAGCTACTAGTAATGTGGAGAGGGAAAGACTCTGTTTGCAAGCTTCACAGGTCTTCTATCTATTCTACACAAAGACTGGTTTGTATTTTAGAAGAATCAAGATTATTTATCAGTGCAAGAGGTGTCAGTCATAACTCCCAAGCAGGATCACAATTCTACAAGAGCAACAAAGAACACTTATCTGTCTAGGAAGGAACAAAGAAAGCGACCATTTTTGGAAGCTAATTGTTTCAAAACATTTGAAACAAAGATGTCTGTTAAAGGTTGTAGGAGACTGGCTTAGTATATGGTGCTCACTTATGTAAGTGTAGTCCCCTGCACTAATCCAGACAACCCATACGGTGATTTCAGTGGTCTTAGACAACCTTAGAAAGCTCTCTAAGTGGTAGCTGTGGAGAGCAGCCTTCAGGCGTAGTCCAGAAGGAGTGTAAAGCAGCTTGTTTTACCAGTACTTAATCTTATGGTGCAGGTTAAGTGAAAAGAACCACCCAGTGTAGTTATAAAATATGTATTTATGATGAACACTCACTAACACATTGCAATATCTCCATCCCGGAGATATAAACACAATACATACAAATACTTTGGAAATAGAACACGTAAGTAGCACAAATACACAGTGGTCTCCAGGGGGAGACCAAACCATATACTAAAATAGTGGAATGTGAACCACGACCTAAGTCGAGAATGGACCCAGAAGATGTAGACGAGTCGGGGACCCAGGGAACCACCCAAGGTGAGTATCTAGGAACCCCACGGAGGTCTTGTGCAGAGTGGGAATACGACCACCTACTCAATACAAGTCAATGGGTAAGTCGCGGTTGCAGTTTTAAAGAAGGACCCTTCCCAGTGGACCCTGAAGAAACCCCGTGGAAGATGGAAGGTTGGAGAGTCGCCCCACCTGTGGATACTCCAGGAACCAGGATACCTACACCCGGGAAGCTGGGTGCGAAGTGACATCAGAAACCGCTGTAGACCACAATAGAGGACTACAAAAAAGATGCTGCTGGTAAAGAAGGTGAAAGAGTCCGGTGGAACCCAAAGGTAGATTCAAGATGAGAGGTACCTGCAAGCAGAGGGGACAGGTGACACGAAAGACGAATGCCCACCGATGTCAGGGAGGAGAGTTGACGGTGCCCTTGAAGTTGCAGCTGTGCGGACCAAGCAACGCTGTAGAAGAATAGGAGCTGTTCACGAGCTGTCCCACATCAGATGTCAAGATCCAAGGGGTCAGAGTTCGGCAGGGGCACCAACAAGCCTTGGCAACGGTAACCAACGTAGTCGTAGAAGAAGGTGCAGTGTCGGGACCAGCAAGGTCCAAGTGACTCACCGCAAGCAGGCAAGTCAGAGCAGGCCCCGAGCAAGCAGGGGAGCCCACTGGAGCCAAAGAAGACCCTTGAGAGGACCCACGGGCCGAAGGCACAGGAGTTGCAAGAGGACCTTGAGCAGCTCACCAAAGGATGAAGGCCCACGGTGCAAAGGATGCGGTGCAGGCAAAGATCTTGGCTGCAGGAGATGCTTGAGGCTGGCAAGTCAATGCCGTGCACAGGGGTACTGCTCCAGCCATTCCGACAAGGGATACTGGCTTCAAACTTGCTGTGAAGACAGTGCAGGCCTTGAGAGAGTTGCAGACCTACCACCTGTGTTGCGGAACCTTTTAGAGTTCGTAGGAGCTTAGGAACCGCAGACCGGTCAGATTCGTTGCGGTGCCTGCAGATGCAGGGGAGTGACTCCTTCACTCCGAGGGAGATTCCTTCGGGTGTCTTGGATGTCCACAGGCCTTGTGAAGAACCTGTATGGAGCAAAGGCACAGACTTTGCAGAAGACTGGCAGGACAACGGGACCAGGAGCAGCAGGAGTCTTCCCAGTTGCAGGCTTGGTTCCGAAAGCGAAGTCCAGCGAAGTCCAAAGTACCCAGACAGTTGAAGTTGAAGTGGTTTCGGATCTGAATCTTGTCCCATGATGAATCTAGGGACCCACCCACAGGTAAGCCCTTAAGTACCTTAAGGAAAAGGTTGGGACGATTCAAGGGTCCCTCCCAAAGGAGGGGCTGGACAGTGGGGAGGATACTACCATGTCCTTTGTCCAGTTTCGCATGAGAGCGGGAGCCAATGGCTCCCTGAACTGGTTTCAACTGGAGTATGGAAGGAGGGCACCAACTGTGCCCTTCAAAGCAGTCTAGTGGCCCTGGCAACTGCCTCCACCCTGTCCCAATACACTAAGTCCTGTCTGGGGGTGGCCACATATCCCTGTGACAGGAAACCTATTGTCCTGCCTTCCCCTGCTCGAGCTTGGCCCAGCAGCAGGAGGGCAGAATCGTGTCTCTGGTCGGCAGCAACTATAGCTTGCTGTCCGGGTCTAGAAGACTGGTACTGGGAGCACTGAGGGCCTCCCGGAGGAGCTTTACAGTGCATGGAATTTTACCTTCAACACCGTTTACGGTGTTGGGGTATGATTCGTATGATTCCAACATGTGTGATACCAAACACAACAGGGTTCGTTACAGCCAGTTTAGAGATAGCCATCACGTAATGACGCATGGCCACTCTATATATCGTAATGGCTGATGCACTTTCAACCCGGGAGAATGGACTCCGAAGGTTGTAGGGGTGTCCTGCTCATGCAGGGGCACCCTCCCACTTATAACTGAACACCCTGCCTTCAGGATTGAAAGGCCTGCCTTAGGGGTGATAGAGCGCAGTTGTGCTCTTTATTTTGTAGGAGTGCATTATAATCATGAGTAGGTTGCACCTGCATTTATTCTTTGTCGTATTAAAATAAATGGGTTAGAGATGTGCTGTAATAACATGAAGGTGTCGTGTTAAAGTTGCATTCATGTAAGCTGTGAAGGATTTGCATTTGAAAACAGTTCATGTTCAGTTCAAGGCCTAACGGGTAGCGATTTGTGTATGCCACTTACAATTATTCACGTATTTGATGTGCTCATGTAATGTATTGATTTAGCACTGCTCAGTAAGCATTTATTATTGTGTACTTTCATCAAGGCTTGTATGCCATTTTTCTTATGTTGGCAGAAGTCTGTGGGCCTGAAAAATGTATTTTACCCTGGTCACTCTCGACTGAGTTTAAACGTGTAGTTATGAATTTCATGTGCATGTTGAGTTTGTTCTTTCTCACTATTTTCCGTTGCAGGTGGTGAATTCATCATTGTTAGTTAGAATAACGCTTTTGTTCCAGGAGTTAGGTTGGAGAAGCAGTGGATACAATATGCGTATGAGAAGCTGATATCGGAAGACGGTGTTCTTTTTCGCTGGAACAGGCCTGGGAAGCAAAGTCATCTAACCAGGAGCTGGGAGAGCAGAGGTGGAGTGGAAATTCACCTATGAGAAGATGCCCTGTGGGACGGGTCAATGAGGAGACCTAAAGGGGCGTGCTTTGTGATTTCGAATTTGAATTAGGGACAGTGTCCTAAGGGTGGAGAGAGGAGAAGATCGGGAGACATTAGGAGAAGAGGAGTATCTTAGAACGAGCTCCGTAGCCTATGCTACTTGACCCATACAACGTGATTGTACTTCTTAGAAAGTCTTCACGCGCTGACACCTTTACCTTTTCCTAACTTGCCTGGGGGGGGGGAAATGCTAAGCAGGGATGTCACCTTAGTGATAGTGTAGGGATAGGTTTATGCTTTACACTTACGAACCTGTGATGAAGTCTGATTTAGACGTGGGAGCACTCATTGCCTGTGTTCTGTTTCTGGAAATTCTCATTCTGTTCATGCTTCATCGAGTCAACTTTGTTCGTAGGTTTGGCTTTGTATTAGTTCTGATGTATTTCTACAACCTCGTTTTGAGGTGCTTGTATGTCCAACTATTTTTGGCTTTGTAATAAATGTACTTACTGGAATTTGGAGTCTGTGATTCGTCGGAGTAATGACTATTGGGCCTATAGTTATTTGTGTGAACAATTGTCGTAAGATATCTCTTCCCTCTACACTGCCAATCAGGAACCAACGTTCCATCCGCCAGAGAGTGTTCCAAGGTAATTTATAGGTGGAACCTCAGCCTCATCAGTTGGTAGCAATATCGGATGGTTTCCTATTGGAGTGAGGGAGAGAATGATCTAGAACATAGGGAAAAAATTAGTGGCAGAACCCCAATGGTTCTAGAGAATGAGAGCCCAAAAAGTCGAGAACGGCGGAGCATGCTGGAAACCGACGGAGAATGATGGTGCGGCGGGAACAACGGTTCACGGTGTTGTGAGTATGAACAGGGATGTGTGTCAGATTGCGGTGATGATTTGATTGTGTGATGTCTTGCGGAGTTGGGATGAGAGTCGAGTGATTGTGGTTTCGGGCAGAGCGTACGCAGTCCATGTGATAAGATTTGATGATTTGATGATTTTGATGTCAGGCTCGACGAGTAGCCTAAGATCCCGGGATAGAGATTTGTGGTGTAGAAGACACCCAGTGCTGTAATTGTCTGACCAGTGATTGTGGGAGTCGTGAGGCGCTATCGACGAACCCACCCCTGATAGGGAAACGTGTGTGAGAGAGTGTGATAGAATCGTGTGGGAAGCTAGTGCACAAGGGCGGACTGTAGCGATTCGAGTGACCAAAGCAGATCATGGGTCACTGTGTGTGAATGAATCTGAGCGATTGGACCCTATCAATTCGTTTATAGGACTGTCTGGCCGTTTGTGGGCAGATGGTCCAAGGTGATTGTCCGGTCGTTTCGCGGACAGACAGTTGCCAGAGTTGAGGCAGACAATTACTTGTGAGACTGTCCGGTCGTTTGGTGGACAGACAGTTGGTTATGTGACTGTCCGGTCGTTTGGTGGACAGACAGTTACTTGATTCTATGAGTGAGGCGTGTCATCCGGAAGTTGAAAACGAAAACATCTGTGGGGAAAACAAATTGATTTCAAAATGCGATGTTTTAGAGTGTTACGCGACCTTTGTAGGGGGTATGGAGGAGTAGTGACTCGAGTGGGTGAGGAAGCACCACCCGAGGACACCCTAGCACATTATATGGCCACAAATGTAGGACTCCATACTATAATTTGGCTCAAAAATTGGCACAAAATTTCAGAGAACGAGGGAGAATTGGCCTTTCCGTGTTATGGTTCTTTTAGATTAGATATCCTGTACCAATTAAGGGTAGTGATAGTTTCACTACGGCCTCCACCTAGACCAACACAGTTTGAGGCGTTAGACGCATGGATAAGAGCAGCACATGCAAGGAAAAGGGACCGAAGTCATGAGAGATTAAAGAAGTCGATGAGAGCACTTCAGATGCGATGGGATGCGCAGGCTAAAAGATGGAGGATAAACACCATTGAGGGAGAAAGGTTGTTTCCACTGTTAGTGAAAGCAGGAGACGCTCGCAAAAGAAGGGAGGAAGATGACAGTGACACTGATGACAGCTTGTTAGAAAGATTATTGGCAGAGCATCCTCCACCATACAATCCAGATTCAGAAGAAGGAAAACGAGAGTTTGCAGGAAAAGTTGGGGAACCACAGGTGAACCCTTGTGCGAGAGTAGTGGGAACTATCTCAACAGAAACGGCAGGTAGTGGGACACCAGCAGTGAGGGAAACAGAGATGAATAGAGCGAATTCCACTTCGCGGTTACCGGATGCCCTTACGGTGCCGGTCACCATCGGACCTATTGTGTCTGTGTATGGCCCGAGCCAGAGGGGGGGCGGTGACCAGTTACAGTCCGAAGTGGGAGAAAGGGTTGGTTCTGGAGGGAATAGCACTGTAAGTGGACAAGGCCCATTTTTGACACCAGTGGAGACTAGCACTCCCTTGCCAGCTACCGCAGACGCTTCTAGGGGTCGGTATGGCTCAAGTGCAGTAGGGTCAGCGTCACTGGTGGACTCACACTCCGATTTAAGGATGTGGGAACCTCCGGTTAGGGGCCCTAATGGAAGAGTGACAGGAGGAGCTGATCAGGGAACGTCTGGGAATCAGGGTATTCCACAGAGCACGGCAGGAGGAAACACTTGTAGGGGTCAAAACAGCGAAAGTGAAGAGTCGAGTGGTACGTCAAGTCAGCCAACAATCAAGGCTGCAATAAGGGCAAAGTTGCTGGATGTGGTGAGGCTCAAGGTAGAAGCTGATGAAATAATAAGTGGAAACTTACCCTTAGAGAGGATGGAACTTTATGAGCAAAACAAATTGTTGTTTGAGGCGAAGGATGTTACTCGGAAAGCAAGGAAAGCACATGAGAAGTTGACAGATCTAGCACGAAGGCATGAGGTGGATCTGTCCAAAACTAAAATGTTGCAGGGAAGTCACAGGTTACAGTATAGCGATCAGGAATTGGAAGAGAAACGACTTATAGGATTGAAGACCCATATTCGAGAATTGATTGTAGGAATTCATGCTTGGAGCATGCTTGACAAGTGGGAAGAGAGGTGGTCCAAGAAAAAGAGCGTTAAGAAAGGGATAAGAGATACACCACCTCCAGGAGGGGGAACAGCAACAGTAGAGGCTTACCCACTCCGAGAGGTACCAAGCGGAGGGTATGTACATGTGCCTTGGAGTAGGGGTGACTTGGCAGCGTTTACAAATAACTTTCCTCGGCTGAGGGAAAACCTGGTTGAATGGTACAAACAGGTTGATCGGTTTGTGAAAATGTCGAAGGTGTTCTGGGTTGATTTGAATACCTTGTTTGACATTGTTGTACCTGGTGATTTGTGGTCGGCGTGTAAAATAGCAGTTGAATGGCCATCTTCAGAACCAGACCGAGATCCTGTAACTCATGGTCCTTCACCTATGGTAATGAATCAGGTAATCACATGGTTGCAGTCCAAAGTTTCTCCACAAGATATCGATTGGGTCAAGATTGATCGGACGACCCAAGAACCCAAGGAATCAGTACATGAGTACTACGAGAGGCTTTTGCAAGCCTTTAAGCAATATAGTGGATTGGACACCTTGGAGACAAAAGACATGGGACAGTTCGTTTCCAAATGTGTGTTAGGTTTGAGACCAGAGATTAGCTTTATGATTCAGCAGCACCTGATCTGTTGGCAGAATAAGTCTGTGGACGAGATTCTGCGATATGCTATATACTGTAGTGATGAGTTGAATTCGAAACATCGGAAGCTTAAGGACAAGCTTATGCTAGTCCAGATTGTTAGAATTGGGGGTCTCTAGTTGGCACAGGTAGGTACTTGTGACAAATAGGGACCCTCGCCTCTAGTCAGGGTTAAGGGGTACACTCCTAAAATAACCCCTGCTCACCCCTTGGTAGCTTGGCACGAGCAGACAGGCTTATCTCAGAGGCAGTGTGTAAAGCATTTGTGAACACATACAGTAATCTAGTGACAACACTACAGATGGACACCACACAAGGTTTATATCAAAAATAAGTATTCTTTATATAGTTTTAACACAAGACCATAAACAACAAAAATCCACAATACTGTACTTAAAATGGTAGGTTTAGCTTAGTTCTCTTAAGTTCTTAAAATGCGACACTTTGAGTCAATGTACCTTACGATGCGTCACGTTTCTACAACGAAAGTGTTGCAGAGATGGAGATGCGACAAAGTTCTGGTGCAAAGAAATAAAGACGTCAAGTTCTTCCTGATGCGGCACGCTTCTCCGATGTTGCGAGAAGTCTCGACTCGATGCGTCAGCTGCAGCGGCGACACCCTTGTTCCGTGATGCGGCGTCAGCGGCTTTGGAGGCGACCCTCTTCTCCGGCGTTGCGAGACGCTTCCGCTCGATCGCGACAACTGCAGCGGCGACACCCTTGTTTCGTGATGCGGCGGCAGCAGCTCCGGCGGCGGCACGCTTCTCCGTGGATGCGAGGCGCTTCTCTCGATGCGGTGCAATGCGACAGCTACAGCGGCGACATCTACGATGCGACGGCAGCGGCTGCGACGGCGACACGCTTCTTCCTCGATGCGAGACTCTTCTCTTGATGCGGTGCAATGCGACAGCTACAGCGGCGACATCTACGATGTGACGGCAGTGGCTGCGACGGCGACACGCTTCTTCGGTGTTGCGGGACGTTTCTCGAGATGCGGTGCAATGCGACAGCTACAGCGGCGTCATCTCCGTGATGCGACGGCAGCGGCTGCGACGGCGACACGCTTCTCCCTCTTGAGTCGCGCTTCCAGCTCCTTGCGACACGCAGTCCCTTCAGAAGGCCCAAAACAGCAGCAGGCACTTCCAAAGGATTCTTGGGGAGCTGGTGGTTGAAGTCTGTTGTCCCTGAGACTTCAGCAGGAGGCAAGCTCTTTTCTCAAGCCCTTGGAGATCCTTCACAAGTTGAATAAAGTGCACACAAAGTCCTTTCTCCTTCCTTTGGCGGTCAGGCAACCACTGCAGGCAGATCCCTCTAGCTTAGGGATAGTCCTCTCCTCAGTTTCTTCTGGTTCCTCTCCTCAGCAAAGCTTTCTTCTTGTTTCCCAAAGTGATCTAATTTCCTAGGGGTCTGGGTCCCCTTTTTATACACAGTTTCTCTTTGTTCTCTGAAGGCAGAGAGGCCTCTGCCTAGCCCAAAACCAGTTCTGGTCAGTCCTGGAGCACTTTGTTTTTCTGACTCCTTCTTTCCTTTCAGAATGTGGGGCAGAGTGCTCAGCCGCCCGGCAGGAGGTGGAGCCAGCATTGTGGAAGGCAGGCACAGCCCTATTCAGACCCAGGTGCAACTCCTCTCTCCACTCTGGATGCAGATCTTTCTGTTCAGCCCTGTGCTGACTCACCCTGTCCCCTGTAGCCACCCCCAGCCACTGTCACTCAATCTCCAGACAAGGAATACACAACCTAGCAGAGGTAGGCTTGGAAGTTTAGGCAAGAAAATACCCACTTTCTAAAAGTGGTATTTTCAAACACAGAATGTTAAAACCAACTTCACTAAAAGATGTATTTTATCATTCTGAGTTCAGGCATACTAAATTCGTTTTTCTACCATGTTCCCTGGGTCAGTTAGGACTATAAGGTGTAATAGTCAGTCTGCCCATTCTGGCCTATGGGCAGGTAGCCTTGCAATAGTGAAAAACGAAAATGGCTGTAATTCACTATTAGGACATGCCACCCACACCAGGGCATGTCCTACCTTGTACTTACAATGCACCCTGCCCTAGGGCCTACTTTAGGGGTGACCAACATGCAGTAAAGGGAAGGTTTAGGGACTGGTAAGTGGGTGTACTCACCAAGTCGACATGGTAGCCCTAGGCTGCACACAGGCTCTGCAATGGCAGGCCTGAGACACATTTTACAAGCCGCTTCTGTGGGTGGCACAACCAGTGCTGCAAGCCCACCAGCGGCATTGGATTTACAAGCCCTGGGCACACTGAGTGCACTGTACTAGGGACTGATAAGTAAACCAATCACCCAATCATGGAGTCACTAATCCATCACACAATTTATAATGGGGAGAGCATATGCACTTTAGCACTGATCAGCAGTGGTAAAGTGCCCAGAGTCATAAAACAGCCAACAACAGGTCAGAAAAAATATAGGAGGAAGGTAAAAAGTTTAGGGATGACCCTGCAAAAAGGGCCAAGTCCAACACAGATGAAGAACGCAGATCAAGTACAACCTAGTGGGGGAACGTTGGGAAGGAGACAAGGAACCCATAGTGGAGGGACACAGAACGCAGGACAAGGAAGAGGGAAGCCCATAGATCCTAAGACAGGGATTGACGTAGGTACCCTAAAGAAAACGACCGCATGTCATTATTGCCACAAGATCGGGCATTGGAAGCGCGAGTGTAGATCGAATCCAGCTAATCAGATTCAAGGGTAGGAAGTAGTACAAATACCTGAGGTTGCAAATACAGTAACCAGACCCAGATCAATGTGCGGGGGAAGCTTGAATCCCAAGTGCAAGTTCCCCAGCCACCGAAAGTTCGGCAAGGGAATCGAGTATACCAAAAGATGCCCTTCATTGAGACTTTTGATGAGTTCGATCCAGACCAGTTACAATGACGGTGCCTGAGGGGGGAGGGAGACTGTACTCTTGGAGCAGTCTTGGAGGTAGACCAGAGAGGACCGTATGTAGAAGCAGATGTTGACGGTCATCCCATCACATTCTTGATTGACACTGGTGCTACCCGTTCTACTGTGAGATCAGCAGTAGTCCCAAACCTACCACTCGCGGGACAATCAATTCAAGTTGTCGGAGTTGCGAACAAGAAAATTACTAGTCCTTTGACAGTTGATTCTGTGGTGTGGGATTTTACAGGAGAGGAGATTGGTCTTATTCAAGGGGTTGAGCCGGTTAAGATCCAGATTAAGCCGAATGCAGAATTCCCAAGGACGCCCCAGTACAACCTGACACCGGAAACGGTGGCAGGAATTAGACCAGTGATTGAGTCCATGATCGAACAGGGCATTTTGAAGGAGATAATGGGGAGCCCATGTAACTCACCCATTATGGGATTGCAGAAGCCTAGTGGGAAGTACAGAATCGTGCAGGACCTGCGAAAGGTCAACACGATTGTAGTTCCATGTTGTCCTGTGGTACCGAATCCATCCCTGATTTTATTCCAGATTCCCTGCGAGGCGGAGTGGTTCACGGTGATTGACTTGTGCCAAGCATTCTTTTCGATCCCCTTGCATGAGGAGAGCCAATTTTTGTTTGCTTTCCGTCTGGAAGACCGTGTGTTAACCTGGTGTTGTATCCCATAAGGGTATGCTGAGAGTCCATCGATCTTTAATCAGATTTTGAAAAAGAACCTTGAGAGTCTGGTGCTGCCACAGAACTCAGTTCTTGTACAGTACATAGACGATCTCTTGATTGCGTCCGAGACGCAAGATGCATGCAGGATTGATACTGTTGCATTGTTGAATCATCTAGCAGAAAATGGACATAAAGTGTCTCTGAGTAAACTTCAGTACTGTTTGTCTGAAGTTCAGTATTTGGGTCATTGCATTGAAAAGGGCAAGAGGAAGGTGTCACCAGATCGAGTCGAGGCGATCCTGAATATGACTGCGCCTACGACCCAGAAGGAGGTCAGGATGTTTTTGGGAATGGTTGGCTATTGTCGTCAATGGATTCCCAACTTCTCCTTGAAAGCAAAGCCTTTGCAGAGGTTAACGCACAAGGATGTGAGCGATCCGGTACTATGGGATAATGACTGTTTGCTTGCCTTCCTGGTGCTGAGGGACATCCTGTGCCGCGCCCCAGCTCTAGGAATGCCAGATTACAACAAAGCCTTTTCACTGTTCTGTTGCGAAAGAGAAGGTTGTGCATTGTTGGTGCTTACGCAAACACATGGAGGTGTCCGTAGACCAGTTGCTTACTTTTCAGCCACTTTAGATCCGGTGGCTTCAGCGTTGCCCGGATGTCTCAAGTCCGTTGCGGCAACAGGTGTCAGCATTGAAAGATGTGAAAGTATTGTCATGGGTCATCCATTGATTGTACATGTGCCGCACTCTGTTGAACTGTTGATGACCAGGACCAAGACGCAGCATCTCACAAACAACAGACTCACACGCTACGAGCAGGTTATACTTGCCTCGGAGAATGTGACTCTGAAGAGGTGCTCCGTACTGAATCCTGCTACTTTGATGCCAATGCCAAATTTTGATGAGGGTGAAGATTGTAAAGACCATGACTGTCTTGATGTGACTGAACTTTGCACCAAACCGAGGCCTGACATTGTTGATGAACCTCTGCCTTTGTCTGATGAAATATTCTTTGTTGATGGTTCATGCGTAAGAGACAATGCAGGTTGTTTGAGAGCAGCTTTTGCTGTTTGCACCCGCACAGGAGTGGTGGAAGCCGCTTGTTTAGAGGGAGTACACTACGCACAGATGGCTGAAATCATTGCCCTGACGCGCGCCTGTCTGGCCACAGATCAGATCCGGATCACTATCTATACCGACAGCCAGTACGGGTTCGGTGTAGTTCATGATTTCGGACAGCTATGGTCACAGAGAGGATTTCTAACTTCATCAGGGTCCCCAATCAGAAATGGAGAACATGTTCGAAGGTTGCTAGACGCCTTGCAGCGTCCCAAGGAAATTGCAGTGGTTAAGTGTGCTGCCCATGGGAAGGGGGACGACTTTGTTACTCTTGGCAACAGGTATGTAGATGAAGTTGCCCGGTTTTGTGCTGAACAGAGATGTATTTATACTGGAGATTACACAGGAGACAACACAGAGAGAACCGAGCGCAGCATGATGTTAGCCATAGCAGATACTTGGGATGAGATTAAGCGTCTGCAGGAAGAAGTGTCCGAGCAGGAGAAAGCTGGTTGGATCAAAGCAGGTTGTGAAAAGAGAGACGATGGCATTTGGGTTTTGGCTGACGGTCGAGCCCTGTTACCAGTTGATTTACTAAGCCCTCTGGCTAGACAGATTCATGGAGCAGTTTATGTTGGAAGGGATACAATGGTGCGAGTGTTTCGGCAGACGTGGTTTAACCCACGGTTCCGTTCGTTTGCTGAAGCCGTGTGTCATAGGTGTGTGACTTGTCAGCAGATGAATGCGGGAAAAAAGGCTGTAGTTGCGCTGAGTCATATCGGGAGATCTGGAGGTCACTTCAACCGAATCTAGCTCGATTTTGTCGAGATGCCTAGGTGCAATGGTTTGAGATTCATTCTGGTGATTGTTTGTGTTTTCTCACGTTGGGTGGAAGCATATCCGACCAGGAAGTGTGACAGTCTCACTGTAGCGAAGCTGTTGCTTAGGGAATTGATACCACGCTTCGGATTTCCGACCTCATTGGAATCGGATAGAGGAACTCACTTCCACAGTGAGATTATGAAGCTGCTTTGCACCGCATTACAGGTTGATCAGAGATGGCACTGTAGTTACAGACCTGAGGCGTCCGGTCTAGTGGAACAAATTAATGGGACTCTCAAAATGCGCATGGGCAAAGTCTGCTCATCCACGTCTCTGAAATGGCCTGATGCTTTGCCCTTGGTGTTGATGAGCGTGCGTAGCATTCCTGATAGGAGGACAGGACTTTCGCCTCACAAGATCCTTATGGGGAGGGCAATGCGATTGCCAGCAGTGCCATCTACAGCACTGATAAACATCACAGATGATTTGATCCTTGATTATTGCAAGGGATTGGCTGATGTGGTACTTTCTGTGTCTCACTAGGTCGAAGCTGCAACTGCCACGACATCGAAAGATCTCTGTCACGACCTGTGTCCAGGGGACTGGATATTGGTGAAAAAACACGTGAGGAAGAGCTGCCTTGATGCTCGCTGGAAGGGCCCTTACCAAGTGATCTTGGTAACCAACACAGCTGTGAAGTGCGGGGGCCTACCGAACTGGATTCACGCTTCTCACACCCGTCGATTTTCAGCACCCTCGGATGGAACAGCTCCTCTCCCTGTAGAAAGTCCAGCTGTGGCTGTAAGGCCACTGGAGGAGATAAGCCAAGCTGTGAGGGTCACTGAAGAGGCTGGCTATACACCAGAGCAAGCTGAGGGGGGTTGAGCTACACAAGGCCCAGACAGTGACTCAGAGGGAGACGGTAACGTTGTTAACGATATAGAGTCCGACTCAGCAGGGAGAACTGGTGTGCAGGAGGATCGGGTCCAAAGAAGGTTTGGTGGACGAATTGTGGCCTGGGAGACAAAGGAGACAGAACCTGAGACTTGCATCTGAAAGAGATCTTGCCCCGGTGACCGAAACGTCTGAATCGGAGCTAAGTGACACAGAGCAAGGCCAAGAAGGCTTGAGGAGATCGAGGAGGGCAAGAGTGGCTTGCCGGAGATACGCTGCTCCAGAGTGGACTTACGTGGTTGCAGATGCCAGGAGCTGTGGGAACGGGGAGACTGAGGTCTTCGAGAGTTGTCAGCAGAGTTCCCGAATTGAAGATTGAGATTGAACTAATAGTCCCAGGGTTGGAAATAGAAGGAGTGCTAACAGTGACTGTACCGAATCCTCCAGTGTTGAGTGGTGTGAGGAGTTTGGTTCTGAGAGATTTGACCTTTCCCACCTTTGAATATCAGCCTCCAGTTCAGGAGATTGCAGCTATTCATCTTGAGATCTTGCATTGTGTTATTGCTGAAATTGGTTCGGAGCTTGTGAGAGACTGTTAAATGAACTGTGAATTGTAAATAAATCAATTGCTTCCACTAGGTTTGAGTGGAAGAAGAATAAATGTAGGGAGTTTCAGTAGAAGAAGAACGAGGGCTAGGGAAGTCTTTTGAACTGTGTGGGTAATTGTGCAATGGACTTTGGGTTTGGTTTCCGGAACTCCGAAGAAAGAGTCTACGAACTTTGTTGAGCAACGGCCAGAGGCAAAGAAAGAGACTCTTGAGAAATCCTCTTGCTGTGCTAAAACCGAATTCAGTTGAAAATGGAGTCTGGAAATCCGAACCGTGGATCAAAGTGTTTAGTAGGCACACTCATAGTGGGTGTAATAGTGGTAATAGCTGTTGTAATTATAGTGTCTGTACAGTTTTCACATGATGTAGAGGTTGATGGGATGGAAGTGAGGGGAACATCCATACCAGCTACTTCTCCTACAAAAGAGGGTACATTAGGAGTTGAAAAAGCTATGCTAGAGAAAACTAGTCGCATGTTACACATAAATTTGTCCAAGGGTGATTATACGATGAATGTCTATGCGAAGTTGTTGTATGAGTTTGTGAACACAATGGATGTGAGGAATTGTTATGTGTGTATTAGGCCTGGGCGGTAAATTCCGTTCCGCTCGCGGAATTTGCGAAATTTTGCCAATTCCGCGTTCCGCAGAGAACGCGGAATTGCCGAAAATTATGCGATCCGTGGCGTAGCGGAATTTTTTCCTTGTTCGCGCTTTCAAAATGCGTGTTCGAGCGCGGTAGCGACTTACCGGGATCCCTGCGTTCGCTGACGAGTTTTCCTATCCGTTCGCGCGATCCCGCTAGAGTGTGCGATCGCGAACACATCATTCGGACGCGCCATCGGACATCTGCATTCGCGAACAGGAAACACACATCGCGAGCGGGCGGGACAAGTGAAACAAGATGGCCGCGCCAATTGGCGACCGCATGGGCAAGTTCGTGAGATATTTCCCCCCGAGCACGCAAACAGCGTCCCCGAACAGGAAAAATGCATCGCGAACAGGCGGACCAAGCAATTCCGCGTTCTCGCGGAATTCTGCGTGCTCGCGGAGATTTTTTACCGTTTCGCTGAATTTTGCGTAATGCGACTACGCAAATTCCGCCCACCCTTAGTGTGTATGCAGTTGCCAGCGTCAGTGGAAGAGGGAATTAGGTATCATCACCTCCCATTGACATATGGTATCACTTGTAGCATATTGCTTAGTATGTTTTACAGAAAGGGACATTATGAATACTATTTCTCCAATTATGATGCAGTGCTGTCAGAAGTTCCAGCTTATAAGCACCTTAACAAGTATGATTATTATAAGCAAGATGATAGATTGGGAAAGTGTTTCATACCTACAGTAACCTTAGATACAGCTTATGCTCATTGCCACAACCTAACGTGTTTATTGACTGATTTAGAGAAGAAATTTGTAGATCAGGTAGAAGCTAGACATAGACAACTAATGGTTAAACCTACCATTAGGGAAGGAAGACTTGATTGGACTAAGGAGGAGTTGGCTCACAAGGCAAAGGGAAATTATGGTCCAATAGCTTTAGATTTTGAGCAGCGAGGAAAGTTGTGTATTCGACAGGTCCAAACTTACTATGATAAGATCTATGTGGGCCAGAGTGTATGCGATCACATATTCACGATTGAAACGTCAGCGAAGAAGTTTTTGCAGGAAGCTGTGCAAGTGGTGCCAAATGTATATTTTGTGTGTGGGAAGAACGCCTATGTGCGATTGCCATTGAATTGGTATGGTACATGTTATATAGCTGTTGTCTTCCCAAAGATCTATCATGTTGAGGATTTGAAACACTTGGAAAATGGGGAACACCATAGAAAGAAGAGAGGTGCTAGTGCAGGAGAGATTGTTGGAGATGTTTTTGGAGCAATGATACCAAGTTTGGGAGTGATTCTGAATGATGTGAAGATTCGAAGGTTGGCAACCATCTTAGATAAGCTATTGGCGAATACAGCTCAGTCTTTGTTGCTTGTAGATGGGCAAGGTGTCGATAAGAGCAATGGTGATGCAGAACCGCCTTGCATTAGATGTGCTGTTGGCAAAGGAAGGCGGAGTCTGTAAAATGCTAAAGGTCCAGGAGTGTTGTACTTTCATTCCTGACAACAGCAGGGATTTGAAGAAATACATAAGTAATATTAGTGCAGTTCATTTCGAGGTACACGAGATGGCAAAGGAAGGAGTTTGGATGAAAGTTGGGAAAGGATTTGAAAGGGTTGGGAGTTGGTTTGTCAATCTTGGAAAAGGTGTTCTTGGTTACATCTTGAAGCCTCTCATTATAGTGGTAGTCTGTGTGATTCTTTTGCTTGGGATGATAAAGGCATACAAATGGCACAAAGCAGGACAGGCAGAGAGATCTCTTTGGAGGAGAGAGAGGAGAATAGAGAGACTGTAGGACAGTCATTATGAGAATCTCAAGAATTTAGAGAAGTTCCGACAGGGTAGAATGGCTACAACTTCTGTTTAGGTCGGTTCTTTCTCCAGGGATGGTGTTTGATGGTGATGACACTAGTCTTCAAAGGGGGGAACTGATAGAGCGCAGACGTGCTCTTTAATTTGTAGGGGTGCATTATAATCATGAGTAGGTTGCACCTGCATTTATTCTTTGTCGTATTAAAATAATGGTGTTAGAGATGTGCTGTAATAACATGAAGGTGTTGTGTTAAAGTTGCATTCATGTAAGCTGTGAAGGATTTGCATTTGAAAACAGTTCATGTTCAGTTAAAGCCCTAACACGTAGCGATTTGTGTATGCCACTTACAATTATTCACGTATTTGATGTGCTCATGTAATGTATTGATTTAGCACTGCTCAGTAAGCATTTATTATTGTGTACTTTCATGAGGCTTGTATGCCATTTTTCTTATGTTGGCCGAAGTCTGTGGGCCTGAAAAATTTATTTTACCCTGGTCGCTCTCGACTGAGTTTAAACGTGTAGTTATGAATTTCATGTGCATGTTGAGTCTGTTCTTTCTCACTATTTTCCGTTGCAGGTGGTGAATTCATCATTGTTAGTTAGAATAACGCTTTTGTTCCAGGAGTTAGGTTGGAGAAGCAGTGGATACAATAGGCGTAAGAGAAGCTGATATCGGAAGATGGTGTTCTTTTTCGCTGGAACAGGCCTGGGAAGCAAGGTCATCTAACCAGGAGCTGGGAGAGCAGAGATGGAGTGGAAATTCACCTATGAGAAGATGCCCTGTGGGACGGGCCGATGAGGAGACCTAAAGAGGAGTGCTTTGTGATTTCGAATTTGAATTAGGGACAGTGTCCCGAGGGAGGAGAGAGGAGAAGATCGGGAGACATTAGCAGAAGAGGAGTATCTTAGAACGAGCTCCATAGCCTATGCTACTTGACCCATACAACGTGAGTGTACTTCTTAGAAAGTCTTCACGCGCTGACACCTTTACCTTTTTCTAACTTGCCTGGGGGGAAATGCTAAGTAGGGATGTCACTTTAGTGATAGTGTAGGGATAGGTTTATGCTTTTCACTTACGAACCTGTGATAAAGTCTGATTTAGACGTGGGAGCACTCATTGCCTGCGTTCTGTTTCTGGAAATTGTCATTCTGTTCATGCTTCATTGAGTCAACTTTGTTCGTAGGTTTGGCTTTGTATTAGTTCTGATGTATTTCTACAACCTCGTTTTGAGGTGCTTGTATGTCCAACTATTTTTGGCTTTGTAATAAATGTACTAACTGGAATTTGGAGTCTGTGATTCGTCGGAGTAATGACTATTGGGCCTATAGTTATTTGTGTGAACAATTGTCGTAAGATATCTCTTCCCTCTACACTGCCAATCAGGAACCAACGATCCATCCGCCAGAGAGCGTTCCAAGGTAATTTATAGGTGGATCCTCAGCCCCATCAGGGGTGACTTATAGGTTTTAAGTGTCGTAACCTTAGATATAAGGAAACCTATATCTGTCGTAAGTGGTGCTAGCACCAGCTTACACAGGCTGTAATGGTGGGCCTGTAGTCACAATTTGAGTGGTCTCCCATGGGTGACATAATACATGCTGCAGCCCATGGGAGACACCTGGTGTACCTATTCCCTGGGTACCTTAGTACCATATACTAGGGACTTACAAGGTTACATCAGTAGCCAATCTGTGGTGTACCTAAGTACTCACCATGTCCAATTTAGGTAAGAAGCACAGAGACTGGGGTCCTGACTAGAAGGATCCCAGTCAGACTAGTCAGTAAAACATAATGACACCAGCAAAAAGTGGGGGTAACAATGAAAGCAGATCCTACTTTCCTACAAAGGTTCCATTTGTTCGCTTCTTTAGGGCACAATAAACATCTGTTTGTGAAAATAGTTCTGATTAAAATTATGAGGACTGACATAAAGAAACAAAAACAATGTGACAGAAATAAAACAAACATAAAGGTAAATTAATTCTTTCACAAAAATTTCCACATAACGTTTTAATATTCTGCATGGCCATTCATTTAAATATGGGTAAAACCCCCATGTCATATTTCATTATTTTTTAAAATGTCTATATTGTTCATGCTGGATAACCCCAAACCCCTGTTACATATTTATTGTCTGACAACTACTTTTTATGTACAGAAGTCCTCACGCACCAACCCTTCTCGAGTTGTGCTGATGAAAACATTTCAAATAAAAACAAAAATAAACTTGCACTTATACTTGCTTACTTGACTTCAACACCGATCTTAGATGCACTCAGACAGAGTAGACCAGAAATCTATCATAAATGTGTACTTTTAAAAAGGCTCCTTAGCATTTTGGTAGATGTTGTCCTTGTATTTTTCATTTCTTTTTCCCAGTCTTCCCTTAACCGCTTAACCGCGGCGGCAATTCCGCCGCGGTGCGGCGGTTTAGCGGAGTGGGCGGGGCCGCGTCGGCCAACGGACGTTCGCAGCACTACAGAGGTAGTGCTCGCGACGGCCGTTGGCCGACGGACGCGCGCAACGGGTTAAGCCGAAAACTATTGATCAGTTTTCACTGGGATAGTCTCCTTTCGTTCAAACAGTTAGTACAGTGTCATTGTCTCTGAGGTCATCTCCTAATATGACTTTAATTAAAGTTCTGCAAAGCAAATCAAACTTGTTAGACAGCTCTGCCATTGGATGCTCCGAGTTGTAAAAGGACAAAGTTTTGTAATTATGATTTGGTAATTTATTAGTGACTCTTTTTCATTTAGCATGCACATTTACCCTTGTTGTCTATTCCTCAAACCCCAATCACACCTTCCTAAATACAATAGAATCTTTTGAAAAATATGCAACTGCACAACTGAATTGAACTGGCAACATTGTCATTATGGTCTGGCTTGACAGCGCTTCTGTCGCCAGACAATAATGTGAGAACCACCAGGAGAGGGGCTTTGGCTCCACCCACATGCTGGAAGCCAAGAGTAGTTTTGATTGGCCAGAAGTTGTGTGTTTCTACTAAAATGTGCTTGCCCTCCACACAGCTGTGATTATTTTGTTTATTTATCCAGCTGCCTGAGCTTGAACTTTCGGAGTCACACACATGACACTGCAATGCTATTAAAGTGTCTTCGATAACTAGATCATTTATTGTGTTTTACACCAGAAGTAGCACAGATGGGAGAAGGGCAGGAATTAACCTACATGGATTTTGAGGTCTGGCTTGACACCTGATCTTTTAATCAACACCAATATTATTCTACAGTTCTTTGTTTCCACAAACTATGTATCTGCTCCCATGCTATTTGTAAAGCTCCACATTACTATACAACATGCCTTTCAAGCCAGACCTATTGCCATTGCCAATGCTTGTTTTTTTGCCTTTTGCTAAGTAAGCTGTATTCTAGTGCTTTCTTTAGGGAAGTAAAGGTGAATATTTTACTTAAAGTGGGCATTCGGAGAGATTGAAGTTACTTTTTCTATATGTCATTTTAAAACATGAAAATAGTTATAAAATGTGTATGTTCAATTAGCAATTTCTCATCATTTCGTCCATTTAGGAATCTGTTAATAAATCATGCTATTAATACGTTGTACCTAACGTTAGCTAGAGAAAGCCCCTTCAAACGCTGATGCAATAGAAATTTTGAAACAGGGCTCAGCATTCAGTCCACTCTTTTCTAAAGGAAAATATAATCTTGGATTAAGGTGCATGTTGGACACTCAGGCAGCGTTCACAAGACACTAATGCTGACCTGACAACTCACAAGGTGCTGTTGTGTGCCACACGGTATCAAAGCTCTTTACACCGTCACCTAATGAAAAGACAATATCACACTGGGAACACAGGGTGAGCTGGAAACCCCTCCACATAGTGGGGTCTTCCAGCTTGTATGTGAGAGCTCTGTACAGACGGTCCATTATGGCTTCTGAAGCCTTTCCATGGGTCATGGGAGGTTGCTTCGGAAGCATTGGTTAGTGCTTCAAAGGATGGGTAGGGATGGGTGTTGATACAGTGTTAGGCACAAAGTCCCAGTCCCTCTCTCTGGCCACGCCCCTGTGACTGCTCAGGCGTGGCTGACCTTGCCCATTTACCTGACCTTAACTCCAAGGCCACTGTAGTCTCTCACATGGTGACATTGTTTTAAACGTTGGCAGGTCAGGTAATATGGCTCTGTAAGTTAAGTCACTGCTTTTGAGATAAGTGTGTAACTTGTTGCTCTCAGACTTAAATCCTCACAGAGCTGAATCAGCTTTTCATCTTTGTGAGGCTGGACAAATGTAGTTTAGTTAAGTTCGGTCAAGGAATCTTTGTTATTATTAATGTAAGATATTCCTGAAGTGGCACCAAACTGTGAAACTAGTACTTGTTTTTCACACAATGGCAGGGCTTGAAATACGGACTTTTCATTTAATAAAGGTGGGTGGAGAAGCTATGCTTACTCTTTACCAGTTGTTGCAATAATGGAAATAGGCCCACTAAGCAGACTCATGACTGATGTAGTATTTAGCTTCAGCACCTTGTCAGGGTGAGTACCATTGAGTTAGGTAACATAAACATCTGTTACTCAGCGCCAAGATACCCTTGGGTGAACATGCGCTTTACAAATACATGTTATGTTATGTGCTATGTTAAGTATGTGCTATAAAAATGCCCATACCAAAAACACCAACACGTTTTTATCTTGGTTCATCTTTTAAATATGGATACTGAATAGGCCCATGCGAGAAAGTAGAATTATCGTTTAATAACTCAAGATATAGGGCCAGATGTACTAAGCACTGGTTGCGACCAGCGTGGGTGGCATTTTGTGACTAACCTATGTACTAACTGGGGGGTTCGCAAAATACCGAATCCTAGTGGATTGCAATTCTACCCACCTCATTAATAGTAATGAAATAGGTCGCAATTTGCGACCTCCTATGATTTGCTGGCATCATAGGGGTGGGGACTACTGGGGTCAGCAGACCACCCTATCTGTGATTGCTTTCAAATAAAGCCATCTTCTTTTTTTAATGCAGCCATTTCCCTTAAAAGAAAATGGGACGAATTTAAAACAAAAATGAAAGGTTACACAAACATTTTTTAGGAGTAGGCAGTGGCAATTGAACTACTACCGACTGTTAAAAAATGTTTATGCCAACATTCACAAAGGGACCCCTTCCCGTTTGTGCATGGTTTACTATTTATTACCTTTCAGTAGACTGTAAAATATTAATGTTTTGAGAATAGGTTTCGGTTGCAAAACATTAATACATACCTTTCATAGAATCACTATTTGGAAGGGATGCCCTAAACACGCCTCTTCCAAATACCTATTCGGTGGCTTGTTACAGTATTGTAATTTATTTTTGCAGTTTTATATAGCACAAACTCGACCCGAAGGTATTGGAGCGGTTTACATGAGCACCAGTTACATTACACAATGACACATTCATTTTTGGCAGGTGCGGGGAGATTAAGTGATTTGCCCAGAATCACAGGATGTTGAGCCCAAGCCAAACTCGAACCTGGCTCCCCAGCTCCAAGGTCGGCAGCTCCGGCCTTTTTATGGTCGCAAATTGTCTGATTCTGGGAATCCGTCCCTTTGCCACGGCAAAAACCCTCAGCACATCTATCCCATACAGCATATAAACCCGCCTTTTGTTTCGGTTTGCTGATTCTGCGTTCTCCATGATGACACCATTCGAATTGCAGTAAGTGTCAGGAGAAGGTGCCAAGAGCCTGTCACAGAGCTGAGTGCGTGAGTGACGTCTGTTACAGGGCCCGGCCTGAAAGGAATGCCACAGGAAGCCAGCAGTGACAACAATAAAACGCCAGGCCCCTCTCGGGGACAAAGAAAGCAGCTTATTCAAGGGCTCGTTCACAATAATTTTAAGCCTTTTTCATTGTATCCGCGAAGGTTTGAAATTCCAGAGCTGCTGAATACAACGCCCGTTGTCCTCCCTCCCACCTTCTGAGCTCTGTTTACTCTCCTACGGATACTTTGCAATCTCCAGCAGGGGTGTGTGAAGAATGTGACAACAGTTTATCCTAGCTGCTTAGCCAAGGAAGGAAGCAGCATTGGACACATATTGTTCAGCTGCGTCCTGTTGTGCTTTTTAAGCTCTGAATCATTAATCAGAAAAGGTTTATGCTTTTACCTGCAGGCTGCAAACCTTAATTGTTGAACTAAAGTTACTGCATTGATGCTTTTGTTAGAGGAATTGTTTTATTTTTATGTATTTACATATTTGGAGGTTTGTAGAGCTCTACTCATTTTGGGGCGGCTTACTAAGCTTTTTGTAGGTAGGCCTTACTGCTGTCTTAGATGTGAGTTACACCTCAATATGCGGGCCTGGTTCACAAAATATTTTTGAAAGAAGTTTCTAGAAGCGGGACTAGCTTACTCGAGGAGACCATAGGTCTAAGTCCGAGAAATGAATGAGTCTGTCCCACCTACGCCTTGAGTAAGATACACCAACGACAGAAAACGCTTTGTGAATCATGCTCTTTGACTACTGGGTGCTTCAGAGCGCTAGACTATAGAGCAGAGTGAAATAGTTTAAGTTGCAGTCAAGAATGTAAAGGGTCGCTGGTTTTGCATGTAACTAGGGGGCATATTTAAAAGGAGTTAATGCCACCAGGACGGCACTTTTTCCGATGTTCTGGTGACGTTAACACCTTCGCCTTATTTACAAGAAGGCGTTAAGCCACTTAACGTGGCTTAACACCGCCTTGTGAATAATGCCCTTATTCACGCATCATTTAGGTTGAAAGGGGCGTGCAATGAGTGTTGCAGTGGGCGTTCCACCGCAAGACCCATTGCTTTTTGACGCTGCCTCATATTTACAAGGTATGGGGCAGCACCAAAAATATTGCCAGGGAATACCTGGTCTTAAGCAGGCGATACGAGGAGAAATGCTTTATTTCTCCTTGTATTTTGCTCTTTCCACATGTGCTGCATTCTGCAGTATGCATAGATAGAGCAAGTCACCTGTAAAGATTGTTTATGTGCAGGAAGGTGTCCTTTCCAGACATTAACAATTGCCCCTGTAGCGCCCTGCAATATGACGCTAGGGTCCCTGCGCTGGCGCTAGGCAGCTTTTTGAGCGCCAGCGCTAGGGATAACGCAGGGATGCGTTGCATTCAGTCAATACGGCGCATCCCTGTGTTTTGAAACTGTCGGAGCGCGGCCTTACCAATTTTGGCGTAACACCGCGCTCCGCCAGTTTCTTTTAAATATGCCCCAGGGTCCTTAGTTCAGGCAAACATTATTCATGCTTTTAAAAACACATCCTCAACATCTTTTGGAGCACAGTGTCAGAAACAGAAAGAGACAAACCTCGCTCACTGTCTCGGAGCTGTGCTGTCTGAAGATAAACAAAGAAATATCGGTTTAAGTGAATTCACTTGATAGGCACATAAAAACAGGCGCTTCTCTTTGCACAGTGCAGCCCATCATGATACGACCCCAGGAATCCATGGTGTCAGTGAGAAAAAGGGTCGATTAAGGGAAACTAAGGTACAAATGTTAACCTACTGATTAAAATGTTGGAGTACATGTAAGGATTTGGCTGGAGAGAAATTATTTAGCTCAAGTCGTCTCTACAGAAGTAAAATAAATATACAACAATGATGCAGGAGACTCACCTCACATTTGCAGGATTTTGAACAATTTAAAAAAAAAATGGACAGATTGTGTTCCTCCTGATTCACTGGCTCGACCAGAAGGGTAATTGTTGGGCTGCATCTACATTTCCAATCAAAGCAATACATTTGTGTAATAACATGGCACATTGGTAATATTATGCTGCAGAGTATGCAGCTCCAAATGTGCCAAATTTAAATAGCAAAAACCTAATGGATGAAATGCTGTAGTAATCTGCACTACAAGTAATTAGTATGGGCACATTCTTCTAAATTTGTGTTCAGCATGGCTATACCCATACTAACAGGTACCAACCATTTGCTTAACAATCTAGGCCAATCAAAACGGACAGTCCAGTGCAAACTCGGAATTTGAAAACATGTAAACTCAGATGCATTTCAGCCTCGTCCGACCTCACCTGTGAACTACAACTGAAGTTCCTTTGGAGCAGGTAACTCCGGAACCGCGACTCGGCATACCCAAAGCTACTTAGAGTGACTCACGTAAACACCGCCAAATAAAGGATGGACGTTTGTAAATTGGTCAGAACTCTGTTAAACACTCTGGGTGCATTCCATCAAACATTGTTTTCCAGCTACGGTGAGCTATAACAGACTTGGATCAACCATTCTCAAATCAACTTGGCTCCACCCATAATCAAACAGTCCCACCCAAACTGTCACATCCCCTCCGAACGGGAACACAAGCAGCCCAGGCAAGCTTTAAGTCTGTTGGGCATCATCTGGGAAGTGTAGCTTGAAGCCCAGTGGCACCAGCGCTTGTGCAAAGGCATACTCATACCACTCAAGGTGTCTGACATAGACATCAAATACGTGTAGGATTGGAATGCTTTGAACTGGTAGCAAATATGCAGACATTCCATTCCATCATGTTCAGCTTGTCTTTGCCATCATAGTCAGGGATCAACCATTTGCAAATCAGTCTTGGCCCTATCCAAAAAGGGTGGGTGCCAAATTCTAGACGCTTAGGTGGTTGGGTATGATGCATAGAGGCAATGAATGTAGACGTCAATTAGTTCTTCTGCTTGTCATACCAAGTGCCCTCTCTGGCTCAGGGGAGACCCTTGCTATTTTTATAGGAAGGTGCGTAGCACATAATGCACAAAGCAATGCATTTGGAGGCTCTTTGGATCTTGTGTCCCACAGCAGGCAAGACAATACATAACTCCACAATTGAAGCAACAGGTTTCAGGTGTCATGAGGACAAAGCCCAGGAGTAGACCATCCCACCCAGAAATCCATGTTCAACCCTGCAAGGACTCCTGGAAACCAGAAAGCTCTTCAGCTGCCATGGAGGTGGTCGGGTCAGAGGTGCAGTCTCAGATAGCTTTTAAAGATGAGATTTCAACAAATGTTGGTATAGGTTTATATACATCCTGGTAATTAATTATTTCCTTTAATTTAGTAAACCCAGATACTGGTCACTTCTATCTAATTAAGTGTAATGGAAAGGCCACTCCCACCTTCAATCAATGGAGCTGTGTCTCATTTGGTGCTCATTTTGGGGTTACCACAAGGTGCAGTTTAGCTGTCATTTTTTGCCCTGTATTCAGTCAGGTTAACGTCGAGGTAACATTTAAACATTTACTGAAAAATGTTCTATTGACTCAGCCTAACATCACCAACAGTCCCAGCAATACGGAATATACAAATGCCCTCTGTGAGATAATTTCTGGAGAGGGTTATTACACCCATTTTGAAATCCTCCGGTGGAAGACCTCTTTAAAAAGGATTCAGATAAAATGACCCACCATGTCAACAAGTAGCTCTATGGTAACATGGAAAACATTTTCAATGTTTGCTCTTTATTGTGGTTGATCATTGTAGCTATGAGCATACGACGAGAACCACATAAACTCACCAGCAACACTAAGGTTTGTCCACTCAGTTGG